>OX243896.1:10000-1279997 GCA_945859665.1 Anorthoa munda | reverse complement strand
ATATAAATCATAATATCAAAAAATAAATCATATTGTCAAAATATAAATCGTAACGTCAAAAATAATAATAAAAAAATAAAAAAAATTACAATGTCAAAGTAATATCATTATTAAGATTTTAATTACAACATCAAAAAGTATGATTTAAAAATTCATTGACGGAATAAAAACACATGTCTAAGAGCCAAGCAAACATTTTACATTTAAACTTATTAATTGGTAGCATTCTCAGGGCAGGTAGTAATTTATTATAAATTTTAATTGTCATGCAACTGGCATTTCTACTGTACAACTGCAATCTCTGAGCAGGCACTAGTTATTTCCCGGCATGTTTTTTGTTCAGTATTTCGGAGACTTGTTCATTCAATGGAAATAAATTATCATTTTTTTTTTACAAATAACGTGTAATGTAATACAAAATTACGTGTCATAGGTCGTGGGTTCGAACCCAGGCAGGCGCTTTATTTTGTGTAAATTATTTCATCACCACTGCTCTCAAAGCGGTGAAGGAAAATATCGTGAGGAAACCGAAATGTCCTAGAAATAAAAATTCAAAAATGTGACGACGAAGATCCACCAACCCACACGCGGCCCGCGTGGTGGATTTAAGGCCCTTTCCCTTTCACAGAGAGGAGGCCCGAGTCCCAGCAGTGGGAACATTAAAAGGCTGATGATGATGATGATATTTCTCTATTAGTCGTTAACTTAGTTAAATTCTTAAAAAGAGTTAAATTGTTCATCCGGCAGGGATGGGGCAGTGAACAATTCTAAAAAACTCATGTGCTTCTGTGGACGCAATGGATGCGTCAGCCAATGGTGTCACCACAAATGCTGAAAATATGCTCAAACTATTAATTGCCATTGACAGACTAGTAAGAAGTAAAAATGTCTCGATAAAGGCAAATCTATCTCGTTGGTCCAGTGGGCATGAGATGCATGAGATGCACGGGCAAAGGTGTTGTTGGGTATTTCCATCTGAAATTTCTCACTAGCAGTCTCGCCCCCTTTTATAGTTCTAACCAAACTTCTTGGCCGCCCTGAAGTTGGCTACAATGGCTGCGCAGTAGTAAATCTCATACAAAAACAGCACCGTTCCGTGCCTCGCGCATCCGGTAAACCAACTTCAGGGCGGCCAAGAGGTTTGGCGAGGACTATACATGGGACGTAAAAATGTTTATTAATCTATCGAAAGATTCTTCAACTACCACTAAGTTGACTATATCTCATGTCTCTGTGCGATAGCAGGCATAGGCAGACAAAATGCGATCAAAGTTTTTGCCAGATGTCCTGTTACTCGGTGAGGCATCTATGCTAAACGTAATTTGCAATAAATTAGGCAACTATCCCCTATGTGGGATAGATGCCCCAAAATACAGAGTACGCAAGAATCGCTAATACTCTGGAAATATTAAAGATAATGTTTTTTACTTTTTATAAATTTGTAACCAAAGTAGCGGCCTGTTTTACAAGTAAAGTACTTTGCTTTTTTACTGAGAGATATAGTGATTTCAAAAAGTGTCTGGACTATATATATATATATAGATATAGAAACTATCCGGCTTTTATCCTACACTATGATTGTCTGTGTCTGACATGGTACCTACTGCTGGCGGGTACCGGTGTATTGATTGTCAATGCCTTCACTGACTGATAGACATGTAGCATCATTCAAAGGCTGTGTGGCTGAAACAATATAGGTATGGTGCAATGTGTATGTTTTGTTCTGTCACAGTATTGATAAAATACCATGCGAGGGTATATAGTCAAAGATTTGTAGCACAAACCAAAGATTCATAGTATTTGGAATCAAATCAGATAACAACTTAGAGGTAGGTAGTCTTAAAGTTTCAAGACCCACCCAGAAGCAAGTCGCCATTTTAAATAAACTCCAACTCACGTCTTTCCCCATGGGGTTAGGCAGAAACTATAGAACACCAACTGCTACGGTCTTTACATACTCCTTTTGCTTCACTCACGTTCATACCTCTAGTCATACACGTACTACGGTTATGAGTGCTGCGCACCTGAACTTTCTGAAAAACATCGCCAGTATGATGTGTATGAATTCTATCTAAAGCCAAAACCCATGTAATTAGTATCATGCAAATTCCTACTTATTCAATGTTATTATGTTAGAAGATAATGTGTATCGCAACACACTATGATTGTCGGGTCAATCGAGCCGTGTTTGACATGGTACCTATTGCTAGCGTGTGCCGTTGTATCGGGTGTCAACGCCTACTCTGACTGACATGTAACCTTATTCGAAGGCAGCGTGGCTGAAACAATGTCGGTATGGTGCATTGTGTATAGCTAAAGCTAAGCTCATGGTGATTACCATGAGGGGGTTTAGTAATTTAGTCCCTTGATTTGTTGTGTCAATTGTTGATAGTTCATACTATAGCGCGCTGTTGTGTACTTTTTATCCCACAGGTTAACTGGTAGAGAATGCCATTGAACATGAAATTTAAATAAATAAATATTTCGTAGATTTCTAAGTAGTGCTATACGACCTGCTCTTTAGATCTTATTAGTGTCATAATCGATAATTACTTATATTATAAATGCAAAAGTAACACTGTTAGTCTGTCTGTTATTTTCACGTCTTAACGGCTGAACAGATTTGGATGAAACTTGGTGGGTACATGGTTATACAGGTGCATGTACTCGATTAGGATATAAGATATTTTTTATCCCGAAAGTATGTTCCCTTGGGATAATATAATTATATATGTATACGGGCGGCACCGCAGGCAGAAGCTAGTTGTTTCTAGTTCAAACTCTATAGCGCATATTATACGTACATTTTCCAAAACATGCCTGCCCGTTTTCTACCTAGTTACATCTTAACGGCTGAGCGGACTTGGATGAAACTTGGTAGACGGATAGAAATAGATTACTTTTTATCCCGGGAGTATGATCCCTTGGCATGATTTCTGACCGTCATGTGGGAGAAGCCGGTAGAAGCTGGTAGTTCCACACGGACTACACTTTAGGACTTGTCAGTTTCAAATCAAATCAAATGTATTTATTTCAACTAGGCCATTATGCGGCACTTTTGAACGTTAAAAAATTTACATGTTATAAATATTGATTCTACCGTTTCTTAATCGAATCTTGGCAGTGTGTCTCCCATAGAAATTT
Source organism: Anorthoa munda (assembly GCA_945859665.1). Lineage (NCBI taxonomy): Eukaryota > Metazoa > Arthropoda > Insecta > Lepidoptera > Noctuidae > Anorthoa > Anorthoa munda. Next base: position 1,276,853 of record OX243896.1, on the reverse strand, counting down.
TGGTTAGCTAACGACAACAAACTTTATATTCATGAACAATATAAATCAAATCAAAATCAAAACAAATCATTTATTTGCGAAATATGGGTAGTTTTCAGGGTGAAATTTTTATATAAGTTCTTTAGACCATATCCTACCATGACAGGTGTGCAAAGTATTACAATAAAATGAATAAAAATTACAATATCAATTAACAATTTCATCATCAATCTATACATTATATAATCATATTAATAAAACAATTAATCAACTTAATTATTACATTATTTTCTCATTTAAATTCAGATTTAATTTAATTTTGCTTATTTTTCTCATTCACAGAATAATAAGCCTTTTGAATTAAGTACTTTGTCAATCGGTTTTTTAAATAAATTGAAATTATTAGATTCTTTTATGTACTTAGGTTGTTTATTATATATTCTAGGGCCCATACAAAATGCACTCTTATCAAACATAGGTGTTCTATGTCTTATTCCACTGAGTGTACTGGCAAGTCTTGCACTTTTATACAATTAGAAAAAAAAATCGTTGGAATAGATTCTGTCAATACATAATTATAGCTCGGCCAATTTGGAGTAAATGCAGGTACTGTCCTTTCGAGGCACTGTAACTAGATCGCAAACAGTTTTGATTGATTGAACTCGTTTACCAAGATTTCAAGTTCGCTTTACTTATCGACAAAAATCTATCAGAATATTATCTATAATGTTGCTAGCATAAACAGCGTCTCTCGTGTGTCCTATAGTCAATTGCTTTGCCATCCATTAAAGCAAGTCATTAGGAAAGAGAAATTACTTAAGCTATATTCTAAGCATGCATTAAATACAATTGCATAAAAGCTCCCAATTCTTTTTTTTAATATTTTTTACATCAAAACTTTTTGCTAAGTGTACCGATTATAATAATATCTCATGCTACAATCTAAAACAAAAATATATCGCCCCCCAGAACCATTTAATCTATCAAATGAACAAAGACACATACCAACTCTTCGCCACTTAATTGATAAAGACAGCCCTGCCCACCCCTTCCCGCCGAGCGCGATTATTATTACAAAAACGTAATAATACGCTACGCAGGATATATTATTATGTATGGATGGCGTAGTCGCGTAGCACCGTAGCCGCGTAGCACCGTAGCGGCGTAGCGGGCGGGGTCTACGGAACGAGGCGGCGTAGTAGGTTGAGTTGCCAGGACAGAAGTGGGAGTTGCAATTTTTATAGTTTTAGTTTATTTTTTAGTAGATAGTGTTTGAAGTTCTTTTTTTGTACTTTATAATTATTTTATTTTGATTTCGTTACCAAGATACATAAATGCTGTGGGATTTTGTTTTGTATTGTTTGTGTTTTCATTCATTCTTTTTTTGACATTTAGGGATTACTTTAGGGGTTTTTGATCCTCCGACCCTTCTATTAAAATACTTTAAAGTTTTTATTTAAGTTTAGTATTTAATTATTCTCTCAAATCTTCCCCTCTCCGCAAAATAATTTTGGAAATCGTACCTAGATTAATTGAGTATCTCAGCTTATTCAAAAAATCTCTACCCCAAAATATGAAACATCCACGAACTTAAAACTAATCTTACCCGAAAAAGCTGGTAAATCTCCCTCAAAGCGTTTCCACCGCCAAAACTGCTTAGTACGAAACCGGCCGCGCCGCGGCAAGCGCGTATTGCGCTCGACACAACCCCTACCGACACAAAGTAACCACCCCCCTACTTAAACCCACTAAACCCCATCAAAAATAAACAAAAATCCGTTAAAAAACAAACTGGTGCGAACAATTTTAGTTCTAAATTCGATTTTCAAATTATAAATCTTCAGCGTTTGACAAAATTGCCTGTAAAAAGAATTGATTTTCTGTGCGGCGTTCGCAGGTCGATTTTTGGATTTGAATTTTTAGGATTATGAGTTTCGTTTTTCGGAGTGCTGTGGAATAAGAAATATAAATAATTTTTAGTTATGCATTCGCTATTCAGGGTTTTGTCGATTGACGGATATTTTACTAATTTAAAAAAAAATACGCTTTTGTTTATGTATTCAGTGCTATTCCTGTTTTCATCCCACAACTCATTCTAAGTATTTAAATAAAAACGCAGTGACAACAAATAAGAATAATTGCATAATACGAATTGAGACGTAATTTTTGTTTTTAATGGAATAATAACATTATGCTTGTGCTGTTGTAAAAAATGCAATCGTTTACAATAATAAATCGTTTTTTTACTACGAATCGAACAATATAGCTATTTAAAAGGTTTTCTTTGCTTGCAGTATCCAATTTATAAAAACAAATATTTCAACCTACATACTCTTATTACAATTACAACATTGTCTATACATAGCGGTTTATATAAAAAAATGAAAAAAAAATTGCGAAACAGTTTCAGTTTACGTTTTACGCTACATAGTAGCCAATATGGCGGTTTGCTGTAAAAATCCGGACGCAAAGCTTTCAGAAGCACGTTGCATTTTATACATTTACACGAAAAAAGCTTGAAAATTACGCTAATTTTTAACTAAGAATTTCTTTACGCGCACTTGCAACTTACTTTCCTTCTGGCTCTAAAATTGCCAGTGATTTTTAGAATAACATTGTTTCGGGTTACTCTGTACTAAATTTAGGAGTCTAGCTACTCCTGGAAACTTAACAGATTTATGTTGCCAAGGATTGGAAATAATTGACAGATTGTTGGCATCAAAGAATGAATGTTTAGGTATTCTAGTTAAGTTTTAAAGCGGTAGAGGATAATAATTATACTTAAAATTTTATGTTCCAATTTCAATCTATGTAATATAATTTCTTTTTTATTTAATAATAATTTATGTTAATGAATCTTAATTTACTTTGACTGTTTGCATGAATTTTGACTTTAAATGATCTAATAACTTATATGACTAATATGCAGCCGAAATGAAAGGCAGAATAAGAGATCTGTAATTATTGCTTACAACATTCTGCAAACACGCAAATAAATTATTTTGATTTAAGTATAAGAAGTAAATTCGTCACTGATTATGATGCGGATATATCCTTTGGTAGTTAGTAGGTATTTATTAATTAAAACTTTATGCACAAGTACAAAGACGGACGTGATGCCTTAGGCATTTTCTACCAGTCGACCTTAGACACTCAAGGATCAAAAGTACAGTCTTACTCTCCCAAAATTCAAATGGCTTAATTTAAAAAGTTAAATTATCCACAACTGGTTTAATATGTTGTAAATGTATAGAAATTAAAGTATATGATAGATTATACCTACTAACCGTGAAAAGTTGAAATCAATCTGCCTATAAAAATGCTGCTGTTTTGGTAGACTGTGACTGCACTTTTGAGCCTTATCTGTACACATATAATAAACAGACAAGATCGGAAGAGAAAAATAAGTATGTCGTTTATATTTTAAATAAATTACTCTTAGCATGCCTGCTATAATTAATTTGATAAAACAGAGATTTTACTTTTGAAATATTTAACCAAATCCATAATAATAAATATTTAACTTGCATGGAATTCTGGATATATAATATGATTAAGTGATGATTCACTCTTTACTTCTTTATTTTCACAATATTACAAATTTTAATTTTTCATTATACATTACATTTTTCATTAGACATTAAAAATAAAATGGTTTAATGATTTTGTAATATTTATTGTATTTAGATACTAGGTTGTAATTTATGTGTAAGATTTTGCATGCCCATAAGACGGCAGAGAATGAAGATCATTAAAAAAAACATGTATAACATCTTAACCCCTACGTATGCTGGCAAATAAATAATTTTGAATTTGAATTTGAACATAATTCACTTTTTTTAAACTTAGTATAACACTACACGACACACAATCTGGATTTTAATTGCCTATAATAATTATCTGCACAAAAATATTTCATAAATAATCTGAAATTTTGAATGCTCATGTTGTAGGTAGGTTGGGTATATACCTAGATAATTAAATACCTAGATACCTTTATTTAATACTTAGATAATTATATACCTAGATATATTTATTTTATTTATTAATTCAGAAATTACAAACACTTACCAACACATTAGATTTTAAAAACTAACTTATAAAACAAACATGTAAACTGTCTATTTTGTTCTCTTTTGAAAAAGCTCAAGATTATTCCAAGTTGGTACTTTGAAGTAATCTAGGTACTCGTAGATTAAGTTAAAGTACATGATTTCATAAGACAAAAGTCTGTTTACTAATTTAAGTAGGTACCCGAATCACGATTTGGTCGGCTGTTCATCGCCAGTTGCCTTGATGCAACCATCATCAAAAAGTGAACGGGGCTGGTACAGACAGCAACGTAAGTCTTTTGTCATTTAATCAATGAAGGGATGAATTTGAAGTGAATATTTATAGGCGGTGATTCGATAATCGGACGAGAATTGACAGGGATATTTCAAGGACGCTTCAAGTTTAGGCACATTAAAATTTAATGACATGAGAGAGAAGAAAGATATAACACGGAATAACACCTTCCTGCTCTCTCACTAAATCTCTCATAATTATTTTCACTTCACACATCCGAAAAAGATAGCGGTTTGGTAATTTCTACAAAAAAAATAAGTTAAACTGCCATCTTTACTAATATTATAAAGAAGTAAAGTTTGTGAGTTTGTGACGTAGCGGGTAATCTCTGGATCTACAGAACCGATTTTGAAAATTCTTTCACCAGTAGAAAACTACATTATTCCTGATTGTGGCTATAAAATATTTTCAAAAAAATTAGAGATCTTTATGAAAATTACAATAATGTAGCCCAAAGTAGCAAAATATTGCCTGTAAAATTCATTCTTTGGCGTGCGCTGAGAAAACTATTGATGATACATAAAAAAATATTAGGTAGGGTAGGTAGGGTAGGCAGGGTAGGCAGGGTAGGCAGGATAGGCAGGATAGGCAGGGAAGGCAGGGTAGGCAGGGTAGGCAGGGTAGGCAGGGTAGGCAGGGTAGGCAGGATAGGCAGGGTAGGCAGGGTAGGCAGGGTAGGCAGGGTAGGCAGGGTAGGCAGGGTAGGCAGGGTAGGCAGGGTAGGCAGGGTAGGCAGGGTAGGCAGGGTAGGCAGGGTAGGCAGGGTAGGCAGGGTAGGCAGGGTAGGCAGGGTAGGCAGGGTAGGCAGGGTAGGCAGGGTAGGCAGGGTAGGCAGGGTAGGCAGGGTTGGCAGGGTAGGCAGGGTAGGCAGGATAGGCAGGGTAGGCAGGATAAGCAGGGAAGGCAGGGTAGGGAGGGTAGGCACTAGGCAAGGTAGGCTGGATAGGCAGGGTAGCCAGTTGACGGGAGCGAAGCCCCGGGGGTCAGCTAGTCTTTAAATAAAAGTAGTCTGACTATTAAAAAATCAGTCTAAGATTTTATTGGTAGAACTATGTAGAGTCAAAAAACCTGTATGATTTGTGCCGTAATCGCTCGTCATATGTAGATAATATTATATGTGGGGGTGAAATCAGTATGGTATCGTCCTTTTTGTTCCATTGTAGTCATGTCTGTATTCACTAACCCTAAGGAACACCTAAATGAATGCCGAAAATACTATTGCAATGTTGAATTTTCAATTCAGCTTAGATAATAGCCGGCAAATACTCACCTTCAAATTCTTAATTTGTAAAGCCTAGTATAGATTAAAAATTTGAAGATGTAGCACACCGCGGTAATCTGTCATTGTATCCGCACATCATATCAGCGCGCTTTTATTTATGCATCCATTTCGGTTTCGAACAGTGTTAGTGTTGTGTGTGCTTCAAGGTTTCAGAACTTATTATGTTTTCCATGAAATTATCTTAAATTAGCAAGATTTCTTACCCGACAACAGCAGTAGGGTTATGAGTTTGTATGTAGGTACTACACGGTGAAAATAACTGTGCACTTGGAGCTGTCAATGTCAATCTAAAGTTCGACTCTCGCGCGGGTAGGTGGGAATGGGGTCGCTGGTCGTACGATGTGCACAGTTATTTCGACCGTATACTATGTGTATGAATGTTCATCTGTTCCTTCGTATCGCTTAGCCCTTTCCATCATCGGACTACAAGACGTACGGCCATGTGCCACCGTCGGTACATGGTGGACATCCCACCCATAAAGCGTTTTGCTAATACTTTCATTGTGCGCACAGCTAAGGAGTGGCATTCCCTGCCGGAGTCTTTGTTCCCTAATAGCTACAACCTTGGGGTCTTTAAGTCAAGAGTGAATAGGTTACTTCTAGGCAAGCGTGCTTCACCGTCGACCACATCATCGCTTACCATCAGGCGAGATAATGGACAAACGCGAGCCTATCGAATATAAATAAAAACGAAACTAACAATACCAAGAAGCATGGCTGCAGGAGTTGTATTCAAAGCAACTCTTGCATGTATGATATTTTCATGACTACCCGGAATTCTCGCACAATTCCGTCTAACTTTTGCTGCTGTCTGTACTCAACTCAAGGATATTAGTGTTTCCTTAGAAACGTCTTTGTTGACGAGGCGTTAAGAATTTTGTTTACCTATCTACTGTGTAATTAAAAGGCAAATATTTTAAATAAATAATGAGAATTGAGTATGGAAGAATAAATAATTATTAATAAGCTCTATGACAGAACCGCAGCATTGGTTCTGACATGGTTCTTATATACAGGCATACTTGGCATATACATTAAACTCACTCCTTTAGGCCATTTTGTCATCAATTTGGTTCAGCATGATGGTTTTGCATTCTTTAGAAAATATTATATATTCTATTATTATTATGCCACTAGCTTCTGCCCGCGGCTTCGCCCGCCTGTAAAGTGTTTTATTAGCCCAAAGGATCATTATAACAAGTTTATCGGGATAAAATAATATGTATCGTTATCGTATATGTTAATCCGGGTTATAATATCTGTGTGCACATTTTCATCCAAATCGGTTCAGCCGTTTTCGCGTGATGGGTAACACAAACATACAAACTTTCACATTTCTAAGTAGGATTATTGAATTGTGTTCTAGAATTATACAAGATGTGGCGTAAATATAGTGGACAGTAACAGCCCTATTTCTTCGAAATCTACATATTTCTGGAATACAAACTTACAAACCACCTACTCGTACATCACAAATTAATCTATAGAAAATATATCGGCATGTAGTTTCGCAAACTGCATATTTTAGGCAAGGTAATGATAACGCATGTAAAAGGTAGAAAATAGTAAAAGTAGTAGTAGTTTTGTTGTCGATTTCAAAACGATGTGCATTTTGTGATCTGATCCATCTATCCCAATCAGATTTTTTCTGCCACCCAGCAGCTAAAGTACAGTTCCAAAGAAAAAATAAATTAATAATTTCTTAATCAAGTTTTTAAATAAACAAAACGTCAATCAAACAAAACTCAAAAAAAAAAACACGTCTTCTGCAAAGAACAAAAAGTTTTCACATTTTGGGAAGAGTGGGAAAAAAAAGTATATCGTGGGCCGTAAGGTCGTAAGGTCGCAAGGTCGTAAGTCAGTACTCAGCCTAATATCTGAGCTCCCACGCGTAGTTGGACCATAAACTATCTAGTTTGAGATAGTGACGCTCCAACTACTGCGTGAATAGTGACGTCAGAATACGCGGGGAAGGTTACCTACATTAATTCAAAATCGAATTAGTTTACATTTTTGAATTTTTCGTTTATATTTTTTTCTTCTTAGTAAGCAGTTTTCTGAAAAATAAGAATGTAAAACTACTGAACTCTCCTATTTACTCTTTTTTTGCTCATTTATTTTTCCCTCACTTGTACAAATCTTTTGGGTTTTTGTCTTTGTTTCTCTCTTCTTTTCGTGTTCTTCATTACTGAAGGTCGTGCCCAACCGTATGGTGGTTGGTTCTCGAAAATAGGTTTTTAAAAAAAAATACATCAACCTCCTTCTGGCGCGACAATCTCTAGCTGTCACATTGTCGCGCCGCACCAGTCTGCGTGAGTCATTATGCAACATATTTTTTGTGACTTATATTTACTCACACTGTTCCACCTATTCTGTGAGATCTCTTTGGTCTTTGGTTGGTTTGGATTCTTTGGTTACTTATTATAGTTAATATCATATGAATGTCTATTTTACTTAGTATTTGTGTACACATTGCACTTTAGACATTATTTCTTTTTTTATGCACCTGCAGTGTTATCTCTCCACCACCTTTGGTTGATTGGTAGAGAATGCCTCAAGCATCAGGTATGCCTAAGTAACATTTTTTATTTTTTTAATATTGTCCCACACTAGGAATTTCTTCCTGTATCGTGGGTGCGTTTACAAACATATAAACTCACATACACAACACCCAGAGCTGAAACAACTATCTGTAGGTTATACAAATATTTGTTCCGTGCGGGCATCGAACCAGCGACACGCAGCGCAGCAGTCAATCGCTCAACCACTGCGCCAACCGTGCGCCCAAATGTATCTGTATGTTGCATGAAGTTTTAATAAATACCTACAGTCAATTTTAAGATTGAGACCGTACCTCATTATAGGTAGAGCGTGAATTATTTTATTAAAATGGCTATTCCCAGTTTTTCGTGGGTGTCAACTTTGTATCAATGTATGTAATGTATTAATTTACGACGATCCCTTGATGGATTGCACTATATTGTTAGGTGGGTAGTTTTTAAAGGCCAATGTAGGTATATATTATTATATTACAGTCCTATTTATAGCAATTAAATTAAGTTTCTGAGAGTGGAATTACATTTATACACTGTAGTGATTTTTTTACGTAGTTTATTAAGGCGCCGATTCCCTTGAGTAGCTGATTTTAAAATGAGAATCACGTCTAAATGGCTAGTCGAAATTTTTTGAAAAAAATATATGATATATTAGACCGTTTTCTTAATAATTTGATCTCAGCAAATTTTGAGTTTTATTCGTATGACATAGTGTATTTAATTTGTAAAGTTATGTCTAAAACGGACAAAAACACGACAATCGCACCAAAACCGCTGGGCGTATTTTAATGAAATCAACACCATCTCAAAGACAATTTAATTATCTACATTTTGATCTGAGGCTTTTTTTTAAAGTCATAGAATAATAAGGAAAGTAAAACAAACTACTAAATTTTGGGTCGTTGGCGTTAGTCGTCGTCTTAAATATAAATATTAAAAAATTATTTACAATGCATGTCCTCAAAAAGAGCGTTTTCCAAGCAGCCAAACTGTGCGGAAATTGTCACTTTTTTTCACTAGTGCTATTTACTTTCCTGTATTTTTAAATTTTTAACTCCAACGTCTGCCCGACGCATAGGGTTTTTATAATTTGAGAAAAGTTTAAAAACATTTGTGAAGTACAGATTATCATTCATATAAAAGGTAAAATAAAACTAATACTTCATTAAAGGCGTTTTTAATTACTCTAGATTTAGATTTTGATCAATAAATTGTTAATTTTAAATATTCATTAAATATTTTTGGCAGCACGAATATTTTACTCGTGCCTTTTTGCGTTACGACGTGAGAGCTATTTGCACATGCGCAGTAGATATGCCCGAGGAACTTTTAGTTAATCTGTGGATATGCTGAGCGCGCTTGAATAAGCCCGCCATTTTATTAATTTTTGCTTGGTCAGATATATTTTTTTATTTCCTTGCACAATGCATAGTAAAATGTTGTATGATACACGTACGTAAGAGGATTTCCGATTCGTGTCGATTTATCCACTCATCGGAAATCACCTACCTTCCGCACTTGTAGCATAAATAACTATTATTTCTCCATAAAATTTTTCAATTTCAATAATATAATTATTTTTAAAGCTATTGAGAATATGCACAATAATGAAAGATGATCAACTGCGCCTGAGCTAGCCCGAGCCTGTATTTCAGGACGCAGTTCACTTTACAGTTTTTTTTTTTTTTGATAATTCTATAAATATACCGGCAGAATTACGTTGGTGCAAACTTTAGGAAACCGCATAAATATACTAAAAGAAGTTTCGTGATAATTGTGCTGTGATATTTTTTACCGTAATTGCAAGAAACGTTATAGATCGTTTCTGTTGATAAATCCAGCAATATCCCAGTTGTTGTGTTGTGTTGTTGTTGTGTGTTGGGTTTTCTTTTTTCATAAACTTCTGGTTGTATAACCCTTCGTTATTGCTTACTTCGTTTTCTCACAATATCTGCGGCTACATTATTGGTACTAAAAACTGTACCAATAATGTAGCTGCAGATATTACACAATAAAAAAAATACAAGTACAAAATTGCAGGAAAGTACAGAATTTCTGTTCCTAAGGGCCAGTTTCTGAATTAAGTAGCTGGAGTTAAGAATGTGTCAAACACTATTTTAATGACAAATTACAGGTTTTTGGGGATAAAGTACTCAACTTTAATCTTAACAGAAATCTTGGGTAAATCTGGAAATATCACCTTTGCAAGGGTTTCAGATCCCCTGCTGCTTATTTTATTTTTAATTCCTGTTTGATCCACTATAAACTTTAACATTCTTGTCTAATCCCCTAACTCTTTTTGACAGGTAAGTACAGTCAATAGAAAAACAGTTGTTCATGTAAAAATATTTGTTTTTATTTGTTAAGTGTACCTTTTTCCCCAACTGCCCGGAAGAGCTACGTTTTTAAAGAAAAACTGATTGTATAACCCTTCCTCATTACTCCATTTTCCCACAATATCTGCAGTTACATTATTAGTTCTGTTGCAAGTTACTCAATGCTGTTTAACTTACGACACAGATAGTTACATGGTCGCGTTGTATTACATTAATTTCCTTGTTCGCTGTGAATCTGTGATGCATGACTTACTACGTTTTGATTGTTTTGAACTGGGAATGAATTTGTATGTGCTTTATACAGGGTTATTTGTATATTAATAACTTGTCAGGGGGTGAAGGTACTCATAATTATAAACAACCTTTACTAAGGGTCGTTAAAATATAAAATAATGTTAGCTGTTACTTGCATTCCCCAACCCGATGAAAATTTCAATAAATAATCTGAATTTTTTGTTATGTGATATACCAATAAATTCTGATGTTTGATTGCGATTTTGTTGGTTGGTTTTATATTTATAACCGTAAGAGCTTTCACCCTCTGAAAAGTTGTTAGTGTTTTACAAAAAACCCTGTTCCTAAAGTTGGTAGTTTTTTGTAAGTAGCACTTTGCATTGCATGTACCTTAACCCTTATTAATCAATTCTCATCGGCAGAAATGACGAACTCATAGCATTGTTTTTTTTCTATATTCTTTCTCTAAAGGTTAAAGTGTTACAGGTACAGGGCGAGTTTTTTAAGAGGGCGCGTATAGCCAAATCTGAAACTATTTATAAGAAATAGCGAAAAACACTCAAAGGAGTCTCGGGCCCGATTTTGATGTCATTGCACAGTAAAAATATGTCATTGCATCATATTGATGTACAAACGAATTAATCAAAACCGTATACAAAGAAAAATACAATTTGAGTTTCGGAAAGCCGTCTTTCATCTTACTTCTATATCTTTACTAATATTATAAAGAGGAAAGATTTGTCTTTTTGTATGTAACGAATAAACTTATAAACTACTTGACCGATTTCAAAAATTCTTTCACCGTTGGGAAGCTACACTAGCCCCAATTTTTATCCCTGTTTTCCCACGGAAACGGCAACTACGCGGGTGAAACCGCGTGGCGTCCGCAAGAACATAAATAAAATGATTTTTCACTTTGCGGTAGCGTTTCTGAAAGGAATATTTTGTACAGTAATTTTCTGGCCAGCTTTTTTTATTAATTGGAGTTTCAGCTTTACTGTGTATGTTTGCTTTGAATACTGGCCAGATGTTTTGAGTTCATGTTTTAATTATTTCTATTTTAAACTCTTCCAAGTTACAAGTCATGTACGAAATACTTATCTATCCATATCGTTAAACTTTTTTGGATTGTTAATTAATAGAAAAAAAAATACCTATAAGTATAATCGATCACAATTTTAGTAAAATAATTAAATTAAGATCAATAAAACGTATCTATTACTTTGTATAAAAAATTAAAAAAAGCTAAGATTTATTTGAATATAATTGCTGTTTATAAAGTCATTAAATATAGATGTATTAATAGACTTGTTAACCTTTACAAATAAGCTAAAATAATAATGTTAAAAGCCTGTTCATTATAAATTGCCTGTTAGGCAGGCTCATTAAATTTATAGCATTTTAAAGGCAAATCTCAGTCACGACTGTATTTATACTAAATTAGGTTCCAGTGTAATAATAATGTAGAACTATAAACACAATCTTTTGCGTCATGCTTGCTTGTTGCACGATGTTCTTTTTTCGCTTATGCAACACTGGAGTCAATGACCGTCCTTCGTTTATAAGAAGAGCTTTCGCGAATAAATAATAATATTTCATTTGTACGGTTTCCTGAGTAAAAGTAATGAGTGAATTGCGACGCACCAGTTTGTTTTTAAAAATGGGAAAATATGAGAACTTTTTAAATATAGCCTAGCTTTTGTATACTTTAGTAACAGTTCAATTAAAGTATCTAAAAGCTAGATGATTTGCAATGAAACAGTTCGTTGAACTCTCTAACCTTCCCCAACAGATTTCAGTTCCCATGTCAACCCATCACTCAGCCAATTCTAAACCAAGACTGTACAGAAACGCGACAATAAATAGTTTGTAAGTTAAACGAAAAAGTTAAACAATATCTCGAATGTGACTGATTACAAGTGAAAGTAAACAAATGACGCAATCAGCGTTTGAAGCGTCAGTGAAAGTGTAGTCTGTGGCGCGCCGTGGCTGAGCGCGAACGTACCGGTGCGCTGTGAAAAAATCAAAACGTCAAAATCAAAATCGCGGTAAAATAACTGTCAAAGATTTTTCTTTTTTTGTGTGTGGTGTGAGTGTATTATAAGAAGGTTTCGTGGGTAAAGGCTGTGTTGTCATAGCTAAACCGCCCCCATCGCTCGGCCAATGGCGGGTAGGGTCCCGCCCCCGTGCGGGTCGCCGCACGTCTGCTTCGCGGTTACTCTCCTGATACTCCTTGCCGGTAAGTCGATTTTCTTGTTGTTATGTTTGAGTTTTCCTTTTTTTTTGGTAAGCTAAGACGAGAAAGTAACCTCTTTTGAAAAGTTAGGAGTTATAAAATTGAACGTGGCGTAACGAGGTTTTGAAAGTTGTGTATCGTGTTACTTATATTTAAACTTAGTGATAATAAAAAAAAAGTTTTTTACCCGATTGTAGCAACGATCGAAAGGGGAGAGGTATCTATTTTTTATATTTTTTTTCAGATGCTATGTTCCCTTGGAGTTACTGTAAACAATATAATTCTATCTGAAAAAGGAAAGTTGTTTGTCATGTCGTGTACGCATTAATGAAAGTGCAGTTCAGAAAAACTAGGACATGTCCGAAAAAAACTGGATCGACTGGAAACCCTACATGAAAATGACAATTTATTCCAAAATTGATTTCCGTAATACGAAAACAGAGATTGGAGTTTAAAAGTTTAAACTATCTACGGGGCTATGGGGAAGTCTTTGCTGTATTTTTTTTTGGGTGTGACAATTTCGAAAGTTTTTTTTTAAACATTATGTTTTCTTTTAAAGCTGTCTATAAATAAATGATAAATAATAATCGCTGAAAGGGGTGTTTCGAAAACCATAATTTTGAACTATAATAAACGAGCCATCCTGTATAATACTATTTTAAGTTATTTAAATCAGATGAAGGTCATTACAAATACAGCCTAGTAATCTAGTTACCTAATAATTCTAGTTCCATCGTACCAGTTTATAAATAGCTAATAAAATATTACTCAACTGTTATTCGTATTTTCTCTTATTTAACATAAACTTACATAAAAACTCATCACGCCGGTTTTCCAATTAAGGGTAGACAGGTAGTTAGGTACTAACATACTATATTTCGCTAATTATGTTTAGGACCCATGTAAGTAATACTACCTATTACATATTACATAGGTCATCCAGGATGTGGTAGCATCCAGTTTTTTACCCGACTGCTGAAGGAGGGTAATGTGTTTGTCAGTCTATTTATGTATATATGTATGTTTGTTCCTATGTGGCGTTCTAGAGACAAAACGCGTTGGCCGATTTTGATGATTCTTACATCAATCGAATCGTTTTAACCATGAGAGTGTCACTGGCTACGGTAAAATAGGAAAATAGAAAAATGGCGGATTTTGGGTGCCATATTGTGGGGTCCCAATTTATTTTTTCTTGGACCCATCGTTTGGGTATCAAAATAAAGGATTTTATGAGGTGATTTCAAAACATATAACACTTATATGTTTAAATGTACCTAATTCGAAAAAAGCGGTAAGTAACTAAAAAGTTATAAGTTCGCTTCCTAAGCAGTCGGGTTTTTTGATTAATTTTTCAATAACGTAATAACAGGACACAAATAGGAACGCCAGGATGTGCCCGACCCGAGAATCAGACCTGGAAGCTCATACCCTGACGGTTTTAAGCAATTATAACAGCTTCTCCCGCGACTTCTTTCCCGTGGACTAGTGCACAGGAACCGTGCATTTGTATTTGATAAAAACCGGCCAAGTGCGAGTCGGACTCGCGCACGAAAGGTTCCGTACCATTATCGCAAAAAACGGCAAAAAAATCACGTTTGTTGTATGGGAGCCCCTCCTTGAATATTTATTTTATTCTGTTTTTAGTATTTGTTGTTATAGCGGCAACAGAAATACATCATCTGTGAAAATTTCAATTATCTAGCTGTCACGGTTCATGAGATACAGCCTGGTGACAGACGAACAGACAGACAGACAGACGGACAGTGGAGTCTTAGTAATAGGGTCCCGTTTTTACCCTTTGGGTATGGAACCCTAAACAGTAGCTCATTACACTCAATGATTGTTTAATGTTCTGGTCTGTGAAAGAAATTTACTTAATTGAATCAGTTATTATTATTATAAATGCGAAAGTTTGGATGAACTTGTTTCTCTATCACCCCAGAACGACTGAACGGATCTGGATGAAATTTCGCATAGAGATAAATTATTATAATCTGGAATAGCACATAGGTAGGCTACTTTTCTTCCCGGTATAATGTTCCCTTGGGATAAGAAAACACTTTTCACGCGGGCGAAGACGCTGGCAGAAGCTAGTATGATAAATGCGAAAGTAATTCTGTCTTGTCTGTCTGTCTTTATCTTCACCTTCGATCAATAATACACTTGATCGAAGTTCTTCACTGATTTATGAACCGATTTAGATGATATTTGGTATGGAGATAGTTTGAAACCCTGGGAAGGACATATGATAGTTTTTATCCTGAAAAGCATCCTTAAGGGAGTGGAAAGGCGGGTGGAAGTTTGTAAGGTTTACCAATAATTTCTCAAGTTAAGCGGCCAACACGATTATTCGAATAATTCGAAGTACTAATGCTACGGAAGCGAACTCGCAGGCAAAATTTATTGCTTTATAAACAATCAAATATCTTTGTAATATTAGTTCAACAGTTTAGATTATACTTTTGGGCAAAATTTAATCCAAATCTCGTTATTTGACCATAGAGATGTATTTTCAAAAGTAAAGGTCAAAGAACTCAATTTTGTTTTTAGGGTTCCGTACCCAAAGGGTAAAAACGGCACCCTATTACTAAGACTCCGCGGTCCGTCTGACTGTCTGTCACCAGGCTGTATCTCATGAACCGTGATGGCTAGTTGAAATATTCACAGATGATATATTTCTGCTGCCGCTATAACAACAAATACTATAAATAAATAGTTAAGTGGGGCTCCCATACAAAAAACGTGATATTTTTGCCGTTTTTTGCGATAATGGTACGGAACCCTTCGTACGCGAGTCCGACTCGCACTTGGCCGGCTTTTAATTCTGTGTACCGGTGACACAGCACATTCGATATTCAAGTTCCCAGTAAACAATGTTGGATTGTAACAGAACATGTAGTGTTTAGTTTATCCTATGACGATTTCTGAACAATAAAGTATTTAAGATTAACGTTTTTAAAAGGTTTTTATGGAATTTCTAGATCATGTAACCTTTTTCGAGGAATACTTAAAAGGATATTGTATTACTTATAAATACATACATAAACAAGCAACTTTCCCCCATGAGGATAAGTAGAAACTACAGAACGCCACCTACTACGATCCTTACATACTCCTTTTGCTTCACTCACGTTCATACATCTAGTCATACACGCACTCCGTTTATGAGTGCTGAGCACCTGGCCTTTCTGATGAACATCACCAATAAGATCCGTGTTTGTCCTTCTAGGACGTCTTTTCCGGTGTTTTCACTCAGGTCTGCCTTGTAAATACCTTTTGCTATTCATAAACAGTGTAGAGGTCCCACTGCTGGGACAAAGGCCTCCTTTCTGTGAGAGGGAGTGAGCCGTTACCAACGGGCCTAGTGCGGGTTGATGGATGTCACATGTCTTCGAATGTGTGGTTCTGGAACATACCGGTTTTCTCACGATGTTTTCCTTTGCTGTTTTGAGAGCAGTGTTGATGCAAGACTGTATGCTAAGTAGGTAAATTTTCTGCCTGCGTTCGAACCTACGACCTACAAATATATGTGTGAACTGTTTTATTGCTATTCGATTCTTTTATTTTTTGTATGTTTATTAGGTAGCGTAAGATTAATATTGTATTTGTGCGTCATTTTTGGCAGAATAAATGTTTTACTTTCTTTTAAGTCGCGGCCATTTTGATTGCTTGTTTGCGACGATACGTTTATTTATACTTGCTGTTGCCCGCGACTTCGTCCGCGTCAAACGCGTAAACATATGGTGGGAACTTATTGTTTCACTCACCGGCAGGCTTATTACGGCAATTTTAAACAGCAATCTCCAATCATCGCGCGATCATGCATACGGTTTAAGTCATAAAAGTCGGCATTACCTTCAGTGTAGGTATGGTAGGTCCTACCTTACACAATCGTTTGCTTATCGCTCGCTGCTAGTCAAATGCACTTATTTTTTTAAAACCACCAAGTCCAGAAGAGACAGAAGAGCAATTATTGCGCAAAAATCACAATCGTTTTGCTCTTGCAAGATACGTAATAAGCCTGCGGGTGTTGGGGATCATTTGCGGGATAAAAACTATAGGTACTATGTCTTTCCTCAGAATATAATCTATCTCCTTGCCAAATTTCATGAAAATTCGTTCAGCAGATTAGTCGTGAAAAGGTACAAACATAGAAACAATCTAACTAATAAACAAACAGAGTAACTTTTATTTATAATATTAAATTATTAAGTACCTGGGCGACCGAGCTCAACTCGGGTGAAAATAGAGAAAACGACGTTTTCTAAAAAGGAAACCTAGCTAGATCGTTTTATCGCCCCCGAAACCCCCTGCATACTAAATTTCATGAAAACCTTGGCGCCGTTTCCGAGATATATATACATACATATATACAAGCATTGCTCGTTTAAAGGTCCGAGTATTAGATATGGACGTATTATTATTTAATAACGTGACCATAAAACCTTCTCTATGTAAGTCAAGTTGAATAGAACAAGGATTACCAGTCCATTAAGTCTAGATTCTAGATCAGTTATTATGTTCTAGAATACTAAAGCTTAGCTACTGATGTGTGTACCTATGTATCTATCATTAACGTTTAAAAGTTACTATGTAGGTACTATTAACCTTCAAAGTTAATTGCTTGTCGTAATTAATTATAACATTTTAGTACCTCTAGGTACTAAAATGTTACCAGTAACCGATTTAGTAGCATTTGATAGGGGGCGAGCTAACCATCAATTCGAACCCAGGACTTCATCGTCACCAGTACCGCTAGCAACCGCTAGACCAACGGGGCAATGGCAACCTTCCCATATCTCCCAACAACACTCAAGCTCGCGAACTCAAGACACTGACTGACACTGATATTGTCACTAAAATTTCTCGGAAATCTAGTTTTGGTGACACGAATAAGGAAAAAGTTTTGATAAACTTGTTGGAGCTTTATGTGTATTATTGAAGATATAAGCTATTTGCGAATGTAGATACAACCTTGGCCAGTATGTAATACCCACTTTTTATCGTAATAGAAGTACATGAAGAGCACAGAAACGCCATGGTGGCCTCTACTCCTCGTCTCTAAAGAAAGAAACAAACATATTTTATTTGTGGCTCGCACAGGAGATAAAATATAACATACATTTAGTTGACAAATAAATATAAAAACGTTTTTACAAAATCATACAACTGACATCCAAATTAAAACACTACAAAGTGAAAACAATTTCAAAAGTCGGTGTTCCTGTATTCGTTCCTTCGTTTTTGACACCGACTTCCGAAATAGAAGTTATTTTTCACTTTGTAGTGTTTTAATTTGGATGTGGGTTGTATTTTTTTGTAAAAACGTTTTTATTTTTCACTTTTAGGTGTGGTACATAATGAGTAAGTTCTAAAATTAGTTGGACCGCATGAGGAACACCAGCTTTCAAATAGAAATAATCATCAAAATCGGTTTAACTAGTAAAAAGTTCTGAGGTAACAAACATAAAAAATACAGGTGATTTGAGAACCTCCTACTTTTTGAGGTCGGTTAAAAAAAGAAAAGAACCAAGTGCGAGACCAAATATGCAAGACGGCTAGGTCTCTAGGCGGCTTTGTTAGCATTTTCCATACAAACTCCTTCGTTTAGGCCACGAGCGAATAGATTATTTCTAGGCAAGCCTGCTCCGTCGTCGACCACATCATGGCTTACCATCAGGTGAGATAGGGTTTAAAGCGAGCCTAACTATAATAAAAAAATCATTAAAATTCGTTCAGTAGTTTTTGCGTAAAAGATTAACTAACACACCTCTACTAATCCTCAAAAACTTTCGCATTTATAAGAGTACCTGAGAATAATGACATCTCTAGTATCTGCCAGCACAGTATTATCGTGCTCTATGGTAAGGAGCTATTAACCTTGGCAATGTCACGTCTATGTACCGGATCTTATCGACTGGCAGTCTAGCTAGATCATCGTTAGTTAAGTAAGTACATACAAGTTTTTGTAAGGTCATCTTTATGGGTAAACACAAAACTTATTTTATTTACTTTTTCTTTCCATTGTTTACTTTTATTTATTTGATAATCTTTCAGTAGTCTAAATATTTCACTTTCGTTTTATGAGACCTATTGAATTCGCTTACGTACTTTGTGCCACTGCCGAGGGTATACCTAACCCTTCGGGCAATACAGGCGCAATGTTATAATATTGAATTACGCCGAAAACCACAAATGTTTTTAACAGATGGCCAGTGGTTATAAAAAGATTGATGGATGATAATCTCGTTCACTTAACCAACAATGAAACTAACGAGAATTTATCATCCATCAGTTTTAATGTTTTTCCCCTTTATGGTCGGGACCCTAAAAATAATTAAGGTTACATTGACTAAAATTGTAAAATTTATAATCCCGAACAGGAGAAAGATTAAAGATCTACGCTCTTTTCATCGCATAATGTCCTTTATTTACTATCCCAAAAGGAACTTCACTATGTGATCTACATCGGAAGCCATTTTAAATTGTGCAATATACTGAAATCCTGTTGTTTGCAGAGCCCAGAGCCTCCCTTTCCCAACTCAAACGAACAACAAAGCCGCAAAAAAGTTGCATTTCAGAGTCCCTATCCCGAAATTAAAACCTTTTTAACCTCTTGAAAGGTCAAGGGTGTGTAAAATGGTCCCTGAAAAGTTTAAGTTAGATTGTAACCTAGCCTTTGCTGAATATTCCAGGCCCGACTTTTGTCAACGGTAAAGCTCGTGTCCAAGCTTTGACTTTCGAAACTTGTAAATGTTCGAAGCTCCAGACTAGTGAGCATCATCATTGTCCTATATTCCTGACCTTGTAATATGCTACTTGGACACTTGGTGTTTACTTACTACCGAGCTGGTAATGTTGGACTAACACACTTGTATAATATATGAACACTAATAGGGTTAATAGGGTTCAAATAAAAATATATCCAAATTGAGTTCTGGTCCAAGCTGGTATTTATTTTCAAAATTCACTCGACCCCGACTAAATCGCGGTAACGAAACCATAGCGAGATCTAATTTGACGTCAACAACGCCATCTATCAAGCTTGGGGTCAAACTTTTGAACTTTTAAAAATTATCACTACGGTTTCTGCAACTTGGGGTAAACTTGGGGTCGCAACAAGTTTACTTCTTTCATTCTCCCCTGCTTTCCGAAATCGATCCGTGGATTGATTCTATATGGAGTATTCCTGTCATACCGAGATTCCTCCGTGCCTCTGAAATCACGTCCCATTTGTCATTATAGATCTTTGACAGTCGATAAGGGTGGTCAGAAGCCTGAAGGTGTATCGTGTTACACAGTTACTGGGTTGTGAAGATAGGCAGTCCCTCCATTTAAAATACTGGTATCCAGCTCTATGGTATAAACTCAATTTCTTTTAGTATTATATAACTGCACAGCACATGTGTGAGTACTATGTACCGACTGTAAATCTACCATTCACTGTACCTATTTGTCGTTTGTCGTTAACTTCTGTTTGCCCTGGCAGTTGAGTGTGTCATGCTCTCTTTAATGTCTCTCTGATGGTGGCACATGTGTTGGATCATTCGGTTCCCTTCATGATGGCTGAGCTGAGTGGTGCTGATCCATGCTTCATGTTCGTGAACGGGCGCCATCAGTTGGATTTGGTCATAGCTTTGGTCTTAGCTGCCTTGGCCTGTTATGATTGGAGATGGAAAAATGCTAGGCAAATTGATTCTCCCCATGTTAACCAACACCAAGTACTTAGGTATTACAGTGGATTTACTAAACAAACACTGGTTTCTCGAAACACATCGTTCCTAATGGATATGTCTCCTCATTGTGCATTGTTACAGCTGTTCATGTGAATGATACTGAGGTTAACGTCTCATTGTTACAGGGTATCTCAAGAACATCATATGATACTGATCAGGGTTTGATCCAATTTCCATTCACTTGTCTATTTAACCTCTTTTGGAGTCATGTTTGTTTTAACTGGATTTTATTTTGTTAATTGATAAGAATTGCGTTTGACTTCTATCTCATCTAATATTAAGCAATTATGTGGTCGACGGTGTAGCACGCTTGTCTAGAAGTATTCTATTCACTCTTGACTTAAAGACTCCCAGGTTCTAACTATCAGGAAACAAAGACTCCGGCAGGGAATTCCACTCCTTAGCTGTACTCACAATGAAAGTATTACCAGAATGTTTCGTGCGAATGGTGTCCACCATGTACCGGTGGCGCATCGTCCAACTTCCTAACCCGACATTTTTTCTTTTTCTTCCTGTATCGTGGGTACGTTTACAAACATATAAACTCACATACACAAACACCCAGAGCCGGAACAACTATCTGTAGGTCATACAAATATTTGTTCTGTGCGGTAATCGAACCCGCGACCGCAGCGCAGCAGTCAATCGCTCAACCACGCGGCATACGGCAGAGTTGTACTTACATTTTGAAAGTACCTGCCCAATAATTTAAGTTCCTAATGTCATTACCTATATAATAGATTTCAGATTGCAGGCCGTTAAGATTTCCTTGAAGGACAATCTAGAATACCCTAGAACTCACGCGCATCAGTTACGCTTACGGTACTGTAGTATTATTAACTCTGTGTTTACGGTTACGGCCACTAGACCAACGCGGGTATTCAGTCTTTATCAACAAAAATAAATGAATTAGAAAATGCCTCGAGTCGGAGTTTGTATCTTCAATCAAGAAACATACATAGAAGTTGATAATCATAGAGAAAGTAACGAAATCTTATCAATTAAACTTACTTTAATCCACACAGTTATCGAAAACTTTAAGAAGCACATTCTCTAAAACATAAATCCAAAAAGCCACATCTACTCATATTTGAAAGTAGATCGGTGCCCATAGGACCGTATGCAATATGCAGTAAATCAAAGAAACTTAGATTTGCTCTCACACATACATTGGATACCTACCTAACTACCACAGAGCACAGAGTCGTTTCGCCGGCCATTGCTAGAGACGGCATTATCAAACCAAGCTTGTCAGAGAGTGTGACCGTGTACTCATTGAAATTGACGGCCCGTGATAATTCTGACTTTGGCAATGATAGCCGAAACTTGTGATCTAAAACAAACTTGTGCTATGCACATTTCGCGGGCATAAATACTAAGCTTCTGCCTGCGGCTTTACCCGAGTAATATGCTCATAAAAATATCCTTCTCCAAGTTTGGACTTTTTATGAGCTATGTCTTTAAGTCAAGAGTGGATAGGTTATTTCCAGGCAAACGTGTTTCACCGTCGACCACATCGTCGCTTACCATCAGTTGAGATAGTGGTCAAGCGCGAGCCTAAAGAATATTTAAAAAAAAGATTTAGCGGTTTAGGCGTGAAAGCGAACAAACAGGCACAGTTACTTTCACATTCATAATATTAGTATGGATTTGTATTGGTATGGATATTTTAATAGTATCTCTAGTCGATTCTGAGCTCTGAGCTACATACCTAATAATCCATTTCTTCCTCCAATTCGTAAGTTACTATTACAAGAATGAATTGTAGAGGGAAGGACCCACTTTCCAATATATACATTCAGCATTATAAGCGTATTTTTACTAAAATTGCTAAAAAGATTAGCCGGTTAGCGAATTTTTTTCACAACTCTATGCTAAATGGCTGAGTTCGTAGATGGTACATTGTCCTACTAATATTTCCATTGTGAAAGTTTGTATGTTTGATTGTGATGAAACTTTAGTGGGTTGTTCTGCGTACGCCAGCAAAGGCTCCAGGCCTTAAATAGTAGATTGTATCATAAGGGAGCAAAATAATATTTTTACGGCGAGGGCGCTTTTTTGAATCCAGAGCGAAGTGAGGGATTCAAAGTACGTCGCCCGGGCCAAAAATATATTTTACGCCCGAGTGATACACTCTACTTTTCATCACCCACTAAGAGAAAATAAAAGGCGCCTCATATTTTATTGTTTTCTTATTATATTAATAAAACATAGAGTAACAACTAAATTGAAATTAAATAGTATCTAATAATAAAACAACTAAAAACTTACATTTCCATTTGAGACATTTTCGCAATTATGAACATTTATTGTTACAGTTTTATTAGGATAAGATATTGTTGTAGATTTTATATTTTGAGTGTTTGAAATAATGTCCGAATCTGGCTCATTTTGAGGAAAATGTGTCGGTGAATCTCGTTGTTTGGATGTAGACGGGCGCGGCGACAGTGGCATGGACGGATTAACTGGAGGTTGCAATTTAATGTTTTCCACGATGCGTTCACATGTTTTCGCCTTGTTCTCAATGTAATCTTCTATATACCCCTCTGCTACAGCACTCGACTTCCCTCCTCCATGTCACTTGATAACAGTTAAGCCCGCTCCAGAATCTGCCAAAAGGGTAGCAGAAATACGACGAAAACAATGTCCTGTACACAGCTTGATATCTGGTCACTTCAAATAAGTACTGTAGTAGTAGTGATTTCTTGTGGCATGTTAGTTTTTTTTTTTTTCCCATAACTTGTTGCACTTGCCATTTTGATAACGGATGTAAAACCGATTGATCTTCATATCAGCAGGACAACAGGTCCAGGTATTTCTGTACAATAGTTTAGTATTCTCCTCGGATTACGAAGGATCGGTTAATTTTTGTATATTTGTGTCTGTCAGCTTTACTAACAGTAAATCATCTGAGTGATTTTCGGCATCATCAACTGTTATTTTTAAAAGTTCATTGCCACGACAAGCTCCATGTACTTCGAAAATTAAAACCACCTGTAACAAAACCGAATGTGAATAAGACAAGTATCTATCGAAGTACAGGTTACAATAAAATGCGCATTTTAAAACACCATGGTTATACTTTACTAATCCACCATATACATAGTTACTTACTTTTACGGCAAGAAAGACTTTGTCGGGTGCAAGGAAAGTTTCCATGTTTTTGACCGAGAACACTTTGGATTTATTAGGTTTAAATCCATCAGACATCCTCTTCATATACGTTATTAATTTCGAATATGTTTCCAGTTTTACGTCGTTATTAGAAGTGACTGTTGATTTTAGCATTGAGTAGGTACTCCAAAGAGTGTCAGGTTGTTTAGTTTTGGCTAAGTACTGGTACTAGGCAAAAACACAGATTCTGAAAAATTCTTGGCGCTTCTTGCATTTCTCCATTCAATAAAATTACCATAGGCTTTCATATATTCTTCTGGGATTTTGCAGGTAATAGATTATCCATCACATTTCTTGCGTCAGTTCTAATACTTTCAGGAGTTAATTCTATCCTTTCACTGTCACTTGAAGAACTCATTTTTCAAAACAAAACCATCAATTTCTAACAATCCGTGAAAATTGACGAAAGCGCGGGCTGTAGTTTGCGCGTTTTTAATTTGATTTCTTTTTTTAGGGTTCCGTACCCAAAGGGTAAAAACGGGACCCTATTACTAAGACTTCGCGATCCGTCTGTCTGTCTGTCTGTCTGTCTGTCCGTCTGTCCGTCTGTCACCAGGCTGTATCTCAAGAACCGTGATAGCTAGACAGTTGAAATTTTCGAAGATGAGGTATTTCTGTTGCCGCTATAACAACAAATACTAAAAACAGTATAAAATTAATATTTAAGGAGGGCTCCCATACAACATTTTTTGCCGTTTTTTGCTCGAGATTAATAACGGCAACAGATAGACGCTTGAAATATTCACAGAATGTTTAGTTGTATATTCACTTCAAAAAATAATAATTATTAAATAAAAAAAAAAAAATAAGGGGGCTCCCATACAACAAACGTGATTTTTTTGCAGTGTTTTGCGATAATGGTACGGACCCCTTCGTGTGCGAGTCCGACTCGCACTTGGCCAGTTTTTTTATTTTATTCAGCTGGCGGCGCGACTATGGGCCGTCGTACAAGCCAGTCTTTATTCAAACAATATTTGCGTTCGATTTCTTTGGCGCTGAACACTAAGATGTTCCAAATTCAAAAAGTGCGCGGCAAAGATAATTGCGACGCACTTATAAAGAGGATTGAAAATTCATTACTGCCCGCTAAAAGTTTCATATAGAAAACACCACCTTTGGGTGCACTTAAAGGCGAACCAAGTCGTCCTTTCAATTCTCTATGGTGATAAACTCATTTTTGTGATTGGTTAGTAAGGAGTTAGTATTATACTTACTCTTTGTTGATAAGTATGTGAATTTAACCAAATAGGTCGAACGCATATGTTTGAATAATTTCCTGGCTGGTTCTAAGTTATGGCGGCAATGTGCTTTAAAAAAACAGTAGTTCTTTCTTTAAATTTATTTTTACTCGGAAATTTTTCACACTAGGCTTCGCCATAGAGGAAATACTAGTTTCGAGTAGGTAGGTACTCGTAGCTTTTTATTTTTCTCTTAGGTAGTGATGAGAAATAGTGTGTATCACTCAGGGACAAAATATTTTGTTCTCGGGCGGCGTATACTGAATTCCTCGCTAAGCTCCGGATTATACGTTAAAATCCCTCGCTATGCTCGTGATTCTACTATAGAATCCTTCGCTTAGCTCTGAATTCAAAATAACGCCCTGGAAGAACAAAATATTACTATATCCCCTTGTAACACAAATTACTATTTCTCAACCATGCTTGGAAATTTGAGCATTATTTTGACAACCTTCTTCGAGATAAATCGCAATTGCTGTACTGGCCAAATACGTGCGAGCAGCGGCCGGCAATAGTTGTATGAAAATCCATATTTTTTGTGTTTAGCGGCCAAATAAATTACATAGTAAACTCATATCTGTCGTGTAAGTGTAAGTAAAGGTGTATTTTTAAGTAAAGAATCCTGTCCTAATATAAGTTTAAAAAAATACAAACGTATTTAAGAAAAAACGACTTTTTAATTTTGTTCCGCTAATTTAGCCGGTGTGTGTATTATTAACTTTAAAACTATGCAAAATCTGACTCTTCCAAGCGCGCAATACGATTTTTTTTTTCTATTCACGTAATAAAGATTTTTGTTTTTCAAAAGCCAAAAATGTATAAACAAGTCAAAGAACTCGAAGAATAAACAATTATTTTCACAAGCAAAAATCATCAGCGTCAGCTTATTACCGCTCATATCAGCCGCATCTTTGAGGGGTGTAAAGTGCAGCACAAACACAATACTGTCTAAACTGGGGGGGCGGACTCCCCCACCCCTACACACCTACACAAACATGCGCACTGTGCTTATACGCGAGACTAGGATATTGAGGACTTTTACTTGTTCAAGTCAAGGTTTTGATTTAGACTTTTCTTTTATATTAATCTTTTGAACGCCATTGTCAAATATACGTGACAGACGAGTGCGTGTTCCGTACGTCACGATAAAACAATGTGACGACACGTAATATTTATATTTAAATATAAATTAAGCCTGCCTCATAGTGGTTAGCGCTATTGCTAAGCAAGAAGTTCTGTATTCTAATCCCGGGTGAGGCAGTGTTATTGGGTTTTTTCATTTGGGATTTCTTAGTACTTAGCATCCCAGAGCCTGAATTTATGGCCGGTTGATGGCACTAGGCTCACCCACTATTACATGGGACTTAAAAACATTACTGATGAAATGTGGATGTGCTGTAGGTGCAGGAAGAATGTGGATGCAGCTCTGCTTAAGCCTTCAGGGATTGTTGAACAGACGTGATGTTGTGTTATTATGAAATGTCACTATGTATCCGCCCCGGCCTCGCACGGGACAAATTACATACACAAACCTTCCTCGTTTATTGCTCTTTGTATTAGAAATAAAGAAAAATATTTATTTGTGATCCGCACAGGAGACACGTGAAATAAGCAAAAAAACTAAATATTAAACAATAATAAAAATAAAGCCCCGTGTGAGACCTCGGGCCAAAAGGCTCCTATTGCAGCATGTGCAGCGATATCCAAAAAGGAAATAACGCTGCGCTGATATTCTGATAAGGCCCATTGTTGATACTTAGAAAATAAAATAGAATATATAAAAATATTAGTAGAAACCGTGTCAAAATCAGTTGTGTGGTTTAGAAGAAGTGAGCGGAGAAACGGTCGGATGCAGACAGTCACTTTGTTTATTTCTATTTAGAGACGAAGTGATGTATATATAGTTCTCACCGATCTTTCTGCCCTGAAGTTGGCTACAATGGCCAGTAAATCTCATACCAAAAACAGCACCGATCCGAGCCTTGCGCATCGGAAAGCCAAATTCAGGACGGCCAAGAAGATTGGCAAGAAGGTAGTTCTTGCCAATCCTCTTGGCAACATACGATATATGGTATGGATACATTATTAATTCCATGTTTATTAGTGTTTTTCAATGTTATTTTTTGATGACACTAATTTATGGCTAAGGAAAACATCTTGAAGAACATCTTGATGTTTGTATTATTTGACATTCACACAGACTATTTTGAATATAGACAAATACTTAGGTATCTGCGATGACCGTCCTGTGGACAATTAACTTTTGTGTTTGAATTAGAACATGTATTTTGCCTGCAGTTTAGGTAAGAAGTGTTATGAAAAAAGGCATATTAGCGAAATTTTAAACCATTGGTTAGCATATTTAACCATTGGTTGAGTTAACCACGGATTAGAAACTGGGCCTTAGTGAGGTGAATCTGTTGATGTTCCCTAAGTTGAGAGATAATAAATCCAATAAAGAATGAATGGTCACAATCCGATTACTAGTTTCGGAGAAATGCGTGGACAAACATATATACACTCCAACAAACATGCATACACACATAGTCATACACTTATGAATTTTGACACGCATGTTTAGAAGCCCACATAGAGTAAATTAACATAGTGCTCCTTTTTTGAAGTCGGTAAAAAAAGAAGAAAATGGAAATCCAAGAAAGAAAGAAAGTCTACTAAGGAAACGCAAACCATTACGTAAATGTAAACCACATTCCTATTCTACCCGCCTCACAAAAAAAGAAACTGGCAATACACAGGAAAATAATGGCAACACTCAAACGTATCTTAGTATTCAACAGTTAGGGTGACCATCCTCAAGACAAACGACTAGGGTGCATACAATTTACGGTCTAAAGGGAATTTCGTTAGGAAACTGCTGATTTGATTGATACTATAAGATCATGGGATAAATGGGGTCGGCTATAGATTGTGTGCGGGACTATGGGGTGCTCGCACACCCTATAGCTGACGCGGCAGGTTGAGGGTTAGGGTTTTATCCGTGTTTATTAAACACGTATTTAGGGTGTGGAAAGTTTTCTTATCTTAAAGAGTTGAGTAAGACCACTGTAGTAATTTTTTTTAATTGCTTTTTTTTTTACCCGACTGCCGAAGGAGGATAATGTGTTTATCAGTCTATGTATGTAAGTATGTATGTATCAAATTTATTTATTGGAACAAGAAACAGTTTACATAAGTTTGAGTTCCTTAACAGCCGCATTAGTATAGAGTACTGTGTCGCGGCCATTAGCGCCCACCTCCATATGTATGTATCCCGTATGTATGTATATATGTATGTATGTTTGTTCCTATGTGGCGTTCTAGAGACAAAACGCGTTGGCCGATTTAGATGATTCATACGTCAATCGATTCGTCTTAGCAATGCGAGTGTCACTGGCCACATTAAAATGGCGGATTTTGGGCCAAATTTTTTTATTTCTTCCGAACCCATCATGTGGGGTATCAAAATAAAGGGTTTTAAGAGGTAATTTCAAAAATATATAACACTTATATGTTTAAATAAAAAAAGTTAATTAAAAAAATGTAAAAACCCGACTGCTTAAAAAGCGAACTAAAATGCCGTAAACAAGAAGAAAATCATGCTGTGCAGTCGGAGGATACATCTGGTTTTGGTCAGTCAGCTCGCGAATACGTATCGTACGTATACGTATCTTCTTGTTTACGGCATTTTAGTTCGCTTTTTAAGCAGTCGGGTTTTTTTTAGTTATATAACAAACTAGCTGTGCCCGCGGCTTCGCTCCCGTTAACTGCCTATCCTACCCTACTTACCTAGACCTACCTACCTTACTTACCTTTCTACCTACCTAGACCGAGCGTGCACTGCACAGAATACTATTTATTCTAGGGAGAAGAATATCGACTTCATACAAAAAAGTGTTTAATTTTGTGTGTCAATGTCTATATTTGTATTACTTAAAAAGTTAATCTGCGATCAATAAATATGATTGTATAATATTAAAGTCAAGAAATTTGATAATACCAGACGTACACTGTTGTACACTGGCCTGCCCCAAACTTAGACGTATCTACTGTGATATCGTGGACTAATAGAAGAGAATCTTGTCAGTATGTCAAGAGATTTGTGAGAAGACCCAATGATCATTTAATTACTATGTATAGGCTCGCGTTTGATCATTATCTCGCTTGATGGAAGGCGATAATGTAGTCAACCATAGAGCACACTTGCCTACTATGTCTATTCCTTCTATTATGCAAAAGTAAGTCTCAATCTATTACCGATGTCGATGTTCCAAATGACAAAATGTAAGGGATTGAACTCGTGACATTTCGATAGCGTTTGACATTTCTATACATTTTTGACATTTTTCCAATCTCAATCGCGACGCTTTCGATGATAGAATGTGTGTATGAAACACAGACACCAGCAAGTGGTCTTCCTCATCTTGTATAACGAGTCATTGCCATTTTATAATCGTGTATTTTGGCGTTTAAAATAGCAGTGATTAATATGCATGATCTAATTCCGCCCAGCCCGTTTCATCATCGAACTACCAGACGTACGGCGAAGCGCCATCGGTACATGGTGGACATCCCACCCATACGCACTAAACGTTTTGAGAATACTTTTATTATGCGTACAGCTAAGGAGTGGAATTCCCTGCCGGAGTCTGTGTTTCCCGATAGCTACAATCTAGGGGTCTTTAAGTCAAGAGTGAATAGGTTACTACTAGGCAAGCGTGCTTCATCGTAGACCACATCTTCGCTTACCATCAGGTGAGATAGTGGTCAAGCGCGAGCCTATAATAGATAAAAAAAAAAAAAAAAAAAAAAAATTTATAGGTTCAGATGCGAAAAAATGTCTATAAATAATTTCAGAGGTGAGAATTTGCATTGCTAAGTGCAAGGCAGCACAAAGTTCAAGATCAGCACACATTATATCACATTTACTTTCAACCTGTCCGATATTAATAGTCTTAATAATGTTACACAATATTTATCACTATCTTGTAATAGTTTCAACCTCAGATCAACGAAGCAATGGATAGACTGTACCGAAGTTGATAATGTCTAGACAGGGCTTGTGTTTATTGAGATCTGAGATAGTTAGATCTATTATTACAGAAGTATGGAAATATAAAGATGAAATGTTATGCCTCTGTAATCAATACCTCAATACCATCTTGGCAATGATCACTGACAGACTAGACTGCCCTTATGTCCGGCATGGCTGTAGCAAGCATGTTGCGGTTCCAATGCCGGTTAGAAAACTACAATTATTATGTTTTATTTTATTGTATAATTTTAATTTAAATGACAATTTTTTATCTAATATAATTTATAATTTAATTTATTTTTAATGTATCAAATTTTAATTGTTTTGTATTTATTTGAGTTTAATTAATGTGACTGCGTGTGCTGATAATAGCAGCACACGCAGTCACATTAATTAAACTTATTATGTTATGAGTCTGTGTTACTTGAAATAAATAAATTGAATTGAATTGAATTTGTGCACCTACTTTCTAAGTTCATCTTGAACATGACTGACAATCTGTATGAGACGAGACCCAGCCCTGCAGTGGGACAGTTAAAGGCTGGTATTATTATAATTATGTTGCGCCCTCCCTAAATAAGTTGGGATAAAGGCAAATATGTTGGGATTTCTTTTTTTTCGTGTTGATTAACTCAAACTATAATCTCAACCATTCAGATTTTGATCGATCAGTATGCAGCTACTCGGACAGCTCTGTCATTCGCTACTTTCAAATCCTGAAAGGTGAAGGTGGTCGGTATGATTTGCAGACAAGAAGGTGGCCCATATCTTGCGACGGGAGCCCCACACTGTGTTTTGTATGGGTCTATGAGACTCCATTTAGCCAAGTTGTTTCTACAGCGGCCAACCTGGCTCCGCAATCGATTTAGGGACTTCCAGAATGGCCACTGCAGTTCGTGTCCGTGCATGTTGAGAAATAATTTGGTTGAACATAATTTAAACTAAAATCTAATAATGTGGCAAAAAAACCACAAAGTAAAAAAAAATATATTAAAAAGGATTAGGGGGAATTTCGATTTATTCCGGTCGGATACCCCGTATCTAATATCCTAGGTGGGATCAATTTTATTTTATAATATTTTCTATTCCGGTCTGATCCACCGTGCAGGATATCACAAATAAATTTAAATATTTGATTCCGGTCGGATACCCTAGGCAAAATGCCCGAATCCCGTAGGATAGGCCATGGGTGCGAACACGCGAGTAAAAGCAAGTTCTGCTACAGACGACTAAGTTTTGCCGTAGTGAAATATAAATCATTCAATAGTATTCCTTTTACACTGTACCAAAATCTCTTCAATATGTATAAACACAACCACATAGAAATTCGAAACACTCAGACCTCTTAAATTTTTACGTGAAGTGCGGTAAACTCCGAAACCTTAGGTTTTATTGACCTATTCGCTTTTATTTAAATAGAAAGGGTTATTGGGCCGACGAGCTCGTATTCTTAAATGCGTTATGAACAACCCTGGTGGGTTGAGTGCTTCTTGAGTAGTCAGATGAGTATTTTGGCTTGTAAGGTAATTTTTCAGCTAGGTTGAGCTCTGATATTTCTATGATAAGTAGTAGCGTTACTAGACGTTGATTTGTTGGACTTGTCAGGGTTTTTAGGATTTGATTGGTAGGGGTGTAAAGATTTGGAGCAGAGAGCCACCCATCACGTCAGTTATGGTTGGAGATGCGCAAGTGAAGGTGGGTCGGTACATAAAGTGTCTTGCCCTAACATTGGACGGTCGGTGGGGCTTCGGAGAGCACTTCGAGCGCCTGGTCCCACGCGTTGGAAGGGCAGTGGCTGCTTTGCATGGACTGCTGCCCAATCTCGGTGGACCTCATGAAGAAGTTCACCGCCTCTACGCGGGTGTTGTGCGATGGTTCTTTATGGGACACCTGTATGGTCAAATAGACTTTCAGGTGTCGGACGCTGCAGTACTAAAATCAATAGCCTGCAGCGGAAAATGGCCATACCAATCGTACGAGGATTCCGAACGGTATCCTTTGATGTGGCAACTTTCCTGGCATGCTTTACACTGCTGGGCATACTGTCGGATATGGAGGTCACCGAGCGGGATCTTGAGAGGGCTGATCTCACTCAGAGAAGAAGTCGTCGTGAAGGCAACCGCCTCGACGCGACGCCTAAAACGCCGTAACTCCGTCTGCAACATAGACAGGTGGAACTCCGGGGTCACGGGTGGCCAGATTGGGGATTCTGTCCGCCCAGCATGTGACTCCAGGTAAGATGGTGGCACAGTGGTCACGTGCTGCCGTGCACAGTGAGGCTCAGGGATTTTCTCTTACATGCGTTGCACAGAGGGGGTTCTGGAGTGGTATTTTAAGAGGTAAAGGGGCTCCTTCAATGTGCTGATAGTAATCACCGCGGTGGTTTTAGTGGGGTAAAAAGCCTACCCTCTCTGGTCATTGCCCAAAAGTCCAGGCGCTATAAAAAAAGTGATGTAAGGGTTTAAATGAATCCAGAAATCACCATTACTTTTTTACCTATATTTATCGACTTTGCTTTAACATACCCTATATTTTCTGACGATGTTTCCTACCATTAAGAAATTGAAGACTTACCTAAGACAATGATAACATCAGACCATGACTATAAAACTCCTATAAAAACATGCAACTTGCAAGATTTCCGCAACGTCCGCAGATTTGGTAGACTATCATGGCCACGCTTGGCTGACGGGGCCAGTCGGGTGAGAGGGCTTGGATATCTACCTACATTACTACAGTAGGTAATGTGTATAGTGAGTGTGTATAGTGAATGTCTTTTGGCTGGAATGATAATGATTATGGGACCCTGATATGCCAGAGATTTAGGTACCTATATAAGAGTGAAACGAAGGTTCTGAGTACACCCAAACTCATTTGGGATACCCAAGGGCAGAAGCGTACCAACCTCATTTGATGATGACTAGAGTAATATATTTTAATTAAAAGCACAACACGCAAGTCACAAGCGTCAAAAACTCACGAATTTGTTACTAACACAAGGTTACATATAAAATACGTCATTCATAATTGACCGGGTTAACTATTAACTCGGAGTTAGTAAAATAATCCAGTTATTAGGGCATTAGTGAATAAGTTACACCGACATAACATACACTCTCCTCAAGTTGACAAGCAGCATCACAACAAACTTCACCCAACAAACTGTAAGCTAAATAATGTTTATCGATGTGCACAACTTCAGCTGCCAATACCGGGATCGAGGTACCCCCTCTCCTCCCAGCAATGTTTGCTATGAACGGTAAACATGACCTGCCTCGTTGGTCTAGTGGTCGCAAGCGCATGAGGTGTCGGGTTTGATTCCTGTGTCGTGTAAAGTGTTATAAGGTTTTTGCATCTGGAATTTCTCAGTAGCAGCCTGGAGCCTCAAACACGCATATTGCCATCAAACACGCTACTTAAACATAACTGGTGCAATGTGGGAGTACTGTAGGTGCACTGCTGCCTCACCTTTCGAGGAGTACAGGCTGTATATTATGATGTTATGGTTAACTATTTCCCAACGATGTTTTGGTCGGCTTTCAGTCTAGCCGGAGGCAGCTGAGTACCAATAATTTACATGGAGCGCCTACCTATCGGACCTTCACAAAAGTAACTGGGTTAGACGATACGCCTTGGCAAGATATGAGTCAGATTTTCTGGTTTCTGACTTTTGACTGTCAAAGTTCTGGGTGACACATAAAACACACATTTGACCAGTGACCTTCTATCATCGAAAGCGTCACGATAGCCATTTGTAAAATGTCAAAAATGTATAGGATTGGCTTTCGCTTTAGAAATGTCACGTGATCAATCCCTTACATTTCGGCCATCGCCATGCATGACCCTTGTCTAGGCCCTCAGGTTTGTTCGTATTTCTAAGTAGGCGACGCGAGCTCCGGAAGGTATTACATAGAAATTCTGTCGACTCAAGTCTTGACTGAAATCCTCTACTGTTATTTTCTGATTAATTTCTTTGCGGCATTTAAGACAGTTGAATCGCTTCTAAAAAAAAGAAAGAAAGAAAAAGTATTTAATTGTCACAAAACGAAATACAAACAATCAATTTATTACAAGAACAAGAACAGTGGTTGATTGGTGTGTTTGGTTTCTTTGAGACCCAACGCTTTTCTGATGGTCGCCACAGTGGGATCACTTTTAATTCTGGCTTTTAGGAGTTGCAAAGGTTGAGGCACGTTGCACGTTGCTCGCAGAACGGATGGTTGAAGAGACTGAAAAGTTCTGCTGTGGGTACCGCTACCGGAAGACGCAGCGTTAGAACAGTTAGAAGGCCTTCCAGTAGGTGGACCGATAACGTGCTCAAGTTTGCGACATTTGGGGGAGGCACATGTTCAGCAGTGGACGTCTTTAGCCTGAAATAATGATGATTATAAATGTGTCGGGCTTGAGAAAGTGTAGTTCGGAGATTTTGAACATTACCTTAAACCTTTAAGCGTACTGCTCATTTATTTCCATTTGATTGATTAGACAGAGATGTTACTAATTTAGAACAAAGTGATTTATTTTATCAATCCCATCGGATGTCTATTTTGGTTACGGTCTCGTTACTCCGTCCGTGGGTGTACCTATTACTATCAGTGGGTGTACTTACTGGAATCCGTGGGTGTCTAGTGATAATGTCAAAAGGCAGAAGCGCCATCCTGTCTGGTAAATAACAAAAACTGCAATCACCAATTTGTCTGGGTGATGGTAAAAGGTGGGGCTTATCTTAACCAGGGATTTCTGCGAATCTTGTCCATCAGGACAAGAATTAGCACCCGACGATCCCATAAGTGCTTCTCCACCTACCTAAATTTACACCGAAACTATTAAAGAGGTACGTGGAACAGGATGTTAAATTCCTGGAAAGATGCTCCGACCAGACGGGTGTTGTATATGTAGGTAACTGTCCGATGGATATGTTTATGTCGGGACGTTGTATATATGTTCTAACCGTGCAGAGAACTTTGATTTCGCGATATAGGATTTGTGTTACGTCAGGTCTCTTCTTCAGAAAAAATCATGCAATCGGAGGATACATATTCGCGAACTGGCAGATACCGTGATCCTCCGACTCCAAAGCATGTTTTTTTC
This sequence comes from Anorthoa munda, assembly GCA_945859665.1. Classification (NCBI taxonomy): domain Eukaryota; kingdom Metazoa; phylum Arthropoda; class Insecta; order Lepidoptera; family Noctuidae; genus Anorthoa; species Anorthoa munda. The sequence goes on along the minus strand of OX243896.1, from coordinate 1,241,613 downwards.
TTGTTTATAGCTTTTTATTTCGCTTCTTAAGCAGATGGGTTTTTTTTTTAATTATTGTATTTAGTATGTGGTAGTATTGATGCCGCTGCCACATAGTGTGATGTAGACAGCTGCGATCCTAGAAGAGGGAATGCTTGGACACTGATACACCCCTAAATCATCCAAACTAGCGATAACCTTTATTAATTACCTTTCACTACTGGACCTTGACTACCACAGTCTAAACTTTTGAGCTGATACATTAAGTTTGACCCCTCAAAAGTCTTGACCTAAGCAAAGACCGTCGACCACATCATCGCTTACCATCAGGGGAGATAGGTCAAACGCGAGCCTATCAATGATAACAGAAAAGGAAGTTTTGCGACGCGCTGTATTTCAGATTGTTGATAACATATATAACACCATGACTGTATTCCCCGAAGTGGTAGGTAGATATATATACTTATATTACATCTTCACTTCACCAGTTATGCCTAAGTCCCATGAGAATCTTGAATATAACAATAATATCAGCAATGATTATAAAATCTGCGTATCATACGCGTGTCCCGAAAATTCACAGTTCGTTTGTTACAACCCTTCGTGAGGGGAGCCGTCTATTGTGTTGAGTTTAGTTCTAATCTCCTCCGTGGAGCTAACGGAGATAGAAATCAACTGACGATGCTGTTTTGTTTAGAAGACATTCGCTTTTGAGGCCAAAGAGTTATCTTTCATCAAAAGATGCGGTTAGCTGAAATCTTACTCGACTGACGTTGTACTGTCCAACTGAGTTTATACAAGTACTTGTACAAAAATAACCCACAGAAATAAGCACTTTAAGTTTCTTTTTATAATAATCTTACTAGGACTAATACGAACTTTCAAAATGGCAGTCATTCTCAAGACAATCACCTCGCAAGCCAGAGCATCTGACGAGAGATATAAGCTGTGGAAAATCACACATCCTGTCCCTTCATACTTCATCACTCTGATCTGAGCATCTGTGCTCTGGACACGATTAGCAGTGGCTAATTTGGAAAGTCCTAAACTGATTGCGGACCCAGGTTGGCCGCTGTAGAAAAAACCTGGCCAAATGGAGTCTCAAACACAGTGCCAGTGTGGGGCCCCTCGCAGGATATGGTCCACCTCCTTGTCTGTCCTTTGTGCCCAGCCGCCTGCACCTTTCAGGATCTAAACGTGGTAAATGACAGAGCTGTCCAGGTAGCTACATACTGGTCAGACAAAATTTGAGAATAGTTGAGACCATTTTTGAGTTTATCGATACGAGAAGATGAAGTTCTCAAGGAAATAAACTTATCAAAAGCGAAAACCTTGTATTCTTATTTATATGTATAGATAGATCTCAAAATTGCAGATACCCATGATGTTTAGTGGTGCTTGGCGTCTGGTAGGAGATTTTGCAATACATTTGCCACTTATTTTTTATTTAACTAGCTTTTGCCAGAGATAAAGCTTACAGCGGACACACAAAGTTACTTTCGCATTTATAATGTTTGTTGGATATAATTAGAAGGAGTATGGGGATGTAGTCCAGATGAATTATTTCACAAGCATATTTTAATACTGATAAATTTTGCGTATAATCTAGTAAATTTTCTCCTGCTCAACCCCAAAAAAAAAGAAAATTTTTGTCAATAAAAAAAACTTATAACTAACATACGACGAAAAACGTCGAGTCTTGTTCCGACGCAAACGAGTATCGAAATGGCGAGACAAAACTGTATTAAGTGTACGTGTTAGGGGCGAGGGGTAGTTCCAACCCCTCGGGGGTGGAGTGGGGTTGCGGCGGGGTATATTTTAATCGGTTATGTTTCGGCTTTCGGGACTCCTGTGCGACTTGCGAGTGTGTTGTGTGACGTACCGGAGGTTTGAGGATGATTGTCGGTTGTATGGGGCTTAGCTAAGGAGGGATTAGTGGACCGTTTATTTTATTTTTTCTGTACAGAAAAATATAAAGGATAAAGTATCTACTACCAACTCAATATGAAATTCTCATACAGTATTATAATAGAAGATGTTTTAATTGGAAATGTATATGTTCGAATACTAAAAAAACATGAAACCAAAAATATATATTCTTGAAAATAATTGCAATCGATTCGATTTTGGCTTTCCCGTAGTCTATACTAATATTATCGGATATAAAATGAAAAAATATTTGCTATTTAATTACATTCTGGTTACGGTTTTCATCATAAAAAACTGTGTGTCATTCTGGTTCTGGTTTGTGTTGTGCCATCTCACATGGGTTGCAGCAACAGTGATCCACTGATATTTATCCTACTAATCATTATTGAGTCTTACAGAAACTTGAGTCACATCCATAGATATATAAATAAGATCACATCACATCATCAGCCTATTAATGTTCCCACTGCTGGGACTCAGGCCTTCTCTCTGTGAGAGGGAATGGGCCGTAATCCAACACGCGGGCCCATTGCGGGTTGGTGGATGTCACATGTCTTCGAATTTTTGGTTCTAAGACACGTTTCCTCACGATGTTTTCCTTCACCGTTTTGAGAGCAGTGGTGATGAAATAATTTACACAAAGTAAAGCGCCTACCTGGGCACGAACCCACGACCTACAATTTGTAAGTCGCAGCCGATACCACTGGGCCACCACTGCTCAAAAAAACTTGATTAATCATTTCTATTCTATAGTAAAATTTTCTTTCTCAGATTTTTCTATTTTAATTTCAAAACCAATAATTTAATAAATATTGTTACACTAAAAACCTAGATTAAAATCAATCCTTGCCTGCAAACTAAACTTCATAACTTACCAACAATCATTCGACCAGAATAAAAATTCCAAAATACCAAAACAACGTAGCATTCTCACAAAATCGCACAACTCTAGCTCAACTCCCCCGATCAACACCCCCGCTGCGCTACAAATCTCGGGGGTTGAGTATGTCAATCAAAATATCCTCTAATGGGGTGAGGAGAGCCCGCTTAGGATATTAGATAAATACCGAGTAGACGGTGATAACGATGATGTGCCTTAGGGACAAGGCAGGGGTATACGAATTGAAACGGGGGAGTTAATTTTGAAACTGAGTTATTGTAAGTATTTTAGGGTTATTATGAAGATTACTATTTGACTAAGGACGATTTTTAAACACGGCCAATTAATATGACATGATTGTTATTTAACCTCGTGTTAGCAACTTACTCTGAGTTAATTTTTCGGCTCAAGTCTATGAGAAATAAAAAAATAAAAAATATGGCGCTTTAGCAGATTCTTCAGAAAACTATGCCCTAATAGATTTTGTTAAGAAATTAAAATAATTAAATTCGAGTTCATGATTTTCCCCACGCTTAAACTAAACTGTGGGAAACATAGGCAACATCAGATAGAGTACAAACGCGCAAATAAAAGGTCAAGCAGTTTTATTATAAATTCTTATTATCCTTTCTTGCATGTCGGTGCTAAGGATAAAAGCAGTCTTATATATACATAACATAACACATTTATTTATTTCTGAGATTTTACTGACAAATATTGTTACTATAATATTAACCTTTTTTATACATAGGCTCACGCTTGACCACTATCTCAAGTGAGATTATCGTTATCAATATCATTATCGTTTACCATCAAGTGATGGTAAACGATAATGTGGTCGACGGTGAAGCACGCTTGCCTAGAAGAACCTAGTCACTCTTGACGTAAATGCCCCTAGGACCGCCTAGCACAGCACAGCACAGCACCTATATAGTACATTCACTTTTCGTTAGTAATACTTACCTTTTTATTCCACGACCATTTATTTTACTGAATTCCATAAAAAGGAAATCATTAAAGAAAATTCAAAACTTTAAGACAGATTTTGATAACATTTTAATTTGTTCTCGTAAAACTGAAACACGTTGAGGTTGTAGGTTGATCAAATGCGCGTGTTTTATTCGGCGAACGCACGCCTCTGTGCGTTCGCCGAATAAGCAGTATCGATTCATATGATTAAACACCCACATTCGGCTGATGATAGTTCAGAGTTCCAAGAAATATAGGATGAACGGAAATCGGGGTACCTACACGTATTTAGTTCCAAATTACAGTCTTTAAGTTGCTACTGGGAATAATCTAAATTAAAACAATGAATTAAATTAAATAGCTGGGACTGGCCTGCAAAAGGCAAAAAATACTAGCCATGTGATTAAAATTGTATAAGAATGACTAGTGACAGCAGTGGTGGCCCAGTGGTATCGGCCGCGACTTACAAGTTGTGGGTCGTGGGTTGACCTGTGTCCCAGCAGTGGGAACATTTAAAGGCTGATGATGAAGAGTCTCTAGGAGTGACGGTCGTGAAATCAACTTGTTGTGATCTTTGCATATCGCATACGCACAGAACTGACTGAATGTGGCGAAAACTAGCGCAGGCTTATGTCCAGCATGGACGTCTTCCAGCTGAAATGATGATATTACGTAAAACCTACGAATGTATACGTATACCTACCATCTCCAAAAAAAGCTACGCTATCCAGAGAGTATTAAATATTCATAAAAAAATATGCGCCGAACTTTTCTCCGTGGAATTAATCCGGTTTTACCCGCAGACTTAATTCCGTCGCGGTAAGAGGAATTACTCCTACCTTCACATATACGAGTATTTTTCGCGAGTTGTGTATCCCAGGGATGAGTTTAAATATGTATAGGTTTAAAGGTATGTCTGGGTGTGTGTCAATTTGAGTAAGGGCAATTTTTTTTTGGACTCTTGTTCTCGTTCTAACCTTCGATGATAAGTGATAGATGAAGATGCGAGTGCAGAAGGCGTTTTCAGAAGTTACCCGCACTTTAATTGCGTAACTTCAAAGAACGGCGCTTCATATGTTCAAAAATCTGTCTACTCGACATCGTAAAACAATCAATGATATCTTCTGTTTAGGTGTTAAAATTAAAGGGAAAGTTCCAGTTTCAAGCTATCAAAGCAGTTATGCAATTAAGCACCTATGCAAGTAATAAAGAGCCCCACACTTTAGCTATGTAATTTTGGATATTCAAAAAAGGCACTTCATTAATTTTCCTTAAGTTGTCTAAGGAGTGAACCATAGATATAATTTCTATGGAGTGAACGAAATGGGATCTGGCTGGAGTGGCTAGTTGGATCGTACACACAGGAAGACAGAAATACAATTAAGAAAACTGAGAATACTTGCTTGAATTGATTGACGATTGAATTTGAACAAAGATCCACCTACGTTTAATCAAACTATTTAAATGTACACCCCTGCTGGATACTTCGTCTGAGCTCCATGTGCTAGTAGGTGGAGGCACTGACTCTAAGTACGTTAACCCGCACTACTAAGAATGATATCTAATATCTAACTGGAACATCTCCTTACTTGGAAGACGACGATGAAGAAATATTTATAAACGACGATGTTTACGCCTCCGCGAAAAACTCTATGCCGCCGTAGCTGGGTTTAAGGTTTATTAACCTTTTAGCAAGGTAATTGCCATGAAAGGTACGTCTTATTAACCGGCTTCCCAAAAAGGAGGAGGTTCTATGTTCGATGGTATTTTTTTTTAAAAGTATGTATGAAACGGTATACTCTCCAGGTGGTCTCATTGTCACTTTGTCAGAATCTGATGCGGGCATTTCATGGAAATCGGGGTAACTCCTCGAATTTTATAGGAATACATATAAGTATATCAATTTTGGTATTTTCGTCAACATGGCAAGCATTTTTAATGTAAAAAGTTAGCTTAAAAGTTATGTACCCCACAGTTAAATTTAGCTTGTAGTGGCTAACCCACGGAGCACGTAACCAGTGGAGAGAGCATGCGGGGACTACCGCGGGCGCCAAGCGCATGCAAAATCAAGCATATGCAGCGAAATTTTGAACGTACGAACGTCACGCGCTTCCGTCTTTAAAACAAATAAACTGAAAAGTAATGCCTAGTTGTGCAATTAAATGGTGTGGAAAGTGTTCTACTACTTCAAGTTACACAAAAGATGGTATAACATTTCACAGGTAAGTGGTTTTCTACTCCATTTAATCAATTTCATTTTGGTGACTTTGATTTAGAACAAAAACGTACCGATTCCCTCTCCACTGGTTACGTGCTCCGTGGGCTAACCACTTGAAGCACCCCCGAGTAGACTTCTACCAAAGTACTACTTATACTCGGGGATGCAATACTTGCCAAACGAATATTTTTGTGTTAGCAGAGTTTATCCTTTTTATTATAAGGTGTTCATGAATCTTAAGAGCTCTTTCAGCCCCTGAAAGACTGTCAGGAAATCAAAGACAGCCTGTACAAAACGTTCATACAGCAAGAAAAACCCAAAAAAACATGAATACGACGAAAAATCATGAACGTAACGAAATTCGTATCAGTCCAAACCAGGATTGCAATAAAAAGCTAAATCCGCGAAACTAGGGCTCGCTCAGCTGATCATCAATACACGTTAACTCCCCAACGTTCATCAGGCCGACAATGTACCCTGACAATACACCGTGTATAATGCGAACTGACAATAATTTTCGAATTTAGGGACGAACCCTGCCTGATGAAACGTCTCAACTCCACGGTACCACCAGTAGAATATAAGACCTAATGTGCGAAGAATAAGGCACAGATTTGAATGAGTGAAATTACAAATGAAGTTTTTTTTCGTAAAGTAATATTCTTAAAAGCTGCGATCGATCAGACTGGGGGGATAGTCAGTCGAATCCATTAGCAGACGGATGTTCGATTTGATAAGTCACCGTGGATGCTACGGGTAAGGTTTTTGGGTAAAACTTCGTAAATTAGAGAGCGTCTGATTGCTTTAGTTGTCATTCTATTTTATGTCGAATGGGCTTGGGTTTAAAATACTTTTTCTCTCGATGGTGCACGCCTGTCTTAAATAGGATGTAAAGCAAAGTTGCGATCATATTTTAAAAACTGCTTCTGCCCATGTTAATGAACAAGTTTCTACAAGGAAGTCATAGATAATTCCCAAAAAAAAGAGGATATTCCATACATATTTTTGTTAATTTTGTATGGAAAATGCAAGTTTTTTTCACTGAACGATCTTTACTTTCTGTTTTCTTAATTGTGAGCAAAGCTTCGGATAGCTAACGCGTTGTTGTCCGTCAATGATGACACCTTGGTTTCAACTGGACCTATTTGGCGCAGCCGCGGGGCACACTATGTAGGTAATTGTTTTAAAATTAAATTACCTTTTATTTGTACCTACATTGTGTGTATCTGTGTGTGCCAAATAAACTAGTTTTATTTCTTTAACTGATGCGGCATCATGTAAACATGACGGCAAACTTGAATGTGAGTGGTCTTAAGGTGTACTGCAAATTGGACACCACTTCAAACGCGCTGCAAACTTGACGGTAAACTGGATCGTGTATGGATTATCATTACGTGGCTCCGTAATGATAATCCACGATCAAATAAAAGGCATTCTTTGACACATACCGGATTATTGTATAAAATGGTTAAAGTCGGAAAAATGGCGTAATGTGTCAATCTGCTTAACAATTAATTTCCTTCACAGTTCATTGATTGCCATGGTTCCTTACCTGACTATGATAATTTCACACCTCAGTCAGAATCGTTAATAGTAACACGACCACAACTTCAAAACCCTTTTACCGATGCTCAGGAATCTACAGGGTGTAACAGAGAGGTGTGATTTTTTAATTAGGATTTTGTATTGAATATGAAATGTTGATTTAGTTCAAGCTTGAATGTTATACTGTTTTGCTTTTTAACCGACTTATCAAAAAAGGAGGAGGTTCTATGTTCGACATTATGAATGTTTTTTTTTTTTATTTGTGTGTTCGCCGATATCTCCGTCAATTGTGGACCGATTTTGAAAATTCTTTGTTGAAAGGATTTTTAAAGGATTTTTGTTTGAAAGGGTATATTCCGAAATTGGTCCCATTTAAATTTGGTGAAGATCAGATGAAGTACTTCGGAGATAAACAACAGAACTCTTCAATAAATAACGGCAAATCTCCCGGGATTGCTGTAATCGCATGTCTGTTTATTGTTTATACCATTTTATAACATAAAATCAAGGCAGTACGCTCAAAAGGGTATGCAGATCTCTCATTTCACCGGTTTTATTCAAGTTTCATGTTTTTCGGGTAATCTACTCTGTCGGTATAGGTACTTAATTAACTACTTCCCTATTAAGTAGTTACAATTAAAAGAACGATGAACTTTTAATATGCTGTCAGTCTTACTTACTATTTTACGTTCTGTTTGTTTTAGCTGTAAGTCGTCCATAATTGATAAATAAATAAATGTTTTAAAAACTGCTTCTGCATGTAAACGAACAATTTTCTCCAAGGCAGTCAATTCTCAAAAAATAATGTTTGCCCCATACAAATTTCGGTCAGCTGACGATAACTTTGTATGGAAAAGCCATTATTTTCTTGGAAATTGCCTGTTATTTGCTTGGAAAAAGTTACCGTTTACATGGGTAGAAGCAGTTTTGAAAAATTTAATCACACCTTTGCCGTTACAACCTGTATAAATATATCCAGCAAAACCCAACAAAAAATATCTTCCAGATATTAATACTTGGTCATTTCCTTATCTACAGGCTCAGCAACCTCCCGTCGTCCTGAGCCCTACTACGGTCGCTTGATAGGCAGGCTCACACAGTATGCTCATGGCATCAGAGGCACCGTGTATGCTGTTGACGAGAATACCGTCTACGTGCGAGGGTTCGCTTACGATGGAACCGGCCCTGATGCCTACTTCTGGGTCGGAGATACGCCGCAGCCCAGTCCTGAAGGCATCTTGGTGCCGTATCCTGAGGATTATACTACTAGGTGAGTGGTTTCATCATCAGCCTTTTAATGTTCCCACTGCTGAGACACAAGCCTCCTCTCTGTAAGAGGGAATGGGCTGTAATCAGCGTTGCCAGATGTCCCGATTTTTACGTGTCGGGTGGGACGTCTCGCGCGGGACAGGCTCATTCCCGCTTTTCGGGGATATTGAAGCTAGCATTCATTTCATATTAAGTATCCCAACATCAAACTGTTTTCCTGAACGCGTTTTTGCCCAGATGAATTTAAAATGGTCGGATGCGAGAAATAAATGCTCCAGGAAACTTTAAAAGAAGTTAGATCTTCACAGAAATATCATGAATAAGTAATTCTTATAAATAATTATTCTATTATTGTAACACTCACTCCTTGGACTATTGTTTGAAACACCACATTTTTGTAATGAATAAAACTTTTTTGACTTAATTTTTTTTATTCAGAAGACGAAGAAGATTCAACTACCTAACGATAGCGCAAATCTGATTTAAAATATCATATTTTTATTAAAATTACTTTTGCTATGGCTATTTTTGCTATAGAATGTCATGTAAACGTAATTTAAAACTCAAATACAAAAATATTTAAAAACTTCTGATTATATACTTTTTTTTTTACTATGTCCCACTTTCGACGAAAGAGTCCCGCTTTTTTCACTCAAAAAGTTCCGACTCGCCAAAAAAAAAAACTTGTTAACGCTGGCTGTAATCCACCACGCGGTCCTAGTGGGGGTTGATAGATGTCACAATGTCCACAATTTTTATTCTAGGGCATGCCGGTATCCTAACGTTGTTTTCCTTCACCGTATTGACAGTGGTGATGAAACATTACACTTAGTTCGCAATAAACGTTTTGACATAACCGTTTTGACTTAAAATAACTTGAAATAATTTACACAAAGTAGCTATATAGCAATAATTTACCCAGGCAGGCTGGGTTCAAACCAACGACCTTAAACTTGTAAGTCGTAGCTGTTACCACTGGGCCACCACTGCTCTCAAGCTCGCAAGTTTAAATAACGTAAAAGAGACTCACCTCCAAGTAAAGAAAATCAACTGGGATAACTGGGGGATCAACTGTGTTATGGAGAAGAACCCTTCTTCTCCATAACAATCTATATTTGCAAATGGACAGTAGAATCAAAAATTCTAATTTTTTAAATTAAAATTTTTGGCATTAAAATGTGCCGATTAATGGCCTAATTGATTTGACTTCAGCTATTCTTTTTTGACGATTATAATCTAGTTTTACTATTCGATCATGTTTGTGTTAAAGCGTGTATTATAAATGGGTATCTGTAAAATTAAAGCCAAACTCGTGCAGAAGAAATTTTCATCACGCTCAAGATTTGTTTCTCAAAACAAAAAAAAAATTGTGTACAAAAATAATGAAAACAACATCTTAAAAATGTTCGAAACTTTAGGCCTGATTTTTAAATTTCTAATAATCTTATTTAAGAATCGGTCACACAACCGGCTCCTGGCTTAGTAACAAGCATATTGTATACAGTTACGTATGACGGCAAGCTTAAGCTTCATTGACGAAGTTTCCCCGACACAATACAGAGGTCAGGGATTCGATCGACATTCAACGGAGCTTTAATTGAGGACAAATCGGCTGTTGCGGACCGGACCGGTTGAAGTTATAACTGGAACAGAAAGTAAATAAAGTAACATATAGACACTTCGTCTGCGTGAAAGTCGGATATTATCTCAAGAGAACGTACTGAATTCCCCGAGTGGTTAAGCACTTTTTAAGTCCCTGTAAAAGTCCATAATCGGGACTGCTACTGAGAATTTTATCACATCACACATCACATTCCCACTGCTGGGACACAGGCCTCCTCTCTGTGAGAGGGAATGGGCCGTAATCCACCACGCGGGCCCAGTGTTTGTTGGTGGATGTCACATGTCTTCGAATTTTTGGTTCTAGGACATGCCGGTTTCCTCACGATGTTTTCCTTCACCGTTTTGAGAGCAGTGGTAATGAATGAGAATTTTATGCACAAACATAATTTCATGGGGGTAAGCAGAAACTACAGAACGCCGCCTGTTACGATCCTTACATACTACTTTTGCTTCATTTACATTAATACATGTATTCATACACGCACGCCGGTTATGAGTACTGCGACCTGGCCTTTCTGAAGAACATCACCTATAAGATCCGTGCCCGAGAATGTTACAGTGTTGAAAATAGCAATAACACTGCAACTCCTGAAAGCCAGAATCAACAATGGCGATCACCAGAAAAGCGCCGACGCAATGAAGCTCAACGAAGTCTCAGAGAATGAATTTTTCTCAAACATGCTTGGAAATGTGATCATTATTTTGACAACCTTCTTCGAGATAAATCGAAATTGCTGTACTGGTCAAATACATGCGCGCAGCGGCCGGCAAAAGTTGTATGAAAATCCATATCTGTCGTGTCTAGCGGCCAAATAAATTCCATAGTAAACTCATATCTGTCGTGTAGTTTAAAAATGGAACGATGTTTTACTCCGAAACATGGCAACCAAGGAGGTAACTTATCAAAGGCTTTATTTAAATTTCGAACTGGCTAGCAAATAGAACGCTGTTTATTGAAAAAAAAAAAACAAATGCGCACTTTAACGCGGGTTAAATTATTGTTGTTTGTTGATCGTCATTAATTTTGAAAAGTAATTGTTTCGACAAAATGAGTTCAAGTGAAGAAAATGAGAGTGATGAAATTACTTCAACGCCACCTGAAATTCAAGAGGCGGCTAGAGCCATAATAGAAAACTTGTTACCATCAAAATCGAAAGAAAAATATATGAAAACCTATGAAAATTTTGTTCAATGGAAGAATGAAAGAAAATTGAAATCCTTATCCGAAAACGTTTTTTTGGTTTATTTTGGCGAACTCGCCAAGAAAGTTAAGCCAACAACGCTATGGGTCACCTATTTAATGCTAAAATGCACAGTTTTAATGAAACATAACGTGAATTTAAAACAGTATCCAAACCTGACTTCAATGCTCAAAAGACAGTCGGATGGATACAAATGTAAAAAGTCAAAAGTTTTCACCGCATCAAACGTAAAAATGTTTTTGTTTGAAGCACCAGACAGTGTGTATCTGGACCTCAAAGTAAGTTTTACTCCTTATAATATTAACCTCTTTTCTTGTAGGAAAATTACCTATGTGAGCGTAAGCTATAACGTACTTTGTTTTTGTTACAGGTTATTCTTATTTTCGGCATTTTTGGTGCATGCCGATGTAACGAAATTACAAATATTACTATAAAAGACGTAGAAAATCACGACGGTGTGATAATTGTAACTCTACGTGATACTAAAACCAAGATCGATCGCACATTTGTTATCAGAGATGAATCAGCTGAAATCGTACAAAAGTACATAGCGCTACGTCCCACAGATGTAAAATCAGACCGATTTTTTCTAAATTACATAAATAACAAATGCACAAAGCAACTAATTGGCAGACACAAAATTGCCGCAATGCCAAAGGCAATTGCTACCTATTTAAATTTGCCAAATCCGGAATACTATACTGGGCATTGCTTTCGTCGATCTTCAGCGACTCTTCTTGCTGACACAGGTGCGAATTTAATTACACTTAAAAGACATGGCGGATGGAAGTCTGACCGGGTAGCTGAAAGCTACATAGAAGAATCGATTGAAAATAAAAGTAGCATTACACGTAAAATCAACGAAAGTATCCAATCTCGACCATCGACCTCTCATCAAAGCTTTGAAATACAGAATCACACTGAAGAGACTACTATACAACCAAATTCGACCTCTTTAGAATTATCCCAAACCAACATAATCTCCGGCAAGACCACTTTAAATTTCAAAAATTGTACATTTAACAACTGTATTTTCAAATAAAAAATTCTGCCTAGGTACTACTTAGTTTTAATTTCCGCGCATTATTTGAGAAAAGTACTATACAAGCCTTGGCCACAACTAGGCATTGATGGACTTACGTATGTGTGCCTCGGCTTCGCCTCGGCCCACATTTACACGTTCGTCCATCAATACCTATTTTGCTGGCCGCTGCAGTAATGTACTATAACTGTCTTGGATCCCGCAACGAAATTAATCAGAAAAGAATAACGGAGCAGTAGGAAAACATCACAATTTCCTTTTCCCTCCATATCAAGCAGGAGACAGAACAAACAAGGCCAGGCACAAAGGGTCGTTTACTACTGGGATAAGCCCGGTTGCTTAGCACCACGGATAGGTTCAAATAATAGGTATGGCAAAAAGCTTGAACGCACGGAAAGTTCTAGTTTCTACAAGGTCCGTATTGTAAATAACTCTAGATGCAGCCTGTAAATTATCCAACATAATATTGCGTTCATTCTGCCAAAGAATACCCCTCCATAAGATATGATGTGCAGATTGTGCATATTCGCAGTCAGATGTAGAACATTGCTTTATGTCAATGCGAGGCAACAAGCTTGAAGGAAAATAATTTACTTTAAAAGTTACCATGTCCTGTGAGAAATACCGTTGAAGAATTATTGCTATTTAGAAATATGGAAGCAAGACAACTAACCTTAAAATTTAAATAAATTATTACATCATCCTTTATGGGGTTCCACTTTTAAATAACATCCTGAACCATCCTCCCCCATCCTTCGTTATTCATCCAAATGAGGAAAGCATTTGTCACAAGTCGTTTCTCGAAGTCGTGCCTCGAAGTCGTACCCCCGAAGTCGTACTTAGTATTCATGGGACGAAGTCAAAACGAAATAAATTCGTCCTGCGATCAATGAGGGCTTTCCTTGTAGAGCTACTTAAATGCTCGGACGTAATTCAAAGAGAGCTTTTTATTTAAATCACTTAGGTAGTTAAAATTTCATTTTATTAAGTGTTTTCGTTTCTTTTCCGCGTTGCGTAGCTTCGTGGTAATTAGTGAAAGTAGTGACCTCTCTACTTTTAAAATCCTAGCTGTCAAGGGAACTCATGCTCAATAATAACAACCGCAAGGACCGATCTTCAAGGTTAAGCAATGCTTGCCGAGGTCGATCCGTGGATGGGCAACCTTAGTCTCTAGACTAAGAATAGATCTATACATGTGACATCCAACAATCCGCACTGGGCCCGCGTGGTGGATTGTCGGCCCTCTCCCACAGGGTGTAGACCTGTGCCCCAGCAGTGGGAACATTATAGGTTCAATATGTTACGGACTTATAATTAACTAGCTTATGCCCGCGACTTCGTCCGCGTGGTTATGAAGATATAAAGTTTAATGATGTTTAACGCAAACTATTTTTGTATTTCAGTCAGCAGAAAATAACTATCACACTAAGTAACATTTTTTAAGCCACCGATTAGAAAAAATATAGAGTATCACAAAATTCTTTCTTAGCGTATGTCTTCTACTCATAAACTCTAAACTTGCAAAATTTAAGGACGGTAGTACAAAAAAACAGTGAACTTTCATACAAACTTGCGAGAATGCTTAGACCTCTATGATCCGGCCCTGATATAAAATCCGTTCTTAGTGAATGTCTGCTAACTATTAAATACCTCCCTGCCAAATTTAAAGACTGTAGCTTAAAAAAATAAGGACTTTCATACAAACTTGCGAGAGCCCTTAGACCCCCTAAATCCGGCCCCATCGCAAAATCCGTTCTTAGCGGACGTCTACTAACTATAAATTACTTCCCTACCAAATTTCATCTTTATACGGCAAGTGGTTTTCGATATTTTTCGTGATAGGTAAATAAGTGATCTTTCGCTTTTATATATATAGATATACGTCTAAAATCGGCTACATGCATTGAGCAAGCATGGTGATTCAAAGTCAAAGTCAAATGTATTAATTTCAATTAGGCCATTATGCGGCACTTTTGAACGTTAAAACATTTAAAATTTACATGTAATAAAAAATGTATTCTACCGTGCATTCGGAAAAGTAGGTTATTATGGAGAAAAATGCACAAGAAACTCCATACTTACTCTTTTAACAATATAGGCTTTTTACAATATTTCATAAGTACATACATTAATAAATTCATATACGTGAGAACGATGATGATGATTATCTTTCCAACAGCATAAGCGGCCGAGCTCAGCCGACCCGCAAGAGAATGTAAATCTAATACTAATACATTTGTTTTTTTTTCATATAGTACCAAATTGTTTGCCGTGAACCAAGTTTGGACCTGATGAATAGACTTATTCGCATTAACAAGATTTTGTGACCGCCGATCTGCTTTAAATATCAAAGTTGTGTCATCAGCTAATAACACGATCTTCGGTTGATTTTGTAATAATTGGAGCAAATCGTTTATGTAAACTAAAAAGAGGAATGGACCCAATATAGAGCCTTGAGGAACGCCCATTGTTATATCAGACCCTAGAGAGTTTACGCCATTTATCTGAACTTTAAATTGTCTGGCCTTCAAATATTTTTTAAGTAACTCAAGGGCCTTATATCTAACCCCATAGTGCTCGAGTTTCAACAATAGTCTCATGGTTAACGCAATCGAACGCTTTCGAGAGGTCACAAAAGATTTCAATGGCGTCTTGTGCTTCTTCCCAGGCGTTAAAGATGTTCTTTATTAGGGTGACACCAGCGTCAGTTGTGCAACGCCCTTTAGTGAAACCGTACTGTTGATCATGCAAGATGGAATGTTTGTTAAAATGGCGCAGCAATTGGTTGAGCATTAACTTTTCGAAGACTTTACTGAGAACCGGCAGAATTGACACTGGCCTATAATTATTGGCTTCTTTGCTATCCCCGGATTTAAACAATGGACCTACCTTACTGTGTTTCATAAAGTCCGAAAAAACTCCTTGATCGACACTAGTGTTAAATATGAAAGCTAAATAGGGCGCAATAGTTTTAATGATTGATGTACATACTTTTACAGATAGTCCCCAAAGATCTTCTGTTGATTTAATTTTAAGATCTTTAAACACTTTTAAAATAGCCTGCGGGATTGTACTCGTATGTTGAAACTTCAACTCCTGGGGGCACGCATTTACATTATTTCTAAGTAAGGCAGCAGAGAGCGCGGGTGAGGAGTTTTTTTTTTTTTTTTTTTTTTTTTTATTTCAATATTCTGCCGCGGACATGTGGCACTCCGCGATCTTTTCTATAGTGTGTGTTTTTTGTTTGTTATTTTTCTTATTATAGTTACAATTGTCTGACTCCTCGTCGGACATTATTTTTTGGCTTACTTAACTAACTTAAGTCTACGTGAGTTCATCCCTCACTAAATAGGGTGAGGAGTTTAAAGCAGCTGTAGTTTTAAGAGGAATATTAACAAAAATGTTTTCAAATTCCTGAGCTACCTCTACATCTGATTGTATGGGACCATGTGAAGTCGCTTAATTAATTTCAGTATTACGCTGTTTTTTTTCTACCTGTTTCATTATTTATTATTTTCCAGGTAGTTTTTATTTTATCGCCTGCTGATTTTATTTTATTGCTTATATTATACAACGCTTTAGCTATTTTGCATGCAATTTTAAAGGTTTTTGAATAATTCGCAACATATTTATCAAAGCTTGTATTATTCATATGTTGATTTAGGTCATAAAGTTCATATAGATTAAGGTCCTTACTCCCCTTTAGTGCAGTAAAACAAAACTGTCCAAAAGTAGGTCCAATATTGATTTTCTGGCACCGAGCGGGCGCACGGCGCGCGTTATATACGCCTTAATGCTCATGCCTTCTCTATAACAGAAGAGGCTATTGCCCTGCCGTGGGACAGAATAGGCTAGTATTATTTATATACTCATAACACGTTGTGTCCTAGTACCAGCTATGGAACTAGTAATTACACCCGTAAAGGTTCTAAAATCAATACGATCGAGTCAAGCAATGTGGTGACCTGACTATGTGCCACTTATTAATCGTTTGTTACAACAGATATACATAAATACAAATATGTGTTTGTGAAAGAAATAACCTAGATATTTGTAGGCCTACCTTGTTATGGCCCTGCCTATTACCCTAGATTATCTTTTGTGTGGAAAATAATAGAGCTATTTCCTCAAAAGGGTAGGCAGAGGTTTATAAAGACTAAAATCATATAAAAACAAATAAAATATAAAATTGACTGCCCTGTTGTGCGTCGCAAGCGCTACTGCCGAACATGAGGTGATAGGTCCCGGGTCGGCCAAAGCGTTTTTGGGTTTTTTTTTTAGAATTTCTGAGAAGCTACCCGGAGTCTTGATCTGTCGAAGTATGGGCCCGACCTAAAATATCGAACCTAGGATTCAACATTCAGCAGTCGCCCTTGAAATAAGTAAGGTCTCCTGACACAGAAAACAACAAAATCTCTGAAATATTCAGCTAGGATTCCTTTACAAAAGGAAACACAATAAAGAAAACTCGACGACGCAAAAAGCTATGCAAATACAGATAATACCCACCCCATTAAAACATCCTAAATATATCTCGGGGGTGGAAACACAAAACGCTTCCTAATTTTAGGGGCATAAAAATATGAATAACACAATGCTAAAATTGTTTGGTAATTAAATAAAGATAATAATGAGAGGGATGTAATGGGTCTCGGAGGGTGTGTGGCGCGTTGACAATCATAAGGAAATTTGACGAAGGGAAGAAAACAAATTTTTCTTTCCTTTTGTTTTTATGGTTAAGATTTGCGTTGCGAAAAACGGCTTTGAATGAAATTTTACACACAGATAGTTTATATAAAATATATAGCAGTTTGTATCCCGATAAAAAAAAGTAACTATTAAACTAATACTTACTTACTCACTAACCACTCCACTACCACACTCACTCACTCACTCTCACTCTCTAACAATTTAATATTATAAATGTTTATGCCTGTATGTTTGGAGTTTGACTGTATGTTCGTCAATCACGCCTCGACGCCCGAACGATTGGAATAGGATCACGGGTAGTGTTCTATATGGATATAATTTAGGTGTTAGATGTGACAACACCAGATTGAGAATTAGAAATAAAACAAGATGTCTTCATGCACAGAGTGTCTTTTACTTAATACACAAATATAACAGGTAGACCTGTAGACCCGGTATAGGACATAAGATACTTCCTGTAGGCTAATTTCCAACGATCACGCGGTGAATCATAAGTAATTTATTCTTGAACAACATACAATACAATAGCTAGTGCTATGTAACGTCGCAGGTTTCAGGCAAAAGAAGCAAGGTTAAGTCTTAGTGGCGTATTTACATGGCCCGGGTTGGCAAGCTACGAGGTGCGGCAAAAGCCGCTTCACTAGCCTCCCGTAGTGACAAGCACTGGTGACATGCTCTTCTACCTTACGGCCCCGTAATTCCCGGTCTGTCAAAAGAAAATCTAATTTATCTTAGGGCAGACTGTATAAATATTCGCGAGCTCGCTCTTTGTCTTTCATTCTGAAGTCTACAAAGAAACTTCCATAGTTGTACCTTACCACCCCGTAATGTCTGTTCTGTCAAAAGAAAATCTAATCTATCTTAGGGCGGGCTGTTGCAAATTCGCGAGCTCGCTTTTTGTATTTCATTCTAAGTCTACTAAGAATCTTCCATAGTTGTCTCGTATTCGAGGCGGGTAGTTCAAATTTTCGAACTTGCTTCACTCTTGCTTGAACTCTAAATTCTCAAGTTTTTTCTGTATAAGTAGGCAACGTAACCTATCTGAGGTTAAAAATTCCAAGCTCGCTGCGCTCGCTCTCGCAAAAATAGTTTTTTTTTTCCTTTACAAACATTACCATAGCGAAGAGTTTTAATTTCCTTGTTTATTATGGGGCGGCAAATCCTATATGGCCTGGGTCGCCAAATCTTTAAATACGCCACTGACTAAGTTTTAAGTCTTAATTTTGTTTGTTGTCTGCATTTTATTTGCAAATTGTCGAATGCATTCCAACCACGTGCGATACTGGCTTTCGACGTATCAGCCGCATCAGTACTTACCCATCCTTGGACATACTTAACAGAACATGGCCCTCTGTATGTTCTTGTGTAATCTTGGTATCATCATCCTTCCCTTGTCTCATGCTACTTAGGGTCGGCGCAACACATCTTTTTCCATTCCGTCCTGTCAACCGTCACGCTATGAGCTAACTTACGTGTGTTTTATATCATTCCTGCCGATATCCCGTGTAGATCCCACCTTAAGAATCACCTAAACTACCCATCCCATAGTACTAATTTCTATTCCCACTCCTTCTCTGTTCATGCGGTACGACTGTGGAACTCACTTCCACCTAAAATTCGTGATTCCCAAAATGTACAACTATTCAAGAAACAAGTCAAAGATCATTACCTCTCCACCATATTGTAATTATTATATATTATTATGTATGTATTTTTATCTTCTATATATTTAGTTAAGGTATATGTGTTATTTAAACATAATTAGTAAAGTTATATAGTTGTTAGTCTATTTTAAGTTTCCATATTTCCTTCTACACACTGTGTCTTCGTATATCATCCAACTTTCCTGTCGCAGGTCTGCTGGAAGAAATTTCTATTGAAATAAGCAATACCTTTGTGCTCTTCTATCTGTATTATTTCTTTTCTCTGTTAAGTGTTTTGTGTGTACATAAATAAAAAAATAAAATTAAAAAAAACCTCACATATCATCAACATCAGCCTACAGCGGGCCACTGCTGGGCATATAGGCCTTTCCAATCGCACGCCATTTATCTCGATTCTCAGCCACTCTCATCCAGTCTCTTATCTTGTGTAGTATTATATTATCTGTGTCTTGTGTAATCTTAGCAATAAAAACACAAAATCATCTCTACGTTGCGACTACAAAGCGTGCGAATCCTAAAACATAACAAAGGTCGCTTGTTAACAAATCGTTGCTTGTACCTACCACTGTATATATGTACCCACCGTAGTACATGGTACTTGTGTCAACGTCCTAACGATGGTACAAGATCTCGTTTATTCTACTACAAGGTTTTACATTACAATTCTTTCTTCGTCTAAAAGCTTTTCAAAGGATGTGACGAGTTTTACAACCAACTGAACCAGAAGATTTATGAACTCTTGGTTACTGCAACAAAGTATATAATTAACTACAGGTTACTATGTACTAAAAATAGATTCCGACGAATTGAGAACCTCCTCCTTTTTATGAAGTCGGTTAATGAGCCCACGGTATATCGTGATTTTTTATTTATTTTTTTACAAGGATTTTTATCTTTGTTATATATTATTTTCAATTTTATTTACTTACAATAAAAAATATAATAAAATCTGGTGTGTGTACACTCAGGGAATGAAACCTTTAGGCACGTAACGGTTAATTTTCACTTGCACTTGCACTTATTTTCACTTGCACTTACTTTTCGGACTACGTAATTACTAATCCATACTAATATTATAAAAGAAAACTCTGTCTGTTACCTTTTCACGCTTAAACCACTGAATCGATTTAGATGAATTTTAGTATGGACATAGGATAGTTTTTATCCCGGCAATCATACTTAAGGGGGTGGAAAGGGGGGTGGAAGTTTGTATGGTGAACTAATAATTTCTCAAGTAAGGCGGCCTAATATTATTGCACGATATAAAAATAGGCTATTCGAAGTACTAATGCTACGCAGATGAAATCGCGGGCAACAGTTAGTACTAACACAATGTAGTCTTCGTTATTTCTAAAATAGATATATATAAGTAAATAAAGAAATTTTAGTTCGATTGAGTAAGACATCACATACATCACGATATTCACATCACACACATCATCAGCCTATTAAGTGGTCCCACTGCTGGGACACAGGCCTCCTCTCTGTGAGAGGTAATGGGCCGTAATTCACCACGGGTCTAGTGCAGTTTGGTGGATGTCACATGTCTTCGAATTTTTGGTTTTAAGACATGCTGGTTTCCTCAAGATGTTTTCCTTCACCGTTTTGAGAGCAGTGGTGATGAAATAATTTACACAAAGTAAAGCGCCTGCCTGGGTACGAACCCATGCCCTACAACTTGTAAGTCACGGCCGATACCACTGGGCCACCACTGCTCTCAAATGCAAATTCATATCATGTTTGAAAATTGCCTAATATTTTCTTGCTTTGCTTGACCATACCTAAACCAGCCGATGTTTAACAGGCAATTCTCCTTCGTTCCAGGGACCCGCCTATATTGTCAGCACACAGCAACTCAGACATCCTGCTGCGACTGCCGGGTGGCAAGCGACTGAGAGACATCAAGTGGATCAGCGTGTGGTGCCGAAGGTTTACCGTAAGTGACTGACCATAGTTGATGGTGACTTTGGCAAAAAATATAATGTCTTGGAATGGCGGTTATAGTGACTGTCGCAGCGTAAGTACGCTAATAAGAGATAAGAGAGGCATTTGTTTAGGGTTTCATACCCAAAGGGTAAAAACAGGACCCTATTACTAAGACTCCACTGTCCGTCTGTCTGTCTGTCACCAGGCTGTATCTCATGAACCGTGATAGCTAGACAGTTGAAATTTTCACAGATGGTGTGTTTCTGTTGCCGCTATAAACAAATACTTAAAAAAATAAAATAAATATTCAAGTTGGGCTCCCATACAACAAACGTATTTTTTTTGCCATTTTTTACGATAATGGTACGGAATCCTTCGTGCGTGAGTACTACTCGCATTTGGCCGGTATTAATTTCTTATAGGACTGAAATTCCATTGAATGATGGGTGTTTTTTTCACTTTTAATCGATATTGAATCTGTAAACAGTGAAGTATTATTATTGATTTTGTTTTTTTGGTACGTAATGATAATGTACTAAAAAGGAATTTCTAATGAGCGTTTTAATAAAAATTAGTAGGATGCGTGTGTCTAATTAATTGTCCATCTATAATAGTCAGTTACCGACGGCATTTTTAATAGCTAAGAAGCTAGGAAATTAATCTAGCAATTGGAGATTGAATTGATCGAAAACCGCAGTGAGATTGGGCAAAGTATTTAAAAATAATTTAGAGATTGAGGTGGAAAAATCACAAGATAACTGCTGGATTTATGATAGCATTAATGCCGACTATCCTATTTTTGTTGAAAGTAGAAATTCTTAGCTATTAGCTCATTGCTACTTTTCTTCAAAAAATTCCTAAAATTCTTGTCTTTATATTTTACATTTATATATTTTTTTACATTTGAAGTAAAATGTAGGGAAAAAAATGTAAACTATTAGTAAAATGTACAATAATTTACATTTTACTTACTCCATATTACTACCGAGTACCTACAGCCTAATATACGCAAAAACGGCTACACCCGCAAGTAACAACCGAAACAAAATATCGATTACTTTTGGCGCGCATGCTTACAACTTTCGCGCCAAAATGTGACGTTTAGCGGCCATTGCCGTTGTTCGTCGGGCTGCTATTGGTCGCGTTCATCGTCAATGGATGCGTTCGCTTGATGTTAATGGGAGAATAATGAGGTTTTATGTTTGAAGTGTCAGAGCAATTTGCAATTTTTGTGGTAAATTGATAGGGATTGATGTATCCTGCAGCGGTTTTTTTTACAATTGAATGACGATAAGGTTATCGCGATGGTTGTTATTGAATTTCTAGTCTTTGATTTTGAACTAGCTTAACCAGCGGCTTCGCCTGCGTGAAAAGTGTTTTCTTATCTCAAGGGACACATTATATCAGGATGAAAATAGTAGCATAAGTGCTATTTCAGAGTATAATCTATCTCTGTGCCAAATTTCATCCAGATCCGCTCAGCCGTTCTGGCGCAATTGAGTAACTAACATCCATCCATCCATCAAAACTTTCGCATTTATAATATTAGTCTGAAAAATATAAATAAATTAATAAAAGTGGAGTAGGATGTGTGTGTTTTTTAACTTTAATTATGATTCATATTTATAAGAACTTTCGCATTTATAATATTAGTCTGAAAAATATAAATAAATTAATAAAAGTGGAGTAGGATGTGTGTGTTTTTTAACTTTAATTATGATTCATATTTATAAGAATATCTACAAAGGGCAGGTATTTCCTACAATATTCCCAGAACTGCCTGCCTCTCTGTCCACGTTGGCTTCGTCTGGCGTTTCCTCGTCCCACGCAATTTGTAACAAGCGTACAAACGCTATTAATACAATTGTGGCGTTAATAAAAAGGAAAAAAAATCACTTAACGACACGGTAGGACGTATAATTTTGTTTTATAGTAAAAATAAACCGAAAATATACTTATAAGAATAAAAAAAGGTAAAATACTTGAATTAAAAAAATACAGAAAAACCGCAGTAATCGATAAACTATTAGGAGGAGTGAAATTTTAACTAGGTTTGATAGTAATGTACTGAACACATGTACTTATCCTCAACGCAGTTGCAACCGGTTAAATTCTGGCTTTAGCTTTAGCATTCAGGTGGAAACGAATCCTTAACGATGTAAAGCTAAGTTTGTATTCGTGGGAATTTAAAAGATAAAACTACTACGTAATTGCTAGGTTAATTCTAACACAAAAATAAATTTAAATAAAAGATGGTACGACGCGCCAGATGAAATAATCCGCCTTCCGTAGCACCGATCCAATGCTGGAGTACATGTTGATAAGGCACCGCAGTTCTCGTAGCAAAACACAGGCCGTTGAAAAAAATATACAGAGCACGTTGTAAAATGTACAGAATCACGAAGACTGCAGGCTTTGCCTTACCGGAGACAGCTTCAATATCTATCAATTGATATCTATAGAATTTTATTAAACAAAATGTTTGTAACTTTTGAAACATAAATTATACGAAACTGCTTACGAAAGAACATTTGTATTACTTTAAATAAATATATACGAAATAAATAGAGTTTTATTAATATTTTTATACCAAAAAGTCACGTCGTAAGTTCGTAACAGACACAAGTTGTAAAACAAAGTTCTCACAGAGTGACGTATCTGCTGCAAAGGGGTATAAATAAATAAATAGATACCATAGGGAGTTTGGGCTATTACTAATTTAAAGAGTAAGCCACAAGAAATATAAAGGAGTGATTAATTCATTAATAAAGCAACAACTGACGCAACTACAGTAATATGATTGAACCTCCCGACCGAAAAATGCTTGCCCTGGAAAAACAGCACATGCTGGTTACGACATTTAGCGGGGAGTGTGACGATATTTATAATACGGTACCGCAGAATTCACTAGATATTATTTCAAAGCAAGTTGCTGGTGAATAATCCTGGCCACTCGGTTATGCCTGTGTAAGTACTCGCCGTTAGCCAGACGAGAACAACCAGAGATAATATGTCGGATGGATTCACCAGGACGGTGGCATGCCCGACACACGTCAACCGTTCCGTCCTTCATTAAATGTCTTCGGTAGTTATTCGTCAGGATAACTTCGTCCATCATTGCACATACTTAATTGGCATATTATTATATTCTTTATTATAAACCACAAAAATATAAGCACATTTTACTCATTATCGTGGGAATAAAGGGTCTTGACAGATAGACAGTGAGACAACGAAGTAATCCTATAAGGGTTCCACATTTTCCTTTGAGGAACGGAAACCTTAAAAGAAAGAATAATTATTTATTCCGACAGAATACCAACAAATTCATAAAATTCGCACTCTATCTTTGTATGAGGCTCACGGATGGCGCAATGGTTGAGCGATTGACAGCTGTGCTGCGTGTCGCGGGTTCGATTCCCGCACGGACGCACCTAACAAATATTTGTATGACCTACATATCGTTGTTCCGGCTCTGGGTGTAGTGTATGTGAGTTTATATGTTTGTAAAGGCACCGACTATACAGGAAGAAATTTCTAGTGTGGCCAACGTCATTTCCAAAAATAAAAATAAAAAAATTTACCAATATTATAGTTTAGTGAAGATAAAGATTATTACAGAACCTCTTACTCATCTCCCTCCTTATTTCGGCAGGTAAACTTCGGCGACGTGTTCATCCCCCCCGGTCTAGACCCTCCCCGGCCGCGAGTCCTCCCGGAGTTCAAGCGCCTGGCCCACGGCCTGCGGTCTGGCAACATCAGCGTCCTGGACGCGAAGACCTTCTACATACCAAACCTGCACTATGACGGAGCTGGTCCTGATGCTTACTTCTGGGTCGGGAACGGATCCGAGCCGAATCCTTTTGGAACCAAGGTGAGATAGTTTTGTACAAAAAATGTATGATGTGCAATCCATTACGTACTGAGTCACCTCTTGAGGTTCTAGACAAGTGTCATTCAACCCGCCGCGCATTTTGCCTACTATGTCTATTTATTTTATTATGCAAAAGTAAGTCTCAATCTATTACCGATGTCGATGTTTCAAATGACAATATGTCTGTAAGGGATTGATCTCGTGACATTTCGCTAGCGTTTGACATTTCTATACATTTTTTAAATTTTTCGAATCGCTATCGCGACGCTTTCGTTGTTAGAATGTCACTTGTTTAGAGCCACTTGGCCTCGAAAAACACGTAAAGCCGTTGGTCTCGGCTGCTATTTTTAGATCATTGACAGTCGGTAAAGGTATAAAAGTGTGGTCAGTCTTACTATGGACTGTCCAGTATAGGAGTGTGCGTTAGAGTCTATTGAAGTGCTACGGCCGAAGGTCTGGCAATATCAGCGCCCTGGACGCGAAGACCTTCTACATACCCAACCTGCACTGCTGCTGCTGGGCCTGATGCTTACTTTTGAGTTGGGAATGGATTCGAGCCGAATCCTTTTGGAACTAAGCTATGGATTGAAAATTATGATGGAATCGCTGACATTTGTTTAGTGTAACTGCAAAGTGTGGGATCTTGGGTAGATACCCAGGATGACTATGAAAGATTGACAGGCTGAACTTGGAGTTATCGATACGACTCAGCAGAAGGTCAGGAAGCGTTGTTTGGCTTTTTCTATCAGATATTTCAGTAGCCGCTTCGAGTCTGGATTTGTGCCTTGATTTAGGGCTCTTTATGTATTACATCGGTCCTGTGCGTCTCACATTAACCGGATTCCCGCAATCTTAACCAGCTCGTCGCTCCACCTAGAGGTTAGGCCTTTCAGCGTCCAACAGTGGACGTCTTTCGGCTGAGACACACACAACAGACTAACAAAACTGGCGAAATACGATTCTACATAATTATTTCTATCCTTTCGAGGAATACAGGAATGAGTTTATATTTGTATGACGTCAATTTATGGTATTTGTAAATTGACAACCCCAATACTGGGTATTGGCTCTCGGGCTCGAGAAATTCCCGAACACAAACTAATCATAAGTTTCAACCGGCGCGAGTAAACATTTACTCGATATAGGTCTACCCCGGTTAGTTACTTGACAACCTCACATTTAATTCATGCTAGTTCAGGATATTTATGCGTTCAATCAGTTTCGATTATTCCAATAGGTACAAAAGAATGCGAGGTTTATTCCAGTGAAAACTAAAAATAGATAGTTTTTTTTATACTTAGTACTTGTTCTCAACTTCTCAACCTGAACTTATAGTGAGTTTATTATAAAATTTTGCTCCATTGGTGTAATTACTGCAAGGCATTCCAGTGCGAGGGTAAACTTATAAATAAATAAATAAATCATCACACTCCTGTCCTTAACTCAATTAATTTGTTGTCTGCACAACGTTTCTTCTTACATCTAAAGCTAAAAGCCGTCATCTAAACAGTTACCCGTTCTGCCCAGCAATCACCTTTCTCAATATTTTCAAAAACACCTCATACAGTTAAAATAAACAAATGCTCCTCTTTTCCAGGTCCCTAACGAGATGGGTTCCCTCCACCCACTGCGCGGCTATCAAGGCGAAGACATCGAGATCCAGCTGCCAGGCAAGCTGACAGCCTACGACATCGACTGGCTAGCGGTCTGGTGCGTGGAGTACCGCCACAACTTCGGGCATGTCTACATTCCTAAGGACCTGGATGTGCCACCAGCGTTGGGACAGACGAAGATCACTGTGAGTTGTTGGGAGATTTGGCGATTTAGGGAGGTTGATGAAGAGGAAGGGAAAGGACAAAGAAAAGATGGATGGACTGGGTGAGGAGTGATATGGTACGGTATGGAATAAGAAAACATGTTGCGCCGACCCAAAGTAACATGGGACTAGGGCAGGAAGATGATAATGATGATGATGAGGAAGGTTAATAGAGATTGCCTAGTTAGTCTAGTGGTTGCAAGCGCTACTGCTGAGCATCAGGTCCTGGGTTTGATTCCTGGGTCGGGTAAAGTGTTATTGGGTTTTACCAGCTGGAATTTCTCAGTAGTAGCCCAAAGTGATTTGTGCCTGGTTGATGACAGACGTGTTATTATGTTACGATATGTTGTGATGAAGATTGGTTGTCATGGTATGGACATGTGGCAGAATGTGGAAAGGCAAAAGATGGCTATAACAAAAGAGCGCAGAGATGGAAAGGTTTCAAGTGGCAGTGATCGAGAAGTTGTGTGGACATTGTAATGCTTAGGAATGAGGAAATCAGTTTTGAAGATAAATAGGTCTGGTTGTGAGGGCGAGGCAGACTATATACTTTGAATGGAAGGGTGGAAGATTATATGGCTAGGATGGAGAGAATACTGAGTTTATAGCTAGAGGTCTTAGGGAAGCAGAAGATAATACAGAACATTATTATGACATTTCTGACATGACTTTTGTCAACCTAGGCAATGCTAATCGACCTGTTTTTACCCGACTGCCGAAGGAGGGTAATGTGTTTATCAGTCTATGTATGTATGTATGTATGTATGTATGTATGTTTGTTCCTATGTGGCGTTCCAGAGACCAAACGCGTTGACCGATTTTGATGATTCATACGTCAATCGATTCGTCTAAACCTTGCGAGTGTCATAGGCTACATTAAAATTGGAAAATAGAAAAATGGCGGCTTTTGGGCGCCATATTGTGGGGGGGCAATTTTATTTTTTCTTCCAAACCCATCGTGTGGGGTATCAAAATAAAGGGTTTCAAGAGGTGATTTCAAAAATATATAACACTTATATATTTAAATGTACCTAATTCGAAAAAAATGTGAACTAAACAGTTATAAATAAAAAAGTTAATTAAAAAAATCAAAATACCCGACTGCTTAAAAATCGAACTAAAAAGACGTAAACAAGAAGAAAATCATGCTGTGCAGTCGGAGGATACATCTGGTTTTGGTCAGCCAGCTCGCGAATATGTATCCTCCGACTGCACAGCATGATTTTCTTCTTGTTTACGTCTTTTTAGTTCGATTTTTAAGCAGTCGGGTATTTTGATTTTTTTAATTAACTTTTTTTTATCCTTTTGCTTGGCCAATGACATTGATCCGTGTAAACCTTATTCGAACATTCTATACGAAGTTGATGATACTGGGGGTTGTTCAGTGAAATATAACACTTAAAATAAAAGAATTTTGTAAAAAGTAGAAAATTATTATAATTAGATTGAATGTGAAAATGCGCGAGAGTTAAATTGCAGAAATTGGAAAATGTTCGAAGTTTGAAAGCGGGAGAAACTATAATGATAGAAAATTATTTTCAGGATTTTCATTGATATTGTGTGTTTGCTACTAATATTGTTTTATTTATAAAATACCATTTTCAATCGTATCATTTTACTAACAGCTTGCCCGGATATCTAACCCCACATTTCACATATAATTAACTTTATATATTTTATTTATTCCCCATCTTTGCAGGGTAAACGCAAGTCATCCAAGGGGCGGAATACCACTAAATCACAGAAACTAACTAAAAGTCCAACTACTGTTAAACCGAAGTGGTTTTCATTCGATTGGTTCACTGGCTTTTGAGCCAACAGTTTATGAATCAGGATCGCTTATATTCGTTAGCTAGACTTTCTTTTTCAACGAACTCAACTTTAGATGTGAATTTGTCAAAACGTCAGATCAACTAATAAAATTAGCCATAAAGAAGAATAGGAATCAACGCTCATTCATCATCTTCATCATTTCGGCCGAAAGACGTCCACTGCTGGACATAGGCCTCCCCCAGGCGTCGCCACATTGACCGATCCCGTGCGTCTCGCATCCAGCGCCTTCCCGCAACCTTAACCAGGTCATCGGTCCACCTAGTGGGAGGCCTTCCAACATATCGTCTTCCGGTTCGCGGTCGCCATTCGAGAACTTTTCGCATCCGTTCTGCGAGCAATGTGCCCTGCTCACTGCCATTTAAGTATCGGAATTCATCGGGCTATGTAACTTTGATTCTCCTGTGGATATCCTCATGTCTGATGCGATCACAGCAATCGCAAAGCTCAATAACCATAAGATATAAACCAATGGCACAGATAATGTAATACTAGCCAATGGTAAGAGCTTTTCAAGAAGAAACTTTGAGCATTTTTAAAATCATTGGCAGATAAACGCTAACTTAGCATTGACAGTTTTCTTTTGGCTTTAATTTTCGATGACCAATTTATTATCAATTGTGGGAGTCTGGTGCCATGCGAGACGCACAAGACTGATCCGTGATCCGTGATCCGTATGCGACGCTTGGGGGAGAGCTATGTCCAGCAATGGTCGTCTTTCAGTCCAAATGACGATAATGACTCTACCAATTAATCTTTGCATCACATGCCGTGCAGTTAGCTTGTTGTTCATAAAAACGGTATGATTTTAATATAAGGCTGTAAGACTTTACTGGAAAACTACTAACTTCAATCTATTTAATATTTAAGTTCCTACTATCACTTTAAGTATCGTCGTTTCCCTACAAACAATATAACGATCCTGGTTCGTAAGCTCAACTAAGACTGACTCATAACATGTTGTTATTTCGTTATTTAATTGTTATGTACTTAATAAAAATCTGTTATTTAACTTAACCATTACGTTATGTGTTTCTTTCCTCTCTGCTTACCTTGGGATGATGGACGATGTTATTTACACTTATAGCCTGCTTGGTGGTATAACCCTGTGAGTATCTATGTCCTAATTTATATTTGTAACGTTTACAGTATGCTTTTTTATCTATATAAAAGTTATTAGTTTTTTATTTAAATACTTCTATATTTATCTCATTCCTAAAACTTAAACTTATGTTAAATCTTTGGGATCTACACAGGTAATGTAGTAGCTTCAACGAAACTAAAGTTCTGTGCACACTGTTCTGGTCAGGGTCTTCCCAGTTTCAGGCTATCCGGGATAAGTTTTGATGTACAGTCAGCAATAACAGTTGAACATATCGATCAGATATTATTAAACCTACATCAGCAATTTAAAAAAAATAGTGTTACACTACTTTTTTTATTTTTTGATACGGATTGCTGAAATACTCGTAGGACATTTCGTGTCGAGCATAAAAAGTCGAGATTTAAAGCTACACGCGAGTGTTAAAATAAAGCCTTTTTATGCGAGACACGAACGATTAGTTTTCCACAACCTGATGAGCTTACTTAATTGAATGCAAATAAGTTCCAACAACAATTTATTAGAAACGTTCATACTAAAAACCACAGACTATATACACACAATCAACGCGCGCTTTTTCGAGAGGTAGCAGGTTCAGTATCATTCTGCCAGTTACATAATGATCCATACAAAAGTCATAACGTAACTGTTATTATGTAATTTTGTTGTTTTTTTTATTTTTATTTTATAATCTTGGGTTTAAATGTTCATATTTCGAAACGACAACAGTGTTATCTGTAATTTCGTAGGCTTCGTTGCTGACAGTTCGTCTGATCATTTTCCGGAACATATCATGCCCGAATACGGATTATTCGCTTGGAAAAAGCTTGGAAAGCCCTGACTTTGGAAATTGTGAATAGACCCTTTATCTATATATTTTTCTAACACCATGTAAAATTACAGACTAGCTCGACGACGTCGCAGTCACCCTACAGCGCTACAAACAACTGTAAAGAGATACTCGACAAGAGATTGCAAGTGCGCTGGGAGATACAGGTGATTGTCTTATATTTTAATAAAAACTTATTAGTTTTATTTATGTTAGAGACAATATAAGTGACAGCAACATGTTGGTATCATTATTTATTTAAACTTCATGTACAATGGTAATACATAGGCGGACTTAATGCAGCAAGGCATTCTCTACCAGTCAACCTTTGGGTTAAAAAGAACACAACAGTGGTAGGAGTACAAAAAAATAAATAAAAAATGAACAATAATTAAAGTCGGATATTAATAAACTATATAACTAATAAAATACATAAATAATTTCTAAAACAATAGACTAATAAATATTATAATAAATATCATATTCTAAATTAAACAGAAATTTACTTATAATGACGAAGACCTAGACGGACGACGACGGAGACCTTCTTAGTTTTAGAGCCATTACGCACCGTCGGCGTCGACTTGGTCTCTCTTGGCGAACAAAACATAGGCAATAAGGGAGACCAAGCCGAGCGTAGTGTAGTGTTTCTTGTACATTCGTACAAGTACAGAATGGATGTCGAAGAAGCTGCAATAGCAGCGTTACTGTAAAAAAGAAAAGAAATGCAAGAAAGTATTGGGTACATTCTTTGTTGCAAGAACGGAGATTCAAAGGAATGCGTATTAGCACCTATTTAAACTATAGAACACACACAGTCGACATTATGTAATGGCTCTTAGTCACAGAGCACCACTGCTAGAGAACCAAGCGGGTCAGTGAATGGCATTCTTTACTCATAGCAATTGACCGCCCGTGACAATCTTGAGTAGCCCCCGATTTCTGAATTAAGAATTAGAAGTTACGTATTTGATCAACTCCACTTTAGCCTGAAAACTTGGCATTAATGGTGAGTTTGACATGTTCTTATCTCCAAATATTCAATTCAGAAATCATTATAGCAGAAACTTGTGCTCAGCGCTCTTTGCGGGATATTTAGTAATGGTGTCTGTAGTTGGCGATTCCTTTCTCTGTAGTTCTAGTAGGTATAGATACCTACCTATTCTTATAAACTTGAAAAAGGAAAACATATATATAAATATAGATAGGTATACGGTGAGTGTCCTGCTACAACAAGGCTCACTAATTTAAAATGAATTTGCAGACCAACAAGGACTAAAACGCAAGGAGCGTCTTGCTGTTAAACTATTAATATTCTGTGATCAGTAACTTTTTGAGAGAAAGAGATTCTACTTTCATGTTTATTTTTAAATAACTCTTCTTTTATTTCAGTAACAGGTAGGTAAGGTAAAAATATCTAGGTATCTCCTTAATGATTAAAGTCAAGCTTTTTTCAAACCTTCCTATTCTTCGAAAGGCTTTTGATTATTTTTGTATTATCTGTCCTGAGTCATATTTAATCTATTTCGAAATTGAATACGATTCAGCGTCCATTGAGAAGATTTTTTTACGTTCTGGCAGCTTTGGATGGTATGTGCGTCGATGAACGTTGAATTGTTTTTTAAGTTTTTCACCATTAGCAAGCAAAACAACTCGACTACTGGCAAAACTTCAATAGTCGAAGACGTTTTGTCTAAAATCGGATTTTAATAATAGAACTAAAAATAAGTAAAGTTTTTTTAAAACGACTCTACCATTGATGTCACTGGTGAGGCCAAACGAACGTAATTTTGTAAGTTATGAGACGCGGCAATGCGTCGCAGAATTTACGCAAATCAAATCAAATCAAATGTATTTATTTCAACTAGGCCATTATGCGGCACTTTTGAACGTTAAAAAAAAATTTACATGTTATAAAAAATTGATTCTACCGTGCATTCGGAAATGTAGGTTGATATGGAGAAGAATGCACAAGAAACTCCATACTTACTCTTTTAAAAAAATAAAGGCTTTTTACAATATTAACATAAATAGTACATACATTAATAAATTCTTATACGTGAGAACGATGCACCCAGCACTACTATACTAAATATAGGTATAAAGTATTACAAGCACTAACAGGTAAATCCCTTCACTTGATAAATAGGGACATGGTTCTCACATACTTACAAATATTGCAAACATAGGTAAATTACCTAATTCAACAACAACGGAACAGTGTGCGAGTCAATTTTTTAAACAGATAGAGAAGAAAATAAATAAAAATAAAGCGTTACTATAATAATTATGAATATTATTATACCGTACACAAATTAACCATTTTGATAGTTTCTACACTAAAGATTGCCCTACGGAGCAGGACCAGCATGTTTCCAAGCATTCTTATCTGGAATATAATCATCTAATTTGTAATATGCTTGTTTACAAAGTGTGCTTTTAATTATTGTTTTAAATTTTCTTTCATTAAGTTTTAATATCTCAGAAGGAATTTTGTTATAGAATTTAACACAGTACCCCATGAAAGATGTGTGTACTTTCGCTAATCTATAAGATGGCTGATCTAACTTATCTTTATTTCTAGTATTACAATTGTGTCTATCACTAATTTTACTAAAGAGATTTAAATTTTTCCTTACATACATAATATTTTCATAAATGAATTGGCAAGAAACTGTCATAATATTAATCTTTTTAAATAGCTCCCTAAGAGATTCTCGATGACTTAACTTATAAATGGCTCTCACAGCTCTCTTTTGCAATATAAATATTGATTCAATGTCAGCCGCCCGACCCCACAGTAAAATACCGTATGACATAATGCTGTGAAAGTAACTAAAATAGACGAGACGAAATATACGCTGCATTCGGTTTCATACCAAAGTCCTGTTTGTGCCACACGGCAACGCTCACATTATTTCAACCAAATTGCGCTAGAGGTGAGGGAGAGGAGCGAGGCAAGCGTCAGCGCCCAGTATAGTTCTCGCCAAACTTCTTGGCCGCCCTGAAGTTGGCTATGGTTGGCTACAATGGCTGCGCAGTAGTAAATCTCATACAAAATCAGCACCGTTTCGTGCCTCGCGCATCCGGTAAACCAACTTCAGGGCGGCCCAGAAGTTTGGCGAGGGTTATACAAACGTTATAATAACAACAAAATTACGTCCATCCGTCTGGCAGCCTAACCAAATATCAGTTGAACGTAAATGCCGCGATTCATTTTACGCGACTCACAAATCACAAAATTACGTTCGTTTGGCCTCACCCTAAAATTCTCAATTTTGTATAAACTATATTTAAAGCGTCACTTTAGATTAGCCATAATAATAAGTCCGTTAATGTTTTCATTCAAGCGGGTATCCAGAGAATACTAAAGGTAAAATATCATCCTTGTCTAAAGTGTAAGAAAGCCGATACTATAGCTCAACATAATAAGTTTACTAAAAATAACGATAAAAATCCAGAGAAAAACAAGTTGGGTTGAGTAATGATATCGGCTGATTCCTTAAAGTAAGCTCTATTCAGGACCCACTGAACTTTGATCACTACCAAACCCTTAATTGTTCACCACAAGATGGTGTCACGTAGACTTTAATGTAAGCATCTGGTTTTATCCAGAGCTCTTGCAACAGATTTGCGCAGTATTTTATCTGGTGCTGAATATCGTAGATATACAAGAACTTTTAAATCAGCGTACAGTGCTTCAAAGACCTAAGACCATTTTTACAATTCAGAGCAAGGTCCAAGTATTCAAACAGTCCAAAATTCTTCTAAATCCCTTTCACGGTCTCATTGCTAACACCTATCGTCGTGTTTACAGGGCGACCAGGTCCAGATCACACTATCAGCTCGCCTCCGCAAAGAACAGTACATGGCGTTCGGCATCTCCGGCGCTGAAGGTAGACCCGCCATGTTGGGGGCTGACGTCGTCGTCGCTTATTGGGATACCAGGTTAGTGAACAGAGACTGATCTTGCATCCTGTACAGCACATCAGTGGTACTAAGCAATTAACATTACTGATACAAAATAAAGGCCTAAATTTAAAGACTATGTCAAATTGTTACAACCACTACGCGGTTGACTGTTTAAATGGTGTGATAATGATCAGGCAATCCAATAATAACATATTTATTTTTCAATGAATTTCTTCTCGTATTGTTTTTAAAGCTCCTTTCAATTCCTTAGAACTAAGGCTTACCTGGTGGACTTCAAAACAAGAGTGACTAGCCATTTTCAAGGCATGCCCGTTCCTTGATATACTTTTACCATCGCTGCATCGTTTACTATCGAGATGGAGTTCAAGATCAGGCATATTGTAATAACAAAATAAACCTTTAAAACATGTCGTCATGTCGTTGTCATCGCCCATGTCTGATAAATGACGACGTCCGAAGATTTTTATGCCTCTTCTCATACCTCTTTAAAATAGCTGAACTTAAACGGCAGAACATAATTAATTCTCATTAAACTGTTCCAGGGTGAACCAGCCCCGCGTATCAGACTACACGATCAGTCACCTGGCGCAGTGCGACGGAGAGCGAGGAGTGTGTCCCGACCAGAGGATCGGCGGCACCAACGACGCTCAGCTTGGTAAGTCATCGTAACCCCAGGGTGAACCAGCCCCGCGTATCAGACTACACGATCAGTCACCTGGCGCAGTGCGACGGAGAGCGAGGAGTGTGTCCCGACCAGAGGATCGGCGGCACCAACGACGCTCAGTTTGGTAAGTCATCGTAACCCCAGGGTGAACCAGCCCCGCGTGTCAGACTACACGATCAGTCACCTGGCGCAGTGCGACGGAGAGCGAGGAGTGTGTCCCGACCAGAGGATCGGCGGCACCAACGACGCTCAGCTTGGTAAGTCATCGTAACCCCAGGGTGAACCAGCCCCGCGTGTCAGACTACACGATCAGTCACCTGGCGCAGTGCGACGGAGAGCGAGGAGTGTGTCCCGACCAGAGGATCGGCGGCACCAACGACGCTCAGCTTGGTAAGTCATCGTAACCCCAGGGTGAACCAGCCCCGCGTGTCAGACTACACGATCAGTCACCTGGCGCAGTGCGACGGAGAGCGAGGAGTGTGTCCCGACCAGAGGATCGGCGGCACCAACGACGCTCAGCTTGGTAAGTCATCGTAACCCCAGGGTGAACCAGCCCCGCGTGTCAGACTACACGATCAGTCACCTGGCGCAGTGCGACGGAGAGCGAGGAGTGTGTCCCGACCAGAGGATCGGCGGCACCAACGACGCTCAGCTTGGTAAGTCATCGTAACCCCAGGGTGAACCAGCCCCGCGTGTCAGACTACACGATCAGTCACCTGGCGCAGTGCGACGGAGAGCGAGGAGTGTGTCCCGACCAGAGGATCGGCGGCACCAACGACGCTCAGCTTGGTAAGTCATCGTAACCCCAGGGTGAACCAGCCCCGCGTGTCAGACTACACGATCAGT
This sequence comes from Anorthoa munda, assembly GCA_945859665.1. Classification (NCBI taxonomy): domain Eukaryota; kingdom Metazoa; phylum Arthropoda; class Insecta; order Lepidoptera; family Noctuidae; genus Anorthoa; species Anorthoa munda. The sequence continues at coordinate 1,205,763 of OX243896.1, read as the reverse complement.
CACCTGGCGCAGTGCGACGGAGAGCGAGGAGTGTGTCCCGACCAGAGGATCGGCGGCACCAACGACGCTCAGCTTGGTAAGTCATCGTAACCCCAGGGTGAACCAGCCCCGCGTGTCAGACTACACGATCAGTCACCTGGCGCAGTGCGACGGAGAGCGAGGAGTGTGTCCCGACCAGAGGATCGGCGGCACCAACGACGCTCAGCTTGGTAAGTCAACTTCTGGAGATACCTAAAGGCCTTAGTGTAGATCGTCGGGATAATTGAAGTTATTTGAGATTATTTTATGAAGAGATACGAGTATTAGAGAATAATTCTACTCAGAACAAAATGAGTATAGTGGTCATAAGGGTTGGCTAGATCATGCTTCATGCTTGATGGCTCTTCTACTATCTGTCTCTATTTTACAGATATAAATGGTGTTCTCATCATTTGTATCTATAAAATAGAGACAACAGCAGACAGGCAACCCTTGTTTTGTGTAATAGACAAACAGCAATGTTTTCTGCAACAGAATCTGGCTAAACCTGGACCACAAACCCAAAACCCGTTATTCATTAGTTCATCATCCCACAATCACACGATCCTTTCTCCCGAATTTATGTTGCTTTACTCCAAAGAAGCGACAACCCTTAAGATATGAGTAAACAGTCTGATAGCATTAGTCGGGCAGTTCATTTTATTATTCCCACCAGACATAACACCCGCCTGATCTAAGGTTTTTTTCATTGGAGATTGAGAGACTTTACATACAGTTCCGTATACCTCCAAAATCCAACTAACCACTACGACTTATTCTTAATCCAACTACCTTCTCTCTCCACAGTATCAGGCAACCAAAAGAACGGCATCACCACCATAACGTACCGGCGTCCCCTAGCAGCCAAGGAGTCCATCAAGGACAAAGAGATCCTCACGTCCAGGTCGCAGTCAGTCATCGCCGCCTTCGGGCCCCTGAACTCCAGATACGAAGCCAACGCGCACTCCTTTATGGATACCACTAGGACTGACGTGCAGCTGGACTTTGGTGCTCAGGTAATATGACCTTTTCTCTAAAAACGGTGAAGGAAAGCATCTTGAGGAAACCCGCACTGGGCCCGCGTGGTGGATGAAGTTCCATTCCCGCTTGTCACAGAAATCAGGCCTCTGACCTAGTTCCAGCAGTGGGATCATTAAAAAGCTGATGAAGATGATAGTTTTTGCAGAAGGTTTTGCTGCATCTTGATCTAAGCTTTATGAGGTAAGAAATCTGCATAGCCCAAAATATAATATATTTGGAAATTATCCGGATTCCATCCTAAGTTTAGTAGTTTTTTTTGTTCCAAGATTCCAGTAATCTTCAAGAATAGGGGATTTGTGGTTCTTTTTATTCTCCTGCCTAAACAAGCTTTTATGTAGTTTAGTTTTTTAGGGTTCTAAATAATAACAGCCACACGGTCCGTATGGTGACGGACGTAAAGAATTTCACCATCCCATATCTTCCCGTGGGTGTCGTAAGAGGCGACTAAGGGACACACCAGAGAATGGGCAGCAGCGTTCTCTGTGCACTTTATCAACAAACTGCGATCGCCAACCCGCCTGCCAAGCGTGGCGATTATGGCAAAACCCCCCAATCCTAATGATCAGCACACAGAAAAAACGGCCCCGAGTGCCCGGCAGCCCGTCTACCCTCGGCTACGGTAGCGGTCGAGGCGATGGCGTGGCAAGGGGTGCTAAGAATCCCCGGAGTGGACCCGGCTACCCCAATAAACACCGACGACTGGACCTGGGAACATATAACACGCGAACACTCCGGACCGACGAGAAGATAGCCGAACTGGAGGAAGAATTGAGTAGGTTGCGATGGAGTATTATAGGGTTATCGGAAGTCCGAAGAGAGGGGGAGGACTCGATAATCCTCAAATCCGGTAACCTGCTCTATTTCCGAGAGGGTGACCGACAGTCCCAGGGTGGTGTCGGGTTTATCGTCCACAAGTCCCTTGTGAACAACGTGGTGAAGATCGAGAGTGTGTCGACCAGGGTGGCGTACCTTATACTCAGAATATCCGCAAGATATTCGCTGAAGGTCATACAGGTCTACGCCCCGACCTCGGCACACCCCGACGACGAGGTAGAGACCATGTATGAGGATATCTCTAGAGCCATGCATGGTTTCAAAACTCACTTCACCGTTGTCATGGGGGACTTCAACGCAAAACTGGGTAAACGAGACGTGGATGAGCTGCAAGTGGGGCAATTTGGAGTTGGACGCCGGAACCACCGGGGTCACCTACTGACCAGTTTTATGGAGAAGGAGGGCCTCTACATGATGAACTCCTTCTTCAGAAAGCGTGAGCACAGGAAGTGGACCTGGCAAAGCCCCGATGGTTCAACTAAAAACGAGATCGACTTCATCATGTCAACCAAGAAGCAAGTGTTCAATGATGTCTCTGTGATCAATTCGGTTAAAACCGGGAGCGATCACCGCATGGTAAGAGGCACATTGAACATTAATGTTAAACTTGAAAGGTCTCGACTGGTGAAGTCCACGCTCCGCCCAGCACAGATCCAGGTCCAAAACCCCGAGAACTTTCAGCTCGAACTCCAGAATCGTTTCGAGTGCCTAGGAAGCTCCGTGGACGATTACAGCGATGGGTTCGTGGAAGCTGTCCATACGGTCGGGTCTAAGTTTTTCAAGACCCGCCGTACAGATAGGAACAAAAAGCTCTCTGATCCTACTCTCAAGCTAATGAAGGAGAGGCGTGAGATGATCCTGCAGTCTTCAGACGATGCGGTGAAATACCGGCAGCTAAATAGACGGATCTCAAAGTCCTTGAAAAGCGACCTCCGCCGCTTTAATACTGAGCGTATAAAAGACGCAATTGAACGGAATAAGGGCTCCAAGGTCTTTGCAAGAGATCTGTCTATAGGGCAGAGCTAGCTCACGAAACTGAAGACCGATGATGGCAGGATCGTTTCCGCCAAACCAGAGCTTCTGAGGGAGATCGAGAGATTCTATGGGCAGCTGTACACGTCAACCAGTAAACCCGTCGCGAATCTAGCGAAAGACCCTAGAGCTAGATTGACCCGACACTATACCGAAGACATTCCGGACGTCAGCCTGTATGAGATTAGGATGGCTCTGAAACAGCTTAAGAACAACAAGGCACCGGGTGATGACGGAATTACGGCCGAACTCCTGAAGGCGGGTGGAAAACCAATCCTTAAGGCCCTTCAGAAGCTGTTTGATTCCGTCATACACGAAGCGAAAACGCCACAGGCATGGTGCAGGGGTGTGGTGGTACTCTTCTTCAAGAAGGGTGACAATGCCTTACTGAAGAACTATAGGCCCATCACACTTCTTAGCCATGTCTACAAGCTGTATTCAAGAGTCATCACGAATCGTCTCGCGCGCAGGTTTGACGATTTCCAGCCTCCCGAACAAGCCGGATTCCGTAAAGGCTTCAGCACCGTAGACCACATACATACGCTGCGGCAGGTTATACAGAAGACCGAAGAGTACAACCTGCCTCTCTGTTTAGCGTTTGTGGACTACGAGAAAGCCTTCGATTCGATCGAGACTTGGGCTGTACTGCAGTCTCTCCAACGGTGCCAAATTGACTACCGGTACATCGAAGTGTTGAAGTGTTTATACAAAAACGCCACCATGTCAGTTCGACTTCAGGATCAGACCTCGGAACCAGTCCTTCTGCAGCGAGGTGTGAGACAGGGAGACGTCATATCTCCGAAGCTGTTTACCGCTGCACTGGAGGATGTCTTCAAGGATCTGGACTGGAGAGGGCTAGGCATCAACGTCAATGGCGAGTACATCACTCACCTTCGGTTTGCTGACGATATAGTGGTTATGGCTGAGACCATGGAGGACCTCAGTAAAATTCTCGATGACCTCAGTAGTGCTTCCGAAAGAGTGGGTCTTAGAATGAACATGGACAAAACCAAGGTGATGTTGAATGCCCATGTTACACCCACTCCTATCAAGGTAGGAGACTCTACACTCGAAGTTGTGGGCGACTATGTCTACCTGGGACAAACGATCCAGTTGGGTAGGGCCAACTTCGAGAAAGAGGTCAACCGTCGAATCCGACTCGGCTGGGCAGCGTTCGGGAAGTTGCGCGGTATCTTCTCGTCCAACTTACCACAGTGTCTCAAGACGAAAGTCTATGACCAGTGTGTGTTGCCAGTGATGACATATGGATCTGAGACGTGGTCGCTTACAATGGGCCTCATCAGAAAACTTACAGTCACTCAAAGGGCAATGGAGAGGGCTATGCTCGGAATTTCCTTGCGTGATCGAATCAGAAATGTAGAGATCCGCAAGAGAACCAAGGTTACCGACATAGCCCGAAGAATTGCCAAACTCAAGTGGCAGTGGGCAGGGCACATTGCTCGCAGAACGGATGGCCGATGGGGCAGAAAGGTTCTGGAGTGGCGACCGCGAACCGGAAGACGTTGCGTTGGAAGGCCTCCCACCAGGTGGACCGATGACCTGGTGAAGGTTGCGGGAATCCGCTGGTTGCGAGACGCACGGGACCGGTCAATGTGGCGACGCTTGGGGGAGGCCTATGTCCAGCAGTGGACGTCTTTCGGCTGATATGATGATGATGGTGATGATGACACGGTCGATCTTCAAGGTTAAGCAACGCTTGCCGAGGTCGGTCCGTGGATGGGTGACCATCTTTACGAGTTTCTTCCGTGACTCGGCAAGCACGTTAAGCCGTTGGTCCTGGCTGTCATTTGAAGATCTTTGACAGTCGTTACGGGTAGTCAGAAGCCTGAGATCTGACACCAGTCTAGCCAAGAGGTATCAAGTCACCCAGTTTCTGGGTTGTGGAGGTCAGATAGGCAGTCGCTCCATGTAAACACTGGTACTCAGCTAAATCCGGTTAGACTAGAAAAAGGCTGGTAGGGTAGATGATGAGTTTTTTAGGGTTCCGTACCCAAAGGATTAAAACGGAACCCTATTACTAAGACTCCGCGGTCCGTCTGTCTGCCTGTCACCAGGCTGTATCTCATGAGCCGTGATAGCTAGACAGTTGACATTTTCACAGATGATGTATTTCTGTTGCCGCTATAACAAAAAATACAAAAAAAAAACAGAATAAAATAAATATTTAGGTGGGGCTCCCATACAACAAACGTGATATTTTTGCCGTTTTTTGCGATAATGGTACGGAACCTCACTAATATTAAAGGTCTGCACTCCAATCTCACCTCAGTCCACCATCACCTGGAGACTGAAAAGCCAGCACTGTTTTTCCTTACGGAGACGCAGATAGGAAGTCCGTCTGACGTGTCGTACTTATCCTACCCAGGGTTTACCCTGGAGCACAATTTCAAACCACGTGCGGGTGTATGCATGTATGCCCGTGACGACACTTGCTATCGGCGTCTCCGTAACCTTGAAGACTCCAGGTTCTCAGTGCTGTGGGCTCTGGTGGACACAGGGCTGGATAAGATTATCTACGCCTGTGTCTACCGCTCGCACAGCGGAGATCAGGAGAAAACCAGGCTCTCAGAGTACCTCAGTGAGGAGGCTGATACGGCACAGCAGCGGTACCCTTCCGCCCAATTAGTGCAACTGGGGGACTTTAATGCCCACCACCAGGAGTGGCTCTTCCCATACCAGTGCACTGATCATGCTGGTCGAGAGACGCGCAAGCTTGCGCTAGCGCTAAATCTCACCCAGCTGGTCCATGGGGCAACGAGGGTGCCAGATGTTGATTCGCACACAGCCAATTGCTTGGACCTTCTGCTGACAACAGATCCAGACAGATACTCAGTGTCGATATCTTCACCTTTGGGTAGTTCCGACCACTGTCTGGTGAAGTCTGCGTCCGTCTACTCCCCGCCCGATCCCAGCCCAAGAGGCACCCGGCGGGTATGGCGGTAAATGTCAGCAGATTGGGATGGGAGGGATGCGATCTTTTTTCGCAAGCTATCCTTGGCAGCCCACTTGCTTCTCTTCGGGCGATCCATCGTCATGCGCTGAAGCTGTGACTGATGTTTTGCGTCGGGAGATGGAGTACTATATTCCATTCTCTGACGTAGCAATGTCTAACGTCGACCGTCCATGGTTTGGAGCCGAGTGTAACCACGCCAACGCGGTTAAACACAAGGCCTACCAGGCATGGGTTGACGCTCAAACGCGCAGGGCAAATGACGTGAGTCAGAAGAAGAGAGCCTTCAACACGGCTGCCAAGTCCTGCAAAAAGGTGATGCGAAGAGCACGGTTTGACCACATTAGCAAAATCGGGAACAAACTTGCTTCATACCCAGCGGTTAGCAAAGCGTTTTGGTCCCTGGCTAAGTCGGTCGAATCAAATTTCTGTCGCCCCTCACTACCACCACTGCTGAAACCTGACGGGTCATTAGCCCACTCAGCTGAGGAGAAGGCAAACTTGTTTGCTTTCCTTTTTGGGGAATCTTCGCATCTGAATTCTGATGGCGCGCAGCCTCCTCCTTTTCATGATGGATGTATGACGAAAATGTAGGACATTCGCATCCATCAAAAGGACGTCCGTAGGGTGCTGCGTAGCCTTGATGTGAACAAAGCGAGTGGCCCTGATGGGATACCAGCAATTGTACTTAAAACCTGTGCGCCTGAATTGTCTCCGATCTTGACACGCCTATATCACCTTTCGATAGAGACTGGAAAAGTGCCGAAGGCTTGGAAGCAAGCCAAGAAGCAGTACAGCCCGTGCCCAAGAAGGGTAGTCGAGCTGACCCGGCCAACTATAGACCCATATCTGTAACGTCCATCCTCTGTAAGAGTATGGAACGTGTACTCAACGGTAAGCTCCTGGCATACCTAGAAGCGAACGACATCCTCAGTGACCGCCAATACGGCTTCCGCCGAAATCGGTCAACTGGGGATCTTCTGGCGTATGCCATTTACATCTGGAGTGAGGCCATCGAGAGACACGGGGAAGCGCTAGCCGTCTAGTCGTCGCCTCATTGGTAAGCTTCCTTCGGTCTGCCTAGTGGTCTGTGTGAATGGATTGCGGACTTCCTGAGGGATCGATCCATCCGAGTGGTTATCGACGGCTGCTCGTCCGGTCAGTTAGATATCAACGCCGGAGTCCCTCAGGGGTCAGTGCTCTCGGCAACATTATTCTTGCTGCACATTAATGATCTGCTAAAACCCGGAACCTTTGGGTACGCAGATGACAGCACTGTTGCTGAGAGATACGTGTCCGGCGCGCGGGCTACTGGGCTTCAGGTTCAGTGTCTCCGGAAGGCCATGGTTGAACGCTTGAACCTGTCCTTGAAGGCGGTCTCCGAATGGGGTGATGCCAATCTGGTCAGTTTCAATGCTACTAAGACCCAGGCGTGTCTTTTTGCCGCTAAAAAGAGCTAAATCCACCCGGCTCCATCTTTCCGTGGTGTAACCGTCCCGTTACCGGACTATCTCGAACTTCTCGGTGTTACGTTGACAGCGAGCCTCAACTTCGGTCCATTCATTGAGGCGAAAGCTCAGTTTGCTGCAAAAACGTTGTGAATTCTTGCAGAGGTGAGATGGTACTTCACGCTTGAACAGCTGCTCAACTTGTATAAAGCGCAAGTTTGGTCATGCATGGAGTACTGTTCTCACCTCTGGGATGGATCAGCCAAATACCAGCCTGATGCACTTGAGTCGATTGACAGACGGGCCAAAAGGCTTATTGGCAACGATGCACTGGTCGCCTCAAAGCTCCAGAGCCTCGAACATCGACGCCGAGTTGCCAGCCTGTCGGTATTTTATCGGTTACATTTCGGGGAGTGTGCGACGGAACTGCACAATTTGATTCCACCTAGCCCTTTCCATCATCGGACTACAAGACGTACGGCCATGCGCCATCGGTACATGGTGGACATCCCTCCCATACGCACAAAGCGTTTTGCTTTTCTACTTTCATTGTGCGCTCAGCTAAGGAGTGAAACTCCCTTCCGGAGTCTTTGTTCCTCGATAGCTACAACCTTGGTAGTCAAGAGTGAATAGGTTTCTTCTAGGTAAGCGTGCTTCACCGTAGACCGCACCATCGCTTAACATCAGGCGAGATAGTGGTTAAACGCGAGCCTATAGATTATAAAAAAAGGACCCTTCGAGCGCGAGTTCGAACTCGCACTTGGCCAGTTTTAGTTAGTTTCGACGGGCTGGTGCAACTCCACAACCAACCGCGTATTTTGCGTACGGGTGGAATTCGATTACTTCATTCATCCACCCCAGCTCCTTGAGGAAGACCAGCAGCGCCTTGGTGTTGCCTGTAGGGTACATGGTTCACCGAAGTATTTGGCCCTGTAACTAGCGATTACAAGGCAGTTTAAAAGCAGGTGTGCTGCTGTCTCATCTTCCACCATGCATGCTCTGCAGTGGGCTGTCCGGGATTCCTATGACAAGAAGGTGCTTATTAAAGGTCCCTTGTCCAGTTGTTACGGCCGTAACTGCACGCAACTGTGGCTTAGTTAGTCGTAGGTCCTTTTTCGTAAAACGGCCGTCGATGGAGGGCAGTGCTGCCTTGGCCGGCCTACACTCGTTATGGTCAATCCATATGCTTTATGTGCTCGAAACTCGTATTTTGATTCTGCTTCTTAATGTGTTACCAAACTCTCCTACAGAACGAGAACAGCTGCATCGGTCTAGCGGAGACAGACTCCTCAGGTCCTCTCCCCTGGGCGCCGCGCGTCATCTCCGGCGTCACCAACCTCACCGCGCGCATCGGGCCCGCCGGCGGCGCCAGGGGATACACGCCTATCACTGGTAATGTTATAATGTGCCAATGGAAAGGTTTCTGGGCACCTTTATTTTAATTAACAGGGGGGCAACCTTCAAAAGGCGCTTGGACTTTTGAGGAAAAGACTAGAGAGTGTGATATTTTTACCTCACTAAAACCACTACTATGGTATGGGCCTTAAGACTCTTTAAGACATTGAATGGGGGACCACGAGAACAGTCAATCTTCATTGTGTTGACAATGGGAAGAGTTGCTACGAGTATACCACCTGGTCTTCAGGCATCACTTTGATGATGTAATCAAAGTATACTAACCATTAACGATAGCACTTTCAAAAAAAGAGTTTTAAACTGCCAAAATAAATCCGTGCCGGCTTTAACCAAAGCCGGCACGGATTTATTTTGGCAGTTTGTGTAATGTTAAAAATTATTCTGTTTCATGCAGACAATGATATTAGTAACGGATTTCTTCCATACGGTAAACATAATTTTCACATCTATTTACTCTTAATGTATCATATTTTAAGTATTTTTCTATTATTTTCATGTTTAGAGCCTGTGATTCACTGACTGTCAAACGGGTAGACCGTTACATTCATCAAAACTATTGTTGCTTTGTCTAATTTGTGGTGCTTGCTCTCCAGGTCACCCATCCTGGGGCATCGCCTGGTACATCAACGACCAGCTGATCCCCGAGATCTACGTGGAGCGCGGGAAGACGTACACCTTCATGGTGGAGGGGGGGGACGACAGGACCAACCCTGCCAAGTGAGTTCAAGTGTCTGACTTACTGACAGAATACCCAGTATGAAGGTGTTAACTATTTAAAAGTTAAACCATCGATTCGAAAACCAGAAGAATTTCTACCTCTAAAATTATCATTTAACGCGAAGTAAATTTATTACCGAAATAATAAATTTTCTTCGTGTTAAATCACTCTTCGACATCAATTCACTTCGGGTAACATCACTTTTCGACACTAAATTACTTTGGGTACGAGTAATATCACGCTTCGAAACTAATTTACTTCGGGTAACCTGACACCTGGAGACTAATTGTCTCTTTCAATTCCTTTTCCAGGTTCCATCCTTTCTACATCAGTGACTCATCCGAGGGAGGCTTCGGTCAGAAGAAGGAGGAGGACCAGAGGAAACAGCGAGTGTTCGCTGGAGTGGCCTACGATAACGAGGGGTACCCCTACCCTACTGCTGGTGAGTAAACACTAACCATTGAGGTCATAGGAAACTAAGGACAAAGCATAAGATCATGTTTGTATTTTCCGAAGGGTAAGGCAGAGGTTAACCTTTTTTTTATTGTTAGGTAATCCTCATGGATACCTACCGTCTAGGGAGAACGGAGGATCTTGTCGGTATCCAATCGACTAAAACTCTACAGTCCCTACTGCTACCGTGAGTCAGGGGCCCGGGATGCGAAATAAATTCACCGCTATTGTTAAGGTCATCAACCGATCCGACGTCCGCTCACCCCCTGCACCGCACGCACTGTGTAAGTGTAACTGCGCGCCGCCACTGTAGGCCGACTGCTCAGGTACCGCCTGCCACTCAGCCCCAAGATCGCGTATATTTCTAATATTTCTCGCGGAACTTAGCATTCGGTCGATTTGTGCTTATTTTGAAAACCAAAACCGAGGCACTGTTTTAAGATGTATGACTATAATATAAGATGTGTTGTTGTTAACTAATTCTAATAGTCGATGAGACTGAAAAGTTCTGATATGGCGACCGTGTACCGGAAGACGCTATGTTGGAAGGCCTCCCTCTAGGAGGACCGATGCCCTTGTTAGGGCTGCAGGAGTCGGCTGGATGCGAGATGCACAGGACCGATCAATGTGGTGACACTGGAAAGAAACAAAGAAAAAGTATACAGCTACCCGCGGTGCTGCGGTGTGTGTTTTTTTGTTTTTTTTTTTTGGGGTATGCCTATGTTCAACAGTGGACGTCTTTCGATCGAAATGATGATGACGATGTATCCTAATGACGCCATATTATTACTTCCAGTGGGCCGCTACTGTGAATGGACCCACAAGACAATCGACCAGGCGGCCACGTCAGAGACCTTCGAGGACTACATGAACACCATCCAGCTGGAGTGCAACGAGGGAGAGCCCGCCATGCTCAACTGGACCGTGGCGCATGAGACCCCCGACTTGCTGTACTATCAGGTACTTTAAAGACTTCTTCATTTTCGAGCCGATGGCAAATGTACGTTACATAACTATTTAGGTTATGTTATTAAATGAGTTTGAATAGTACGTGGGTGGCGCCAATTGCGGCATCAAGTGATTTTTTTTTAAGGATGAAGAATACCAATCATTCAGCCGAATTCCACGACATATTCTTCCCTATCTGTGTTCACTTTTTTGTACTGGTGGACCCACCCACCTCTGAACCTTGAGAGGGATTGTCACTGGACACCTCACCTATTGAAACTTGTGACTGCCTTGAGCCTAACTATATGATTTATTAGTTTAACTGATTTTGGGCCCTAAAGGTGCCAGCATATATCTTGGGCTCAACTGCACATAACTGGACCATGCCTTGAAACCAACTAGTTATAGGGTTATTGAAGGACTAAGTCTGCATTTTTTTACGAGGTGCTTTTTTCTGATGATCTTAACTACCATAGAGGCTTATAAACAGGCCTAAAGTGAAATATCTCAAACTTGACATAACACAACTCTTCGCAAATTCCAGTGCTACACCCACAACAACCTAGGCTGGAAGATCCACGTGGTGGACCCAGGCACCCCGGTGCCGCAGGCGGGCGAGAAGCACGCCCGCATGAATGCCGCCCAGGGCCACTCGCAGCACAAGCTGTCGGCCCTGGCGCCGCTGGCCCTGGCCGCCGTCAGACACCTCGCCAACAGGATCAGGTAATCTGGGTTAGAGGAACACGGAACATCGACGCGAGAATACGGAACATAGCCTGGATTTTGTACACTTTACAGGTTTTTTTATACCAAGCATTCATTCGATGCTGTTGTGAACTTTTTAGATTAGGAAAATAAAAGATTGAGGAGAATGATTCGGAATCTTCAAAAAGTAACGAAGACAATAATTTTGAATCTGTATTCTTAAGTCATAGACAATAAATATTGAGTCTGTATGCAACGTCTGTCAAAATAATGACAATAATGTAGAGTAAGCAAAAAACTATACTGTATATTTTACATTTTTGAAATTGTTCAAGAAATAAAACTATGTATTTAGAATTATACAACTTATTTATATTGTTGGTTGTTTTTATATAGAGTAAACGGAAATTATATACATTTTAAATTGGCCTAATATATTTATAATATACAACTTTAATACACATTCAAAAATGTAGCATTCGTTCAACTTTATCCGTGTTATTTTATTGAAACCTAATAAAATTAAAAGACAATAATAACATTTTATATTATATTCGCGTCGATTTGTCCGAGTTAAGATTGTGATATTGTTGGACGAATTTAGAATGTAAAGAGTATGGAATTCGCCAGTTTGTACAGGTATTTATAAAGAAAATGGGTAAATAATGTCAATCTACGTACATAATATCAATTTCATATCAGATGTGGAGCGCGAAAGTGCATTTTTACAATTTAGGATTTGGACAATATCTAGTAGCCCTTGTATTTAAGAGCCCCTTTATCTTTGAACTCTTTAAGTCCGTTCAAAGTATCATGTGTGTCCACATGTACATAGGTACTAATGAATGAACCTACTTACCAAATGTGCATCTAAGTACTACGCATAACGTGTTGTTTAACGAAAACGTCGTGGTTCAACAAACTGACAGTAAATGCAATTAAAAGTTGTAATGAAGTGAAAACATGTGCTAGGAAATCAAAATCTCTAAAAATCTAATCAATTTTTAACAGAATAAACCGGCTGCACGTTAAACCTAACCACTGTTTTCAGCAACAGCGCATATTACACATCGCTAAACTATAAATAACTTCAAGGAAAACATATTAATGCCTAATATTGTACTTATAATATTACTAAAGAAAACATATTTATAATATTGTATATTGTTAAAATTACACGAGGTATTTTCCGCGATCAATGACAATATAAAAATTATAAATAAAACCCAGAATGTACGAGACAAAATTAAAATGTCTGATGGTTCTCAGACCCAAAATATATTATTAATCAATAATTACACAATGTATATTTAACTAAAAGAGAATCACTGATCTAAATAATTAGATATTACTATTACACATAAAGAGTTATATTAAAATAATTGTATGTTCGGAATTGAAATCCGACTTTAGGTGACAGTTATTAATTTGGTAAAAAATTACTTAACTGTACTAAATTTAAAAAAAATGCTACCATGCAATGGAAACATTGACAATAAAAAACATTATTATTTATAATCATTTATTAATAAGCATAATGTCGTGTGCTTGACAATAACAAATATATTGTATAGTAAGCCCTTTCATATAAAATACAAGTTACTTAGAGTAATCTTTTTCCTTAGACTATGAAATTTGAAATGTCAGACAATAAAACTTCTTCGAAACTAACTTTAGTGTGTATTATTATTATAAATTTACTCGCTTTCTGAATGGAATTCGTTAATTGACAATAAATAGTAAATAACTTTTTGGGCTGTTTACATAATGTAAAGTGTAAGTAGAATAACGTTTCTCAGTGAATAACGAATGACAATAAGTAATTTCGTCTAATTATGATAAGGTTTCGATCAGATAAGATCCACACTTTGAGGCTAACTTAGCACAGAACCTTTTTTTGCAGACTTTTGCATTTAGATGGTATAATTAAATTGACTAAAAATATTAATGACTTTCGACATAGCTACTTTTTTAAGTTTTTTGTATAACTGTACCAGTAATATTAATCGTTATAATAATAGCGCTTATCGATCAATATTACGTAACTGATAATTTATAATTAAGAGTAACTCTGTTATTCTCTTTATAGCCACTTTTTGTAAGTCTTATCTGAACGCAACAAATAAATTAAATTAAAATATAAGTAGTTTTGTATTTTATTATTTTAACAGCAGGGTAAAAGGCTTTTGCCTAAACCATCTTTAATAATCACATAGAGCAGTATTACTTTTAAAGTTGACATACATTCATTTATTTTGCTTCTGTTTTGAGCGCAGTAATCTACTTACGTTATGAAATGTAAAAAGATTTCTTCGTAATATTAAGTAGGCAATATAATTATAATATTATGTATAACATATTTAGTTTTATACAAAATCAGCAGCATTTTAGTAAATATATAACTTTTTAAATCCTTAGCTCAAAATGTTATAAGTATAAGTTATATACTTAGCGCCTACAGGATTATTTTTACACTGCAAATCACTGTATTAATTTCCAAAACATCCCTTAGAAGTCACATTTAGTATAGATATTTGATAAAAATGATATGATGAATGATACCAATGATGTCTAAAAACCGAATAGCATTTTTTTGTGCTGACCGTATTTGTTCATTCATTGGCTACTACTACTTGAAAAGTTGCCATAGTTAAAAACTGATCGTAAAATTGGTAGATTTTACGGACGAGCTTATATACTTGTTTTATTATTTTTATTCCTCGAGCTAATTTCTATATTTATATAGTGTTGAGCCTAAAAGGCATCTTGTTATATTCACGTGCATAAAGATTTGCGATTATATTTAATACAAAGTTAGCGGTAATTTTTTTTGCAGCTGTAATTTTTAAATAATACTTTCAATTTTAGATACAATTATTTGAGGAAAATATATTACTCGTATTGTGTTAGGAGAAAAATCTTAGTAAGTAATTTAAAAAATCATTTTACACTTTGTAGTCGTAGTTGTTGATGCACAAATTTATGTTATATTTAAGAATTTTATTGATAGTTAATTATTGTAATAATATTAATAGATAAACTTATACAAATTTATACAGTGCAATTAATGATAAAAGCCTGCTACGTTGTGTGTATGACAATAATGATTAAACTCTTTTGATGATAAAAATGAATTAGTGACATCAAAATAACTTCGTTCAATATTTTTTTTTCATTTAGAGGTACATTTACAAATCAATTGATACGATAGAAAAATCTATTATTTTTTGTTAAAAGAAATACATTATCATGATCAGCATATCTTATAGATGACTATGAACTTTTAAAAATATCATAGATTTTAAAGTTTGACTTAATAGGAACTAAAAAAATTGCATTTGCTTTGCTTTTGGGTAATGCATCTACGCACAAGCACAACTCTATGGTCGTTGTTGACGCATTTACCTTAATCGGTTAATTTATCAAATTTAGATTATGAAGAATATACTTGCCTATTCGTCGAGATTTTTCAGCTTGCCTTTGATTCTGTACATATTAATAACGACAAACGTAGCCTTCATAAAAAATACAATATTTAAAGCGTTTTACAATGCTATCAAATATGAGATTTTAAACAAAGTAAAGAAACACGCAGCTAATTAAAAGAAATATTTCTGTGACAATACATTCCGCTAATATTTCCTAGTTTTGTTTGTTAAAAATCTTTTTTAAATGTTATAAATCTTTAAATAACAAATGACAATAATAAATGTAAATAATTTGATTGTAAATTTTTTGATCATTGAATGAAAATAGAAATTTATTTTAAAATAAGAATAAGTAGTTATTTGTGTAATTTTTACACCGATTGCACATTTTTTCAGCTGAACTATAACAGAGTTTTAAAGCTTTTTACAGACACTATCATTGTATATACATATACATCTAATATGTCAATCTCGAATTTGTAAACTCAAATTACAGACTTTTGACTAACATTGCTGTTAATATTGTGTAATTTATAATAAACTTTGACAATAAAGACCTTTTCCTAAAGTATAATTGTATTTTCGTTTTATAACCTGGAAAGTACAGGACTGAAAAGAAAAAAGCATTTTCATTTGACGACCTGGTTGGCGCAGTGGTAAAGAGCCCCTACAAGTTTCACGAGCTGAAAACAGAAATCAGCTTCTTGTTCAGCGCAAATTTCACAATAACCGCAAGATACTTATATGATAAATATCTTTTAATGCAAAATTTTTGCGTCACATAGTTTTCTAGTAAATGTACATTACATATTTTAGATAACTACTCAAATTAAATTATAAATAATAAATTCCTAACACACGTTTTTACGAAATCCCGAAACACCAGGTTTTTCAATTGCATTTTCAGCTTACTGGTGGTGAATAATAATCTGCAAAAATGGTATGGACTGGGCATATAGTATACTAGTAAGCCACCAATTTTGTTTTTCAAAGTTTATTGAAAAAAATGTTGTCCACGCGGGGAAAAGGCAATTTTATCATGTGCGAAAGCGTCGTCTACGCGTAACAATATGTTGAATGTAAAAATAACTGGTAAATAATTTGAAATTTGAGGTGTTTATCAATCGAATCCAATTTTTATATTTTATTTTTGAGTACTCATTTTATTTTAATAAATTGTCTAAATTATGCCTTATAAACCGTTGCGCTCGCGCGAGGCATTCAGTTTCAGTCTCGCTCAAGGGCATGTAGAAAATGGACCTGTGTCGTTTTTATTCTTGTCATTATTTTTTTTATCATATATCTTGTAGTTATTGAGAAATTATCGCTGAAAAAGTAGCTGTTTTCTGTTTTTGGCTCGTGAAACTTGTAGGGGCTCTTAAGCGATCGGTTGCTGCGCTGCTTATAGCGAGTTGATGCCCGCACAGAACAAATATTTGTATGGCCTACAGATAGTTGTTCCTGTCTGGTTGTTTGTGTGTTTGTTCATATATATATATATATTTTTTTATATCTATTATAGGCCCGCGCTTGACCACTATCTCACCTGATGGTAAGCGATGATGTGGTCTACGATGGAGCACGCTTGCCTAGTAGTAACCACTCTTGACTTAAAGACCCCCAGATTGTAGCTATCGGGCGTGAAGTACCTTCTCACCTTTGCAAGGATCCCCAGCTTTTTGGCAGGCTGCTGAGCTTTTGCCTCAATGTACGGGCCAAAATTGAGAGTCGATGTCAACGTAACGCCAAGAAGCTCAAGATGGTACGGTTACATCTCGAAAAGTTGGAGCCGGGGGAAATTGGCTCTTTTTAGCGGAAAAAAGACACGCCTGGGTTTTAGCAGCATTAAACTTGACCAGATTGGCATCGCCCCATTCGGAGACTGCCTGCAAGGACAAGTTCAAGCGCTCCACCATGGCCTCCCGGAGAGACTGGATCTGAGGCCCGGTAGCACGAGCGTTAGACAAGTATCTCTCAGCAACAGTGCTGTCGTCTGCATACCCAAAGGTTTTAGCAGATCGTTAATGTGCAGCAAGAATAAAGTTGCTGAGAGTACCGACCCCTGAGGGACCCCGGAATTAATATCCAAGTGGTCCGACGTGCAGCCATCGATAACCACTCGAATGGACCGATCTCTCAGGAAGTCAACAATCCAATCACACAGACCACCGGGAAAACCGAATGAAGGAAGCTTACTAACAAGGCAATAACGTAAACAGAATGCACAGAGCTGCTTTGTTTTAGCAATAAGATCAAAGTCAAATTATTATCAGCAGGTTCTATAAAAGTTTTTAGGAGAAATACCCACTGTGCATACATGTCATAATAAATGTATGTTATGCGAACCTTCATAATACATAATATGTAATGTATGCGCAGTGGAATACACAATACGTATTGTGTATTATGAAGAAACGCATAAAAATAAAATAATTTAACAAAAATCTTTTATTAATCGGCGATGAAATATCATTATCATTCAGCCGAAAGTAGTTTATCTCAGTAAACGACTTTCGGCTGTCGTGTTGGATATTAGTATCACTATCCACGAATAGATTATAGCGTAGGTCTAGCTATCGATAAATAGAAGCCACACATACCAGCCATGGACTGGTGGTCTTGTTGTGGTGTCTATATTATACTAGAAGCTGGAATTGAATTATGAAAAACTGGACATTGTTATGGAAATAGCGTTCCTACATATAGCATGCCTATTCATGAATGCGAGAATGCTGGATAAAAGTTATGGCATTTTCTTGTACATACATAATTCATCTTTACTAAAATTATAAAGAGGAAACATTTTTTTGTTTGATTGTTTGTTTGTACCGAATATGCTCCGAAACTACTGGATCGATTAAAAAAATTAGAAAAATAAATAAAAAGCTACATTATTCCTGAGTGACATAGGACAGAAAACTATCACGGATGAGTAGGCTTTACAAGTTTACGAGTAATAGTCGACCAACTTGTAAAATGTATTTGGAACAGTAAAAATTTTGTACAAATGCCATTGAAAAATTACTTAAATAACATTGTTAGCTGTGTAAAACAGAGTAAATATATGCTTTTAAACCATGTAAAAATATACAAAAATAAAATCATAACAGGCTTTACAAGTTTACGAGTAATAGTCGACCAACTTATAAAATGTACTTGGCACAGTAAAATTTTTGTACAAATGCCATTGAAAAATTACTTAAATAACGTTGTTAGCTGTGTAAAACAGATAGTAAATATATGCTTATGAACCATGTAAAAATATACAAAAATAAAATCATAACATCCTTAATAATAATGATTTCTAAATTAATAATGTTTAAGCTCGAATAACGCATTGGAGTGGCCGGAGTCGTTGGCAGTACCGGTTCGTAGTCCATACGGCGCATGCGCGCGGTGGAGTCTATTTTGTGTTAGTGCAGAAGTATTTTCGACGTTTTGTAATTAAAACGTTTAAGTAAAGTCAAATTTGATTCGATTTCCAAGCAAATCTCTTATTTTCTTTTGTCAATATCCATCTATAAAGTCAATATTCGACCCGACTACATCACTAATTGAGTAGCGTAAAACTTTCCAGAATGAATTAGTGAATACCGCAGATTAGAGGATTCTCCTCTAATCTGCGGTATTAGAGGAGATTACATATTATTTTTTTCTAATTCCGAATGAGACAAGGAGCGCGCACGCAAGGATCCAGGAACGAACCATCATACCATTCCCCGTGGCTCTAACGCGCGCTCGTATCGGCTCCTTTCGCAATTCACACCCGCGGTGGTACTCAAATAGATAATATTTTTCTAACTTCACTAGCGAGGTTAGATTTTGTGACTCCTTCTTCAGTTACCAGTTAGTCCTTATTTAGTTTAAGTCAAGAGTGAATAGGTTACATCTAGGCAAGCTTGCTTCACCGTAGACCACATCATCGCTTACCATCAGGCGAGATAGTGGTCAAACGCGAGAATATAGATTAAAAAAAAAACATCATCCTATGTGGGCCCGTTTTTAGACGTTGTGAGCTGTTGACACCGTTTTAAAGTTCATGTAACAATAACAAAACCCTCTTTTTAGTCCGCATTATTATGCAACTTCGGAACCCTATTACTGCGCTTGGCCCGACACGCACTTGACCGGTTTTATTATTTGATACTTTTTGTATATTTTTACTTTGCTTCTATTTTAATTGATTGCATATTATGGTTTTATTTAGTTTTCTCACGCGTAGATAGAATGAGATGAGAATTTTGAGATGGATGTGCGAAGTGACGAGAATGGATGAAGTGAGAAGTGAGTATATTACAGGAAGTTTGAAAGTGGCGCTAGTCACAGAAAAAGTTTGTCCTGCAGCCGTATTGCGTAAGTGCGCAAAGAAGTTAAACTCTATCCAACCGACCAAATCGACCAATCACATGCGAGATGAATGACGAGATGTTTTTGTGTGATTGGCCGATTTAGGCGGTTGGATAGAGTTTAACTTCTTTGCGCAATTACGCAATAAGGCTGCAGGTATGGTCATGTTGTCAGGAGGGATGAAAAGCATGTTACTAAAAGAATTATGAATATAAACGTGGATGGATGGAGAGGGAGGGGACGGCCAAAAAAAAGATGGATGGACTGTGTGAGGAGTAATACGAGAGAAAAGGGAGTCAGTGTTGGCGTGACGGAGGGCAGGACAATATGGAAGAAGAAAACGTGTTGTGCCGACCCCAAGTGACATGGGGCGTGGGCAGGAAGTTGATGATGACTTGTAGATAGATTCTCGTTTGAACTAAACAGAGTACTACCTCATAATGAATTTGAGGATACAAATCCTTTGTGGCATCATGAACAATCCGAATTTACCCCACGACACAAAAAAAAAAGCAATCACAGGCACCGCTACAATATTTTTTTTTTTCGCTTGGTGAAATGCTCATGCATGCTATGCTACCACGGGCAGATAGCGCAGTTATGTGGGACTCCAACCCACTAAAACTCTACGGTGTCCGCTTATGGCGGGTACACGGGCACGAGTTAGCACTCACCACGAACCCGCCGTGGCTGTCCGTCACCGGACCTTCCTTTGGGGTGTACCTCCCATCACCGGCGCACCAAAACACATTGCACGCCGTGACCACCCCAGGGACCAAACCAACGCATGGGTGCCAGACGACCCCGTGTATGGCACCCTTGTTCCTCCTGTGACGGGACAGGTCAGTGGCCCCGCCACCTACCACTTTTCGGCCGCAGGGGATAGGGAACTCCCATGTAGCCCCACCGCGTCCGCCATCACACGGTGGCTAGTAATAAGGTCCCGTTTTTACCCTTTGGGTACGGAACCTTAAAAAAGAGTAGGTTATATAAGTTACAAACATAAATACATCGATTCATCTAAACATACATCATATCATACTTACATGCCTTAGAGACTAGACAGCGCATCAAATATCCACTAAATATCACGACGAAAGTGTAATCATCATCATCCATCATCATCATCAGCCCTTTTTAATGTTCCCACTGCTGGGACATAGGCCTCCTCTCTGTGAGAGAGAATGGGCCGTAATCCACCACGCGGGCCAAGTGCGGGTTAGTATTATTGATCCCACTAAAAATATTAAATTGTGAAAAGCACCAAGCTCAACCAAAAAATGCAAATGTGAAAAAGAAGGTAATACAATCCAAAATACCCGACTGCTTCAGAAGCGAACTAAAAAGATGTACTTAAACAAGAAGATAATTATACTGTGCAGTCGGAGAAAACATATTTGTGAGCTGGATGACTTAAACCATATTATAATGTCCAGTTTCATAGCCTTTCCAATTTCGTCTATGGACTTAAAATAATCCATACTAATATTATAAATGCGAAAGTAACTCTGTCTGTCTGTCTGTCTGTTACCTTGTCACGCTTAAACCGCTCAACCGATTTAGATGAAATTTGGTAAGAAGATAGTTTGAGACCTTGGAACGGACATAGGCTACTTTTTTTTTGCAAAAAATGCAAAGGGGGAGAAATGGGAGCGGGTTTAATTTTGAATGAAACTTCTTATTATGGCTTAAGCCGTTGAACCGATTAAGATGAAATTTGGTGTGAAGATAGTTTGAGACCCAGGGCAGGACTTAGGCTACTTTTTTTTTGCATAAAACACATAGGGGAAGAAATAGGGGGGTGGGTTAGATTTGTATGAAACTTCTTATTATGGCTTAAACCACTGAACCGATTTAGATGAAATTCGGTATGCAGATAGTATGAGATCCTGGGATGGACATGGGCTACTTTTTTGCATAAAACAAGGTGCGGGAGAAATGGGGTGGAGTAGTTATAAAATATGAAAATAATGAAAATAATATGAAACTTCTTTTTATGGCGTCCTTCTTATTCGGCTGTAGGCATGATATAATTGTTTATGAAAGATTTGAGTGTCAATTTGAAAAAGTCAAATTAATGTCAGTGTCCGTGAAAGTGGTAATTTAAGCAAAACTTTTAAATATTCTACTGCTTATTTTTATTAGGAGGATATTTTTATGCTGTGGATATGCCTCGCAAGCGTAAATCTCCTTTGAGCCGTAGCTCTAGCAGAGCTCGAACAGCAAGAGTAGCTAGAAGCTAAGAAACAGAGTAGCAGACTCAATCCATCTAATTTTAGATGCTGAGCGTCACGCAACCCAAAGAGCTGCTGAGACTTTCGATCAGATTCAGGCTCGCCAACTCGCAGATGCTGAACGTCACGCAACTGAAAGAGCTGCTGAGACTTTAGACCAGGTTCAGGTTCGTCAACGCGCAGATGCTGAGCGTCACGCAACTCAAAGAGCTGCTGAGACTTTAGACCAGACTCAGGCTCGCTAACTCGCAGATGCTGAGCGTCACGCAACCCAAAGAGCTGCTGAGACTTTCGATCAGATTCAGGCTCGCCAACTCGCAGATGCTGAACGTCACGCAACTGAAAGAGCTGCTGAGACTTTAGACCAGATTCAGGTTCGTCAACACGCAGATGCTGAGCGTCACGCAACTCAAAGAGCTGCTGAGACTTTAGACCAGACTCATGCTCGCTAACTCGCAGATGCTGAGCGTCACGCAACTGAAAGGGCTGCTGCGACTTTCAACCAGAGTCAAGCTCGCCAACTCACAGATGCTGAGCGTCACGCAACTCAAAGCGCTGGTGAGACCTTTGAGCAAACACAGGCCCTTCGGATTTTAGATGCCGAACGTCACGCGTCATCGATAGCTGCTCAATCCCAAATACGGCGTGTTTTACGAGCTCAACGGCAGTCTGAAAGGAGACGTACGTTTGCAAGAAATACATGGGAGTCGTTCCACAACGCTGCCTCTGATTATGACCCATTGATTGATTACACTAACCATCGATTAGTTCTCATAGGGAACATGGATAAAAAATGTAGATATTGTGAAGCACTCAAGTGGAATGATGAGACACCGGGTATGTGTTGCTCTGGTGGAAAAGTTTCAGTTCCAACGCTTGGTGAGCCAGAAGAACCACTCAAGTCTTTGCTTTTGTATGACAGTGATGAATCGCGCCGTTTTTTAAGCAGAATAAGAAAATATAATACATCCTTCCAAGCAAGCTTGAAGCAAGTGGCAGCAGAGTGACTAACCCTGAAACTCTACAGGGTGAGAAACTCTACCCTGTAGAGTTTTTTAACTCTTTAGAATGATCAGGGGTGCCGTCCCATACGTTGAGGCTGAAAGTTGGTGTCCCAGTACTGTTATTGAGAAATCTGGACGCACCAAAATTATGTAATGGCACCCGACTACAAATAACACACCTAGGACGCAATATAGTAAGGCCAACAATTATGACAGGAATAGCAAAGGGAGAAGATGTAATGATTTCACGTATTCCGATAATCCCAACCAATATGCCATTCCAATTTAAAAGGTTGCAATTTACCCTTAAAGCGACATTCGCGATTACCATAAATAAAGCTCAAGGGCAAACACTGAAAGCTGCAGGAGTGAATTTAGAAAAAAACTGATTTTCCCATGGGCAACTGTATGTAGCGTGTTCACGAGTATCAAGTCCACATAATCAATATGTTTTAGCAAAAGATGGTAAAACTAAAATATTGTTTACACGACTGTGTTAAAGTAAGTTATTAAAAATTACAACTCTGTGCTCACAACCTATATCCACACTTTTGACGACAAAAACAATATTTATAAGAATCAAAAATCAAATTAGTACCTACTGCATTTTATGTTACGCACAATACACTATTTTTGTACTACTACT
Source organism: Anorthoa munda (assembly GCA_945859665.1). Taxonomy (NCBI): domain Eukaryota; kingdom Metazoa; phylum Arthropoda; class Insecta; order Lepidoptera; family Noctuidae; genus Anorthoa; species Anorthoa munda. The sequence continues at coordinate 1,182,520 of OX243896.1, read as the reverse complement.
CTGTGTTTCCTTTTCTACGTTTTACGCGAGCGAAGCCGCGGGTAAAAGCTAGTTTATTATATTCCTAGATTTGAAAATCTAACTCGTGATCTAGAAAAAAATTATGGCCTTTATCTTAAAAATTAATGAAAGAACAAATTAAAAAAAAAGAAAAAGTATATTTAAAATAAAATAAAATTCGTTTAATTCAGACTATTAAAATGTCCATATTTTGTTAGTATTACATTATCTTAAAAATAGGTTAGTCATGAGGGTACAAGTAGGTATTACAAATGATAGATTATAAATTAAAATTGTATTGTCAATGATTGAAAATAAATTTAAATGAAATTGAAATAAATAATTTAAAATTAACTAAAATGGTTAAGTTATATTCAATTAAACTATAAAATCACAAAACAAAAACTCAAGTGGCATGCAGCCTGATGAGCCTTCCCACAGCTGTAGAATCAGTAAACCCGTAGCGAATCTAGCGAATGACCCTAGAGCTAGATTGACCCGACACTATACCGAAGATATTCCGGACGTCAGCTTGTATGAGATTAGGATGGCTCTGAAACAGCAAGAACAACAAGGCACCGGGTGACGACTGAATTACGGCCGAACTCCTGAAGGCGGGTGGAGAACCAATACTTAAGGCCCTTCAGAAGCTGTTTGATTCCGTCATACTCGAGGGGAAAACGCCACGGGCATGGTGCAGGGGTGTGGTGATACTCTTCTTCAAGAAGGGTGACAATGCCTGTAACGGATGCATGACTACGTTGCATGGTAATTTTTAGCATAAGGGCATTTCCCACGGTAAATTTGTTAACGGTTTTTATAGGGCGTACATGTGTTTGGGACTTTTAACGGGTCTGCTTGTTTGTCATAGATCCCTTGTCGGCATTTTACAGTATTGTAAAAAACCGGCCAAGTGCGAGTCGGACTCGCACACGAAGGGTTCCGTACCATTATCGCAAAACACTGCAAAAAAATCACGTTTGTTGTATGGGAGCCCCCCTTAATTTATTTTAATTTAATTTAATAATAATTATTTTTTGAAGAGAATATACAACTAAATATTCTGTGACTATTTCAAGCGTCTACCTGTTGCCGTTATTAATATCGAGCAAAAAACGGCAAAAATATCACGTTTGTTGTATGGGAGCCCCCCTTAAATATTAATTTTATACTGTTTTTAGTATTTGTTGTTATAGCGGCAACAGGAATACATCATCTGTGAAAATTTCAACTGTCTAACTATCACGGTTCATGAGATACAGCCTGGTGACAGACAGACAGACAGACAGACAGACAGACAGACGGACAGCGAAGTCTCAGTAATAGGGTCCCGTTTTTACCCTTTGGGTACGGAACCCTAAAAACAATGCTTATTGTTTTCGGAACGGTGAACGAACGGTGAATCTAATCTATTCTACGACCTAACTTAACAGTATGAGTGCTGACGAACGACTGACGTTATGTCTTAAGTAATGTAGCGAACAATCTTATCACTTCAGCAGGGGCGCTACATCATTCCTCCCCAAAAAATAAATGAAAACAAGTAAACTGCGATATAAACCAAAAATAGAACAGTTAACTTATATTACGATTCACAAATCTCCGGGACTTATTCTCTATAATTTCATACGTAAGTTGTCAAAAAATATAAGTTGAAACAATTCAAATATAAACAAAAGTTGCCGTACCCGAATTATCAATAAAAAAAAAAAATCAAGCATCTCTGTTGTTCATTTAATATTATGCTAACGCGGCACTTATGGTTAACATAAATATTCTCTTATCTGGATACTTCATAAGTTCATATGGCTAGCGCGTTGTGCGCTCAAGTAGTAGGTTAGAAATATACTTCTAAGTAAGTAAAAAATATTTCAAACACTTTAGAATTATTTGTTTATACAATGACGACATCACAAAAAACTCAAAACTCTGTGTTTCAATAAGTTAGACTATTATTTATAGAGCACTCAGCTCGTAATATTTATTACACATAATTTATGTTTCCCTTTACCACATATAAACTGTTGCACTTAATACGACGCTTATTCGAAAAGTTATCCGTGCTGCTGTGTTTCAGGGTGACAATATTTCACTAAGATACTCTAGATATACAAGTTTAGGCTTTTTTACGGTTCAAAATGTTATACTGGACTACTTTAAACAATGAATAAAATGGATGAGATTGTGAAGATGACACTTTACACATATATAGCTATGCACGTGCACTTACATAGTATGCATGTGTGTATGTCCCTTCACGTAATTATAAACGAAATCAACAACAATTAATAAAAAAATAAACAATATGTATCTATGTGTATAAATTTAAGTATACAATTTAATAGTATACTAATATTATGTTCTATTTGTATATAGTATCCCAACGCAAAAACGCACCTACATTACAGCATGTCATTCAACCCGCGTTATACAATATAAAAACTTATTCCGTATGTAATAGGGTTTATAATTCTAATCTAATAAGTACTTTCCTAACAGAATAACAATTGCATATTGTTTTTAGGGTTCCGTACCCAAAGGGTAAAAACGGGACCCTATTACTAAGACTTCGCGATCCGTCTGTCTGTCTGTCTGTCTGTCTGTCTGTCTGTCCGTCTGTCTCCAGGCTGTATCTCATGAACCGTGATAGCTAGACAGTTGAAATTTTCACAGATGATGTATTTCTGTTGCCGCTATAACAACAAATACTAAAAACAGTATAAAATAAATATTAAAGGGGGGCTCCCATACAACAAACGTGATATTTTTGCCGTTTTTTGCTCGATATTAATAACGACAACAGGTAGACGCTTGAAATATTCACAGAATGTTTAGTTGTATATTTACTTCAAAAAATAATAATTAATAAATTAAAATAAAATAAATTAAGGGGGGCTCCCATACAATGAACGTGATTTTTATGCAGTGTTTTGCGATAATGGTACGGAACCCTTCGTGTGCGAGTCCGACTCGCACTTGGCCGGTTTTTTACTATCCCACGATATCCAAATCCTAAACTACGACATAAATCTACCTAACTTATTTTACACTTTACGGTGTGCGAATACCTAGTCCGCAAACCTTACAGGTCGTCGTGTTACCCTACCGCTCCGCAAAACTTGCGGTTCATGTTACGTACTTTTCTGCGTATCGGGCAATTGCGTTGTGGGAATATTGTCATCCTTAGCTTCCAATTTGTCATAGACAGGAGAATTTTGTTCGTTAATCGTGAAAGCTGGTTTCAATCGATCGATTGAGATACGAGCTTCGCGATCGGGCAATTGAATTTAAAAAACTTTAGAATCACGTTCAAGTACCTTAAAAGGACCGTCATAAGGTGGTTTAAGTGATTTGTGAACGGCATCGTCTCGAACAAATACGAATTTTGTATTTTGTAAATCAGGATGTATGAATATCTTCTTAGAACTAAGCTTATTTCTAGTAGGACTATAATATATAATAGTTTCCCGAATATTTTTAATCAAACTATATGGGTCGTTGTTATGACTATCATTGGATCGTTCATAAAACTCGCCAGGTAAACGTAAAGATCTACCGAATGCTAACTGCGCGGCCCTGACCCCACTATCCGTGCGAATGGCAGCCCGCATGCCGAACAACGCACTGGGCAGTTGTTCTAACCAATTGGTATTTTCATGCAAACGTGCCATGAGGGCGGCTTTCAATGAACGATGCCACCTTTCCACGGCGCCGTTGCTCTGTGGATGGTATGGCGTGGTTCTAATTTTATGAATGCCTAGAAAACTCATTAAATTTTTGAAAAGGTACTATTCAAATTGCCGACCCTGATCGGCCGTTATCCTAATCGGGCAACCATATCTAACTATCCATCCCTCGTATATACATTTCGCAACTACCTCTGCAGTTATTTCCTGCACGGGGAAATCCTCTGGCCATCGCGTACACCTATCTATAATAGTGACTAAATCCTTGTGGAGATGTTGGTAAAGGACCAACAATATCCGCGTGGATATGCTCAAAACGACCAGACAGTGTGAATTCTCCTATGCCTGACGCATTACGCATTATGCATTACGTGACGACTGACCTTCGACCTCTGACATTGCAGACAAGTTTTAGCCCACAAACCCACATCTCTATTCATACTAGGCCAAACAAAATACTTAGAAACCATCTTTCTCGTTGTTCTTACACCGGGATGGCTCAAACTATGCACACTATCAAAAGCAATTTTTCTAAAATGTTCTGTTAAATATGGTCTAATAAAGTTTCCAGAAGTTTCACAATAAATTGGCTTATTACATTCTGGTAATAACATTTGTTTATACTTGATATTACTGTCGCTGTCCGCATTCTTTAACATGCGCAATAAATACTCGTCTTTCATTTGCTCGTCAGCGAGTGCACTGTAGTTGAGTACAGTCGGACAGAGAATTGTTTCTACTCGCGACAATGTATCCGCTACTATATTATCGGTACCCTTGATGTGTCGAATATTGTCCGTGAACTCGCTAATAAAAAGTAGTTGACGCGTCCTTCTTGGTATTTCATTGTCATCTTTACTTAATTTTGAAAATGCAGTACATAAAGGTTTGTGGTCTGTATACACTGTCAGAGGGCGACCTTCGAATAATTTGCAAAAATATTTAATAGACCTGTAAATGGCTAGCAGCTCCCTATCATAGGTTGAATATTTTTGTTCCGTAGGGGTTAATTTCTTTGAAAAATAGCCTAGCGGTTTCCAAACACCGTCTACCTTTTGTTGCAAAACTGAACCCATAGATATATTAGAAGCATCGGTCATTAACGCAAGTGGAACATCTTGACGAGGATGTGACAGTGTAACGGCCTTCTGCAGACCCGTCTTACATTGCACAAACGCGTTCTCAGCAACATCTGTCCAATGAATTTTAGTCTTATCATTTTTCTTCGCGCTATCTAAATACTTATTAAGCTCACACTGATACGAAGCCAAATTTGGTAAATGTGGCCTATAAAAATTTAGCATGCCTAAAAATCGTCTCAATTCGGCTACATTTTCGGGCTTAGAAAAATTCACAATTACCTGTACTTTCTCATCGAGTGGTCTGATACCATCTACACTAACTTCATGCCCTAAAAACTCTATGCGCGACTGTCCAAAACAACACTTGCTTAAGTTTATCGTAATGCCGTAAGTATTTAAGCGTTCAAAAACCAACATTAGATGTTCCTTATGGAGGGTGCTATTTTCACTAGCAATGATAACATCATCCAAGTAATTATATAAAAAATCAAAACCCTGTAAAACAGTATTATTCATGAAACGCTGAAATGTCTGTGCTGCGTTTCGCAAACCGAATGTCATGCGGGGAAATTCATATAATCCAAATGGGGTTATTATGGCTGTCTTCTCTATATCTTCCGGTGCTATACTTATGCAATGGTAGGCACTATTTATGTCTAATTTTGAAAATATTTTTTTATTCGCCAACACGTATGTGAAATCATGCAAACGAGGAATTGGGTACCTGTCAGGCTTTTTTATCGCGTTTAAGCGACGATAGTCGCCACATGGTCTCAATTCACCGTTTTTCTTCGGAACAACGTGAAGTGGACTGGCCCAAGCACTTTTAGATGGCCTACAGATACCTAATTCCCGCATAATTCTAAACTCTTCCTTAACTTTGTTATATCTGTCTGGCGCTAAAGGACGAGCGCGAGCATGAACGGGTGGTCCCGTCGTCTCGATATAATGCAACACATTATGCGGAGGGGTTTCCCTGAATGACGCTGGATTTGTGATTTCGGGATACATACACAATAAATCATAATATGGACAACTCTCAATAATAGAATTAACGGAAGACTGTTGCATCTTTACAATTGCGGCTGATACATTTAAGTTTGTAGTCTGATCTATAAGTTTTCTCTGACTCATATCTACTAAAATTTTATGATAGGACAAAAATCTGCGCCCAGAATAGGCTGCTTAACATCAGCTATAATAAACTCCCAACGGTACGGTCTACGTAACTTTAGGTTTAGAACAAGCGACTTAACGCCATAAGTAGCAATTTCGGTACCGTTGGCAGCATATAATTTGTAGTCAGAACACCTTAAGTTTTAAAAATTCTCTTCGTTACCGGTAAGATAGATACGTTCGCGCCTGTATCGACGAGAAAACGCAAACCTGAGTTGTAGTCCATTACTGATAGGCGGCTGCAGGGCACCACAGCGCAGACCTCCGCCGACGACTGCACCGCGCCTATTAGTTTTCCGACTGTGAAGATCTGGCATTTTCCTTTTTGCTGTTATCCCTTGACTTCCACGCACAAGGAGGTACGCAGCGATTGGCTCTATGGCGGTACCGAAAGTGATAACTGCATAGCCAGTCTGGGGAATCCGGTGTGCGATTTCTTGATGACGATCTTGAATAGCGCCTCGAATAACAGTTGAACTACCACGCCGCATGTTTGTCAACGTTGCATTAATTTTTGCAATCTCAGCTGTCAACTGCTCGATATCTGCCATAATGTCTGTAGTTGGAATATGGGGTACGTCCGGAACACCAGTGTTCATTATCACTGAATTTAAAAGGGGTGCTAATTAAACAGGCTTCTTTTTAATATCATTATTCGCCCCCAAAAATGTATGTTGCCTTCTAAATTACTAAGTCAGCCACAATTAACGAGCATCTAAATAATACTATGTTAGCCACTAGTTATCTTCTATGTAAACCACTCTAAATACAACTCAGCATGATGGTTATTTTTTAGCATCAAAATTTTTAACATGCATTCTAACAGTAAATTTCTAAAATACTATTAAATGACATCAAAAAATATATTTATTTAGCTTCTAATTTTTTAACTCAGTACGTTTAAAATGTAACTTACGTGTAAAATTTTTAACATGCATTCTAACAGTAAATTTCTAAAATACTATTAAATGACATCAAAAAATATATTTATTTAGCTTCTAATTTTTTAACTCAGTACGTTTAAAATGTAACTCATCCCATATTAATTGATCGTAAAAAAATTGCAAAAACATTTCATCAAATAGTATATTGGCCACTAATATTACCAGAAGCTATTGAGGAGAGACAAAATAAAAGACTATATTTTTTGGTTTTAATATAGAATAGGTGCAAGTTGGATTAGTATTTATGCGACAGAGTCGACGGAGCCCCGCTGCGCGGGGCTCCTATTTCTGTATGCAGGGTTTAAAGTAACCTAACACGAAGGAGATGACGGGAGCTGAGTTCGCTCGCTTTGCTCGCTCACTTCAGCTCCCGTCATCTCCTTCGAACCTAACCTGTCCGTGTCGGGGTGCCCTAAGCTCCCGAGCTCGCTACGCTCGCTCTTGGACTTATTCATTGACCGTCATTTATTATTTTAAATATAATCAACTCGTCGAATCGAGATGTGATCAACTCAACTCGTCGTCACATGAATCGAATGGCGCTCTCTGATTGGTGCAAATGGCCGGTCGCTGTCGTCTCGCGTACTCGCGCCAAATCATGCAGTGGCTATTTTCACGATAAAAGAATATGATGTATTGTTTTACATGCTAAGTTATAATAAATTATGCTTTCTTTCTTTCTTCGATAGAAGCTTGAATTATATTTTTTTGAGGATATTGCGTTGAAGCTGTAAAACGTAAAATGGTGACAAGATATAAAATCCGTGGCCGAGTTAGTAAATTACGTGGCAATGTATAAATAAGAAGGACAAGTCACAATAATTGATGATCTTTACTTGACGCTTTCTGTAGAATATTTAGTTGGCGTTGCAAAAAAGACGAATTAGTTTATTAGAGGCTATGTCATTTTCCCGTTGCTTAGTTATAAAATTAGAAGTTTAATCACGTGTCCAATAAATAATTTTGTGGCTAGACTTATTATTTCCCATTTAAAAGTCACTGATCGCACACAAATAGTCACAAAAGTTAAAAGATAGTCACTGTGGCCCAAAAAAAAAACAATCACGTCGGGGTCACCAATTTAGGATACTATGTTGCGTGTGTTCTGGTGGTCAAATGAAATAACAATTCACGATAAGATAAAACCGTATTATATTGTTCTCACATAACACTTACAACAAATACTAATGAATTTTTACTCTAATCTATTCTACGACCTAACTTAACAGTATGAGTGCTGAAGAACGACTGACGTTATGTGCCGGCGTCTTAAGTAATGTAGCGAACAATCTTATCACTTCAGCAGGGGCGCTACAACTCCTTTTATATTTTACCTAGGTAGAGTTAAGTATGTAGATTGAGACAATGTATAATTTGTGAAAATTTAAGTAAGATAAGTTTACAATATTAACTTTAAAACTTTCGCATTTCATAATGGAAAACAATATACCACGATCGACCACGATCGTTACAACACGGTCGAAACGTCGGGTTAAATAGGTAAATAAATAATCTAAATCATCGCGTTAAATTCCCGTGATATTTAGTTTTTATAAGATAAGTTTGATAAAATCGGCATTTCTGCGGTGCCGTGCACGACTACCGTTAGGAGACAGGGGTGCCATTGCTCGCGCCTAGCGGTTTTGTATAAAGGCCGGACCGCTTGGTGGCTGAGACACAAACGAATAGACGCCGTGGAGGGCGACTGGCCCTCCATCCACCGGCCTGCCGCCAATTAAATAACAGCCCAGCTCCGCTAAGACCACTCCAGAGCAGCGACGGGGCATTAAAGTACATAGCCGAAGACCGGGCAGAGGTCTTTGCCGAACACCTGGAGCGTCAATTCCAGCCGAACCCGAGGAGCACGGGCATGTCGCGGCGGTTGAGAAACACCTTGGGGAGTACTTCGCTACATTTTCACTTCACTACCGATAGCTCCCGATGAAGACGCCATCATTTTCTCGCCAGGGGCGGTCAGACGCGCCATCTTGCGAACGAAGCCCCGGAAGGCCCCAGGTGCTGCCAGGTGCTGCCGTACCGTACGGTCGCGGCCCTGGCGGGCCTGTCTACGGGGATCCTGCGCACAGGCTCCTTCCCGGCCTCGTGGAAAGAGGGGCGCGTCATAATGCTGTCCAAGGCGAGGAAAAACATCCTTAAACCGAAAAGCTATCGGCCAATCACCCTGCTGTCCAACATCTCCAAGGTGTTCGAGTCGCTCCTGCTGCGACATCTCACACCGCACATCACACCACGAGAGGAGCAATTCTGGTTCCGTGCTAAGCACAGCACGACGCTCCAGCTGTCGAAAGTACTGCGCCTGCTGTCATCAACCATGAACAAAAAGGAATACGCGGTATCAGTACTCCTCGACATGGAAAAGGCCTTTGACCTTTGGCACGACGGGCACTAGCCCGTCGTGCCAGACACGGCCAAAGCGGCGCGGCGGCACGGTGCGCTAGATTTGGCTAGCTTGTACAAGTACAAGCTAGCCAAATCTAGCACGCCCCGTCGCGTGGTAAAAGTTATTCAATCCTTTCTGTCCCACAGGAATTTCAGAGTGGCGGTTAAGGGAGCACTTGCCGCCCCCCGCCTTATACTGGCGGGAGTGCCGCAGGGAAGCTGTTTATCACCTGCGTCTTACTCATGTTACACAGACGACATCCCCACGACACCAGAAGCGACGCTAGCGCTGTATGCGGACGACGCTGCATACATGTGAAACACCTGGCACCATGGCACGCGCGCCCGCCCGACCGAAAGCGCCTCCCCAGAGACCTGCTACCCGACACTGCGACCCCATCCACATCCTGGACTTGACGCTTGAGTAACCAGCATCAGTCTACACGCTGCTTACTCAAACAGTAACACTAACACTGCCCACCCCACACGACATACACGGCGTGAAGTTTGTTCTAAGTTAATATAGACATATTTCACGTCGTAAACAGCCAATCATTACTATACATTCGCAAGTACACATGCACCGAATAGCGTCGCAAGTACCTCGCACGCTATTGGTTCATGAGCGGTGTAACTCAATACATTGCCGCTCCCACATACATTACGGCGCTAGTAGTCGCTTACATTACTAAACTGTAGGTTCACCCAAGTCGGCACTCCTGCCGCTGGTTACCTTCGCTGGGCTTCCCAGGGTACGCCCTGAGTCTTACCTGGTGGGGGTGGACCGCCAGGGTGCCGTGAAGAAGCGGCGTTCCGTTCAGGGCGTCGCGGCGCGCCTACAGTCACATACAACAAGTCAAACATAGCGAGCGTGAGTTCAGTAATTCGCGCTCGTAACACGCTGGGTCCAAAGGATCACCCAGAAATGAGCTCGTAGTACAGAGCTCCGGTGCTGCACCCGCGGTCAGGGAACAGGGTTCCAGGACCGTTGGCTCGACTTCCAAAAGGAGCTGAGACACAGTCGGTCTCCAGCTCTACAGTTGTAACAACAGTAAGGAATAAAATTGAAGATACGAATCAAGACAGTATTTTCATTTCCTCAACAAGACCCCAACAAAAACAAAATACAGTCCACTACAATGCCCTACTGAAGAATTATAGGTCCATCACACTTCTTAGCCATTTCTACAAGCTGTTTTCAAGAGTCATCACGAATCGTCTCGCGCGCAGGTTTGACGATTTCAAGCCTCCCGACCAAGCCGGATTTCGTAAAGGCTTCAGCACCGTAGACCACATACATACGCTGCGGCAGGTTATACAGAAGACCGGAGTACAACCTGCCTCTCTGTTTAGCGTTTGTGGACTACGAGAAAGAATTCGATTCGATCGAGACTTGGGCTGTACTGCAGTCTCTCCAACGCAACGGTGCCAAATTGACTACCGGTACATCGAAGTGTTGAAGTGTTTATACCAAAACGCCACGATGTCAGTTCGACTTCAGGATCAGACCTCGGAAACCGTCCTTTTGCAGCGAGGTTTGAGACAGGGAGACGTCATATCTCCGAAGCTGTCCGCTGCACTAGAGTATGACTTCAAGATTCTGGACTGGAGAGGGCTAGGCATCGACGTCAATGGCGAGTACATCACTCATCTTCGGTTTGCCGACGATAAAGTGGTTATGGGTGAGACCATGGAGAACCTCAGTACAATGCTCGATGACCTCAGTAGAGCTTCCGAAAGAGTGGGTCTTAGGATGAACATGGACAAAACCAAGGTGATGTTAAATGCCCATGTTACACGGTACACCCACTCCTATCAGGGTCGGAGATTCTACACTCAAAGTTGTGGGCGACTATTTATACCTGGGACAAACGATCCAGTTGGGTAGGGCCAACTACCCAACTGGATCGTTTGTCCCAGGTAAACATAGTCGCCCTCAACTTCGAGAAAGAGGTCAACCTTCGAATCCAACTCGGCTGGGGAGCGTTCGGGAAGTTGCTCGGTAGGGATGGTGCGTATTTACTGGTACAGGTATAAAAACCCAGTACGAGTTTATCAGTACACAGACCGGGTATGTACAGCTGAGACCCGGTCCGTACCCGATAGGTATAATGTCAAGCTACGCACCGAACTAAATCGTATTATAACCCAGTGCGGCGGGTGCGGCGGCGCAGTAGTTCACCACTCACTCGCCACAGAATACTTGTCGCATCGGGTATGACGTCATACCCAGTGCGGCGGGTGCGGCGGCGCAGTAGTTCACCATTCACCCGCCACAGAATACTTGCCGCATCGGGTATGACGTCATACCCAGTACGGCGGGTGCGGCGGCGCAGTAGTTCATAGAGTCCGTCCAACGAAAAAAGTCCCGCGGAAAAACCCGGAACTAACAAGATTTGTTAGAGGATAGCGTACAGTGGCATAGAAACTAGCGCCGCGTCTATGGAACTTCTTTCGTTGGATGAACTGTAACGCCTGCGCTCGACCGCCCGCCATTGAGAATACGAAGTTACCCGAAGGTTACGGCGCTTCCCGAATACTCCCGATCGAGCCCGTATTGAAACGAAAAATTTTAGGCATACCAAATAATTCTGTTGTTTATTTATTATTTTTGTTGTTTATTATTTTTAATTGTTCTTTGTTTATATTTTAATAAGGAAATAAATTGCGTATTAATGATAAAGATTATTATTTATTTTGAATTACTTTTTTCCAGAATATGGGTTCTAAAGACGCTAATATAAAGATAGTGGTGATTTAAGTATATATGAAAATATTTTTAGATATTTTTAGGTATAATGTACTTGAGTCGACAATAATAATATTATTATTTTCAATTCTTTTTAATTTTATGTCAGTTCACTTTCACTTGTGATGGCGGATTCAACAATTGGCCTTGAAAAAAAATTATCTAAATTTTTCAATGATCGTTCGATCGAGTCTCCAAAAGACGACCGCTAAGGCCAGGTCTGAACATACCCATAGGTATTTTGATACTGGGTTTTAGTACTGGGTATATGGCCATACCCATACCTTTGAGGCCAGGTATAGAATGTTGCAGGTATATCTCATGCCTATTGCTCGGTATCTCTCGTCCAACTTACCACAGTATCTCAAGACGAAAGTCTATGACCAGTGTGTGTTGCCAGTGTTGAAATATGGCTTTGAGACGTGGTTGCTTACAATGGGCCTCATCAGAAAGCTTACAGTCACTCAAAGGGCAATGAAGAGGGCTAAGCTCGGCGTTTCCTTGCGTGATCGAAACAGAAATGTAGAGATCCGCAAGAGAACCATGGTTACTGACATAGCCCGAAGAATTGCCAAACTTAAGTGGCAGTGGGCAGGGCACATTGCTAACAGAACGGCCGATGGGGCAGAAAGGTTCTGGAGTGGCGACCGCGAACCGGAAGACGTTGCGTTGGAAGGCCTCCCACCAGATGGGCCGATGACCTGGTGAAGGTTGTGGAGATCCGCTGGTTGCGAGACGCACGAAGGTTGCGGGATATATAATCACAAAGAACAATGGCGAAATCTTAGCTGATTTTACTAAATAGACTTGGTAAATCTTAAGTTTTACCGGTAAACCCTAGGTTTTACCGTAGTTCGGGTTTTTACAGGTAACATATGGATACCTAATTACCTAATAATGACACACTCACTGGCACTAAATACGGTCCAAACTCATACACGAATTTGTTAAGAAATAGCCGTTGAAGTGCGAATTGGACTCGCTTACACTAAATTAGCTTATTTACATAAAGAAGTATCTTCAAATGCCACGAGACTAATGGCCTATTGTTACGCCTCTGTGCGTAAGCGCTCTTGTATTCGTGATACTTCTTCATAGTAGTTTAGGATAATCGTAAAAAAACACGAATAGGAACAAAATATGTACAAACGCCTTTATTGTGCTCGGAAGTGGTATAACTGGTCAAGCCGCCTGTGTAAGCAAAGAAACAATGGGCACGTGCATCGACAAAATTTCTGGGAACTTATTCTGTAAAAATCTTGACTTATTATGCGCAAAGGGAACGTAATCGTAATGTAAGCTGTCAATTCCTAGCATATAATAGTAGTCTATGATTCCTAGTATTACTTGGTCATTAGGTAATGATAGCACGATAGTACGTAGATTTTTACGTTGAGATTTTTTACAGAATCGGCTGACTGGTTACTAAAGGGTCTTTCAACAAGGACTGGTCGAAGTTAAAATTGAATAAAACAAGATGTGTGTGAGATATTAACGAAATTTATTTTTTATTTAAAAGGCCCATTTATGCCAATTATGGATGGAATATGACATCGTTCAAATGTCCGCCGCCGCTTCGAATGGTGGCACGAATCCGAGAGGTCCAATTTTTAATGACTCTGCTGCATAGATCCGGCTGAATCCGAGCGATGGCCTGCGTTATGTTGGCTTTCAGGGCAACGGTCGAATGTGGTTTATTGGCATAGACCTGCGACTTCAGAAAACCCCACAAGAAAAAGTCGAGCGGAACTCTAACTCTACCCTCAAACCGTTCATGCAGAATGTCGATTGTGTCGTTCGCTGTGTGGCAAGTAGCGCCATCTTGCTGGAACCACATGTCGTTCACGTCCATATTGTTCAATTCAAGCCAAAAGAAATTGTTTATCATTGATCTGTAGCGCACGCTCGATCTATGCAGCAGAGTCATTAAAAATTGGACCTCTCGGATTCGTGCCACCATACGAAGCCGCGGCAGACATTTGAACGATGTCATATTCCATCCATAATTGGCATAAATGGGCCTTTTAAATAAAAAATAAATTTCGTTAATATCTCACACACATCTTGTTTTATTCAATTTTAACATCGACCCGTCCTTGTTGAAAGACCTGTTATTTGAATTATGGTCGAAACAATAACTGCGACTTTTTGTACAGGTGTCAGGTGGATCTGCATTACACGAAGATTTATAAGCTACAAAAACCTAAAGAAATAAATTCTACTTTAACTATTTATTTACCAATTTTATTAAAGTAGAGCAGTAGAATTTTTCTCTATATGGTAGAAATTAAAATTTTGAAGTAGTCGCAACTAATGCGGTCAGTGACTCACGCTTCTTTGACGTATATTTTTATTTTATTTTCAAATAATTCAGTATTATTCACGTAATAAATAAGTGTAAAGTATTATAATAAAATTGTGTTTATATTATTATGTTTCTTTTGTGATATTAAAAAGGTTTTGTTTCACATCAGAAAGTGATCGTTGTGCGTGTTTGTTTTACGTAAGGAACAAAACAAAAGGTTACGATGGCCGAAAAGGTAAGTTTTAGCTGCATTTTACTGCCATTACGGAAGGCAAAATCTCGCACACAAAGGTTTTAGTGTAATGAAGTGTCTCGTTCTTCAATAGTAATACAAACAAATTTAATTATATTGCAAATTAAGTAAGAAACTTGACATTAAAGTGAGACACCCTATGTGATTTTTTTACATACGAGTTTGGTATCGAGCCTCTTTGCAGCTGCGTGTGCGTTAGTCAAACAAAAAAATACACTGTCTTGTCTGTGGCACGCGTAGGTCTTCATTTTGGCATGTAACGCGAAATTAAAAGTGTATTTTACATAGGTTATCAACAAAAAAAAACTAAATTCTATAAATTGTATGTGTAATTAAATTTTGGAAATTTGCGGTGAAATATTGCATATAAAAACAAACAAAAATGAATACTTTACATGAGGTAATCTTCTGGTTACAAGACAGTAAAAACCATGCTGAGTTTTGTGCTAAAATATATCAAAGTATCTAGCCAAATACTTGTATGTTTACACAAGTCTTAAGCAGTTATATTTTTTAGCATCACTTCTCTTATCATAAGATAATAATAATTCAATCTTAATAATAACAACAAATAACCATAAAAAGCTTTATTCATCTAGAAAATCCAAGAAAACCCGCTACCGGAAGACCAACCAGCAGACACCGCAGACAAGCCAAAAGACACAGTACCGACACCACTGCCAGACAAGACCACAACAACAGTACCAGTACCGGAGACCAAGACCACAACAACTGTACCTCTACCAGTGGTTACACCACCTGTTGTAACGCCTCGGCTGTCTGTTCCGGTGTTCACTAAGACCTCTCCCAATGATTTGTACAGGAGGCTGTTGCCAGCAATGCTGTTTGTTTTGACTTTTGTCACCGTTATGACAATGCTTCTGATCTATATGGATACCGTTGGTGAGTAATATTAACTAAAATAACTTGTGTAAATTATATTAGAAAGAGGTAAAATTGTTTATAGTAGCTAGTTAGTACTAATTATCTTGTAAAAGTACATGGTTCTTGAGGGACTTGCCAGGGAATAAGCTAGTGGATCTAATAGTTTCATACTTACTCATTTTTGAAAGGTTTATCTAGGCAGATAAACATTTAAGTTAAATAGAAGAAATTATAATCAAAAAAATTGTTCTTTGTCTTGTATAAAACATGAATACAATCAAAGTATTTATTTCATCATATTGAGATATTTTAATGAATATAAGTTACTTATGTCTGAGTCTTCTTCTGCAAGAAGTATTAGGTCATTGGTGATGGTTGGGGTAGGCATATGTCCAGCAGAGGATGTCCTTAAACTGCATTGATGTTGGTGAAGAGAAGTAGGGAATACTCTATTTACAGAACACCTAACTTGTAATCAATTAATACATATATTTTTATACTTTGAAAATTTTACCAAAAAAATTGCTAGGGTGATAAAAGATAACAAACAAAACCAGTTGCCACAATTTTTGGAATTTGTGTAGGTTTAGTTGTGCACGCATCACATAAAATGTATGAAACCAATGAAGATAAATTATACATAAAAATTCTGCATAACTTGAAGTATTACTTAATTTTTGGTTTATCAGAATCGGTTCACACTATCAAAAGATATATGAATTTAAAGTATTCAAGAAATAAAATGTCACAACACATTCAGATACTCGGACAGTCGAATTCCATATTCGATACCTAGATGGCATTGTGAATATGACGGCATTTTCTGAATGGAGGAGTTAAAATTATCTTATTTAATAAATTATATAAAAAAGAATGACACTAGAAAACAAATTAGTAGGTAGGTAAGTAAGTAGGGTAGGGAAGGCAATTGACGGGAACGAAGCCATGGGCACAGCTAGTATAATATAACTCACGTATTAGGGGGTGGGCAGTACCTACAGCACCCACATGCTATAATTCTCACATACTCCTTAGCATAATCATAGAGTTCCTCACATAATCATAGAGCTTATAAATAGCTTATTCTAGGGCTATTTATAAGCTCTATGATTAGGTGCAGTCCATCCATCCTAACAAATAATATCTATGAGGATATTGATATTAACATAATCAACATACCTTTATGTCTTTGTTATCAAAAATATAGTAATAACATAAAAATGTTTGGCATTGATTCTCAGTTTACCAGGGGAATGAAACACCTGTCATAATTTAAAACAACTGATTGTCTCATGTTAAAGCTTTGTTTTAAATTCATTATGATGTGTGATTGCATCATGTTGCCTTCTTTGGTGACTCTTTTAATGTCAAAACAGGCATTTATTATGCAGATTTGGTTGGTCAATGAACCCACAGTGGTGAGAATTAGCCTTTAAATAGATTTTCTTTTTAGCATACAATGCAAGAATGATTTCAGATTTCCAGGGTTATTTATAAAAACCAAACCAAACCTTTTCTGGTTTTTTATTTTATTTCTTTTACAAAATGTTGCCCCCTCCCTAGGAATTTCTCCTGTATGGGGGGTGCATTTACAAACATTTAAACTCATATATACAATCAGCCAGATCCGGAAGATTTATCTATATTATAGGCCATACTACTGTAGGTATTATATTATCTGTAGCCAGATGGGAATCGGACCCGTCCGTGCAGTCAAAATGCTTTTCAATAATGTAGCAAACTAACAATATTAATCTCTGTGCAGCCCTAGGCGCGCAGAAGTTCCGTGCGAACATGTCTCGCGACTACGAGCTGGCCAGCATCGCGCAGGGCTCCGCGGCGCTGGTGGCCTTCGTGCAGCAGCTGCACCTGGCGCCACGACACGCCGCGCCCAACGCCCACCCGCCGCCCGAGCCCACGCCGCAGATACACGTCATGGACAAGCTCTATGGCGAGATTGTGAGTATTCTTTGTCTAAATATTTCAGACTGGCTGCTGCCCGCGACTCAGCCCGCGCGAAAATACACCGGGATGAAAAGTAGTAGATGTCCTAATCCAGGTTCTGGTGTATCCATATCATATGCCAAGTTTCATCCAAATCCATTCAGTCGTTAAGACGTGAAAAGTTAACAGACAGACAGGCAGAGTTCATAATCATCATCAGCCTTTTTAATGTGGCTACTGCTGGGACACAGGCCTCCTCTATGTGGGATAGGTACTCAATCCACCATGCGGGCCCAGTGCGGGTTGGTGGATGACATTATGTCTTCGAATTGTTGGTTCTAGGACATACCGGTTTCCTCACGATGTTTTCCTTAGCCGTCACCACTGCTCGGTGACGAAATAATTTACACATGGTGTGGTGACTGGCCTGGCTTCGAACCGATGACCCGTAAGTGGGGGCCTTTTCCATTCATCCCGTCTGTAGATGCCAAGTTCGTCGCACCACCTTTGGCTCGGTTTACCTCGACGTCCGTACATTTGCCGGGACACATTATAAGTATGAATATAAGAAGAATCACTAAAGTGATGGCAATTCCGGACCGGTCTAAACCCAAGCACAAACCTACTTGAGCTATAGGCCAAATCTGGCTCTGCTTATGATAAATCATCAATTCCTTACACACCTATGACCTAATTTCTTGGCGCCATCCAGACGCATGACGCCGGGATGCTCGTCGTCACATGTGGACGATCGTGTTTCAACATAAAAAAATATTCATACAAATTAGGTTGACTGCCAGCACTTTTTGAACGCCAATGTTGCATTTTTTTTATTTATCGTTAGGCTCGCGTTTTACTACTATCTCGCCTGATGGTAAGCGATGCTGTGGTCGACGGTGAAGCACACTTGCCTAGAAGTAACCTATTCACTCTTGACTTAAAGACCCCAAGGTTGTAGCTCACAAAACAAACAAAGACTCCGTCAGGAAATTCCACTCCTTAGCTGTGCGTACAATGAAAGTATTCGCAAAACGCTTTGTACGTATGGGTGGGATGTCCACCATGTACCGGTGTGGCGCATTTCCGTACGTCTTGTTGTCCGGTGATGGAAAGGGCTAGGCGGAATCAAATTGTGCAGTTCCATCGCACACTCCCCGAAATGTAACCAATAAAAAACCGACAGACTGGCCACTTGGCGTCGATGTTCAAGGCTATGAAGCTTGGAGGCGACCAGTGCATCGTTGCAGATAAGCATCTTGGCCCGTTTGTCAATCGACTCCAGTGCATCAAGTTGATATTTGGCAGATCCGTCCCATAGGTGAGAGCAGTACTGTACAGTCATGTCCGAAACTGCGCTTTATACAATTTGAGCAGCTGTTCATTAAGCATGTCACTGCATTGCATGTTAAGCATGTTGCATTAAGACTGTCCACTAAAAAATAACTGCCTAGAGTTTTGGCTGCGCAGAAGTGGCGAAACAACCTCCCCAGCAACAAACCCACACATAAATCATTCAATCTTAAGCAGTCTACTGTCGTACATATGAAGGCCTCTCCTTATTCGTGCACACAATTCTTGCACACCCGGCCTGTCCCAACTTGAAAATTTTGAAGGTCGTTCTCGTTTGTAGTTCATCTAGCTGGGAGGCGTTACGGTTGGCAACATATACACATTGTAACGAAAAGGTGCGATCATATTTTAAAAACAGCCTCTACATGTAAATTAATAACTTTCTCCAAGGAAATCATTGTTAATTCTCAAAAAACGATTTTATCTCCCAAAGAAATGTTACAAGAGCTGACAAAATATCATCGCACCACAGATATAAATCTAACTAGATGATGCGACTGTATGTACTTCGCGTGCCAAAAAAGTAAAGTTACGATCAAATATCGTAATCTGAAATTTTCATTTAGCATTATTGCCGCCGGAGATCCACCGAAATCTAGAAAAGTGCCTTTTTGTGCCATATTTAGCTGTATAGAATGTATAGAAAAAGTTGGCCGAGGCATTGGAAATGCTTTTTTTTATTGATAAGTAAATTAGTTATTAAATTGTTTGTGAAAAAAATGGCACGCTTGGTTTTCATACAGATGGAAGGACTTGCGTTATCTAGTTAAAATTTAGATGAATGTCTGTGGATCGCACCTTTCCGTTACTATGGTTAAATTAATTTTCAACTAAGTTTGCTCTACAATGAGCAATCGTTTTTCATTGTTGAGATTCTGAGTCATGACTATCAGTTTAGACAATGTTGACTTTACCTATACATAATGTATTGCATGTATCTGCTTGTGTTTTTTTTCTAAGTTAAAGATAGTACTGTTTTCTGAAAATATTGTGGTGATGTCACCAAATTTACGTCATGTACGTTACGTAAATAGGGGTTTTTAACCGGATCAATGACGGCCGTGATTTAAATAAGGAAAAAATACAGGATATCTATGACTCGTTGATCTAGTGGTCGCAAGTGCTACTGCTGAGTATGAAGTCTTGGGTTGGATTCTTGAGTAGGACAATTCGGTGTTTGTATCTGAAATTTCTCAGTAGCATCCCGGAGTCTGGACTTGTGGCCGGGCAATGGCTCGCCGCCTATTACATCTGACATACCTAACTGGCGAAATGTAGGCACATCTCTCCCTAACTCTACGGGCAATACAGGATAAAAACAAAAAGAAGACATTCATGTTGAATATTGAGAAAATGTGGTAGCCTTTGTTCTACATGTTTTAAGTATAATATTGATTTGCCATTCTCACGCCAATGTTAACGCATTCCTTGACCTTTAGTTTTACCGATTTGTTTCTATGCGCGGCTCGTTATAAGGCCGAATGAGGCGTTCATTTGCGGCTTGATATCAAATAAATAACGTTTAGTAGGAGTTTCATTAAAATGAGTCCGCCGATAATAAGCCGACATTTTGGTGAAGTTGTTTGACCGGACTTTGTGATGCTGTTTAATGACTGATTGCCAGATGTTTGATTCAATTTTTCTATAGTCTTATCATGTCTGAAATATAATGCCCCGTTGTGATATTAAACTCGATGAAAAGAAAATGCGAAATTAAAAAAGTTTTATCAAAAAACCCGACTGTTTAAAAAGCGAACTAAAAAGACGTAAACAAGAAAATTATGCTGTGCAACATGATTTTCTTCTTGTTCACGTCTTTTTAGTTCCCTTTTAAAGCAGTCGTGTTTTTTGTTTTTTTTTTATTTATACCTTTTTAGTTATTTTTTTTTAATTAGGTTTAATTAAACATACAAGTGTTATATATTTTTGAAATCACCTCTTCCCTTTATTTTGATAACCCACACGACTGGTTTGGATGAAAAAAAAATTGTGGGTCCCATGATCCGCCATTTTTTTTTTTTTCATTTTTAATGTAGCCAGTGACACTCGCATTAAGACTAATCGATTGACGTAAGAATCATTAAAATTCAACGCGTTTGGTCTCTAGAACGGAACAAACATACTCACATATAGAAACAAACATACATACATGGATTGATAAACACATTACCCTCCTTCGGCAGTCGGGTAACAAGAGACAAATACATACGTCTATAGTATTTAACGTGGGATAAAATGGGATAGAATATCTATACTAATATTATAAAGAGGTAAAGTTTGTGAGGTTGTAGGGGGTAATCTCTGGATCTACTGAACCGATTTAGATGAAATTTACCATAGAGATAGTTTAAGACCCTAGGAAGGACATATGATAGTTTGTGTTCTCTTGGGATGATAAAACACTTTTCACGCGGGCGAAGCTGTGGGCAGAAGCTGTAATTTATAAGTTTCACTTCTACCATATGTGAACTGCACACATGATTTTTTATTTTAGTTTTCTAAAATTTTTCGTTTCCATTTCAGTACAACGGCACGTTCATCGAGTTCGTCCCGCGTGGCTCGCGCTCCACGACGTCTGCCTACCTCGAGCGGGCGCGCGGCTGGGACGGGGTGCTGGTGCGGGCGGCGGCGCGGGACTACCTCGCCATCCGGGGCGCTGCCAGGGCGCTGCATGCTTGTCTGAGCCCTACTGCGCATCCTCGAGAGGTAACAAGGGGTTTAGTCTTCATAGGATTCGAGAAAGGAAGGCCCTAGATAGATTATCAATACTGGATTACAATGCGTTTGAGGACGGGTTATTGTTTTCACTACTGGGTTATTGTGTGTTCAAGATCGGGTAATCGTGTTCAAGTCTGGGTTACGGTGTGTTTCAGACTGAGCTATTGTGTGTTCTTGACCAGGATACGACGTGTCCAATAGTGGTTATTGTCTGTTCCAGCCTAGGTGGTTATTACTTACTTACACTATTCAATTATTAGGTTTAACACCTCGTTGATCTAATGTTCGCTACTTTAACTATGAAGAGTCATGTCCGATGTGTAAATCAGGCAAAGTAATTTTTTAATAGAAAACATTTATTCGACACAGACGCAACACAGCAGCAACAATCACGAAGTAATAGAAGAATTGTAATAAAAATATAATCAGATATTGCACTATGCGTGATTATACTGGAAGTGTTACCAACTCGGCATTTTTCAGCCAGGTTTTGTACTAAATTACAATTTTTATTAGGGAATAGAGCCGTCGAAATCTGTACTGTACTACCTACACTATCGAGGCTTACAATCATAATGTTGTTCGTACGAATGTTTCCAGGTGACGTACCAAGAGACAGAGAGCCAGGAGAGCGTGTTCAGCTCCCGCGTGCTGTGCCTGCCGCTGCTCACCGTGCTGCTGGCGGCCGACGCCTGCCGCGCGCGGTACGTGCTGCTGGGCGGGAACAACGCTCTGCCGGCGCTCACGCATCTGCCGTTCGAGGACCAGAGGCTGCACTTACAGGTGAGGGCTAATGTTAACATTTCCGAAATCTTAGAACAACTTGTTCGATTGCCAGTTTATTCTTTGAACCAAATATCCAAACTGAACTTTTTTATTTTTCAGTGTAACATTTCTGAAATTTAAAATAGTATTTTTACCCGACCACGGCAAAGTCAAAATATAAAGGGTTATTATTTATCAATGTATGTTTTTTTTTAGTTTTTACGTATGTTCTGTCGTAATCTATTATTTAAACTATTGAGTTAATTTGATGAATGTCAATGAATTCGTTATTGACTCAATTTACCTCAAAATAGATTAAAGTAGATCTTGCATTATTCTAGCTACTGCTTCCTTCTGTTTTCCTAATGCAGTGTTTGTATCTATCTATATTATTATTTATTTTATTCAATCTTAAGCAGCTTTTGACCACTATCATCTCATGTCGACGGTGAAGCACACTTGCCTATAAGTAACCTAATTCACTCTTGACTTAAAGACCCCGAGATTGTAGCTATTGGGAAACACATACTACGCGGAATTCTACTCCTTAGCTGTACACACAATGAAAGTATTCCCTAAACGCTGAGTGTGTATAGGTGAGATGAACTAAATTTCTACTGAATTAAACTTTCGAATTTTTTGACAAACCTTTCTTCCCCACAGATGATAGAAGTACAATTCAACAACGACACAACTCGCAACAAGACGACTCACTACCTCCTCACAAAGAACTACACTGTGGCCGCCTCCTACGACACCAGCGTCATGTACGCGCTGCAGGGGGAGGGTGAGCCGGGCTGGCGGTAGGTGGCGCTTGTTGTATATGATGTTTAGCTCATATGGGTAGTTTTAACATTAATTTATGGGCTTTTTTTTGTAAGTGTAATATTTTCAATAAAATATTTGGGATAACCTTCATCAAAAGATAATAAGTAATGTTACAATGATTTTGATTATGTTTGGTTTCTTTTTAAATCTTACAAATGTTCAAAAATATATTTTGTTACGGTGATACTGATTATAATCGCAAAATTGACTTAAAATTTGTGTGATATGTAAATTTTATGTTTTGCTTTAAATTCGTTCATGCAAAACATATTTTCGTTTTGATCAGAGTTGATATTAATAATCAAATACAAATTTATTAAATGAATATTACCAATTCATAATACAGCAGCGCCATCTGTCGTCATAAACTCGTATAAAGAGCACAAAATAACAAAAAGCCGATCCTAACTGTAATAATGATTTACTATTAATTTTAACGATTCTCAGTGAACTACGAAACTTTCAATTTTAATTTAATATGTGATTTAATTTAGTTGTAATTTTAAGTGATTTTAATCCAATTAAATTATTAATTTAATGAATAAATCGTCCCGAATATTGATTGTGTATGAAAAATTAAGGGGTTTGATACCTCTTCGCCATACTTTATATGCGTATAGCGTGTATTCCTAAATGTTATTTGGTCGTATTTTTAATACTACTTTGAAAACTTATGTTCTGTATCCATTAAAAAACTTCCGGGTTTCGTAACGTTATTAAAATATAGATTTTGATTAACATTAAAAACTAAATCTTGCATTTTCCATGACAATATAACTTATGCCTTTTATATTATAATAAAAATGTTTAGCTTACGGAACCCTAAGTTTGAAGTCGACTATAGTTTTAAATGGAAGCGACCTTCTTGATGGCGCCACGCGATTCGATTAATATCACACCGATAAGCGATTTTTACAAGCTTTATAATTATCTCACTTTCGTATGTATGTGTGTGTGTCCGGCCACTAGTAATCCATTTTACAATTACTTTCTGGCATCCGATTACTGAAACATGACGTACTTATGTACAGTAGACAAGATAGCATAGCACGCATATATCATGTTTGGGCTCATTGGATGTGTATTGAGAAGTGATATTACATTTAGTACGTTTCTTTTCAAAGAGCTTGATTAAAAAATATACTTAATACTTATTATAAAACGAAATTTCAAGTATGACAACATGGACACAATGACCAATATGCAATTGAATTTTTTTTTGAAAATGTGCGCGCTATCGCCTCTCGCCGCAATGATATCGCTGTGCGCCATCACGTAGGGTCCCTAACAGTCAAAGTGCCTTAAACTCTTGGTTTACAACGCTGTCTTTTTGCTCATCGCAACTTTTTGAATCTGCACTGTTTTAACTACACCCTAGGGTAATGCTAGATGCTAGATTATCTAGGAAAGAAAGGAAAACTTTGTATTTTTGATACAAGTTGAAAATGATCTTTAGCGTAAGTTTAGTTAGATTTTTCACTCAAAACGCAGTATTTTTTAATCTATTTAAATAGGCTCTCGAATAAAATAAAATGATAATTATGTAACGCGTCTCAAAATGAGTATTTTTTTTGACATGACATGTCTTATTTTAATTTATTTTTGTATTATTTTTATAAACGTTTCAACTTGTGTCAAGTTTGCTGTAGAGTGTAAAGAATGCGTGTTGTCGCACGGACAATAATAAAGACTTGTAATAAAGCTAAAATTATCGGTTTCAGGCTATTATTAGTATTAACGAAATAATCTTTAATTTTAGTGTTATTACTATTCGCTTCGTTGCGAACATTGCATCGGTTTCTACAGAATTTTAATAACCTCATCACTCAGTCTACCGCCGATATATCGTTGTTAGGTCAGTCCTATGACACAAATGATAAATCATCGTTAGTCTAATAAATCAGCAAATGAATAAAAAATACCAGTGACAAATACGATGAATTTGTTAGAATTCTGTAGAAAATGATGTCATAATCTGTATAGAGTTGCAAGGTTTGTGCTGAACGGTTGTTATTGAAGCTAGCTTAGTACTCGCGTACGTGAGCCGCGCACCACACCGCCAAGTAGATAGAATAAACAATTATATTATGTCTCTTTCACTTATTTATCAGTATTACTGGTGATTTTTTGAACTGGTCGGGCAGTGTTATTGGGTTTTTCCTACTCAGTAGTAGTCCGGAGTCTGAACTTGTGCTCGGTTGAAGGCTCCCCTCCCCCCCCCCTATCACATGGGACTTAAACGTAACTGGAAATGCGCGTGCATTTCTTTATGTTTGTTATGTACTGATGATTTTCGTAAGACCGAAAATTACTATCGGTATAATATTGATTATTGTAATATTCTGACACCGTTAAATAATGATCACTCTGATAAACCATTCTCTATTGTTCTTCGTGTCGAGGTTCTTAACTAATAAGTGCTTCGACCAGTACTCAGCCACGTCGACAGCTTTAGCGTTGGCCTCGCAAAGGTCTCTCATGGTGTTGGTGTTTTTTTACATGAAACAGACATTCTATCATCAAAACGTGGCGTTAGCGATTGGAAAGATGTCAAAAATATATGGGCATGTCAAACGCTATCGAAATGTCACGTGATCAATCCCTTACATTTTGGCAATTCGACTATCGCTATTGCTGACATCGCATGATACAATTGTCTAAAACCTCAGGACAAAAAAGGGGAATAGTTTGTGACGTGGTTCCATTCGCATTGTGCCTGATCAGAGTACCCCGACCAGAGTACATGGAGTAATAAGTGCAGAAAAACTCTACCAGTAAATAAAATAAGCAATACGATAAATAAGTCAAAGGGACAAACATTTTTTACTCACAAATACTGAGCGCTTTTTTTTATTTATTGTTTTCACTGCCATTTTATATCCGTTCAATAATTTATCCAAATATGTTTTATTGTGTCGTTCAATTCCATCCAGCATAGTTTTATTTTAGATTTTATAATAAGTATTACTATCGAATAATATTGGTATGCCTCGAATAGTTTTGATCTGATTTTGTATTTTAAATTAAATTGCACCATTGACTTGATTTTTTTTTTATCTTATATTAAGAATTATAAATGTTATAATGATAAGTAACTATCTACGCCTGTTTATAATTTGCCCTGTTTATTTTATAGGGATTTCCTCTCATTTGACAGTATTATAAATAATAAAAACTTATTGTATATTTTTACTTATGAATCTACGGCAACTAATTACTAAATGTGATTTATAAAGTCATGGTGCAGTTTTCCAATTTTATATTTATTAATTATTGTCACAATATTGTATGTTTTTAATAATAATTAATCATTTGTAGTTAACGGTAATGATTGATGTGTCATTCCATTTGATTCTATTTAAATTCCATTTTATTAATTTTAATTATTAATAAGACTGAATAATATCGAATATTTTTTTTTTAATTTCATTGAACGTAAAGTATTTATTTTCTGAGTTCAGTAGTGATGTCGCTTCAATGAATTTCAACTGAAATTAAGTAAATATTTCAATAATTATAATAATTTAGCGTACATAGTTAATTTTAAGTATATTTTTGTTTAGGCTTAGTTTAAATGCGCTCAATTTTTCACGAATAAAATTTAATGGCTTTAATTATGTTTTTGTTTTATTTATCAATATGAACCTAATGCCAGATTTTATATATGTTTTTTTATCTTAATAATTTTAATATAATTTAACTAAAACTAAAAGATCACAGTGAAATACTAGTATATTTCACAACATGATAATCACAATTTTGTTAACATGCCTGCCTCGTTGTCAGTCTAAGGGCCAGTTTCTGAAGTCGACGTCACATCTCAAATCAGCTGACAATTTGTCACAAATTAACCAGCCGTCAGTTGTCAGTGAGTTTCTCAACACTTCATCATCGAGAAATTACGTAATCGCTTGTTACATTTAAATAATCGACATTAATTTATTTCGGTTGGCTACCCTAGCTGGTATTCATTCACTACTATAACGTAATCAGTAACTTTAAATAGTATTTTATCTTGAGAGGCTGGGTTGGTGTAGCCGCCAAGTTAAGCAAATCTTACCAAGGTCGATTTTTGGATGGGTAACCACTTTTTTTTTTGGTTTGCTTGTTTTTGGATAGGTGACCCCACCCACACAGGTTAAGCAACACTTACCAAGGTTATTCTTTGGATGGGCGACCGCTTTTTTTTGGTTCGCTTGTTTTTGGATGGGTGAATTTTGGATGGAAAACAAGCGAACCAAAAAAAAGTGGTCACCCATCCAAAGACTGACCTTGGTTAGTGTTGCTTACCCTGGCGGAGTCACCTATCCATAAACATGCGATCCAAAAAAAAGTGGTCACCCATCCAAAGACTGACCTTGGTTAGTGTTGCTTACCCTGGCGGAGTCACCTATACATAAACAAGCGATCTAAAAAAAAGTGGTCACCCATCCCAAGACTGACCTTGGTAAGTGTTGCTTACCCTGGCGCGGTCACCACCCCAGCCGCTTCAAGTTAAACACAAACAGTAAACAAAAAAGTACAGGGTATAGTCAACACTGACCTGGGGATCGACGCTAGTGCGCGTGAGGAAGGTTCGATTCCCAGGTCAGTAACAGTTTGTTTTATTTTTATTTATTTAAATAAATACAAAATAACAATTTTTTATAATTGTGTCAAGTTTTTATAATGTAATTAATTTAAAAGTTTGTAATATGCTAATTTTTTTTTAGATTATGGTAATCAACTATAATTGATTTATTAAACATATTTTTTATAACTCAACCCATACCATAGTTTTCGCCGACCCCTATTATCTTTTTATCGTAATATAAGCCTTTAAAGTCATAATATTAATTATAATCCGCGAATAATCTACCAATTTCCAACAATTATAAATTAGGCTCGTTGACAAGAGATTAACATTGAAAAAGGTGCTCAGAAACCCAAAACTGCTGTAACATGTGGTTAATTCGAGATTTTACTCAAATGTGACAAATTGTCAACCACTTGTCACACTTGGATATTGAGAAACTGAAAGTAGAATTAACAGGCGATTAATCCTCGATTACGTTAACAGCCCGATAATTCTGAGCTGGGAAACCGGCAGTCAATCTCAAGTGAAGTCAAGTGTTTGTTAGTTCATGGCTAAGCAGAAGCACCTCACCTGCAGATGGATACGAAAAAGAAAGTAGCAGACTGGCTCCAAAAGATGGACTTTCAGGAGACCGAAAGTTTATTCACATACATAGTTTAAATTGATCGAAAATCCATACACACTGTCATCCATTCTTACTTTTTGCCCGTCCTTACACACATTCAAAGGTGCGTACCTAACCAGACACTCACTCTCATATGCACACACAACACACTCCATAAACAGGCACACTTACACAAATACACTCATCAACTCACGCAATTTCACATACAGACATACAAAAACACTTAACTTTTAGATTTATTACTTTCTTTTTATAATTTTAATGCCTACATATGTACAATAAGCAATTTATTTTTCTTATGTGTTACCTAATGGAAATTACCTTGGCTGTCAACTATGTAGCGACACTCCTCCACAATTTCTTAGATTGAAAATAGAACCCATGGCTGAACGCTGACCCCCAAAATACAGGTCCAGGCCTAGTTTGGGGATTAGGATCAGATTTGTGACAATCTTATCTTATCTTATCTTATGGAGGGGCCGAGAAGATCTCGGACACTTCGACCCATTGGGATCTATTGTGGTCCCCTAGATAACTTACTCCCCCCCAATCTCGTTGAAAACCGTTTTCATGAGTTTTACAACGAGACTAGGAGATATGAGCCTATAGTCTTCTGGTTTTGGGTATCCAACCCCTAGGAGACCCATTCGCTTACCAGCCAGTGCATCGCATGTGCACAGAAGGTGCTCCATGCGTTCCGTATGTTCCCCACACAACCTGCACACGGGAGTCGTAGTTAAACCCATCTTCATGAGCATGTCGTTGGTTCCAAAGTGCCCAGTAAAGGCCCCAAGCAGGTAGCGGATTTGCCCCCTGCTCATGTTCCAAATGCATTCCCGGGCTTTGAACGTAGAGCCTAGGAATTTCTTGGAGTGTTGCAGACCGGTGTTAGACAGCCAATAAGTTTGTTGTCTGTGATCTGCAAACTCCCTAAATGCGGCTTTTACGAGACACGTCGAAATGCCTACACATGGTTCTGGACCCACAAATTCATTTGCTGAGCCCTCTCTTGCCAGTTCATCAGCCACTTCGTTACCATGGATTCCTTTGTGCCCAGGGACCCACATCAGTCTCACCCTGTTGTGCTTCCCAAGCCTGTTTAGGGCCTGGATAGCATCCAGAATGAGTCCGGAGTCCACTTTGTAGGATGCCATGGCTTTGATTGCAGCCTGACTGTCACTAAGAATATATATGGATTTACCTCGGGTTCCTCTATCTATATTCTCTTGAGCACAGGTTATTATGGCAAATGTTTCCGCTTGGAATACAGTTGCCATCTTCCCTAAGCTTTTGCTACATTTGTAACCTTTTGCGTATATGCCCGCTCCTGTACCTGATTCCATTTTGGATCCATCAGTGTACCACACCAGACTGTCTTGTTCTGGTGGATCGAGTCCCTTCTTCCAGTCCTCTATTGTAGGGATTTGGACCTTAAAAGACCTTTCAAACACAAATTTAGTTTGCATTTTATCGGATAACATGCTTGTTACCCGATCCAGGCCTTCATTCTCATCGAACTTTGTATGGTTAGTCTTTGGCTTAGAGGCATCCCATAGTCCAGCAACAGCAAGACGATGTAATGTCTTCCTTGCCTCGAATTCAACCATCATATGCAGAGGAGGGATATTGAGGTATCTCTCAATCGCTGCCGTTGGTGTTGTCCTGAAAGCACCTGTGATGCCGAGACACACTGTTCTTTGTAACCTGGTGAGTGGCGCTTTGCACGAAGCAAGCTTTGTTCTTGGCCACCACACTAGGCTGCCGTATGTGATAATAGGTATTATCATTGTCCGGTACAGCCATCGTATCACTTTGGGCTTTAACCCCCAAGTTTTACCGTAGGTGGAACGACACATGCCCAACACTCGTAAGGCCTTTGTCGTTATATTTTCCACATGAGTTTTCCACCTGAGTTCTTTATCAAGCGTTACGCCCAGATATTTAACTTCGGTGGACCAGGGCAGCTTTATTCCATTGAGGGAGAGCTCTCCTAGGTGTTCTAGTTGTCTCTTCCTCGTAAATGGAACAATGACTGCTTTGCTTGGGTTGATAGAGAGGTGGTTCTTTGTACACCATTCCTCTGTCATCCTCAATGCCTGTTGTAATAATCCAGAGACTATGTTCGGGAATTTACCATTGACCATTATTGCTATGTCATCTGCATAGCCTACTGTGTAGAATGGTCCGGTATTGAGTTTGGTAAGTAGCGAGTCTACTACCAAGCACCACAATAATGGTGACAGCACCCCGCCTTGCGGGCAACCTCTTGTTGTTTTTGCACTAAGTCTGTCTCCCATCAGTTCCGATCTGACTATTCTGCTTCTCAGCATATAGTCAATCCAGTTGCACGTGGTATCGTTGATGCCATGTTCCTTTGCAGCAATGCGTATGGACTCAAATGTTGTTTTGTCGAAGGCTCCCTCTATGTCGAGGAAAGCCCCGACACAAATCTCTTGTCCCTCTAGCGCAGCCTCGGCTCGACTCGCAACAAAGTGCAATGCCGTTTCCGTAGATTTGCCCGGGCTGTAGGCGCACTGTAGTTTATGTAGAGGGAATACTTTCAGTGGTCCCTCTCTTAGATACCTGTCTACCAGTTTCTCCAGAGCTTTTAAGAGAAAGGATGATAGACTGATGGGCCTGTAAGCTTTAGCTTCTTCATAAGTCGGTCTACCCACCTTCGGTATAAAAGTGACTTTGACCTCCCTCCATGCCTTGGGTACGTACTGTAGGGACGTAGCCAGAGCGCTACGTAATGATAGACAAATTTATTTACTTTCAACGTATATTTCGAGAAGCAGCGTGCCTGCCTCATGGGCGGCTTCTATCGGAATGACAATCAAAGCACAGAGGTGTCTTTATATACATGGAAAAAGTCAAACTAAAACATCTTCATTTATTTTATGATCGAAATTCAATCACCTTTCAAGACTGTATAACGGTTGTCAGTCTTAATATATGTAAGGAGTTTCCCTTTTAGGCAGAGTCCTCACATGAGCTACGCCCCTACGAATAGTCGCGCAGAATCATATGAGGTGCTACTATTCTAAGTTTTGAAAGGTAATCAATCCTACCTTATCCTAACCCGAACATTTACCTAACGGAGGGATCAATTTTCAATTGAGGTACGGCCCTTAAAAGGGGTAGGCTTAAGTCATGACAAACCAATTACTGTATATGTACTTTCATTCAATTTATGTGCATATAATTACACTGACAAGTTAACGCCGTCATGCTTGAACCTCCTTGCACAAAACCTCCGAAAAAGTAACAAGGCGTCCTCCCGACACAAACAGGACTGATGCGTCAACTCACATCGACCCGGATGGGATTTAAATTTCAAAAATTCAGATATGATACAATTTTTCGATCTCGTGCATTTATCAGGCCAGAGAAGGAAAGGCTGGATCGCATCGAATTTCTAATCCTATTCATAGAACTTGCACCAGGGTTTAAATTTATAAATGTTTTTACTTTTTAATTAAACAACAGCCACTAACTGAACCAATGATGTCAACTCGACATCCTTTGCAAAGGCTATGCCCCGTTAGCAAAGTCGGTATCAGTTATAACTATTACCTTAATAAACCAACTGGGTTTATACTAATACCCTGGTTTTAGCCTATGCCTTAATTCGCATAACAAATAAACATTTTCTTCGATGCGTAGCCAACGTTGCCAGCCTCTTCTTCGCCCAGCAGCTTACAACTCATCAGCACATCAGAACATGCAAAAGATAACATTCGTTAATATCGATACTATTTTAAAAAGGTCGACATTAAAACTATCGATACATTTTTTCTACTTCCCCATCCCTACTAACTTCAATGTGTCGTATTGACAGTTGACATTCCTATTTATTTTTAAATTTGTTAACGGGCCTTTTCCTAAATAATAATAAAGGGGACCTAAGACACTAAATAACCTTAACCTAATGACATACATCTAATCTAGGCCTAACTCTCCTATTCACCATTTTTTATTTATATGTATAACTAGCCTAACTAGCTTATGTTTCCAATTTTCTAACTGTCTGGAATGGATCTTAATTCTCTATTGTCTACCTATTCCTATCTATGGTCTGGCCTATCTAATCTGTGGCAAAGAGAATAATTAAATCTAATTCTGATGTGATGAACACTGTGCTTTATTGTGTTGTTTATAGCACAACGTGTCAAACCTATTCTTATAATGAAAACTATGCTTTACTTTTAGACAAGGTTTTGACACTGTGCTTTTGTGTGTTATCTGTGGCACTATGTGTCATACCATTTATTAAAATCAAAGATTACTACTAAATACTGATTAAAATGACATTATGCTTTCATAGCATTTATTTGCCTTAAGGGCTGATAAAGAATTTTTATTAATATATGACTCTTTCAGACAGTCCTTATGGATTTGTATTTGGACTTTGTCTGCGATTTCATTAGCTAATCCTATTTTGTAAAGAAAGACAAGACAGAAGAGTATTTAATTTCATCAAAACATATACATATCAGATGGAACCCCAACTTGTTGCTCTGAAGGAATCTGAACGTGGTGCTCTGCAAGATCAACGGAATTATCGGAGTCAATTGGACTGGACCGACACATTACTATACCCTCGTCCGCGCTCTCGCTGCTGGATAGGGGGTCCAACTCGTCGTCAGCCGGGCCGTCCGCGCGCTCGTCCTGAAACACCGACTCCACCTCCAACTTGACATCAACCTGGCTGTCATCTCTGCTGGTCTGGTCAACATCGTCCTCGAACATGCAGCTCTCTCCATCGATGTGATCGCCATCGCCATCAGTTGCTTCACCTTCTCCGTCAATGTGGTCAACGCTTTTCTCACTGCACTGAATATTGTATTGTGTTTGTTCGTCCTTAATCACGATACTAGAAAATAAATGTGCATTAACATCCTCACACAATACAACAGGTTGTTTTTTATCGGCTTTTATTTCATCTATTATGCGCTGTTCGCAATAACGACATCTGCGGTGAAATTTTAAGAATTCACTCCTCAAGCTATCGCACAACACTGCAAAGTCCATGTCATATTTAAAAATCATACGATAATAGTAATATGCTGCTCCGTGTAAAAACATTCCTAAGATCAGGCTATAGTCACTCTTTCTCCATTCATTTAATTCGGCCACGGACTTGAATTCGGTTAAGAATTCCTCCAAGCAGTATCCGTCCGTGCCTGAATAATAATTATTCATCATGCTTGCTTTATGCAAAATTACACTAAATAACAAAACCACTTAGCTTTACTCCAGCTTCTTATATTTCCATCCGCTTATGGGAGGGAATGAGAGGTAACAGCCCTCTCTGCTATTAATTATCTCGCCTTATGTACTTCAATAGGACTTCCGTGCACTGTATCGCCATGCACACGCGATCTATACAGTCTTTAAACACTTTCTTCTTTATATATTAACTTATACGTATACTGTACGCCGTATACACGCGAAATATATTTTATATACTCTTTATTTTTATTTTCATCGGGATCTTATCGTACCCGGCGCATTGCCGCCAAATGTAGGGACGTAGCCAGAGCGCTACGTAATGATAGACAAATTTATTTACTTTCAACGTATATTTCGAGAAGCAGCGTGCCTGCCTCATGGGCGGCTTCTATCGGAATGACAATCAAAGCACAGAGGTGTCTTTATATACATGGAAAAAGTCAAACTAAAACATCTTCATTTATTTTATGATCGAAATTCAATCACCTTTCAAGACTGTATAACGGTTGTCAGTCTTAATATATGTAAGGAGTTTGCCTTTTAGGCAGAGTCCTCACAGTACCCAAAGGCTATGCAAGCTCTGTAGAGCTTACTCAAATGGGGTACCAAAACAGATGCCCCTTCTTGCAATAGTATTGGGTAGATGCCATCCGGACCAGGGGATTTGAGAGGCTGGAAGCCCGCTATGGCCAGCTTCAGTTTGTTTTCATCTACCACTTTCTTTGCCGTGAGCCAGTTACTTTTGGACGTGTGCCTTGTGAGCTCATCCCTTGTGACTGGTTCCTCTTCATCGCTATTGCGCAGTATACATTCCGGGAAGTGGGTCCTAAACATCACACCCAGAGTGTCCTGTCCAGTTTCCGTGAGACACCCGTTCTCATCCTTTACAGATGATAGTGGGTTTGTCTTAGTCATGGACATTGCTTTGCACAACCTCATTCCACTTGGCAGAGTTTCGATGGAGGTGCAATGCTGTCGCCAGTTAGTTCTTTTGGCCTTGCGTACCGCCGTGTTATACCTCGTTAACATGCTATGATAGCCAGAAAAATCCTTCCTGGCTTTTGCATCATTAAAGGCCTGTCGTGTTTCCTGACGTATTTTGACTAGTTCACGAGTCCACCATGGTACCTTTTTGCTAAAGGCCTTTTTCTCTGGGCAGTTATCTTCCCATGCGCCGATGGTGCCCGCCTTAATTCTGTCCGCTTCGAATTCTATATCCAGTATGGAATTAAGCTTACCTTTAGGGCTCCCTAGATTTACTTTAAGGTCCCTCCTGTATGAGTCCCAATTTGTGTGCCTTGGGTTTCTCCTTCGTCTAGTTTCGGCTTCTCCCGCCGTCCTAAACCTAAAGCATATATAATTATGGTCAGACAGAGAGATTTCGTCCGATACATGCCAATTCTCAATATGAGCACTGGCCCTGTTTGAAGCCAGTGTCAGGTCAATAACTTCAGTTCTCGCAGAGGTCCTGAAAGTAGGTTTATTGCCTGCGTTAAGGATTTGTAAAGAAGAGCTTACCACAAAGTCCAACAAATCCTCGCCTCGTTTGTTGACATCTGAGCTGCCCCAAACGACGTGGTGAGCATTCGCATCGCAGCCAAGTATCATGTCGAGATTTTCTTGGTTGCCGTAATCAACCAGTCTTCTGATTTGAGGTGTTACTGGTTCCTTTTGTTCATATGGGAGGTAGGCAGAGGCAAGGATAATTCTCCTTTTCTCTGTTCCCGCCCCCACTTGGATCAGAGCTGTTGTGAGATCCCTGTAACAGAAAGTACGTAAGGGCATTGCCTCTATACCGCCCCTGATATAGATGCAAGTCCTCGCGTCATTAGTTGGACAGTCATAGAGCACCATGCCTCCTGTCCCACCTAAGCCTTTTATAGTCCCCTTATACAGATAAGGTTCCTGTATCAAGGCAATGTCATATGTATTCAACTTCAATTGCCGAGCCAGAAGGGCAGTAGCGGCTCTGCAATGATGCAAATTGATTTGTACACACCTTAGTCCTTCCATCTTGGATATCTTGATGGGTTTGTGTTGTTGTTGGGGTGCCTCAGTTTTGAGGCTCCCCCTCCATCGCACCCTCCTCGAGAGCAGTTGGCGACTGAATCCCCAGGGTGTCGAGGCCCTCAAGGATGTCATCCTCGAGGTCCGCCTCTGACGCCCCGGTCTGGATCTCTGCCTCCTGCGCTACTTCTTCAGCAGAGACCTCGTTGATGGCCTCCTCACCCTGCGGTGGACCATCTTCGGAGGGCTCCACTTCTGCTTCCGCAGTGGGTGCCTCTCCCTTGTCCTCTTCCAGGAGCTTGAACGAGTAACGTTCAATTCCTCCTGGAAGAGAGTAGCCCGCGGCCTTGATGACCCCAGCGGACACCCCGTCCATGAGGACGATACGACGGATGCCGGTCTGCTCAGTGAGAATATTCACGACCTTCCAGTCGTCCGTCCTCAAGGCAGGGTTAAGCCGCTGGAGCAGTCGAATGGCCCGGGCCGAGTCTTTCAACGCCAAGTTCCTACTCTTCCATGCCATTTTGACTGGCTTTGGAAGGTCCTTGGCGTCGACGACCTTGAGTTTCAGGGAGCCCAGTTCCACATTGTGGATGGCACCCCGAAACCAGTTTGCTGCTTCAGAGTTGTCGCAGGATACATGAACTGCACCCGCGACAACTCCGGAAGCAACCGTGAGAACAGGCAGAGGATCTGGCGCCACTTCCAGTTTCTCAATGATGAGCTCCTGAATCGGCACCAAGTCCTCCGCCTTCAAGTACTCCTCCGGGTACTTGACTGTGATGACAGCGAGTTTCACAGCCGCCACCGCATCCCTAAAGGATCCGGTTGAGGATGGTTGCCCTTGGGTCTTCATCCTCTTGGCCGCCATGTCCCCGCTGTCACCGCTGAGAGCAGCACGCGGTCTTTTTGATGGGCCCTCCGTAGGAGTTCCCTCTAAAGCCGCCTGCTGTCTCAGCTTTTGGCGCTTTTTCCGCTGCGCCCCAGATCGTCCAACCGGAAGCCAGCCTGATTCATGCCGGCCACCTGGAGACGACGAGGTGCTGTCTTTGCAGGTCGCGTCCGGGGCCCCAAGGTCCAAGGTCATTCGACCTCTAACGCAAGGGTCCCGTGTCGCGCCAGCTTTAGCAGCACCTTTATGCCCAGTGGGCTGGTTTGCAGTTCCGCCCTTCGGTGGTCCTACAGCAGTGCCGACCCTCGACAGTGCCGCAGCAGTACCGTCATTTGACAGTCCCGCCGCAGCCCCACCTCGGGACGATCCCACTGCAGTCTCGCCTCTGGGCGTTCCTGCCAAGGATAATACAGTCCCGGCTTGCGCCGGTCCCGCCTTCTGGTTTGCAGTCCCAGCTTTCGCCGGTCCCGCCTTTTGGAGCGTAGTCCCAGTTTTCACCGGTCCTTTCGCCTTGTGGTTTTTTTTATTTAGTGAATCCATTTAAAAATCCCGATAAGAATTTTCATCCCTCGACTATCCCCACCCGCCATGGAGTGCTCAAGTGGCGATGCTACGGTAGCACCAGGGATTAGTCGAGGGATATAGCCCCCCCCCATTAGTTGCTCACGAGACCGCACGGCACCAACCCACACCGCTACCACTAGCGATGCGAGCGAGCGCCGCCGTCTGCAAGCCCCCAATGGGAGTGAACTCGCCTGGGGGCCGTCTGACCGGACCCCGCAGCCGATTGACCGTAGCTGGCTAGGCTACGGCCTCCCGTGTGAGAAGAAATCCGGGCCAAAGTGGAGTGTTGCCTCCGAGACGCTAAACTACCTACGCTCATCGGCTCAGCCACCAGGATCCCATCATCCTTCCGTACGGGTCCCCGCGCACGGCACAAACACGCGGGAGGTCATTGCTATCCATCAATTGTCAATCATCTTGATCAATGGTGGACACCCAGGGGCATGACCTCGCCACCCCTGCGTTGCGTCGCCCGGTGTTTTCAGTTACGTCTATTTCAGAGGG
This sequence comes from Anorthoa munda, assembly GCA_945859665.1. Lineage (NCBI taxonomy): Eukaryota > Metazoa > Arthropoda > Insecta > Lepidoptera > Noctuidae > Anorthoa > Anorthoa munda. Next base: position 1,145,032 of record OX243896.1, on the reverse strand, counting down.
AATTAGACCAATAACAGGGCGGCAACCACGAGAAGGAAAATCACCGCACTTGCCTTGAGGATCTACACGACCGTTGCGCTCTCCCTCAAGACCACGCCACCTTGCCGGCTCTGAAGGAGCCAGGCAAAGTAGGACTGCATCAACAAAGCCAAGCCCACAGGACTTGTCGCTGACAGCTCAAAGCGTAAGTTTGCTAACACAGACCAGCCCCTAAAATTAGATTTTATTAGATTTGTGACAATACATTTGTGTGCTATTTTATAATGACTTGATTGTAACATGTATTTTAAAGTGTCAAATAAATATTTTAATTAATTTTATCTACACTCACAACGTAATGTTCCAAATACGAATTCAAAAAATATTGTGTAAACACGTACTTTATATTCGTGGATAGGTAAAATTAAAAAAAAAACCATTACAGTTCAACATTTTCCTTCGATTTTCAAACAACTGCATCATAAAATAACTTTTTAATTTTTATAGCACACTTTTACTTTTTAATTTTCTGGCGCGTATGGGCTGTAGTAAAGAAGTTTCATTGTCTGTGGATGCGCGCGCTTCGCAATGAGAATCTAAATTGTCCGCACTACCAAATATTTTTCCCTTTCTACTTTTGTTTTATTTCAACTGTATGAGTGAAGATAAAGTAGTGTATGCAACGGCATATAATTAGGTATTAAAACACTCGCGTAATATTATTATCAAATTCGGCTTCGCCTCATTTGATAAACCTACGCTCGTGTTTTAATAACCCCTTTTATATGGCCATTGCATAAACTACTATTAATTCGTATCTAATACTATGGGTATGCTAGTATTATATTATCTGTGCTATAGGTTTGTGCCAGTTCTCGTTAGCCAAGGAGAGCGGGGTAAGGGTGCGTTTCCACTGAAGCGGAAACGTGCAGGAATCGTCCAATCACAGACGAGACGAGTGCCGCGATGAGGATTTCAACTATTGTGATTGGCCGTTTCCGCTCCGCTCCGCCCAGCTCCGCTTCAGTGGAAACGCACCCTAAGGCCCTTGTCCACCGCTACCACAACTCAATGCATACCCACGTCGGCGGCCTGGAAGTATTCTCTAAGACTGCATACCTCGCGATTGTGCAGAGCCTTAGCATTTAAAAAGCCTCGACCCCCGCACTTCCGCTCATCACCGATGACCGCGGGTGATACGATTTGCAGTAAGCTGTGTGCGGACCCTCCTATCCAGGGTGTCAAGTTCTGTCTGATGTTCATGTTCTGTATTCATTATGTCCTTTAATTATCTGTTCTTATTTTGTACATCTTTAAAATAAATTAAAAAACAAAAACAATTAAAAATATAAAATAAATAGAGGCCCACCGGTATCGGGAACAGGGTCCAAGCTACCGGCGGTCAGGGCTTCAGAGAGAGGAACCTCCTAACAATACGAGCGGTGTCCAGCAATACTGCTTTCTGGATCAGGTCCTTGACCCAGCTGCCTAACGAGAGCCTCCTAAGGTGTTGGTCGAGGTTCGTGGCTATTAAGCCATTGGCTGATACGACTATCGGTACAATGATCGCTGTGTCCACATCCCACATTTCGACAACCTCGCGAGCCAAGTCAAGATACTTGATTTGATTATCTTTTTCGACTTTCACGAGGTTCCCGTCATGCAGGACGGTAATGTCAACAATCATTGCACGCCTCTCGATTCGGTCCACCACCACAATATCAGGCTTATTGGCTACAACAGTCCTGTCAGCGATGATGGACCGATCCCAGTACAATGTGATATTGCCCTTTTCGAGAACTGGGTCGGGCACATACCTGTAGTACGGTACCTCCGATGCCACAAGAGTGTATTTCAAAGCAAGTTGCAGATGGATGATCCTGGCTAGAAGGTTATACAAGTACTCTTCGTTAGCTAGCTGAGAACAACCAGAGATAATGATTAAGTTGCACCTGCCATATTTTATCTCTGCACCACCCTAAGGTCGACTGGTAGAAAATGCCCAAGGCATTAAGTCCGCCTTTGTACTTATGCATAAAGTTTTATAAATAAATAATAAATAATGTGGCGGATCGATTCACCTGGACAGGACAGCTCCTATTACACCAAATCAAAGCTACAACATCAGTCGGACGGCGACGATCAACAATATCATAGGTCGATTAGGTATTATTACTCCTTGGGTCAAATCTTATTGAAACGAGAGTCCAAGCGAAGCGACGGGTTGGTTTAATAATGTTCATAGCATATTGACCCCTCTATTAATAACGTAGCGTCGAAGCGATGCGTCAAATGTTGTACTACTTGTAGGATGTGTACTGGAGGTGGATCACTGTACTGCCCAATTTCTCACTTGACATGGTAACTTTAAAAGTAAATTATTTTCCCTCGCCTTTATGTCAATGTCCTACATCTCACTGCGAATATGTACAATCTGCACATCATATCTTAAGGGAGTGTATTTTTTGGCCGAATAAACGCAATATTTTGTTGGATAATTTACAGGCTACATCTATAGTATATACTATTATATTATTATCTCCTTTATTTAATTGTCTTTCTTATTATCTACATTTTAAATATTTTTATAAAATAAATTTAAAAACAAAAACATTTAAAAATATAAAAAATAGAGGCCCACCGGTATCGGGAACAGGGTCCAAGCTACTTCCGGCGGTCAGGGCTCCAGAGAGAGGAACCTCCTAACAATGCGAGCCGTGTCCAGCAGTACTGCTTTCTGGATCAGGCCCTTGACCCAGCCGCCTAACGAGAGCCTCCTAAGTTGTTGGTCGAGGCTCGTGGCTATTAAGCCATTGGCCGACACGACTATCGGTACAATGATCGCTGTGTCCACATCCCACATGTCGACAACCTCGCGAGCCAAGTCAAGATACTTGATTTGCTTATCTTTCTCGGCTTTCACGAGGTTCCCGTCATGCGGGACGGTAATGTCAACAATCATTGTACGTCTCTCGATTCGGTCCACCACCACAATATCAGGCTTATTGGCTACAATACAATTGGCTGCCTCCTGCCTGATATGGAGGGAAGTGGAATTTATTTATTATTTTTCCTACTCCTCTGTTATTCTTTTCTGTTTAATTTCGTTGCGGGATCCAAGACAGTTAAATTCATTATCCGGGACTTCGTCGAGCTTCATTACGTCAGCGTTTTTTCTGATGGTCGCCACTGTTGATTCTAGCTTCCAGGAGGAGTTGCAGTGGTTTGGGAATAGTGCTGTGGGTATGACACAAAAAAAAAGAATGTGCGTGAATTCGTACGTCTTTTGTTTCTCTTAATTTTATGGATTACATGAGATAGGAGTCAATATTAATACGTACTGTACGTATATTTAGAACAAGCTTCTGGCGGCGGCTTCACCCGCGTGGAAAGTGTTTTCTTATCCCAAGGGCACATTATACTGGGATTAAAAGTGTGTATTCCAGACTATATTCTATCTCTGTGCCAAATTACATCCAGATCCGTTTCGTCGTTTTAGCGTGATTGAGTCACAAATATTCATCCACTCATCCAAACTTTCGCATTTATAATATTAGTAAGATTGAAGGCTGACGTTGCGATTCGCTTCGACAGAGTGTGCTTTGACCTCAGGCTAAGGCCTCATTAGTGCGTTGCGTTGCGTAGCCACAGCTTGTTTATTATATCTATGGGCCTCGGCTTTACTGAGGATTACAGGTTGCACCTTACGGAATTTCAGTCTGTGAGGTAGTATTGTGTTCGAGTATAAATAAAACAATTAAATTAATAATTAAGTTTTATTCAATACATTTCATCAACATAGACAATTCTTCCTTGATCCTATATCATGTCGAACATCGCTTCGCGCCGAAATAACATACAGTTGAACAAAATAATTACACATTACATAATATAATAATTAATAATATGGGCTATTTATTACAATGCTGATGCCCGCCGGTGACACCCAGGTGGGGTTATTATTAAAATAAAATCAATTTCTCAATAATAATCATATTACACAAAAATAAAATATTTAATTAACCTTAATAATTGTGCGAATAATCGTAGTAAAGACACTCAACACATAATTATACATTACAAGATAAACATTCTAAATTAATATAATTTTTTTAAACTAATAAAATTCGTTTCTATCGATTAACTACGAACAAATCATTTAAACAATAATTATTGCTTCATAATCTCCATTATGATGAAACCAATGGAAGAACTACGAAATTAGGGAATAATATGTATTATTATATTTACATACATCCCATATTACAGATTGCATTCATCACAATAAAAATACTGTTATTTTATAAAGCCAGGTATAAAATCTCACGGCGATATGTTTTACAAACTTGTAATAATTTCAATAAGAGATCAACCAAGAAATCTTTTAATATGTTAAAAATGCCTGACAGTACGTTTTCATCCGATGATGATGATTTTGTGATGATCCAATCTGTATAGGTTGCAACTATAATACAATGATCGCATAGAAACACCAATCAATTTACTTTTCAAATAAAACTACGCACCAAAATTACAGAAGCACTCCAAATGTTTTAAAATGTCGGTTTGATTTTAGTCTCATTATTACAAAAGTTACTGAAGATGCTTTTCAAATACATTTGATTTTTATTTAAAAGTTTTTCCGCACTAGGAACTTCAGTATCATGAGTGCGCTTACAAACATTTAAACTCACATCGACAAACTGCCAGACACGTAACGCCCGACACGCAGCAAATGCGGAGGAACGGTAGAATTAAGCACTTGTCGTTTTTCTCCCTGTGAGAGGGAATGGGCCGCAATACACCACGCGGGCCCAGTGCGGGTTGGTGGATGTAATATGTCTTCGAATTTTTGGTCCTAGGGGAGCGTTCAAGTATTACGTAACGCAATTTGGGGGGGCGGGGGGGTCTCGTAAAACGTTACGATGCGTTACACGGGCGGGAGGGGGTCCTTCTTACAACACGTTACGTAACATTATTTCTTTTTTTATATAAAAAAATAGGGAAATAAAACTCCCAAATTGGCAACCCTTTTTATAGTGTTGCGAATTAAAAATCTCTTGTTTTATTATAAGGCAATTAAAACTATACGAAGGATAAAAACTATAACAACTTTTTGCGACTTCAGGGTAAAAATGATGACTTGAGTGTTACGTAACCTTTAGAGAGGGGGGGGGGGGTACAGAAAAACGTTACGGAGCGTTACAGTGGGGGGAGGGGGGGTCAAAAATCTTCAAAAATTGCGTTACGTAATACTTGAACGCTCCCTAGGACAAGCCGGTTTCCTCACGATATATTCCTTCACCGTTTTGAGAAAAGTGGTGATGAAATTCTTTACACAAAGTAAAGCGCCTGCCTGGGTTCGAATCAGGTAATCGTTTAGTCATTGCGCCAACCGTGCCGTGTAATTCATTTGATAATTAAAGTTTTTGTTAGACATTGAATTTCTTCACAACCACGCTTTGCGTTGGTTGGGAATACTAAATAAAGCAGTTTTCAATAACGAGACTAAAATCAAACAAACTGTTATCAATCGGATATAATGCGCCACTACGAACCGGAGAAAATAAATTTTGATACTTTGGTCCCAATTATTGATTATTTTTTAAAACGCATTATAAACTAACTTGGTGATTAAATATACATTAAAATAAATTATATTTCAATACCTTCGTGCTCAAAATAGTCGACTGCTTCTAAAATTGTGATATTTCACGCTGAGTGGTAGAACATTCTGAAATCTATTGGTAGAAATTTCATAAAACTATCATTTGGAAATAATAGTCAACTATTCCAAACAGAAATGCTAATAAAAAGCTGCCAAAACACAACGCTTGTATATAAAAAAAAAACGGAATGAAATAAATGCTTAGATAATGCAGTGCTATAGAATAAAGCTTAAAATTTCAATAATTACATACAAAATAATAGATTTAAGTACAAACAATAAATGAAGAATATATACTTGATAATCCTACCAGTATACAATTTCATTCCGTATCTCAAACTCTCTTTTATTTTACGTACAATTTAGTTTTGCTCGCAATGTAACATTAATTGTATGATCCTACTTCAAACAGTATCAATGATAAACAAAGACATGTTGGATACCCATCTTTTCACACATTGCTATCATTTTATTCTGAAATATAACTTATTGGGCTGTGTGCCGTATTACCGAAACAATTAAAAATCCATTTTACCTCGCGTGGATCCACGTTTTAGGCACTCAAAGGGTTAATTGTGTCTCATAATCTCTCAGTCAAGGCTTGACAGTACTGTATTTCAAGTTATTTCTCCCTCTAGATTTTTTTACGTTACATTCCAAGCAAATACACAAAGACAGTACGAACACACATTACTATAATACAATATATTATTAATTATTGTAACACTTACACCAAAAACTTGTAACACTAAAGGTTTGACACTACACATCATTCAGCTACTCGAAGCGGGTATAAAAAATATTCTATGACCTCCGATATACACAAGTTCATACTACAACCTGATCGTGATAAAATCGTCAATTTTAGACTATCGTCGGTCTGTTGTTCTTTACAACACGCTCAAAATAAGTGTGCACTTCTACTGAATAATAATCATAGACCCCACTCCCGCCTACTCGTGCGCCAATAGCGACAGTCGAACGTCTGAGTGACGTCAGCAGAGTGCACAGTTATTTCCACCGAGTAGTTACATGTTGATTTATTATTTATTAGTTTCAGAACGATAAGTCTTTAATTACAAATTGTTAATGCGTTGTGATGCTGTTGCTTGAATCGAGGCAGCCTCTGACTTTAAAATGGCGTAAACTATTGTCCTTTCTAGCTTCTTTCGAAGACGTTGCTAAACCATTTCTTTCTTAGTGCGCCACTGCTAGCATTTTAATTGATAATTTCATATTATTATCGTTTCTTTTGTAAACTGTGCAAAAATGTGTGGCTGCTGCTTGGAGGCCCAAAACCAACACCTTTTGTCTCTGTTCAAGGCTGCCTCGTGTCAAGCTAAGATTTACAAAAAGTATTGTGATAAGTCTGTTGTCTATCTACTCATAATCAGTGAGTGGAATACTTAGCTAATATTTAACTGAGTCTTATATATCAGATAATTCCTTTGATTCGGCAGTTATTTATTCTGTATGTAAGATTGCGCTATATAGAAGCTAAAAGTCGGTTAAAAAGGGACTTTTTGAGATAAAATAAATAGAACATTGTAAAGAAATCTATAATTTTATTAACTTAAGTAAGGAAATAAATGGAAGGAATGTATAATGAGCATTTTAGATTACATACAAGAGGATAAACCAAAAGTTCACAAGCCATAGATAACATAGAAATACTGGAACAATTTTTTAGAACATTGTTCAAACAAGAATATACATAAAACATATCAACGAAAGTAATTGTAGAAGATTTAGATAAACTCTGACAAGTTAATAATTTTATTGCATTTATGATTTTCACCCGTAGACCCAATGTCTTGTAAACTAAACACATTTTTTTAATTATACAATAGAAAGAACATTTAGCGAAATGTTTTAAGGGTGCTTTTCTTCCAAAGCTGAGTGAGGTAGTGAGGCAGCACGAAAATGTGTATCGGACTCTTTTCAGCTGTAAGCCTGGATCCCTCGCTTTTTTGTATGTAAAAATACCTTAGTGCCTTTTCACACGCCCAGGTTGCCGGGTAGCCGCTACCGGGTAACCGGCGGTTAATTGTATAGCCATGTACACCGCCGCCGGGTACCCGGCACCGGCTACTCGGCAACCGGAGCGTGTGAAAAGGCGCTTACTCTGCTAATCTTTTTCCACCGCATCTGTGCTAAGCATAGCTTAGAAAATGAAGTGATTCTATTGGTGGATATTTTCTTCGCGCTTAGCTATCTCGTACATCTTTGGTGGAAAAGCACCTTTAAGGCCAGTGGCATTTAACCTTCTTGAGCTACATGGAGTTTACATGTTCCAGACCGCAGTAAGAATACTTATTACGATATGCAGGCCCTTAAAAATACTAGCCACATTTATAACAACGACTCTCTCTCTAAGAGAAGTAAATTCTTATAAGGATTTTATGTTACACAAAATGCATATATTCGTACAAACCTCCAAGTTATGTTGGCTAAACTTTTTCAAGCATAATTGGTTCAGAAAATCAGTACTTTAAGTAGTTTTCAAAATAAAAGTTTGCAGGTCTCGCATTATTCAGCCACTAGAGCAAACAACACAAATAATATCAGGCGATATAGTTTGATATGCACTCAAGTACATGCGTGGGCTCGCCAAATTCATTATAATATCAAATTCGTATAAAAATTGTTTTCTTTTCACTTTTAGAACTAATTTCCGAAACCCACTTCAATAGGTACTTTTAAGTTTTGGAGCAATGGTAAGTTTTTTGCGCAAACAAGGTATTCTATGATATTTTTGATACCTTGTTGCGCAATCCGGTATTTTTATTGTCAGATTAAATATTTTGATATTAATCTACAAATAAATTAAAGGAACTTTAAGGACTAGGGCGTACGCCTAGTTTGTTGAAAAAAAGCTTATACACATGCAAAATTAGAACGAACGACTTCATAGCACGAAAACGTACACAAAAAATAATCTCATACTTCTGGAAAATTCTGATAAGAACTAATGGAATAATAAAAAATCAGTGACACATTTCTCTCTACCATTGCTCCAATCCATCTAAATCTAAGTCAACCATTCTGGCACAGATCTGCCAGCAACCAATATCATTGGAGGAAGGAGTTCTGGTTCGCGAAGGCGGGCGCGGGCCGCATCATGTTGTTGTTGTTGTTGTTGTTCTGTCCCGTTGGGTTCACGAAATTATTGTTCATGATGTTATTTTGCATCATGAAGCCTCCCATTGGCATTTGTGGGGTCATCATTGGTTGGGGAAGATGGGCTGGACTGTTCGGGCTAGATTTGAGCTGGTTGATCGAAGGTGCAGGCCCGGCTTTAGGGGACCTGGGTGCTAAGAGGTTGTCTACGTCAATGTTGATGGCTCCTGTAGTATCCGCCCAGGTTGCCCCGAGCTTGGTCGTCGGTTTAGCGTTGATTGTTGGTTGCTGTTGCTGGTTGTTTGGCGCGATTGGTTGCAGAAGACCGACGGGTGTTGGTTGGATACCTGTATGGATTTTGTCGAGTTATTTATTGGTGTATCTTCAGCTGCTGTTTATAAGGGCAAAGTAGGGCCAAGGAAGACAGTAGGTAAGCGAGAATGCAATTTTTTTATTTGTTCCAAACATGAATATGATAAACATTTTACAAAATGTTAGAAAGAGAACGATTATACTGTTACATTATCGCGTACCATAAAAAATCTTTACTTGAAGAATGGCATTGGCAGGGTTTTCGTAAATAATATCTTTAGGCAATTTATTTGGCTCGCTCATAGTGCAAGTGTACTAATGAAAACTTACTACACACCATTCTTTATGTAAAAAGAAAAACTTACTCAAATAAAACAGCGCATATTGATAAGTAAATATTTTATTGACGGTGGGTATATACAGACACATAGATCTTAGGAATCACTACATATCGCTGTAATAGCATCAATATTCAATACTTACAAACTAACACAGATTAACTTGGAATCTCGTGGCCTGGCCAGATACTACTTACTTTAAAAAAGATAATCATTACACTTATACGATGCAAATAAAACGGTGACATTTTTAAATTTCTGGATCGGCTAAACTCTTTTCCATTAATGAAAGGATTTGTCCAGCGTAAATGGCTACTTCAGACTTGGATCCCCCAAGTCTCATCGTCAAGTCAATATTGTTCAGACAGTCTATCAGCCAAGAACGTAACTCCATCATGACATCGAGGAATTCCTCTTTTAGGACCTTTGAGGGTAAAGCAATGACGGTAGCCGCCAGTATAGACAAGACAGCTACTTGAATCTTCGGGTTCGGAGTATATCTCATATACAGCACGATTCTAACAGATTCCCAACAGTAAACAACCACTTTTGGAACGTTTTTCGATGCTAACACGACGTTGGCAACCACAGATAGGTATTTTAGCAGCAGAATGTTGTCTATATCTTGTTTTAAATTGTGGTGGCTTAGAGTTAGCTGTCTTTGCCCAAAACCACCTAATAAAGGGTAGAAGAAGTAGTCCGAGACGTTCGCGAACCGATTTTTCTTAGCTTTTGAGTGAGGATGAGACCGTATTGTGTGGAAATATCTTGTCTTATTTATCAATCGTCGCCGTATTATCTCTTCAGCTGGCACGTCTACTTGCTCCTCACAAATGATCTCAGTCTTTGGCTCAACGGGTTTCTCGTTAGAGTACACGTCTGCTATTCGATTCACAGACTCCGATAGAACATCTAACATGAATATCTTCGTCGCTATGGAATACCGTCCTATATCCGTATGAATCTCTTTACACAGATGTTCAGCGGCTACTTCAGGTCTTTCAGAAACGACTGCGACACAAGTATTGAACTTTATCGTGTCGAAGTTGTCCATTTGGTATTTAGCCTCGAGATGGACGAATAAATCTAGTAATTCTATAGCAACTTTAGCGTCTTCATCTCTAAGTTGTTTTTTCACTAATTCTTCCGCTACTTGCAGACTCCCTTCAAAAACGTCCACGTCTGACGCATCAACGATCAATTCTATCAAATCTCGTAAGTATTTGGGATGTTTCTTAGCGCTTGCTGGCACGTCGTTGGTCATATCATAAGGTACTAAGTCATCATCCGAGTCCAAATGTTCTTCTTCTTGCGTGGGTTTCTTTAGAGCTTCTAGTTTGTAAGATATGATAGTTTTGACGATTTCGTTAGTTTGTTCCCGCCCTTTAACAGCGCAAACGACTAGTGTGTTGTGACCTCTTGAATTTTCGTCCTCAGCGAATTTTCGAGCGATAGTATCTAAAGTCCTCTTTAAATTCAATGCTCTTGGTACGTAGTTCTCTGGGCCTTTCCGCCTGTGGTCTAAAAGACATCGGTGTGATAGATTTCGAAGATTATTATATATTTCTTGGCAATTTTCTTGCATATTTTCGTATTCAAATTGTAACTCTTTCCTTGGTTTTTTTTCTTCTAATTCCGCCATGATTTTGAGTAAGATTTCTATGGTGGCGGTGCCGATGCACCGAAACTCTACGGTCATCATATCGAGATGTTTCGACATGCCGCGAAGCAGTACATTTTTAAGCTCATTGGTCTTCCAAACGGACTTACTCCATAGAGACATGGTGACCCGGTATCTGATAGCGAGAATAAGCAACTGAGATATATAGATATGTTCATTCAAGTGTGCAGAGTTGGCAAGTCTTACATCGGCCCACACGGTTGCCAACCTTAAGATCAAATCGTTCATATTCCCTTCAGAGTTCTTCGTATACGATAAATAATACAATAGATTCTCCTGTATATTTGTGTCTTTAAAATCTTTGGGTTTTACGTAAAATGGAATCTTGTAGCTTAGAATTTCTTTCCAATCGTTGTTGGTATCGAAATTATCTCCTATCACATTGTAAATGATCTGTTGATCAGCTTTATAGTGTATGGGGCATCGTTTCAGAAGGACAACGCAGAGATATTCTATAGCTTGTCGGGATAAGTGTTTCAGTAATGTTTGTATGAGCCTCCGTTTGACGTATCTACTTGGTTCAGAGGTTTCCGTCCATCCTGAGAGAACATCCACGAAACTGGCTATAACGGGGGACTCCCCACTCATATAATAATTCGTTATAATCTTTGATAGTAAGTGCGACAGGCATTTTATATTGTACTGTGTGCCTTGATAAAAACTGCTGTCGGACATGAAATCTATCACTCGAATTACGTGAAAAATTAAATAGTAAGAAAAATTCTCGTGAGAAAAACCTTTAGGGGTGTCAGTTTCTAGTCTATTGGCAACCCTTTGCGGTAGTGTTGCCAGCAACTGTACATAATTCTCCCACGCATTCTCTGTTTTGTATACCTCAGTTGGGTGAAGATTTGGGCGACTACAGTCGACTATAGCTGTGAATATCATATCACTTTTAATATACCTCATAAGTATTTCAGACAACGCTTTTAACGTGACAACGTCCCTCTCAGTCTTCAAGAACCCGCATAGAATGGATAATATCTCGTGACTAACTTCAAAACTTTCTTCGACGGTGAATAGTCCGATGATTTCGCATCTGCAAACGGGCCACTGTGGAAGTAAAATCCTTACTGTAGTAGTCAGAAGTTCCGTATAAGTATCTAGAATCTCAGGCGTGAGAATGATATGTTCGATGTAGCTCAGTTTCTGCACGGTGAGGGGTCCCGGCAGGAAGGCCAGCACTTCCCTGAGGCAGTTCTCCGTGAGCTTGAGGTCTGTTTCAGTGTTAATGTTCTGTCTGTCGTGCAAGCGTTGTATGGCGCGTTTCATCGCTAGCTGGCACGGCGCGTACGATTCGTCTGCAAAGAAAAAAAGCCTGAAAGTGTCCAAAAATGTGGGTACATCTTTTTTATTGTCACACATGCACTTTCGTAATATTAAACGAAATAAAAACGCGGGTGTAGAATCGTGTTTGTAGTTTTTTACCGAATAAATTTTGATAGATTCGTATACATGACAAAAGGACATGTAATGAATCTTTCAATTAATTTGAATTGAAAAAGGCGCGTTCAATTTTATTTTTTTATTATGCCGAGTAGAACCGATTAACCGCAAAATAATTTAAAAAGCAGAAAAACACGAGCAAGAAGAATTGAAATATAGCATTGTTTTATATATCTATAAAATAGCTGTTACTGATTATTTTAGAAGGGCAATTCCCGTACTTTTAGTGAAGTTCGCATTCTACTCTATTTTATTATTATTATTTCTATTTTATTATAGGCCGAGGATATTTATTGTTGCGGATGAGATTGCGAATTAATTTGAACCCTTTTTAAATACGAGAATTGGCATTCCAATATAAAAAAAACAATAATTTTATAAATATCTACGACACATTCATACATTAAAATTACGATTAAAACAGATATATTTAAGCAAAATAATCAAATAAGCTGTAGAAGTTCATTATTAAATATAAATGCTTATGTTTCCTAAAGTTAATTGCAAAACCTATCAATAATAAAATAGTCCTTCACAAAAAAAAAAAACTTGTGTTATGCTTTCGCCGTAAAGTATATTGGCAACTTGTTGGCCGTGATTCACACTTCATTGTATTGCAAAGATTAGAAATAACAACACTGGGACACTCATACGGCGTTACACCGCACGCTTTCTACAGAATCAATCGCGGGATGTTGGCGTTTGAAAGCAGCAATACATACAATACTCCCCAAACATCTTCGCCGCCCTGAAGTTGTCTGCAATGACTACACAGTAGTCAATCATACTAAAAACAGGCGCGCCATGCCTTATTCATCGGAAAGCCATCTTCAGAGCGGCCACGAAGATTGGAGAGAACTGCACATACATAAACTCACGCTTTTGCCCATGGGAGAAACTATAGAACGCCACCTGCTAAAGGTCCTTACATCTTTTTGCTTCACTTACCTATACATCTATCATCTATCTATACATCTAGTCATACATGCATGCTGGTTATGAGTAGTGGTGTGAGTACCTGGCCTTACTGAAGAACATCACCAATAAGATCCGTGTATGTCCTTTTAGGGATGTTACCACTTACGTCTGGCTTGTAAAGACATTTAGTTAATCACCTTTCATTCATCCTCTTAACATGATCATACTACCTAAACATACTCTTTTTTGCCTAGCCTTTATCCCCAACTATTTTGTGATTGACTTCCAGTCTAACCGGATTCAGCTGAGTACCATGTTTTACATGGAGCGACTGCCTATCTAACTTCCACAACCCAGAAACTGGGTAACCCAATACTCTTCGGCAAGACTGGTGTCAGATTTTAGACTTCGGACTACCTGTAATGGCAGTTAAGATAAGACACAAGATCTTTCAAACGGATTAATGAGCGAGATTCAACGAGCTTCCGAGACACGGAGTAAAGATCCATCAACCGATCTTAAGATCAAACCCATCCACGGACCGAAGTCGGTTGCAAGCGTTGCTTAACCTTGAAAATCGATCCGTGCGGTTGATATTAATTAACTACGAGCACTTATTCATACTTTTGGTTACTCAAGCATGCTCTTTTTTAATCCCAGCAACATAATGCGGGCAAACGTGCAGTACAATGTAGCGTGAACCACAGCGCTAACGTTACGCGTTGTAACCGCTACCGCTACCGCTACAGCAACAGTCCCCGCAACTGACCTGTGCTGAGGGCGGGCTGCAACGTGCTGGCGCCCAGCGCCGCCGACAGTGCATCCATGGCGCCGGGCAGGGGGGGCGGAGACAACTGACCTGTGCTGAGGGCGGGCTGCAACGTGCTGGCGCCCAGCGCCGCCGACAGTGCATCCATGGCGCCGGGCAGGGGGGGCGGAGACAACTGACCTGTGCTGAGGGCGGGCTGCAACGTGCTGGCGCCCAGCGCCGCCGACAGTGCATCCATGGCGCCGGGCAGGGGGGGCGGAGACAACTGACCTGTGCTGAGGGCGGGCTGCAACGTGCTGGCGCCCAGCGCCGCCGACAGTGCATCCATGGCGCCGGGCAGGGGGGGCGGAGACAACTGACCTGTGCTGAGGGCGGGCTGCAACGTGCTGGCGCCCAGCGCCGCCGACAGTGCGTCCATGGCGCCGGGCAGGGGGGGCGGAGACAACTGACCTGTGCTGAGGGCGGGCTGCAACGTGCTGGCGCCCAGCGCCGCCGACAGTGCGTCCATGGCGCCGGGCAGGGGGGGCGGAGACAACTGACCTGTGCTGAGGGCGGGCTGCAACGTGCTGGCGCCCAGCGCCGCCGACAGTGCGTCCATGGCGCCGGGCAGGGGGGGCGGAGACAACTGACCTGTGCTGAGGGCGGGCTGCAACGTGCTGGCGCCCAGCGCCGCCGACAGTGCGTCCATGGCGCCGGGCAGGGGGGGCGGAGACAACTGACCTGTGCTGAGGGCGGGCTGCAACGTGCTGGCGCCCAGCGCCGCCGACAGTGCGTCCATGGCGCCGAAGCCGGGCAGGGGGGGCGGGGACAAGTCACTCAGGAGGTCCAGGTTTGAAGAGGCTGCTGGTAGAGGAACGTCGTCATTAGTCATCATCATTTCAACAGAAACAGGTCCACTGCTGAACATAGGCAAACAATTGACAGGTCTCGCATCCGGCGGATTCCCGCAACCGCAATCAATGTATGCCCAAATAGTCTACTAAATTTTCTCCCATATCTGTGCAAGGAAATGGAGCTGAACATCATTAAAACATCCATCAATAGGATCAGATCGGTCTTAGGATCAGCTTACGCAACGTAACATTAGGCACATAACGCCCCTACAAATTCAAAATAGAAAATTAGATTTCATGTAAAATGTGTACTTCTTGAGTAGTCAATAAAGTTCTATATTGTATCCAGAGAGGAGATTTGTTTCCCAGAAGTGGGAATACTATAGTCCGTTTTCAGAAAGAGGTGGCGAGATGTTTTGGACGTGTACCATGTGAGGGCTGGTTCGAGACAGCAAAGGAAAATATTATCTGGAAAGACTTGGGGGCGGCTTTGGCCTAGCAGTGGGACAGCAATGGCTAAGAAAAGAATATCGTATCGTTGTAATTTGACTTTGAAAACAAACAGATTAAACCATTTAATTCCATTAAAAACATTTCTTTGCTTCTTCGCACAATTCTGAAGTAAAGCCAGTTTGTCTTTCGTTTACCAGAAGACGACACAACAAATTATATTATAACTTAATTAATGGGACCGCGCAGTATGCTCGTGAAGACCTAAGAGTCGTTTGATATCTAGATTTAAGCATATGTTAGATAAATTGCCCAGTAAAGTATTTGCTCACTGTTGAGCAAATGCCTCCCCCTTATTTTTCCTTCCAGACAAATTTATCTCCTAAAATACAAATTGTGAAAATACAATATCTTTACTCTAAGGAGGTCACCCAAGGCTTTTAGCAGCGATTAAGTAGCGATACAATCGCAAAATAATACAGTTCAAGATTGTCCTTCGCTAATCGTGAAACAGCATCAATACAATCGCGATGCAGTTCTGCAGCAGACGGCAGCGCGTCAGTAGCAATGTTGAAGCAATGTTGAAGCAATGCTACTACAAGACTGCGATTATATCGCTTCTCTCACGACAAACGAACACTCACGCACACGCTATTTTTGATTGATCTTTTTTACTATTCTTCTCCTTTACTTATTGATAATGACTGTTGTGTTGTGTCGAATAAACGTTATCTAGTTTATTTTTCTTTAAACGGCCAAAAGTAGAGTCGAGATAACGAAGCGCATTACTGAATCGATGATAAAGTCGTCGTAAACAGAAAAATAACCTGAAAATTAATTAAATAGCTGATGAACTCACCCGGAGGCGGCAAACTGCTTGTATTAACAATACTAGCACTCGAACTAAGCAAACTGTTGCCCGCACTCATTAGATTATTGCCCGAACTCATCAGGTTATTGCTGGCACTCATCAGGTTACTGCCTGAACTCATCAGATTATTGCTATTGTTGGTAGACTCCGTGAATGCGCTGGAGAAGTCAGCAAATCCTTCGTTATTGGTGGCAGCAGGACCGAAAGCGTTCGTGAAGTCGCCGAACTCATTCGACACTTTGCGCGGTACTGGAGGTTCTTCGGCTCTGAAATTAAAGTTTAATAACGTTTATTTTTTAAAGTTTAATAACGAAACACCTATATAAGAGCCAAGTCAAGAGTTTATTTATTTATGTTATGGATGTACTTACGAAGATAGACCAACTAAAATGGAGATTGACAGGCCACATGTTAAGGAGTACTCAGGAAAAGTGGAGTAAAATTGTGACAGACTGGTATCCAAGAGATAGAAAAAATAAGAGATAGAAAAACTAAGTGGGGAAGACAGCTTAAGAAATGGGAAAATGAGTTGAAGCTTACAGCAAGCCCTTACTGGAGAAAGTTTGCCACAGATAAAACACAATGGAAAATGTTAGAGGAGGCCTTTCCCTAAAGGCACACTGAACTTAGAGATATCTTCTAAATGAGGAAAACAAACACTTCAAAACAGACGGAAGTTCAGGATAGAGGGCTTATTGTAAACCAAAACATCATTATAGTATAAAGTTCATGTACGAAGTCGAGGTTAAAGCCCAGATTCTACCAAAGCAGATAGGACAGGAGATATTTTTCGGCTTGGTCAACAAAGCTATTATATCCTTCGAAGCTATGTTGATATGAGTGCGCCGAGCCTTGAATGATTAGGTATGACGAAATTAAAAAAATAAATTTCTATAATTATGTACGTAAACCTAAAAACTACATCGCGGGAGGAAATGCTCACTCTAATTTTCGTCTTGAAAACATCCAGAGAAATGCTGGCGCGTAGTGCGTGGGAAGGAGTTTTAGTGTTAGCTTATTACTTTGTTTATTAGCTCACAAGTGTAACAACCAATCCTGCCATGGACTATCGTGTTGGTGGTGGTGTTCTTTAGAAAGGCCAGGTACGTAGTATTCATAACTGGCGTGCGCATAACAAGACGTATACACCCAGTGACCACACAGCCCCTAGACGCCTCATCTTGTAGTCGTATGGGTTGACAGGCGAGTGATGTCTGTCAACTTATATGACTAAAAGATCATATACAGGTAATACAGGTCGCCACTTGACAATTTCGAATTAGTATTAGTAACGACCACTTCTGTGAGTCATAAAAACTACCGCGTCAGTCAATAAAAAAAATTGAAATAAATATTGTAATGGCTTCTTGTACAATACGTTGGTATGGTAACAACAACCAGACTTCGAGTTGCCGGAAAAATGCCATAACATTCCATTGATAAGTTAATAGTTACATAAACATAATTAGATTTATTTGCCGATATTATTTATCGGAGTTCATATTATACTGGTTAAGTTCGTAGGTGAAAACGCCCACCGCATGTTTGCGTCTCTTTCTTTTTAAAGTATTTTTTTCGCATCTCTTTTCCTCAATAATTTCGTAAACAAAACTAGTGATGCACTATATCCTATGCCCAAGTCTGTTATCGATAGAACTTCAAACCTACATACTATTAGATTAGAAACAAAGACATTAAATTAAATAGTTTATTAATTTTTGATACGATTTATTGATTACTTTTTTTTACTAATATTTAATATTAATATTTAAGAACGAACCTTCGAAAAGGTATGTTACCTAATAAAATGAAAATGAATGTAAATGTAATTTTAAATTTTAATTTTAACATTTTATGTTATTACTTTAAGTCTAATTAATTGTAAAAAAGGTAATATCAATTGTAAAAAAAATAAGTACAATTACTATTTAAAAAAATATTGATACCTTCTTGGTTTTATTTAAACCTGTCCCACCCTTAATGAGGCGTATGACCTTGGTTAGGAACCAATCAGAGCGCAGTACCCCGTCCCTCATACCTCAGCTAGTTGACAGAATTGTTTTGAAGTATTAGATCAAGCTTCCGGTCGACCTTGAAGTGCAGCGACGTGCTGCAATGTACTATTCCGCACGAGAGACCACGGACGCGAACTTTTTAACGCGGAGTGACCGTGAGAAAATCTCTAGATTATTTAAACCACCTATTGACGTCTGGGAGGAACTTTTATCCGAATGGCAATGTAGGTGGGATAATTCTATCAAGGGCCGACATCTCCACCAATTCTTTCCATCCGTTCGCGTTCGGCTGGCCAGGACGTGGCTGGAGGTGGATCACTGTGTTGCCCAATTTCTCACAGGGCATGGTAACTTTAAAAGTAAATTGTTTTCCTTCAAGCTCGTTGCCTCGCCTTTATGTCAGTGTTCTACATCTGACTGCGAATATGTACAATCTGCACATCATATCTTATGGGAGTGTATTCTTTGGCAGAATGAACGTAATATTATGTTGAATAATGTAGAGGCTACCTCAGGAGTTGTTTACTATGCGGACCTTGTGGAAACTAGAACAAATTTCCGTGCGTTCAAGCGTTTTTGCCATACCTATTATTGGAATCAAACATAGCAGCTCACAATGTTAGGACCCATTAATTATTAATTCTTATTTTTATCCGTGGTGCTAGGCAACTGGGCTTATCCCAGTTGTAAACGACCCTTTGTGCCTAGTGGCCTTGTTTGTTCTGTCTCCTGCTTGATATGGAGGGAAGTGGAAATTTATGTTTTTTCCTACTCCTCCGTTATTCTTTTCTGATTAATTTCGTTGCGGGATCCAAGACAGTTAAATTCATTCTCCGGGACTTCGTCGAGCTTCATTGCCTCGGCGCTTTTCTGGTGGTCGCCACTGTTGATTCTGGCTTTCAGGAGTTGCAGTGGTTTGGGAATAGTGCGGTGGGTTTGTCCCAATAAAAAAGATCAAGCATTCGGCATCTAGTGGCTGTATGGTCGATGTATAAACCCAAACGGAGTATGTAACAGCTGTATTCGAATAGTAAGGAAGTGGCTTCCAGTTTGACCTGTGTAACGGCCTAACTGTGGAACAACTCCGCGTTAGGGAGATCGTTATCGATGTGCATCATACTCTCTCTACATATCTGATCGCCTCCATAAACTGCATTTTAATGTTCCTCAAAGATCAGTAAGATTTAATCCACCTATCTCCATTCCCTCCTTTTCATCTAACTACAGGCGTAATTCATACTTAGTGCGAGCGAGTAAAGATCTTAACCTATTGTGTAAGGAATTCTCGTTTGATGTGTTTACCACTAAAAGCTCATCAGTGCGTAAGCAGCTTAACCTTGACTTTTTCAAAAATGGATAGTGTGCAATATTGTCCTTTAGCGTTAGTGATTTAATTTTTAATTAATTTAATTTTTCTGATTGTTGTGCCTGCTGCTAGTGATCCCTAAGATCTCTTTAGAATTATTATATCTCTAGCCGTGAGAACCTGTAATTGGCTTAATGTAACATACTCAACTTGTTTATTAATTTTATGTATAGCTGTTGGTTTTCCATCGAATAAATAAATACCTAGGATCGAAGTCATCCAGCATAGTGCCCCCAGTGGCCAGGCTGGGGGGCGTGGGGGGCGCTGGACAGGTCTTGAACAGGTCGTCTAACAGCTCTTGTGACTGCTGGCTCTGTGCTGCTGCGGGAGCTGCCGCTGATGATGATGAAGACGACTTGCCGTAGGAGGCTGCTGCACCTGGAGACACGATGTTTATTTATTGTTTTAATTATTTCATCTATCATTAGAGGATTACCCAACACTTAGGCCTTGTGAAAAAACTTTTTACACGAACAAACAAAGGCAGTAAGTAGGCCAATTAAAAATAATATCATGTAATGGGTTCAAACCTAGTCAGGTACTTTCATTTATTTCATCACCACTGCTCTAAAAACTGTGAAGGAAAACATCGTGAGGAAACTGGCATGCCAAGAACCAAAAATTCGAAGACATGTGACATCAACCAACCAACACTGGGCCTGCGTGATGGATTACGGCCCATTCCCTTTCACAGAGAGAAGGCCTGTGTCCCAGCAGTGGGCACATTATAGATATCAGGCTGATGATGACGAGTACCATGACGTATGTTACCTAGATCGATCTTCTTGACGGGCGTGCTAGCCTTCTGCTTGGCGGGACTCTTGAGGTTGATGCTGAAGGCTTGCGGCGCCTTCTTCTCCGCTCGGTCGGAGCGGTCGGAGCGCTCGGAGCGCTCCGACCGCTCCGCGCGCTCGGCCCGCTCCGCTCGCTCCCTGTCCGAGCGCGCCTGGGCGTCGAAAGTCGCGGCGCGAATATCGTCGAAGTTACGCGCGCGGGATGGACTTGTACTGACTACTTCTGAGTCGCGGTACACATTTTCTCTGGAAAAAGTAAAAAATTACATCTTTGGTCATTCAAAAATTATTTATAGATATCACAATCTCTTTTTAAAATTCAGACATTCTTGGCCAGGGACCGTACTATGACCTTCGATTAAGTTGTCGGCACGTAACTTGGCACAAGACGTTTGTTCCTCGCGCGATAGGTTGCTCAGTAGACACAAGGACCGACTGACCAATCGCGTTGCATCCACGTTCCGTTAGCTCTACATGCTGGTTGGCCAGACCTTACCCCCACTACGCCAAAACCTTGCCAAGTTACATGTCGTGGACTATACGTCAACACCGCTATGAAAAAGGAATAGTGCTATTCGTCACTTATTGTCTTACACAGAAACCGTGATGATTTTAAGACGTCATAGTAAAGCCCAACTCGATCATATGAGAACCATGCACATTATCTAAAATGGAATGCAATCATTCTTATTTAAATCTGGTTTGATTGTTTATGTATGTGAGTTTGTATGTTTGTAAATGCACCCACGATAAAGGAGGAATTCGTAGAGTGGGGCAATAGTTAAATAAAATAGATTGAATAAGAATGACTGCATAATTAAAGACACTTAAGCTCTGTTTATGATTGTGATAATTTCCTAAAAAAAAAAACAATTTTTGAATGACTGGACTGGAATGTATAACCATGTCCGCCAGTACGTGTGAAAGCTAACGTACTATGGCGATACACTTCGCCGCCAGGTGTCCGGCACCGGCTAACTGACAACCGGGATGTATGAAAACTGTTCACATTTTTATTCAATTCCAGTGATCTGATTCAGCGAAGTAAAATTGACTGAAATGTACTCGTTCTAGCGAATATTAAATGTGAAATAATGCGAGTATACACTTACTTGTTAGGCTTTCGCTCTCGAGGCGGTCCATGGCTGTAGTCTCCGTCTGAGTCTTCTCTCTCATAATCATCTTCATCATTCCTCTCTTTTGGCTCCTCTGGAAAGTTTACACAAACAGATGTAAGTATTATATCGATCTATTCGCCGCCTACACTCCATAATAATATAGTCTTAGTAATGGTTACCACGCTAATTTAATGATGTCCTCCGCCTTTGGGTGGGTGTACAGACTCTTACTGACTAAAACTACCCCGGTTTACCCTCGCACACTTACGTCGGGGGTTACGGGTGCGTTTGCGACTACCCCTACCACTGCCCGGACTAGAACTAGAACCGTCCTGCCTGCCTGCATTCTGCCAGCTTGATCCCGTAGTGGGGATAGGTGTTGCCTCCCACTTTACATCTAAGAGAGGCCCTTGGCTTTACCAGGCGAAGTGCGGGAGCGTCTCAGGATGTAATGGAAGGTCGTCCATTCATGGAGCTACTTGAGATCGACCCGTATGGTTGCGGATTACTTAACCAAGAGTTCCGATGGTACAAGGCTTGTGCACGTATGCTGGTGTACTGACCCCAGTTGCCCGCACTGCGGTCGCTGTACTCGCCCCAGCCGCCCGAGCTGCCGCGCATGCCCATCACCACCGCGTCAGAAGACATGCCTGCAACAAACGTACACTATCTTAACTTCTTACAATCTTAACAAATATTATTAAAGCGAAAGTAGCTCTATACGACATCTATGCCACCAAATACAAACTAACGATCTGCCGTCAGACAAAATCCTGCATCGCGCAAGCGGAGTTTTCATACAGCAATAGTCCGATAACAAGTCGGACAGTTGTCCACCAGACACAACACTCTGGTCGGAGTATCCTCCATATTCAATGGAGTTTCACGGGACTTTACTCCCTGTTCCACATACCTCCAAAATTCTACTAGCCATTTTCACACCTAAACTGCTCAACCAATATAGCTGAATTGTGTCGTAGAGTTAAATTGAACTTTGTAAAAGATATGCCACCAAGGATACTTCTTAACCCAGGAATAGGTTCCATTGGGATGATTGCCGACATTCACGCAGGCTATTATAAAGCTAGCAGAAGCTATTATAAAATAAAGAATTTGATAGCTGTCATATTGACAATGCCGTCATTCTGGAATGCATGGATATGGCTTCTCAACGCGCACAAATTATTAGAACAATGAGGCAGCTCCGCAAAACTTGTGAAGCCTCCAGGAAGCTTCTGTGTGCCCGCGCAAAGCAGACCGAATGGGAGTCTAAGTGCGAAAAACCGAAACTGCACTACTAATACCCTCAGAATAAATGAGACCTAACTCAAAAAATGCAATTTGTGGGCAATAAGAAAAAAATCTTTAAAAAAGTAGTGTTGATTGTACTTTTTTGTACGAAAGTGACCGACCTACAGGCCATTCTTACTAATAATCCGGTATCTTTTTCACCACAGGGTTTTAGAGTAGGTCAATTTATAGAAAAAAAAATAGAAATGTACAGGCATTTTTAATTAGGTTACTTTCATTCAAAGGTGCGCATCGTATTATCGATGTGAAATGTGTCGTAAGTCTTAGTCTACCCGTGTTAAGGTCGGCTCGAGCCTGTTAGTTAATAAACAACAAAGTGTAACTGACCCTGACCTATATACTTGTCCTTGTTCTTCTTCGCCTTCTTCCTCTCTTCTCGCAGCTTCTCGTCGTCCTGGATGAAGTCTATCAGCTCTCGCACTTTGTGCCTTATGTTTATACCCTGAAAGAATATTATTGACCACTATTATCATCTCGAAACTTTATATCACATTCTCGTTTTGCCGAAATTAATTATCAACATTTCAGCCGAAAGACGTCCACTGCTGGGCATAGGCCTCCCCCAAGCGTCGCCACATTGACCGGTCCCGTGCGTCTCGCATCCAGCGGTTAATTATTTGCAATGTTGTCTGATTTGTATAGGACGACCGTTTGCAGCACCAATGGAACACAAATTACTTAATAATCTGCTGCATTCCAACATTCATTTGGGAACAACATAGGAGTGTGTGGTTGGTGGTACGTAGGAAACTATGGTATGGATGAGCCACATAATTTTCAGTGAAACACTGACAGGAATCAGTAATATTCTTTCGCAAGTTAATTGCATAAATATATAATTAATTAGCTTTCTTTTTATAGGCTCGCGTTTGACCACAATCTCACCTGATGGTAAGCGGTGATGTGGTCGATGATGAGGCACGCATGCCTAGAAGTACAGTGCCCGGCACGTAAGTTGGCAAGGTTTTGGCTTAGTGGGGGTAAGTTCGCGCATATTCCGCGGACTGACGAACCACCATATAGAGCGAACGGAACGTGGACGAGACACGATTGGTCAGTCGATCCTTGTGTCAACTGACCAACCAATCGCGCGCGAGGAACGGTCCTAAACGTTCCCCGCGCTCCGCTTCACTACCAAAGACACCTAAAAAATTACTTCTGCATCTAATGACTCTTGCCAACTTACTTGCCGGAGTTTATAACCTATAGTAAAGTATTTAAAAAAAAAACCCAGCTCGAACATTAGGAAGCGGTACTTTCCTTTGTAATTTGCGACCTTCAAAATGTGAAAATTCTCATCATCATATCAGCCGAAAGACGTCAACGGCTAGACATGAGCCTCCCCCAAGCGTGCATCGGATTCCCGCAGCCTTATACAAATTCTTATCCTAATACAAACTAATTTTTAATTCTTTACCTGATCTTTCCCCACATCATCAACATGTGTGTAGTTCTCCAGTGAGCGCAGGTCGTAGATGTGTTCCCGCGCTGACGTCACCACCCTCTCGGAGCCGTTACGTACCAAGTAGCTCAGGAGAAGCAGACACTGGAATACAAATATGCGATTATAGAGATAACTTCTTCATGCTCGTGGCAAATTATATCAACCGCACTGATCGATTTACAAGATTAAGCAACGGTTGCCGAGATCAGGCCGGGGCTGTGTGAGCATCCATTACACACCGAGCCTCTACCCTGCCTCGAGAAGCAAGGCAAACAGGTTCTGGCTGTCATTTGTAGATTTTTGAGTCATAACGGATAGTCAAAAAGTCGGGAAATCTGTCACCAGTCTTGCCAAGGCCCATCGTGTTATAGTTCTGGCCAAACTTCTGGGCAGCCCTGAAGTCGGCTTACCGATGCGCAAGGCAAGGATCGGTGCTGTATGAGATTTACTACTGCGCAGCCATTGTAGCCGACTTCAGGGCGGCCAAGAAGTTTTGCGGGAACTGTACCCGGGTACTGGGTTATGGTTAGGCAGTTGCTGCATATAAAATACTGCGCAGAGTGAGTATTTCCGAAAGTTTATTGCCGCAAAGTAACTCGGTCTGCATGTTTGTCTGTTACTTTTTTGAATTATGTTGTAAAGAGCGATAGATTTGACGTTCAAGATCGATAATTAGATGGTTTATACTCTGGGAGTGTGTTGAATTGGTTTCAGAAATTTTGCGCGAGCGAAGCCGCTAGCAGAAGGTAGTATTTTATAAATATTCCAACGGCAAGCCAAACAATAGTTACCGAGGTAGTGTTTCAATTAAATAAATTAGTAACATCCACCATCATGACAAATAGGACAACCTGTTTGTATTTCATCGTTCCAATGGCTTACTAATGGGTTTTACAATTAAGGACATTGAAGATAGTTACACAATACCCTGACTTAATGTTTGACACCTTGGATATCTGGTAGATAAGAAGTTATCGACGATAATTTAATTTCTTCGTAATGTTTTACTTACTCTTTAATTTAACTATAAGTTTATTTTTATCAAAAGTGTTTGTCATTCATAATCATAACCGTAAGAAGCTGTTCCTATTTTGTCGTAAAGATTTTTTTTTTTGTTAGTTTTTCATGATATTGCTATGTAGGTACTGGATGTGTCCTGGTTCCCCTTATAAGCAAGAACGTGGCTAGAGTCAGCTCTTGCATCTGTTGTGCTAGACGTGTCTCACGTTCACCTTGTAAGCAAGAACGTGGCTAGAGCCAGCTCTTGCATCTGTTGTGCTAGACGTGTCTCACGTTCACCTTGTAAGCAAGAACGTGGCTAGAGCCAGCTCTTGCATCTGTTGTGCTAGACGTGTCTCACGTTCACCTTGTAAGCAAGAACGTGGCTAGAGCCAGCTCTTGCATCTGTTGTGCTAGTCGTGTCTCACGCTCACCTTGTAAGCAAGAACGTGGCTAGAGCCAGCTCTTGCATCTGTTGTGCTAGACGTGTCTCACGCTCACCTTGTAAGCAAGAACGTGGCTAGAGCCAGATCTTGCATCTGTTGTGCTCGACGTGTCTCACCTTGTAAGTCCTGCGCCAATGGCTGCGGTTGTCGTGTAGCATGCGGCGCCACAACATGGACATGACCTCGGGGAAGTGTTCGTACGTGAACGTGGCTAGAGCCAGCTCTTGCATCTGTTGTGCTCGACGTGTCTCACCTTGTAAGTCCTGCGCCAATGGCTGCGGTTGTCGTGTAGCATGCGGCGCCACAACATGGACATGACCTCGGGGAAGTGTTCGTACGTGAACGTGGCTAGAGCCAGATCTTGCATCTGTTGTGCTCGACGTGTCTCACCTTGTAAGTCCTGCGCCAATGGCTGCGGTTGTCGTGTAGCATGCGGCGCCACAACATGGACATGACCTCGGGGAAGTGTTCGTACGTGAACGTGGCTAGAGCCAGCTCTTGCATCTGTTGGCCCGTGGGGCCCCATGCTTCGTCTGATGTCGCTTCCCGCACTTTGCCTTCTATTTCTGTGTAGTTCATTACTACGTTTGTGCTGTAACAATATGAAAGATTTTGGTTAATGTACTGATACAGCTAAAAAGGCTTTCTGTTTTCTGATATTGATGTAGATGAATATCCTATTTATTTCGGGATAATAATAATAAATCGAGGAAGGTTTTTGTATATAATTTGTCACGGGCGAAGCTGGGGCGGGTCGTTAGTCGGAAATATAGAAGGCTGTCCGGAATCGAAATCTATCGTGGTTTCTACGAAGAGATATCAGGGGAAGGAATGGCAATTATTGCTACTGCCATAGAAAATAACTATACACGAAATAACTATGATTAACAAAACAATAGCAAAAACTAGTCGTTTAAAACAGAATGACGTGTTGACAAACACCTAATTGCACCGATATGCCACTTGTATAATTGTATATACATATGAATAACTACCTATTATTGTATTGCATTCAGCAACTTGCACATGATTTATATAAACTACTATTTAGCATGTATCAATACAACAATTTGTTGTCTTGCATAGTTGTACAGTTCGCAATTCACGAATGTCCTTCACGGTCATATAAATAAAAACATGATTGTGTTTCCATAAGTAACTATCAATTCACAGTCAAGTGTGAAAATTGATTTTGATAAGATGCTTTCCGGAACTAGAACTAACTTTTATAGAAATGACATTATTACGTAAAGAACATCTTCTTTCTTGGTCATAATTATGAAAAAAAAAAATATTTAAAAAAATAAAAAAAACCCGACTGCTTGAAAAGCAAACTAAAAAGACGTGAACAAGGAGAAAATCATGCTGTGCAGTCGGAGGAAATAACTTTTTTATTTATAACTTTTTAGTTATTTTTTTTCCGAATTAGGTACGTTATATATTTTTGAAATCACCTCTTAAAATCCTTTATTTTGATACCCAACACGATAGGTTTGGAAGAGAAAAAAAAATTTGGGCCCCCTCAATATGGCGCCCAAAAACCGCCATTTTCCTATTTTCCAATTTTCATGTAACCAGTGACACTCGCGGGGTTAAGACAAATCGATTGACGTAAGAACCATCAAAATCAGCCCACGCGTTTGGTCTCTAGAACGCCACATAGGAACAAACATACATACATACATAGACTCATTTTCATTTTCAAAGATCTTTATTAAACATAAGCTTAAACAAAAAATGCACTTACCTAAGACACATTTAAACAATAAACACAGAAAGCACTTTATGAGGCTACTTACGCCTTTCAAAGTATATAACAATATGAATTAAAAAAACTGATAATATCTTTAGCTTTTTAACACAATACATGGTAACTTAATAACATTATTTGCAAATTATTTAGGAAAAAACATAATTTTGCTGCTTGCATGTAGGTATGACAACATAAATAAAAAATTGTTCAAATAAAATATTAACTGATCGCACGGTATACTGTAGAAATAACAGCCGAACGACCAGTCAATGATCAGCGGACGGAGCCTCCCTGCCGCCCGCGCTCCGGTGGTACAGCGGTTGGAGCCGGGGCGGCAGCGGGCCTTTCGGGGGTCAAGCCGCTGGTCGCTCGCACCACAGTTGGTGGGAACAAACAATAGTGATGCGGTAGGCGGTAAGTGCCGTATCTATCGACATATGGTAATTTGTCTAATGTTGATGAACATAGATTAGAGATCAAGGGATTAGAAGTGTTAATTTTATACTTATTATAAAATCTTAGTGATATTTTAATTATGTGATTGTATAGGAAAGGAAGTTTGATTTGTTTATGTAGTTTTTGAGATTTGTTTTAAAGGAGATGTTTCATTTTTGTATGGGACTCCGGCCATAACCTGTACCTTTAAGGAAAGCTGGGAAACTAACCCCTGAATAGAATAAAGTAACATTCTTTCCACAATATCCAATGTTTTTTAGGTACATTAGTAAAAAATAATAATGTTTGACGTTTATCGTGACAGCTATTTGACAGCCATGAGATGTTTTAGTTTTGACGTTTAGGTAAAGTGATGTGACACTCAGTAGTCAAACAAAATGTCATTTTATAGATCCGTAGTTTAGTACTGCTACTTAATTTGCTCTTTCTATTAAGTATAGGGTTTAAAGCGCCAAGAGCTTGGGCCCCCTTTACACGTAGGTCAGATATGTGTTTGGACCAATTAAGTCGACTATCCATATTGATCCCAAGATACCGTACACAAGTTTTCCAAGGTACAGTGTGATCTGCAACCTTTAAACCTCTCAGAGGGGGCTGCCTAGCACGAGAGAAGAATATGGCTTCCGTCTTATTCTCATTTATTTTAAGTTTCCACTTCTTGAAGTAGTCAAGAAGTAAGTCGATGGAATACTGTAGGCGATCTATGATCAGATCGATATCATCCGAAGAGGTATACGAGGCAGTATCGTCAGCAAAGCAAGCTAAATTTGTTCGGGGTTGAATGGGGATATCGTTTAAAAACAGGAGAAATAAAAAGGGACCGATAATCGAGCCTTGTGGAACGCCAGCTGGAATTTTTTGGGGTGATGAAAAGGTTTCCCTGATGTAAACTAAGAATGTACGATTTGCAAGGTACGACTGTATGAGTTTAATGAGCGGCAAGGGCACCTTCAGAATGAGTAACTTGTGTAGCAGGCCTTCGTGCCACACGGTATCAAATGCCTTTTCGATATCTAACAGGAACATACCTGTAGATTTTCTGAGGTTTAAATGATGGGAAATGTGTTCAGCCACCCTGGCTAGCTGTTGAGTAGTTGAGTGAGCAGCACGAAATCCAAATTGTTCCTGGATCAAGGACTGCTCAGTGGCAGCTAATAGTCTAGCATAAATCAACGACTCGAAAAGTTTGCCAAAAGATGGTAACAGGCTTATGGGTCGGTAGTTTACGGGTAAGGTATTGTCTTTACCGGGTTTTTTGATTGGTATAATTTTAGCTTTTTTCCAGATGTTAGGGAAATAGCCTAGACCAAAACAACCATTGAAAATTTTAGTAACATAAACTACCGCTTTCTGAGGCAAATTCTTTAGTAGCAAGTTATGGATTTCGTCATGACTGGTAGATTTACGGGATTTAAGTTTTGTCAGCGCCTTACGAACCTCGAATGGCCTAATGGGTTTTATAGAATCGGAAGTGAGTTTATAGGTATTTATGACTGACATGGAGTTCAGTACCTCATACTCGAGTTCAGTGTCACTAGCCCAGTTTGTAGTAAGGCTCATATTTTCGCAGAACGCATTTGCTAAAGCGTTACATTGACTAGCCGTGCCAGTCGTAAGGGACCCATCAGGAAGTTTAAGGGGAGGTATGTCGGTAGACTTAGGCTTGAGAGATTTAGTAAGACGCCAAATATCTTGACTGGGATTATCAACTTTTGCCAGTTTAGCATTCCATACGTTATCGACATGATTCTGGATATTTGCATTTATGTTCGTTTGAAGGGCATTAATATTACTGCGATTGAGTCTTCTAAGGTAACCACTAGGCAGTTTCTGCTCATAACGACGTAAATAGTTTTTGTAGCGGATTAAACGTTTAATGTACCAAGGCAGTTTTGAGGAAGTATCACTAAATACAGCAGTCGTAGACGGTATGGAGGAGTCTCTAGCATCAATTATAGTTTGTTGCAAATGAGTAATAGCAGTATCAATTTCTTTTTCAGAACTGAATGTCTTAGAACTAAGCATGATGTTTTTATTGAGGTGGGATCGATACTCATTCCAATTTGCGCAGTTAAATTTAAAGTACCGACTTTTAGCCTTACGACACAACGTACCTCCAATAGTAAAGAATAAGGGGTAGTGATTAGAAGACAAGGCTATTATAGTCTCAACCTCGCTAATGCAGTTAACATTCAACGACAGCACCAAGTCCGGGCTCGTTGGTCTGCGATTGGGGCAGTAGTTAACTTGAGTAGGTATGTTAGGAGTGTGTATGACGTAATCGGAATCGAGCATATGATTAAAGAGTGTTCTGCCTCGCGTGTTAGTATAGCTACTGAGCCAGTGTGAATGGTTGGCATTAAAGTCTCCCATGATGACAACATGGGAACCCAAGCCAAACAGTAGCTCTAGGTCACTACGAAGCATAGGTAGGTTAGGAGACTGATAAATTGATAAAATAAGATGTTCCATTCCTGAAACTTTGACAGTTATTCCTATAGCCTCAATGTTTCTAGTTTTGGGGACAGTTAGAATAGAGTGTTCCAGATCCTTTCTTACAAGCAAAGCAACTCCTTGCCCACGGCCAGAGTGATGCTTATCTTGGCGGTGACAGGTAAAACCAGGTGTGTTTAAAATTAAGTTTGAAGTTAGTCTTGTTTCACAAATACCAATGACATCGACAGATAAAACACTCACCGCGAAATCGAGCAGTTCACTCAGTTTTAAACGTACTCCATCGGAGTTCCAGGATAATAGGCGGAGTTTAGAATCAAACATGTTTACCAAGATGGGTGAGTATAAGCATGACCTTTTCTAAATAGGACGTGCAAGCAGAAAATTTAGATTTTATGTTCCTTAAGGCTAGCAAGATTTCAAGCATATCTTTGGTAGTCTCATCATTGAAGTCAGTCTTAAAGTGATCATGCTGATTCAGATTTTTAGGTGGTGCCACGTTGCTCGTTCCTACAGTAGGCCACGTTGATGTTGGACAAAACATCAGGCTTGACGGTATCGGCGACGGCATCTTTTTCGGTTGCAGCATTAGAGGTACGGGCTTACGCTCTAAAGCCTTCTTCTTCTCAATGCTTTCAAGATACGCGAGTCGTATCCTGCATTTCTTGTAGTTAGCGGGGTGAGATTCATTGCAGTTACAGCAATGAGCAGGCTCTGCACGGTCAGTCTTCGGACAAGCAGCAGTTGCAGTACACTTTACGCAGCGAGGAGGCTTGTTGCAGTTGTTGGATGCATGTCCAAACTCTTGGCAGCGAAAGCATTGAGTGCCATGGGATCGGTTTGGCTTGAATTTACTGATGGTCACCACACAGCTACACAGGTACTTTATTTGCCGAAACTTTGTGATGTCAGCTCCTGCTTGCAGTTGCACCAAAAAGGGTGGACAAGGATTATCAGCAGTGCGTGACTTCAGGGGTTTCACTAAAGCTCCGATGAAGCCAAGTTTTTCCAGTTCTTCTGGTAGATCCTCTTCAACATATGCCGGAAGACCGTGGATCACTGATTTAGGCACCTTTTCATCCTTTCTGGTGAATGTTACAAATGAAGCATTCTGCAGACGTAGACCATCCTTAACCGCCTGGTGGCCGTCAGCTGTATGACATATAACGGCTACCTT
Source organism: Anorthoa munda (assembly GCA_945859665.1). NCBI lineage: Eukaryota > Metazoa > Arthropoda > Insecta > Lepidoptera > Noctuidae > Anorthoa > Anorthoa munda. Next base: position 1,113,314 of record OX243896.1, on the reverse strand, counting down.
GCCTCCATTTCTGTATTGGAGGTGGTAGCGATTTGTCAGTTGGGTAATTTGGTCTTTTAAAGCCCTATGTGTCATGTACATAGACTGATAAACACATTACCCTCCTTCGGCAGTCGGGTAAAAAGACATGCAGTCGGAGGATACGTATATATTCGCGAGCTGGCTGAACAAAACCAGATGTATCCTCCAACTGCACAGCATGATTTACTTCTTGTTTACGTCTTTTTGGTTCCCTTCTTAAGCAGTCAAGATTTTACATTTTTTTAATTAACTTTAATTTTAAAATTTTAACTTTAATTTTTTTAATTTAAACTAATTTTTTTATTTATAAGTTTTAAGTTAACATGTTTTAACAAATTAGGTACATTTAAACATATAAGTATTATATATTTTTGAAATCACCTCTTAAAACCCTTTGTTTTGATACATACACATTGGGTACAGAAGAAAAAAAAAATTGGGCCCTCACTATATGGCGCCCAAATCCGCCAGTTTGCTATTTTATCCAATTTTAACGTAGCCAGTGAAACTCGCAAGATTAAGACGAATCGATTGGCGCAAAAATCGTCAAAATCGGCCAACGCGTTTGGTCTCTAGAACGCCACATAGGATCAAACATACATACATAGACTGATAAACACACCCTCCTCCGGCAGTCGGGTAAAAAGAGCGAGTTCAAAAAGAGCGGGCTCTTGGCTAAATAATATCAGCTGCACGGGTCGATCTTCAAGGTTAAGCAACGTTTGCCAAGGTCGGTCCTTGGATGGGCGACCATTTTTACATAGAGATATTCCTCTGTACTTCGAAATCACATAAGCTATTGGTCCTGGCCGCCATTTGTAAATCTTTCACGGTCGTTACGGCGGATAGACAGAAGCCAGGAAATCTGACAGTCATGCCAAGGGGAACTGTGTTACCCAGTTACTGGGTTGTGGTCAGATAGGCAGTCGCTCCATGTGAAATACTACTACTTAGACTGAAAGCTGACATCAGTATAGTTTTGGGAAGCTAGATAGACTGAATGAACATCTTCTTTCTAGGTCATGTTATTCACAGTTAAACATATAAAACACAAATATGTTAAACATAGTTTACTTTAAAACAAATCTACATTAAGATGAATGTAAACCTTCAAGCTATATTACTCCGACAAGAATCGACCTCGACAGTTTTGTTTACTACGAATAATTCCGCATTTTTACACATCTTAACTACCTACTACTATAAAGAGGTAAAATTGTCTGTAGAATGTTATTTCAGGATGTATTGAACCTATGACGAAAATTCGCTAATAGAAAAGCTACACTATAGACAAGTGTCAGGCAGTTGTTTATTTTAAAAAAACCCATGTTTCCTTCAGAAGAGTCAAGGAAAGCGGGGCCACGGCATTCAGACATACTCTCAGACTCATACATAAATTGATGGCTTTTTCCAGAGACAGAAACTGCAGAACGCCACTTGAACACTGCTACGATCCTTACATACTTCTTTTGCATCATTTACGTTCATACATCTAGTATGACTATACCAAACGCCCCGGTTATGAGTACTGCGCTCCTGGCTTTTTCGAAAAACATCACCTATAAAATCTGGGGACATACACGGAGGGTGTCCCCTCTCGGAGTTTCCACTCATGTCTACCTTTTTGTTATTCGCCTTTCATTGTTTAAAGATCTATTTTCGCAGAGGACTATAATGGTCTCAAACCAGCGGCTGTGTGGTCGATGCCTCAAACGTTTAAGTTACATACAGGCATTAACGTGACTACGTGTGACGGCCTCATTGAAGGATCATCAGTGACAATGTCAACGTCACAATAATGCCTTGAACTTGAGTGCCTTACGGCATATTTTACGGGTTATTGTATAGAGGTACTCAACTGTACACTGCCACCATGAATAAATAGTAAATACTCATCGAAACAAAACAATTCTGCCTAGCCTTTGCCCAATGTTGGGATCGACAATAATTAGAAAAAAAAAAAAACTATTTTACAAAGAACTTATGTTTTCTTTAATCAATTTTCCACAGTTGCCTGGCATCCAATTCATTCTGGCGTTCTTCTTCTTTTCGTGTGAGGACGTGGCCACCTCTGGTGTCAGAGTTAATTAAGACGCCTCTGGGAACCCCACAGGCCTCTGTTAGCGTAAGGGCGGTTTCGCACTGCATCCGATCCGAGTCCGAGAAATTTCGGTCCGAAGTAGCCGTAGTACTACTTGTAAGAGGTGCTACGCACTTAGGTCCGAACTTCGTCCGAACGAATTTAGCACATTTTCAATTCGGGTAGAACTCGGATCTCAAATTCGGACTCGAATCGGACGCAGTGCGAACGAAACCGCTCTTCGGCAGAAGAATTACTGAATCGATTACAAACACTATTTTATTGATAGAACGGTCGCTATATAGTATTATTGTCATTTTATCTCGGAATTATGCAAAAGGAGTATGTGATGATCGTAACAGGTGGTGTTCTCTGGTTTCTGTCTACCCCTATGGGACAAAGGCGTGAGTTGATGTATGTATTATGTATGATTCCTATGGGAGCCACGGGAGCAACGCCATAGAAAAAAACCAGTCAAAAACAATTTCATTGGCTGTGCCTTTCAGAAATGTAGAAGTTATAGCAGACGTGCTACAACTTTGCCTGTCGTCAAGGGACCAAAGCATGAAGCAATTTAATTTTCTACGGCGCTGGCGGTACTAAAACGTACAAACTAACACGTCATACTTTCTATATTATATCCTTTACTCTTATTTGGAAGTACAATGAAATTGAATGTGCCGACATGCTATCGATAAATGGAACGGGAAAATGTGGTTTTAACTCAAGACTCAAAGCACATGGTTTTTTTTAGTTTTGGTAGATGGACTGTTAAAATCATTGAACCAGGAAATTATTTTGAACAACTAATTAGTTTTAGGCAACGTTTATTATCAGTCCGGTATAAAAAGCCGCGATTGGGCCAATAAGGACAAAATATAAAATGAATTTAAATAAGGATAGGAGGATGAATGATGATGATTTCTCTAGACTTTAATTTTATTATGTTTCTTTCGCAAAAGTTATGTGCCTGGTGGTCCGAGTCTAAATAAACGCATATTCTTTTTTCTTTGGATTCATGACTAAACAATTTGGCCAGGTGTGCAGTACACATAACCGACGTGCGTGTATAACTAGAGAAGTATGAACGTTAGTGAAGCAAAAAGAGTATGTAAAGCGCCCCCGAGCAAACTCGTAGATTTTGGTTTGGCTCAAACCATTTTGACCGTCTTAACAGCCAATTTGAAAGATTTGTCAAACAATAAGGATCTGACTGGCGGTCTGTAGTTTCTGCCTACCCCCATGGGGAAAAGGCGTGAGTTTGTGTAACATGTGTAGACATGTACATGTGTATCCTCCCCCATCGACAATTTCCAAACGATACGTTCATTAAACCGTTTCAATGGCCGTCCGTACGCAATACTTACGGAGATCAACAAGTATTCGCATGCGAGGAGTTATGCAACGCATAGTGAAAGGTTACAGCAAGGTTACCGCGATGCAAGTGAGTGGGTGAAGTTTTTGGCTGTATTTGTAACAGGTAGCACAACCGAATTTTAGGCGTGAGGTAACTTTGGGCGACTATTTGAGTTGATGGTGAATAAATCAGTTCGTTCTACAAATGATGGGACGCTTGTATCGTGGCCTGTTTGCCTCGATCTCTGTTCTTTACGGAAACAGATGGTCCCTACGGATGGCTCCAAACTCGTAGGTATACAAGTTCTGGGTCGATAGATATAAATTGCCATCGGTCTCCCGAGGGTCGTCGTCTTCCTCTTGACGATGCTTCGAAATCTGTGCCTATCCCTAACATCGTGAGGCGCATCGTGGAGTTCCGTGTCCTGGGATGAGCGAATTTGTTGCGACCATCAAAGTTTACCAGGACGGGTGGGGGGGTCCAGACTAGCATCTTGCCAAGTAACCAACAGTTTTTCCAGTTTATATAATTATGTCATTATTTTCTAGCGATGTGACTTAAGAATTCAAAATTATTTGCAGGTAGTTGAAAGCCAGGTTTATTTCTTTAAGGCCCACTTGCCTACTTAGTAGCTATGTTCTGATGAGGCCATCACACTCTTTCTTTTTCTTCTTCGTGAACTTACAATTCGCTTGGTGTGTCTGTATCTATTATAATCAATAGATTGCTATAGTTAAAGTCATCATCTTAAGGCGATGATAGCTCAGTGGTAGTGACGTCGGATACCGAGACGAAGGTCGCGGGTTCGAATCCTACAATGAGCTTGAGCTTTCGGTGAAGGAAAACATCGTGAGGAAACCATAGCACGGTGGTAGGGTACTTTGTAGTATCCGCCTGGCTGGCAACCACCCTCAAGTTGAAAATCTGTCGCCAAGCACCTTCCGGTGTGTTCCGACAGCAGCACTTGAGAGCCAGTTCCCTTCTAGGCTTTGTGTGCTTACCACCATCGGCCACATCATCACTGACCACGGTGAGATTGTGGTCAAACACAGGCCTATATATAGTAAAAAAAAAAAAAAAAATCATCAGCCTTTTAATTTTCCCACTGCTGGGACACAAATCGGAGCTAAGGTGGGCTATAATCCACCACGAGCGCCCAATGCGGATTGGTAGATGTCACATGTCTTAGAATTTTTGGTTCTAGGATGTACCGGTTTCCTCACGATGTTTTCCTTCACCGTTTTGAGAGCATCACAAACAGCTCTACAGCTATCAACAATAAACATTGAATCACGCAATGCTTTCCCACACACATGAATAAGTTATTCATGTGTAGGTAGCATTTACTTACACTATGGGAAGTAATGCACCTGCCACTGTGAGTTATTTTATTGATACTCTAGTCTAGTCTATGGAGCAAACGGTAGTTTAAACTAAATATATCGTAATGATACCATCCATACTAATATTGTAAATGCGAAATTACCTGATTTTTGTTACCTTTTCACGACTAAATAGCTGAACCGATTTTGATGAAATTTGGTATGGAGATAGTTTGAGTCTGGAAAGTATAGTCGGACCATAGGATCGTTTTTATCCCGGTAGTGTATTTCCTTGGGATGATAAAACACCTTCTATGGGGGCGAAGCCGCGGGTAGAAGCTAATTAGACATACAATAGACTGCATTGACTCTAAATAGTAAAACAAAGTCGCTGTCTGCCTCAGTCTGTTTGTCCGCTTACTTTTTCTGGGCAATCCGCACTGTGGATCGATAAAGGATTGAGGCCTATGAAATGTGGTGTTGGAGAAGGATGTTGCGCATACCATGGACAGTAAAGCGCACTAAGTCCAATCTCAACCAGCTAAATATCAAATACAGACTCTTCACGACATGCTACCAGCGATTCTTGAGTTATTTTGGCCACATCACTCGGAGACAGCCAGACAACTTCGAAAAACTGGTTGGGGTGGGAAAAGTGAATGGTAAAAGACCGCGCGAACGTTCACCTACTCGCTGGTCAGACCGGATAACTGGAATCACAGGACTCATGGTGACCACTGCTCTTAGAAGAGCCGAAAATAGAGTGGCATGGAACAAGCTCGTCAGTGACTCCGTCAAAGCATTCAAAGATAGTCACGACCTTCAGAAATGAAGACAACGAATAAGAAGATTAGATTTAAAACCCGGACAAAAAATTAAACTCCCGAAGGCCTTTTAAACCAGGACAAATCTGGGGAACCGGCAGGCTTATTACGTATCTTTTGCAAGAGCAAAACGATAGCGATCAAACGCTTTATGTCATAAAAGTCGGAATTACCTGCAATGTAGGTATGTTAGGTCCTACACAATCGTTTGCTAATCGCTCGCTGTTTGTAAAATGCACTTATTTAAAAAAAAAGCCAACAACTCTAAAACTTCTGTATGGAAGAGAAATTATTGCGCAAAAATCGCTATCGTTTTGCTCTTGCAAAAGATACGTAATAAGCCTGCCGGATGGATGGCAACCCTAGTTACACATGCAATAGAATGCATTATTGACTTTAAATTAGGTAATATCACGATAATTTCGAAAGGATATGCAATGTAGTTGGGCAGACTTGGCAGGCGCTCCATGAGATACGACATGAATACTGGATCCTCCTAGCTGCATCCAGTCGGGACTGGACGCCGACCCCATTCATAGATGTTAGGATAAAGCAAGGTTGGCTAGGCAGATGATGATGCTGTTCCCTATGAATGCTATAAGCTAATATCCAATTCCAAGCAAGTGAATAGGGCTGACGACTAAAAAATTATATTTTTGTCCTTCCGGAAAATTAATAAAAAATATTAGACACGTTTTTTTGTCTTTTATCGCGTAAACGAAAAATAACGATCCGATGCTCAGAAATTTCACGTGACGATTTACTCACAAGCCCCCACCACCCCCACTCAGGAACTTTGATGCGCTTTATCTTTGTATTTTTTTATTGATTTGATAAAGCAAAAAATACGTGTCCAATATTTTTTGATAATCTCACTTCTTCTTCTTTTCGTGTCGATAAACTCAAATTTTGACTCAACTATTCTCAAATTTTGTCTGACCAGTATGTAGCCACCTGGACCGCTCTGTCATTTGCCACGTTCAGGTCCTGGATGGTGCAGGTGGCTGGGCATGAAGGGCAGACAAGGAGGTGGAGCATATCCTGCGACGGGGCCCCTAATCTCACTTACTAAATAGAATTATATTTGTTTTTTACCCAGAAATCATACCTATTATTATAATGCAAATTCTGTGTAACCAACCTCACAGATCTAATTGTATTGCCAGTACTTCTTCTTGAACTACAAAACCCGAGGTTGAAATGTGTTCATTTAGTGAATGACGTAAAGTGGGGTGAGGCCTTAATTTTTAGCTCATCTGATTGTTTATCTGACTCTTCAAATAAGGCAATACCATAATCACTTTTTAATTCGATTCAAGTGGCGCAGCGGCGGGCGTGGAGTCGACTCCCGATTCCCCACACTGAACAAATAAGTTTGTATGATCAGTATTAAATTATTAATTTGTTCAGAGCCCAGTGCCGTTTGTGTGTTTTTGTGAGAATTGGATGAAAAGCGCACCAAGTATTAAGGAAAATTTTTATGAGCAGAATTTATATACACAAAAAAACATACAAACATAAACATTGAACAGGCCTCCTCTCTGTGAGAGGGAATGGGCTGTAATCCACCTCGCGGCGATGCGAGTTGGTGAAAGTCAACATTTCTCCCAACATACACAAAGTTAAGTGCTTTACCACTGGGCCATCACAGATCTCTCAGGGCTCCCCACATTTAGGCTTCCGTACCAAACCGCAAAATCAAGTAGTTTGTAAAAAGAAAAACCGGCCAAGTGCGAGTCGGACTCGCACACGAAGGGTTCCGTACCATTATCGCAAAACACTGCAAAAAAATCACGTTTGTTGTATGGGAGCCCCCCTTAATTTATTTTAATTTAATTTAATAATTATTATTTTTTGAAGAGAATATACAACTAAATATTCTGTGACTATTTCAAGCGTCTACCTGTTGCCGTTATTAATATCGAGCAAAAAACGGCAAAAATATCACGTTTGTTGTATGGGAGCCCCCCTTAAATATTAATTTTATACTGTTTTTAGTATTTGTTGTTATAGCGGCAACAGGAATACATCATCTGTGAAAATTTCAACTGTCTAACTATCACGGTTCATGAGATACAGCCTGGTGACAGACAGACAGACAGACAGACAGACAGACAGACGGACAGCGAAGTCTCAGTAATAGGGTCCCGTTTTTACCCTTTGGGTACGGAACCCTAAAAATGAGAGAAATTCTAAGAAAAACTGATCAATCAATATATTGGTATTTCTTAGTAAAATATACGCAATAAACTAATAATAAACATTATCACCAAATTTCAAGGTCATAGGTCAATGGGAAGTTAAAAATTCTTCGGAACAAAATGTGTGACAGACGACGGACAGACAGATGGACACATGAGTAACAGCAATAGGGTTCCGTTTGGACCCTTCGGGTACGGAACCCTAAAAACTAAGTTCACTGAACTATAAACCAAATCTAAAACCCACTAAAACTTACATTATAAGAATTAAAAACCTCAAAAAAAATCTTTACAATGTAGAACATAACAAATTCATTAAGAACTCAAGATAAGGAAACCAAGTCACTATGATTTCCTCAAACAATTATCATTTGCTTTGAAAACAGTTGGCAAAGATTACAAAAAGAAGTATACTAACAACATGAGTAGTACAACTCGGCAAAAGAAAGAAAACAATAGTACTCATGTTTTTTTTGTTTACCGAGTTGTACATAATGTGAGATTGGTCGCATTGGTGTTCAGAGTCCTCAGTATAAGAATTCCTATTAGCAATGAATGAGCAAACTTCAATAATAAACTGAAAAGAGGAAAGGCCTTTGAAATCTTCTATTATGTATATCATCATCATCATTTCAGCCGAAAGACGTCCACTGCTGGACATAGGCCTCCCCCAGGCGTCGCCACAACCTTAACCAGGTCATCGGTCCACTAGGTGGGAGGCCTTCCAATGTATCGTCTTCCGGTTCGCGGTCGCCATTCCAGAACTTTTCGGCCCCATCGGCCATCCGTTCTGCGAGCAATGTGCGGGTAGGGTACACTGCCACTTAAGTTTGGCAATTCTTCCGGCTATGTCGGTCACTTTGGTTCTCCTGCGCAAAGCCCTCTCCATTGCCCTTTGGGTGAAGCTTTCTGATAAGGCCTATTCTGAGCAACCACGTCTCGGTCCCATAGGGATCACTGGCAACACACACTGGTCATAGACTTTTGTCTTGAGACACTGCGGTAAATTGGACGAGAAGATACCACGCAACTTCCCGAACGCTGCCCAGCCAAGTCGGATTCGACGGTTGACCTCTTTCTCGAAGTTAGACCTACCCAACAGGACCGTTTGTCCCAGGTAGACATATTCGTTTACAACTTCGAGTGTAGAGTCTCCGACCTTGATAGGAGTGGGTGTTACATGTGCGAACAAGTATATACAGAGACAGAACTGAAATTGTCAACATCGTCAACATAGCCAATTGGATGTTGCCATGTTATATTTATTTTTATCGGAGTGGCCTTTTCTCACTGATGATGATAGAATTCTATAAGCATCTGTATATTATAAAAGTGTTGTTTTTGCCTTTTCCAAGAAACTCATTCAAAACAGTTTAAAAATAAACATTATAGCAATAATGACTTGCAAATCTGTTATCTTTCTTATTATGTTGGATGTTGCTATCTCTCAAAATCAGTATAATCAATTAGAAATTTCTCCTAAATTGTGGGTGCATATGATATTAACTCACATATACAAACAACCAGACCGTGAATAATTATCTGTAGGTCATACAAGTATTTGTTCCGTGCGGGAATCAAACCCGCGACATGCAGCGCAGCAGCCGATCGCTCAAGTACTGGGCCAACAGTGTTGTCAAATCTAAACTGCACTATCTTCGTCCTCCACAAACACTTCCCTCCTCATACATCAGAAGTAATGTTTGTTTTTTATTAATATTGAGACTGTACAGTGTTGACAATAAATGTTTCTTTCTATCTTTACAAGGAAGCTGCCTAGCACATTCCATCACCGGACTAAAAGACGTAAGGCGATGCAGCAAAGATACATAGTGAACATCCCACATTCCCACCTACAGACTAAATGTTCTGGGAATACTTTCATTGAGCGTACAGCTAAGGAGTGGAATTCCCTGCCGGACTCTGTATTTCCTGATAGCTACAACCTGGGGGTATTAAGTCAAGATTGAATAGGTTACTTCTAGGCAAACGTGCTCCACCGTCAACCACATCATCGCTTACCATCAGGTGAGGTAATGGTCTAACACAAGCCTATCAATAATAAAAAAGGAATGATAGCAAAACCTTATCATGGTTGGTAAACTATTGAATAAAGGTCTTGAAGTGTGGCCAAAACTGCATTGTGTTTAAGACAATAAGATTAGTAAGAGCAAGACCTTTACAAAACATCTTGGAGAGAAGCCAGGAAGAAAGATACAGCGGATTTAAGATAAAATATGAGCATTATGCTCTGGTTGTTTTGAGATGAATGACATTTATGTTAAATGTTTATTTTTAGAACTTATTCCTGGCCCTTTCCAGGAATAAACTGTCATTTTCCTTTTGTTTATATTCCAATTTATTTAGTCTTTATACTGGTGCAGTATTTCTACTTCCATTACAGTAATCTCAATTTCAAAAAAATGTTGAGCCACACTAGCAATTTCTCCTGAATCATAAGTGCATTTACAAACATTTAAACTCACAAACACTCAGATCCAGAACAACTATCTGGACCCCATACAAATATTTGTTCAGTGCGGGAATCGAACCTGTTACAGACAGTGCAGCTAATCACTCAACCACTGCACAAACTGTGTCATCAGGTCAATTAGTCGTCATATTAATAGCCACATGATTATCATGTATATCACATTACAACCATTGTTCCATTGGTGTTCCGCTACTTTTATATCCACATTTAATATTTTCCAAAAATGTCAATATATTTAGAACCAATAAAATTACAGATAATTTCATATTGAGATACATAAAACACAAAGTGATATTTAATGATATTTATTTGACAAATTGATTGATTAAGGATAAGATAAACACAATTGATTAACTTTACATTGCGTTTGTGGTCTGATATAGCAACTCATTTCACTGTGTGTGGGTCAATGGACATCACTGGATTGTGTCAATGGTGAAATTCTCATTCCAAGGCTGAACAGTTTATTTGAATTGCTCATGTGCGGCCTATTATGGTAACTTGTTCATTTTTACTATCGAAATTAGGAGTAATGGGAATATTTAAGTGGTGAAGCATCAAATTGTTAATTACAAGTAAATAGAGTGTTAGGTAATAGCAGTTGTCATAGGGACTCTCTTTTCTGCACTTTCTCTTTAGTCTGTTTTGCATCATACATACATGCATACACGCATTAACTCACGCCTTTTCCCATGGTGGTAGGCAGAATCTACAGAATGCCACCCTGCAACAATTCTCACTTTTTTTTTTCATGTATGTGTTTTAATAATGTAGTATCAGTCATAAACCAACTTTGAAACTGTAGATTTGTTTATTTTTCTTCCCTCACTCTCTATAATGATATAATATGCTCAGTCCCTTGAGTTTTATTATAAAGAAAGGTGAAGGTAAATATGTCATCAAGTAGAGTCCATAGAGGCAGATTGTCTGCTTAAAGGGTCCAGTGATCACGATCCTCAATAATGAGGGACCAATTGAAGAAGATATGACTATTGACAAGTAGATCTAACTATAATCCTGACAATCTAAGAAATCCGATGATGTTTCTCACTTTACATGCTGCAATACTTTGTACGTAAGAAATTGAAAAATCTAATTCATAATCCTAATTAATAACTATGTTACGTATACACTATAACAACGAGTATCATTTGTAAGCATCAAGTTTAAAAATTATTAAGTATTTTTATAGCTGTCAAATCCGACTTCTTAGATTGTCACAACTATAGAATCTTATAATAAATATCCAGCTAAAGTCTTATTTATGTCCTAACATAATTGCATACATTCACTATCATAGTGTATATCAGTGGGCCAATGTTTGACCCAACCATTTCAGGAAAATAATCTAAATGGCAAATGAAACTTTCCTTGTGTCTCCGATACCAAGATACATAAATAATTGTTAGTGGGAATGGTAGACCTGAGTTTTGTGAATTTACCCTAACAGTTTTGAAAGTGGTGACTAGTGAAAACTATTTAACATCTATTGAACTTAAAAATTAACAAGACATTCCTAATTGGGTTCTTACATGATAATTAGAAATATAAAAAAATTTAGAACCTGTGTCTAATTACTGGTCGTTTTAACATCGGTTAATCTAGTTAATTATGTGGGCAGTTTAGACACTTATCCAAAGCAATTCAGTAAAGTTCATTGCAATAATGAATTTGTCATTTTGTAGTTTAATTTTGCCGCCGAAAAACCAGTAAATCGAGGAACCGGTCGGTAATCTACCGCAGTTATTAGCCAAACCACTGATAACGTTAGTTTTCAGAACATTTCGCCCATACACTCCCTATCTTCTTACAGTAATCAAGTAAGACTGGTTTGCAAAAACACTTGAGAAAATCGTTCCTCAACTTAGACACATCAACTTCTATGCAAATTTATTATCAGGGTTCGCAAAAAATACAATAAATTGCCACATTAGTGAAACAGATTGCTGTAATTTACATAAAAATTAACAAAAATGTTCATGAGACTTACACTTTGTCCGCCAACTCCCGCACTTTCCACATGCTTATAAAACGGTCCATTTTTGCTGTTTATCAATAAAAACGATATTCAAAACACAAAATCACTGTAATTTAATGTGCGTTAACATAAAAATTAACTTAAAACTCGCTCTGATGATTTGGCTGACATTCTTGCAAAATGGCGAGTAGGCAAATGTTGCCAGGTGGAGAAATAAAAATTTTAAAAAAGGTCGAACAAACGAAACACGAGCAGTTTCAGAACGAAATTTTTTTTACAACCGCATGACATAAGGGCCAAAGATTACTATAAGGGCTTATTACACTACACGGTAGGCAGGGCCCTGAATACCGGGTCACTTCACCATTCCGAGTCAATAATGTCGATTATTTGAGAAATAAATAAATACCCTACCCTAACTTATGGTTTAGGGCCCTGAATACCGTGTAGTGTAATAAGCCCTACAGACAGTGTCGCCACCCCTTATCAGAATATGTTTCTGTCCAAGGGGCTTCGGCAGAGGCATGAGTCCTGCACGATATTGTTGGTCGTATCAAGTCTGTTCCCTTCTGGAACTCCATCTAAACGTGTTTATTGTATACTTATCGCCATTTCACTAATAATGTGATAAGCACAGAGTACATTGAAATTGTTGTTACCAGCCAGAGCCAGATTCAAGTTGTTTCATTGGCAATCTAAATGGCGTTGGCCCAGAATTGGGCTAAGAGATAGATGATTACAAGCAAGATGATCTTACAGCCGAAAGGCTTCAAAATATAACAAATGTCTCCACTGTTCATCAAGTTTTGCGTAATGCGAAGTATGCACGCTCCCGTTCATATTTACTCAATAGTATTCATTGTTTGTTTTGCACTTTCGAGTAGACGGATTTTTGAGCATATGAAGCGCAGAATACAAGCAAAACTCGCGTGCGCCATTCTTTGAAGTTACGCAATTAGGGTGCAGTCCTGGCTTTAGTTCCCGCATTCAGCAGATTATTGCAAAGTTGTACAAGATAGGTAGGTACCCCAGGGTTAGCTTGTATTAAAAACAATAATCAAACAAATTATTCTTTTAAATACCATTTTATTTACACTGTTTATATAGCCAATTATTACAATAAAATATAGAAACGACATCGAATTTCACAATACAATCTAAAGGCCCGTATGAAATGGCCTCGGCACTTTCTTAGCGTGTATTCAAGTGTTTTATGCCAAAAGGCTAATTAAATAAAGACACAGAATCTTCTATTTACAGCTAAATTCAGAGTCCCCTCTTTCTCGACAGCCAATTTCATTTTCTAAACTTATGAATGCCTTAATAACTAGCATGAATACTACCAATCTTTAGAACTTGACTAGCCCTTTGGGGCAACCCCTTACATGGATAGAATATAGTTTTTGGCACACCCAAAATTGTGTTTTTTATTAAAAGCGCGTGTTCCATGATACTATTCGGACATTCACAATTGTTGCCACACCAAAATATTGCCCGAAAAGTTTTTTGGAATAAAGGCCATTGCATACAGGTTCTATAACGTCAAAAGCTAAGCTGCCGTAACCTAGATCCAACTTATAGAGAATCCGTTTTCCTTCTAATGAGATCACCTCATTAGAAGGTCATACATCATTTCTTGGCTAAGGTGTCACTCTGGGGCTGGGCTCCATAGTACTGCCACAGCTCGATTGCCTTGTTGGCTACCACTTCTTCACATTGTTCAGATATCTGGCAAAGTAATAATAACTAAAATTAATGAGGATTACTTTCGTTTAAAGGGATTGACTGAGAAGAACATACTTATCTCTGTTAACAAGTATCTCTGGGCCAAATATGGCTATCCTATAATAATCACAACGGATCTTTGTGTCTCTGAATTGGCTGCAAGACCCTGCGCAGTAGCTATTTTTGTGTCAATGTTAAAAGTGAAGATAGCATTGTAAAACTCTTTCACTCGATTAAGTTGGTGCATGACCTGGTGAAGGTTGCGGGGATCCGCTGGTTGCGAGACGCACGGGACCAGTCAATGGCGACGCTTGGGGGAAGCATATGACCAGACCGTCTTTTGGCTGATATGCTGATGATGAAGTTGGCGCATAGTCCTATCTCGCTTACTCTATGCAGTATGCGCAATAGTTGACAGAGCCAACTTCAGAGACACTAAGATCCGTTGTGACTATTATACTAATGTTATGCATTCAGTCATTGAGGTGTAAGGGCCCTTTCTGATGGCTCGACGCGCTTCGATTTTTATCACACTGATAAGCGATTTTTACTAAGCGAAATTTTTAAGTACTTTCACATGGACGCAATTTGCCCAATTTGCCCTTGAAATTTTCTTATAAAATACGTGTGCGATATCGCCTGTCAATGCAATTTAAATTGCTCTTACACTTCAACGGCTGAATGTGTTTGGATGAAACTATAATGTGATTTTTTATTTCGTGGACTAAACTGACATTTGCCCGTTGTGCATTTGGGGGGTTGCCACTTTATCGTTAAATTAAAATAGTGTCGTACCCTAACTATCCTGAGTGATCGAAAGTTAATCGAAAATCGAAGTAGATCGAAAATGAAACTATTTCACGGCATAAAAAAATTATTTGTTTAGAAATTAACGGCCCATATTTAGTTTCTACTCATTTATGTCAGACTTAATTTTATCGATTATATTTATTTTATTGTTGATTTCATATTTAACACAATAAAAGTTCATGTACTATGTGTATGAATACTGTTATATTTAAATATATTACGTTTATATTCATAAAACATTTATTTACACCAATTAGTAAAAATAATTCAGGAGTCATGTCACATCGATTGATGAATCATTTATGATTGAGCCTTACCTACAACACTATGCTCCACGCTTGCAACATTTAAAAAAAAAAGGTCAATAGCAGCTGTCAGTTTAGTCCACGAAATTAAAAATCACAGTATAGATACTCGTACGTAAAAACAGGGACTATACTTCATAAAAGATAGCTTGATCTCCGAGACATATGTCAAACTGACTTAGAATAGAATATACTTTATTGTACACCATAAAATTATACACATTTACAAGAAAAACTTATTTATACGGGTACAAAGGCGGTCTTATCGCTGACAGCGATATCTACCAGACAATCTTTGGATGGACTGAAGAAACAGAATAAAAAAGGGGGTAGTCTGCGGTGTACTGCTATTAGATTCAAACATAAATATATACAAGATTATATTACTATAATAAATACTATACATAAACCTATATATAAACATACATACAAAATATGACATGAAATTTATAGAAAGAGAGAGAAACAAAAAAAAAAGGTTTAAATAATGATGACAGAGATTAGATCTAAATAGAAAAGCGTTAGAGAGAAAGGAAATAGTTTTTAACCAGGTTTTTAAAAGAAACCAGTGACTGCGCTTGTCTAACTGACAACGGCAACTCATTCCACAATCGCACAGCCTGGACTGTAAACGATTTGTCTTAAAACTTAGTGGAATGAGCAGGCATCAAAAGTTTCAAATTCTCCGATGATCTCAAGTGTCTAGAATGTGTGTCATGAAGGAACTTAAAGCGTTCTTTGAGATAAGTGGGGGTTGTAGGAATAAACAGAATACTGTAGAGTAATGATAAAATATGGACATTCCAAAATATGGGCATTGCGAAAGCGGATTGGCAGCCACTTGAGCTTAATTTGGAAACATGGTCATATTTGCGTAAACCAAATATGAATCTAATACAAAGGTTCTGGAGTCGCTCAATCTTATCTAGCTGCACTTCAGTTAGGACGACGTATACGTTATTGTTAGCCTGTCAAGCGCTATTGTTACTGTATTGATACTGACAGCTGTCGCAGAGATCAAGCTATCTTTTATGAAGTATATGACATTGGATATATTTGGTAGGTTCCAATAGGGTATTTTTCGACACTCAAGCAGCGAACCCGCTAGCAAAAGCTATCGATAATAAATAACTCACCTCAGAAACGCATTTCAGCACTTCGTCAGCGTTCTGGGAGCGCAGTATATTTCTGCGAAGCGTTACGATCAGCATAACAGCGGCAAAAGACAGTATCTTTGGAGCTCCACTGCATATCTTGTCCCATATTCTGAAGAGAGAAAATGCATTAAATTAATATGTACAAGTGGTTGGTGAGCCTATCTTAATCTTAACTAATTTTGAAGAAGTAAAATTGTAAGTTTGTTTGTAATGGGTTAAATCTCTGGAAGTACTGTTACGATTTCGAAAATTCTTACTCTGTTAGTTCCAACCCCTATCACTGAGTGCTAAAGGCTACTTTTTTGCCAAAAAATTAACGGTGCTTGTGGGGTGGGTCATGGGGAAAAGTTAGTTAATAAAAAAACAATAATAATAGATGTGAAGTTCCTTTAGAGTTTAGATGAGGTTATTTACTAATTATCTCTAGGTAAATAATATTCTTACTTGGTAAGAGAGGTGTCATCCAAAACGCCTGCAAAGCAGCAGTTGAACCATTTTGTTAGTGGCAACACTTCCAATGCACTGATTTCAATCAGATGACTGAAACAGAAAAAAAATACTAATTATATTACAATACCCTGATAAACTTTTAGTCTTACAGCATAAAATTCTAAATCACATAACAAGTAGTTATAAATATCCTGACGCTAACGTTTTAAAATTCAGTTTGCCTATCTGTATTATTATTGTATTTGTTACTCTTAATGTTACAGGCAGAGGGTTCAAATTCGTTCGTTTTTTTGGGTCAGGTAACAGGTATTACCCACTGTAAATAATTAAAAAAAAAATCATACAAATACTCACTTGAACAGATCCCCATCTTCCTTCTCAAGCATGGTGGTGAACGCCTCCTTCAGCTTGGGCAGGTCCCGCTGCATGTTTCGCACGACATCGGTCAGGCCCTTTGCCAGCCAGTACACATCCACCTCATCGTCATACAGTTCCAGAAGAGTGTTCACTATCGGTAGGAATGAGTCTGCAGACTGCGGACATAACTGTTATTTGTAATAATAATAATAAATTGTTATTTGAAAGAATATTATTATGGTATTCTAAGATTTTCTAGAGGAACTTTGGAAAAGCATTTGCCTAGCAATGGGACAAAATACATTGAAAAAAAAAATTATAGTGTATTCTTATGGAAATTTTAATGGAATGTAAAATTTAATTTGTTTGCAAACAAAAATATTAGTCTGCTATTACCACATTTTATTTGATATTTTTGTAAGACTGAAAAAGTTCAGAAAACTCAATTAATTAGTGGAGTATTTACTGAATAGATAAAATACTAAAAACAAAAATTATTATAAAAAAACTTTTTAACAAAAAAACAAACCGACTTCCAATAAGCCCATACACGACTAGGATACATCGTTTTATTTCGGAGTTCCAGTGCCTACCTGCCGGCTTCATCATCAGATCAGTTTGATGGTACCATTTTCATCAGCACTATTTATTTATAAGTATTTGCTTCATCATAGTCGTTAAACTATTCGAGATATCTTATACCCCATGACTTGGCCATCTGTGGTCTTCTTCACCAGTTCCACTTTACCAAATGATACTTTATGAGTGCAAATGATTGCATTGTTGATAAAAATACCAAAATCGTTATATGTATGCCTATAATATTTGAGGAGTGCCCTCGATTTCTCCAAGATTCCATCACCAGATCTGACCTGCTGACTATGGGACCAACTGGGAAGTATACCCTTTCAAACAAAAGAAGAATTTTCCAAATCGGCCCAGGCCTCTTTGAGTAATCGGGAAACATACATAAAAAAAAAACATAAAGGATTCCGACGAATTGAAAACCTCCTCCTTTTTTTAAAGTCGGTTAAAAACAAAAAACCTGACTGATAAAAAATAATTAACAAAAAAGAGAGGCACAATTTATACATTAATTAAATATTACGAAGTGCTGCCAGCAGTGAAAAACGAAATTGGTTAGTAGGTTTTTCATAATTTTTGTTTGTATATGACACTTAACTCTTAACAAAAATTTGCAATTTAAAGCTTAATTTTACACAAACGGATCCCTGAATTAAAAAACCGGCCAAGTGCGTGTCGGGCTACGTGCAGTAATAGGGTGCCGAAGTTGCATTATAATGCGGACTACGAAGAGGGTTATGTTGTTGTTACATGAACATGATGTTTTTTTTTAATCTATATTCTCGCGTTTGACCACTATCTCGCCTGATGGTAAGCGATGATGTGATTTACGGTGAAGCACGCTTGCCTAGATATAACCTATTCACTCTTGACTTAAACTAAATAAGGACTAGTAACTGAAGAAGAAGTTATAAAATCTAACTTCGCAACTGAAGTTAGAAAAATATTATCTATTTGAGTACCACCGCGGGTGCGGATTGCGAAAGGAGCCGATACGAGCGCGCGTTTGAGCAACGGGGAATGGTATGGTTCGTTCCTGGATCATTGCACGCACGCTCCTTGTTTATTTCTCTTTCGGAATTAGAAAAATTTCGTATGTATTCAAGGGCGTCGCCAAGGGGGGTCAGGGAGGGGCCAAATTCCTCCCCAGTCTTTGACTTACGGTAAAGCGATCGTTTAGCAGCCTCAGTAGACTAAAAACCTGGCTAAGAAGCACTATGGGCGAAAATTGCCTCAATATTATGACCATAATGGCAGAAAAACTAAATAAGCATGGAAACTTACAAGATTTTCATAATAAAGTGGTCGATTTTTATTAAATTTTCTAACATATTTCAGTTAGAAAAATTGAATAAAAATAATTTGTGAGTTTGAATTTTAATATACAGTGTATCATCATATGTTATGTTATTATTTTTGTATACTTTTACGTGGTTCATAAGCATATATTTACTATCTGTTTCACTCAGCTAACACCGTTACTTAAGTCATTTTTTAATGGCATTTGTACAAAAAATTTACTGTGCCAAGTACATTTTATAAGTTGGTCGACTATTACTCGTAACCTTGTAAAGCCTCCGTGATAGTTTTCCTTTTAATTTCGTTATATTTACTACAGCCGTGAATTTTTTCACATAGCCAAGAACAACCATTTCGCTGGCAGAGGGGGCGGTCACTTAACTCTAACATAAATTTACAATTTAAAGCTTAATTTTACGCAAATGGATCTCTGAATCGGAAAATGGTTGTAACAAACCCATAATATTTTTGAATAACCTATCCAACGATGTCCTACAGCATGAGATAGATGTAAAAAAAAATACATACCCACTTTACGTCTATGGGAGGAAACCGAAAAAAAAAATTTTTTTCATGATTTTATGTTACCACTTTGTCGGAACTAATAATATGTATATCCATGCCAAATTATAGCTTTCTAGTGCATAGATTCTCTGAGCTAAGCTGCGGACGGACAGGCGGACAGAGCGGAACTATAAGGGTTCCTTGTTGACTTCGGAACCCTAAAAATGGTTTTCACAGACCCATAATGTTTTTTAATGGCCTATCCAACAATATATTTCGAAATATTTTACGTATAAATAATGTATAGTACTTGTTTCTCTTTTCAGTAAATAATTTTTGGCAGTCGGTTTTTAGGGTTCCGTACCCAAAGGGTAAAAACGGGAGATATTACTGAGACTTCGCAGTCCGTCTGTCTGTCTGTCTGTCACCAGGCTGTATCTCATGAACCGTGATAGCTACACAGTTGAAATTTTCACAGATGATGTATTTCTGTTGCCGCTATAACAAATACTAAAAACAAAATAAAATAAATATTTAAGTGGGGCTCCCATTCAACAAACGTGTTTTTTTGCAGTTTTTTGCGATAATAGTACGGAACACTTCGTGCGCGAGTCCGACTCGCACTTGGCCGGTTTTTTGTTTATATTATTATAATAATTTATTTTATTTCAGACTTTTTAATTTTATTAACTACTCTAAATAACATATGAGGTAAAAGATTATTATTTTTTCAATCAAAGTTATCTTGAATTTGTGCCAAAATATTAACATAAAAGTGTTACGATATATTATATATATTTTGGTATGGTCTATTTATTTAGTAGCTTTCATTTGATACCCATTTTGTTGTGAAAACGAAAAAAAATTGTATCACCCCCTTTTTGATAATTACTTGTGTGGGGGCAAAAAAAATGCTTTGGCTATCAATACAACTCACCGAGTAATTACTCTCTGGGAACAACGGAGGCTTCAATTCCTCATTTTCCAGCAGCCACATCTCCATCAACACTTGACAGCGTGGAGCGTTGATATCAACGAGATCAAACATCTCGACCGCATACAATAAGTCTTGGTACTGCTCTGTGCGTTGTTCCATTACAAATTGGTGTGAGTCTGGGTAGACTGGCAATATGTCTGGAATAGGTGATGGGTAAGGAGTTGAAATATTTGGTAAAACCCGATAAGTAAACCTAATCATATAAATCAATCTGCTTAGCCCTTAAAATTATTCTAAGGAGACATTTTCCCAATTATGTTGAGGTCAGCTTCCAGTCTAGGTCAGATGCAGCAGTATTTTATACTGGGTAACATGATATCCCTTGGCAAGACTGCTGTCAGCAATCATATAAATAATAGGTTAAAAGGGTGGGCAGTATTGCAGTGTTCATGGGAACCGATCACTTTTCCGAATCTTTTTTGTTCGAATTTCATTTTACCGAAAAATATTGACCGACGTCTTTTTTTGCTATTATGACATAATTTCAGATCATCGAAGCATCAATTGCCATAGGTATTATTTTACCGAACTAAATTTCGCCGATTTACAAAATAACTTTTTGCTTTTGACCGAAGCCTCTTTTGAACTTTTTTCATTTGCCATATTTTCACCAAACCGAAACAACATTTTAGGAAATATTATTTAGACACAAATATATAGCCGGTAACTAGCATTTTCAATTTAAAATTGAAATAGTGTCATAAAAAGTCAATATGTTATGCTACAAAATTTAGTGACAGAAATGAATCGCTGTAAAATCGACTTCACGCAGTCTAGTCTGTATTTAAGTTATTTTTTTTTTTTCTCAGGCATTTAGTGCACCCCGACACGGATAGGTTCGAAGAGGATGACGGGAGCTGAAGTGATAAGCAAAGCGAGCGATCTCAGCTCCCGTCATCTCCTTCGTGTTAGGTTACTTTAGACCCTTCAGATAGAAATAGGAGCCGACAAATTTTTTTTCTAGACTCTGTTTTAAACATTTGTATTCGCCCATTGTTTCTCTCTCACTTAGTATTTTGATATGCATTTTTTATTTTTTTTTATTGTAATATCTGCGATCAGTCACATCACATCACATCATCAGCCTATTAATGTTCCCACTGCTGGGACACAGGCCTCCTCTCTGTGAGAGGGAATGGGCCGTAATCCACCACGCGGGCCCAGTGCGGGTTGGTGGATGTCACATGTCTTCGAATTTTTGGTTAGAACCACCGGCGGAAACCGGCGTGTCCTAGAGGACACGCCGGTTTCCTCACGATGTTTTTCTTCACCGTTTTGAAAGCAGTGGTGATGAAATAATTTACACAAAGTAAAGCGCCTACCTGGGCTCGAACCCACGACCTACAACTTGTAAGTCGCGGCCGATACCACTGGGCCACCACTGCTCTGCATCAGTGCTTGGCACTATTAGCAAATTTGGTGAGCGCATTATGTCGGTTAGAGTGCGTCCCCCAGTGAGGGCGTCTCCTCATCGTCCACCCTTAGATTTATATATTTTTTTTTTTCTATATGATGTCCTTCCGCTTGAGGCGCTTTATGTAGCTACGTATCGTAAGCTGTGTTGCCAATGTATTGGGGTGTTTCACTAGCTTCTCCCGGTATTTTAAGGTGACGTTTTGGATTACGTCCTTTATTGTGGGCATATTCAGATGTTCATGAATTGCCTGGTTTGTGATGTACCATGGTACGTTGCTAATTGTTCGCAGTATTATGTTTTGCATTCTCTGCAAGCATGAGATGGTTGAATCGCTGGCGCTACCCCAGAGTTGGACGCGGTACATCCATACCGGTTTCAGGATTACTTTATAGATGAGTAGCTAGTTATCCATTGACAATTTACTGTTACGACCCAGAAGCCAAAGTAGTTGCTTAAAGCGAATGTTAAGTTCAGCTCTCTTTTTTTTCACATTTTTTTTTTTTTTTTTTTTTTTTTTTTTTTTTTTTAAATTTTGGTTCCATGTCAGGCGCCGATCGAGATGCAGTCCAAGATATCGGACACTGTTCTGGTGTGGTAGGGTGGTATCTTCCAGTTGGACAGGGGGGCAGTTGCCTTTTCGAAGAGAGAAGGTAACATGGACAGATTTGTAGCATTTGCTTTGTTACGCCAGTCCTGTAGCCACTTGGTTGTTTTATTTAGTGCATTCTGTAGGAACTTTGAAGCCGTGCTCGGATCTTTGTCACTAGCAAGGATGGCGGTATCGTCCGCGAACGTTGCAATTGTGGTCTTATCTGCTTCAGGTAGGTCAGCTGTGTATATGGTATACAGCAGAGGTCCCAAAACAGAGCCCTGAGGAACACCAGCGCGTATCTCTGCAAATTTAGACATTTTATCTCCTTCCTTAACCTGGAACAGTCGTTCAGTTAGGTATGAAGCCAGAATTTGATGATAGCTGTGTGGGAGGTAACTTTTAATTTTGCAGAGGAGGCTTTCATGCCACACTCTGTCAAAAGCTTCCTGGATATCTAAGAATACTGCAGAGCAGTACTCTTTTTCTTCAAGAGTTTTTCTAACCCTTTCGCATACTCTATGGACCTGCTCCACCGTGGAGTGCGGCTGCCTAAATACAAATTGATGAGCCGGTATGACGTGATTTTCTTCCAGGAAGGGAAGTATTCTGCGTAGTAACAGCTTTTCGAAGATCTTTGACAGTATTGGGAGTAAGCTTATAGGCCTGTAAGAACTGACTTCATTGGGTGGTTTGCCATCTTTGTATACCATTGTGATTTGCTATACTTTCCACAATTTTGGAAAGTATTGCACTCTCAGGATAACATTATATAGCATTGTCAGGTAGATAAATGCTTTCTTAGGTAGTTGTTTTATGATTTCCTTCGTAATTAAATCAATTCTGGTGCTTTTTTATCTTTGAGTCCCACTGACATTCGCCAGACCTCTCGTGTAGTTACGGGTTTCAGTGGTGGATCTTGTTTAAGGATTAGTTCCACCTTTTTATCAAATTCTTTGTCGACCGTATCATTTGGGGCGAAAACTTTGGAGAGGTGTTCTGCAAATACGGTTGCTTTCTCTTGTGGGGTTCTTGCCCAGCCAGAATCATACTTCAAAGGAGGCTTTGCAACCTGGGGTCTTCTGTAGTATTTGGTGAACTTCCACAGGGAGTAATTCGTTGCCTCTGTAGCAGACAATGATTCAAGCTGTATCTGTAGTGTGTTATCTCTCCATTCTTTTAATTTGCATTTCAGATCTTCGGCGGCCCTATTGAAGTTCGTTTTATCTCTTCCTAGTCTGGTTAGATGCCACACTCTGCGTAGTCGTCTCTTCTCTAACAGTGCAGATTTTATTTCTAGCGGATAGTTAGTGGTCATGGTTTTACGCTGGTTGTTTTCCGGGGTACTGATTTTTAATAACTGATCCAGCAAGCCCTCTGTATAAGCGTAGTTATGTATTTTGCTGAGTCCTCCACATCATCACTAGTTTTAAGAGCTACTTTCAATTTTATATTTTTATTTATATACTCTCTGAAGTAGTCCCAGTCAATATTCTTATTATGTAGGGTTTCTGGAGCTGTTATTTCTATGACATTTGTGCTTATAGTAAGTATAACTGGCGTGTGGTCAGACGAGCCGTCATAGCAGGATTCTGTTTTTAGATAGTTGTTAGGTATACCCTTGATTATGAAGAAGGCCAGGAGGTCGGGTGTTTTGTTGGTGTCACTTGGCCAATATGTTGGCTCACAAGAGGTGATGTGTCTAAGGTTGTTCTTATCAATGCTTAGTTTTAACTGTCGGCCTCTGGTTGTAATGAGCCATGATCCCCAGTAGCTTAGCATTCCAGTCTCCTCCCGCAACATATCGATTGCCAAGTGTTTGCAAGAAGTGGGAAAACATAGCTTCTGAGATTTTATGTTTGGGTGGGCAGTAAACTGCAGACATGGTGAAGTTCTAAGATTTGTCTACCACAGAAATCGACGTCGCCTGAATATGTTCCGTTTTGTAATCGGGCATCTGATGATGTTTGATGGTTTTCTTTATGACCACAGCAGTATCAGCATGGCCTGTTCCATCAGGATGGTGCGTGGCGTAACATTGGTAATTGTCATACTTTACAGATGTTTTGGCAGAGCAGTGTGCTTCGGATATGAGTAAGATGTCCAAATTCTGTGTCTCCATTAACAATTCCACTTCGTCTTTATTTGGGGCAAGCCCATTTACGTTCCAAGTTGCAATGCGTAGTGTGCTCATTTTGATAACTTGTCAACAAGTTTGGCTATGAGGCTCATTAGAGTACCCATTTGTTGTAGGATAATTTCGAATTTTTCATTTTGTTTCAACAGTAATTGTTCTATTGTCAGGTGTAGTGTTGTGATTTGAACTTATGGGTCTTTTTCTGTTGAGGTGCTGTCTCGTGTCTCTCCTTGTAGTGTTTCAGCGTAGGATCTTTCGTCTCTGAGATTGTTGTGTTTAGGCTCTTTTCTGGATGAATAAAACGAATATTTGGGTATGGTTTTTTGCCTGTGAATTTTGTTTTCCTTCTAGTTAAGATCTCCGTATAAACTTGACATCCTTTGTAGTTGGCTGGGTGTGGGCTATTACACAATGCGCATGTTGCCGGGACTTTACGGTCTTGCTTCTGACATTCTGATGTCTTGTGAGACTGTCCACATTTAACACATCTGTATGGTCGCATACAGTAGTTTTTAGTGTGTCCGTACTGCTGACACCTCTGACACTGGACTATTGCCTTTCTTTTTTCGGGTCTTCTATGAGGACAGACTGGTGATAGATATATTTGCTTTGTTGTTAGGACCTGCCTCTAGGTTGACGAAGAAGGTTGAGGTAGGCATCTTTTCAGGGCCGAATTTTGCATTTCTTATCTCACCCGTTACTATATTTCCTGTAGCCTCTATTTCTTCCTTGATGATGTTTAGGGGTGTAGATGGGTGTAGTTTTTTTATAACTATTCTACACGATCTGTTATCCTTCCTGTTAAAGGTATGGCCAATTAGTCCATTACTCCTAACAAGGCTAATTAAATTTTTGTAGACCTCTATATCTGCACTGATTATTCGGAGCTGAGTTTTGCCGACAATTTTGTAGGTAAATTGGTCCTTTTCTGCTGCTGTCTCTAGGAGCTCAGTTAATTTATTAAGGTCTTCAACTCCATATAATACAATAGGTGGTGGTTTGCTGGGTTTCAGAGGCATCTCATCTGTGATATCTATTGCCATGGGGGCGGTGGTGGCTGTTGTTTGTCAGTTGCAGAGCTGACTGTTGCTCCTTTATTTATATTATCTTCAGGGGGAGCTGAAGCCATGGTGCTTCCCACTGAACTGGATCTCGGTCTTGCTAAAAACAAGCTAGGGTGGAATGCTTTCAGAGGGGATTTAGTTCCTCTAGGCTAGTGGAAGCCTGGAGACAGGTTACTCAACCGCCGCCTGCTGCTCGGCATTATTGCTCATTTAGCACAACTCAGGGGGCAGGTGTAGGGTGGGTCTTGCTAGGAGAAGATGGTCAATCCTATGGACGCGAGCAACTTCACCCCCCTATGATATGCATTTAAAAATAAATATTTCGAACAAATGTTATTTCGGCTAAGTGTAACTTCGGTAAAAAGTTTTTCGACCAAGTGAAACGTCGGAGTAACAAAAAAAATCGAATTGATAATAGGTCAACTGAGACAGTGGCAGATGTGACTTCGATGAAGTAAAAAAAAACGAAACAATAATAGTTGAAAAGTTTTAGGTGAAATGAAATTCGGTCAAATCTTTTTTGAACTTTTGATAGGTAACCAGTGTTTATGTATAAAAATATTTTTGTACTGTAAGTGGGAATTTAAAAATGTGCCACTATGAAATGTCTTTTACTGTAAAACGGATCCGGTTAATGGCTGTTAAGGGGTTAAACCAACGATGCTACTATGACATTTTGATATCTTTTTGTTATTTGGTATTTGATAAACCAACTTAGGAACTTATTAAGGTAAAAATGTTATTTCTTATGACTAAACATGCAGCTTTAATCATAGCATTTTCATATAGGCTCTGCCTAGATACTTGTATTTTCTTATAGAAGAAGACATAAAAGCGTTTACGGAAGATTGGCCGGAAAAGGCGAAAAATCGGGAAGAGTGGAAGGCTATAGGGGGAAAAATTTGCCCAGCAGTGAGACAATATAGTAATAAAAAAAGACTTATATAGTAACAATAATATACTAATAAAAAAAGACTTAATCGGCTTGTTGTACATTTGCTGGTGGAAGCAAGGTATCCCATTCCATTAGAAACGAAAATGAAAAGTAAGAAAACAATTATGGGCATAATCTTCACGTACACGAAACTTACCCAGTAACACTTTCCATACCAGATTCCTATAGGCAGCCGGCACTGTAAACCTCAAACAGAATTGTTTTAGCTTCACTTTATCCCAGGGTTTCTCCTTCATCAATATTTCAAGCGATTTCTTTTCTTCGACCCCCCGGCACCCAACTTTTTCATAGTAAGACGAACGAAAATTCCTTTCATCCGTCATCTTGAATCTTTGTGGCTTATTCTCAGCGTTTAAACTTCATCAGTTCTGATTCGATTCTTCGAGAAAATTCAAGGTATTTGAATAAGAAAATGGAAATCAGAAAATGCCTATTTATTTTGGAAATTACAATTTGACAATTGACATTGACAATATAGAGCTAGTCAATTTGACATTTTCATTTGACATTGTAGCACTACAGATAATCTAGAAATCTTTTACTTACATTGCCATTGCTGAATTTATTCGATTTACCTACATACATACAGAAAATATTGATCTGAAGGTTTTGTTTTATTGTTAGATAAATAATGTTATTTTATTGTTGAGAGTATTGAAAAGCATGGTTCATATGTTCATTGCACACATTAAACTAAAACTCATAACAAGACTGTTGAATTCCAATTTCAAATCGACCAAACAAAATAGTCTTGTTACTATGGTTGTAAGTAACAACGCCAAATTTTGTTTGGCTTGTGTCAAACAAAGATAAAAGGGTTAATTTATTATTTACCAGCTAAAACCAAAGATTTTTGGACATAAATGCACAGTAGTATAACATTCATTCAGTAGAAAATGGAGGTACCCGATGCTTTAAACGATCCTGAATATGTAAAGAAAAAACGGGAAGAATTGCGTATTTTCTTCCAGGATGCCAAGCTTCCGAAAGAAATGATCGAAAAAGCCATTGAGAATGAGCTGAAACCTCTTAAATTGGGTTTAAATAGACCATACATAGCGGCTTCTCATCCTGGCGAAGTCAAAACTGAGCAAGAAGTACTGGCAGGTCAGCCCTTCACTAAAATAGATGACCAGAATCATCCATTGACTCTAGAAGAAATAAAAGAGATGTTGAAAGACAACCCTATCATAGCAGAGAAAGCGCGCCAAATTCAGATTATGACGCAAAACGAAGGTCTCAACAAGCAAGTAGCTATACCCCTGAGTGAAATAAACTTAACAAGCTACAACGACATGAGGAAGGAGCTGGATGCTGCTAAAGGTGACGAAGAGAAAATTAGCAAATTAAATTACAAAAATATGCTTTCTTTGATGACTTCTGTATCTGACTACAAAAAGAAATGTGCAAGTGAATGCGATGAAACTACCTCAGAGCTCAAGGAGCGTGCCGACTCGGATAGCGATGAAAAAGAATACGATGCAATAGAGAAAGTGGTCAGCCAGTACACCACTAAGTCTTACGAAACAAGGTATCAAGAAACTAAAGATATGTTAGTGAAAATGGCTGATAGCTATGATGAAGCAGAATCATCTCAAAATCGAAAAGCAAAACAAACGGTAGAAATAGAGAAGAACCCTATCCTTAAAAATTCATCTGTGCAACTAATAAAAGGACAAACAAGGCGTTCAGCATTTAATGAAGTAAAAGAACAGTATGCTATAAACGAAGCCTTGAATATACCCTTAGTAAATAATCCAGTAGCTCCTGATCTAAGCAGCAAAAGTAAAAGAAGACCAGAGAAACCAAAAAGCGAAGAAGAGGAAAATATCAACGTAGAAGATGTTTTTCCTAAAAGTTTTGCAGCGAAACTTAAAGATACTGAGAGGGCATTACGTGAAGTAAACTCTGTCCTAAATAATGTAGTACCACCACCACCCACATTGAAGAAGACCTCAGAAAACAACAATAATAACAAATCTATCAAGTCTGATGAAAATGAAATTGATATCAAGGAAATACCATCAGAAACTGTTAAGAATAGTAAGCTACAAAAGTTTGACGCAGAGGCGGAGCAAACTTTACAAACCACTCTGGAAAATATATTTGAATCGACTAATAATGGAGAACCAGAAAACAATGAAATGGAAGTCACAGAAATGAAAAATCTGGCTCGAAACATCGTTGAAGGTGCAGAAAACCTAAGTACTCTAATACGTGAAGATATAACAAATAAACTGAACAGTATGAACGAACTATTAAATGACGTTAATGAGGCATTAGAAAATTCAAGGCAATCTAACATTGTTTATGACAAAATAAAAGAAGAGGGAGAGTTACTTAAGCGTGGGATGCAAACTGAGGTAAAAGTAAAGGAAATTGAGGAAGTCAGAAAAACAACTGCTAAGGCAGATGAAATTCAAGAAGAAGAAAAGCCATCCGATGACCCACAGATGGATAGCATACATGATGCAATTAAAAAACTGAATTCTGAATTAAGACATCACGAAGATAGAATAAATCAAAGCAAGGCTAGGTATGAACAAAGAAATGACGAGTGCAAAACATTTATTAAGGAAGTTGATGAAATACTTTTAAAATCCCATAAAATTTTACATCCTAAGAAGAAAATGTTGGAAGATGCTAAAAAAAATATACAAATTGAAAACAATCGTACTGCTGACGATAATATTACCGTTGACGAAAAGTCTGCTACTGAAACCAAAACCGAACAATTAGATGAAAACGGAAAGAAGATACGTAAGGAAGTGTGGGACCTAGACTTCTCTTACCAAGATGAGAATAAAAAGAAAAAAGAAGAGTTACAAAAAAAACAAGAACAAGAACGGAGCGATAGGATAAACAGTCTTCTTTATAACATAAAAGATAAGATGAAAGATAATAAAGACGTCTTAAGATTAGCCAATAATATGATTAGGAGGGAAGAGAATAGAAGGAACGCTCTTGCAGATAAATCTGGTAAGATTATTGAATTACCGCCAGAAGAGACTGATACAAGAGCTCAAGGAGATCATCTTGAGGTTGCAGATTCACAATCAACGGGTGCCAAAGAAGTACCCTTGTTAACTGATGGAACAGTCCAAGGTAATTTTACAAAAACGAATTGCCTAATATAATAATAAAATCTCTTTACTTTGTAGTTGACGGGGATCAGGCTTTCTTCGTTAAGAAAGCCCGATTAGACAGCTTTTTAACTGTATATTATTCCAAATGCTCACACTACGAAAACATAGCAGTCAATCTGAACTTTAAATTTCTTGCAGTATATGAAAGTTACTTAGAAAAGAAAAAGGCTGAAGAGAAAAAGAAACAAGAAGAAGCTCAGAAAGAGAGACTAAGGCAGATGGAGTTTCAGAGGAAGGTGGAGAAGGAACTGGAAGAAATGAACAAATCTCCGCGGATGACAAAGGAGTTCATCAAAAACCATTGCCGACAACACAAATTGTACAGCACGCCATATCTGAATGACATTCTGTATTTACATTTCAAGGTAAAAGTTATTTTACGAAAGCAGGTTGGAAAGTTTACTGCAATTTATTGGCAGACGACTTTGTTCCAATTTTGTAGTATGACTAGGCATGCATTGCATGAGCGTCAGTACTTAATGCAATTTTTTACTTATGTATGTATAATTGATTTGATTTTTGTTTTATCCGCGGATATTTTGATAAGAATACAGAATAAACTACTGAGTTAAGTCTATTTTAAAATAATATTGAATATATACATTTTTTCTGCAGGGCTTCTCAAAAATTGAAAACTTAGATGAATACACGGGTCTGAAATGCATATTTTTGGAGAACAACGGTATCCAGAGGATTGAAGGACTGGACACTTTATCTGAACTGAAGTGCTTATACCTCCATTATAATGTACTGAGGAAAATCGAAAACTTAGACGGCTGTCCTAAGTTGGACACTTTAAATATCGACCATAACTTCGTTGGTAAAATAGAGAATCTGGATGTGGTTCCCGATTTGCATACGCTTAGTATCGCTCATAACATGCTCAGTGGTGTTGGTGAGTTTGAATTTATATAATGTCACAGTATAATATTTATTTGTAACATTTAAGCATCGTGTGAACTTAATCTTTCTACAACGGAGTCAAATGCTTTACTTAGATCCAAAATTACTAAATAATGACACCCTTATTGTTACTTCTTATACAAGTAAAATATACAATGTTTCAGACGACCTAGCTCATCTAAAGGATTGCAGAAATCTCTCAGTTTTGGATTTATCATACAATCGCTTGGAGGATCCTCTCATAGTAGATGTGCTTGCTGACATGAATATATTGAAAGGTATTTCCGTGCTGAGAATTTTTCAGGTTTGGTTTTGTCTAGAACACCTGGGTGGTATTCATATGGCACATCGAGGTTTAGTTAGAACCACGCATATTTTTTTTTTTGGGACCATCCCACCGCACTATTCCCAAACCACTGCAACTCCTGAAAACCAGAATCAACAGTGGCGACCACCACAAAAGCGCCGAGGCAATGAAACTCGACAAAGTCCCGGAGAATGAATTTAACTGTCTTGGATCCCGCAACAAAATTAATCAGAAAAGAATAATGGAGGAGTAGGAAAAAAACATAAATTTCCACTTCCCTCCATATCAAGCAGGAGACAGAACAAACAAGGCCACTAGGCACAAAGGGTTGTTTACAACTGGGATAAGCCTAGTTGCCTAGCACCACGGATAAAAATAAGAATTAATATTAATGGGTCCTAACATTGTGAGCTGTTATGTTTGATTCCAATAATAGGTATGGCAAAAACGCTTAACCGCACGGAATTTTTTTCTACTTTCCACAAGGTCCGTATAGTAAACAACTCCTGAGGTAGCCTCTATATTATTCAACATAATATTACGTTCATTCTGCCAAAGAATACACTCCCATAAGATATGATGTGCAGATTGTACATATTCGCAGTCAGATGTAGACACGCAAATGTCTGACACTGATAATGTAGAACATTGTGATGTATGTAAAGCCATTTTTTTTTAAACTCCGTGTAAACGCCAGAGTCCAGTACTACTTTATAAATTTCCATAACTTCATGTTACAGTGCTGGTGCTAACCGGTAACCCAGTGATCCGCAACATCCCAGCGTACCGCAAAACCCTGACTCTTCGGTTGAAGGAGCTACTTAACTTAGACAACCGGCCGGTGTTCCCTAGGGACCGCGCTTGTGCCGAAGCTTGGCAACGAGGTGGAGTGCAGGAGGAAATCGCTGAGAGGAGACGGTAAGAAAGAGATAGGCTTGTTAATCGTTAAGTTTAGTAGGTAAGGGTCGGGGTTCCGCAAGAAGCTATATTAGGTAGGTATAAAAACATGGTGCTATCATGGAAGTTTTAGCTGTGATACACACGGGAGCTTTTATCAGTGTGTCTCACGTGCTGTTTGATTTGCTTGAGCTCAAAGACGCGGGTTGAAAATCCAAGCAATAAACAATTAAAAAACGTGATTTTTAATGTGCCTTGTCCCCTTGGCATATTATTTTACCATTGTTTGAAACATCTGTTTTAGTTGGATAGCCAAAGACCAAGAGAAAGTGATGCAGAGTGTCCGATACTTAATAAAAATGCGCGACGAGAAGAAGGCAATAAGGGAGGCTAAGGAAAAGGAGGCATTGGAGATAGAAGGACTACAAGCTAGTAAGGTATGAATAAATCTATTTATTAACATGTGGGCGTTTGCGCGAGTCATGGAAAGAGTAAAAGGTCATGAGGGAAACTTATGCCTAGCAGTGAGACAAACTATGTTGAGAAAATAAAATATCATCATCATCATCATTTCAGCCGAAAGACGTCCACTGCTGGCCATAGGCCTCCCCCAGGCGTCGCCAGATTCACCGATCCCGTGCGTCTCCCATCCAGCGCCTTCCCGCAACCTTAACCAGTCATCGATCCACCTAGTGGGAGGCCTTCCAACATATCGTCTTCCGGTTCGCGGTCGCCATTCCAGAACTTTTCGGCCCCAACGGCCATCCGTTCTGCGAGCAATGTGCCCTGCCCACTGCCACTTAAGTTTGGCAATTCTTCGGCTCTTAAATAAAATATGTGAAGAGAAAATTTGCACCCTTTTTGCCGTATTTTTTATGGAGCAGGCCTACAGAACGCCAAATATAATTATCGTTTAAACTGTAAAGTTGACGATTGAGCGATCACTTTTCGTAATAAAACCTTAAGGTTGTCCTAGTCGACGGCACGAACTATTTTGTGCGCGGGGTTAAAATGCCTGCTATCTCACCCGACAACACGTGCGAAAGAGATAGATGCTGTGATGAGCAGTAAGAAGCTAGTTCGCGTACGGATTAGCACTTTTATTTATTTATTTATTTAGACTTCATGCACAAAAGGCACAAAGGCGGACTTAATGCCTTAGGCATTCTCTACCTGTCAACCAAGGGTGGTGAAGAGATAACAGGCAGGAGCTTTTTTCAATAATAAAAATAAACCAGTTAATAAATAACATACTAAAATACGTAAAATACACGTACGTATATGTATTGAAAATAATATATACTTATCTAATATATATAAATCTCCTGTCACGATGTTTGTCCGCGATGGATTCCTAAACTACATAACCGATTTTAAATTAAATTGGCACACCGTGAGCAGTCTGGTCCAACTTGAGATATAGGGTAGGGTAGGGTAGGGTACTACCTATACAAACTACCTATATAAACTACCTATAGTTAGGGTAGGGTAGGTAGGGTAGGTAGGGTAGGTAGGGTAGGTAGAGTAGGTAGGGTAGGTAGGGTAGGTAGGGTAGGTAGGGTAGATGAATGTTTGGTGTTTTTATGGCAAAACAAAGTTTGCCGGGTCAGCTAGTAAATAGTATAAAAAATAATTATTATAAAGTAACAGAAAAGAAGAAGGTGAGATGACTCTGCTTAGTAGTTTTGAAAATAAATCCGCAATTTCCGCTTGCATGGTGGCCGTCCTGATCTCGGAAGGAAGCGCATTCCAAAGAAGCGAGTTTTTAGCGAAATGAATGATGATTTAGGACGAAAACCAGCGCGCGAATTGTGTAAACAGACCTTTGGGAGTCTAGATATCATGAAAAAACGATTCAATTTATATTTTCAAAATAAAATTATTTGCATTTTTGAACGTATAATATATCCATGCATGGTGGCCGTTTTGCAATTTTCCTTCTTCTTATGGTATTTATTTCCGCCCAAAGATGCGTTAAAATTAGTGTTGAAATATGAAACTTTCGACGCTCATAACATCATTCTAATATTTTTCTTTTTACCCGGCTGCAAGGAAAGGGTTATGTTTTTCGCGCGTATCTTGTTTGTATTTATGTACGTTTGTATGTTTTTACTTTTTAACCGACTGACCAAAAAGGAGGAGGTTCTATGTTCGACATTATGTTTGTTTTTTTTTTTTTTTTTTTTTTTTTTTTTTTTTTTTGTGTATGTTCACGCATATCTCCGTCAATTTTGGACCGATTTTGAAAATTCTTTTTTTGTTTGAAAAAGTATGTTTCGAAATTGGTCCCATTTTAGTTTGGTGAAGATCTGATGAAGAACTTCGAAGATATACAACAGAACTCTTCAATAAATTACGGCAAATCTCTCGGGATTGCTGCAATCGCATGTCTGTTTATTGATTATACCATTTCATAACATAACATCACGCCAGTACGCTCTTAAGGGGTGCGCAGATCTCTTATTTCACCGGTTATGTTCAAGTTGCATGACATTCGGGTTATCTATTCTGGCGTTATAGGTACCTTACTAAACAACTTGCCTATTATGTACAACTAAAAAGTGAAAAATAAAAAGCTTTTTTTACAAAAAAATACATTTTATTGATATGATATACAACAGAACTCTTCAATAAATTACGGCAAATCTCTCGGGATTGCTGCAATCGCATATCTGTTTATTGATTATACCATTTCATAACATAACATCACGCCAGTACGCTCTTAAGGGGTGCGCAGATCTCTCATTTCACCGGTTATGTTCAAGTTTCATGACATTCGGGTTATCTATTCTGGCGTTATAGGTACCTTACTAAACAACTTGCCTATTAGGTACAACTAAAAAGTATAAAATAAAAAGCTTTTTTACAAAAAAATACTACCGACTTCCAAATAAAAAAACTACAAAGTGAAAAATAACTTTATTTTTGGAAGTCGGTGTCCATAACGCAAAAAATTGGTACCTACCTACAAAAGACACCGACTTCCAAAAATAAAGTTATTTTTCACTTTGTAGTTTTTTTATTTGGAAGTCGGTAGTATTTTTTTGTAAAAAAGCTTTTTATTGTTTCCATACAGGGCTACATACTCGTAATGATGAGACAAATTGATATAATTTTTACCCGACTGCCGAAGGAGGGTAATGTGTTTATCAGTCTATGTATGTATGTATGTATGTATGTATGTATATATGTATGTATGTATGTATGTATGTATGTATGTATGTATGTATGTTTGTTCCTATATGGCGTTCCAGAGACCAAACGCGTTGACCGATTTTGATGATTCATACGTCAATCGATTCGTCTTAACCTTGCGAGTGTCATAGGCTACATTAAAATTGGAAAATAGAAAAATGGCGGCTTTTGGGCGCCATATTGTGGGGGGCCAATTTTATTTTTTCTTCCAAACCCATCGTGTGGGGTATCAAAATAAAGGGTTTTTAGAGGCGATTTCAAAAATATATAACACTTATATATTTAAATGTACCTAATTCGAAAAAAAATTTAACTAAAAAGTTATAAATAAAAAAGTTAATTAAAAAAATCAAAATACCCGACTGCTTAAAAAGCGAACTAAAAAGACGTAAACAAGAAGAAAATCATGCTGTGCAGTCGGAGGATACATCTGGTTTTAGTCAGCCAGCTCGCGAATATGTATCCTCCGACTGCACAGCATGATTTTCTTCTTGTTTACGTCTTTTTAGTTCGCTTTTTAAGCAGTCGGGTATTTTGATTTTTTTAATTAACTTTTTTATTTATTTTGAAAGTACCTACATCGTCAAACAGTGGAGTAATCGCCAGACTACATTTGTATGCAAGAATGATCGACTAGTGTAACCTTAAACTAAACCATTAACCCTTCTGCTATTTACTATCTTTCATGAATTTTTAATGAATAAATAAATATGAAATAATCTAAATAAAACATAATTTCCTGATCGTACTTATCTATGTATTAACTTGCGAATTGATGATTAACAGCAAGAAGAAAACCCCGAAGAAGATAAACCAGATACTGAAAGTCTACAAAATCCAGAAAAACTAGATTGTGAAAGTGGTCCTTCAACTCTGGAGGAAAAGTATGGACCAGAAGAGGTTAAGGTCAAGGATGGAATAGCGGTGGATATGCTTTCAGGATCTGAAGAAGATGACTCTACAAGCGAAGATAGCAGTGATGAGAGTGACAATAAGGATGATGGTAAATAATTTGAAGATTGTTAGACTGAGAGGGCTCATAGTATAATAATGATAGAGGGTGACTCATGTAGCATAGAAGCAATACCTGTTTTTCCAAAGGGTCTGGTCAGTGACGTAAGTCATCATCATCAGCCTTATTATAATGTTCCCACTGCTGGGACACCGGCATTTCTGTGAGAGAGGTAATGGGCCGTAATCCCTCGGGCCCAGTGCGGGTTGGTGGATGTCACATGGCTTCGAATTTTTGGTTCTAGGACAAGCCGGTTTCCTTCACCGTTTAAGAGCAGTGGTGATGAAATAATTTACACAAAGTAAATTGCCCCTGCCTGGGTTCGAACTCACGACCTACGACACATAAGTCGGGGCCGTTACAACTGGGCCACCACTGCTCGAGTTTTTAAGTTAGTAATTAGGTTATTAACAAACACCTTAGTGTTAATTTTACCTAAGGGGTCGACATTATTGTGTTCTTCTAATGTAAAACCAAGTCGGTTAATGTGTTTACTTGTAACATAATTAATGAGGTACTTACCTACTGAATAAATTATCCGATTTGCGCCCGGTTGGAGTTCACCCTTTAGCACCCAGTCGTACCCGTTGTGGTCTTGGGCCCGCCCCTGTGGAACATCGCACGACATGCGGTGCTGGTTTCCGACACTATCACGTCCCACATAGGTGACACACCTCTCCGCCAAATAAGCCCAGACGATGCGGCGAAGATAGGGAGGCACTCGATGATACCGCAGTGCCTCCCGAACACAACTCCAAGGCAGGGTGTTGAAGGTGTTGGAAATGTCAAAGACACCGCCAACATTACCCCACCACGGGACACCGCTTCGACCGCCAGGACTCTCACCTGCGATCTCGCATGGATGGTGGAGCGCCTATGCCGAAAGCCGAACAGGCTTTCATCTAGGTCTGGACCCTCACTGAACAAGTGGCTGACGAGGCGGGCAGCGATTATTCACTCGAACAGCTTACCCAACTCGTCTATACAGCACTATGGAACGGTACGCGGATGGCGAGTCCGCAGGGCGCCCCACCTTCCTGAGCAGGACCAGACGACCAGATTTCCACAAAGTGGGAAACTGGCCCCGCACGCTGTGAAGAGTCCTTTCAGCCAGGGCTCTAGCTCCTTCAGAGTGAGGGCTAGCACGTGGCCGTGGATCCCGTTGGGCCCCGGAGCCACGATCTTGGCCCGGAGCCGCATCACGGCCGCCCCCATCTCTGCCAGTGTCTCCTCTCTGCAGCCGTGGGCAAAGCCATCGGCGGCGGAATATGCTCCGTTCTCGCCGGGAAATGGGCTGCGAGTGCGACTACCTCCTTCAGCAGCTTGGGTTGGAGACTCTCCGTAAGTGGAAGCGCGACGGCTCAAAGTTTCCCTCGAACTTCTTCGCGCGGCTTCTTCGTCAGGGACCCGACGACTTCTCGTCCGGTATCGGGTGTACTGGCGTCTGGCCGCTATGCTCGCGACACGCTACTGTGCGTTCTTGGCGGACCACCTGTGCACCTGGCACCTCGCTGGCTGTGCGTGGACCCGGGGCATGGACGCGTCGCTGATGCGTCATCGTTATGATGAGATTACAATCTCATTACTTGCCTTTACATAACTACTACGCGGACTCTGGTACATAATACTGGACATAAGTATGGTGTAGCCGTGTAGGTATTAGGTATATTAAAGGAAACATCGTCTTAGTGCCTTTTCATACGCCCTGGTTGCCGGGAGGCTGGTGCCGGGTACCCGGGGTGAAGTGTATAACCAATCCATCTACGTTAGCTTTCACAACTACGGTGTACATGGCTATACATTAATCGGCTACCCAGCAACCGACGCGTATAAAAAGGCACTATGAGTAACTGTACCTACCTTTATTTACTATTAATCTACCTATCTAGAAAAGCAGTGTAGGTGACGAAAAATTTTATGAACTGCAAAAATAACTTTGTAAGAAAACACACAAAAACAAAAAAAAAACATAACACAAAACAAAAAAAAAAACACTTAATTAACACACAAAAACAAAAATATTTACACATTTTATATATCTAGGAAACGGGACGAGACTTCGAGAAAAGGAGGGTACGGCTATGTCTTTGTTTACTCGATTTGTTGGGGCACAGCAGTGCCCCCAGATATTCTGACCAATCTTGAAGATCCCATGGGGTATCTAAA
The DNA here is from genome assembly GCA_945859665.1 of Anorthoa munda. Taxonomy (NCBI): domain Eukaryota; kingdom Metazoa; phylum Arthropoda; class Insecta; order Lepidoptera; family Noctuidae; genus Anorthoa; species Anorthoa munda. The sequence goes on along the minus strand of OX243896.1, from coordinate 1,075,060 downwards.
AGTATTTATCTTCAAATTCATTTTTCTTTTTCATTCAACCAGGTCCCGAGACAGGCAATATCGAGTGGTCACAAATAGACCGCAGCAAGCGATTGGTACAAGAGATCACGAATGACCCTCCACCAGCACCGCCGGAAGACTATTGGTATGGCTACGGGAACATCAAGCCGAAGAATGAACAAAACTCGTAAGTATCTGAGGACCATTTTAATTAGACAATAATAGTGTTTCATTCACTGCTTCCTTGGTCTAGTGGTCCCATGCACTAATGCTGATTATGAGATCCTGGGTAAAGCTATCTACTCATCTAAGCCGCCCGGCCGCCCAACCCCCAACCCAGGCAGGCCTTATTTTGAAAAGATCTTGTCGCCGGCTGTTACCCGCCGGCACTCCTCTGCGCTCATTAAGTTGCTCGCTGGCTTTCAAGGAATAGTGACGTGTCAGTGTTTAATAGCAACTAAAAACATTATGGAATGGGAAGTAGAGTAGTAATACCTATCGGCCGGGTTCGTGCCGGCATCCCCGTTGTGTATACAGCTTTAAATCCGTCGGGCAATGTGGTGTTTGGTTTTTCCATCTGGAATTTCTCAGAGGTAGCCTGGAGTATGGGTTTGTGCCCGGTTGATGGCAATAGGCTCGTCCTCTCTCTATTACAGGAGACTTAATCATAACCGACGAAACGTGAATGTACTGTAGGTGCACCTCTGCGGCAGATGTTCTGCGTAACCCGGGGGTTACAAGATGTCCTCATCATTACGATTGAGATCATACGCGTCTCCAATCGCACGCTATTTAACTCGAATTTCAGCTACTATCAAGTTCTATTAGCTGCCCCGTGGATATCATCGCTTTACCTAGCCAGAAAGCGTCTTTCTTTTCCATTTAATCTATATATATAAAAATCAATCCCTATTTCCCTTGGTCATTTAATCTATATATATAAAAATCAATCCCTATTTCCCTTGGTCACGGCATCACGCGTAAACGGCTGGATTTCGTTAATTCTGTTTTTGTTGTGTTTGTTATTGATAGGAAAAGGTTCTTAAGAAAAAAAAAATAAGAAAAAATAAATTGGTACTTAGGTAGGGTAGGTAGGGTAGGTTAGGTAGGGTAGTGTAGGTAGGGTAGGTGGGGTAGGGTTGGTAGGGTAGGTAGGGTAGGTGGGGTAGGGTTGGTAGGGTTGGTAGGGTAGGTAGGGTAGGTTAGGTAGGGTAGTGTAGGTAGGGTAGGTGGGGTAGGGTTGGTAGGGTAGGGTAGGTAGAGTAGGTAGAGTAGATCAATGTTTGGTGTTTTTATGGCAAAACAAAGTTTGCCGGGTCAGCTAGTTTCCTAATAAATTAAAATGTTTACAGTGACATCACTTCAGATTTCGAAGCAATCAACAAACTGTTATTCAATCAACCATCGCATTCAGGAAGGAAGGGGGTTACTAAGATATTAGAAGGTAAACTATACATTACTTACTGTTTTCCTTTAGTGTTGATATATTTAACATAATTTTAATAGGTGTTATAATAATTCATGAATAAATAAATAAAAAAATAAAAAATATTAATTTCAGACTCCAAAAACCGAAAAGCAAAAGTAACCGAAATTAACTCTGAGGAAGAAAAAGCAGCGGATGTAGCCGAGAAGAAACCATTGATTCAAATAATAGATTCATCTGAGAAGAAAGGTGCAGACAAAAACGAATCTAATGTCAATGAGAATAAAGTCATTATTGACGATGTGACGAATACTAACAGCGAGATAATAGAGAAACGTAATTCAGACGATAACAACGAGAAACTTAAAGAAGAAAAGAAAACCATGAACTATTTTAATAATACAGGAATTGTAATAGAAGGCAACAAAGTCATAGATCACGACAAGAAGACCATTACAGAAAAACCAAAAAGTACTAAGAAAAAAATAGCGATTAAAGAAATCCCCATTAAAGAAGTTCCTGTGGACGAAAAAGCTGTTCCAAAAGACTCGCCTAAGAAAGCCGAAGAAAAGAAGGAGGATGTTAAGCAAGTAGACAAAGAAAAAGAAGATAAAGAAGAACCTACGAATCAGGTACAAGCGGAAAGGAGACCGAGTAGTAAGTTAAGTTGTTCGTTACTTTGCATTATATATCGTTCTACTTACTGACACTTTTCATGACACATAGGTATGGATTTTCGTCTTAGTCAAATCAAATCAAAATCATTTATTTGTTAAACATAGATAACAATTACATGCAAGATTTTGAAAATTAGGTAGTGCGCTATGTTTGTTTATTCATACTCTTTCTTGGGGTCAAACCCTTTGCCTTTTCAAATTCAATTACGTAATTAGGCTGTTGTGGTGCCATATTACGATATTAAAATGCCATCATGATCCCTGTGATCCCTGATCCATTCATTCGTCTCTCTGAGAGAGAGACGGAGAAATGAATGACCGCTAGCACAGTCACTATTTTAGACTGGAACCATGATGGCATACTTATAAACACTTCATAAGACGGCCCATTACAACGATCTTTCTTTCTTTATAAAAAAAATCTAGCTCAATTGGAAGGTGAAGGCGTAGCCCTCATAAACTACATGCATCGCATGAACAACGAGGAGTTTGATGATGAGAACCTCGATCTGGAGCCAAGTGCTGAAGATCTGGAGATCTTCGCTGAGCTGGATCGAGAGCAGGTGGAACGACAGGCTAGGATTGACAGGGGAGAGCCTGCTGTTGATCCTATGGTGAGATCCTATTTTTCGTAATATCCGCATTTTTTAATTATTTTTCCTATGTTTTGCCTCAGGTCTCACTGCTGGATAATTTTATCATTTAAATGTTTTTTCTATCTTCCAGCCCTTTATACCAATATATTTGGTGACAGTTCAGTACGTCTTATTGTTTAATCATCCATACTATCTCCATCAGACGTCATTTCAGTATTTACTTGCTTCCTATCTCTCTTCTGCTCTTTCACACAGTTAGTCAATTCGTTCTTTGGTCTGCCTCTTCTCTTATACTACATTCTTTCTTAGTTATTTATGCTCCATGCTCCATGCACACATGGCAGAAGATATATTATTATGTCTAACATGGACGCACAGAGTTTCCTCTAACCATCTTCGTACATGAAGTCTAAATAAAAAAATATAACTTTATTTTCAGAAACTATACGACAAGAAAATGATGGAGGCTTACCACAAGGAACAGGAGTGCGTACCAGCGCATCTCGTTAAGGAGAAGACGATGTTCACAACATACCGACACGACAATGCCTACGACCGTGTAGCACTAAGCCAACTCACTGCTGGAGATAAGCCTGGTAAGATTACAATTACACTTACAGACTACAGTAGCTATATCGAAGTTAAAATCACTGACAAATATGATTATCACAAAACATAACCACTACGGTTGAGTCTGCATAACTGGTAGGTCTACGCAGCATCTGATTAATTTGTCTTTTATAGCTTATTTGTGTAAACCATTTACTTTTACCTCATGAGTGTGGTCCCGGATATAATTCGAAGTTCGAAGATCTCTGGTAGTCGTTCCGAATGTTCAGAAGTCCTAAATACTGACCAAGGGATATCGAGTTACCCACTAATCAGCCTTTTAACGTTCCCACTGCTAGGACACAGGCCTTCGCGGGCCCAGTGCCGATTGATAAATAGGGAGTGAGAGCGAGCTTAATGCGGATTCGTAGATATTTTCTCGCGATGTTTTTCTTCACCGTTTTAATAGCAGTTGTGATGAAATAATTTACACAAAGTGATGCGCCTGCATGGGTCCGAAACGAACCCACGTCCTACAACTTGGTAATTCGCGGCTGTTACCACTGAGTCACCACTGTTCTTATGTTCGATGAAAAGTTTACCGGATGTAAATACTGAGCTTCCATTGCAGACGATACTAAAGTGAAGTTGACGCATGTGCCGGGCGCCGTGCTGTTCCAATACTTGGACCAGCGGCCCATTACTGATGTGCAGTATGAGATCGGAGAGGAGGAAGTCGAGTCCACGCGTAATTAGCCTTATTGATACACTAGCTTTTAGCCCCCTGCTTAAATTTTCAGCTCCTGATTTCCAAAAATCCATTTTTAGTGATCATTTACATCATATAAGAAACCCTGATGCAATATTTAGACCCAGCGCTTTCGGCTCTATCATGTCGTTACTTTTATATTTAAACACTAGCTTTTGCCCGCGGCTTCGCACGCGTAGACTACATGCTTCTCCTTATCATATTTTAACAGTATGTAGAGAAAAGTAAAAAATAATGTAATGCGAAAGTGTTTCTTAGGACAGACTTATACTTACCTACTCTATCATCAATACGCTCTATCCTTGTCCCGTTCCGTATGCCTACACTATTTCTGTGTTTATCCATGACTAATAAGTAAGTAATCATAAGCATAAGTAATTAAATTAAAGTATTTCCTTATAAACAACATTTTAAACCATTTTGGATGTTGACGCCAATATCACCAGACTATTTGATGAGATAACACGTGAACACGCTACATAGAACTAACTGTCCACGGAAAAAGCAATTTGCCCTCAAATCTACACCAGCATACTTCAGAGTTTGTCCTTGAGCCTTATTAATTGTAATGTCGAAGCAGATTTTCCCGTCCCTATTTAATTCCTATATTTATGCGTTGAGCCATTTTATAATTACCAACAGACTTTAAAGATAATAATTTTTCCTTTGTAAAAGAAGGACTTTTGTACACACCATTTCATCCTCCATGATCCGCCCACCCCCAAGGATGGAATTCCCAAAAAACCTTAATTTGCGTTAGATTTTAATCTTCAGCCCAAACCCAATATTCGAAGATCCTAACTTCAAAACTGGCCGACTTTCATACAAATTTTCATCCCCTATTTCAACCCCTTAGGGGTGGAATTCACAAAAATTCTTTCTTAGTGGATGCCTGCACAGTATAAAGTATCTTTTTGCAAAATTTCAAGTCTCTAGACGATTTCACCCTCATGGGGGTGATATCTTCAAAATCGCTGAGATACGTGTAAATTATTTTTTAATCTTCAGCCTAAACCCAAAATATGAAGATCCTGACTTTAAAACCGACGGCTTTTCATACAAACTTTCATCCCCTATTTCACACCCTTAGGGGTGGAATTCACAAAAATCCTTTCTTAGTGCTCACCTACACTACCAAAGGAACCTACGTGCCAAGTTTCATGATTGAAGCTTCAGCCGTTTGGCCTGTGCGTTGATGGTCAGTGAGTGAGTCAGTCAGTCACTTTCTTCTTTTATATGTTTAGATAGAAAGAAGAAGATATAGTTAAATTAGGTATGTAAATTTATTAACATAGTTATAAGTGTACTGTACTGTGTAATACTAACAAATTAAAGATCATGGTCCGAATTTCCGAAATAAATAATTGATTGATATAATATAAAAATATAGATTTGGCTTATTATTTATAATATAGCTCTGTCAGTTTATAAAATAGGCTAGTAAAACAAGATTTCACATTTGGAGTTACATAGAGAGTTAGATTAGACTTTCATCTTTGAGAAAAACAAAATAGGAAACCTTTCAGAAGTATCTCAATTGCGTCATTTATGATAAAAGAAGGGGACAGTTTCTGATGAAACCATGACCGCTAGTAATTCTTTTACTAAGCAGTCAGCACGCCAAAAGGTAACTTGAACTGAAGTAAAAAATAATCTTTCATTTGCAGCATCATCAGGTGAAACAGATTCAATAAATATATCATCAGACACAGGCTCAAGTGAAGAGGAATCTAAGGAAGATATAGCTAAAGTAGCTAAGAAGCCGACTAACAGACCTGCCACTGGTTCTAGCACTAAACAGAAGGAAACTGCTGCTTCTAAAGATAAAGGCAAATATTTGAAGGACAATAAAACTGCTGCAGAAAAGAAGACTGCTGGAAAGAAGGGTGATGAGAATAGTGCTGGACAGAAGGCGGATAGAAAGCGTTCTGGTAGACGTCATGGTAATCAGGACAGCGACGATGCAGCACCAGCGGTTGCTGTTGATGAACCGGTACCAAGTGCGTCTAGTGACACAAGTAAGATTCAGATCATTATCTAGATAAATGGGTTTGATTCCCAGGTCAGGCAAAGTGTTATTGAGTTTTTTTCCAATAGGAATTTCTCAGTAGCTGCCTGGCGTTTGGAAGTTAGCAGTGTAAAACCCCATTTAGATAGTAGGCCTTTGGTCTTATTGGTTGGATCTCTCATTCATGTCATAATGCCACCCCATTGGACTATGAGAGCTCGTGTTTGCGCACTATAATATCTTCCGCGCCGATGGCTCCTCCCCGCTGAGATTGGGCGCCCGGGAGTTCGGCTCGGAGTTTCCTTGCGTGATCGAATCAGGAATGAATTTTAAGACATCCGCAAGATAACCAACCATCCGCAAGGTTACCGACATAGCCCAAAGAATTACCAAACTTAAGAGGCAGTGGTCAGGGTACATTGCACGCAGAACGGATGGCCATTGGGACCGAAAAGTTCTGGAGTGGCGATCGCAAACCGGAAGACGTTGCGTTTGAATACCTCCCACTAGGTGGACCAATGACCTGGAGAAGGTTGCGGGGATCCGCTGGATGCGAGACGCACGGGACCGGTCAATGTGGCGGCGCTTGGGGGAGGCCCATGTTCAGCAGTGGACGTCTTTTAGTTGAAATGATGAATAATTATAAGCACGCAAAGATTTTTCCTGTTATTTATTCAGACGATTTCTTTGCAGATACAAGCTCGCCGTACCCGGGTACTAGTAACGTTTTGCCTTCGTCCTATGATACGATGCTAAATATTGATCGCAGAGAAGCCAAGAGGTCCATAATAAGCACTATCAATTCTTATAGTGATAACAGATTCCCTTCACAAGGTATTATTTTAAATATATTACAGTAGTACGTGAGTGTAGTAATATACAGGTAGGCAGGATAAGTAGGTACTTGCTAAGCCACGGTGATATCAGGCGGAGCAGACATCCAACCGAATTGTTACCAAAATGTTAGTCGTAAGAGTCTGCAGAGATGAATGCTTAAAGCTATCAGCACTTCAGCACTGACTGCTCTAAACAGTCCATCTACGTATGTTCTTTGTAGAGCGGGGTAGGGTGGATGAGCTAAAGACCACAGACAAAACTGAATAGAACTAGCACTGAACAGGGAAGCATAGCATTAAGGAGAGGAGATCTCTGCGCGCATACTATATCAGTTATTGTAGTAAGAGTGCCAATGATGATGGATAGTACTAGTGGCATTTGTCTTTGCCATAGGAAATAGACATACCCTTTAATGTAACATTCATCCATACTACTATACTACTAAACTTAGCACATAGGTAGACCGTGTCCTGTTTAGGACAAAGGATACTTTGTAATCCGGCTTTTCGTTACCTTGAGTTGATTTCCAACTTTCCCGCAGGCAGAAGCTACTATGAAATACATGGCATCTCTTGTTTCGACTCTTATAAGTCCTTGTTCTATCCTTGCATGTATATCAACAACCATAACTGCTAATGTAGCACGTTTTCTTTTATCCCTGTTCCCAGGAGTAAACTCAGACATGGCAGAGAACGCTCGCATAGAACAGGACGTGGCTTCCGAGATCCTGGACCGTACGCTACAGTACGAGGAGCGGGAGTTGTACCGGCAGTACGACGTCATGAACAGCCATGCCGGCAACATCGATAACAGGACCAATACCATCATCGAGCACATCTCTGATCAGCTGGAGAATGAGTATACTGTGAGCTTCCTTTCCCTCGGTAGCTGAATTAAGAATTTGAATATTTGGTAAACTCTGTGTCTCTCATGATAGACTGAAAACCTGACTTTTAAGTATGGTTCGACTCGTTCTTAACTCAGAAACCGGGTGTTTTATTGTGCCTTGTATAGCGTTTCCATTATTTTGCAGTTTCGAGTTACCCACGTTTCATTTGGCTTTATGCAATTTTGAATGGATAGGAACTTGTTGAAAAGACTGATTAACTGATTCTAAAGAAATTGTTGGGGTCTATTACCAATTTTTTAATTATCTGGAATACGCACGATTCTCTTAAGTGAGGTCTACTTTGGGCTTTAAACAATCTACTGACAACAGTGATTGTATAAATGCCAATATTTTTGGGATTGACATGACATTTTGGTAGGTCAATACAATCCCATACATTTTTGACTTTACGACTATCATTATTGCTGCTAGAATTTCACTTTGCCTAGAAGCTCTTATCCCTCAGCTATTTGTGAGAACCACGACAGATTGAATTATCTTCTTTACCATTAACTTTTTATTTTGTTAGCCTGAATTGTGCCACTCCTTCCACTTCTCTCGGTGTTGTGCTTCATCTCGCCAATTCTCAATAAAACCATCCAGAGCGTCTCGCCATCTTCTCCTCGGTCTGTCATTCACTCACTTCGTCCTTATTTCCAGCTCCCCGAAGTATCCCGCATCCTCGAAGCACACATGGACGTCGCCGAACAAAGATGGAGGGCTGGCGAGTTGCTACAGTTCATCCCAGGCAGTCCCGAAGAATCCTTCAACGAAGGCAACGATGACAACGAAGCTACCCTGATCCCAAGCCATAACGCATCTATATCTCTTGAAGATACTCTCACAGACGAGAACGTGAACAGAATGGGCGCTATAGTACAAGATGACTCGGGAATCGGTAATGACACTACACTGAGTGATACCACTGAGGTTAATAAAAGTGTCGATGGGAATGATAAAGCGGATGACGATGCTGGTGATGTTACACCACGAAATGTAGACAAAGATGGTAAAGACAGGGATTTGGTAGCTATAAGCAGTCCGATTGCTTCTGGTTCAGGAGACTATACACCATATGAGAAAACAAATGAATCCTTAATGAGTGATGGAGTTCTGGACGATTCTAAAGCATACGAATCAGTACTCGGTGATGAAATTATCTTCAATGATATGTCTACTGACGATATATTTGAAGACTGTGTTGATGATATAGAAGTCAACGGAGATGATAAGAAGGAAGGTCAAGGAGGACAATTTGATAGAGTAGAACAGAACTATTCTTTAGAAATGAAGTTAGCTTTAGGGATTGAAGATGGGAAGATGTAGTATTTGCTGTGTAGCAAATTTTATCACCACGAGTGCTAATGTTCTATTTAGTTTGTATGACTTTCATTCATTTGAAACTATATGGGTGTGTTTGCGAGTTTTTCCTTGTTGGGTGTGTGTTTTACGTATTATTTCTCCCTTACGGAGTGGATCACCAAATGAATGAGCACTTAGGTATAAATTTGATCTCATAATTGTGTGGTTTTTAAATTAAGGTCACAATTTGCTGTACCTTTAGGTAATTAGAGTTTATTTTACCGTTTTATTTAAGAAATTATGTTTTATTTTGTTTAATGTAACTTTTTCTTGTGTTATATTTACTTATGCCAATGTAGTAAGTAGATAGTTCAATATTTACCGAACCTCTTGGTCGCTCGGATTATGAATGCAGATATCCCTTTGGAAAAGCTGATCTGTGCGACTGCTGCTAATAGCAATCGCAGCTTTTTGTGATCAAATTTTCGCTCGTAGCAGAACGGGGAAGAGGTTTGGCGTGAGTTAGTGTTTTAATAAAATATTAAAATTTATTTGTGTAGTTTTACTGAAGACGTACACTGGTGTAACTTAACATGTAAATTAATCGGTTTTCCTAAGGATCAAAGCACACTCAGACGATTTCTTATAGTTGTGGTAAACATACATAACATTACGGCTTCTTCTTCTTCTTCATTACGGCTTAATACCCTGAAGGGTTAGACAGAGGTTCACCCACATTTTGCACGTCATGTTAGTCTCTACCACTAATGATTCTAGCCCTGCAAATACTTCTTCATGATTCTGTCCTCGAGGCGAGCCTATTATCATCAACAGGACATAAATCCAGACTTAGGGGCTACTGAGAAATTCCAGATAGGAAAATCCAATAACAATTTACCCAACCCGGGAATCGAACCCTTCACTTCATGCTCAGTAGTACCGCTTGCAATAACTTGACCACCGAGGCAGTCATCATACATTAGATATATACAGTAGTTGTGGTAAAATAAAACAATAAAATAAACAAACTATTATATAATATTTCATTCTTACAAAATACATTATTGCACTTAAAATATCGTGATCTAAACGTTAATATAAAAATAAACTTCTCTTAATTAACAATAAACATAGTTTTACAGTTAAACTATTTACAAGTTAAAAACAAAATAAATATTTTTTAAATTTCAACGAATTTTGCGTCTGTTAAATATTAGAATGTGACTTGACAGATTTGAAACTTCTTCACCCTTACTTAAAAAAATCTCGACGGTGTTAGCAACTGATTAAAAGATTCTAAATTCAAATTTTGTATAAAACATTTACATCTGCAAATCAATTGCTAAAAACTGTCGAGATTTTTTATAAAAAGCCACTTCTTGTTTGTTTAAAATTGTGTAAAATATTCCTAATTATTTAGCTAATATTCACAACGTAGCTGATAAAACGCTACGTAGATAATAAATGGTTAAAAGCTTGCTAAAAACAATATAACTTTCTTACGCCCAAAAACTCAATAAATAAATATTTAATAAGAAATTATAGCTGAAAAATATGTATAAATAATATTATGGCAACTGTGATGCTATGCATTAGAGAGATCGTGGATATCATATCACACAAGATGTGCAATGTGCAATGTGCATAGGATACATGGAACCTCCTTATCCGCACTGAGACTCCCATTTGTCCGTCGTGAGGACAGGCCTCTTCTCTGTGAGAGGGAATGGGCCGTAATCCACCACGCGGACCCAGTGCAGGTTGGTGAATGTCTCATGTCTTAAAATTTTTGCTTCTTGGACATGCTGGCTTCCTCACGATGTTTTCTTTCACCGTTTTGAGAGTAGTGGTGATGAAATAATTTACACAACTTAAATCGCTTGCCTGGTTGTAGGCCAGTTGTAAGTGTTGGGTTCGAACCCAGTCAGTCGCTTTACTTTGTGTAGAACCAAAAATTCGAAGACATGTGACATCCACCAACCCGCACTGGGTCTGCATGGTGGATTATGGCCCATTCCCTCTCACAGATAGAAGGGCTGTGTCCCAGCAGTGGGCACTTTATAGGCTGATTATGAGTAGGTCCTGTAGTGAATATTATTCTTAATAATTATGAGTAATAAAAAAAAATCTTTCTTTGTTTCACTCTCTGAAAGATTTCCAATTAATCAAGTCACCATGTGTACTGTAAAAAATGACAAATTGCGTCCAGTTAACAATAACTACTTGTGAGAACCGACTAACACATACTTAATTGTACTTACAATTAATATCTAGGCTCAGACTACACAGACATACATACTATATACACTTGTAAACACCGTGAGAGATCGGACGTGTAGCCTGGCCTTACAAACTGTTAGCTATCACAAATATTACTAATTTGGCATTTGATTTCATGATATGTCGGTTTGCGATAACATCTGTACAAGAATAACGTTTTCTTTTAAATATCTTATCAAATGGAATATAAAAGGAATCCCAATGGACTGTGACTTATGAGTTAATATAAATATTTCCATATATCAATATGGGTACAGCTACTTAGGCCGATGTGACAGACGGACAAAGAATACTGGACACGCAGTGGTAAAAAATGAAGTGCTCATATTAAACCAGCTTTTTTGTATAAATTATATGAGCTGATCTCATAATATTAAAACAAAAAACACAATATGCAATCAGAAAACTGAAATTTATAGAGCAGGGTTTACTTTATTCATAAATAACTAAATACAAGAAAATATAAAGAAATAAATGTTCAATGGCTGTCGCATACTGAAACAACTCGTCACCAACTCTACTCAAAGTGAAGCAATAAAATATGAGCTTAATGTCACGTATAATACAACACATTTTTAAAAAGTAATGACATTATTTAATGTTATTTGGACGGTGCAAGGCAACAAGTAGCAATGTTGTACGAATTTAACTGAGGCATCGCTCACATATCCAATAATGACCGAGTTATTTATTTTAAACAATATTTTTGAATTGAAAGGTACTAAATGTTATATCACTTGTCAATACACATCCAATGAGCACGAACACGATGGTGTTATCTTGTTTGGTTGAGGAGTTGCCATAGCCACTTTCCGGCTCCATCATGAGACCAGCTCCATAGTACCATATTTAAGTACTTCAAGGTACAGCTTAATCGGATGCCAGGAAGTGCTTCGAAAATGGATTACTAGTTGCCGGACACACTAAAGCAAGGTGATAAAAGCTTGTAATAAGTACGCGCGGCTGTACTTTCTGTTTATAAAAAAAACGCTCCCCACTTATAAGTATCTTAGCGACGCCCCGCAGGACCGTCACATTAAACTTGTTGCCACATACAGGATGTAAAGGAAAGGTGTAAACACTCAACTGGTTCTGCCCTTGTAAATGAACAACTTTTTTGAAGAAAGTTATAGCAAATATTAAAAAAAAAATTGGCCTTTCCATACAAAGTTGTCGTCAGCTGACCAAAATTTGTATGGAAGATACATTTTTTTTTAAAGTATACTGTATTACTTCCTTAAATTCGTACGTCATTTAAAACTCACATTTGCATCAAGAGTCAACTCAGCACCAAGTTGTTTCAACTTGCGACGATCATATATCTAACACTCCATTTGTTACCACTCCGTGTCCTTATAAAATAAATTTTAGTTGTATATATTACCCTGTGTTTCATGCGGCGTGATGTTTCAGGTCGAATATCTCCATCAGCAAAGGTTCTATCGGGTTGACGTCTAGGTATACTCCGGTGACTTCTTCAGCCAACTTGCGAAGTTCTAGAATCTTCTGTATCAGCTTGAGGAAGGTTGACTTCGCTTCGCAGCCGGGGTATATGCTCTCCAGGTAGCGGCGCAGCAGATAGTAGTACGAGTTCTGTAAAGGAGGGAAGTTTCGTTAAGATATTTGTTGTAGAGTTTATCAAGGTATTGAGATAAATTAGAGAAACTTGTGGCTAAATAATAACAGCTGCAGGTGTTAATCAAAAGTTAAGCTATGCTTGCCGAGGTCGGTCTTTGGATGGATTATTTACTAAGTGAGATTCCTCCGTGCCTCTGAAAGCACGTTATGCTGTAAGTCGCAGCCACATACATAAATCTAACTAGATGACGCGATTGTATGTACTTCTCGTGTCAAAAAAGGGAATAAAATTAAGAATGAGCTTTTCATTTAGCATTATCGACACCGGAAATCCACCAAAATCTCGAAAAATGCTTTTTATGTCATATTGAACTGTAAAGACTGCATAGAAAAAGTTGGCCGAGGTATTGCAAATGTTTTCTTTCATTGGTAAGTAAATTTGTTTTTAAATTGTGTGTGAAAAAGTGGGACACTTGGTTTTCATACAGATGGAGGGACTTGCGTTATCTAGTTAGATTTATGTCTGTGATCGCAGCCGTCAGACAGCAGTGTTACCAAGAGGTGTGGCGTTACCCAGTTATTGGGTTGTGGAGGCCAGGTAGGCAGTCACTCTATATAAAAGTATCGCTCTCAGCTGCATCCGGTTAAACTGGAACCTGACCCCAATATAGTTTAAATAAGTCATACAACTGTAATTTTCATGATGATACCAACCTGTTCCAACTTAATAACGTCAGGATGCACGACCTTCATCCTCTGGGGGGTGAACAGCAGGATGGCGGACATGATGAGGATGACGTGCTCGTCAGTTCTCCAGCGCGGCTCGAAGGACCGGATGAAGGACTCGTGCGTGCGGTAGATGTTGCCCTTGGCCAGCTTCAGGACGTCGGTGCGGATGCTGCCGAACTGCTCCTGGCAATGGGGGATCTGGAAAACGGATAAAAACTTGTGAGATAAACGCTCACTGGGCCCCAAACAGCAGCAGTATTATTGGATCGGGAAAAGTCGAAAGAGAAATGGGAAGCCTTTTGCCCGCAGTAAGACCACTTAGGGAGTTAATCATTTTAATAGATAACCACTCAGCTTAACTACTGCATCGAAAATGAGGCCATACCAAAGACAAAGCTGAAATGCTTCGTAGCATAAAAGGAAGGCTTAATTAGCCTATAACGCTAGTGCCGGGTACTGGCGTCTCGTCTCTGACAGAACGAGCAGGTAAACATAACATAACATTGTCATCTGAGTTTTAATTATACATTTATATTGACCATCCAACAATGAGCATAAAAAAAACCGGACAAGTGCGATTCGGACTCACGCACGAAGGGTTCCGTACCCAGGGTGGCGTCAACTATGTATGTAAATATGTCACTATATTTAAATGCAAACACAGAATGCAGCACAGAAATGTATAGCCAGTTGTATATTAAGTTAGTACCTAATTAGTTGTGTAAAATATTCTGTGATAACTGCACTTTTTATGTTTTTATTATACCTAATGTTAATATAAGTATCTGTGATAAACAGCACCGCTTGTATATTTGTAAGATGATCAGCACTTTTGCATATTTTATTTTTGTATTTTAACATGTATTAAATAAATAAAAAATGCCCATAAATTAGATAAATAAAGTGGGATTCCCACCCACAGTATGTATGGAGAAGAATGCAAGAAAGATATAGTATGAGGAATGGAAGTACGAGAGACACGAAGAAGGAATAGAATGACAGAAGTTGAGCAGATAATAGGCGCCAATTAATGTGGCGGGGATGAGTGTTAAGTAAAAAAAAATATATAATAAAATCGTTGATTTTTATACACCTAATAGGGACTATATACCTCAGTATCTGGTATAAATTTCAACTTGCTAGGTCTATCCGTTCCTGAGAAAATCGGTGACGCACGGACAGACAGACGGGCAGACCGACAAGAGAGTGATCTTATAAGGATTCCTTTTTTACGTTTTAAGGTACGGAACCCTAATCATGATTGAAAGTAAAACATCTTACCTTCCACTGATTTCTTTGGCCGTCATATGTCATGGTACTCCTGAGTACCATCATTTCTATGCAACCGCCTTTGAGAAGTGCCACCTGAAACAATAACATGACATATAATGCTACTGCCTAAACATCATTTAAATCAAATAAATATGTGACATTGAAAACATATAATTGTGTTTATCTTGAACACGTGTTTTCAGAAATTAATTGACATAAATGTAGTAACCTCTTACCCTGACCTTCTGAATGAAAATGATATCTAGTTAAGATATTGTTGTAGACATTATAGCAACATAAATACATTGAAGGACGTCAGATATTAATGTTTTGATGTTCTGGGTTCAACTCTTATGGTAATCAAGGCTTTTTAATGGTATATACCAGGTTTTTATCTTTTTTATTGAATACTTTTATTTTTTGCGGTTGGCCAATGTCTCATCTGTTGGTAAGCAATGATGTAGTATGTAGTAGTATTTTGCTTAGGCAACTAAATCCGAATGAAATGATAAAGTAGCTACATACAACGTCTACAACTAACCTGATCTTCTTCACACATATTCTTGAAGGAGTTGATCTTCTTTGCCATCTTGATAAACCGCCTTATTGCGACAGCAGTAAGGTTTACTATCGTTATCAAACGCGGGTCGTGTTTGCTGCCTCCTTCCTGGAATGTCAATCAATTGACTTAGCACGTACGTTACTAAGCAGGTAAATAGTTTATGAGGAAAATATTTATATTATGTGAGAGATGATTCATTGAGAAAGGTCAGTAAATACAGGTTTAAAACGTAGGGAGATGGAACATAATATGATATCACGCTGGTATTCCCCTAATAGTTAGGCAGAAGTGTACACCTTTGACTTTAATATCAAAGTCATCCCTTGAATCGAATCCGATTGACTTTCACAGTTTTTTCAAGCTAGTATAGTCATCCATGATCATCATCAATTTAGCCGAAAGACGTCTACTGCTGCACATAGACCTCCTCCAAGTGACCAGCAGGTCATCAGTCCACCCAGTAGGAGAGCTTCCAGCGCTACGTCTTACGGTTCGCGGTCGCCGCTCTTTTCAGCCCCAACAACCTCCCGTTCTGCGAGCAACATGCCCTGCCCACTGCGAATTAAGTTTGCTAATTCTACGGGATATTTCGGTAACCCCAGGGTTCTTTTTTTATTTGTGTACTAGCTTCTACCAGCGGCTTTGCCCGTGTTAAAAGTGTTTTCTTATCCCAAGTGAACATTATACCGGGATGAAAAGACTATAATCTATCTCTGTGCTAAATTTCATGCAGATCCGATTCCATTCAGACGTTCTGGCATGACTGAGTAACAAACATACATCCACATCCATACACACACATCTATCCAAAATTTCATATTTATAAATTATACTATGATTTTTAATTTCGTAGACTAAACTGACAGCTGCTAATGACCTTATGTTTTTTTAAATGTTGCAAGCGCGGAGCTTAGTGTTGTAGATAAGGCTCAATAATAAGTGATTCATCAAATCGATGTGACATGATCCTCAATTTAATTTTACTAATTGGTGTATATAAATGGAAAAAAAAAATATAAGAATGTAAACGTAATATTATTTATGAATATAAACGTAATATATTTAAATATAACAGTATTCGTACACATAGTACATAAACTTTTATTGTGTTAAATATGAAATCAACAATAAAATAAATGCGCTCGATAAAATTAAGTCTGACATAAATGAGTAGAAACTAAATAAGGGCTGCTAGTTTCAAAACAAATTGAATTTATTTGCTGTGAGATAGTTTAATTTTCGACCTACTTCGATTTTCGATTAACTTTCGATCACTCAGGATAATCAGGAAACGGCACTATTTTTATGTAACGATAAAGTGATAACCCCCCAAATGTCAGTTTAGTCCACGAAATTAAAAATCACAATATAGTAAGATAGTTAGTCGGGTTGGTGTCCGTATCTCCACGTCCTTACGCGTATTTTGGATGCCGGTGTCATTCGGGTCTGATTCAGTAAACGTATGTGCGTCACCACTGACCACTCGCAGTACTCGCACTCACCTTGCCGAAGCCGGCCGAGCTGGCGGTGTCCCCCACGAGCTGCGAGATGTCGTCGTCGATGGGAGCGTTCAGTGCCTTGTTCGCTACTATTAGTTCGTTCAGCTTGGCACGTTCCACCTAAAAGTTAACAGAGGAATTGAGTATTAAGTTTAATAATGTGTTTGTCTGCATTACGAGACATTGGTGTTGCCATAATTTTTGAAATATGTTGACGAATGAAGAATGAGAGAATAAAGTATTTATTGCCACAGAAATTAACATAATCATAGTTGCAATGGAGGGGCTATGACTGTGTATAGTCGCGTCCTATAGTATAGTTCTCCATAAACTTCGAGGCCGCCCTGAAGTTCACCGATGCGCAAGACACGAGTCTTGCGCATCCGAAAATCAACTTCAGGGCGACCAAGAAGTTTGGCGAAAACTATACTAGTCTATTGTTTTATAATATAAGTGTAATTGTGTGTAAGTAAGTGTACTTTATTAGCTACATAGAATAGGCTGGAATCGATAAATCACTCAGTGCGCACTTGCGCAGGTAAACGGCCTGCGTTCTTTTACGTGACGATAATATTATTAGAACTTAAATTATGTCAGTAAAGACAAAATCGAATAAAAAACCAGCCAAGAGCCTCGCGCACGAAGGATTCCTTACCATTATCGCAAAAAATGGCAAAAAAATTGTTGTATGGGAGCCTCACTTAAATATTTATTTTATTTTGTTTTTAGTATTTGTTGTTATAGCGGCAACAGAAATACATCATCTGTGAAATGTTCAACTGTCTGGCTATCTCGGTTCATGAGATACAGCCTGGTGACAGACGAATCGCGGAGTCTTAGTAATAGTGTCCCGTTTTTACCCTTTGGGTACGGAACCCTAAAAATAACAGGTTTGAATGAGGTTTGACATTCATAATAGTCAGACTAGACTTCTCGATTACTTTGACATAATTTTTCTTATCTTGTTTTATGAAGTGACATACACACACAAACAAGGACACTGTTTTATTTAAATTGGTTGTTTAATTTGTAATGTGATAATTATAAGATACGTATGATATAACAACTTATCAACAATACTAGCTTCTGCCAGCGGCTTCGCCCGCGTGAATGTCGAAAATTATCCCAAGGGAACATATTCCCGGGATAAAATGTCAAATCCTATGTATAGGAGGGGCCCGCGCGGGAGGGACGTTCGCCTTGCTAGCATATACAACACAGACTAATCTATCTCTGTGCCATATTGCATCCAGATCCATCCAGCCATTTGAGCGTGAAGAAGTAACAAACATACAAACACACACACACTCACTCACTCAACTTTTGCCTTTATAATATCAGTGAGAAAATATTACTACAATGACTAGTGATGTCTTCGTATATTCTAATAGGGCCAGTGTTTTTTCTTCGTCTTGATGACTCTGTGGCTAAAACCTCACCTCTTGTGCTTGAGTTTGTCGGTTCAAATCCGGGCAAGTACAAATGTGATTTTATCGATTTATGTATACTTTCTAAGTTGATCATAGACATCGCAGACAACGATGAAGGAAAACATCTTGAGGAAGTCTTGGGCGTGGTGGTTAATACTCGTGCCTTCTCTGTACGAGAAAAGGCCTTCAGGTACCCTGGAGTGGGACAGTTACAGGCTAATATTATTTATGCTTACCTCATTGAGTTCTCTAGAAGAGCCACTGCATGGATTGACGGAGGTATATGCTTCGAACTCCAACTTTATCGCTTCACACAATATCGACTCCATGGAGTTCGGTTCTATTCTGGAAAGATAAATACAATGGTTATTATCAATTATTATGATTGTCATTATGAACTGTCTGCATTTAACAAGTTCGCTGCCGTAATTACTGAAACAATTAATAAGGCATTGTGTCGGACTCCGCAGCGGATATGTTGCATTGCAAGTTAGTGTTATGGTAACAAGTTGAAAACATCGAATACTGTCTGTATTTAGTTTTGTTCGGTTTTAAAGCAAAGGATCTCAATTGCCTCCACGCGATTTATAGCATAACTGGAGCAATTATAACTGACTAGCACTCCGCCCGCGACTTCGTTCGCGGATGGGATCATTAGCGATGGAGCATTTAGGATGGGTATTTATGTCAATTTTCAAATTTATTAACCCAAGAAATAAGATTATTCAAAAACACTTTAATACCCCCTAAATCGTCTTTTGGGGGTGGTTGCAAAAAACTAATAATGACAACCTTTATTGTTTATTTAGGTTGGTGTTTATGTCAAGTTTCATGTTTATTAATCCAAGATATAAGTTTTTCCAAAAAATTAACATCCCCTAAATCATCTGTTGGGGGTAGTTTTGAGAAACTAAGAATGAAAGCCTTGTTTATTTAGATTGATATTTATGTCAAGTTTCAAATTTATTAACTGAAGTAATAAGATTCTTCAAAAAAACTTTAACACCCCTAAATCGTCTTTTGGGGGTAGTTTCAAAAAATATTAATAAACCTTTATTATTCGTTTAGGTTAGTATTTGTGGCATGTTTCAAGTTTATTGACCTAAGAAATCAGATTTTTCCATACAAACTTCAACACCCCCTAAATCATCATTTGGGGGTAGTTTCGAAAAACAAATAATGTCAATCTTTATCATTTACTTAGAATACTATTTGTGTTAAGTTTCATGAATTTTGGCCGAAGGATTTAGATTTTTCATACAAACTATCAACCCCTTTTTTACCCCCTTAGGGGTAGAATTTCCAAAAATCCTTTCTTAGTGCACACTTACGTCACATGAGGAACCTTTCTGCCAAATTTCATGCTTCTAGGCTTAGCAGTTTGGGCTGTGCGTTGATTGATCAGTCAGTGAGTCAGCCAGTCAGTCAGTCACCTTTCGCTTTTATAGATATAGATTAAACTGCATATCCCTGCGGCGATACAGGCGAAGTTCTGTAGTTATTCTTTATCTCTCTCGGCCAAAAATTGTGTGTTTAACACCCCAACCGAGATGGACTTTACAGGACCCAATCGTTAATCACGGGAAAACCACGTTAGGTTTTTGTCGCGGTTCCGCTTTCATGGTTCCGTATTACAAGGAACCGTGCCTTTTGCCGAGATAAAAAAATAGCTTATAAAAATACACTCATCGAGTGTAGTTTTTACCAGTGAAAGTATTTTCATTCGAGAGAATACCTCCCTTAAACAGTTTTATTCCAGAGGTTACCTCTCCTAAACAGTTTTATTCCAAGATTACATCCCATAAACATTTTTATGCCAGAGATTACCTCCCTTGAAGAGTTTTATTCCAGAGATTACCTCCCTTAAACATTTTTATTCCAGAGATAACCTCCCTTAAACAATTTTATGCCAGAGATTACCTCCCTTCAACAGTTTTATTCCCGAGATTACCTCCCTTCAACAGTTTTATTCTAGAGATACGTACCTCCCTTAAAAAGATTTAATTCTTCATAATACCTACATTCGATACGAATACAGGTGATATCCACCAACCCGCATTGTGCTCGCGTGGTGGATTAAGGCCCATTCCCTCCCTCACAGAGAGGAGGCCTGTGTCCCAGCAGTGGGAACATTAAAAGGATGATGATGATGAGGCACTGTCCAACCATTTTAGAGTAGCATTTCTTTCGTCAATAATTTCGTTGCTACCTCTACAAGATCTTCTGATAAGTCGTGATAAGGCGATTACCGACGAATTCTTTATCTTTATCATTTTGCACTCACTACCAAGGCTTAGGGGCAGATGTTTTTCTGAATGAGCTGCGTCATGTCAGGCGATGCTAAGTAGGTATGTGCGTAAGTACTTGAGGATATCAGGAACAAAGGAGTGATAAGAGAAGGAAATTAATTAGTTTGACGTTAACAAACATTTTACCAGTATTTTAAAATTATAAAATACTACATTTGGGAGCGGCTTCGCCCGCGTGTAAGTCGGAAATTATCCCGAGTGAACATATTCGCGGGATAAATAGTATCTTATGTGCTATTCCAGACTATAATCTATTTCTGTGCCAAACTTCATCCAGATCCGTCCAGCCGTTTAAGCGTCAAGAAGTAACAAACACACTTGACAAACGACGAATTACGAGCAAGTTAAAATAGGTCCGCTGTGTCATGGGCTCATGGCGACGCACGCCAGTTTTGAACTGACTCGCACGCTCCACAATGTCCGCTTGCAGTGAAAGACAATGATGAAATTCTTTCTTAGTGGAAGTGCACAACTATTTTACTCCGGTCCGCTTAGTTCGTTACCTTCGATTCCGCTCATTACCCTTTTTTAGTGGAAGGCGGGCATAATCTACCACGCGGACACAGTACGAATTGGTGGATGTAATCAAATGTTTGGTTCTAGGATATGCCGGTTTCATCACCTAGCCTTTATTGTTTTGAGCATTGGTGATGGTGGTCAAATCAATTAATCGAAGCATTACTTTCGAAGTTTCGAGTCGACCTGGCCAACCCAAGGACATACAACTCGTAAGTCGGAGCTGATAATAATGGATCAACACAAGTGAAATCTTACACACTTGCCAAGGGGTATCGTGTTACCCAGGTTACTGGGTTGTGAAAGACAGGTAGGTAGTCACTCCATACGAAAGTTTTAAAGTTAATAATGCTTCATGTATAATCCAGCGATTCTTTTTTAAAATATTCTATGGGCTCGCGCTTGACCACTATCTCACATGATAGTAAGCGATGATGTGGTACTCGACTGCGAAGCACGCTTGCCTAGAAATAACCTATTCACTCTTGGTTTTAAGACCGGCAGGGAATTCCACTCCTTAGCTGTACGCATAATAAAAGTGTTCCCAAAACGTTTTGTGCGTATGTGTAGGATGTCCACCATGTACTGATGGCGCATCGCCTAACGCCTGGTAGTCCGATGATGAAACTGGCTAGGTGGAATTAGATCATGTAATTCCATCGCACACTCCCCGAAATGTAGCCGATAAAAACCGACAAGTTGGCAACTCGGCGACTGTGTCGGCGACGATGGCTCTGAAGCTTTGACTTGACCAGTGCCTCATTGCCGATGAGCCTCTTGCCCCGCTTTTCGAGCGACTCTAGTGCATCAAGCTGGTATTTGAGAGATCTGTCCCAGAAATGAGAACAGTACTCCATACATGATCGAACTTGCGCTTGATACAAGTTGAGCAGCTGTTCCGGCTTGAAGTACCTTCTCACCTGTGCAAGGATCCCCAACTTTTGGGAGCCAGCTGAACTTTTCCTCAATGTAAGGGCCAAAATTGATTCGATGACAACGTAACGCCAAGAAGCTCAAGATGGTCCGTTATTGGAACGGTCACATCTCGGCAAGTTGGAGCCGGGTGAAATTGGCCCTTTTTAGCGGCAAAGAGACACAGGGTTTTAGCAGCATTAAACCTGATCAGATTGGCATCGCCCCATTCGGTGACCTCACGGAGATACCGAATCTGCGGCCCGGTAGCCCGTGCGTTGGACAAGAGTGCTATCTTCTGCATACCCAAAGGTTTTAACAGGTTTATAAGGTTTTTCAATAATGTTGCTGAGAGTACCGATCCCTGCGGGATCTCGGCATTAATATATCCAATTGGTCCGACGAGCAGCCATCGATAACCACTCGAATGGACCGATCTCTCAGGAAGTCTGCAATCCAATCACAGATCACCGAGCAGACCGAATGAAGAAAGCTTACCAATAAGACTTTCGTGCCAGATCCTATCAAAAGCCTTCGAGATGTCGAGGGAGACGGCAAGCGCTTTCCCGTTTCTCTCGATGGCCTCACTCCATTATGATCAAACAGAATTACTTCTAATAGTTAAAAATAAATAGGTGTCTATTGTTGTTTGTGTATGTAAGTAGTAAATATTTATTGATATCGTTGATTAACTTTACAGTAGGTTTATGTTATTTTTTAAGCAATAACTTTGTTTATGTTTTATAGTTATATAAGTTCAGGGTTGTGTTTAAGTCAAACAGCTCACTAACTCCTATAATACAAGCTTGACTTAGTTTATGAGTTAGAGAATTCCATTATTCTATGTGACAGCATACAGCCTTTAAACTAAGATAAAAATTGTTATTAGATTAAGAAATTGTTGTACCTACCTTGATGGAAATAAATATAATTTATTATTATATGTGGCATACGCTAGAAGATCCCCATTAGACCGATTTCGGCGTAAGCCGTATTGGCGGTCACTAAGGATATCGTTAGTTTCTACGTATGCCAGGAGCTTTGTGTTTGAGTGTTGTGTGAGATGGGTCTGTAGTTGGCCGGGTCAGCTTGACTGCCCTTCTTGGGCACGGGCTGTACGCTTAGCTTGCTTCCAAGCATTCGGCACTTTGCCAGGTTCATACGAAAGGCGGAATAGGGCGTGTCAAAATCGGCGACAGTTCTGGCGTACAGGTTCTAAGAACTATTGCTGGTATTCCGTCAGGGCCGCTAGGCTTGTTAACGTCGAGGTTGCGCAGCACCCTACGGACGTCTTTTTGTTGGATACGAATGTCTGACATACTCGTCTCGCATCCATCAGGAGAAGGACGGGGCCGCGCGTCACCAGGATTCAGACGTGAAGAATCCGCAAAAAGGGAGGCAAATAAATTTGTCTTCTCAGCGGAGTGGGCCAGCGACCCGTCGGGTTTCAACGGTGGTGGTAGTGAGGGACGGCAGAAGTTCGACTCGACCCACTTAGCCAGGAACCAAAACGCTTTATTACCTGCTGGGTAAGAAGCATGTTTGGTCCCTTTTCGGCCAATGTGGTCGAACCGAGCCCTTCGCAACACCATCTTGGAGGACTTGACAGTTCTGTTGAAGGCCTTCTTCTTCTGACCCACGGCACTCACTTTGAGCGATCGAGCGTTGATCCATGCCAGGTACGCATCATGTTTAAGCGTGTCGGCGCCAAACCATAGCCGGTCAACTCTGGAAATTGTTAGGTCAAATAACGGAATGTAGTACTCCTTTCCCCGACGCAACACATCCGTCACGGCGTCCGCGCACGACAAAGGATCAGCCGAAGAAAAACAAGTAGGCTACCAAGGATAGCATGCGTAGAAAGATCGCATGTCATCCATCCATCTCCTAACTAACCTATTGGTTTTTTTTCATGCAATCTTAATACCTTGGTCCTTATTTATAACTTTTTAACCATATAGATATGTATTGATTAAAAAATTCTTAATCCAAATTTTCTAAGCAGAATTTGAAAGCATAGCTCCGGTCAGTGTGGCGGCGCTTGGGGGCCTATGTCCAACAGCGGACATCTTTCGGCTGAGGTGATGATGATGATGCAGAATTTGAATGTAGAGTCTGCTGATCAGTATTAAAACTAATACTATGGTTAGATTTTTTTATAAGTAAAGCTGTAGTTGATTATATCAACTATGAATCATGACTTTATTTATGTTCAATTACAAATCCTACCGATACAATACCCCTATAGGTAATAATAAATAATATCATCGTTTATCACCTACCGATGAGTATTCTCTTACAACTGTTTGTAATCTAAAACAAAGATAGTGTTTTGTCAACAAAGTTGTGGCTTTTGATGGAGCTACCGCGTCCTAACTATCATAGCTGTAATCCTGCTAGATGATTCATTAGTGACCGAATTATCATACTACGCTCATCTTTATTTATGTCTTTCGATCTCTATTACGCCTTTGATTGAGAGTGATGTGTACAAGACTCAATTAACGACGAGTTTACCATTCGTATCAGTTCGTTTAATTGCCGCTCTTGCTAATGCTTCGGCCCAACTGCTTGTGACCAAATTAGAGATAGTGTATTGTTAGGAAAGATGTAGCTACCGCGTGTTAACTGTCATAGCTATAATACTGGATGACTAATTTACGATCGAATTATCGAACTACGCTCATCTTTACGTATTTCGGTCTCTATTACACATTAGATTGACAGTGCTGTGTAAGAGAATGAATGACGTCTTTTCCATTCAAGTGTTCGTATAATTTCGGCGCTTACTAAAGGTTCGGCCGGTCGGCCCATTTTGGGCTCGGTCGGACACTAAAGAAGTCAGCTGAACTGTCTCACGGTCCATTCACACTTTTCATACGGTAACAGCACCGCATAAAATAGTTATGATGGCTGCTCTATTGATGGATGGAAAGAGAGAGGCTAAAGAAAAGAGGGATGGTTTGTTTTACTCCCGTGAAAGGCGGTTGAAAGGGAAGAAACATGTTGCGGCGACCGTAAGTAATTTCGCATAGCTGCAGAAAGATGATGAAAAGACAGTAGACCAGTAGACAGGTCCTATGGAACTCCTAACTATGCTAGCTCAAGGTCAAATTGTCACCATTGACGTACGGATAACTCTACTATGGTTATACTTTCCTGAATAACTCTACTATTAAAAGTAATGTCGCATTTAAGAATTCGGTCGTAAACTGTGATAGACCTACTGTGAGTCACTAGGCAACACAGTGACACAGGTGTTCTATCAGGTGTCTAAACGAGGTTCCCGTATCAAAGATAACGCTACAAATATAAACACAACAGCACTTTTAACACAAGTATATCCTTGAAACATTATTTGGGGCAATTCGGATCGATACCTATAAAAATGTTTCAATGTGCGTGAGAGATTAGTATTACACTTAAAAGGAATTTAGCGGTGTAGACTAAGGATAAAACAGATGAAAAAAAAAATGTGTGTCTATTGATAAAAAATAGGACTTTATATTTGGTAAGTGTTAATTGGGTTTTTAGTGAGGAAATTCAAAGTTTTAATTTCGACATTTTATCTGGTTAAATGAGTTTAGACATGCTCAAATGACTCTTAACAAAAATGCTACTAAAGGGGAATTTCTTTAAAGTATATCTGGGGCATTGTTTTGCCTTTCTACCATTTTTTTTGTCCAGCTGACATTTGTTTAGTTTTACCCATGAGTTGCTCTATAGATCCAGCCATTTAAAACTCATATAAAGTACGAGTATTCTTATTATAATAAAGATGTATATTTGGTAATTTTTGGAAATACTGATATACTGATCCATTTACGTTTATTCTTTCACTGTACTACCTAATTTTAATGCCAGAAAAATGCACAGTTCCTGCAGGCTACGAGAGCCACTGTCAAAAGCTAGTCTACATATTTTTTCTATTATAAAGAGGAAAGATTTGTTTGTAATAGATATACTCAAAAACTACTAACCGAAAATTCTTTCACTAGTAGAAATATTGAAAATTCTTTTACCAGTAGAAAGCTACTTTATTGCTGGCTATTTTTTTATCCCGAAAACTTGTCCTGTGGGGTGGGCCACGGAGCGAAGCCGCGAGGAAAAGCTAGTGTGTCATACAAGAATTATGTACCAACCTCTCAACGTCCTGCAGTATATCCCTAGCCTTGTTGACATCCGGGTTGTTGCTGGTGGACGGGATCTCCTCACAGACGTGCTGAGGCCGCGGCTCCTTGTACGTTGCCTTGTCACTATTTGTCAAGATTGATCTGTCAATTACAACCATTACATTGGGGCTAATATATGAGGGAGTGATGTGGGGTTAAAAGAAATGAAGGATGGAAGACATAGCACAATATGGATGATGACTTAAAATCATTATTAAAAAAATTGGACACGTATTTTTTTTTGCCTCAGACACAAATAAAACGATAAAGTGCGTTGAATTTTTGCGTGACCTCAATTTTTATTATCCAGGTTGTCCCACTGCTGAAAAAAGGCGTCCCCCAAATCCCAAAGCTCTTTAAATTTTGCCTTCGCCGGCCAATCCATCAAAAACGAGTAGGTACAGATCGTCACGCCAGCGCTTCTTATGCCTGCCTCTGTTACGACACACATCCTCAGGCACCCACTATGTGACGATCCTGCCTGGCTCATCGGTCCCGATGTATCCTACAAGTGTGACTCGCGTGGGTCCAGTCGCACTTTAGCCTCGCAGACTTATCACCAACATCGGCGATGCCTGTCTTGGAGCGTATTATGGTATTGTGAATTCAGTCGGTGACTTTAATTTTTAGGGTTCCGTACCCAAAGGTTAAAAACGGGACCCAATTACTAAGACTTCACTGTCCGTCTGTCACCAGGCTTTATCACATGAACGATAGCTAGACAGTTGAAATTTTCACAGATGATGTATTTCTGTTGCCGCTATACCAACAAATACTAAAAACAGAATGTTATAAATATTTACCAATTAAATACAACTCTCTATTAAATACAACTCTCAACTCGGCTCCCATACAACAAACGTCTTTTTTTTTTTGCCGTTTTTGCTTTAATGGTACGGAACCCTTCGTGCGCGAGTCCGCCTCGCACTTGGCCGGTTTTTATATTATATGCTGCGCTCCATCGCTCTTTGGCATACCTTGAGTTTGGACTTCTCAGTTTCGGTCAAAGACCAAAATAAAAAAATAACAGTATCGGACAAGCAACAACCAGGGTTAGTAAAGACTAAGCCTGAGCATCATAAGTTGGGATAGGCTGGAAACACATGTCAACGAGCTTATGCTTTAGTGATATCGGAAGATGGCCTTCATCAGCGTTTTCATGGATCAGTAGCTCCTCCAGGCGTTTTCGACTCGAAGGTAGTACACTTTTTACCCAAAGTGACGTCACAAGCTCCCATTCTTGAACTTAGATGCGCTTTACCTTTGCCAATTTCTACTGATTTGTTAAAGCAAAAAATACGTGTCTAATATTTTTTGATAATCTAGCTGACAATTAAATAGAATTATCATTTTTTTACCCAGGCATCATACCTATTGATAAATGATGTCCAGATGATATAAATGTACCTATGCTATGGAATGAGCAACCAGCTTCATCTTTCTGTCGGACTTTGACAATTCAAAAGTGCTATAAATAGTTTAAATGAAAGGCTTTGAGTTTAATCAAGTTCTTCCAGCAGACAAATATGTTGATGGGGAGTTTGTTACACCATTTTTTCTTAAAACACTGGAAATTGGTGACAGACAGGCATTTTGAGGGATAAATGTGCGTGCTTTACGCAATCATGTGTTCTACAGAATCTGCTGATATATTCATTAGAAGTATTGTGGTAAAATTGCTGAAAGGCCTTGAAACAAATCAATGACTGTGTCAGCTAATTGTGTTACTGTAGCTGAATACTGGGTCAAACGAAAGATTTAACTGTCAAAGACAAAGATATTTTATTTCAACTAGGCCACCAAGCAGCACTTTTGAACGTTACATGTAAAATGATTCTACCGTGCATTCGGAAAGTAGCTTGTTATGGAGAAGAATGCACAAGAAACTCCATACATACTCTTTTAAAAAAAATATTTTTTTTACAATATTTAGGAACATAGGTACATACATTATTAAATTCATACATGTGAGGACAATGCACCCAGATGGGGGATGGGGAGGAACACAGAAACACACTATACCACCTACAGGCATAAAGTATTAAAAGTACTCACACATGTACTGTGCAGTTATATAATATATACTAGAAAAACATTAACATCTGAAGCAGTTAAGTTATGACCAATCCCAACTGACGGCGTCCGTTCACGAACATGACGCATGAATTGGCACCACCCAGCTCAACCATCATGATGGGAACCGGATGATCCAACACACGCGCCACCACCATCACCATCATCAGAGAGACATTTGAGAGAGCATGACACACTCAACAGCCAGGACACACACAAGTCAACAAACGCCACATAGGTACAGTAAATGGCAGATTTACAGTTGGGTACATAGTACTCACACACAAGCTGTATTTGTCATCAATATGCAACTAAGAAGATTGCCTGCTAAGTGCACATTTGTTTATCTACAAAAAACTGGCCAAGTGCAAGTCGGACTCGCGCACGAAGGCTTCCGTACCATTATCGCAAAAAATGGCATAAAAAACACGTTTGTTGTATGGGAGCCCCACTTAAATATTTATTTTATCCTGTTTTTAGTATTTGTTGTTATAACGGCAACAGAAATACATCAACTGTGAAAATTTCAACTGTGTAGCTATTACGGTTCATGAGATACAGCCTGGTGACAGACGGACAGACAGATAGACGGATCGCGAAGTCCTAGTAATAGGGTCCCGTTTTTACCCTTTGGGTACGGAACCCTAAAAATCGAAGACATGTGACATTTACCAAAACCGCACTGGGCCCGCATGATAGATAATTGTTGTGGCCCATTCCTTTTCACAAAGCGGAGGCCTGTGACTCAGTATTATACTATGCTCATGCTATAATATATTATAATATTTAATTCAACATTCCATAGCTGACCTTTGACCTTTCCTAAGTTTTTCCACAACACCTGTTATTCACAATATGATGATTAATTCTTAAATTATAACTAATATTTCTAGAATAAATTCTTGAATGGGGAAAACCTCAACTTTAAGAAATGATTATAAAATAAACTTTATAAATCCATTTGAAATGATCCGGCATAGAAATGGAAAAGGGAAATTTTGACACTAAATTTTACTCCGTCAGAGGAACTTAAAGCAATGTTATACAAAAAATAGCATTATTTTTTTGAGGCTTCACTGATCTAAACCTGCAAGAACTTAATACCTACAAATGGACACACTGCAAATATTGTATGCATACCTTAATCTGATGTACCTAGTTCAAAAAGTTTAAAACCCTTTACTGTTTAGTTTTATTAGAGAAAAATTCCACATAAGAATGCTAATTATGTCCAGTTAAATTCTAGTCCAATTCAAACAAGAATTTGTATTTAAAGATTACGTATAAAGGAGAGGTCACAAAATATAATGTTTCAAATCAAATATATGTGTGAAGCAGAAACAATACAATGGATAATGAAAAACTATAAAATAATCATACAAACCTTATACTATTCTGTTTAGGCATCTCCCCATACATATCACTTTCACCATTCTCGTACATGTATGATTCTATCATTCGTTGTTCATAAATTGCCCTATTAATTACCGACTTCTCATCAATCGGGTATATCTTCATAGTATACTGTTGATCGTTACTTGTGACAGATGGAGCGGGAGGGTAGTTGTACTGAGGAGATTGTAACGATGTGTCCAGTTCGTTTGACAGTGGAGACTGGACCGTGCTACTAGGACTACATGTTGTACTTAGTGTATCATACTGAATCACGGTGTCTTGTAACGGAATGAAACCCGTGTCACCATCATCGTCTCGTTTGACATTCTTCGAGCTCGTTACCGCGTCGTCAGGATCACGTTGCCGTTTCCTAGCTCTGTTTTCTTCTATCTTCCGTCTCTTTTCCGCTTTGTCTTCTTCGGACATAATGAATTCCTTCACCATACCTATTGACAGACATTTTTCTAGTCGACATTTTTGACAAAACCTTCTCGTTACCACAGTGATCACACAATTGTTCGTAAACGGGCACTTGAACTCCTTGCTAGCAAGGGCGTTTCGTCTGAAGAACGCTTTGCAACTCTCGCACGAGATCGCGTTGAAGTTGTAACCTAGAGCCTTATCGCCACACACTAAACATATTTTCTGTAAGCTCGAGAGCACCTCTTTCTTCTGTGCACTCGTATCGTCTTTCTTATCACTGCTATTATCCATTTTAACTAATAAAAACACTCGCTGAGGTAAACATTGGAATACAACTTCACACTAAATTTTTCCACTTGTTAACATCGCACGCACGTCGTACATTCACTATCACGCGTTACGTGAAAGTGATTATCAGTAATATTAGCTGTTTGCGGCGATAACTTTGTATTTCGCAAAAATGTTTCCTGATAAATAGCAATACATATCGGATGACTAATGACATAAGTCATCGCGTGAGCGCTTGACAGCTGTGACGTCAGAAATGTCAACTATGGTAAAAATAACAACTTTTTTTATGACGTTGGTCACACTAGCCATTCAGCCGTTCTACGAGGAGATCTATTGTAAGACTATTGTTTATTGAAATTTTAATTGACTATAGAAATATTATTTAATTTTTTAATGAAGATTTTTTTCAGACGTCTTTATTTAGGTTTACCGTGGATGAAATTTGTACAGAGGGAGATGGAAGGAGGAGAGGGCGTTTTTCCAGCAGTGGAACAACACAAGCGGGTTTTCTCTACTCGTATCGGTCACTTTGACACACAGCAACTATTTTATAATCCGAATTAATCGTAGGGATTATTTGATTTTCATCTGATTGAATAGGTACCTACTTAAAACGTCATAATGATGATAAAAATGTCCATGATAGCAGTAGGTACAAATTGTGGGCTAACGCAAGCAACTAATAAGCAAGTACCTACTACTTGCTTATCCAATTATTATCTTAAATGCATGTAAATAAAATAAAAGTAATAATTAGGTTGTTTATCAAATTTTGCTGTCATGATTGAAAAAGATTATGCCGTAATGAAAGTCAGTAGGTACATCCCGGATCTTGGTTTTTAACCGAGGTAAAAGAAAAGAGGAGGTTCTCAATTCGGTATGGATATATTTTTTTTTATGTATGTATCACCGACATAATATGTAGCCCCATTTAAATTTGAAAATAAATTCCTCCCTTAGAGGTAGAAAAAAGGATTTATTGATATGCCACAGAATTTTCAATTGTGAACCAATTTTGTTGAAATTATGTAAACTGGAAAGCAAAAAAATACCTTTTTTAACAAAAAAAATATCCGACGAAATAGTGAAACGAAAAGCAACAAATAAAAACACAACCGTCAAAATAATCAACGAAGATCAACCTAGCTATCAATCAATTTGTTTGGCGCCAACTCAAAATGCTAGACTAAAAGTTAATTTTTTGCATTTCAGTTCTTTATTTCGTCGGTAATTTTTTTTGTTAAAAAGGTTTTTTTTACCCGACTGCCGAAGGAGGCTAATGTGTTTATCAGTGTATCATGTATGTATGTTTGTTCCTATGTGGCGTTCTAGACACCGAACGTGTTGGCCGATTTTGATGATTCTAAAGTAAATCGATTCGTCTGAACGTTCTGAGTGTCACTGGCTACATTAAAATTGGAAATAGAAAAACGGCGGTTTCTGCGCGCCATATTATGCGGGGCCATTTTGTTTTCTTGCGTAAAAACGTAAAGGGTATCGAAATAAAAGGTTTTAAGAGATGATTTCAAAAATATATACAATAAAAACACTTACCTTACTTCTGTTTAAACGAAATTAAAAAAAAAAACAGTTAACTGAAAAGTTATACCTAAATAAAAAAAGTTAATTAAAAAAATTTAAAAATCCCATTTTTTATGCAATGATTTAATGTATTTTTTTAATATTTTTAGTTCTATTTATCAAAGTAATCACCCATGCAATCGATGCATCGTTGCCAACGCAGTGGCAGTTTATTGAGGCCAATCTTGAAGAAATCGTTGCCTGGGGCGGGAGGTGCGCACTAGGCAACTATTCGCTACTAACTCTTGCAAATCTATCTAATGCTGGTGACGTGCGATCACCGCTACGCCGCGCCGCCCGTTTAGTCGACACATACAACAAGCTATTTTGTGCAATTGACATATTATTTGTAAGCATATATACCTTTAGAACTGAAATAATCAAAATTTTGAAGGTTCAACAGTAGGTAGCTTTTATTGTTTCTACATGCCCTGACTACAATAATGTTTGCTAATCAGTTTGTCTTTCTTCTGTAGTAAGTAGTAGTAGTAGTAGTGATCTGTGGAAAATATAGTGGGTAGTTTATTTGTTAAGGTTACACTAGTCAACGGCACGAACTATTTGGCGGCGGAGTTAAAATATTTGCTATCTCATCCGACATCGCGCAGGAAAGAGATAGACGCTGTGATGAGCAGTAAGAAGCTAGATCGTGTTCGTATACACACTCATAACGCTGTGTGACGCACACATGCGCAATTTCATTGCAGAGCGCCGACAGCGGAGCGGTGTGTGTGCAAAGATTACTATAATATACTTGTGTGTGGTTGCGGTGGCGCGTATGCAATTCATTGACAACATAAACATAAAAAAATAGATGTTAGAACTTTGGATTATTACTGTGTGTAACGTAATTAGAAGGCACTCAATTTACTTGTTGTTATGCACCTATATTTACCCGCGACTTTGCCAACTTGACAATAAGATCTTTTGCGAAAATGTGAATTTACATAGATATTGTTATTATCGACAAGTAATGTTAGATTTGACTTTTTAATTATTTTTGGCGGCGGCGACGACAGAGCAGCGCGAGCCGCTTGCGCGCTTATTGAACCTTATGCCCTTAGTTATAAGAATGAAAAGTGTTCGAGCGTCAAGTCGGTAGATTTTACGTTGGCAGAGCGGGCGCCAGGGCTTCGCTGACTGTAGGTATCGTACCAGCGCGTGCGGAAAGCTAGGCTCTATGCGCACGGGTGTAGGTCATGTCTTTATGTTTTTGTATTTTATTGCAGGTTGTGCAAATATTACAATGTGTGTTAAATAGGTATTTACTTACCTTAGCTAGTTAGCTATAACCTACAGCCGCCTCCCCGTAAGTAGGTATTTCATACCAGCCAGAGTCAGGATAACTGCTTTTTCGATAGCGCCACTTTGATGTGAGACTTGTTTTCTAGGTAATTAGGTTCATCAAATAAAAAATAATGTTATTTTGTAAATTGTTTATTGATTGTTTGTTTACAATAGCAGTTTGAAATATTCTCTTTGTTATCACAATACAATATAATAGCTTCGGGTGGCTGAGCCGAGCTTGTGAGTGTCGGCGCGCATAGTAGGTATACAAATAAAAAACCGGCCAAGATGGGTTCCGTACCATTATCGCAAAAAAACATCACGTTTGTTGTATGGGAGCCCCACTTATATATTAATTTTGTTCTGTTTTTAATATTTGTTGTTATAAAGAAATACATCATTTGTGAAAATTTCACCGGTTTAGCTATCACGGTTTATAAGATACAGCCTGGTGACAGACAGACGGACCGCGAAGTCTCAGTAATAGGGTCCCGTTTTTACCCTTCGGGTACGGAACCCTAAAAAGAATCATCAAAATCGGTTCACATTAAAAAAGTATTGAGGTAAGTAACAAAAAAAATACAGTCAAATTGAGAACCTCCTTCTTTTTGAAGTCGGTTAAAAAATAGCTTCCTTTTGTGTTTGTCCGCCGCTGAAGCCGAGCTGATATCGATATAACAGATAGGTACCTACATAATAATGAACTTTCGATATAAGTAGGCACGACTATCGAAAATCTTAAAATACCTAATCTAATTGGAATCTAATATCCTAATATATACAACAGAACTCTTCAATATACAACGGCAAATCTCTCGGGATTGCTGCGATCGCAAAACTGTTTATTGGTTAGGCCTTTTGATAACATAACGTCAAGCCGGTACGCTCTAAAGGGGTACGCAGATTTGTACAGTTCACCCTGAAAGATACACTCTCATTGCACCGGTTATGTTAGTTTTATGTTAGGTATTCAGGTAATCTATTCAGGCATAAATTTGGGCATTTTAGGCTCAGATTTTCTCTAATCTGAGATTATAGGTATTATTGAACTTGATCTTTATGTACCACAACTAAAAAAAAAAAAATAACGAAGAAACAAAAACAAGAACACCGACTTCCGAAATTAGTTATTTTTCACTTTGTAGTGTTTTTATTTGGAAGTCGGTAGTATTTTTAAAAAAGATTTTCTAATTATAGATAAAGATCGGCAGTTTGTAATTTTAAAATTTTATAAATGCGCGTGAAACATTAGAATTACAAGTCTGTGTTTATTTAGGTATAAAAGTCATGTCAAGCGCCCTCATGAATTGTACAAACTAAATTCGATAAAAGATTCAACTTACCCATTGTTACTTGAATTGCTGAAGAAGAAGATCACTTCACTGACGCAACAAGTTCAAATTCAAACGCCATGTAAATCAGTATGAAATCCCACGAACGCCAGGGTCAGTAAAATTTCGGACCAATTCAAAATAATCAACACAACACATAAAGGAATATCGGAATCCAAAGTTCAAGCCAGGGGTCAATGTTATAAAATATTATACGAATACGTTATCGTCGATATCACAATATCAATAACATACACCGCACGCGCGTAATTACGGTGACGTATATATTATGCAGCAGACGATTGAGGCCCCTCTGGGGCAGCGGGGCGCGGGCGCCGGGCGGTAGCTAAACTAGTGAGCGTGTGTGTGTGTAGGTGTAAATGCGCCGCACGCGCACCCACCCCTCCGCCCCACTGACCGGGGAGGAAATTTGTAGCGAGATGGATGATGATTTAGAACGAAAACGAGCGCGCGAAATTTTATAAACAGACCTTTGGGAGTCTGGATATCATGAAAAAACCACTGAATGTATCTGTTCAAAATAAAATTATTTGCATTGTTGAACAAATAATCTATCCCTGTATGGAGGCCGTTTTTCAATTTTTTTTCTTCTTATGGTACTTATTTGCGCCCAAAGATGCGTTAAAATTGGTGTTGAAATATGGAACTTTCGAAGCTCATAACTTTCATGCTAATTTTTTTTTGTATTTTTTGCTTCCATACAGGACTAGATAATGATGAGACAAATTGATATAATTTTTTATTTTGATCGTACATCGTCAAACAGTGGAGTAAAACCCAAACTACGTTTGTATGGAAGAATTTTGGACTAGTGCAACCTTAAGTCATATGTTTAAGAGACTGTATATTTTTAGCATACTACTGTTTGTTTTCCTTTATAAATAAATAATCTGCTGGACGGGAGGTAACACATTCTTCAAAGACATTTTCTACTGCCTCGAGAGGCAGTACAAAATAGTTATTTTTTCCCTCCAAGAAGTTATCCAAATTCTGGAAAAAGTAGAAGTCTTTAGGGGCAAGGTCTGTTGAGTATGGTGGATGACGGAGAGTTTCCAACTCTAGCTCTTGTAACTTGGAGACCTTCTGCTGTGCAGTATGAGACCGCGCGTTGTCGTGCAGGAGGAGCGGATACGAGCGATTGACCAAAGCTGGTTGGAGACGTATGCGAGCTTCTCCATCATTAAATTGTGTTCAGTTTTTTAGTACACTTCTGCAGTAATGAGCATTATCCCATTTGGTAAGAAGCTGTGATGAATCACACCGGCCCTAGACCACTAAACAGTGTCCATTACTTTTTAGGGGTAAGTTTTTGTTTAGGTTTGAACCAGGATCCAACCAAAACCAACTTGCTGAGCGTTTGCGATTGTTCCTTCGTTTATGTGCCTGTTGAGCAGTGCAAGGCACGTCTCCGTGCGTACTACGCGCTTGCTATCATTGAGTTCGTGGGGCATCACCCATTTGTCATGCTTGTTTGTTTTTTTTTATTTACCTTGCCATTTTGACGCAAATGGACCAATATTGTTTTGATGCCTACGTCGAAAGCTGCTGCTAATTCTGCCGTAGATTGAATATCATCAGCTTCCACAATCACCTTTAATTCGTCAGTGTCGACGAAAATTTTCGGACGACCACGGGGTTCATTTTTCAGGTCGAAATTGCCAGAACGGGTGAATCAATAACAGCAGCCTTATTGTATAATGAATATGGCAAGACAAAGGGCAAAGAGTATGAATAATCGACCAATCACATGGCGAGATGAAAGATGGATGTATGTATTTCCGTCTATGGTGATGGTCGATTGATCATGCTTTTTACCCGACTGCCGAAGGAGGGTAATGTGTTTATCAGTCTATGTATGTATGTATGTAAGTATGTATGTATGTATGTATGTATGTATGTTTGTTCTTAAGTGGCGCTCTAGAGACCAAACGCGTTGGCCGATTTTGATGATTCTTACGTCAATCGATTCGTCTTAATCCTGCGAGTGTCACTGGCTACATTAAAATTGGAAAAAACAAAAATGGCGGTTTTTGGGCGCCATTTTTTGGGTTTTTTTTTTTAGTTTTCTTCCAGTCCCATCGTGTGGGGTATCAAAATAAAGGATTTTAAGAGGCGATTTCAAAAATATAAAACACTTATATGTTTAAATGTACCTTACTCTAAAAAAAAAAAACTAAAAAGTTGTAAATAAAAAAAGTTAATTAAAAAAACCAAAAAACCCGACTGCTTAGAAAGCAAACTAAAAAGACGTAAACAAGAAGAAAATCATGCTGTGCAGTCGGAGGATACATCTGGTTTTGGTCCGCCAGCTCGTGAATATGTATCCTCCGACTGCTCAGCATGATTTTCTTCTTGTTTACGTCTTTTTAGTTTGCTTTCTAAGCAGTCGGGTTTTTTGGATTTTTTAATTAACTTTTTTTGCCCTTTGCCTTGCCGAATTACGCAATAAGGCTGCAACAAGTGGTGCGTTCGTTTGTAGTGTTCGCTCCGTAAACGTCTTTGATGTTTCATGCCGCTTGTGCGGCGTTGCTGCCACGACATACACGATTCATATTTCATAATTACTCGAATACCGACGACGAATACCCTACGTACCTACCATAACTACCCTACCCTACCTAAGTACCTATCTCCTACCTATTTGTTAAACTATTTATTTGAATAAGAATTAATACTTACAATACGAATGTAACCAACTTTTGTTTCTACCGGCGATCAAATTAAATTTTAGAACACAAAAGCTGCTATTGCGATTTAACTGAGATAGTGAGATATATATTTATATTCTCTCGTAGAGTTTTTTGTATTTAATCATGAGTACTTTAATCATAATCAGTAGTACATAATTTATATGTATCATCAATAGTTTTCTCAGCGCACACCAAATAATGAATTTTATATACACTCACAATGTAATGTTCCAAATTCAAAAAATATTGTATCAACACGTACTTTATATTCGTGGATAGGTAAAATAAAAAAAAAAAACCATTACAGTTCAACATTTTCCTTCGATTTTCAAACAACTGCATCATAATAGTATATTTCATTACGAGTGCGGAAAGCCTGTCATTGCAAAGAGTTCCGACAAATGTCTACCCGAGCCGAGGCGCAGCCGAAGGTGAGGGTTGACAGTCGGAACAAGTTGTAATGACGGTTCCGCACGTGTACTGAACAATTATTTTTAATACAGTTGCGAAAAAATTAAGCAATTTAATAAAATAATAAAAACACAATAAACTCAACTAACTAATCATTTATTACTTATAAAAGTTATAATTCACATATACATTGAAATTGGTACAGTTTTTTATACTAACTGGGGAAGTTTTAGGTTGCATATTTACTGTTTGAGACAAACTATTATTAATTTCGTATGATTGTTCATGTATATTTGTCAAAGGTGTTATACAATGGCGTTTGCTAGTTGATGGAATTGGATCTGATGAATTATCATTATCAACGAAGGTAGATAGATGAACGTTCTCTTCAGTATTGTCATGTGAAGGAGACGGACTGGACTTTAAATTAATGGATTGTGTGATTTTTGCCCAGTTTCTAGTTTATTGTTTAATGAATCAGCATTATAGCCTTCTGCAACTTTGTCCGACCTCCTAGTCACTTTAAGGATGTCAAATTGGCTCCTGAATCTGCCAATAATGCAGCAGAGGTCCTCCTGAAGCTGTGGCCAGTATAATACTCAGCATCCGGCAGACCAAGAAACGTAGCTATTTCTTTTGGCATATTACCAAATTTGTTTATCCCGATTTCTTGAGCTGTACACTTCCCTTTTTGATAATTTTCGAAAAAACGGCTTTTTGGGACCGCTGATTCATATATTTTAGCACTATTCTAAGAAAATCACCTTCAACAACAAAGCTTCTCGTTATCTTATTTTTTGTATTCGGAATCTTGATTAGTAGCATTTTTCCATGGGCTTCAATATCTTATAAAGTAATATTGGCTAACTCCTCTCTGCGGCAAGCTCCAACAATGCCAAAAATTAGCGCAACCTACAAAAAAAGGGAATTGTTTAATATTTTTTAAAATAATATATTGACTGTATTTTGCGATTTCGTAAACTGAATACTAAAGAAAAATATAAGTATTTATTAATAAATTACCTTTGTGGCTAAATAACGATCATCGAGAGCTTCGTTCAAAAACCTTTCCACTTCATTCGATGTTAATATTTTCGACTTCATTAAATCTGATATCTTTTAAAAAATATTTGTATGAATCACAAAAACTTTTTTTTTTGTTAAATCTTCGTGGTGGGTTTTTCTTTTTAATAGACATTATTTTGACAGTTGGGAAAGAGAACGCACGAGTTCGGAAAAGGTAAAGAAAAAGCTCGAGTATGTAATAGCCCACATCCCGAACGCTATACGTCCCTGCAATACGCCAATTTTTGAGCAACTGTATTAAAAAATAACTTTTTAATTTTTATAGCACACTTTTACTTTTAAATTTTCTGCGTAGGAAAGAAGTGTGTCAGACAGACAGACAGACTGACCGCGGAGTCTTAGTAATAGGGTCCCGTTTTTACCCTTTGGGTACGGAACCCTAAAAAGATTCGAATGCCTGTGGATGCACGCGCTGCGCAATGAGAATCTAAATTGCCTGCCATACCACATATTTTTTCCCTTTCCACTTTTGTTTTATTTCAACTGTATGAGTGAAGATAAAGTAGTGTATGCAACGGCATATAATTAGGTATTCAAACACTCGCGTAATATATAATATTATATAATATTATATTATATCGCGTAATATTGTATATAATATTATATATAATATATAATATTACGCGATAAACCGCGATGAACCGCGAAAAACCGCGATAAACCGCGATAAACCTACGCTCGTGTTTTAATAACCCCTATATGACCATTGCATAAACTACTATTATAGGCAAAATTTTGTTTTTCTAGGTTTTTTAAAATAAATTATGGCCTAGGTTACTCGGGCATAATGTAGCTTCCAATAGGTG
The DNA here is from genome assembly GCA_945859665.1 of Anorthoa munda. NCBI lineage: Eukaryota > Metazoa > Arthropoda > Insecta > Lepidoptera > Noctuidae > Anorthoa > Anorthoa munda. The sequence goes on along the minus strand of OX243896.1, from coordinate 1,035,353 downwards.
AAGAATTTTTTGAATCGGTCCATTAGTTTCGAAGCCTATTCGGTACAAAGAAACAAACAAAAAAAAATCTTTCTTTTTTATAATATTGGTAAAGATGACAAAAAAAAAACCGGCCAAGTACGAGTCGGACTCGCATACGAAGGGTTCCGTACCATTATCGATAAAAACGGCAAAATAAACACGTTTGTTGTATGGGAGGCCCACTTAAATATTTATTTTATTCTGTTTTTAGTATTTTTTATTATAGTGGCAACAGAAATACATCATCTGTGAAAATTTCAACTGTCTAGCTATCACGGTTCATGAGATACAGCCTGGTGACAGACAGGCAGACAGACAGACGGACCGCGGAGTCTTAGTAATAGGGTCCCGTTTTTACCCTTTGGGTACGGAACCCTAAAAAGATTCGAATGCATTTGTGTTTCAATGATTAATTTGAAGGAAGAATTCCACGTTTTTAAAATAAAAATAATTTAAAATTAGAATTCTTAGCCAAACAAAAAATATTTTGATTTGAAATGGCCAGACTGCAGAACGGCAATTTCATAGGTAAAGACCTATAATTTACCGACTTTCAAAAAGGAGGAGTTTTTATGTTCAACTGTATGTTTGTTGTTTACCCGACTATGTAAGTATATATATATATCAGTCTATGTAAGTATTAGTATTGGGAGAGTAGTGGTGGCCCAGTGGTATCGGCCGCGACTTACAAGTTGTAGGTCGTGAGTTCGAGCCCAGGCAGGCGCTTTACTTTGTGTAAATTATTTCATCACCACTGCTCTCAAAAACGGCGAAGGAAAACATCGTGAGGAAACCGGCATGTACTAGAACCAAACATTCGAAGACATGTGACATCCACCAACCCGCACTGGGCCCGCGTGGTGGATTACGGCCCATTCCCTCTCACAGAGAGGGGGCCTGTGTCCCAGCAGTGGGAACATTAATAGGCTGATGATGTGATGTGATTGTAAGTATGTTTGTTCCTATGTGGCGTTCCAGAGCCCAAACGCGTTGGCCGATTTTGATGATTAAAATAGAAAAATGGCTGATTTTGGGCGCCATATTGTGGGGGCCAAATTTTTTATTTTCTTCCAAACCCATCGTGTGATTAAGTATCAAAATAAATTATTGATTTATAAAAATATATAACACTTATATGTTTAAATGTACCTAATTCGAAAAAACTGTAAAGTTATAAATAAAAACACATGCTGTGCAGTCGGAGGATACGTATTCGCGAGCTGGCTGACCAAAACCAAATGTATCCACCGACTGCACATCATGATTTTCTTCTTGTTTACGTTTTCTTAGTTAGCTTTTTAAGCAGTCTGGTTTTTTTGTTTGTTTTTATAATATTTTTTCATGCCTCGTCGATGGTCGATGAGACCGTGTTTCAGCTGAAATGGTGATGAAGAATACCATCTTGGCGTGGATAGTGTTATACATAGGTTTATTCCTGAGATTACCGGAATGGGGCTTAAAGGTTCTGAAGCGGCGACCGCATGCCTTCTGGAAGGCACAGTGTCATTTTTCATACTCCTCCGTTGTTATCTCCTGATTAATTTCGTTGCGGGATTCATCAACTGTCTTGTTACTTCGAGATTCGTCGAGCATCATTGACTAGGCGCTTTTCTGGTGGTCACCACTGTTGATTCTGGCTTTCAGGAGTTGCAGTGGTTGGGAATAGTTTGGTGGCGGCTTGTAAGATACATTGTGGACTGGTTGAACCCAGATTTGGCAGTTTTGTTCTTAGTGGCGTAGGTATTATTTATGTAATTAACTAAACAAAATATTTTGGGAGGCACGAGGCAGTAAGGGCTCAGGGATGTAACTCATGCGGGTAACCTTCCACATGGTGACCGATGGCCGTATGAAGGACGCAAGGACTGTTCAGGACGATGTAACATATCTTGGTGGGATACTTATATGCCACAGAAAAATACAGATTACAATCTCTATTGTGGGAAGTGGTTTGAGGATCACGAATCTTATCATTATCATCAGCCAACAGCAGTCCACTGCCAGACATAGTCCTCTCCAATCGCAAGCATTTATCTCGATGCTTGGCACTTTCATCTAGGTCTGCTATCAACCGCACTGCGAAGATCGTCGTCCCACCTAGCTGGCGGGCTATTATTCAACCGCAGATCTTATTTTACAAAACTTCCACTTTTTAGTGCGTAAGTATTAGCTAATCAACAAATATTTGTATCCACGTGGGAGATTAGATCTTAATTCACAATCTTTTGTATTTATCTAGTAGATAAGTAGGTACAGTAGCACCCAAAATATAATCCAAAATACATCACAGAGGTATATTACTTTGCACTCTATATACTGTGTAAACTACCTACATATACCTACATTTTGCTAGTTACGTTTAAATCGGAAGTAATAAGAGGCGATTATTGCGTATTGAATTAGGCAAGGCAAAGGGCAAAGAGTAAGAACAATCGACCAATTACATAGACGGAAATCCACATCGCGTCATTCATCTCGCCAAGGCCTTTGCCTTGGCGAGTTCATAACGCAATGAGGCTGCAGGGCTAATACTTAAAAAAAACCCATTGGAAACACCCAGTAGCAAATTGCCTGACCTGGGAATCGAACCTAGGATATCAGGTTTAGTAGCAGAGCTTGCGACCAGCAGACCAACGAGGCCGTCATCTTCTTTATTTCGTGTCGTGGTTCAATTAATCAAATTTAAATTACGCACGTAAGAAACTCATTTCGCGAAGTGTTACTACTTATTATCAGGGTTTGATTCCTGGGTCATGCAAAGTGTTATTGGGGTTTTTCCATCTGGAATTGCTCAATAGTAGCCCGGATAGAATAGGAGACGCCTGGATTATGGGACTTAAACATTACTGATGAAATGAGGGTGTACTTATAGATGTACCTACCTCTGCCTAACCCTTCGGCGAATACAGGCGTGATGTTATGTTAAGTTATTCATGAGAAATGAATGCCATACCAAACGTGCCATAATGTTTAAAACAAAATAAACAAAACATTGTGTAACATTTGCTATAATTATGTATAGTACGTAAAATGCTTACGTTCAACATTTTTGCTAGCTACGAGAGTCAGCATTTTTGCGTTGCTGACCGTAATGGAAATTCAGGTTTTTGATGAATCTTCCATATTTCTTCAACCCATATTGAGAAAGCGGGGTTTATTGCTCGTGCCTTCTCTTTAAGAGAAGAGGCCTTTCCCCTGTAGTGTGATAGTTACAGGTTGTTATTATTATATCTCGAGTTTATGATTAAATATAGTTAGGCACTAATCCACTAGGATGTAGTGTCATCTCCATGCGATATAGAAAAGTGAAGGTTTAAAGTCGCCTAAAGAGACGATGGAGAGGGTAATGCTCGGGATGTATTTGCGTGATCGAATCAGAAATGAGGATATCCGCAGTAGGACCAAAGTTACCGACATAGTCTGAAGAATAGCCAAGTTTATGTGGTAGTAGGCTGGCCACATTGCCCGCAGAAAGGATGGTCGATGGGGTCGAAAAGTTCTGGTGTGGCGATCGCGTACAGACAGCGTCAGAAGGCCTGCCTCTGGGTGGCCCGATAACCAGATTAAGCCCGCGGGAATCCTCTGGATGCGAGAGGCACAGGTCCGGTCAATATGGTGACACTTGGGGAAGGCCTATGTTTAGCAATGAACTGACGATGTTTTTTGGCTGAAATGATGATGATGAATTATCGATTGCACCTAACGATTTCACTCAGATGTTTTGAAAAACATATCTTGAGTTAGATTAATTCTAAGTCTGAATATTGTAATCTTAGTAATTTTCAACAGTTAATCCATATGTAATTCATGAATTCAACAAACTGCCCAGAAATTCAACCCGCAACTTGTTAAAACTTTGACTGCAACACAAATTCTTCCTGTATCTTCGTTGATATAAACTGCACTGGCAGCTTTCAACCTTTTATTCGCGTAGTCAACGCGATGGGGATCGTTATTCATTTGTTTCTGTTCCTCCTGCTAAGGCTCCTGTCCCTGTCCAGTGCCGATACGTATAGCGTGAATATATGCACGGAACAACATGTGAACGTCGTCGATAGTAGGTTTTTGAGCTTCACTATAGATCCCAAGTATTTGTTTTCGAGCAGTGAGAAGTATAGTAGGTGAGTTTGTTGTATTTTTTTTGCTAATTTTGCATTTTATTGGAATGTGAGCATGTGTCTTTGTTACTGAGTTCGATTTTTTGACACAAATGTGGACACATTTTCAATAATTTCCTGACTTACTTATGTAACTTTGAAAACATTGAAAGCGCTAGTCTCGTGATGGAGCTGGGAAGTGAAAATAGCAAGTCCTCAACCAGGCAAGATAGCACCGTGTTTGGGCTCATTGCTCATTGTATTTACTTAACTAATATTTCATTTTGTATGATTGACTTCAAAAGCCTTGTTTAAAAAAAACTTAATACCTAGTTATTTTACTTATCTTGCAAGATAATTACGTGGTAAACTTCATGGCCAATCATATCTCGGGTTTTGTCTTACTGTCTGTCTGTTGTTTTTTTTTGTCTAACTCTGCATTGCTGCAAGCAAGCCTACTAAGTATAGAGTCTATGATTCAATTTGCATCGACAATCTAGTGTTTGGATATGCGCCTGGTTGAAGGCAAATGGCACACATTGAGGTTAATATTGAGTGTTTTACTTAGCCTTCTCCTAAGTATGTTGGGTTCGGCTTCCAGTCTTACCGGATGCATGAATCAACTGCCTATCTGAATTATCGATCCGGTAACTGGGATACGATAATCCTTGGCAATTAGACTGGTGTCAGATTGTCTTGTTATCGGTATACCGGCTATAACGTGCTGCAACCAAATAACGCGCTTTGTATACAGTTCTGGGTACTTAAAATGATCTTTGACCATGTAACTCTTATGTTCCAGCAAAGAATGCATCTGCATGGCCTCCGCTCTCACGCCAGCGTACCTTCGCATAGCCGGCCCTTCCACCGCTCACATGACCTTCCACAACACAACCATCTCCATCAACGATGTCCACTTCCCCGACCACAGACAAAACTTCGACATCACAGCCATAGACTATGACACTCCAAGAAAAGTTCCATTAGTAGATCTCCATACGAAAAACCTGGCGGTGTCACATAGACAATGGAAGAAGTTCGTCCATTGGGCCAAGTCTACCGGATTCGACCTGGTCTTCGCCTTGAACAATGAGGAGAGAACTGCTTCTGGGATGTGGGATCCTAATACGGCGCTGAACATTCTGACGGTAGCTGAGAAGGTCAAAGTTGGCGATATTTTCTGGGAGCTGGGTTATGGTATGTTCTTTTTAAATCAGTAGTCTAGTCTGGGTACGACTAGTCTTACCCAGGTACTATGTGTGTTTGTTCAGTTTAAATAAATACTAGATCTATTCTTCTGATGGAGGGAGTAAAGATGTTGCAGTCATGAAATCGTTAGGAGAACGCATACTATACGCCAAGAGCCAAGAGCTATTGGACATTTTACTATTAGATTTGGATACTATATAAGAATTTTTTCTCCTCGTAACATCATCACCAGCTTTCTACATTTATTTTAATTTATTTAGGGTTGACGTCAAAAGATTTTATTCAGTAATTTTTTTAAAGACTTTATTCTGGTGGCGTGCTCATTTGCAGAGATTGGAGTAACTTTGTGGACTTATACAGACAAGTTAGAAATTAAGAAGAATTCAAGTGAGCTTGAAAATTTTAGCACCTCATCTTGAATATGCTAAACTCTCTCATGTTGACTGAGACTATTTTTATTTTTGAAGTTTTATAAAGTCAAGCCAGGGGCGTGCAAGTGCAACCACTTACATCCCCTTGGTGTCCATGTATCTTCATGTTTCCATCAGCCGTCTTCTTCAAGTTAACTTCTAGTCAGATTACTTAGCATTTTGATGCAGTTGATAATTCCATGCAAAGGTAAAATACCATCTCATTTACATTACCAGAATGCACAAACCAGTCCATAGAAGAGTACCTGAACGATTTGGAGACTCTGCGCGTGATCATCGAGACCTTTCCACCGGGACGGACGGCGGAATGGAAGGTGGTGGGCGGTGACGTCACCAAGTGCCTGCAGGCCGAGTCTAAGAGCGACTTCAAGGATTACATGACGCTGTCCAATGATATGATGGATGCTTTGCTGGTCAATGGGTAAGTGGGTTTATAATTTTACTGATACTAAGTAGTTACCACAAATTCATTTATTCAAATTAGGCTGAGAGCCAGCACTTTTTGATCGCCAATGTTTTACATAAATAATCGTTAATTTCGGAACTAAATACTTATATTTTAAATCACATGTGCTATTAACATGAATATAGTTTTCCAAGATTCTTTTCCATGAACAGTGAAAGAAATGAACTAATGAAATTCTTGGTGTGACCGTCACGCCAATTACACGATGCTAGAGAAAAGAAACATTACTACAAATACACAGTACAAAACAGCCCTCTTCATTATTTTAAACTTTTTTAACTGACTGCCGAAGGAGGGTAATGTGTTTATCAGTCTATGTACGTATGTATGTATGTTTGTTCCTATGTGGCGTTCTAGAGACCAAACCCGTTGGCCGATTTTGATAATTTTTACGTCAATCGGTTCGTCTTAACCCCGTCTTACATTAAAATTGGAAAATAGAAAAATGGCGCATTTTGGGCGCCATGTTGTGGGGGCCCAAATTTTTTTTCTTCCAAACCCATCGTGATGGGTATCAAAGTAAAGGGTTTTAAGAGGTGTTTTCAAAAATATATAACACTTATATGTTTAAATACAAATAATTGCAACAAAACAAAAAAAAATATAAATAACAAAAGTTAATTCAAAAAATTAAAAAGCCCGAACTAAAAAGACGTAAACAAGAAGAACATCATTTTCGGATTTTTTTATGTTTTGAATTATGTTTTTATAGTAAGTGACGCATTCTTAGCTACATTCTAAAACACTCTATTACTGTTTCAGCAACTCTTCTTCCCACGAACTGGAACGCATGTCAGAGCATGATCGTCACAAGCTCCTGCGGCTTCTCTCCCGAAGCCAGACACCCCTCTGGCTGACAGAGACCAATCAGAAGCGATACACCAACATGGAACGGGCTGCTGATTGGCTGGCCAGTCTGGGGTACTCCGCTAAGAACGGCTTCGCTGTGCATTATCGGGAGTTAGAGGAGGAGGAGTTGTATGAACCGACGCTGGTACGCTACCTAATTTAAAAACAAACTTATTTCTGCTTATACCTTTTTAATGTCAGTTATAGTTAGTTATTGGAAATTAATCTACAACTAAATGAGACGAAATTTAAGACTTGTATAAAACGCACACTATGTAGGCAAGCATATTATAAGTTGGGGGATTACATCGCTGATAAAAATGCTTGGCTCAATGCTGGTCCTGCTCCGCAGCCACTAGGGCGCAAGAACAATTAGTGATGGGCAGAAAAGTATCGAAGTATTGTTGGACATGCTGAAGACTGTATGCAAATTTTTGTATTGTATAAACTCAATTTCTTTTAGTATTATATAATTGCACAGCACATGTGTGAGTACTATGTTCCGACTGTAGATAAATCTACCATTCACTGTACCTATATGTCGTTCGTTGACTTCTGTGTGCCCTGGCAGTTGAGTGTGTCATGCTCTCTCTAATTTCTCTCTGATGGTGGCACATGTGTTGGATCATTCGGTTCCCTTCATGATGGTTGAGCTGAGTGGTGCCGATCCATGCGTCATGTTCGTGAACGGGCGCCATCAGTTGGGATTGGTCATAACTTAGCTGTCTCGGCCTGTTAAAGTGCTTTTTTTTAATTATTTGTTACTCTAGACGCTTTTACGTACACGTCTTTTTACATCGTTCTCACATATATGTATTTTTTCAACAAGAATGATGTAACCAAAAACTTGTAATTAAAACTGATGGAAAAGAGTGTCCGGGGAGTTTCTTGCAAATTCTTCTCCATTGAGACCTACAGACGCTTGCGAATTTGCAACTGGAGTCATCTTTTTATTAATTTTTTGTTTGACAATTCAAAAGTACTTCTAAAGTTTAATTGAAATAAATACCTTGATTTTGATTTTGATGATTTTGATTTTGATTTAATTTAATGAAAAGGTACAGTTATCCAATTGGGATGCGGTCAATGTCGCAATGTTCTTCCGCAAGACGTCCAAAAACGTCCAGTGCTAGAACTCTTTCGGCTGAAATGACGATGATGAGTAGGAATGCTTTTAAAGTTGACTAATTACATTTAGCAATAGGTTAAAACAATGCTTAATTCAACATTTCAGAGCTTCTACATGGCCCTCCTATTCAAAAACTTGGTCGGTGAGCGAGTGTTGAACGTGGAAATGGATCCAGAAGAAGCCATCCTCTTCGGACACTGTACATCGCTGCGTCACAAGCCCGTACCCGGCGCTGTCACACTGTTTGGAGCGAACATGGATGACGAACCGGCCAGGTTCTCACTAAAACTGCCGAGGACAGAAGAGGGTGGCGATATCATGCAGTTTATACTGGGGAATGATCATAATGGGTAAGGTTTCTATATTCATGGTCTTTGTTGGTCTAGAGGTCATCAGTAGTATGAGGTCCTGGGTTCGATTTCCGGGTCGGGTAAAGTGTTGTAAGGTTTTTCTATCTAGTTTTTTCCAGTAACAGCCTTGAATAGTGCGCAGTTGATGGGCCTCGGCCCCTATTGCATGGGACTAAAACATAACTGGCCAAATGTGGGTGTCCTTCAGGTACATCTCTGCCTAACCCTACGGGTAACACTGGCGTGATGTTACGTATGTAAGATGTTTCTCACGTCATTATATGGAAAAAATTAATCAGTGCCTATCTGTTCCGCCTACACTAGAAACTCAAAGACGTAGACAGCTTACTACGATTTGTTATTATTCGTCGTATTAAAAATACTTAACACTTTCCTCATTTAAAATTACAGGAATATCGTAGTAAACGGCCGAACGATGTACCACGAAGGTGACTTGAAACCCGTAGTGAAACGTGTTCGTCCGTACAAGACCCTGCTACTCAACTTACCGCCTAAATCCTTCGGTTTCTGGGTTCTCGCCAACACGAAAATCGAAGCCTGTCACAGTGTAGATAAGAAAAATAAAAGCTTTATTGAAGCAGAGGCCGTCAGCAACGAAAAATTTAGACCAAAACGTTCAACCAATTATGATTTTGATGACTACGCTCAAATAGCAGATCTTTCTTACGATTTTGAGGAAACCGATGATGTAATACCTGACAATCATGCTTTGAAGAGCAGAATTATTGATATGAATAGAGATTTCGATAAAATACAGAGTGCTTTCAAAAGAAACTTGGGTAAGGATAGGTTTAAAAGAGAAGATACTGATATTTTTGGAAAAGGTAAATTTCGGAGACACGTAAACAGGTATAGAGCTGATAGAGGATATCGATTTGAGAATCGTGATTTCGACGCTAGAAGTATAATAGATGAATTATTAGAAAAGGCAAGACAAAGAGTAAACGATCTCAAAAATCTCCGACCAGAATTACCAAGATTAAACCTCAATAGAGTAAGCAAGAGACATTCAAAGAACTCCAAATTACGATCGTTAAATTCATTGAGAGCAGACAGTCGAATGTTTGGAAGAATTCCTAGGAAACCCAAACACGTCAAGAAGATTTCAGAAGAAGCGGATGACGAATTCCTCAAAAAAATTAACAGAAAAAGCAAAACTGATAAAAACGTACCAAAAAGATCCTCAGACACACAAGAAAAGAGTGTTAAAAGAAATCAAGACATTAACAAACTATCTGTAGAAGCAGCAAACACGTTAGAAGCAGTAGTCAGAAAAAGAAGAAGTATTAGTAACGACGTTGAAGAAATAAATTCTGAAAACGAAATAGAAGGTCTAAGTGGCAAAGACAAAGCAAAATTATGGAAAATGTTAAAGAAGCTTAACAAAGAGTTTGGAGATCTTACAGAAGAACATATTGAAGATGAAACTGATTCTACAGAAGGTATAGTTTTAAAGACTGAACTGTCAGACGATAGTGCAACTATTAGACTCAAAGACCCCAATCATGGAATGATTAAGACCACAATGAAGAGTATGCTGAATGTTCTAGAAGATTTGAACAGTAATTTGAATAAAGTGTGGAATGCTATTAACTTGTTAGATTAAGGTACAGTGAATAGGTTAGGTTACATTATGAAATAGATTTTATACTTTTGACAACTGTTTTTCTTTTTAAACTATCAATACCCATAGCTTCAAGATGACCTACCTTTTGCCAGTAATTATTATGCATGTAGAAAGCAAGATTAGTTTCAGTTATCCAGTAACCTTGGGTAGAAATTGCCTGCAAAAAAATAAAAAAATAACAAATTATGCGTTCTACTACATCTCAAAGTGATTGCTACAGTTTGTTTGCTATTTTAATTTCATGTGGATTTTTTCTATCAACTTATTAACCACCCATTATGATTACTTCAAACTAAAAAATAAGCAGTATAGGACAGAAGCCATGCCTCATTTATGTAATAGTTGTATGAGCTACGGCGTAGCAAATGCAGTTACGAACTCATGCTACGCTTTCGTAGACTCATTCAGGGACTGGTACACACTGACATTCTAAGAACGATAGCGATTGGCAATATCCTCAAAATGTATTGGATTAACCACCTGATACTTCTTTTTATAAGAAAAAAAAAACTTTGTCCCACACTAGATGATATTTCAGTAGTGCCCTTTAGTAACTTTTTGATATTCGTTATTGCAGTAAAAATGCCATTTTCTCTCGGTCCTATTTTGTTTTGAATACTTTTCCTTTGAATATTTTAACGGCGAGGTAGGTGAAATAAAACAAACGAAATAGTGGTACAATGTAGTTTATTTATTATTTAACAACATGTTAGATAAACCATTTTCACATCATTCAACGTACATATGAAAATGGCTACCTCTAAACTTTTATACAATAACTAATAGGGACCTTGTAAATAAACATTAACAATGCTTCGCAACAGTAATAGCGAACGAAGTGGTAGCAAACAAGCGTTCTATGTACTACAAGTGATACAGTCGTGAAAGGAAAACTAACCTTATTAATATAAGAATAGAGTTTAATACGGCAGTTTGTATACAGCCTGAAGATAGTCGCAGAATGTACGACCGATTCAATTGTGTTAAAAATATATATTTCATATATATCTTGTTGTTTTAAGTTTCATTTAGTTGCCTTGAAACTAAGTCAATCTTGTGTTATGTTTAGTGAGGCGTTTTTTGGTTTGAGGAAGCCTCGGATTAAGTATGTTTTAGACGAAACTTTTTCGACTTATAATATCTTTTGAATCGGCCATGTACAGCTGCCTTACTGCAAAAGAACCTAACTTATTGTTAACAACAAGGTGTCACAGAAGCTCAATCCGTTTTTTTAATTACCTAAAAACATTTTTCAACAATAACCTTTTTCGTTATTCATCCATAATCCCTAAGTTTAAATTTAATTGTGGATAAACTACTAACCGTTTCTTCTTTAAATATAACAAGACAACATACATATGAACCCCGTTCATATATTATGAGTACTTAATGGTTTCATCAAAATTTTATACATTCTGTACCTAAACTTGCGATTTTAACACTATAATGTCACTAATATATAAAGCTAACGAACAAAGGTGTTGGCCAATAACTATAATAATATATAAATCATCATCATCATCATAAATATACAAACAATAAAACTGGAAGGAATGTCCCGAGTTTTAGTTAACAATAATATTGGCAGATATTACGAGGCAGAGACATATTCCTTCCAGTGTAATAACATATGTTTTTAAAACTATTAAAATCACATCGAAAAGACAGCGCAGAGAAGGAAAAATAAATTTTTAGCGCAATATTGATAGTCTGTGGCACTTTAAAATCAGTTCTTTGTTATTCTGCGCCGTCTGAGTTTAAAAAATGAATGTTAACATTAAATTAATACTGGCAATAAGTGTAAAAAGCTCTTGAGTGTGTGGTACAGTGTCGTTGTCTCTAATTGTCTATGCTATATTGCAATCACCGACCTCATTTCGTTCTGGTGTCTCTGGTTGTAACGAACAGTTTTTGAAATGTTTGACGTCGGTAGGGTTATCATTTGAATGGTTAACTGTCAGAGTTTGTGTGATAGTGTATATTTAACAAGGATGTTAAGTAATGTTTGTTGTTTGTATAAATTGTTCTCTCTCGTTCTTCTTTGTCTCTTTCCTCTTTCTAATAACGATCTTATGACATTTCTATTTTCAGATGATAAATCTACCGAGTCTTTTCTTCGTCTATGTCTACCTCTGTCGTTAATGATGCATTTGGACTGTTTAAGTCTTATCTTGTCTCACTCACAGTATTTCACATATATGTTGTTCGCGTGTTTGTAGAACAAATGCACCATCACATGTCGCCCCCCTTACATTAATCCTAGTGCAACTATCAATAGTCTAGTTTATTTAATAAGTTTAACAAGTTATGTCATAAAATGTTATTTAGTCTACCATTTCATAACACCTCTAAGGATTTAAGAACAACAGTGAAATATCAAGACGTTCTACCGTTTGGGTCAAAGAGTTACATATAGAGGGAAAAAGTTAAGAAAAAAGGTTTTTAGTAAAGCCTTCGTAGGCCAAAAAGTCATACATTTCATACCTAAATGATCTAAATCATACTATAAACAAATAACTATTAATAGTATATTACCCTGAGTATGAGAGTCATAAGATTTGAAAATATCCAACTGTTTGCATCAATTTTATCTTCGTCGTGGCAAAAAATATAAAAAATTGGTCGCGACATCTTGGATTCCTTAAAATTAACACTACGGGTTTTCACGGAAATAATTACTTTATAATTTTTCATAAATTTTGATTTTACAATTATTTTCTTTATGTCTAAACTACACATCTACCTTGTATAAACCTCTTTATAAATTCACTATAATATTATAAAAAAGAAAAAAACATTGTTGTGTGAAGTAAATTACATTATGAAAGACAAGTAGGGCGAAGAGATCGATGTGTTACATTTGCTTATATTACAATCATTATAAAATAAAACAATGTTCTTAGAAGTTCGGTTCTACACAAAAGAATCAACAACCATTTGATATCACCCAAATTCCTTTAGAAATGGCGCAGTTAAGCAACGTTATATCTATGAACTATACACTGAACATCGAAAGCTTAAATATACACATTAATAGAAGCGTCTAAACATTTTTTATTAATAAACAGCTTGAAACAAGACGAATTAGGAGAGAACGACACCAACACGCCAAGAGCACACTTCTTAACACTGTCATGCAAAAAAACTTACAACTTATTGCGAGAAACCATCGAAGTTACATTGTCTCCATGCTGCTACACAGTTCGAATGCTGCCAGACAAGAAAACACAAATGCCAGTGACGTTTCGAAACGTCAGTGTCACCGTTACAGTTCACTGTCAGCGCAGAGAATGTAAGTTCCGTTAATTTTAAATTAGTGACAGTAAGTCCTCACTCCGAATACATATCGCTCTATACCAAAATAACGTTTAATCTAAACTATCAGCTACTTGAGAGTCAACAACGTAGAATGCAGAAACTACGATAGATTGAAGATATAGACAAAGGTTATAGATTAGTATTCTAACACACAAGAAGGATGTAAGGAAAGATAGATTTTATCGAAATTTGGTCATCAGACAGGTCCAATAGACTTAACAACTATTATTGTATTAAATGTCTACATACAACCATTTAGCTAGATTTGCCATGCACATACGGTAGAACTATGTTTATATAATTATTACCTAGTCTAACCACACATACATTGTGAAAAGTTAAATTTATATTTTATGACTTACGTTAGTGATGTGGCCGGACGGGGCCGTAGTAGTGATGCCCATCTTACGAGTACAATACAGCTTTGCGTGCTCTAAACAAGATAACTATGGAACAAGCTATGAAAATATGTCAAGTGCAGTACAGTGCGAAAAATAGTCGATTCTTAAACTTCAGAAAAATAGTGGCATTCTCAATAAACAATCTGAAATTATTACTTTTTTATTTACATGTTTGTATATTGAATAGTATATGTGTTAAGAGAAGGTAGATGTAATTGACATACTGTCAAAACGTAAAGAAAAACAAGCAAGCAGTAATATTAGATAAATGTGTAAGTGAAGTATCTAAAATAATCTTAGTATTTAACACGCGATGCGATTTGAGAATCGATGCATCGACTAACTGTCAAACAACTCGACTAGGTAGTGATGTGCCATCGATTTAAACTATGCAGATTGGTGTCAGTGTCCTTATACTCTGTTGTACTTATAAACTGTATAATATTACGAACTTTAAATTAACAAATTAACCTAGTTACCTATGTTTGTGTAATTCATATAATTATCATAAAACGGACACAGTGCTCGGGTGAACATTAACATCAGTTACATAACTTCGAACATGTATATGTACCACTTCAACTATCACAATGAGATCTATACATAAGATGAGTCTACTTCAAAAACTTACTAAACTATACCAAAAAGCATCGCGTGTGAAGAAGATACAACTAAAATATATAAAATACATGATGTGCTGATTGAAGAGATTGTAATCCGAATAGGTAATCTACAAGAAGGTAGAATGAAAGTTTCATGTCGAATATTTGAAAGATTGAAGATGCTAAGAGCGCGAGCGGTCGTCGCATTGCGCGCTTTAGTTTATCATATTCATATATCACAGCTTTTGACGATAACAAATCTTTTGCATTTGCAGCTTTATAACTATGTGGACAACATTGTTCGAACCATTAGCGCGAAATGCCTTCAGCACGCTCTGCCTCATCTGCCCCATCGATCGCTGCTTATGTGTCAACGTTCTCATTTAGTGCATCGGTATTCTACAATCTTTACCTACGATTTTTACGCTCCAGTACGAGTCTATCAATACCTAGTCAATAATTTATCGATAGCAAATCCTTTCTCATCACTACACATTCCAAGATGGCGTAATCGCTCGAATAATTTGCTCACACCACAATGTGTTATTTAACTTTAATACCTAAGCGTAAAACATCGATAAAACATTAGTTTAGAACAACGCTCGTCGGCGCGACGGTAACACAACGCGAATTACTTGTTTATCTACAACATTTTACACATTAAACACTAAATGAACATTGACTCTTATATTAAACATGCAAGAAAGTATTGGACAACGACAGCCGACGCCATAACAATTATCTATTATATTCGATGTGGATATTAAGGCTAGGTCGATTACAGGTATGTACACCTAAACAAAATTACATTGACACATAGATTAACACCGCATAAGCACGCATGCAAAAGATTTAGAGGCAAAAGTCGAAGAGCTCAAGCGTCGAAGAGAACCACGGAGGTCGGCTGCGCGGGCGCGGCACTCGCCAGTCGCCACTCGCCACTCGCCACTCGCCGGACAAGCGCGGAATTTGGATGAAACAAACTATCCGGAGGACGAATACATTGTTATTTCAATGTAAGTGCAATATATAGTAGAGAAGAGAAGGCGATGAATAGTCGAATATCGATTGTCGAGTCTACACGCGTGCTAGAATCCTTATAATAATTTTGCTTCCATTTTTAAATAGTTTACACCGTTTCTTTCTAGTTGTATTTATATTATTTCAACTTTACACTTAAATAACAATATATCACAAGCTTCAACATATAAAACGGATTGTTTCACGACTGCGTTCTGCCGCTCGGTAGTAAATGACTTTTTGACCATACGTTCTGAGACGCGCTTCACAGTTGTATCGAGGGCTGCCTTCCAAAATTTTTTATGAATGTATAAAAATATTATTGCTTATTATCAAGCACCAACGCGCCACTAGCCAACTACGTTCCGAAAAAATTTAGAATTCGAATCTCTCCTACAAAATTTTGAGCGCGAATGATGGATGCGTCCGAACGAAATTATTGTTTATGGTTGTTTTTTTATTCGCTATTCGGGGGTCGTGAGGGGTGGTGGGGTGTATACAGGATGGTGAAACGTCGTCGTAACAATGACCTTAGCTCAGCTACATCATGTATTCAGATAGTTACAATGGTCGAGAGGCGCTCACTGCATCACGCACTTGCTCTCGATCTGCGACTTAAGTTCATTCACTTGCGTTTCGATGGTGTTTTTCAGTTCTGGAATGAGAGAAATACAATTTGAGTCACATAGAAGTATATAGTATAAGTCATATATAGTATCACTGTAGAACACGGATATTCTTTAAAGACTTTCTTTGTTCTAACTGACAAATACTTTAAAGCCAGTAGGTGTATATTGCCTGTGCTAGGAAGCTAGACCGATTGCGATTGGAAAGGCCTTTATCTAGCGGTCGAATGCTATATGCTGATAATGTTATTTTATTTTGCACTAGCTGTTCCCCGCAGCTTCCTCCCGTGGGCCACCCCATAGGACCCGTTTTCGGGATAAAAAATATCATTCAGGAATAATGTAGCTTTCTATTGGCGAATGAATTTTTTAAATCGGTTCAGTAGTTGCGGAGCCTATTCGGTACAAACAAACAACACACAATTCGCACACACATAATATCTTACACATTTGTTTGGACATAGTGTTTGGATGTTCATCATCATCTCCCTGCCCTTGTCCCACGTTACTTGTGGTCGGCGCAACACGCTTTCTTCTTCCATACCGTCTGTCTTCCGTCACGCTATCACTGACTCCCTTTTCTTTCATTATCATTCCTCACACAGTCCATCCATTTGTTCTTTGGTCGTCCCCTCCCTCTCTAACCATCCACATTTATGTTTAAAAATACTAATGTTTAACAAATAAATACTTTTACTTTCTTTCTATATATACCTAAGTCTTTTAGTAACATGCGTTTCATACCTCCTCATTACTTGAGCATACCAGGACAAATGGTTTCCTTTCAACTTTTTAGTGTTTGGATGTGGTCGTCATCAATAAAAGCTTAAAGTGACACTTACTGGTGAACTCGTCCTGGTCTTCCAGCTCCGCTTCGGCCGCCAACTCCTCAGGAGTCTTCTTCTTCCTCATCAGAGGGTTGTCGGGCTCCATGGGCTGCTGTTCCACCACCTCCTCTTTCTTCGGGATTTTGTACTGGAAGCAGAATTAAAAGGAATTTTAGATACCACGTAACTGCATGTCTATGCTACGCGAAAAGGTAAATGTGTATTAGGAAATACCGAATTTAATTAGTTATGTTTCAGCCCCATGTTATTAAATGACTGAATGACTTTGGTTTACCGGATGCGCGAGGCACGAAACGGTGCTGTTTTTACCCGACTGCCGAAGGAGGGTAATGTGTTTATCAGTCTATGTATGTATGTATGTATGTATGTATGTATGTATGTAAGTATGTATGTATGTATGTATGTATGTATGTATGTATGTATGTATGTATGTATGTATGTTTGTTCCTATATGGCGTTCTAGAGACCAAACGCGTTGGCCGATTTTGATGATTCTTACGTCAATCGATTCGTCTTAATCCTGCGAGTGTCACTGGCTACATTAAAATTGGAAAATACAAAAATGGCGGATTCTGGGCGCCATTTTGTGGGGGAAAAAAAAATTTTTTTCTTCCAAACCCATCGTGTGGGGTATCAAAATAAAGGATTTTAAGAGGCAATTTCAAAAATATATAACACTTATATGTTTAAATGTACCTAATTCCAAAAAAAAATAACTAAAAAGTTGTAAATAAAAAAGTTAATTAAAATAATCAAAAAACCCGACTGCTTAAAAAGCAAACTAAAAAGACGTAAACAAGAAGAAAATCATGCTGTGCAGTCGGAGGATACACCTGTTTTATGTCCGCCAGCTCGCGAATATGTATCCTCCGACTGCACAGCATGATTTTCTTCTTGTTTACGTCTTTTTAGTTTGCTTTTTAAGCAGTCGGGTTTTTTGATTATTTTAATTAACTTTTTGTATGAGATTTTCTATTGCGCAGCCATTGTAGCCAACTTCAGGGCGGCCAAGAAGTTTGGCAAGAACTATACCTTGACAATTAAAAACTGCCTATAAATGGTCTAACTAAAACAAGTTTTGAGTTTGAGTTTCATTGGGAGGAATGTCAATACAAACAAATCAAGGGCACATGTTACACTGTAAGTCGGCGGTAGAGGTCAGATATGCAGTCGCTCCACATATCTATATTATTTATTATTATCTATCTCGCTATTGGCACCAACTCAACTCCATCTAGCTAGAGTGCAAGCTGACCCCAACATAGTTTAGAAAACCGGCCAATAGCGAGTCAGACTCGCGCACAGAGGATTCCGTATAAACAGTTACATTCACAAAAAAAATGGGTAACATTACTCACGTACATAAACAATGAAAGCACCAAACATCGCTCTAACGAAGGGATAAAATTAACTTTGTCTTTGGAAAACTGTTGTGTTGTATCAATATACATTATTTTTACTTTTCCAAGTACATTTCATAAGTTGTTCGACTATTTCTCGTAACATTGTAAAGCCTACTTAGCTGTGATAGTTTTCCTTTTAATTTAGTCATATATACTATTGCCTTTTGGATATGTGAACTTTTTCACATATCCAAAAGCAACCATTTAGCTGGTGGGGGGAGGTGAACACTTCTAGTGCTAAGAGTCTCTGAGCTAAGCTGCGGATGGACGGACGGACGGACAGATGGACATGGCGAAACTATAAGGGTTCCTTGTTGAGTACGTAACCCTAAAAAGGCTATGCAGATGTTGAATAGGGAACGAAAGTATTGCTATCATCGAAGCACATGTCAACACTTCAGGGGCTGATATTCGGGAATTCCTAATGGTTAAACCCAATGACACTTATTATCTGTCTGATTGCGTAATTTCAAAGAATGCGCACATGCGTGCTTTGGTTGCATTCATTGCTTCATATTTTTAACAATCCGTCTACTCGACAGAGTAAAACACGCAATGAATACTGTTGAGTTGTCAAAATGAAAGGAAGCGTGCGTACTTTGAGCTGTCAAAACAGTTACGTAATTAGGTTGATAAAGCGAACCAAGGACTTCAAGCAATATGAACAGAACAGTATGCTAATACAAATTACACTACAGTATTCTAAGTTCTATTTGAAGTTGCAACCAGGTCTAGTTGGCACAGTAAACTTGTACATGTGCAAGTTCGATTCGAACCAGTCCAGTGATCTCGTCAAGCTTGATCGAGAATTTCGATTTGAATAGTGCAAGGAAGTTGTAGAGTAAGTATATTTTGCTCAAGTTGTTTTGTTTCAGAATTGCAATCGCGGTTATTGCCCCTTTCCTAATATCTACTCAAAGTAAGTAAAATGGTTATCTGACGAACAACAATAAAGTAAATATGTATCGTTTTGTTTAGTAAAAACAATAATGTTGAGGATTACGTATATGTACGTCTTTATTAAAATTCCTAAAATTATAACGTCAGTATAGTAAATGTTGGTAAGCTATTACTAATATTTAATTATTTTTCTTTACAAAACTACTTAAATTTACTGGTCTTCTATGAGTACGTAGACATATTGATGAAGCTCTATTTCTTTTGAACTGTTGTAGCTTAATCTTAATCAAAATTTTATATTTTAAGAGATAAAAATTAAATAATAGTTCATAAAAATATGTTTGTAAAAGATAATCCCTAGAAGTACTGATCCGATTATATATTTTATAGAAAGCTTCAAAATCTATGTGTCAAAGAGTAATTTTTAAGACGAAAAATAATTAAGTATTCAGCGTTCCTTTGGGATAGGCCACTTGAGCGATACCGCATACTATAATGTGTGATATATGTATGTAAAGTGTGATATATGGATGAGGACCTCGTGGTTAAATTATAACAGCCGCTCGGATCAATTTTCAAGGTTAAGAATCGCATGCCGAGGTCGATCCATGGATGGGGCATCCGTTACATATTAAGTATCAAGACTACGACCCTCGGAAAGCACGTCAAGCCGTCGATCCCGCCTGTCATTTGAAGATCTTTGATAATCGTTGAGGTAAAGGCTAGGTAGATTGAAGTGTTATGGATATGAAGAAACACATTTATATATGTTCGAAACCCAACTTAACATTGGCTAAACATGATTTGTATGCAACTACCAAACCTAGAGGCAGAAATTTCCGAATAAATATCCCCAAAGCGAATTCCGTCGCTTAAACTCTCGTCGAACGACTGCCCAGCTCAAACGGGAATTATTGCATCCCATCAAACTACCAGTTAATACATTATTCTGTCGTAACAAGCTATGACGGTTCCTCAGCGGAACCAGGGTTGCCAGCCGTAATTTCCCAAAGGTACAGCGCATTCGATTTCTGAACGCTCAGTGTTGCCACACTCAAATAGATTGGCTCCTTTTCTGTAAACTCGCGATTTATTCCCGCAGCTGGGAGTATATAATGCAACCTTTATTTTATTGGAACTGTTTTCTTTACAGTATTTTTTTCTGTTTGTCGTCAAAGAGATTTTTGTTGATTGTTGCTTTATTTGCAGATTCTTTTTTTGTTTCGGTGACGTTTTAGTTTCTCAATGGTATTGAGTCGCAAAGTGTTTCAAATGATACGCTAAGATCTTTTTTAAGAAAGATGTAAACTAAGCTGAGTTCGCAGTTGGATAAATCTGTGATAGTTTAGTATACAAATACTGAGAAATAACTTCAAAGTGTATAATTTAGAACCTTCTTGAAAACCACAACATGGACAGCTTCAAACAAAACTTGAAGAGAGTTCTCTTCAACAGGGGTAGGCAATGCACCTGTGGTGTCCCTATTATTACAGATGACAACTTACCATTTGGTGGGCCGCCTGCTTGTTTGCCACTTTACGGCATATTACATGGATCCAAATAATGTCCAAGTCCAACATATTTATAATATGTAGGGCGTATATCTAGGTAGAAATGTCTATGTACTTAATGTAGGCGAGTATTCATTGTTGAAACCACCCAGAAACTTGGAAATTATTTTGAATATAAACCAACAAGGTTCACAGCTATTACAAATCTGGCGCCCACAAAATTATTCTTTTCATAAAATATTTCAAACCTATTCGAAATTTGAACAACCCTTTAAAAGCTGCCAGAAGCTTTTCCTGCTGGCCAGCACGGAATATCCAAGTGACTGAGTATTGGTCGAAGAAAATTTAAATTAAGAACAAAGATTATTCGGCACGAAAATAAAGAAGAAGTAACTAATGTTTGCAACCTATGCGACCTTGGAAACAGTACTACTCAAGGTAAAGCAACTTGTGCAACTTGCAAAGTAGGATTGCACCTACAAGAATCCTGCTATGCTTTCGCTACCTAAATCTTACCAAAGTGTACATCCACTTAATTGTAATCCACGCCACTAAACCTCTAAGCCAGTCTAGATCGATGACACAAAGAGGCTTAATTATAAAATAGAAAATTACACCGCGAAGGCTCAGAGCAATCCTCTTGCCTTTAATCTTCAATTGATTACATGCAGCCGAGACAGCCTGGGGAAGAATTTATTTTAATTTTAAAAGCATTTTTTTCACTGGCAACCCTCTGGAGATCTCATTAGGGATGTCTCAGTGGTAGAAGATTGAGCAATGCTTTGCGGGTATTGGTATTAAATTAGATTTTTATTGTGGGTTTTAAAAGCTTCTTTGTATTCTGTCATATTATTGCGAAGGTATGTAGGATACTAGTATTGAGAGCATCCGATTAGTGTGACACACATTTCATTTGCCGAATGCTAGGCAAATGAAGATGAATATTTTGATGGGTAAAATGTTGATATATTTGTCGGATTTATATATAACCTAAGCTAATAGTAGTCAGGTTTTAAACTATAGATAGCAGGGCAGATTGAGTTTGTCCGCAGAATAACAAAATATTTTTTACTTAATAGCATTATTTAGCTGGCAACCCTCTGGAGATCTCATTAGGGTTGTCTCAGATATTGAGTAAGATTTGCCCGGTATTGATATCAAATTGGATTTTAAATTGTACATTTAAAAGCTTTCTTGTGCTCTGTCATGATAATCTGATGGTTGCGGTACTGAAAAAATATATGAAGTCTGTAATATGGACAGTTTTTGATGAAAATGGAATGTAGACATACAGTGTGATACATGAAATTAGGTACAAGTGATCGAGCGAGACTCTAAATAGGTGGCATTCGACGTCAGCGAAGGCGATAGACGAAATGTCAAAATGTAAAGGATTGATCACGTGACTTTTCGATTTCGCTTGACAATCCCATACTATTTTGCCTTTTTGACAATCGCTATCGTCACGCTTTTGATGATATAATTTATTTGTCTAGAACCTTTAGTAATCATACAAGTTCCTGGATACAATATAACAATAGTGCGTTTTATGAGCGAAAACATAACTTTGAAGTTTATCACAATATAACCAAAATATAAAATTGAAAAATTTAAACACATTTTTATTTCATGCTACATAATAATTTATCTAGAAGTAGAAAAGTTATGACACGATATCTTGCGAAAACACAAAATCAAACAGTAAAATGCCACAAACTCTTGAATGGCTGAACCGATTTTCATCAAACATAATTAAGAACACTCTCGATAAAGTCACCTTACAAACACAAAAAAAAACAATATCAAAATCAGTTCATCCGTTTAGGAGCTATGATGCCACATATGACAAAATTATAACATCCTTCTTTTTCCGTCAGGGGTTAAAAATACAGCAATAGGAGTAAGTAAGGATCGTAGCAGGTGGCGTTCTGAAGTTTCTGTCTACACCCATGGGAAAAGGACGTGAGTTTATGTATGACTAGCTGTTCCCCGCGGCTTCGCTCCCGTGGGCCAACCTACAGGACCTGTTTTCGGGATTAAAAAAATAGCCTATGTCACTCAGGAATAATGTAGCATTCTATTGGGGAAATAATTTTTTAAATCGGTCCAGGAGTTTCGGAGCCTTTTCGGTACAAACAAACAAACAAAAAAATCTTTCCTCTTTATAATATTAGTATAGATATATATAGTATAGATTATATTATATTTTATATATATATTATAGAGTATAGATATACAATATTACCACAACAAGCCTGATATTTTACCTCTGGCAACATCACAGGGAGCTCAAATATACCATTTTCCTTAATCATGTAGATGGCACAATTTTAAATAATCACCGGCTTAGCGATGCCAGGGGATTTCCCGGGATTTGATTAATTAAAATGAAGCTGAAATATTGTCGGCTTTACTTGCGGTAATATTTTAAAAAGAATATAAGATTTATGGTGGTAAATAAAATAGAATTATGTCGAAATTTTTTGTGACTTCAATTATAATAATACCAGCCCGCAACTGTCCCACTGCAGGGCCTGAACCTCTTCTCATACAGAAAAGGCACGATCATTGATCACCACACTTGCTCAAGACGGATTGGCGATTTCAAACTTCAAGACCAACTTTTTGATGATTGATGTTTTCACTGGATAAGAATAAAACAACACAGACATTACAATATAACAGCACAATGAAACAAACATATCTTTTGCCTCCTTCTGTCTTCTTCTCTTCCCCTTCTTTCCTCTTCTGGCGCTGTGTTAGCCTCAAAGAAGTCAACCTGACTCGATTAGGGAGTCGCGCGTTAATACGGACTCCCTACTAGAGTCAATTTAACATCCAAGAGCTGTGTCTTCATACTTCTCGGCACTTCTGTCTTTCGCTGTGTGCTTCTTGATATTAGATGTGTATTCGGTGCACGTTATGGGTACAGAAAACAGTACAAGCATGGAACACATGGTTTAAATATGATCACACAGCTAAGCATTAATTCAGACCTGGCCAGACAAAAAACCGATAACTTTTTCAAAGTTTTTTACGTTATTTCTTTAACGATCGATTTACTATGTATAGTTATGAAATGAATTAATGCCAAACTGAGCTCATGAGTCATGACGCTAGGCATCGAACAATGTGGCGGCGCCTGGGGGAGGCCTATGTCCAGCAGTGGCCGTCTTTCGGCTGAAATGATGATGATGATGATAATGTGATCATGATAAATAGAATAATGATCATGTAAAGCATGATTTATAAAGGAATGTTACTTAATTCCAATAGAACATACGCAGAAATGTTGAGTAGAACATTATAAACGTGTCAGCTTAGAAAATAAAGTTTCAATACACTCGTATTTTTTACCCGACTGCCGAAGGAGGGTAATGTGTTTATCAGTCTATGTATGTATGTATGTATGTATGTATGTATGTATATATGTATGTATGTATGTATGTATGTATGTATGTATGTTTGTTCCTATATGGCGTTCCAGAGACCAAACGCGTTGACCGATTTTGATGATTCATACGTCAATCGATTCGTCTTAACCTTGCGAGTGTCATAGGCTACATTAAAATTGGAAAATAGAAAAATGGCGGCTTTTGGGCGCCATACTGTGGGGGGCCAATTTTATTTTTTCTTCCAAACCCATCGTGTGGGGTATCAAAATAAAGGGTTTCAAGAGGTGATTTCAAAAATATATAACACTTATATATTTAAATGTACCTAATTCGAACAAAATGTTAACTAAAAAGTTATAAATAAAAAAGTTAATTAAAAAAATCAAAATACCCGACTGCTTAAAAAGCGAACTAAAAAGACGTAAACAAGAAGAAAATCATGCTGTGCAGTCGGAGGATACATCTGGTTTTGGTCAGCCAGCTCGCGAATATGTATCCTCCGACTGCACAGCATGATTTTCTTCTTGTTTACGTCTTTTTAGTTCGCTTTTTAAGCAGTCGGGTATTTTGATTTTTTTAATTAACTTTTTTATCAAATGTTATAATTTTTCGAACCAGCTCCGACATATTAATTAATTAAGTGAAATAAACAACAACGGTTTCCCGTAATTAATTTTCGTAAAGCTCGTAAAAGTTTCGGATTTCATAATAGTTTTGTATACTCCTCACCAAATTAATTATTAACTCTTCCATATCTCATTCAAACCATTAATGTTTTAATTATTTTTATTTCATGCTTCACAGATTATTTACTGATTTAAAAGAGTTTCTTGACCGTTCTTCTATATAGAAATCTACCTACACTTTGAAATGCACAACTATATAGCTTCTTTGTTTTGGACTGAACATCTCTTTGATATAAATACATGAGAGTTTTGATGATAGTACAGAAAACGGCAAAGAAACTTCACCCCCTATATAGTATCATAATGAAGCGATCGATTGGTCGCCTGACAATAGGAACCAATAGTAAACTTATACACTGTTGAAAAATTATAAGGAAGAGTCTTTTAAGAAAAAGTAACGGCAAAAATGTATATCCTGTAAACTTCCATTAATAAATTATTACAAACTAGACACTAAATAACGTTGCGCTGTCCCCCAACGATAAGTTTCAAATATCGGCTCCAGTAACCGTTATCATTAGCCGTTGTGATGCTTCCAATTTGCGCAAGATTGCCGTCGGGCGCACTAAACGAGTTACGAAACTCATCTGGACAGAAATTGAGAGGCCACCGGTGGATGGTGGATGTACTCGGGGACATATAGTTGGATGTACTCGGGGATATTTAGTTGGATGGCTTTTTATTCGATAGTTGTAGCGATGTGGGATGGGATATGTTGAAGAGCTATGTTCGCTGCTGCCGTATTTGAAGGGTTGAAAATAATTAGCATTTTATTGTGGAATATAGTGGAAAAGCGTTTATTGAGGGCCGGTTTCTGAATTGAGTATTTGAAGTTAAGAACGTGTCAAACCCTACTTTAAGGCCACAATTGAACAGGTTTTCACGCTAAAGAAGAATTTGACAAATAACCAACTATAAAATCTTAATTCAGACATTGGGTTTAGTGATGACATACAAAAACAAGGGTAAAAGTAACAATATGCAATAGCTTTTCATGCATATTGTTAACCCATAAAAATAACTTTATATTTACTCGACCGTCTATATTTCTTTATTGTTTCTAACCTATCCATGTGTAGGTCATAAAACACATACACGTACGTATAAAGACAGTATGTATATGCGTGTGTAAAGATTGAGGGTGTGTGTGTAAGGCGGAAAATTGACTAAAGGACTTTCACACTTCGTCGTCCATTACATAGTATAATTTACTGGTTTGCCGTGGTATTGTCCTCGTTATTATTTCGACATGGAGGTTAAGAATTACTGTTTTTTCCTACAAATATAAAGTATTATTATTTTGCCACGTTTGATTACAAGAAATGTTGCTTGCTGCTTGTTGCAATGTTAAGCTCTAGACTATCTAGGGAAATAAGTATAACATGTTTAAAACAGTGTCCATTGAGTTTTTTGCACGTTCTTCTCTATAGAGATCTACGCTTTGTAATGTGCAAATAACTTCATCTTTCTGACAGATCGACATCTTAACAATGCATAAGAGCCTGCAAATGGTTTTATTAAAATAAAAGCTTTGAGTTTGAATACATATATTCAGGACAATTAACATGTTTCACACAGCACATGTAGTTAATTTTTCTCTATAATATATTTTACTTTAGTTTTTAGTCAAACTAATATTATAAAGGCGAAAGTTTGTGAGTGTTTGTGTGTGTGTGTGTTTGTTACTTCTTACCTCTCAAACGGCTGGACGGATCTGGATGAAATTTGGCACAGAGATAGATTATAGTCAGGAATAGCACATAGGGTACTTTATTTCTCGATAATATGTTCCCTCAGGATTATTTTCGATACTCACGCGGGCGAAGCCGGTGGCAGGAGCTAGTAATTTATGATTATTAATGTAATCCTGTATGTACGTCGGTATTAATCCCCCACAATAATGCAGAAATGCATCGATATACATACGCATGAAACACACAACCCTTTGTGTTGCATGACGCATAATTGCTACGAGACCTTCCAATACTCAACATAACTATACATACATAATTACATATACATACTCAATTACGTCATCATTGTTTGTATAGAAACGCAATAAGAGCATGCACACACATATCCGTAAAGTATTATGTATGTGAGTGTGTACAAATACGTAATGTAGGTTTCTTAGTGAGTGTATGCCGTGCAAAATCGCTATAAGATCGTTTACTCACACATTTAAACATTTATGTATGTGTGCTATGGTGGAAAATTGCTATAGGGAAGTTTATGGGGCGCATGGCTTCGGAAAATGACGTGTAAAACGTTTGCAAGTACGGTTTGCATAAACAGGGATTTCTACGCCTTTTTATGGGGGAGTCTCGGAGACGTATCCTGTGTACTTATTTTGAAGTAAGCGGCGTTTATTAGTTTGGTGCGTCTGTTAGACGTATATTGGGTTGTTTGATATCTTTTGATAGTGGGAGATAGGAGTTCATTTAGATAGTGGTAATGCAGTGTATTGATCGTGTTGTTTTAGTATATTGTTACGAGTACATAAGTTGGCTATTACTTATTCGCTTGCCTATAAATATATCTCATCAATATCACATAGCATCATCAATAGCTGTTCCCCGTGGCTTCGCTCCCGTGGCCTTTCCCACTGGACCCGTTTTCGAAAATAACTTATGTCACTCAGGAAGAATATAGCTTTAAGTAGTTTTCGAGTTTATCCATTACGAACAAACTTAAGTCTTTGCTCTTTATAATATAATATTATTAGTATAAATCAATGGGCTACCGATTATTATCGTTTTAACTTTTTGTTAGGTACTTATTTTCCATTTTCTCAACACAATTTCTCTATTGGAACCTATGTACAACATGAAAAACCACTTAAAACGTGCGCCAAAACAAACCCTTCGCCTAATCATATTTGCTGTCGCTACGGACGTCGTGTGGCGAGCCTAATGTATCGGAAGTATTGCCAACGCGCCCACTGCCACTCTTTATTTTGCAAAGGAATACCTCTTTGAGCTTCATGGTCTCCTGGTACTTTCATATGGTTATGGAAGAATAGTTTTCCCTAGTTGCTGCCCGCATATTGGCATTATGTTTAGGGATGAAAAGTGTACCATGTTTTAATCCAGAGCGTCAAAAATGGTGACAATTACTTTTTACCAGGTATAGTGGAGCCTCATTTTCATCTTTTGCCTACAATTTTTCTAACTGTGTTGGAATCGGCTTCGTGCCTTCCAACTGGATGCATTTGTAATACCAGTAGTCGCACTAACGTACGTCGAGCCAATGTGCTGTCGCACTAGTGATGGTCGATATATCGTACTATCGCTCTAACATTTTTCGCGTATCTGTTTGTCGAAATTTTGATGCAGAGTTGTATTTTGCATTGTCTCTCTGACTCTGTTGCCATCAAGCGAACACAAATCATAAAAATGCTAATGGATATGACCAATAACACTTAGTTCAACCTAGAAATCGAACCCAGGATCTCAGAAGTATTAGTTCTTCCAACTACTAGACCCAAAGCAGTCAACATGATAGTCTAGCTTATATTTCGTTCGTGCTTATCCGAATCAACCATTTTCCATTCCCATAAAGAATTAACCCTCAGTCCTACAGAACCTTTAACAAATAAAATTCAAATCTACCCGCAGCATGGTAATAGGCAATTTAAATCTAATTGATTGGAAAGCGGATAATCGTCAGCTGGGACAGAAGGTCTATAATCGCTCGCCCGGAGAATTACTAATAAAAGCCGGGCCTTAGGGCCTTGTGACCTAGTAAATTTTATGATTCCATAACTACTATAGTCGTTATAGAGTATGGGTGACCCTTTGCTGGATATGGGCTCCTATTACTTTTGCATAATCCGCTAAGTAGAATGGTTTAAGTTACTGAACTGTCGAGCGTAGGTTTGAGTGTAGGAGCTGCACTAGGTTCGATTTCCAAGTTACATAAAAGTTTGGAGGTATTTTTTTGTCAATCTATATTATACCACTACTGAGCAAAAGTGAAAGGAAAAAGTGTTTGAGTTTTAAAGAGTGTTTAACCTTTTTAGAGTTTTGAGACTCAATATCATTCACAATGTGAAATGTGTGGAGTAAGGATCTTTGAAGGCATGACAACAAAATAAGATTGTATCATAGATAACTTTGAATATGAATGTTTCATCAACAATTTTATTAATAATTCCAACAACGATGCTGTCAATAATATACTGAAACTATTCAATAATGCCGAATAATACATAATTAACAATACGTCTATCATAATGAAAATTATTAGGCTGTCTAGTGCCAGCTCATTGCCAATAGCCATTTAATAAATAATTTACGTGAAGGCTGGTAACACTCACGCACTGTGTTGTCAGTCACGCGATTACAATTAGCGTTTTATATCGATTTGTTCGTAACTGCCTCACTTGTAGTACATTCAGGTTAATGAACTATTAACTAACGATTGTTTAAAGGGGTGAAACAATGGCCACAAGCCTATTCGTTTTAAAAACTATGTTAAATTCGGTAGGTACATTATTTTACCACGAGCCAAATAAAGTTACATGCAATTGTTTTTAAGGACGTCTGTGACTCTGGCGTTAATTTTTTATATTTGTATAATGTAACTGATTTCTTTATTCACGAGACAAATGAAATAAAAGGTATTGATTTGCTATGCAAGCACCCATTGAAAAAAACAGGTAGGTATAGTAGGTACTTAGGCAGGTATAAAAAAGGTGCGAAAGATTTTAAAGGTAAACTACCAGGGCCCCAACTTTAAAACAGAGTATACTTCATGCACCAATAGCTAAAGTCGCAAAATGATCTAAACTATTGAATAATGAACTAATGATATGAAACAAAATGATCCCCCAATAAAACACGGGTCTATTAATCAAATCAAATGTACCAGGCGCTCATAATCCGCACAGAGTTCGCTACACTTAATTAAAGAGTCGTCATCAAAGTCGGTCCGTCACGTTCGCACGAACATTTGCGGAAAGTTGCGACAACTCGCGTAAAAGTTCCGGTACTGCAAGTTTTAATTGTTGGGTCAGGCAGGCCCCGATGGGGGCGCTACGTAATGCTCATAGTTCAAGAAACTCGGCGAAATAAGTGCTTTTATTAAACGTCGATGGGGAGTCAGTATTGGGGGATTTTTAGGGTAAGATTTAATTAGGAAAATAAAAAGAGTATAAAGTACGTTCTTTTGTGCAAATTGTATTGGCATTTTGAGAAATTATGCCTCTAATGTTGGTTTGAAGAGCACGTTTTTCGTACGTGTTTTGCATTAAATCGATAAATGAACAAGTCAGAAGAATAGTCTACAATGCACAGTTACATTTATTTAAATTAACTTTATAGTCGCTACCTAACGTCGTAACGTCGTCGTCAGTAGCGGTACTGAAAATTACATTGCAAATTCTGAATTGCTGTACTGGTACCCAGCTACTGAAGAAATAGCACTGCATCTTCTTAGTTGCTGTTCTTAGTACCCAATCACGATATCCCCTCTTATCAATTAATTATTACGTAGTTTCTTAGCAAGCAAGCAAGTATTGGTTACTTACCAACGCATTAAAAGAAAAAGGGGGAGGTTAACAATCCTCAAAGAGTCTACAGACAAAACATCAAAAGTATAATTTTCCGCACTCTATGTATAAGGGGCTGAACTTTCTACCAAGTATTTGGGGGCAAAACGGGGACGGAACAGATATTAATAAGATCAAGAATCAAGTTTACTGAGGAACTCTTCAGATGGTGACACTATTAGCAGATATTATTTTACAGTGATACTTTGGCGTGTGGTGTATTTAAAGATTTTTAGACATGAGATGTTAGAAAATTCACTTTTTATAACACCAGGAAGCAGAAATTCTGGACTTAAACAAAGGATAAATAATTAAAATAAAATGATTTCGCCTTTAAAATAAATGAGTTCAAGAGAATATTAACCTAATATTGTACCAAGCTTGGTTCTTAGTAAACTAAACGGCGATCATCATAGTCATCTGCACACCATTAAGTTTTACAGCATCTTTTTAACCTTTACTATGCAAATAAATGTTTTGGTTGACATTTTAATATTTTACTATAGATAACTTTGCATGCGGTATTTAAAGGATTTAGACCGAACAAGAAAGCTCTAAAATGGTGTAATGTCATCAAAATACAAAGCAAAATAGGCTTTTTTGCTACTAAAAAACCCACCATGACAGTTTTCCTTCTAAGATACGGCATTCAAGCGGCATCAACATTATTTGTTTAGACATTTGCGAGGCCGTACGCAAGTAATGTATCGCATTACAACCCTTTGATAAAGATCAGGTTTCTGAACGTAACCTTCATAGGAAGCAACGTTTTCCTCAATGTCGTATTGCGTTTTGAATTTAACTTTTGAGAGAATATTTTAAAAAATACTATGGGTTTTCCCTGTAGGCCTTTAAAAATCAATCAATTGAAATGGTTAATAAACTTCTTATAAGTTATTAATTTAATTATTATTATTTTATTCAATTATTCATTTTTCAAGTGACTGCAATAATCATACTACAATACGAAATTCTGTGTATCAATTTAACCTTATTTTCTTTTGTTAGTATTAAGTATGGAACAGAAACTTTTGAATAAGGATTCCCTTGAGGGTAAGATCCATTACATGTAGAACTTCAGGGTACTGTTTTTTGTTATCCATTTACCAAACTCAGATACTTTCAAGTATATAAAAATTGTACTTGTTCTACAATTCATAAGCCCAAGGTTCAATCACAACAGGCAGCGATTTCCAAACCCGCGGCCGCTCCTACCTGAGACCCCACAGGAGTACAGGCACCCAACTCGAAATTACCGAGGGTCCTTTGACGTAGCCATTTAGGTACAAATTTTATTAGTGCGGGGAAGCGTCGGTACACTTCGGCACAGCGTCGTAATGGCCTGGCTAATAGTCCGCCCGGGCGGCGAGGCGACGGCACCTAATATAAGTGTTACAGTTTTAAAGTGACGCCAATTATGAGCTGGCTGGATAGATTTTTGAGAAATGATCGTGTTTTGTTTTAATAGTCGGGAGATACATGCACTCTAGTTATATCACTGCTTAACTTTTCAGAAAATACATGCGTGATAACACGGTTTGCGTTGATGTTGAGATGTGACCAGCCAAGGTGAGTTCTACATTGAAGGTTTAAGTAACCTTAAATAGAAAAAGAGAACCTTCACCATACTACGGGCACCCAACGCGAAGAAAGAAAATTTGGTTTAAATAAATTGCACGAGATGGCGTGATAAGCTTTGATTTGTTATAGGGTCTTGTGAAATATTAAGATTCTCTAGAGAAGCTCATAAAAATGTATGTTCTTGTTTAATTATCTATCCTAAGCACAGAATATATTCCTTATATATTGGACTCTTAATTCATATTTTAAAGATTATTTGAATGGATAATTTAATCTTGTTTTCAATAGATAGCGCTGTTTTAAATTTCTGAGGCATTCACTCGATTTTTTTTAAGTTTTTGCAAAAAATACTATAAACAAATCGTTGCTGTATTATATTAGAAAAGTATTCACGAACCGAGTAAACCCTTTTGCTTGCATGTCGCTGCTAACATGTCACACAAACTTATCCGTGGAACAGAACCAAACGCGATCGATGTTCTTAGAAAAATAATCAGACGAAATAGGCACGGTTTCTTTGTATGGGATAAAGCATCTGTATGCTAGTATTATTTTATCTGAGACCATACTTATTTTAATGCACCACTTTGCATATAAGTAGTTGATCCTAAGACTAGAAAGGGCGTAACGAGTAATATAATAAAGTATCTAAGTAAAATACATGTTGCTCCGACCCCTAATATATTGGGATAATGTTCAGAGAATGTTGATGATAGCCGAGTTATTCTAGCCATATGATGGTTTGAAATCAGTAACACTGCGAAGAGAAGGTAAGGCTTTTTAGATTTGTCAAAATAGGTTAACTATCCACCTCATGTAAACAGGCAGTTACTGCAGGGCAATTGATTTAAATACGTTCCTTGTATGTCAACTCCCTGCCGCTTTTTATTCTGAGATAAAGCTAAAAGTGTTATTTGTCTTTCTCGAAGTAGCTGTTGATTGGGATATGAATGAATATTTACTGCTAGTTTAGCACTTCCCAGAATCTATTTTTTCACAAGGAGCTGCTACCGAATGAGAGTGTGTAACTTTTAAGTTATTGAAAAGGTGACAATTCAACTCAAACAAAATAAAATCGACATCTCAACCCAATCATTCGCCTAGCCAATCTAGTTCTAATTCGAGTCACTTTTCTCGCGGGAACTTCTGGGCTTTTTACACGCGCAAATTGCTGGTAATTTGGCGGGAAGTCTGCACAATGGCGGGCGCGGCGAATTACGCGGGTAAAGTGCCACTTCGTCTTTACGCTGGTTAGGAAAGTTAGGGAAACGGGGGGTAAGAGGGGAACTAGGGCGTTTAGTGCTACTTATTTTTATGGAAAAATGTGGTGAATATTGTAGTGCATATAATGGGGTTAAGTGGAGGTGGTGTGTGCATTTTTAGGTTTTAGTGCGGGGTACTATGGTTTTCAATTGAGACTTCACATGTTGGGGTTTTGTTTAACGGTTTTGCAGTGAAGCTCGTGTTGAAATGAACCCAACCAAATTAAATACTGCAGGAATTATATTAGATAGCAATTGGGTTATTTTAAAAGGAAATATAATTTTATTGAACTTTTCTGTGTTATGAGCTTTGTTGTGTCATGCCTCGTAAACCAGCAAAGAGTTTATATTATGAACATATTACCTAAATTGTTTGACTATTTCTGAAGAGCGGAAAACCTGATCATTTCGATTTCTTAATCACTGTCTTGTGTTTATCTTCCCTACTGGAGTACAGACAATTTATCATAACACGTTAGATTATAACAAACTTAATCCATTTTACCCCCTATGTACCGCTCCAGCCAACGCGGGCATTCAAATATTAGCATAAACACCAACATACAGAGCACAGATATTGTATTTGTGTAAGCCTCAAGGTGCACCAATTATGTAAATGGCGACGGCAGGTGGCGCCACAGGCGGAGCTAGTGATTCCATTTGTGCAATTGAATCTATGTTTCTGTCCAATTGGAATTAGTGGGTCTTTGTATGTGGTCTTACCTCATGGAAGGTACTTCTGGGAAAGTAATTTCTTGAGTTGATTTTGATATGAAAGATGGAATCGAATCAAAGTGCAGTTAGGCCTTATAATTGTACTATGATTTGGTTCCTACTGTCTAGTAGCCACGTGTAAAACGATTAGATCTACGTTTATCTAAATGTGAATATTAGAATACTAAAATCAGTTTTTTATCTCTGAGATAAAATTGACACATGCATTTGTCAAATTACTTTTTTAGGGCTTATTAGGTCTCCCGAGGTATGCTATATATAACTTCATTCAGACCTATTACAGTATTTGAGACTGCATGAATCATATTTATCATACCTCAGGAGGCCTTATAAGTCCTAAAAGAAGTACATAGTTTGACATTTGCATGTGTCAATTTTGTCTCAGAGAACAAAACAGACTTTAGTTAGACAAAAATCAAACGTCAAGCATACCCGTAAGTGGGTACTAAAATTGCATTTTGTGCTCACCGCATTCCATTTTTATCGAGATTTTCTTTCTATGAACTAGAAATAAACGGAACGAGATGAAAATAGTGTTCAGTAGACACTCTTTTTACCTGACTACGGCGAATCTAAAATGAGTTGTTTACAAAACAATACATTATAACAGTAGATAGTAAGCAATCTATATGTTATGGTGGCTTACGATACGACCACGGCCATCCTCTGTTACCAATATGAATATTTTCTTGTGTTATACTTTTTAGAGAGCGTTTTTTTTAGTCACGCCACCTGCTACTATCCTTGCAATCTCCTTTTGCTTCACTTGTTTAGTTTATATTTCATAAATAACACAACATCATAAAATACAGCGGCAAACTTTGAGCACAAAGTAGCTAAGCTCTGAGCTTAGGATTTATTCAAAAGCACTGACGCGCTAAAAGCTCCCAAATTTTGTTTTTAGGAAGCACTCTACGTGTTTATGGGTGATTTATTTATTTTGTGTAGGGTAAATGTTTTATTATATTATGGGAAAGTTTGCAAAGTAATTAAACTACAGTACCGATTTTGATACATATTCGCAGATAACTATTTGATGGGCATTTTTAGAATCTTAGGCATTTAGTTCCGCTGACAATTAATGCACAGGTTTGGCAAGCTCAAATAAAGCTATTTTATCGTTTCTTTGTTGGGCTACAGTGATATTATTTAGTTTTATATAATTTACCTTGGTAGAAAATGCCTAAGGCCGCTTATGTACCCTAGTGTTACATGAACTTTTAACAAATAAATAAATAATTGTAGTTGATACTACTGGTAAGTTAAAGTATCTTAGTACAGTCAGTGGCGTCGCGTGAAGATTGGGTATAATAATATTCTGTTCTACATAATATGATTGTAATCAAAAATTTGGTTGAATGAATAGTGCAAAAGACGTATTAGTTTTATTCGTAGATATGACATTTTTTTCATTTATTTACTTAATAATACCGCAGTATATTAAGGCAGTCTTTTTTCAACTTTCCTTTAGAAGAGGATGAATTTCACACGTGCCTTTTCACGGAAATTGAACTGCCCGTGAAAAGAGGAAATAACACAACATTCTCAAGTTAATCCCTTCATATACATCATGTTGTTTGTCAACCGATGCTACAGGGTGTTTGCTGATGGCCGAACCAATGGGGACCCCTTTAATCTGCTACGTAAACATGGCGAGCGTAGATTATATTGTTTAGTATTAATAATATTTTGCACACACTCTGAAGACGAATGTTTTTGTTTTGATGTTTTAGGGGAGAGGACGCCCTGGAAAGACATACACAGATCTTATTTTGTGATGTTCTTCAGCTGACTAACCAAAACCATATATGTATGCTCCGACTACACAGCAAGTTCTTCTTATTTATGTCTTTTTTGTTGGCTTCTTAAGGGTCTTGTAGGGGCTCTACAAGTTTCACGAGCCAAACACAGAAAACAGCTGCTTTTTCAGCGAAAATTTCTCAATAACTACAAGATATATATAAAAATATAATGACAAGAATAAAAACGACACAGGTCCGTTGTCTACAAGCCCTTGAGCGAGATTGAATGCCTCGCGCGAGCGCAGCCGTTTATAAGGCATTATTTAGACAATTAAATTTAAAAATAAAATATGTACTCAATAATAAAATATAAAAATTGGATTCGATTGATAAACACCTCAAATTTCAAAATATATACCAGTTATTTTTATATTCAACATATTCTTACGCGTAGGCGACGCTTTCGCACATGATAAGATTGCCTTTTTTCCGCGTGGACAACATTTTTTTTTAAAGTACAAATACATTAAACATTGAAAAACAAAATTGGTGGCTTACTAGTATATTATATGCACAGAAAAAGCAATTGAAAGACCTGTTGTTTCCGGATTTCGTAAAAACCTGTGTTAGGAATTTATTATTTCTAATTTAATTTGAGCAGTTATCAAAAATATGTAATGTCTATTTACTAGTTAACTATGTGACGCAAAAATTTGCATTAAAAGATTTATCATATGTATTGTAGTTATTGAGAAATTTGTGCCGAAAAAGTAGCTGTTTTCTGTTTTTAGCACGTGAAACTTTTAGGGGCTCTTAAGCAGTCGGGTTTTTGATTTTTTAAATAACTTTGTTTTAATTATCTAGTCTGATTAAAGTCTTCCATACATATCACACACACACTATCACGCCTGTATGCCCAGAAGGGTGAGGCAGAGGGGCACCTACAGTACACCCACGTATCGCCAGTTATGTTTAAGTCCCATTTTATAGGGGGGCGAACTTTTTCATATCTAAATAATTCTTAGTTTCCATAAAGGTAATTCATCTGTAAATAACCGTGTATTATTATATTATATAACCAAAACTCAGTAGCATAAAATGAATGAACATAATTAGTATAATGTCCGCACCACATTTTCATTCATCACATTTTTTTATCTTCCTCTTCCGCCCGGATGAAAAGTGATACGACCGAAATAACAAACTGCCAAGAGCGACTTCATTCAGTTGAAGAGTTCCGTACGTCCGTGAAAATAAATTATTTAATTTGATCTCACTGAGTTATATAGAGAAGTAAAGTTTTATAGTTCCTGAGACTCTAGACATTTATTCTATTCGTAAAGAAGGCGTCGTGATAGAGATTAGAAAAATGTCGAGAATGTCTGGGAGTGTAAACAATTGTAAACTGTAAATTATTATACCTTTCAATAAATTTAAGTATCCCAAGAACTAACATACCAACGCTAAACTGAAAACCATCACGTATTTCACGCGAACACTTCGAAAAATGCGAGCAATCTATAATATTCTATATTAAATTCCTTCCGATATCACCCCTATTATGTACCCCAAAGCCTTAATAGAGCGCTGAACGGAATCTTCAATTACAATCCTCACACTGGGGTTACTGGGGTACCACGGAACTCCATAAAAATGTCGTGGTCCGCATACCGTGGTCGGGAGGATTATTAGAATTTTTTAATTAAGAATAAGTGAACCCCACCCGGAGTTCTTTTGTTTCGTAAATGAAGACGCGATTTTATTTCGCTCGCGATTTATGTCAGTTTTAGGTCAATTTAAATGTTATAAAGGCGGTCTTAAAGAGATTTTTTAATTAGCCGGATAGCTCGGCGGGTTTTTCAATGTTTTTAGGGTTCGCAGATGATATTTTCATTGTTAAATTATCCTTGACATGCTTTGAAAGATTTAACATTTATTTTTGGAGTTTTTGAGAGTAAATGGGGAAGTTTGTATTATGTTGTTTTGCTGGGAATCTGTCTTAGTTTCTTATTTTTTTCTGTAGTTATTATAGCAGGATTTATTAAGACTCAGACAAGGACGGAGTGACCTGTGAGTCAGATTCAAACTAGGGAAAAAAAAACCTGAGTTGTATGTATGTTAATATTAACCACAACGCATATCTTCTGTCCATTTATGAATATATCCACAGTCCACACCAAAAATCAAATAAATTACCAAAAATATATTCATACACAAAAAACACTCAATTTTTCCAACCACTCAATTACCGAAAAACAGAAATACATAGGTGATCCCACACTCGCGGGCGGAGCGCACTCGACGCGCGTCGAACAAATTATCTGACATGTGTGAAGAGGCGTGAGAGCTCTTGACATACTTCCGAGCGTCCGCATTAATTGTTGGCTTGTTTGTGTGACGGCAGGCTAGGTGTTGTGGGCAAAGCTGATGTTATGTTAGGTTTCGTAAAAACTTGAACTTGAGAATAGAATTTACTTAGTTAAGTTTCTCAAAAAATAAGTAATTGTTAAAATCAACCCAACTTTAATATTTTCATTTTATTTCTGGTTCTAAAAAAATCTCTCCATTTATTTTTAAGATATCGTTTTAAATTCTTTCTCTCTTCCTTGCACTTAAAACAATCTGTTTTCCTTGCGACCTACACTATTTTCGAGGGTATTTTTACGTCGCTATCTTATCTAACATCATTGTAATTACTAGCTCTTTCAAGTGCCTTATTTTCTTGATAGCCTCTGTCCTTGATTGTATAAAATTTAGTTATCTTTCTTTAACCTTATCCTTTCCTTAATCTTACATCTAGTCGTATTATTGTTTACAATTTTATTTTCAGTCTTATTTAGTCCTACTTAGGTCACGATCTCTATACGTCCATTTTATCTGTAGTTTCTAACGACACTCATTCTCGTCAATATCTTCTATTTAATCCAGCTTCTCTCTATCCTTTACCTAGTTCACGATCTCTGTACGTCTGTTTTCATCTACAGTTCCTATGAGCCCAATTCATGGCTCTCATAAAAAAATGTACTCGTATTTAAAAATTATCGTCGTATCGTCGTAATTTATGTCATCACGTCGCGCCTTTATGTGGGGAGCCTTCATCCACTCTTTAATCCTTACTTCGTCCCTGATCTCAATCTTACGATCCTTCTCCTTGCGATGCTCTTCGGCTTCTAGTTTTCCTAGTACATCATCGACTGTCTCCTTATCTTGTCCCTGACCTCCTGGCGCATCTTCTCACGCTCCTCCTCCATCTTGCAATGCTTCTCCTTGCGACGTCATTTAGCTTCTTGTTCTCCTAGTTCATCATCTACTGTCTGCTTACCTTGTCCCTGATCTCCTGACGCATCTTCTCGCGCTCCTCCTCCATCTTGCGATGCTTCTCCTTGCGTCGATCCTCGGCCTCGCGGATGGCTTCTTGTCGTTCGCGTTCTGCTTCCTCTTCCTTTTCCTTGTCGTCGCTGTCATCTCCATCACCACCGACTGCCCCTATAACAAGGAAATAAGAAAGGTTAGCCACTTATATATATCAGTCTATAATGTTTACCCCAAACTAAGATATTATCTACCTAACAGATAGTCCTTTTATATTTAATTCACTCTACTGGCCCATAGGCTTCTTTTGGGAGAGAGGAAGTGGTCTGTAATCTATCGCGCTGGACCAGTGCGGAATGGTCTTTGTATTTGAACATCATTTCAAAAATGTTCAGGACGCAATAAAGATTGTCAAAAAATTCTAGGTATCTTTTCTTAAACGCTTATTTTAGCAATAATCCTTTCATAGGTCTTTGAAATTTAACAAGATTAATTGTGATGTGATGCTAATGGGCTAGACATTGTGTCAACAAATATTCTAACTAAATAAGACAAATTAAATTAAATGAAGGACATGAAGTCAAGGCAGATTTCTCCTTCACCCCAGAATATTTCAATCTTAACTATTTAATTTAGCTCTCCAACATAACTCTGTGAAACAGTCATGTAGAACAAGGTAGAACCCGTTGATGTTTGAATTAACAGAGCCTTTGTAACTACTCTCTTGATTAACTACCCGAGCTTACTTTTAGAACCTTTTGTTGTTAACAAAAACCTTATCAAGTAATCTTGGAATAGAACTGCTAACAACGACGTTAGTACAACAGAAGTATTGTTTAGGTAGCTAAATAAACACTGACATAAAATGTTACGCTGGTGTTTGTGAAAATGGCACTTAAAAGTCCCTATGAACTAACAAAGTGTATGATGGATCATTTAGTTACCTAGGTGACTTTGAAGGAACTGAAAGACAGTAAAGGTGATGATCCTTCATAATAATAAGGGAAAAAGCCATCAGTAGCCATCAGTTGAAAGTTCATTGCATCTTTTGTTTAATACCGACAAAATTCAGTAAAGATCCAAAAATATATCAAATCAAGACTTGAAACTACCACAGCTGATATAGCATGAAAATTAGAACGTCCTTTTTCCCTATTTCCCCATATCCAACATGAGAACATCAAGAAAAACGAATTTAAAAACAATTCTCCCTCATCATTTGAACGCATTGAAATTAGAAAACACATTTGCACCACTCCGAACCGCTCACGGTCGGTCTGAACCGCCTCAAACCGCCTCTAACCGGTTTCATCCGGTCGAGTGGTCGATCTAACAGGGCTGCTATTCAAAAATCCATTTCGCGTCAATCTGAACAATTCGAACGTCGAACGCACGCGTTGCCGCGAACGCTTCGCATACAATTTTCTATACTCTTGAAAAAAAAAAGTGGCTGACATTTTTTTTGTATTGTCTGTGATTTGTGTTTAGAATATTGAGGTGTATGATGGAATGCGTGGAGTGTTTGTTTGATTTGCATGTTTTGTAAGTAAAAAAATATTGTAAAATAAATAAAAACGGAAGTACAAAAGTCCAGACTGCATTTTTGTTATAGCGGGCTAATCCATGAACAAAATTCAACATCCATAAGATTATTTATGTCAAAAGAAGTGTGTCTGAAACTTGTGTACAAAAATGTTTGTGTCATTTCTTTACGTCTACGAATATAAAATGTAACTTGAAATGGGTTTTTCATAAGCTTCTTACAAGAAATTCCTGAAAGCTTAGACCGTCTGTCGTTTTACAGATAAAACCTGTTGTACTCAAGTTCCACAATAAGATATTTGAATTCATAAATCCAGACTTCAAGCGAGAGATTTTTATTTAAATTCATAACTTAATAGGGTTGAAAAAGATGAAATAATATGAAAAAAATCCAGTTAGAACGTTAAAATCCTACTTCTTTACGCCGCTGGTCAGACCAAATTCGAATATCGTTAAACATATTAGCCTTGGAAGCCGGTACCTACACCTATTGCTAGAAGTAGGTGCAAGTGAAAGAACATAATTAAGGATAAAGTTTTGAAAACAAAACATGGTCATGACCCCCCAGCATTGAGAAAACGAAGCAGGGGTCCCATTAAAAAATTATAAAAATAATTGAAACTAAAGTACGATATTCGAGCCTTCCTACACACATGTGACATAGCCTCTACACATTCACACTTCATCAACCCCTCTACTATCCCTTACATGTCTCCAGCTCATCTATTAAACCATACACGCGCTCTAAGCATTCCGACCGCCAAAAGAGTTCCACTCATTTCCATACCGGGCCCCAACAATGTCCCAGCATTGAATACCGAACATAAACGAATTCCAAAGGCGAAAGCGTCTCAACAATTCAATTTGCTCTTGCCTTCTCAATAAATGATGGCCATTAAGAAAAAGGCGGTCGTACATGGTGGGCGGTGGTGCTATAACGGAGCTCTAAGGGTGCTGTTGGATCTTTAATTGATCGTATCGTGTCTCTGACAGTATAATGAGTTCGATTCAACAAATTCAAATTCAATAATTTTGAAGTGGGACTGCGGAACGCGGCGAAGACGCTTTTTAAATTAAATATCCGTCTAACTTTTTTTACTTTACGTTTTCTGAATATTAATACGTTATTTTTAGATTTAAATAATAATGCATTTGTTGTTTGTGTTGGGTTGTGTTATGAATAATTTTTTGCTCAATGGTTTTGTATGAATAAGGTGAATGGATTGAATTGGATATTTTTCTTGTATTCCTTCTGAAAATGTAGTGAATATTTTTTTGGGCGGTAAAATGTTCGAACGCAATACTTATATGATCTACCTTTAGAGTATGAATAATAAATGATTTTTGTATATTGCCTATGTTGGGTGAATACGACATTTTTTACGACACAATAATAATAGTTAAAGCATATTTTTATCATCATCATTGCAGTGGAGAGACGTCCAGTGCTGGGCATAGGCTACCCCTAAACGTCGCTACAGGCATTTAAGAATGAGCGAAAATAAGGAATACGTTCGCTTTTCTAAATTTTTCTCCGCAATGCTGACAGTGTGAATCAGTGAAGGAAACCTGGATTTATGCATACTAATATTATGCATGAAAGTAACTCGGATCTGTCTTTTAGTTATTTTTTCACGCTTATACAGCTGAACCAAATTAGATGAATTTTGGTATGGAGATAGCTTGAGA
Organism: Anorthoa munda; assembly: GCA_945859665.1. Taxonomy (NCBI): domain Eukaryota; kingdom Metazoa; phylum Arthropoda; class Insecta; order Lepidoptera; family Noctuidae; genus Anorthoa; species Anorthoa munda. Next base: position 993,029 of record OX243896.1, on the reverse strand, counting down.
CCCAGTTTTTATCTCGGTAGCTTTTATCCCTTGGGATGATAAATCACTTTTGACGCGGGCAGAAGCTGGTAGTTAATATAAGTCTGATATCGCCAAGCCGCATTGTCTTAGCTTTACTTAATTGTATTGTCTTAAAGACAACCTAACTTATTAAACATAATTCCGCCAATTAACACTAATACCACAAACAAACATACACTAGAAAAGACACATACACACACAGCACATGAAAATTGACAACAAGATAATAACATCACAAGCGATTGCAGCAGTATGGCTTCTCCTCGTAATTGAATTGCTATCCTCCAGTCTACCTAGTCTGTTCTAGCCAGACCGAACTGAGGCCAGGCTTAGCCGAGTTCGTCGAGTTTGTTGATTCAGATTTGATATCTGTGTTATCGTGTATTGAGGAAGTAGATTTGAGTTTGGAAGTTTGGTTTCAGTTAAACTAATATTAGTGGAACTGAGATGTTTTTGAATAAGCTTGAGAAATCTTTAATCTTTATCTTTATTTGCCGAGATTATTTTGTTTCTTTTGCAGGTTGTCAAACAGGATTTCTGGAGGATAATCAAGAGATTTCATGCGTTTTCAAGTTATAGAGTTTTAATTTTTCTTTAGATTTTTTGAAAGCTATTTGGTTTTGAACCCAAGAATGGTAGCTGGCTTTTCTACTCAAGGATAGGTAAGGATATTTTCTATTCATTCAAACAAGTGTATTTTCTTCTATAAATCTTTCGATTTTTATAAAACAGTACACGGAATCAGTGACTAGATACGTCATTACCAATCGTATCCCTAGTCACGCAATGTACGCAGACCACATCGCGTGTTTCGTTTGTCATACCGCAGTCACAGCTGTCACGGGCCGTCATTTTCTGAATCAAACTAACACCCTTCGTGTGTACAGATAGTTTTGAAAATACTATTTCTCCAAACCAACGAGATGTCTCAGTGTCTATCACTGTCACACAGACAACAGTATAGCCTAAAAAGCATCACACGTTGCCATTCAAAAATCACTAGATCAATCCCAACAAGATGGCGATGGTGTATCGGTCACTTAGCAAAGCAAATACAGTCATAAACCAAGTATCGGTAACGAGGTCATTACATTAATGGCCCGGACGTCCCGTAAACAAACTCATAAAGTTAATTGGAACGGAACGCTGCGATGCTGTTATTATCGCCCATATTCGGGGGAGCGGGGTGAGATTTTGGGGAGGGGGGGAAATGTGCAGGTTAAGTGCAGTTTGGATACAGGTTTTATGGAGTGTGATTGTGAGTGGGGAACAGTTGGGGGCCTTTATTTTAATGTGACGATTAATAATAAAATCATGGGACATAAATATAACATGCCTTACCCTTCGGGGAATACTGGCGTGATGTTATGTTATTTGTTATGTGATAAATAATAACATCAGCTTGTCCCACTGCAGGGCAAAGGCCTCTTTTCATTTATAGAAAGCACGAATATTAATCACCGCGCTTGTTCAAAGCGCGAAAGTACTATGTGCAATTTTATGAGATAGGATTGACTCAAAATAGCAAAGGCCTGTGTGAACAAGATTAAAGACGGCTTTTCAGAATGCAGTTGGACAACGGCTATATAGATTGATTAGGGCAATTCAGTATACATATAGATATTGAATTTAAGTAGTACACAAAAAAGTTTAGATTAATTATTTCCTTTACATGGTTTAGTTCATCTTTTAGTACATATTTAGAAGTAGCCCGGAGTTTAGATTTATGCCCAACTGATGACTTGTCCTGTACAAAGTTTAACGTAAAATAAAACAGGGCAAATGTGGTTGTATTAAACTCAATATATTCAGGCAATACCAGCGTGAAGCTTGAAAGTTATAATAACCTCAATCGGGTAGGGGATTGTGCTAACTTGCTTGTATATATTGTACTGCATCAGATATTTGTTTGACTAGCTTCCAGAAATGTAATTGAAGACAACAATGAGAGGTTCACACAATTGATACCATTCCTTGCCAATACCAAACAGTTTCAAACAAAATTGAATTGTATTGAAAATTATGTGAAGCATGCTTCAGAGGGTTATCTTAAGAAGGTCAGACCGTTCTCGTTGTGAGATTTTAGAACTCAATTTTTCAATAATAAAAAAGGTCTAGCCGCTAAACCTTTTACCGTCCCTTTACTCATAAAAACTAAATTAAATCAAGTCTAGTCTAGCCGATTTAAAAAAACGTTTGACCGTTTTTCTAAGAAATTGGCTCTTAAAAAATCTAAACCCTAGTATAAACTACAGGGTATTATAAAAACAAATGAATAGAGAATATCATTTCAAAATTAGAATTTAAATCAATCTTTTCCCAACTATGTTGGACGCAACTGAATACCAGTACTTTAATATGGAGGCAGTCGCCTTACTGACCTTCACAACCCAGTAACTGGACAAGGTTTACATTAGTAAACTTTGCCCAGTTACTCGATTACTTAGTTGTCGATATTTAAATCTATTGCTTCAACGAGGGGTAACAAATAAGGAATAAAATTGAAAATACGAATCAAGACAGTATTTTAATTCCTCCAACAAGACACCAACAAACAACACCAATACAGTCCACTAACGATATCGATGTTTTGAACATTGACATTTTACCCGTTCGTATTTTAATTTTCGACTTTCAAATATGTACCCATAAAATTATTATGACGAATAAATATTATGTTTTAAATATATATGCAACACAAAGTATTGTTATGCCACAGTACATTTATGTTAATAAAAGTCATGCGAAAACGTTATACCGAACAATATAATGCCTCAAAAAATTATGCCAAGAAGGGGTTTCCCAACTGGGCAACACGATACCTCTTGGCAAGACTGGCTGGTTTTAAAATGGTATTTTAATCATTTTACGAATATTCGCCAGACTTAAGATATAAATAACATGGTGCCACGTAAAAGGTATACTTTTATAAGAACTTAATATTTATTGCTCCTAAGGGATGCAGAATGAATTATCACTTCCTTTTGCTTCGAAATTATATAACAATGGAGATTGTTATGGTTGTAGGTACTCATTTGAAATGACGTCGTAAAGATATCAGGCTCGTATTGTCCCACTGCAGGGATAATGGCTCTTCTCAAACATGGAAGGCATGAGCGAGCATTAATCACTAGGATTGTTGTAGGGAGTAAATTTTATGATTTGAAATACTCGAACCTCACAGCAGGAAGAAAGTTTTTTTTGTATTATAGAGAAGGACTAGCTTCTGCCAGCGGCTTCGCCCGCGTGAATGTCGAAACTTATCCCAAGGGAACATATTCCCGGGATAAAAAGTATCCTATGTGCTTTTCCAGACTATAATCTATCTCCGTGCCAAATTTCATACAGATCCGTCTAGCCGTTTGAGCGTGAAGAAGTAACAAACATACACACTCATAGACTTTCGCCTTTATAATATAAGTGTGATAATTTGAAAAAGATAAACAAATATTTCATGAACACTTTGAGAATAAAACTGCATATTACTTAAAATTCCAAAATTTATTCACTGTCAGACAACACACAGCCTAAACCTGGGTCTCGCAGCATGAAATTTTTCACAATATTTCCTTATAATATGACGACCCATGTGATATCCACCAACCCACATTGTGGGCGCACGTGGTGGATTACGGCCCATTCCCACTCACAGAGAGGAGGCATGTGTCCCAGCAGTGGAAACATTAAAAAAGCTGATGATGAATATGACGAAGTTGTGCACTATAGAAGGATTTTTGGTAATTCATCACCTAAAGGGGATTCAAGTCCGACATTTTTGACACATGGCAAGTTTTACATAAAAATATCATATTGTAACGAATATAATAATAACAGGCCGATGCCTGTTAACCTTTGGTCTAAATCACCAACAATTGTAAAAATAAATTCTTATAATGTGTGTATGTATGTTATGGTGTACTACAGGAGCACCTCTGCACAACCCTTCGGTGCATACAAGCGTGATATTATGTAACATCAGCAAAACAAAACATATTACAGTGGACAAAAAACCTGATACGTACAACCCGTAAAGAGAAAAAATTACAGACATTAACTTGACCATGTACCCCATTACAAAGATACAAGAGTCATTAAAATTACGAGATAAACCCCATTAACCCCATCTCTTTCACATGCAAATAAAAAGACACGGACAAAACACACATTTGTTGTTCATTCTAATTCCGTCTCTTTCACATGTAAATAATAAAACTAGGTCGGTTCTATTTTTTTGTAATAAGGTTTTTTTTTTCACTTTTTAATTTGATACCTTATATGACCATGAAAATACGCATTATTAAAGATAATTTAAAAACTAATCATCAGATCTGGATAACATTTAAATGGGACCACAATCATGAGAAGCACGATCTTTCAAATTCGGTTTAATTTTGTTGTTAAAAATATTTCTAGTCGGTTAAAAAAGAGAAGGACAAAGATACATCCAATTTCTTCTTTCTTTCTTCGTATGTATGTTACTATGTTTGTTATGTAGTAGATAGTACATGATATGGAGGCCTAATGTAATACCTTTCCTTTGCCTATGGGACGACCCGAAATTGATACGTTCGGGTGATGTATAGTGATGAGAGGAGCGAGGCACGACTTGCCATGCATGAAAAGACTAATATTTGGAACTGTCTTTTGTTTCCGGATAATATTCTCAAAGAATTTTGAAAAGAGTACAAATACAAAGAACAATTTAACCGTGACCTAGAATGATTGTGTTAGTTACCATATGTCAGAAAATAGTAATAAAAATTATTTTAGGAATTCCAACAAAGTTTCTACTTATGTACTTTTCTCTAAGTACATAAAATTATAAATTGATTCAGTATTTAACTACCAACTTTGTTGAAAATCATATTTTTCAGACATAATTTTCAACGAAAACTACAATACCTCTTTTCCAGGTTCTGCCCACCCCGAATTAATCCTTTAACAGTATAACACGACACCAAACAACTTTAAAAAATAAACTAAACCCTCTTTATCTCACCCCCAATCAAATAAAAAAATCATAACATCACGCCTTTATTCCAAGAAGGGTTGAGTAGAGCTATACCCACCCATATTTCGTAAAGCCTTTACCAATTTTCCGCTCTGTACACTCAGTCGACTACCTAACGCGGCTAAACTCGAAGGGACTGAAAGTAATCACGGCCGAGTTTTTCAGGAATCCTTATCGCTCACCTAAGCTTTCAGGGAAGGTTTTATTTTATTATGATAACGTGTATTACGTGTTTCTTCGCCAAAAAACCTTTTTTAATATTGTGTTTTTATTTTATTTTTGTGTTTTTATTTTCGGTTACTTGAGGTGAATTTGTTATCTGTATATGTTGTAGTGAAATTATCGGTAATTTGGAAGAGATGTATTTTTTTTCTTATTCGACATTTCTTTGGGCAGTTAACAATATTCTTGTAGTCATAGAGAAAATCAGAATTATACTTTTGTCGCTCCGTTCGAAAAGATGAATGTTTCGTCGATTATGAAGTATTTTATTTTGGTTTTGTTTGGTAACTGGGAAATACGATACTATTTGAATTGAGTTTCAGTTCGGGTAAGTATATTTATCAGTACAAGTTGTCCCTCTTAATTTATAAATCTTTCCTTTATTGTGATCGAAATACCTATCATTATTCTTCAATGAATGTGTGAATTTGAAGTCGAGTAGCAAACTACTCCTCGTGTCCCTGCATCGTTTATGCCCCAAAACATGAAGCCAAAGTGCGTACGCCCGCTGCTGCCGAATCAGACTTTGAAGTGGCTAAATTCTGGGCCAGAAAAATCTTAATAACTGTCGTGATAGCGACATGAAGAAGAAGAAGGACCTCATTCAATAATGTATAAGAACGCAGGAAAATGCTTGAAAGGAAATCTCAATATACCCAGAAATATGACCATTCTAACTAATAATTAGCCCACTCAGGAATCTAATTAAACAGATCAATCAGCCATCATAACAACCAAAATTGCCATTTAAAATGATGATGACAAAATCATCAACTCACTCACTGACAACAGTAAACATATACATAACGGTATGTACGTTAAAATTACATTGACTGTCCAGAGGGTGGAATCATTGGATCGGTGACAAGTCCCCCAATGATTCGTCCTTTCTGACTATAAGCCTATTATAGGTAGGTGACAGTGCAGCAGTGGTAAAGCTCGAATGCCACTATCTGGAAATTGGTCTATTTTAGATTATTGATGCCATCGTAATCAGCAAATAAATTTTGCGGTTTCGATTCCCGCAAGGAACAAATAATTGTATGGCCTACAGAAAGTTGTTTCGATCTGGTTGTTTTTATAAGTGAGTTTATATGTTTAAAAATCTCCATCTATCTAGCTAAGCAGTATTTTTCAACTATTAATAGACTCCAGATAAAAAATAAACACGCCGTTAAATTCCCCAAATTGCTGTGTAATTACAGCTATCTATGACAGGATTAAATGATTGACATATAAACTAATAATGTTTTTATTCGAAAGTGCGCAATTATATACATTTTTTAACATCGGAAACTCTCGCAAATGATTTATAGTTGACTAAGTTTTGCCCGCGATTTTTAATTAACTAGTTTTTTTTTAACTTAATATATGATTTTGTCAGATAGTGGCACTATAGTTTGAGACCGGGTGACTGGTGTATTAAGCCTATAGCTAGTACCTAGTGGTATTGGTAGTGGCGACAGGCGGCGCCGGGCGGCTATTATTAGCGCGATCGATACCCGTCGGCTTCGTTGGAGTTTATTGAACTAAATCCGCTGAACATACAACTACTGCGGTGAAAACAAAAGTGGTTCTTTAAAGTGTGTAAAGTATTGTAGGATTTTTAAGGTTGGTATAACGTTGAGTAGATGAAGCAACTCAGTTGTATGTATGTATTTTTAAATAGATCCCAAAAATTGGCTATGCACGGGCACGGAACTGATAATTCCGATTGTGGTAAATATATGAAATATGTTTTATTGAGTGCGGAGAATTGTCAAGCAAATTTATGATCCTGTGACTTTCATACCAATTTCGTAACTAAGTAAATTAATTTTGAAATACCTAGGAGATACTCGATAAAATGAAAATTTATAAACAGTATCACATCATGTTAGATTTGAAAATTATTGATCCGTTAACATAAATAGAAGCTCTTTCAAATAAACTTATGGGTAATCATTAACGTTGTGCCATTATGTACGAACATTACTTGGTATTTGACAAAGCCACACTCAATAGCCTTCAAAATCACAATACCCGAAGAACAGAAGAAAGTCACCGTCATTTCAAAAGTCGCAGTTAAGTATCACAAAGAGCGGTCGTTATCATAATTGTGGCCAACTTAACTCCCCAAGTTATACTTAAGTTACTGTAAGTTAAAGTCACAGATCACTTAACGGCTAGAGGCGACGTTGTCAATACTTTTCATAATAATCAAGCAATGCTTCTACCTAGCATTTCCCAAAAATCCTCAACATCTTTGGGTAGATGGATGGCTTGTGTAAGGAGAAAGGAATATAAAAGAAAAGGCAGTCAGTCCTAGTGTGAAAGTTGACAGGACGGAACGGAAGAAGAAAACGTGTTGCACCGACCCGAATTAACAATTTTAACAGCCCATGGTCCGATCTTCGAGGTTAACGCTTGCTCAGGGCGATCCGTGGACGGGTGACCATCAATTACATAATTATCAGGACTACTCCGTGTCTATGAAAGCACGATAAGCTTTGACAGTCGTTACGGTAGTCAGGAGTCAGAAAATCTGACAACAGTCTTACCAAAGGGTAACGCGTTACCCATTGTCTGGGTTGTGAAGATCTGATACTTTGCCTAGCCTTGTTTCACTAATATTGGGGTCGGCACAGCATAGGAACACAAGGAAATGCTTACGACTTGCGGTCATTTTTGGGCACCATCATTTGTTTTCAAAAAGTGCTGATTCTCAGCTTTATTTGAATAAATGGCTTTTGATTTTACTTGCCGTCTCTAGACGCTGCCATGCTCTATGGTTAACGTTAAGTTCAAACCTTTAATAACGCGAAGTTCCGTCACTCTTCCTACTTGTCTTGAATTATTAACTTTGATTCGACGGTCTAGAGTTCAGAAGGCTTTACTTTGTACACGAGTATGTAAGTCATTGTTGGCGTAGTGGCGTATTGTAATGGCGTAGTAATGTGTTGCGTCGTAGTATTGTTGGAGCCTTGACATATGGTTAGATGTTATGCTACAGGGTATTGATTGTGTTAATTTTGATACATATTCACAGGAACTACTCTTCGGGTACCAGCTTTAAAAGAAAAATAACTTTAGCTAGTGGCTTAGTCGAAAATAATCTCACAGAAACTTATCTATTACAGCGACAAAAATATTCTGTCCTAATCTACCATAGCGAAGCAGCTGGCGTTCTGGTGTAATACATACATACCCTAATAAAAAATGGGAATAAATATAATGACCACCAAAAAAAACTTTGTGACGATAACCCCTAACCACCAAATCTAGTAATATACTGACAAAAATAGTAAATGATCACCAAATTTAGTAAATTGATCACCAAATTTAGTAAATTGATCACCAAATTTTAATAGCAAATTATTGCGCTATTTAATGTTGTAAAATAGGTTAGGTTAGGTTAGAACTGTGACCAACCGCGCGCGAGCCGAGCGAGCAAAGCGAGCGGTGCCGCGGCAGCGGCCGGCGAGCGCTACTTCCAAGTTGCTCCCAGAAATTTTATAATCTTTTTGGTCATTGGTTTAATTTTGGTGATCATTTACTACTTTTGGTGATCATTTACTACTTTTGGGTTAACAATGATTTATTTGGAGATATGTTACTATATCTGGTGGTAAGTTAAACATAAGCCATAAAAAATAGGCGTGAATTTATGAGTATTTTATGGCCTACCCATATCTCGAACATCTAAGTCCGTTCAGTCGTTGAGGCGTGATTGAATAACAAACAGCCGAACTTGTATACTTCCACATTCATAATAGACTAGTTTAGGTCAGAATGACTATTTAATAAATAATTGTAGCCATAACCTTGGAGAAAACCAGCAATCGATTTCTCATAAATAAAAAAGCTACCTATTACATAATCGATGGGAAACACCCTACAGTTCAGTAACCTACAGTTATGCAATAAAGTGGGCTTTAACCTGTTCACTGCCCAGTTCTAGGAAAAATACCTGTATTTTTATGTAAATGGGAAAAGTCACGATAGTTAAAGTATGGTAAGAACGTCTCTTCAGGTTTTATGTTTTTATGTTTATGTAGTAAATACTTAATGATGTTTGATGATTTCGGATTTCAATTCAACCTTCACTGGTTGGAAAATAAGGTAACAATTATTTGGGGCCTGTTTCTATTTCTTCTTTCTTTCATTTACTCCTATGTTTATTTTTCTGTAATCCTAAGGAGCTACATAGCATTAAATAATAAATACTTACTTTTTAAGGCTTACCGGGGGCACATAATTTTTTATGTTACTACAAATTATACGATCTGGTTACTTGGAATAAGGTTGATAAAGATAACTTTGAATACTTATGGTATCAACTGCTTCAATGTACGAGTATGTACCAAATACTGTTGAACTATTCATTCAGGGAGATAATTATGTATACGCTGCAAAATACTTAATCTTAGTAATATTATAAATGCGAAAGTTTGGATGCATGGATCTGGATGAAATCTGGCACAGAGATAGATTATCGTCTGGAATAGCACATAGGCTTGGCTTTATATCCTGGTACAGTTTTCCCTTGGGATGATAAAACACTTTTCACGCGGACGTGGCTGCTAGCAGAAGCTAAATCTAACTACATACACTTAAATCAAAAACTACTAACTAACTAAGCTTAAAAATATACATGTCTAAAATATGTCCACTGGTAGTGTGCCTAAAAGCCTGGCAGCATTGCCACGTTGTATGGCAATGCTTGTACTCTGACCAAGGTAAATGCCAGCCCTTGGGTTAAGCAAAGTGTCAACTAGCCGTACTGTTTACTAAACAAAAAAAAAAGTAACGAAGTACATCACAAAAGATAATCTCCTTCTAACCTAAGATAGCAGTCCCTTCACAAACCGGAAATGCCCAACAGATAACTCTCCAATTAAACGCTAAAGGAATTCTGAACTTTCAGACGTTTTTAGAACAAGTCAGAAGTTTTTGCGGTTAATTAAAAAAAAGTCTTGAGAAAAGTTTCTGGGGAACAATGTGAAGTATGGAATCTTCCTCGAATCGCTCTTTTGAGGAAATTAATCTCATTTTTTAAGAAAGTTTTTAACTTTTTTTATTTGTTGTTTTTTTTGAATAGTTTAATTACTTCGGAGCTTTGTTGAGGCGTTTATGGGGAAAAGTATTTAAGAAAAGTTTAAATTTATATTTAAAAAAATATAAATGATGTAGGTAATCTGTCTTCATTCTTATCAAGATGTTACATAAGACTAAACATTTATTTTTTCATTCTATGTGATATAAAGTTAAAACAAAAGATGCTTTTTAGGGTTCCATACCAAAAGGGTAAAAACGGGACCCTATTACTAAGACTTCGCGATACGTCAGTCTGTCTGTCTGTCTGTCCGTCTGTCACCAGGCTGTATCTCATGAACCGTGATAGCTAGACAGTTGAAATTTTCACAGATGATGTATTTCTGTTGCCGCTATAACAACAAATACTAAAAACAGTATAAAATAAATATTTAAGGGGGGCTCCTATACAACAAACGTCATATTTTTGCAGTGTTTTGCGATAATGGTACGGAACCTTTCGTGTGCGAGTCTGACTCGCACTTGGCCGGTTTTTTTAGCTTGGAATAACTCTTACTTCGAATTCTGAATAAATAATTTGAAGTAAGGTATTTGGCCAACTTGAGCCTGAAAATCTGTTACACATTTTTAAACGTTCTTAAATCCAAATTATCGATTCAGTAACCGGACTTTAGGAGTTACTAAAACGTTTATTTAGAAAGCATTCATTAACCTGTATAAATTCCTTTCTATATTTATAACCTTAGTCTATGGTCAATTCTCAACTGACCCGCCAACAAACACCGTATACCAACCGTTAGATAGCAATATTAATATATCGCCGGCCGCGATACAATCAGAGCTGCCAACGTAAATAATGCGCTCGCTTGAACAAGCTATTATTTCAGCGTGGCAACACTGTAACCCAGTTCTCAGAATAGATATCGCGGAATAAAAATATGGACATCGATTGTTGTTTTAAAATTGGTGATTTGGTGCAATTTATTGCAATTTTTGTAAAACCATTTTGTTGTGTGTTTTTGGTTATTTTTTTAAGTAAATTGTACATTCGTTTTGAATTCAGTGTGCATTGTTTACATGGATACACATTCAACTATGATTATTTTCAACTTTGTTTGAACTGAGGGTACAATTTATTTATGTATTATATATAATTTATTTACTTTATTGTACACCATAAGTATAGTAATTTAGTGTGGTTTAAAGCCAGGTATACGACCCTTTTACTGTACCACTGGAAGGCAAAAGCCTTTTCTCATAAAGAGAAAGTATAAGAATTTTACGTCTTTTTCATTACTTTTTGGTGACTTCAGACTTAAATACTAAACATTATCTCAAGATTTTTCTTCAACTGAATGTCAATCTGAAATAATTGATATAGAAATCGGAGCATTTCTAAAACATTACTTTTTGAACGTACAAAAACAATATAATCCAATAAGCAAACTTAAATTAGTCAAACTGATTATCTTCGTAGCTTCTCGTAGCACCCGTGCTACGGCGTAGCAGTGTCGTAGCAGTGTCGTAGCGGTGTCGTAGCCAGGCAAGTTTCGTAGACATCTGCCGTAGACATCAATTACAGAATCGTGTTTGTTATTGTTAATGCAGTTTGAGGGATGTTGGCTTTGAGTTATGTAACTTGATAACTCTGTTATGGGGAAGTTAAGGAGTATGTCTCATCTACATACATATCTTGATGATGTTTTGGCCAAACGTATGTATGATTCAAGGTTTTTCCAAAATTATATTATTTATCTCTACTTCTTTAGCAAAAAAATAAAACTAGAATATGAAATTGGCATTGTAACTAGAAACCTTTTTAAAACAATACTAAATCACTCTTTTGACAACTTGTGTCATAAATCTGATTTTATATTAAGTCTTCTCTTTTAATAAATAATTATTAATAAAATGCTATTCCCTTTAACTTTTGACATTGGCGGAATAGTCGACATCGCGGCATCGGCTTAGCTTGTCATATAAAAATCTTAATTTAATAAAACTAATAAAAATGTACTAATATATATTATAAATACGAAAGTTTGGATGGATGTATATTTGACAATCAATCACGCCGGAACGGCTGAACGGATCTGGATGAAATTTGGCACAGAGATAGATTTAATTCCGGAATAGCAGTTAGGCTACTTTTCATCCCGGTATAACGTTCCCATGGGATAATTCTCGACACCAACGCGGGCGAAACCGCTGGCAGAAGCTAGCATAGAATAGAATGCAGAGGTGTTTAATGAAACCTATATTTAAACCTATATTTTACCAGAGTTATTAAAAACCAAAGAAAAAAACATTGGATTGTGTGAAAATATTATACCTTATATCTAGAAAGGGAGTGACGACTGAGAGGAGGAAAGTATGAAAGAAGACATGTTGCACCGAACACAAAGAGAGATAGGCCCAGAGAACGTCCCTTGTAATAAATAGAGCTAAAATAAAATTAATAATTAAAAATTCTTTTTTATCAAGCTCTCAGCTCAGCAAACCCTTTCATTTAATATCCATATCATGGCAGTGCACAAACAATAACTAGTCCGCCATCTTGGGCCGTCCGCCATTTTGGATTTAGAATGATGTCACTTAGCCATGCATTGTCATCCAAATTAAACGTGTATGCAAAATTGGATGACAATTGTTTTGTATGCTGTGGCTCTGTCTTGCACGCTTTTTCTTTCTTTCTTAAATTTCACCTTAATCGGTGGAGGATAACTGCTTTAAATTTCAGTTGTAAGATTTGACCCGAACACACTTACATACATACATAAATTGCAAGTTAAATAAAAGCTTGTAATAACATAAAATCACGCCTGTATACCCCAACAGGCAAAGGTGCTCTTATAGTACACACATTCCAGATGGGAAAACCCAATAACACTTTGCCCGACCCGGGAATCGAACCCATCAGGACCTCATGCTCAGCAGTACCTCAGACCACTGGACCGACGAGGCAGGCTTAAAAAAAGGTTTATCCCCGTTATTATTAATAAATAAAAACTAAACTTAACACATAAACGGAAGAACGACTTAACATTCATACGATTATAAATAATGATACCATTTATGAAGAACTCACAATTATATTCAGCATACAGCCACATGAAACGATTTACAACAGATTTAATGGCACAGATACCAAGTTACTGGAAATCGCGTGCTTCCAGTAATGAACTTACTATACAGAAATAGTCAGGAGCAAGGCTTAGTATCGTAACTACGGCTATTTCTGGCGAATCGCTTAATAATGATGATCAGAATCTATGCCTATTGCTTCAAATAAAAGCGATTTGATTTGACTCAGATTGCTTTAGGCCCGGTTTGCTAATTTTAGTATAACGCCATTTTTCTTCAGTTGTTAGCCTCACAAATTATCAAATAAATTTACAGAGTTAATTATTTGATAATTTGTTACACTATCAATTGACGAATAAACGCGTTTTAGCGAAATTTGAAAACATTGGTTAAATATAAAGATATATTTATTTGCTCAACACGTGTATACATGCAGGCATAAATAATACGTTTACGTTTACATTTTAAAGTTTTTGACGATCATTATCGCCAAGAGAATGTCACTTTGTGTTGTCCCTTCCGGCTTCTGACTACCCGTAACAACTGTCGAAGATCTACAAATAGCAACCGACATTTCATTGACCTTTGAACTTGGACTTTTCCCAACTTCACTAACATTGCCAAATACTAATCTAACATTCTTTACAACACCCCCAAAATGAGAAGCCTGTTCCAGAGCGTGTTCCCCACATGTACCCACATGTACGTACATAGTTGGGGTGCAAGTCACAACTAACTGTATAATAAAAAGATACGCTCGACGTGGAAACTTTTAATTAAGTAAAAAGCCGTGTGTGGCTGAAGTTGGGAAGCTGGAAGAGATAGTACGGAGATTTTAAACATGAACTGATTTATTAAGAAAGAATATCCATAAATGCGAAAGTAATTCCGTCTTTCTGTTCTGGATTGTGACAAAGGCTAGTTTTTATCTCGGAAGAACGTCCCTGTGGGATGATTTCCGGCCTGGGTGCGGACGATGCCGCGAGGAAGTAGTTAATATAAGATAAACAAGGACGATCTTCTTACACTAAATAAAGATCTTAAATTTATTCACTGGCAGATAAGCGCTGCTGACATAAGAATCATTTTTTTTCAACACGTTGCCCCACACTATGAATTTCTTTCTGTATCGTGGGTGCGTTTACAAACATTTAAACTCATAAACACAAAACACCCAGATCCAGAACAGCCATCTGTAGGCCATACAAATATTTGTTCCGTGCGGGAATCGAACCCGCGACACGCAGCGCAGCAGCCGATACATCAACAACTACGCCAATCATGTCGTCAAAATAGTTTCAAAAAATTTTATTAATTCATCCCTTAAAATAGTTTCACAGGGAATGCAAGATTGCATGAAAGTTCTACATTATGGCCGTTCGGGAAATCCAATTGCTTTTATAAAATTAATACTGTTATTTTAACAATCTAACTTGGAAATTTGAAAGTAATAATAATTTTACGACTTTTAATACCGTATGTATTTTTTGGTTCTTAAAAGTTTACGATGTAATATTGTGGTCCATGAGAGATACACATAAAAAAGTTTTAAACTCTAATAAAAAGTTTCACCACTATTCTTTTATGATTTTAAACATTTTGCAGCCTAGTAAAAAATATTTAAGGAGAACTTAATGTCTTTATTATTTAAACCTCGAAGTTCTATATAACTTTTCAGAAAAACATACAACACCTCCTTTTTTTCCCACACGAAAAAACCAGTCTAAAGAAAGAAAGAAAATATATTTATTTGACTCCCACAAGTACTTATAAAAAAAGCAAAAGTGAATGCACACAAATTAAAACGAGTGCAAGGCCAAAAAGATTCTTATCTCAGCCTCATCTAGTCTCACAAATACAACATATTCTACACTACATCCTTGTCAGTGTAAATTAAAAAAACGAGCACACTAACGCCCCCTACGTTGGCTCCAGATTAATGAACTGTGTTCTGTCTTCAGAGGGCGAGTTGACGGGGGATAAAACTATTCCGAGGTTACTATTTTGTGTTGCCATGTGTTGAGTTTTTATGAACGCTCTGGCAAAGGTTTAAAGTAAATATAAATTGTTTTAGTTTTAGAAATGAAATTGTTCTCAAATTGTTTTTGGTCAGATTATATAACAGTACGGAAAATAATATGTATTATTACAAAAACAAGTTGTTAGGTTTTTGGTCTCTGGAAGTACTGCTCTACAAATGTACAAAATTGAAGTGTCTTTATGTAATACCAAAACAACAACGTTTTATTGAATGCGCAATGTTTAAGATTTTTGTTTGTCTGTCTGTCTTTCTGTTTCGGGTAATCGCCGAAACGGCTGGACCGATTTTGACGGGACTCTCACTGGTAGATAGCTGATGTTATAAGGAGTAACATGGGCTTTTATTTTGAAAAAAAATTAAGGTTCCGCGTAAAAAATAAAACCTTTACAACTTTTTTACTTTTACGGGTTTGAAGCGGACGAAGTCGCGAGAAACATCTAGTAATACATACTTTCATAGAAATAATGCACGGTATTTATACGATAGAATCCGTCCTGCAGTAAAAATTTAGTTGTGATTCTTTATTATACACCAAGACAATACATTAAAGGAATTGATAACAAAATTCATGTACAAAGGATAAGTTTTTTCCTTGTTTTATTCACAATAACTAAGAGTTAATAAAGTCGCTTGACTGTCTGAACAAGTAGGGTTGTAATACTTCCCCTTTGGTTATACTAATGATCAGTCTGTAGGGGACGGTCGAAGTCACGTTTAGTCGCCATCAATATTAAATGTAAACGACAGTGAATACCTCGTTGGTTTAGTAGGTCGCAAGCATACTGCGGAGTACTGCTGAGATGGTACGGTCATCTGATGCGGAGACCAGATAACCACGTTATAAAACGTGCTTTTCCTTGACGTCACAAAAAGAAAGGGAGGTACACCGCTGACGACTTGGATGACGAGTGTATCTTGGAAGACATGAAGAAGTGCGGTCTATCTACTGACGATACTTATTAGCGAAACATGTGGCGCCTCAGCACTAAGAAAGCCTTACCCGAGTGACGGGAAATGGCGAGGTGGAAGAAGAAGTAGCATACTGCCACCCTGCCCTGCCTGCCTGCCTGCTGTAGTATAGGAGAGATTGTGGATACGATTCCCAAGTTGGGAACAATGGGATCGGATTTTTCTTTTTAGTGTTTTTTCAACAGAATGGGGGTCTGGGTTGGTCCTGGTAAATGGAAATAGCCTCAATGTTACATACGACTTATGCAAGTAATTTTTGAAGAATTATTGATGTTCTATACACCTCCTTATCCCTTGCGAGAATATAGGCATAATGTATTATTGTGTGTAAATAACAGTCTTACCAACTACTAAGTACTGTTGCGTATCGAACTTGAGATTGAACAAGATAATTATATTATAAGTTTGATCCTATATGTAGGCTTTGACAATAATATTGAATTATTAAGATACTAATTACGATAACGACAGTCCATTTAGGTAATATATGGATTCCTATCATAGAACATTGATATTATGTTAAGAGATTGGGAACTAGTTATACTAATGGTGTTAGAGATTTCATGGTAAATATTAATAGGGTCATACATAATCCGCATAGTTTATTTTTTATTTTTGCTGGGGTCGGCTCCAGTCTAACCGCATGCAAACCACTATCAGTATTTTACATCTCCACAACTTATTTTGAGATAATTATCTATCCATCAGAATCGTTTATCTATTTAGGCTTTAATTTACTAGTGCTATGAAGTGTCTCCTTAATAAACTAATAAAATAAATAAGTTTTGTAGAAATAACTTGAACTGAATTTATTATAGGGGGTAACTTGTAGATAATTATTTTCTTAATGTACGTTCCTTCTGTAATCTGAAAAAGTCTAGACCAACTAATCTAATTTTAAGAGACAATAAACCAACAACTTAGAGGTTGGAACGGTGATTCAGAGGTCGGGCGTTCAATCTCGTAGCACAGGTGACGAGAATCTACAATTAAAGAAAGCAAACAACAACAACATATAGGTCCAGATATGCTTTTGCCCTGCAGTGGGCAAGTAACAGACTGGTATTATTATTATGATTATAGGCTTGTCAATGCCTTCCTAACCAAGTCAATCCCTGATTGAAAATAGCCCAAACTAAAAGTATCTACTTTATTACTACACTTAAAATTTACAACAATTACAATAATACTCGTACCAACCAATCAACGTACCTATTATTATTATTAATTTCCGGAAAGAAATTAAGTTAAATACGGTTCGCCTAGCTTTGTTTTGACTAAGCTGAAAGTACGCTTTCATGGGAACTTATTAAAATGTGGAAATTGTTGATAGAAATCCTGCCGAATACTATTGAGTACTTTTACGAGCAATACAGAATGCCATGTGAATGAAATACCGAATCGAATATTTTTTGTATGATTTTTACAAAGTTTTTTTATTATTTTTGTTAGTGGTGTGCGCACTTAAATATTGAACCGTTTTCTTGAAATTAAAACTGAATTGCACTACCTCCGACCAATAATAGCCGCTACAATTGCCCCTATATAAGTGAAGTATTAGCCTAGCATGTTAACTACGACTCAGCCTAGTTTCCCCTCGTCTGAACTCCTACCAGGCCGGGGTTCGGTGTTACGAACTGCACGCGATTCTAACTGCTACATGTAAATTGTTGCGGAAGCTAGTGGCGTAAGTTGTACACTGATTACAGTTGACTATATTCTTAAGTTTGAAAAAACGAAAAACACTTTAGTGGCTGTAGTAGCATAGTAATCTGTGTATCAAAATCATCCTTTTTAAAATCCCACTGCTGGGATGCAGGCCTCCTCTCTGTGAGAAAAGGATGTGCGGGTTGGTAGATGTCACTTATCTTCGAATAATAAGTAATCTGTGTGATAGGATTAAACTTCAGGACTTTACTGGCCGCTGAAAAATCGAGGTAAAAGTAAAAAACAATGAAACGGGACATTCATTACGTGATACTCACGCCTGTATTTTCGAAAGGATAGCAGAAGAGTAGCTACCGGGTACAAATACTGACTCCACGCTACTGAGATTTTCGAAATGGAGAAGCCTAACAATCGTTCCAGACCCGTAGTTCAAATCTAGGAGAACTAATTAAAAAGTAGTCAATAATTCAGTTATAACTATGCTATTTAAAACATCGCCAAAAATAGTGAAACATTGTAATTTCATTCTCAATTTTTGACATCATACCAATTGCAAAAAATCAGACAGCAACGATAAACTAACGCAACCAACAAATAAATCTGCAACACAAGCTCAACTGACATTCCGAATACTGTCGTACATTTAGTTCATTCGTTCATTTCGTTCAGTTCGCGTCCTCCTGTAAATCAAACCACGATGATTTAAACCGAATTCGCGGCGTTCCGTGACCCAAATATTGATTTTCGGCGTACAACGAATGGTTATAAAAATAAAAGGCTTATGTTTTTTGTATGTAGCCAGCAAGCTACAATAAAATAAGATTTTATTCGACTCTTTTTTGTTTTTTGATTGTTAATTGAATCTGGACTTTATTGTTGTAGACTTAAGTTTGTATTTGGTTTGTTTGAAGGCTTTATGCTTAGTAAACACGCGAAAAGGAAGGTAAATTGGCGAATGTCAATATTTTTTGTATCAAAAGATGGCTTCTTTAGACTTAAGGCTCTGAATTTATGTTAGGATTCACGACGTGTTCTTAACTTGAAGGCAGAGTTGTTTTGTACGAGTATTATAAGTTCAAGTCTATTTATTAAGACCAACACCAGGTTACCAACCACCTTAACAAAATATTAGATTTCTTCAACGGTCCCAAAATGTTATTCAAAGTATATTTGGAAAAAAAAACTACGCTCATAACTTCGCTACCGTGGCCACAATATATAGCGCATTATTCCGGAATAAAAAGAGCGCCTATCCTAAGGGACTCAGCGATAGTGTTGCTTTGTATCATCAGTGAAATAATCATCATCATCATTTCAGGCGAAAGATGACAACTGCTGGACATAGGCTTCCGTCAAGCGTCGCCACACTGGTCGGTCCTGTGCATCTCGCTTCCGCCAGGCTCCCGCAGCCTTGACCAGGTCGTCGCTCCACCTAGAGGGAGGCCTTCCAACGTTGTGTCTTCCGGTACGCGCTGGGTGAAAGAATATTTGTACGGAATAATTCGTATAGAATTTACGAAGTTTACCTTAGGCATGTTTCCTGGGTAGAAAAATGATAATTCTATTTAGTCCGTCAGTGAGATTATCAAATAATATTTGACCCGTATTTTTTGCTTTATCAAATAAATAAAAAATTACAACGATAAAGCGCATCAAAAATTAGGAGTGGGGGCTTGAGACGTCACTTTGTCAATATAAACACCGTGACGTCACATGAAATTTCAACACACTGTATCGTCGTAATTTTTAGTTTACGTGGATAAAGATAAAATACGTGTCCAATATGTTTAGGTTAGGTATCTAACTGACGGACTAAATTGATATTTTTTGTCAGCACCTTATTGTACCTCTTAATAAAATAAGTTTAAAACATATACTTACTTTAGATAGTATTATTTCGTAAACCCAAAAGGACATTTTCTCATAGAGAGAAGGAATAAGCTTTGTCTAAACATAATGCAGTATATCCATGCTCTGGTCTCAGAGTTATAATGTAAAACAAACGTTTCTACGTACATATCTACAATAGTTATGCAAAACGTATGTTATTCCAGTTGTAATTACGGGTACTAAGGTAACCGCAGTACGAGATAAATCTGTGGGTTTATCGTTATTGCAGACTATGGTTCTAGATGAGCATGTTGGATTAAAGTGGACTTGGAAACGTATGTTACTGGGCTACCAGGCAAGCATGTGCTCTTATGAGATTTTCTTTGTAGAGTTCCTGACTGAGCCAGTCTAAAGAGCAAGGTTCTTGGTTTATGTATATTATAAAGAGACAGGCTGCCGCCCCTGGCTCCACCCGCGCGCTTTTAGTACTTCTCCCAATACCTTTATAAAATACAGCCTATGTGTTATTCTGATGAATAAGCGATTTTTCTGTAAAATTTCATCAACATCCGTTCAGTAGTTTTTGCGTGAAAGAGTAACAAACATCCATCCATCCTCACAAACTTTCACCTTTATAATATACACCATATATCATTTGAGCATATATATATATATATATGATATAGTTTATTTCCTAGTCTAAATGCATAGTCCAAAATGTCTATAATGATAACGACACGGTTGGCGTAGTGGTTGAGCAATCGGCTGCTGCGCTGCATGTCGCGGGTTCGATTACCGCGCGGAACAAATATTTGTATGGGCTACAGATAGTTGTGCCGGATCTGGGTGACTTGTGTATGTAAGTTTATATGTTTGTAAACGCACCCACGATACAGGAAGAAATTCCTAGTGAGGGGAAAAATAAAATAATGATATTAGTAGTATGAACAGTGTAAAAGGTTCACGTAGTAAGCCAATGCTCTTATTACGATTTTTGTGTCCTTATGTCTTGTGCTTTAGCCTTATTTTCGAGACCAACGGGTTACTATTATTTAAATAATTATTATGTTTCTCCCATAAGTTCGTTTCCTATAATTTCAAAACTTATTTGTAAAGCTTGTTTCACGGCGATTAAACACGAATTTTAATGAATCTTAAATAACTTTTGTTATAAAAATATACGAGTGTTATTTTGGAGGTTTTGTTTTAAAAATAGCTATAATAACTTAACATTATAATAACTTCTAATTTGTTTCCAGAAGATCTTGATATTTTCAACGTGCAAAGTACAGTTATATTAACTAACCTAAGCATTCACAGACATTCAATTAAAAGCGTCAAAGCAATCACAGAGGCACTAAACCGTCACTTTAATGCTAGAGTAACATTGCCAGCAATACTGGCAACTGCGGCTCATTTGAGGCAGATTGCCAGACGCACTGGCTGTAAACCAATTTGATTGGCAACTCGTACATGTTTTAATGTATAGGAGATTATCGAAACATGCAATTGATATTTAATATGAGAAATAGTGCGTATAAGTTCAAGGCCCAAGTATGTTTAGAGGTTATGGAAAATCGACTGATAGTTTTAAAAATATGGTTAAAGTTAAATGATATTCCTGGACTATTTACAAGGACTGTTTTATTCTACATATATTCATTTCTTAACTTAGTTTGACCATGGTTTAAACTGCGCCAGTAATGATTATAACGAACAGAAGTAAGAGTTAGATAGACTAATATCAAAACTAATGTTTTTAAACGTTTACAACAAAATATTTGCAGTAAGGTTATAGTGAGTTAGTTAGTTTTGTGCGTTTGCAACACGTTCAGCGAACTTTTAACGAATTGGTTTAATTGGAACCAAATTGTGTAGGAAATGTAATTTGAGCTAGATTTTATTCATATGACGTGAATAACTAAAATATATTTCATTCTAACAATTATTTGTCAATTTTCAGTTTCAGAATTGGAATTAGAAAGTAGCTTCGATTTCGGAATAATTAGAATCCTTACTATGCCTTGTTTGTTTGTTAAGTTTTCACGCATCAGCTGCTTAACCAATTTGGATGAATTTTGGTATTGGAAACTTTTTATTAAGACTTACGGAAGTACTTTCATTTGAGATAAGAAAATGAAGAAATCCGTTGCCCACTGGACTTAAACTTATATAAAGTTAACTTAAATATGACTGCTGTTACTGGTGAGCTACCAAATTATGACCTTTTAAAAACGTAACAAAAATAATTTGACTCCCACACAAAATAAAAAAACCTACTAATACTCATAACTCACAAAAAACACAGCTTTTAATCCAAGAAAATAATCCCGTATTATTATGAAGCACTCATACATTATCTCGAACATAATCCCGGCGGCCTTCTAAAAGCATACCGATGTATGTTTGGTCAGCTCACCATTCGTTTAAAGTGTGTCTCTGGCTCACCCCCCATAGGGGTGAGAGGGATGGAGGGCCGGTAATGGCCAGTACTTGCTAGAGGGTATTTTTTACGCTGTCGTTAAAAAGTTCGCCCTCTCTAAGATTTGTGGAAGAGTGTGTGTCTTAGCGAGAGAGAGGGTAGGGTTTATAAGTAGATGTGCTTTAGTGGGCAAAAAGTTTGGAGTTTTTGAGAAATATTAGAGTTGGCTTAGAGGCTTTTTTGTTTTGTGTTGGTGAAAAGTCTGACTTAAACGGCGAATAGTAGCTGTCTCCGATAGTGATAATCTTCACTACAAAAATATTTCATTAAGCACGTTGACAGTTTAATGAAATTCCCTCTAAAGTAATAGTTGTTTAAGGTTGCAGAAGTTACATCAATTGCCCGTTAGAATTGCCGAAAAATTATAAAATACTATTGAAACTTTCATTTCCTAGGGGATGAATTTTCCAATTGTCCAGCAGTTTAGGCTTTGCAATGTCTGTCGTTAAAGAAAATAAGAAAAACCGTTTAGTTTACAAATACCAAATTACTTTTACTTCAAATAAGAAAAAAATACCTACGAAGCTTCACAAAACCAACTAAAATTACAAACCGTCTGAAGATAATAATTCCCAGAAGAAATCCTCATTTAAAATACAAGACACGTCCAAGTTACACAAGATATGAAGCCTCCCTGAAGTAGCCTGGCACGGTGCCAGCCACCCTGGCATCTACTGGCATAAACTGGCATGCTCATTAGATTAACCTCCGAGCGGTAATTCAGTTACCGACCAGAGGCTTTGTAGGTAGCCTGATCAAAAGGGGAAGATGTTACGATTTTACTAGTTGTTACCCGTGACTTCGGCTGCGTAGCATTAGTACTTCGAAAAGGCTATTTTTTATATCGGGCCATAATATTGTAGGAGTCGCCTTACTTGGGAAATTATTAGTTCACCATACAAAATTCCACCCCCCTTTCCACTCCCTTAAGGATGACTACCGGGCTAAAACTTACCTATATCCTTCCCAGGGTTTCATAGTATCCCCATACCAAATTTTATCTTTTTAATCGGTTCAGTGTGGTTTAAGCGTGAATAGGTAACAGACAGACAAAGTTACTTTCGTATTTATTATATTATATTATTATAAATAGTATGGATATATAGTATGTGGGATACACAGTACAGTATGGATATATAGTATTTTTCCCATGAGGGTAGGAAGAAACTACAGAACAGACCTACTAGGATCCTTACATACTCCTTTACATTCATTTACGTTCATACATCTACATCGTCATACACGCACGCCGGATATGAGTATGATGTATGATTTTACAAAGTAATTTAGGATGTATGTAAACATCAAACAGACCTTTATTCCCCGTAGGATTTGGTGCACTCATACTTTACTGGAATTGGAATTTACGGAGAATCGCCCTCTTGGCATAAAACTTTAAGGCATAATATTTTTTGGTATCATGTTTTCGCATAACTTTTATTAGCATAATAGTACTGTGGCATAATAATACTTTGGCGTAATGCAAAGGTTAGCATAACTGTCATTTGGTCTAATTTGTGCTGGCATTATTTGGTGCTGCATAATTTTTTTAGGCATAATATATTTTCAATCTGGTAAATAAAAATTTTGGTGTTATGTACTCACATTATTTGTTATAATTTAGGAATTACTCTATTGGATTAGGTTAATGGCTACAGTAGTTATGGCAAAACATTTATGCCTAGTAATATTATGCTTAATGATAATTTTGCTGTATTTCGTTATGCTAATGTAAATTATGGCTATTTTATGCTTATCATTAATTAACCGAATTTATGACGTATGTGATGGTCATGATTATATTTCTGGGGCTGAATCTATTTATGTAGCTATTCGATTCTAGATTCTAGGTATTTCTAGTTTACCTTGTCCTTTACCTTGTACCTAATATTATAATAATACACTGAGCAAGCGTGGTGATTACTGGTGATCAATACTTATGCTTTCTATTTTTTATGAAGAGGTAATTACACTAAGAGATTAATAGGCAGGTAATAATATTTTGGAGGTGTTATGGTACTCGTAATATTATTATGTCATTATAAAAATCATCACTGAATTGACAAATGAGAAGCAGTTTTTCTGTCTATCCCTTTTGGGATAACAAGCATGATGCTTAGCTATGTATAAGTGATATATCAACCTAACCCAGACGGACTGTAACACTAAAAATTCAGAATCCTATAAAATATATCGCATCCACATGTTTCCACATAAAAATGTAAAAGTTATCGTCCGAATGTAAAAGTTGTACGAGTATTTATTGAATATTATATTATGTAATCCATGAATACATACTGTTCTATATATAACAATGAAATGGTGACCCTAACAGTACAAGAACCAACTTTTATGTTACTTAACAATACCCAAGGGATAGGCAGAGAGTACCTACCCATATTTCGACAGTTATATTTAAATTCCTAGTGTCATAACTATTATTACTATTGGGTACTAATCCAGACTCCAGACTGCTACTAAGAAGTATCAGATGGAAGAACCCAGTTAAATTTTGACCGATCTGGGAGTCAAACCTAAGACATCAAACTCAGCAGTAGCGCTTGCGACCACTAAGCCAATCAAAACAATTTTATGTTAATATGTAAAATTCTTGGCTACGAGACTACGGCGTAGACCCTGCTACGAATATAATGTGGCGTTCGTAGCAAGTGCTATGAATATAATACAGAGCTCGTAGCGAGTGCTACGTGACGAAAAAGTGAAAAGAAAATGAGATTCGTTGAACTGTCAGAATTGTTTTTATGCGGAAATGTTTGATGGTTTTGAACTTTAGTTTGATAAGTTCATTTAGATTTTTGAATTAAGATTTTTATGTTTATTTTATTGGAAGAATTGTCAAGGCAACTACAAAGAGCTATCGGGTTACCCTGTTATTGCGTTCTGGAGATCAGATAGGCAATCGCTCCATGTTATATACTGGTACTTAGTTGCATATGGTTAGACTGGTAGCCAATCCCAACTTAATTGGGAAAATGGTAGGTAGATTGCTTGTATTGAGAAAATTGTTTAGTACAGTTTGCTTGCCTCTAGTTTAGCATATATTCAAAAAGTTTAATTTTAATTGTCATGTATTAAATAATGGTCAGTCTCTGTTTTTCATTCAAACCCTTTTCTTTCACGTAAAACGGGTTTTTCTGGTAAAGATTTTCAAGTAAAAACCCTAATTGCATTGCCAAGTATCTGCTCAAATATTAAACATTCTCATCGCAATTCCCAGAAACTCATTTCAGAAACAATTAATGTTTTCCACAAAACATTAACGTAATAATTTTTAACTAACATACAAATTTTTTCGCGAACTAAAAGAGAAGTTTCCTTTCAAATTAGTGCTGAAACTGCATGTAAATAGCACAAACGTACTGAAGTTTGTGTTTGGTATAAATTTCAATGAAAGCCTCATGAACTGAACTCAGTTGAACTAGTCGTGCAACCAACTGAACTAACTTGCGTAATTATTAGAGTTGTGTCGTTGAGGACTGATTTTTTCGTTAAGTTAGAAGAGAAAGAAAGAGAGAGCCCGATTTTTGTGAGTTTGTTCTCACGTATAGGTTAATCTCTGGAACTACTACACTTATTTGAAAAATCTTTCACCATTTTAAAGTTATAGGCTATAAATTATTATGGCCCAGGCAAAGCCGGGGCGGGCCACTAGCTTAAAGATAAAATAGTGGGTTAGCAGCTGAAAGTAGATGATAGCTTAATGAAATTGAAATAGTGGAAAAGCATTTTTTACAAGCTTTTTATTAACTTGTAATATATGTATGTATGTATGTGTGTATGTTCGGGTCAAATCTTGCAACTGAATTTTAAAGCAGTTATCGTCAACCGATTAAGATGAAATTTCGCATATACGTTTGGTATGGAAGACAATGCACGGCCAGCTAAAAAGCTTGTTTAAATAAAAGTACTTTTTAATTGGAAAATATTATTTAGATTATTTGTCGTACTCATTTTAGATAAGAGGCACAATCTCATTTTCCTGATTTCCTGATGATTATCTGCTTACCCTTTTTACAATTGCGTTGGCGTAGCAAAAAATATTACCTATCTATCTATCCATCCAGAACATAACATCTTTTCTTTAGTAAGATGATGGAAAAATCGCCACGTCCCTTTTCATTTTGTGTCCTTCATCATCATCATCATCAACGTCAGCTGTTTAATGATCTCACTGCTGGGACACAGGGCTCCTCTCTGTGAGTGGGAATGGGCCGTAATCCAAAACGCGTGGTGTCCGTATATTTATGTAAAGTGTTCTTCATACTTCCTGAATTCACTAAAACCACTTTTAAAAGACTATCCCCAACCTACAACTCTCCGCTAAACTATTTTGGAAACTAAAGAGCCTCATTGAATACCGAACACAACACTAGTTTAACCCCTCATACTTCACGCGTTCACGAAACTATTCAACTCAACATTCCCTAACTTGGCTAAATTATTTATATAAAGTACGACTTCAGCCAGGCTTCGAGGCTTCCACTGTCAACCTATTTCGGCTCTGGCTGGGCCAACCCCGCCAACCCAGTTGGCAAGTTGCCAGTGGCCTTGAAAGAAGTCGGTCAACGCGTATGGCTGAGCCTCAAGCTTGCCCAGGATTTGCCTGTGTCAGCAGTGTAGTATGGGTTCCCACAAAATGAAAAAGAAAATTGACGTCGTTTTGTTTTCTAGAGAAAAAAGATTCGGTTGAAGGTCGTGGGAGATTTGCCAAGATTTCCTTGAAGTAAATTGTTTAGGGTTGTTCAAATGTAAATTGTTAGCTTGAATCAAGTTTTTTTTCTAAATGTAGATGTTATTAAGTAAATTATAAGTTTTAGAAAAGAATATGTTTATCTATTGAAAAGTTTCGTAAGGCGCAGGATTATCAATATGAAACCCGTAACTCCTTATCGATTAACTAAAAGTACTGCAGTGGACTAAGATTATTCGTTGGTGGAAATGCTAATTCTATATACCTACTTAATAAATGAAAATTGATGTCCTTAATGTTGTCAGCTTAATGCAAGGAGTTTTCGTCATTTCATTATTGCAAAGTAGGTAAGAACATTTGCCTACGAATAGGAAACTCTAGCGTAGTTTTCAAGAAAAATCAGAAAAAATACGTTTGGAAAATACGTCGGCTCGGCTTTGTATGTCTAGAGGTTATTTTATAAAAAAGGAAAGCAGCGTACGTGCGCCGAATACTTGAGGGGACATGTTAAACCCGCATTTTATACGTAACCCGTTACCATAGGCGGAAAAACGGAAAAAAGGTATTCGCTGAAAAAAGGGTTGAAATGAAAATATGCAATTCCGGAAACGTCAAAGAAAATGGCTTTAAAACATACTTGAACGGAAAACACATTTACAAACATTTACTTAGAAAGTGATAGCTTGAAAGAGTAAAGGAAGGGAAAATTAAATCAAAGAAGAAAAGCTAAGAAGATCACAAAAAGAAAAAAAGCGTGTAAAAGTACAAAAAACTTACCGATGAAGTTCATCTTGCTGCTTCTATCACACTTTCCGTACCAAAAATATAATAAATATACTATATATCCTACAATCTAATAACAAGTCGCCATAAAGTCCGTATATAAAAAATACTTTTAATTTGTAATATTGAGCACCAAATTTTGCCTACATTAGAAAATACATGATACGTATCATTATAAGAAGAAGAAAGAGAAGTACGTAAGAAGCTATGACATGTTTGAACGGAGAGAACGTCTGTCCGACGCGAGCGGCGGAAAGCCAATGCTGCCTGGAGCGCGCGCCGAGGGTATTTAAGCCCTGTGTGGACTGAACCCCCCACCCCTCTCCCACCCGCTCACTCACCCACACAGGCACACCACTTAAGAGGGCGCACAAGGGAAATCGTTCCGCCATTGTCGACGTAATGGAAATGGTAAAATTGATTCCCGTCAAATTGTACTTTTAATAATGATCGTAATTATCTTTATTGAGCGTTTTTTTCCTAGATTTCTCAGCGAAGCCCTCGGGAAAAGATAGCGCCAATTTAAGAAATCAAAGCTTATCCTTAAATCTCTGGTGAAAGAAAAAAATGTTGCGTATTTTTTAACATGAAATAATCGTTAAAATCTAAAATTCAATCGCTACACGGCGGGATGACGATAAATAAAATGTAAGTGAGAAAAATTGGATGCGTATTTCACCCCCCTTAACGCACACAAGGGCACCCCCACCCGTGCGGATTGCGCATGTGTGGGGTGTAAGAACAAAGGGTGCGCGGCGGGGGTGTGGCCTGGAGTGTGTGTGCGTGCGTTAAATCTTTTATAGGTCGATGCATTAAGTAATTTAGTATTATACCTTGCATTTGACAGAGGCCGGTTGAGATACGGTTCGCGGCCGGTTGACGGGCTGGCGGCACGGCTCGTTTCCGTATTTTTAACCGTTTCCGTGTCGGGACGTTTACTTAGGACTTTGTTCTATTGTTGGAAACTCTTTGTGAAGATATAAGGCGGTTTCTAATGCCAATTATCCTACTGAACTATGGAAAGCATTTTCTTGGCGATCCATTTTAGTTTATCAGGTTTAAAAGCTTTCAGTATGTATTAATTGACTAGTTGACATCTATTTAGAAACCATATAGCTTCTGTCCACGGCTTTGCCTGCGTGAATTTTTTTTACTATCCCAAGGAAAAATTATACCGGGATGAAAAGTATCCTACATCTTAATCCAGGTTAACTATCTGTGTGCGAAATTCCATCCAAATCCATTAAACTGTCTTTTCGTGATTAAAGAACAAATTTTCACGTTCATAATATTAGTAGGATTTACAGTTTTTACTGAAATTTACTAGTGCCATAATATGTATGCTGATACATACCTACTCTAACGTTGTATTTTTACCCAACTACGGCGAAGCCAAAAGAAAGGGAAATGGTATGTACCCATGTATGTATGTATTTACGTTTGTTCAATCAATTCGTTATTATGGCCCGTTATACTACGTTACGTACGTACGTAGTCAGGTCTACCGCACATTTCTGTGATCCAGCTTTCAAAAAGAAAAAAAAAAAATTCGCTGGAGAAAATCTGCTCATTTTCGGTTCCTAAAAAGTACGCTTTATTATTGGCAATGAAACAAGTAAAATTCATAATTAAAAACAGCAAGGAAGTTATTTGAATAAACCGTCGACCACATAATTCCTTACCATCAGGTGAGATAGCGGTCAAGCGCGAGCATATCAATAATCATTAAAAATATAATTAGGTCTTTACCGTTTCATAAAACGGCAAGTTTTATGAAACAGGTCACTTTCAATTGTGATAACTACAGTTTCACTAAGAGACATCGTCCTTATTTATTAACCGACTTACCAAAAAGGAGGAGGTTCTATGTTCGACTTCAATATGTTTTTTTTTATGTTTGTTCACCGATATCTCCGTCATTTGGGGACCGATTTTGAAAATTATTTTTTTGTTTGAAATAGTATGTTTCCAAATTGGTCCCATTTTAATTTGGTTAATATCTGATTAAGGGCTTCGAAGGTATACAACAGAACTCTTCAATAAATAACGGCAAACCTCTCGGGATTGCTGCAATCGCATGTCTATTCATTATTTATACCATTTCATAACATAACATCACGCCAGTACGCTTTTAAGAGGTACCCAGATCTCTCATTTCACCGGTTATGTTCAAGTTTCATGATATTCGGGTAATCTATTCTGGCGTCATAGGTACCTTACTAAACAACTTGCCTATTAGGTTGGTACAACTAAAAAGTAAATAAATGGTACCTACCAAAGACACCGACTTCCAAAAATAAAGTTATTTTTCACTTTGTAGTTTTTTTTGGAAGTCGGTAGTATTTTTTTGCAGAAAGTTTTTATAATTAGACACCTATTCATTAAATTGCTTTTTTTTTTTTTTTTTTACTATCTATTGGCCTGTGTTTGACCACAATCTCACCGTGGTCAGTGATGATGTGGCCGATGGTGGTAAGCACACAAAGCCTAGAAGGGAACTGGCTCTCAAGTGCTGCTGTCGGAACACACCGGAAGGTGCTTGGCGACAGATTTTCAACTTGAGGGTGGTTGCCAGCCAGGCGGGTACTACAAAGTACCCTACCACCGTGCTATGGTTTCCTCACGATGTTTTCCTTCACCGAAAGCTCAAGCTCATTGTAGGATTCGAACCCGCGACCTTCGTCTCGGTATCCGACGTCACTACCACTGAGCTATCATCGCCTCTTGCTTGTTTGGGTTTTGTTTATCTGTAATAAACTGCCAGACTTCATGACGATGATACTCTACGACGAGTCTTGTTATGACAAGTCCCAAAATAATGACAATCGCTTGAAGAAGTTTATGTTTGAAATCGATTTTTCTAACCATTTTTGAATCATGAATTCTCGATGGATAATTCTATCCTGTATTCTATAAATGTCAATTTGAATCAAGATTGAGTCGATAAGAGAAAATGACTTAATAAATAAATTGAAAATACTAAAACCTCACTAAAACTTACATCCATTCATCGAAAAGTTAATGCCGCGAACCCACATCCACAATATTGACATTCACAAGATTCCTGCATACACTGGCGAGCTCATAATCCTCGATTAAGATTCAGCTCCAACTTCAGACTACCCGCGTTCTGCACTCATTTGAATATTATATTAAACGGTGACATAAACAGGATGTTATCATAAATATTTCCATCGTTTATTGTTATATAATATAAGTTCCTTCATTTATTGTTATATCATATATTTTTAATATGTTGTGTTGTGTGGAGAGATGGGCGAAGGGAATTTTAATTGGTTTTTGAGTTTTAATGGTTTAATTTTATTGTGGGGTTTATCTGGGCTTAGAGGTTACTGTGTAAGGGTGTCTATATTTGTCTACAAGACGAGTCGGTAGGTTTCATAGTATATCTTAGGCCTTGTAAAAGAAATATTCTATCACCTATAACGATGGTCGAAGATTCTAAAATGTATAACAGGATTGAAATGTTCTACGAAATGTTACGTGGTCAAATCCAAATTTTGGGTTTTTGACAATCTGTATCACTTTATCTAGAATGTATGTTTTAAGATGTTAGGCTGTAGTTTTTAATTTAATTATTGAGGGTTAATTATTTTGACCGTACGATTGGGACAGGAAAGGCGATAGCTAAAGAAATATAGGAGTTTTGCAATAGCTTTTCAAAATGTTTTTTTTTCATCACAGTAGAAAAAAGAAAATATAAAAGTTAGATTACAACATCCTAAAAAAAGGTAGAAACATAAATCCTAAAGTACTTGCTCTTCTCAAAGAAAAGTTACAACAACAAACGATTGACAGCAAAAGGAAACAGATTGCACAGCTAACCACCCTCGCAAGCAACAATTGTACTCTTTCAAAAGGAATAAAGAGCCACTTAAAAAAAGTCAAAAACGATCATCATCATAAAAAAATCATATAAACTTTTTTTAATCCCAATCGTTCGGAAATAAAAGCCTGAAAGGGGGCAATATTCAAGAATTATGCTTTTCATAAAACCAACTGGTCCACTTTACTCAAGCCCACCCAATAAGTCGCGCCAAAGAAAGTATGCATTACCGTAAAAATAAAAGTCGAAACCTCTTACCGGGGTTGTACGCGCAAATTGTCCTCGCCGCGAAGCTGACGGAAGTATGACTGTCTCGCTCACACTTATGGAAAACCGTATAGGCTGTGGTGAGTAAGTGATTTTTGACAAAGGAAAAGATTCTGAGCGCGTGATTGTAATACTGAATATGACTAGTTTTTAGAGAAACCGTGGCTTTTATAGTGATTTATATAGTGGGAAGTAGGAAGAAGATATTACTGAAATACTTACTTTAAAGAAGTTAATTGATTTTGCTAAAAAGGAACGGTCTTACTTTTCGATGATGATTTCCAAAGTTTTCGTGAGTGTGATGTTTACCTGCAATAGAAGAAAGTTTATCATTAATAAGACATTAAAATTACTTAATGTATACGTAATAAATTACATTGAAAGTGTTTGAGTTCAGGAAGTACGAAACTAAACTAGAGTTGTACTCTAGTTAAAAAATATTTAAAATTCCATTATTTGTGCTTTTGTTTTATTTTGTTCTCAATATTGCATTCTTTCACGAAATAATTTATTCTAAATTTAACAACACAATAAAATAATCAAGCAAGGTATTGTTATTCATTAAAAAAACAAAAGAGATGCAACAATCCATATTATTGCGTAAGAATCGTAGTATATAGCTACGGCGTAGCTATAACGCTACGCCGTAGCAGTCGCTACGAAAAGCGTAGCGCTCGACAAAAGAATAATTCAATGCACTTGGTTGCCTTTACATTGAAAAACTCAGTTTGTTCTGTTCAATTGCTTACATTTTTTGAAGTTTCCTAAGATGCGGGTAGTTTTTAAAACTTGAGGTATGAAGGGTTTTTGTTTAAGCGAGTTTTCATTAAGTTGGATAGTTTACACAACTTTTTTGTAGATACAGGCAAAATCTAATATTATATGTAGTATATTATGTTGTAAAGAATTACATTTTGAGAAAATATTACAATTTAGTTCTGCGTGGAAAGACCTGGTGATAGTTTAAAATTTCATATCTGTAGAAAAATTAGAGTCCTCATAAATTGTATGTATCTCCAAAAAGTTTTTTTTTGTGTAGGCTCGGACCACTATATATACCATAGGCAGAACCTAGTCCTAAACATTTGTCATAGGTCACCAGTAGGAAGTACTGGAGGCCTATCTGCCGGTTTATAAAAATATATAAGTATAAAAATATAGTGTTGACTACATTTATTTTTCGTTTTTCCTTTTCGAGGGTCTGCTGGTAGAAATTTCTTAAGAAATAAGCGGCGCCATTGTACTCATCTGTCTTGATGTGTTTACTGTATATATTATACTGTGTGTACATTAATCATACTGCAGTGTATTATTACTGAATTCGATTTCTTGAACAATAAATCCTTATTGTACTAGAAATCGCAGGTACGACAGATAAATGGTTTTATTTAATATTTTATACAATTACCATTCCGCCACATTATGTAGAGCACTGTACACCTCAACCAGCACATAAGCGGCACACAAGCGGCAAGCTAGCGGTACGTACGCGACACACCGGTAGGTCAGCGATACGTACCGCAGCGATAAACCGAGCCCCACTCGCGTCTGATTTCATTTACAATTCATTTGATATACTTAGCGCGGATCTTTGATGGACGCGCCAGCGCGCCAGGGCTGCCCCGCGCCAGGGCTGGAGGGGGATACGATGGGAAGGTATTTGTTTATATGGATGAGGCGGGTTTGCATTTCATGTTTTTGGAACGTGGTTTTAATAATATATAATTTAGTTATTTTGTTTTCCTCGTATTCCTAAGATACTGTTTGGGTAGTTAAACCAGCGGATTTTCTAAGTATTTAATTTTAAATAGGCTTTAAAGTTATCGTAGTCTTATTAAGTCGCAATGAAAGTTACTGGAACTAAACACGTTCACGGATGCATGGCAGATTTTGGGCGAGATCTTTGCACAGCTGTCGGACACGAATTAAAAAAGAACACATATTGCTTAAATTGAAGTAGCTTTTATGTAGTTCGAAAATTGCAATAAATCAACTTTAGACTTACTTTAATTTTCATTCAAAAAAATTAAAACCTTCATAAAGTGTATAAGTGGTTATTACTGAATTAAAGTATCAATAAAATCTTTTTCTCGCCACAGCCCTGCGATCGTTTAGGTATAAAGTTACGTCTGAACGCAAGTGGTCCGGGGGTAAATACGTTTTCTTATTCCTCTCTACCCTCCCCTACCCTCCCTTACCCTCCGTGCCCCTTCTCTGCTGACCCTCGAGGACGTGTACACACTGGAAACGGTTTTCCAGTAAGTGTTAATGGTTTGTTTGGATTTGTAATTAGGAGCTTTTCAGTGTATCGAGGGGAATCTGGGATGTGGGGAATGTGATAACGGACTGGCTGCGGACGAGTGAGTTGAGGTGAGCTATTGTTTAGGATAGTACTGGTTGTTTTGATTACTAGGTACTGGTTGGAATGGCTTTAACCAATCTGCCTAGAGTTTTCATGTTGGGGTGGGCTTCCAGTAATCGGATGCCGCAGAGTACCAGTATTTGTAGAGCAGATACCATTTTATTTTATTTTTAATCAGCTCTGTTCCACTGCCGGTCAAAGGTAGGGAACATAACAAAGAAAGGTAGCTTTCTTTCTTTCTTGTGATCATTTTCTTTCTGCGCAGTGTTGGGTAATTGTGGACCAATCCAGAGGCCCTAGAAAACTGACATTATATCATCAAAAGCGTGGCGATAACGATTGACAAAAAGATAAAATAGTATGGGATTGACAAGCGATGTCGAAAAATCACGTGATCTATCCCTTACATTTTGACATTTTGATATATGCTAGTCCTGCTCCACAATCCACAACCACTAGGGCGCAATAAAAAGTGATATGCAGAACATTATTGTTTTGAGGTATTGTTGGACCTGCTGAAGACTGTATGAATATATTTGTATTGTATAAACTCAATTTCCTTAGTATTGTATAACTGCACAGCACATGTGTGAGTACTATGTACCCAACTGTAAATCTACCATTTACTGTACCTATGCGGCGTTCGTTGACTTGTGTGTGCCCTGGCCGTTGAGTGTGTCATGCTCTCTCAAATGTCTCTCTGATGGTGGCGCGTGTGTTGGATCATCCGGTTCCCTTCATGATGGTTGAGCTGGGTGGTGCCAATTCATGCGTCATGTTCGTGAACGGACGCCGTCAGTTGGGATTGGTCATAACTTGACTGCTTCGGATGTTAATGTTTTTCTAGTATCTATTATATAACTGCACAGTACATATATGAAATATGTGAGTACTTCTAATGCTTTATGTCTGTAGGTGGTATGGTGGTGTGTAGTGCTATTCTGGGTGCATTGTCCTCACATATGTGAACTAATAACTATATATGTACCTATGTTCCTAAATATTGTAAAAAAACAATAATTTTTTAAAAGAGTAAGTATGGAGTTTCTTGTGCATTCTTCTCCATAACAAGCTACTTTCCGAATGCACGGTAGAATCATTTTTATGTACGTTCAAAAGTGCCGCTTGGTGGCCTAGTTGAAATAAAATATCTTTGTCTTTATCACCTTCGCTGACATCGAATGTCATAAAATAAAAAAACAAAAAGTTGTGAATTTTTTGAATATTGTTTCGATATAAGTTCACAATATTTTCAATGTAACAGAAGAAGGAAGTATAACTATCCTATCATGTACACCAATTTAAAAAAAAAACTTGTATAAAAAAAAATGTTTAGGACAACTTAACTGTGACACAAACTTGGCAGTTAAAAACGATTTTCAAAATTCATTCACTATTGCATTTCACTTAAATCGAGGTTTAGGATGAGCATTGTCTGTTATTGAATGAATCAATTTAAGACTTTATGAAGATAGAATAGCTCAAACTTTTACCCAATACAATCCTACTGCTCTGCAAAAGCCGTCCACAAATACTTCCAGGAAATCTTTTCACGATATTAAGTCTAATTAAAATCATCAATTATTTCAAACAATCGAACTACATTGAAATTAATTGCCTTTCTTATCCAACACCACATACACTTCCACCCATCACTTAAGCCACTACTTAAAGGCGCATCCTCCCCAGTCCGGCTTGACAGTCGGGACTGACAGTCCGGATTGACACACGGATTGAACGTAAGCTAATAGCCACACTCACTTAGTTAGCCGTTACGAGGCACGCGCAATTAACTCGCATTTTGTTCGAAAGGGAGAATTAACTTCGATTGTCTTCGAGTTGGATGAGGGAGGTAAGTCTTGGGGTTTTCTTTTTGTTGAAAATGCATTGAACTTTTTACACCAATTTGCTTGTTGAATAAAATAGGGGCTTTATTATAAATCACTTGGGATCATAAGGAATTTTTCTTTGTAAGACCAGCAAATTGGAATGTTGGAAAGCGTAAACGCATCAAAGATATTTAAACCAATGACTGAAATAATTTATTTAGTGAATTATTTTGACATTATATAAAGCTATAAATGGTTAAATGGGAATATAATATTTATTGAAAATATTATATTCCCATTTAACCATTTTTGCCGATGGAATATTCTACCAGGCACAAGCCTTGTAGAGATAAAAGTTTGAAAGTTTTACCTTAACTCACACATTATTTGAAGAAAGCTCAAACTCACACAGAAGGCGATTCAGGCGTCCTTTCCTATCGTCTTGTTTACCATTTAAATTGCATACACGTCATGCGTCAATCCATTCATATTGCGAGTTCCTTGCGAATGAACTCACTCGGAAAATTACTGACGAAAAATCTATTTCCTGCTGCCAAGAAGAGTTTTAGCATTTCTGATTTGAGTATTTGGCTTTAAGAAGTTAAGAACATACCAAACTCTACTCTTCTTTTTTTTCTTTTTATAAAAACGTTGCACACACTCACACAGTAATAAGTTCTCGAGAATTCCCAAAACAGTTTCGTTACAGTTTTAGGAGCATGACGCGGACGTCCTTTGGCCAGAGACAAAGCTTTGTTCTCCTCCTGCCACTGACAGGCTTCCACAGACTATGTGAGCTCAGGCTTGTTCCACTACTTACTACAGATTAAGTATATGCGTTTTTAGTTATATCTTTTTGGAATTTACTGTTAAATTAAGCTTTGTAAAGTAGGAAATGAAAAGTTTTGTTGGTGATTTCGAGTGTGTTTTGGAAAATGAGACACAAGAAGTTATTCATCATCAGCCTTTTTAATGTTCCCACTGCTTTGAGAGGGACTGCGCCGTAATCCACCACGCGGACTGGTGTGGTTTGGTGGATGTCACATGTCTTCGAATTTTCGGTTCCAAGATTTGCCGGTTTCGTTACGATGAAATAATTTACTCGAAGTAAAGTAACGACCGATGTAACTTGTAAGTCGCGGCCGTTACCACGGAGGGTAAGTAATTATTATGCTGAGATTATCTCGTTCCTGCTGCAACTGAATGTTCAAAGATTATATTAAAGACTAGCTGCTTCGCGCGGCTTCGCTCCCGTGGGCCACCCCACAGGATCCATTTTCGGGTTTAATAAATAGCCTATGTTACTCGGGAATAACGTAGCTTTCTATTGGTGAAAAAATTTTTTAAATCGGTCCAGTAGTTTCGGAGCCTATTCGGTACAAACAAACAAACAAACAAATAAACAAACAAACAAAAAAATCTTTACTCTTTATAATATTAGTATAGATACCTATGCCAAAAGGATATCAACAGACTCTTCATACAAATCGCAGTACTATGCAATCTTTTGACTCTTTCTCATGTTTTCAAATTATAGTTTACTAGCTGTTCCCCGCGGCTTCGCTCCCGTGGGCCACCCCACAGAACCCGTTTTCGGGACTAAAAAATACTACTCAGGAATAACGTAGCTTTCTATTGGTGAAATTTTTTTTTAAATCGGTCCAGTGGTTTGGAGCCTATTCGGTACAAACAAACAAACAAACAAAAAAATCTTTCCTCTTTATAATATTAGTATAGATAAAATGTACTCAGTAGTGTATAAATAAATAAATTTATGTGTTAAAATTTTCAATGAAAATTAAATTATTTATTTATCTGAACTCATATATAGAATTAATGACTACAACTGAAAAAATACAAAATGTATTTAATAAATAAAATACTGCTTTATTGCCAATCTAAATTTAAATTCGGAAAATCAATATTCCCTAAGTCCTCAACATTGCTATTTCACATTTAGTCCCCAATCTAGTAACAAATTGAAATCGATCAGGCTTAGAAACAGGAAATAAGCTAAAACAGCGGACATTCGATAATCGACTATTATTATTTATTGAGAGGCGGATATTATCGGATATTGGTGGATATGCCGGATATCGGCAACGCCTCTAGTGATGTAGTTAGCAGCTCAGACGCTGGCTGTTTGTGGCTTGGTGGGTTAAGATTAAATTCTTGGAACGTATTGTAGAATTTATTGATGTTTTATTGGAACGCCTTTGCTAGAAGAGGGTGTTAATAGAGTTAAAATTAATTTGATTGGTGATCACTTTGGAGGCGGCGGCAGAGATGACGCCTGATAGAAAAGTTTGGAAAACTAGATTCTGCTAGCGGCTTTGCTTGCGCGAAATTATGCCTAGGGAACATACTCCCGCTTCCGGAATAAAAAGTAGCCTATTTGCTATGCTAGACTATAATATATCTCTGTGCCAAATTTCATCGACATCCATTCAGACGTTCTGGCGTGATTGAGTAACAAACAAACATCCACACATCCATACATCCAAACTTTCGCATTTATAATATTCGTCGTTTAGTAAGATTAGTAGGCTTATAATATTAGTAGGAAGTAGGATGAAGATATGTTGCGTCCATCTCAAAAAAGCTGGGCTAAAGCCTAAAAAAATTATGATTATTGATATTAAAAAATGAAAATTTATAATACATAATAATAAAAATATATTTTTATTTATAAATTAATAATTTTAATTAAATTCTTATAGACTTTTCTCAGTAACATTGGTCTCATTTTCAGGACTTGAACTGCGACAAATGAACAATGAAAGTTTACTGGTAATTCAATTCAGAAAATTCAGGAATAAACACATAAAAATACATTGTAAACTGCCCTCTGTGTATGTCTTCAGTCGAAATCTACCATAGTACATATACACTAGTCATATCAGAAGATATTACAAGAATAACAATGTTTTGCTGAAAATTATGGCGAAGTTAAAGCCGACCACGCAATTGATTTGTCACCCTAAAGTTGTATGTCATTTACAAATCATAAAACCACGCAGTTCCTTATGAATATACTGTTTTTGTCAAAAATCATTCTTCAATCAATTACGAAATAACCTTTACATAAAAAATAAATGGATTGGGTATACTTAAATTGTGCGTACAGCTAAAGAGTGGCATTCATTGACGGAGTCTGTATTTCCTGATGGCTACAACCCAGGGGTCTTCAAGTCAAGAGGTTACTGAATAGATTACTTTTAGGCAAGCGTGCCTCATCGCCGGCCACATCATCGCTTACCATCAGATGAGATTGTGGCCAAACGCGAGCCTATCAATAATAAACAATAATCTTATCTTTAAATAAAACTACCCCATCCCCTACACAAACACCCTTCTATTTTATTTCCTAACCTTTACCGGACTCATCCCATTTCTTCCCCGGTTTTTTCACTAGCCAAATGAATGGAGTCCGAATGATTAGCATACATCGACGGCTTGACGGACGCCGTGTCCGAACCAGACGGTGACGGATGCGGTCCGCTTCGGCTGATGTATAACCGGAATATTTAACGAACACGTTTCTTGTTTTGGATTGTTTTTTCGGTGTAATATTTTAACGCGAATGCGGAGTGTTGCTGTTTTGTTTTATTTTTGTTTGCTGTTGAAGTGAATGTGGTTGGGTTGTCGAACTATGTATGATATTGACTTTTGCTTTAAAGATTACGTAAGTTTCTAATATAATACCAGACGTAACTGTCCCACTGCTGGGAAAAGGCCTCTTCTCATACAGAGAAGGCACGAGCATTAATCACCACGTTTGCTGGTTTGCGATTTAAAACTTATACAGGTTTCCTCGCGATGTGTTCCTTCACCGTTGTCAGCGAAGTCCAAGATAAACTTAGAAAGTACATATGAATTGAAAAAGTCACATTCGTATGTGCCCGCCCGGATTTGAACCCACGTCAGCACGTAAGATACTAACGCACCAATTTTTTATTATATGAGTAGTAACGGTTAGAGAACGATATTTAAGGAACAAAGACGGGTAAGGCTATTAATAAATTGTAACCTTAATAGCCCCCAATGAAACGAAACTTAAATTTTAGGTTATTAAAGTGCCGTGAACTTACGGCCAGGTTAAACAATTTCAGTCTTATTTAATTCTAAATACGAACAAAGTAATCATGTGAATAACAAACAATCATTTTATTTTAAGACACGAATATAGAAAGCTATACAAATATAATATGGAGTAATTTTGATTCAAATAAGTACACGTAACTTTAATTTAATTTTTATCCGACTACTGCTAAACCAAAAGTAGAATAACCGGGTCGTATGGCGCATTCAGTTTGTTTACACAACAATACATTATAACTGTAGATATTAAGCAACCTTTAAGGCATGTTGGCAGCCGACCACGACTATCCTCTAAGAATATTTTTTTGTTTCATACTTTTCAGAGCGTGATTTTCGTAGTCGCTTTAGTTCTAAATCCTGTTTTATTTCATATTTTAACAATGAATTCCATTGACTTATTATCATGTAACGTCAATATTTTAAACAACAAGCGAGACATTTACAAACTCCTCTTTCAAAGTAAACCTCATAAATAATTATCTCACACTAAAAGTACTGCACAATTAATTAAACTAAGAGTGACCAACGAGCCTGCAAACGATGCCGGAATGACTTGCAAAGTATCGCAAGTACTTATACAATGACTTGCGTCTCACAAATACACTCAACCCACGCACATCGTATCAGTTTGACATTGACAGCGAGTTTATGTCGTAGCAATAAGGACGGGTTTTGAAAGTCAAGTGTTACGTTTGATGTTGGTTGATCGTACTTGCATGATGACGTTCGTTTCGTACTGGGTAATAACTTGCTTATTCAGAGATTACATGGGGTGGTGGGGTGGTTTTGAGACCTAGATAGGATAAAGATTATTGGAGTTGTTAGGAAGGATTGGGTTAAAAAATCTAGTAAATTAACTAGTTGAAACCTAGGATCAATCTAGGAGAAACATTTCTTTTAACATGATCAATATATGTGACGTTGCAGTACTCTTAATCAATAAATATAATGTAAATAGTTAGACGAGACCCTGGGTCTGCTATCAGAATTAAATTTCCGTGCGTACTACACTATACATTTTGCGATACGACAATGTGGTCGACGGTGAAGCACGCTTTCCTAGAAATAACCTATTCGCACATGAATAAAATACCCCTAGGTTGTAGCTATCGGGAAATACAGATTCCAACAGGGAATTTTACTCATTAGCTGTACGCACAATGAAAGTATTTCGAAAGTGTTCAGTGAAACACAACATTTTGCATACACTACTATATCTAAACAATTCAATTCAAAATAACGCAATCAACAATCAATTCGACCAATCACCGTCGATTGTCCGCCCCAACAATACCTCTCACTCGCATTGATCATACTCGGGCCAGGGCCACCCCAGCTCCAGCAATGTTCTTCGATTAATAAAGGGTTGCCCTTAAGAAAGTGCCGCTCATTCACAAGATTGATCTGCACATACATCTTGATGACTTGCCCTTAATTATGAGTTATATTGTGGTAAAATAGGTTTGTAAGGTGAATATGGTTTGTTGTTATTATTATAGAGACTGGGTAATTGTAAGTTAGTGTTTTTATTTGCTAATAAGCTCGATTTTGACCACTATCTCACCTAATGGTAAGCGATGAGAGTGAAGCACGTTCACTAATTACGTATTCACTCTTGACTTAGAGACTCCTAGGTTGTAGCCATCAGGAAATACAGCCAGGAAATTCCTTAGCTCGACGCACAATGAAAGTATTCCCAAAAAGTTAAGTTAATTTAGTGCATACTTGATGTCTACCATGTCCAGCAGTGGACGTCTTTCGGCTGATATGATGACGATGTATCGATGGCGCATCGCCGTACTTCTTGGAACGGAAATCCAACCTAAACGCATTTTTTTTGTTACGATTAAACCATTTAAAAGGTAATTTTGAATTATCAAGCAATAGATGAATCTAGTTGCACATTCGCAAGCGTCAGTAGGTATGTAGGGAGAAGAACGTGCAAGAGACTCCACGGACACATTATTATTTTTATTTTTTTGGGTGGGCAATCATCCAATGACTTCTCCCGCTCTGAAGCGGGAGGGCGTGTCAGACTTTTACTGACTAATACCCACCCGTGTTCCTTCAGTTGTTTGTGCCAAGGCCGCGGTATCACTCTTTCAAATTTATTTATTTATTTATTTATTTATTTAAACTTCATGTACAATAGTGGTACATAGGCGGACTTGGACAGACGGACACACTTCTCGATACTTAATTCTAAAAGTATATCATATACATAAAAATACCTGACAGAGTCTCCTCTTTAGAATTATAAGTGTTTTTAACTTAATCAGTTTAATTACAGTATTTTTTTATTTCAAAGAAACTACAGCCATGTCACATCTGGTACTCTAAAGGATTAATCTGACGATACAAGCGCAGATAATGTTTACAACAAGGCTAAAATAAATGGATAACTATCTTGAAACAGCAATCTGTACGGGACATTGAACTTAGGAATTTAAACCTATCATTAACTAGTATACTTATTAATTTTTTTAAATTTACTTTTTTCGTTTATTATTTTCAACAGATTGCAACAAAAACATTACAAACTAATACATAATATACTTTTATACAAACACGTATACAAGGAGAGGGCTCATTGGGCGTCAATAATTCGTCCACATCGGTGTCAACGGGCAAATAATCCAGAACGCTGGCAGCGCTGCATTGCTACGTTGGATAGCATTCATTAACTACTGTAATGATACCTCACTTGATAGTAATTATTACAAAACTTCTCTATTTTAGCGGCGGCATTTCACAGAATATATTCGCCAATATAATCCATAACATTGTGGACTAATTAATAATTGATTTAAACCGCAAACTAACAAGTTTAGTATTCAACTCGCCACGTAAAACACAAGCTGCATGCGAAATATGCATTAATTGGATGAACCAATAGAGTCGGTCAATCAAATGGTATTGAATAATCAATTACTGATGCCCAGCGGGAAAGCATTGATAAATATATGACCGTAACTTAGCTACAACATAATCAGTCAATAACCTATCCATTTGCTGGGATTCAGGACTACTCTCTGTAAAAGGATGTGAACTGTAGCATAAGTAAAGTTGACGGCATTTCTGCAGCAGTTTCTTATCATCCCCAGTCGATAACAGCAAAATGAGTTCCTTGAAACATTACGTAAGATTGGAGGGCATTCCATTTATATTGATAAGAGTAACTGCCAGTTTCTGGAACAGATTGGTTACCTTTAAATTAACGTTACAAATTGTCAAGTTACAACCGAATTAACGAATGATGAGTTGAATGAATTTGTGTTGTGTAGCCAATTGAATCACTTGTCTTGCGTTACATTTTTGACGCGTTTCAATTTCATTCCAGGAAATGAGAACCAGAAACCATTGCAGCAACTGACATTCTATCATCGAAAGCGTGGCGATAGCGATTGTCAAAAAGGTAAAATAGTATGAGTTTGACAAGCAATATCGAAAAATCACGTGAGCAATCCCTTACATTTTGACATTTCGTCTATCGCCTTCGTTGACATCGAATGTCACTTGTCAAGAGCCTCAATATCTATTTATCGAATATTGATTGATTATTTCTGGAAAACGCCTAACGCCAAACAGTTCAGTGCCTTAGCATAATAATGTTGTGGGTATCTATTGACTAAAGCAAAGATTCATTGCTGGACCCATTCGACAGGAAACGTAGTACCACAATACAATCAAAGAGAACTAAAACAATCACGAACAAGTACAAAGAGTACCAATAACCCTAAACAGTTGACTACGATCTCACTACAACTACACAGTGAGCGAACCAAGGGTTAAGTCCATACATATTAATTGTGCCGACAATCGGCCGAGTGTCTCATACATATGGAGTTGAGGAGAAATGAGAGAACGCTTTCTGAAATTATTCTATAGGTTGGGGTTATAGGGGTAGAGTGGAGGGGGATATATTAATTCGGGTTAGGAAGCTTTTGTTTCTCGGGTTTCAAGTTAAGTGTCTTCGATTTTAGTCTTTCTTGAGGTGGATTTGTGTCAAGACAATACGATTTGAATACATTCTAGAGTGTTTTAAGTTGCACAAGCACTACAATTGTGGAATGACCATCTCGGCTGCAGGCAGGCCAAGGAGGCA
Source organism: Anorthoa munda (assembly GCA_945859665.1). Lineage (NCBI taxonomy): Eukaryota > Metazoa > Arthropoda > Insecta > Lepidoptera > Noctuidae > Anorthoa > Anorthoa munda. The sequence goes on along the minus strand of OX243896.1, from coordinate 948,662 downwards.
CTTCCCTATTTAGATGGCCGTTTCACGTAGAAGTTACGAGCAGTCACGGCTGCCACGGGATCTTTAATAAGCACCTTTTTGCAGGGTTCACGGACAGCCCACTGTGCAGAGCATGCATGGAGAAGGACGATGCAGCGGCACACCTGCTCCTAAGCTGCCCAGTAATTACGGGCCAAATAACTCGGTGACCCAGGTACCATACAGTAGATAGTCGGCAATATCAAGGCGCTGCTGGCATTCCTCGAGGAGTTGGGATGGATCTAGAAAGGAAGGAAGATTAATCCATACGCAAAATACGCGCTTGGACGTAGAGTTGCGGCCAACAACTCGTATTAACCATAAGTATTTTAAGTTAAAAGTATGCAGAAATACATGGAGAAATGGTCCTGTGAATGAATGCGCTGAACTTTCGTCTAACAGAACCATATGGAGAGACTAGCTTCTGCCAGCGGCTTCGCCCACGTGAATATTGGAACTTATCCCAAGGAAACATAGTCCCGGGATAAAAAGTATCTTATGTGCTGTCCCAGACTATAAATCTATGTCTGTGCCAAATTTCATCCAGATCCGTCCAGCCATTTGAGCGTGAAGAAGTAACAAACACACTCACAACATTTCGCTTTTATTTGTTTGAAGTGTAATCGTGAGGCGAGGGACAAGACCAGCGATTGGACAATATTCATCATGGCTACGACCACTCTGTCAAAACAAAACGAAGAAGAAGTCATGGAGAAATCCTATTTCTAATTTTAAAAAAATGTATTTCGACCATGTGTGCAGTAATGTTAAGCTTTATGTTTTGTTTTACTTCTCTCAAAGACTTTTAATATTTTCTTATAAATTCTTTATCCTTTAAGAATCTTGGACTAAGCTATTGTGAAAATATGCACTGTATTTTATGTAACTTTTAAATAAAACTTTTTTCTACGAAACATGATAGAATCAACAGGTGTCATTTCGATTGCAGTACAAAGAACTTCATTTCACACTTCCAACTCATCTTGTGTAAGAAGAAATGTAGACTATATCAAATATACTGGCACAATATAATTTTCTTGCTAAGTTACAATAAGATAAACTTATTTACTTTTTACTGTTGGCAATATCAGTTAAAAAACATTACCATCAAAAGTGACAAGACAAAAATGTGAAAACAGCGCTCTAATTTCAAACCTGACAAACAGCAGACTTTAAAAATATATTTGGTAACAAAACCTCCACCAAAGAGTGTTAACGTCGAATTGAAACTGGCAAAGACCATCTTCCACTATCTTTCTTTCCTAACTAAAAGCCAGTTCTAAAGTAACTTTCCAAATAGAGAGAACTAAAAAATCCCGCAAAGAGACATGGCGGCCATATTTCAGCCGCCATTATCCGGCTTTTCGCGCTCATTTCTACTCGCACCTACACTCAGCTGTTATTAGGAGAATTCTAACTTATTGCTGTACTAGTCGTGCTCTCAAGATGTCTTGGTTGGTGGGCTAAGATAAAAGCTAACGCGAGAAGAGAAAGTGGTGATAATTTGTAGTGTACTTTTGTGTTTTTTTGCTTAGTTTAGATATTTTATTTTATTTATCTTCTTGTTTACATCTTTGCAGTCGGGTTTTTTTATTAACTTTTTATTCCTTTTTCTTTAACCCTTTTTATCGCATTTTCCAACATGACCCGCTACCTCCCATGACTCACACCACACATTCGTAGTGCTAAGCGTAATGCATCGTGAAAGGGTCGCGCGTGACTGTCTCTGCGGATCCAAAGCGAAGCGGATGTCTTCGGATCACTTGTAAATGATCGTTATTATAATACCCATAGCGATCATTTTTACAAGTGCTTTATATGCCTTGAATATCTCTTTTTTAATGGGATAAGCCCGCCACACTTTCCAACCACTGCATCTTCTAAAAGTAAGAATAAAGTAGTAAGGAAGCAATAAATGTATTGAGTATTGAGTCTTTTATTTTCTTCTTTCAGTGGCAACCACCAGAGTAATAAATTATGGCTTAAATATCTGTGGGGTTCCTTAAAAATGTATGCTTATGACATTGGAAAATGAGTTAAAAAGTGACATGAAAGGCCGAATCATTAAATCAAATTGGATTTGGTTTTGATTTTATTTGAAAAGGAAGGAAATAAGATAGGGTGTACGATAGTTTTAAATTATTAAATAAATAGGCTTGATTCTTGGGTAAAAAATATTAATACTGTTTAGTCTGTCAGTTAGATTATCAAAAAATATTGGCAACGTATTGTTTGCTTTATCAAATCAATAAAAAAATACAAATATAAAACGCATCAAAGCGGGTTATTGGACGATTCGCACGAATTTAACTCGCCCAAAAAGTACGAATCGACCCCTTTTAAATATATTAATTTTTCTGTGGCGATTCGCCCGAAGTTAATTTATCGGTGTGCAAATCGACCATTCCAAAATTATGTAGTAGTATGACAAAAGAAAAACATCTGACCAATATTTTTTATTAATCTACTTGACGGATTATAAAATCATCATCATCATCATTTCAGCCGAAAGACGTCCACTGCTGGACATAGGCCTCCCCCAGGCGTTGCCACATTGACCGATCCCGTGCGTCTCGCATCCAGCGACTTCCCGCAACCTTAACCAGGTCATCGGTCCACCTAGTGGGAGGCCTTCCAACATATCGTCTTCCGGTTCGCGGTCGCCATTCCAGAACTTTTCGGCCCCAACGGCCATCCGTTCTGCGAGCAATGTGCCCTGCCCACTGACACTTAAGTTTGGCAATTCTTCGGGCTATGTCGGTAACTTTGGTTCTCCTGCGGATATCATCATTTCTGACGTGATCACGCAAGGAAGTTCCGAGCATAGCCCTCTCCATTGCCCTTTGGGTGACTTTAAGCTTTCTGGTAAGGCCCATTGTGAGCGACCACATCTCGGTCCCATAGGTGATCACAGGCAACACACACTGGTCATAGACTTTTGTCTTAAGACATTGTGGTAAATTGGACGAGAAGATACCACGCAACTTCCCGAACGCCGCTCAGCCGAGTCGGATTCGACGGTTGACTTCTATAAAATAATCATCCCTATTAATGTTATTATTATAAGGACGAATTTATTGAAGTCAAATGAACAGCACTAATGTGGAACGAAGTTACATAATGGAGAATGAGAGATACGCCGAAAAGTGCCTCGACGACGATCTTCGTCACAACGCTGTTTCATGGCTGATCGAGAATTAAAATTTTAGTGCTGTTTTACAGGTGGCCAGTGTGTTTTGAAAATTTATTGATAGACTGTTGGATGATATTCTCGTTAGTTTAACATTGTTGGTTTTATTTCATTAGTTATTAATTAATACATAATTTATAGTGAAAGGAACTTCGTTCCAACCGGGTGTCCCACGAAACCTATCCTTTTTCACAAGTTTACTTAGTTTCACCTGTCCTGGTATTTATCGAGACAGATGGAAAAAACACGCATCTGTGTGTACTGGCAGCTTGCAAGTCATATTTGACCCACTGCCCGGTATTTGAATGAGCTGAAATTTTGCACAAACGTTTATTTCTCGTGACATTGGAATTTTCATTATAAATGCTGGTTTTCATCTAAGAAAAAACTTGCATCATATATGCAGTCACCATATTTCCAGATTCCAATAAGAAACTACGTATCCTTCCCTAGAATGATGTAGCTTCCTACAAAGTGAAAGAGATTCCAAAATCAGTTGAGTGCTTTTTGAGTGTATCCATTACAAACAATCAAATCTTTCCTCTTTATAATATTAGAGTAAGAGTATTTTTTTTACTATTGTTTTCCTAATTCAGATGAAGGGATACGTGAATTTTGTTAAAACTGTTTTATTTGTTTATCTTCTTCACCCATGTTCTAATAAATTATAATATGACGTCTAGTTCCTTCGATATCTGAATGTCGTAATATTAACTACAACCTACTGTTCATTTAATTAAGTTTCTCTCTCCTGACGCGTCGTTCGCACAACATGTGTGCGTAACCTACTATTTTTCTATTGTTTCTGTAATTAGACGCTCAATGGGTTAATCCATTGAGCTGAAAACTGTTCTTTGTAAAAATAAATATCTTTAAATCATCCAATAACACCTTCAAGAAACTAACCTCAATAATTCCCTGTACATTTTCCACCTTTCTCCTAGCCATCTATTTCTCAGTCACATGTTCATAAGAGCACCCGCACGGCGGGTTAACCCTCGTCGTGCTGATTAATTACCGCGCGATTAATCAGAACATGACTGATAGATGACATCAGCGGGAGAGGGTTGACGATAAGATTTTGTTGGGTAGCTTTATTTTAGTTTCGGTATGACTGTGTTAGGTTTTGATTAATGGGGCCTAGGGTTAAGATTGTCTGGTTTCGGATTGAGTGGTTATGATATTGTGATAAGACGTCATAAATATACTGTTCGAATGGGGAAACTACTCCTAAGCCAGTACCAGTATTCAGTATTCAGTACCTAAACTTTTCATGTATTCATCCATTGTATGTCATTTATGTAAAGCTACAACAGAAACCTCATTCTTTTCATCCATTCTCAACTTTTATTCAAGTTAAGACGCTCGCTAGGCGCTAAACTAAATCAAGTAGCACTCGGAAGCGACGCTTTGCTTCGTTTTGATTAACCCTAATCATTCTAGCAGCAGTATTGTACTGCGTTCAATTGTGTTACTGAATGGGGTTTGTATATCATCATAATCATCGTAAGCCTTTTTCAATGAGCCCGCTGCTGGGGCACAGGCCTCCTCTCTGTGAGGAATGAGCCTTAATGCACCACGCGGGCTCAGTGCGGGTTGGTGGAAGTCGCATGTCTCCGAATTTTTGGTTCTTTGTCATGCCGGTTTCCTTACGATGTTTGCCTTCACCGTTTAAGGGCTTGATAAAGTTTAGATTTAATTGAAAATAATAGAATAGAAAACTTTTATTTCGGATGCAAATATCCATAATAATAGTATCAGTAAACTTATCATAAATTTGCGAATTCATCCTTTCTTTTCTGATAATTTCTAGTAAAGATACAACAGAAACCCCATTCTTTTCATTCATTCTCAACTTCAGTACAAATGTTTATTACAACTAAATCAAGTAACACTCGGCAGCGACGATTTACTACGTTTTGTTTAAACCTAATAAATTCGCTGGCAGTATTGTGCTGCGATCAATTAGATTAGTATGGAGGCAGAAAAAATGGAGCTTACTAGAGAGATTTAATGGAAAATAATAATCTTCATCATAATCATTTTAAGCGGAAGACGTCCACTGCTGAACATAGGGCTCCCCCAACCGTCACTACATCGATCGGTCCCATGCGTCTCGCATCCAACAGATTCTCTCAACCTTCACCAGATCATCGGTCCACCTGGTGGGAGGCCTTCCAACGCAACGTCTTCCAGTTCGCGGCAATCCATAATATTATCAGTAAACTTTTCATAAATGTACGAATTCCTCCTGTCTTTCCTGTTAATTTCACGCAAAGATACAACAGAAACCTCATTCTTTCGGTCCATTCTCTACTAAGATGCTCGCTAGTCGCAGTACAAAATGTTTATTATAAATAAATCAAGTAAGACTCGGAAGCGATGCTTTGCTTCGTTTTGATTAACCCTAATAAATCCACTAGCAGTATATTGTGCTGCGTTCAATTGGTTTAGTGCGGAGGCAAAGTGAATGGGGCTTGTTAAACAGATTTGTGTTTCTGCTGCCTTGGTTTGTTTTAAAACGAACATGGAGAATTGATTAATTTTCTTTGCAAATTTCTTATTCTGCAGTTTTGTTTGGGTTTTGTGTTTATTATACTGCTTTATTAAATGTTTGTTAAATTTTTCTTTTCTCTTTTAAGCGGCAGATATTTGGCAAGAATTCGAAGATTTGTGACATTCACTAATCCTCACTAGGCCCGAGTAGTAGGTTACGGCCCCCACAGAGAGGAGGCCTGAGTCCCAACAGTGGGAACAACATAAGCATAGCATAATAAGCCTATAATCTGATTAGAAAGCTTATTATACAGTCACTCAAAGGGCAATGGAGACAGCTATGCTCGGCGTTCCCTTGCGTGATCGAATTAGAAATGTGGAGATCCGCAATCCGTTGGAAGGCCTCCCACCACGTGGGCCGATGACCTGGTGAAGATAGCGTGGATCCGCTGGTTGTGGGACGCACGGGACTGATCAATGTGGCGTCGCTTGGGGGAGGCCTATTACTATTATCCATCAGTGGACTTGTTTCGGCTGATATGATGATGATAATGAATCTGATTATGCTTTGCCATTAAACGAAACGGATTTTTAAGCTAAAAAACTGTAAGCTACTGCGCACTATATACAACTACATGTTATGAGAAAAGAAATGTGACTTTAATGCCTTTTACAAACATTTATATATTTAAAGTTAGATAATATTGAATTAGAATTGAACTAAGGTTATGTTGACCATATTATTCAACTCAAAACTCGTACGATTTCTTTATGAATACCCGCTTATCCAGCAATATAATTATTATGATGTCTTCTGTATTACTCGTATATTTTCGATAAAAAACCATACCAAATAATTGGTATTCCGTAATGGATAAATAATGGGCAAATTACCGGTCATTACAGTATTGTAATATTTTATACGGTACCTTCAGAAAGTATTGAAATACAAAATAATAAAGTTGTTATCAGATGGATCCACATCCATAACATATTTGATAAATATTGTATTTATTGTTTTTTTAACGGTCAATTAGAAATTGTTGACGATTTAAGTTTATGAAAAAGTAACAGTTTCGTTAACAGACTGTTAGTTTATTTAAAAATAGTGAGGAAAACTATGCTATTCATAATTTTAATGTAATCATAAGAGAAAAATTAGTTTAATTAGTAAAACTATTATTTTTGATTTAGCCTTTTGCCTAATTATGGGTCAGCTTCCAGTCTAACTGGATGAAGATATTATTTTTATATTAAACAATCTAGTTAATGGATAACACGACACACCTTGGCAAGATTTGTTGGCAGGCTTTCGGGCTTCCGTTTAGCGTATCGACGTGTCTAAGTGCTACACAATACACATGACCGACAAGAGCAACTGATTAATTACCAAACCGAATGAATAAATAAATAAACTTCTCTTAATGACAACAACATCTTATATTAATGACAACAAGAAGAAAACAACAAAATAAAAAAATAAAAAATCTTCAAACGAAACATCACTATCCTCCAGTACCCAGCCCGCTTAAACGCAGCACAATACAAGAAGGCAGCGAAATAATGAAATTAGCGGAACCGCCTCGTCTTAAGAACAGTGATTTACGTAATCAAAGAGCGCCTAAACGGATTACCGGCGAGAAGGCGCCTTTTATTTAGTAGCTAAACTTTACAACGGAGATAGGCGGCTCTTTGATTTCGGTATTGTGTTTGATACAATTGGCGTGTGACAAGGAATTGATTCTGGGAATATTATTTTATTATGTCCAAAATGTTACTGTTCAGACTTCCTTAAATGTCTAATTAGGATTTAGCCGAATTTAACACGATTTTATTTTAGTAGTGTACTAAGCCGTGATTGTTTTGTATTAATAATAAATGCTAGTATTAAAAGGCAACATCCCGCTGTCGACACTTATCAATTACCGATACAAGAAACACCGAGATCTTAAATCAATAACAATTAATCGACATGCCTTTTGCCCAACTGTGTTGGGGTTGGCTTTCAGTCTAAGCGAGTATAAGTAGGTATTTTATCTGGAGCGACTGCCTATCTGTCCTCCACAACCTAGTAACTGTACAGTACAGTACCCAGTACAGTACCCAGTAACTACTAACTAACACGTATCGTGTTACCCAGTTACTGGGTTGTTTGGCAAGACTAGTTTCAGATATCAGTTTTCTGACTATCCGTATCGACTGTCAATGATCTTCAAATGAAAGCCGGGACCAACGGCTCAACGTCACCCATCCACGAATCGACCTCAGCAAGCGTTGCTTAACCTTGAAGATCGATCCGTGTGACTGTTATTATTTAGCCACGAGCTGCTCATAGAACAATCTCTAATTAACAAACAATACGTGCTCCCCCACACTCACTCACAAAAATTAAATACGCCAACTTGCGAAGAGAGAGCGCCAATTATTTGAGCAAAGGCACTTCGCGCGTCAAACGCACTGGCTGACTCAAAGTGCGATGAACGGAAATTGCCTGCGCCATCTTGCCCGCCGACCGGAAACCCGCCAAATTATCGGGCTATGGACTATGTAGAGGACCCTTCAGTTATGGATATTAAGTGATTTTTTTCTGGGTGATGCTTTGGTCGTGGTGGTCATTGTCTGTTCTTAGATATGGGGATTTGAAGCAGTGGAGTTTATTCTAGGAATTTAGCATCTATCATTATTATTTCTTTTTTGTTTACAAACACTGGGTTCTATAGAAAATCTAAGCAAGTCTTTCTGTCTTACATTAGGATAAGTTCAAAATAATGCAGTGTCCTCTTGTACCTAAAATTATCCTCCTGCTCTGATCACAACTTTACTTCACCCTCAACATCATAAGACTATTTTTAATGTACCTACTGCTGGGACACAGGCCTCCTCTCCGTGAGAGGGAAGGGAGTTTTACTTGAAGCCATCTTCAGCGGTGGCAATTTGCCTTTTGACCATTCAGTGTGGTGATACTGAAGCTTAACAATATATTTATGAGTATAAACAGAACGATAGGAAGCAACATTAGAAACAAAATCGGAAGATAACTCGCGATCAAACAAAAAAAGAACACATTTTCCTCTAAGATTCTTCACGAATACCTTTTATAATCTTCCCATTAAAGCCAAGGCAAGCATTTAACTTTTCAACAAACAGCGTCGACAGGGTCCACATTATTGCGGGCACATAAATACGGGGGTAGGTAGGGGTGTCACAACACATTGGTGCGCGGCGAGGCGACGCTATCGCAGGGGACAGCCCTGCGCGCTTCGCTGGCGAACGTAATTGTTTTAGGGTTCCGTCTGCTTTTAATATTACGGATATGGTCCTTGACTTGATTTTTTCGGGGACTTGGGATATTAAGAGAGATGACATCTTAAATAAAGTGACCGAAACAAATTTTTGTGGTTGTTTGTAAGAGGATATACTGATTCTATTTCGATATTTTTTCACTATGGGTAGGTACACTATCGCTAAGTGGCATTGGATAGTTTCTATCATTGAAAAATGCAAATACCTGGCAAAAAGCAAGTTGAGGCAATACATATGATTGTAAAATCAAATAAATTTGTTTATTTTTAAGCAGCAGTTGAAATAAAAAACATTACGATTTTTTATGTAAAATTTACATACCTTAAATTATACTATCGTTTCAAAAAACTCTTAATTTTAATTTTTTAATTTGTTATAAGCAATTGAAAATCGATAAAATTTTGAAAAGTACCACGTGACTACGAACGGGCCACAATTGGTCGCCATGTTGACGACGTCATAACGTTCAAGGAAATCACTATAACACAGTGTCAACATCACTACACGTGGATCGACAAAACATATCCGAAAAGTAGTGCAAAAATATTATTAAACAACAAATTTTATTTAGTCATGTGTGATAAAGAATTCATAAATTCTAATGTCGATAATATACTCATCAGATAGACGATTTGGAAGTTTTGAGCATAAATAAAGTAGTCTTAATGAATAATATCTGTTAGTGGACCGGTGTTAGTTATTGTTGTTTACCAGGTACATTTAGAATCATAATTGTCATAACGTAATCGTTTTTACATATGAGTAGGTGATATTGGTGTCAAATAAAAAGTAAACAAAAACGATTGGCGCGAAACTTCGCCTTTGGATATCAAAAAACTTCATTAGATACCACTAAATGTGATACACATACACATAAAATTATCAGTAATTCCAATTATTTACATATCCTTTAATAATATTAAACACTAAAATCTATATTATATATTTACAAACACTAAAAAGTTTGTAGAACAGAAACGGGAAAATATTAACTTGGTAGATTTTCCTTGCACTAATTCTTCAGTAAATATCTCTTAAATGCATCGACAGATCTTCACAATTCAAACAGAAATATTAGTTTTACGCCTATACGAGTATCTGTCTTTTAAGAATAAAATAATGAATATAATCTCAAAGTAAGAAATTAATACGAATCTAATACTAAATTAGACAAAGGTAACAACATAATTAACACATTATAATTGGAATCTAGTTAGACAGAACATTTCTCAAAAGTACAGATTTCTAGGTACTTGGCTACTGCGCGAATCACATATAATGGGGATCTTTTTATAGTATTCGTACATAATGGTACGAAACAAGCACGATAACTTTTAAGGTTCGATATTTATAATCAATATATTCGATATTCATCAATATATTGAAGATAATAACAAGATTGAATCGGTTAAAAGTCAAAACACTGTTTATGCTATGTGCCACAATGAGTAGAAATGAACGTTGTGACGTCACACGGGCTCGGGTTTGTTCGGAAAACTGTCGGGGTGTTTTGGGTACTGGATTCAAAAAAATACTTTCAATTGGATTTTACTTTGCAATTACAGAGAAAAAAAAACTAGAAATAGTTTTGTACGATAACTTATATTTGACCTATCCAATATTTAAAAAAAAAAATTGTTTAACAAATCAATTCGTTTTTTTTCAACTGCATTTTGATTTAGGTTATGTATCTTATGTACGAGGTAAAGCAAAGATTAAGGCCATGCTTCACGCTGACAAGTAACTTGTTATATTAAACCTAGTTTACTTATTCACTGAGTTAGTTGACAGAAGATTTATTTTACGGCCGTCAGACCATTAAGTTTAACTTTTCGCCGCAACTACTTGTATTTAACGGCTTGTGAAAGATATATAGCCTGTCATTGCCAATATATATATTTACTTGTTTAACCTTAATGGCATTTTAACCCGAAACCTATGGTTAAGGAGTTGGTTTTTAAAACTTTGATTAAAAACGTTATGCTCTTTTGGCTACGACGTAGCAAGTTGCTACGCCGTAGATGTTTATTGCTACGGCGTAGCAACACCAATAGTATGAGCTAACTAAAGCAATAGCGACCATTTTTAACCGACTTTCGAAAAAGGAGGAGGTTCTATGTTCGACGTCATGTTTTTTTTTTTTTGTTTGTTCCCCGATATCTCCGTCAATTGTAGACCGATTTCGAAAATTCTTTTTTGTTGAAAACTTATGTTCCGAAATTGGTCCCATTTTAATTTGATGAAGATCTGATGAAGGACTCCGAACAGGACTCTTTAATAAATAACGGCAAATCTCTCGGGACTGCTGCATTCGTATGTCTGTTTATACCATTTCATAACATAACATCACGCCAGCACGCTCTTTAGGGGTACGCAGATCTCTCATTTGACCGGTTATGTTCAAGTTTCATGATATTCGGTTAATCTATTCTGGCGTTATAGGAAACTTACTAAACAACTTGCTTATTAGGTAGGTACAACTAAAAAGTAAAAATAAAAAAACATTTTTACAATAAATACTACCGACTTCCAAATAAGAAAACTACAAAGTAATAAATAACTTTATTTTTGGAAGTCGGTGTCCATAACGCAAAAAGATGGCACCTACAAAAGCCACCGACTTCCAAAAATAAAGTTATGTTTCACTTTGTAGTTTTCTTATTTGGAAGTCGGTAGTATTTTTTTGTAAAAAAGTTTTTTTTAGTAAAGGCAAATGTAGAAAATCACTTTGTCGTAGTAGTCAACGACCGTGACCAGCTTCTATTACCATTGCTTTGCCACTACTGGACAAAGGCCTCCCCCAAGTCCTACCTGATTTGTAAAAGAAAGGAAAGAGAAAAATTGATTGAAATTATAAAAGTAAGCTAGTGATTTTTCTGAAATTCCTCTTTCTTATTCTTACTTTGAACAACTGCAAATCCACATGACAAGAGTTTATAAGAAAACTAAGTAGATAATGCGGCCAAGAAAAAAAATGTAAACACCTTACAACACGGGGTACTCTAACCCATTTCCATCCATTGAAACTGGAATGGCGCAAAAAATAGAACTTTTCATTCACACAACACGATACAAATTCACTGCATTACATCGAAAAAAATACATACAAACTACTATTCGTACATCGAACAATTGCCTTACAAATCTATTCACAGTCGCGATATCCGCATATCCGACCCACACCCGCTAGTATCCGACCTTATCGCTCGCAAACCGTGAGTTATATCCGCGTATCCGAAATAATCCCTGTTTATGACCTAAGGATTGTCCACGTATAAATTTTTATATCGTCGCGGATCAGAAAGGAATATATCTTTGTAAATACGGTGACATGTTTTTATGCATTTAATTTCAATTGTACAGGTTTTGTTTCGAGGATTTAGATGGTTTTAGAAGATTACATGGGTAACGTAGTGGTGCTTTTTCTACTAGAGATTCAACTATGTATTTTTTTAAAAGAATTTTGATGCCCAATGAGATCTTCCCCTCTCCCTTTTGTTATAGGCGCTTGTACATCATTCTTGTTATCAGTTTGTATATAGGTAGATTTATTAGTATATAATTGTTAAGTTGCATTCGGTTGTCAATAGCAAAATTGTTATTCTCGAGTATCTTAGTAAAAATAGAATTACCTAATATGTATTTGGTCCTTGCATTAGGCCTATTGGGTCAGGGACCTCCTGAAATTGTTGTCAAATTAAAGAATTATGTTTTTTTTGGATTAAAAATATTGTTATGAAAGTGTGAGAAGTATTCAGCCTAATTTATTTTTGTTCTAAACTAGTTTACTTAGTTAAATAATTTTATCATAAATAAGTGAATTATATTTAACGGACGCTTGTAGAGGATTAACTTAGAGGTCAACTGATTTGAAAGTATTAACTTAATGAAATCAAGGGATAGGTTCTTAAAAAGTATTTTTTTTATTTTTAAATTCTTTATTATTTTTTCTAGAGATTGATTAAGATTTTCTGAAATAACTTTAAGTGAAATAATCCCTCAAAATAATTTGGCGTATAATTCTTCGAAAATAGGCAGGACATATTTATTTAATACCGACTTATATTTACAGTTTACATGAAACGCATGTTACTAAAAGAGTTATGAATATAAATATGGATTGATGGCGAGGGAGAGGAAGGTCAAAGAAAAGATGGATGGACTGTGTGAGGAGTGACATGAAAGAAAAGGGAGTCAGTGATAGCGGGACGGTTGGCAGGACGTAATGCAAGAAGAAAACGTGTTGCGCCGACCACAAGTATTCTAGTAGTAGGCTCGCGCTTGACCATTATCTCACCTGAAGGTAAGCGATGATGTGGTCTACGGCGAAACACGCTTGCCTAGAAATAATCTATTTACTCTTGACTTAAAGACTGTAGCTGTCGGTAAACACAGACTCCGGAAAGTAACATGGGATAAGGGCAGGAAGGTGATGATGATTTACATTTATACCACATATGTAAATTATAGGTACCTAAACATACATTCGTTAAACAAAAAAAAATTCCAAATCAGATAATTAAATTAAAAAATTACATAAAAAAATCCTAAAAAACATTGACAAAATGTGAAAAAGTCAGCTTTCATTTATTCGTCCTAAATAGCACCATATCTACATGAGAACATAAATACTATGAAATCAAAAAGACAAAAAATATAAGAAATACAAGATCTTTTAGGAACGATTTATGAATTCAGAGCCCCAATAAAATTAAGAACAAATTTTCAAAAGAATATTCTAAAAGACTTTTCTCCACGACCAACAGTATTTAAAAAAAACTTTTGTTGCTAAAATAGATATCTTAAAAGTATGAAAAACGATTTCAACATTACCTAGACATCACTAATGCGTGAAAAAAGACGCCATCTTTCGTTTTACACCTTTACTGTATCTTTGTCATTTACAAAATAAAATGAATAAATATTAAGTGATAGTTCACCGTACTATGCGTTCAGTAAATAAAACAAGCGTGAAGAACTGTGTCGGGATCAAATACTATTGTGCCGTGTTATGACTTTATTGAAGAATATACGGGTGAACAGTGGGGACGGGCGTGCGCGCATTACCTTTTAAACGTAACGCTAATGTTGGAATTTTTTATTATGTTTTTATTTGATAACTGTTATTTTTTAACATAATAAAGTTATAGAAAGCTACATTATCGCTGCGTCTGAAAGACTACTTTTGTAACCTAAAAGTGCATATTGAGAAAATTAAAGTGCTGTCATTGTCAACTTATAAATTTGATTGCATGCCATAATAATAAATTGTAGTTTATATTCATCATTTCAGCCAAAAGACGTCCCTCAAGCGTCGCCACACTGGTCGGTCCTGTGCGTCTCTCTTCCACTGGACTCCCGCAGCCTTGACCAGGTCGTCACTCCACCTAGAGGGAGACCTTCCAACGTTGCGTCTTCCGGTACGCGGTCGCCAGTCCAGAACTTTTCAGTCCAACGGCCATCCGTTCTGCGAGCAATGTGTCCTGCCCACTGCCATTTAAGTTTGGCAATTGTTCGGGCTATGTAAACCTTGGTAGTTACTATTACAGTCATCGATCTCCACAAACACGATGTCTAATTCAAACCATTGATTAAGAGGAAAAGATAACTGAATTCACTAAAATGTAGTTTTGTAACGAGAAGAATGTGCTGAACAATTCAATGACTAGTCGTAGAAAAAGGTTTTACAATATTTTTAGTAGGTACTTCAGACATCCTCCTCCGTTAACAAAAGCAACACGACGTGGTGTTTTTATGTCAATACTAGCTTCTGCCAGTGGCTTCGCCGAAAAGTGTTTCCTTATCCCAAGGGAACATTATACGGAGATGAAAGTGACATGTGCTATTCTAGATTATAATCTATCTCAGTGTCAAATTTCATCCAGATCCGTTTAGCCTTTCTGGCGTGAGTGAAACTTTCGCATTTATAATATTACTAGGATTATATATAAGTAGGATTAATATGTGTCATACAGAATGATCACTGGTCACCCTTATTTAATTTATAAATAGGAAACATTCTTGTTCAATAGATGAAGAATGTCTAAAAAATGTGCTCCATTTTCTCGCATACCACCACATTACAAAAACACCTTCCTCAAAAAACCGCGCGCTCCCGCTTCAAATTCCTTCTCCCGTATGGTTCTGCCGCGCGGGTAAGTCACGCAGTTGTCATGGTGACGACACGTCTAGCCACGCCCCCTCGTTATGGGTAGTGATGGGCTGACGTCGATCTTTAAGATATCGATGTATTTTTCGCTATTATGTACTATGCATAAAATGAGCAGTGAGATTTTGTTTAGACAGCGGTTTTATGCCACTTTATGGAGGGAAATAAATGTGGATTGTGGTGGTTGTTCGATGTACTTAGTAATATTTTTATAATTTTGCTTGCTATTTCATCAGTAGTTTTTATAAATCTATCTTTAGATAATGGCATTTAAACTTAATTTAAATAAGTAGATTATTGCAAAGCTCTTATGGTAGAATAAGAATCTGCCTAGCCTTTTCCCAATTATGTTGGGGTCGGCTTCCAGTCTTACCGGATTCAGCTGAGTACCAGAGTTTTACATGGAGCGACTGCCTATCTTACCTCCACAACCCAGTAACTGGGTAATACGGTACCCCTTGGCAAGACTGGCGTCTGATCTCAAACTTCTACCCGTAAATACTGTCAAAGATCTTCAAACGGCAGCCGGTACCAACGGCTTAACGTGGTTTCCGAGTTATGGAGGAATCTCGGTATGTTGAAATGGTCACGCGGTCAAGCGTTGCTTAACCTTGAAGATAGACCCGTGCGGTTGTTATTATTTAGCCACGAGATCCTACTGGGTTGTATGATAACGCAAATAAGTTATTTTGCTTTGTATAATATTAATTGGTTGATCTTAGAAAATATAACACAAAAAAAATCTAACAACTTCTAAACTTGTGTTCTTTTAATTAGACAAACCCTACACATACTCATAGTACTATTTTGAAATAAATATACCTTACACGTAGTTTTTATACACATAATTATTGGGAAATAATAAGTCTAGCCACAAAATTATTTATTGGACACGTGATTAAACTTCTAATTTTATAACTAAGCAACGGGAAAATGACATAGCCTCTAATAAACTAATTCGTCTTTTTTGCAACGCCAACTAAATATTCTACAGAAAGCGTCAAGTAAAGATCATCAATTATTGTGACTTGTCCTTCTTATTTATACATTGCCACGTAATTTACTAACTCGGCCACGGATTTTATATCTTGTCACCATTTTACGTTTTACAGCTTCAACGCAATATCCTCAAAAAAATATAATTCAAGCTTCTATCGAAGAAAGAAAGAAAGCATAATTTATTATAACTTAGCATGTAAAACAATACATCATATTCTTTTATCGTGAAAATAGCCACTGCATGATTTGGCGCGAGTACGCGAGACGACAGCGACCGGCCATTTGCACCAATCAGAGAGCGCCATTCGATTCATGTGACGACGAGTTGAGTTGATCACATCTCGATTCGACGAGTTGATTATATTTAAAATAATAAATGACGGTCAATGAATAAGTCCAAGAGCGAGCGTAGCGAGCTCGGGAGCTTAGGGCACCCCGACACGGACAGGTTAGGTTCGAAGGAGATGACGGGAGCTGAAGTGAGCGAGCAAAGCGAGCGAACTCAGCTCCCGTCATCTCCTTCGTGTTAGGTTACTTTAAACCCTGCATACAGAAATAGGAGCCCCGCGCAGCGGGGCTCCGTCGACTCTGTCGCATAAATACTAATCCAACTTGCACCTATTCTATATTAAAACCAAAAAATATAGTCTTTTATTTTGTCTCTCCTCAATAGCTTCTGGTAATATTAGTGGCCAATATACTATTTGATGAAATGTTTTTGCAATTTTTTTACGATCAATTAATATGGGATGAGTTACATTTTAAACGTACTGAGTTAAAAAATTAGAAGCTAAATAAATATATTTTTTGATGTCATTTAATAGTATTTTAGAAATTTACTGTTAGAATGCATGTTAAAAATTTTACACGTAAGTTACATTTTAAACGTACTGAGTTAAAAAATTAGAAGCTAAATAAATATATTTTTTGATGTCATTTAATAGTATTTTAGAAATTTACTGTTAGAATGCATGTTAAAAATTTTGATGCTAAAAAATAACCATCATGCTGAGTTGTATTTAGAGTGGTTTACATAGAAGATAACTAGTGGCTAACATAGTATTATTTAGATGCTCGTTAATTGTGGCTGACTTAGTAATTTAGAAGGCAACATACATTTTTGGGGGCGAATAATGATATTAAAAAGAAGCCTGTTTAATTAGCACCCATAATTATTTACATAACTTTGTAAACATTACAAAGAAATACTCAACAATCTTCATTCATTCATCATTCTTTCCCCAACAATGACGTATCACAATAACGAATCTACCAAAATCCACCTTCACCTTTCACCTATCAAATATTATCGCCGTGCAATCCATTACATGATTAGATATAAAAAGGGGTTTATTACGAAGCACTTTATGGCTCATAACGGTTGAGGAATGTGCGGTGTCGTGACGGATCGGAACGGGGACAAGGAACGGGTACGAATACCGGAACAGGACGCCGTAAGAATATCAACTGGGGTCGGGTTAAAGGGTAGGTGTTATGCATTCTTTCCTGTTTTTCATAAGCTATTTAATAATATATGTATTCTCTGACTTTTTCAGTTAAGTGTTTTCTAAGATTATCTTGGACATCGCTGGCAACGGTGAAGGAAAGCATCTTGTGTGTGAGTATGAGAAGAGACCTTTGCCCTGCACTGGGCCAGTAACAGGCTGATATTATTATAATATGTTTTCTGTGATACTATCTAATTTTCAGTGGTCAGATATCGATATCAGTTACTGGGTGTTTTTTATTAACATTGTGCTTTTATCTTACCTGATAAATAGTCAGGTAATGTAACAATATAACGTCAGAAAAGTAATAATGATTGTTGATAATTCCCCTCCTGGATCAGAAGGGCGAAACGTCGTCAACCTGACTGATGTCACAGCAACAGTCGGTTAAGCTACAACTTCATAAGGTCTAAAACTGTTGGCTTTCTTAATTTATATAACTGTGTTGTGAGATTGTAATCGACAACATAGTTATAAAGATATGACAGAGTGCCAGAGCGTAGGCTTTTTAAAAACTAAATATTATCATATTATTATTTGGCATTCAAAATAAATTATATTAAAATAGTATAAGATAAATTAGATTAAATTTAATTCAAAATTAGCAAAACATAATTGAAATAGCAGAATTGTAACGCCACTACAGTTACTAACAACTCTGTTCAAATGTCATTGCAACTAACGAGAGGATTAACATTAGTGCCTATGAATACCTATGAGTTTAAATTGAAACGCGGCGTTCACGCAGTCGCAGTACGGACGTATGTAAATGGGTCTTTATAATCACTTGTAGTCGATGATTTGCGTGTGTATTTAAAAAAGTTGGGTTGATGGAGTAATTGTATGGTAGTTAGATTGTGGGACATAATGTTTTATAGCTTACTTTGTTACTAGACGTAAGTATTTTTTTTGTTTCATTTGTTCTTATTAGTAAGTGTGGTCAAATAGAACGGTACGAGTTTCGAGTGTAATGGTATTTGTTAAAAACAATGTTACGTCTTTTCTGATTCTATCTACTTAAAGCTAAATTAACTGGTCTTTGGACAGGGTTTCATTAACTTTAAATTGGCAATTATGATTAGGCTTTTTTGTTCATTTCTATTACGGTTGTTTCCTAATGTAAACTTTTGTGTAGCCCTTCGAGGAATACAGGCGTATTATTTTTGTTTCAATATGATTATACTACAAATCAACTTTTTAGCTAACCAAATATTCGTTTTACTTAAAACAGCTTACAACACAAAAGCCTCCTTACCACGCACCGTTTATAAAATCAACAGACACCTCGAAAAATTTTCTCCAATTTAAAAAATATTCCATCGCAATATCGGTATCGATAATCCGGTCACGTCTCTACGCATCAGTGGCATTCCTGGCATAGTGAAGTGCCACGCTCGATATTTGCCGTTCGCATATTAAGATGGCATTCTTCGCAGTGTTGGGAGACAATGCTGGCTATTGCTGGCTATATGAGATATCGATCGCTGATGTGCTTTTCACTTAAATGGAGAGATAATGGGGTTTATTGAATGTAGTGGGGTAATGGGTTGGTGGCAGCCCCTTTGTGGAACTATTTGTAGTAAGGTTATAGGAAGGATCCATTCATGTATCATGTTTTGTAAAAGAGTAACTAATTTAGTATATAATAAATATATTCTATGTATTTATACATTTTTGTTTTATAGGGTGACTGATGAATAAACCAACCCGCTCTGGGCCCGCGTGGTGGATTACGGCCCATTCCCACTCTCATAGAGAGGAGGCCTGTGTCCCAGCAGTGGGAACGTTAAAAGGCTGATGATGATGATGAATAAAATACGTAAACAAATAAAAAAAAAACCAGATCAATTAGCGAACTTTGTCTGCAAATATCTCAGAAATGCGGCACTTTAGGGCACCATATTTAAAGGCCTTTCTTGATGTATTAGTGTCCTCTATACCAACATGGCAGTGTCATTATGAAACATCAAATTAGCAATGGGTATTTTGGTACAATGCCCTTATACATTATGTTTAAAGAAAACATTATAGATATTTAGGCTTAGTTATATTATTTTTAATAATTGAAAACGTGTCGTGGCACTTAAGTAGGTAAATTAATCAAGAAGAAAATTCAAAATAATTTATTACAAGCAATGCCGTGAATTTAATTAGATTTCAAATCGAAAGCCAAGACTTGGTTTTGCGTAACCGGCTAGATCTAAGTGCTTTATAAAGAAAAAAAGTACCTACTAGTGAAATTTTCTCGAAGATGTTCATAATCACGAACTTACCTGTAAAGAAAGAGATTTTTATTAGTGACTTATTCAAAATGCTAAACAAGGTATTTATGTAAAAGAAGAAAAAGAAAGAAAAAGAAAGAAAAAGAAAGAAAAAGAAAGAAAAAGTGTTTATTTGTCACAAAACGACATTAATTATACATTAAAGAAAATCATCATAATCACTTAATCTACTAAAACGTAACTTAGTGAACTTCAAAATATAAGCAACTAGCGGACGCCTCGCGGTTTTACCCGCGTAGGTAGTTCCTGTTCCCGTGGGAATACAGGGATAAAAAGTAGACTATGTCACCCGGGTATAGTGTAGTTTCCCAACGGTGAAATAATTTTTGAAATCGGTCCAGTAGTTTTTAAGTTTATTCGTTACATACAAAAATACAAATCTTTCCCCTTTATAATATTAGTACAGATTTAAGAACATACACAGATCATAATTACTCTTTTGCAGATTAAAATATGATACTCAGCAAAGAGTATTCAACATCTTCCAGCATTTTATATGTTGAGCAACTACTTGAAAAAAAAAACATACAGAAAAGCTATAAATTATATTATTTTGTTTGTTTATCCTGAGATAGTGTTGTGATCCTTAAGGTTTCTGTCAAATATATGTATTTTCTTTCTTTCTTTAACTTGCAACAATGTTGAAATGTATCGACATGTGCGTGTTACAACACTATGGTCTCATCGAGACAAACGGACAGCATACCGCACTGGACTGACAAGCTGTGGTAGCTTAATTACAGCAGTCAGTCAGTCATGCCAAATACCGTATGGGGAGATAGATCAGATTGGAACGAGATTAGGAGGCCTATGATAAGCTATTTTATTTATATGTTTACCTAGATATTTAGTTTTTAAACACTAGCAGCAGCAATAACAGAAGCACTAACTTCTGCCCCCGGCTTCACCCGCGTATAAAGTGTTTTTTCATCTCATGGGAGCACACTATCGGGATAAATACTCCATACCAAATTTCATCTAAATCGGTTCAGCCGTTTAAGCATAAAAAGGTAATCAGACAAACAGAATGAGTACAAAAACTACATAGGTAACACTGGTTGTCAGATTTTTGCTTGAAATTTAAAATAGGACATTAAAATGGTTGAATAATGAGTTGCCGTTTCTGTCACAAACGTAGGTAGTTGGTTGTTAGTAATAGGCTCGCCTCCTATGTTACCTGTGCTCGAGGTACTCCTCTACCCAAACCCTCGGGGATTACAGGCGTCATATTTTGTTATGCCTTTTGTTAAACAAGAACAAAAGGCTCGAGACTAAGCAATAATGGTTGTTGATAAGTCAAAACACATTTCAACAGCTCACGTTAATGCCGATAAATTTTGGAATTCTGAGAAAGAAAGTCCCTTGTCTAAAGTCTAAGGTTCTTTTAATACCGGTTTCATTGTCGGTGAACGCACTATTTAGTTATATGAATAATATTTTTGACTCCTCAATTAGATCATTTTAAATACCTAGTCTATCCTTTTCCAAAACAACTCTAGTGGCTCTGTGAGCTGTAGGCCTCGCGAGTCTGTCTTTTTCGATTCTATTTTTTATTATCTATCGTTTTAATATAAAACCTTTAAACGAGCATTTCTAGTATTTCTTTTTTTTTTTTTTTTATATAATCTGAATCTCGGAAACGGCTCCAACGATTTTCATGAAATTTAGTATGCAGGGGCTTCGGGGGCGATAAATCGATCTAGCTAGGTTTAATTTTTAGAACTCAAGTAGAGCGGTCGCCCAGGTGCTTTTTTTAAACGAAAGATTTTTGCCCAAGCTGAAATTATGACGCTTCGCTAGCGCTTCGCACTCGCTCGGTTAATAATGTTGGAGTACCAGTAGATCTTACTTTTTAATATATCACATTAATACGAGTATTATAAAAGCGAAAGTTTGTGAGTGGGTGTGTGTGTGTGTTTGTATGTTTGTTACTTAATCACGCCAGAACGGCTGCACGGATCTGGATGAAATTTGGCACAGAGATAGATTATAGTCTGGAATAGAATATTGGCTTTATCCCGGTTCCTTTAGGGTAAACAACTCTTTTCACGCGGGCGAAGCCGCTGGCAGAAGCTAGTATTACATGAAGCGACTGCATTGAACACATAACTATGACACGATATCTTGCGAAAACACCCTGATACAAACAGTAAAACTCACATAACTTTATGACTAAGTACCATTATCCAATTACTGGTTGACCCGATATCCCGTGAAAAAACTAATTGTTTGCAATTAATTTGGAGTAATACCTATGTAATATCTAGCTAAAATACATAATTTAGGGTCTTTATTTTCTTTATGTCAATATTGTTATTACAATACTTCACCATTTTCAAGGCATTGGAATTATCATTACAGCCTAAAGACGTCCACTGCTGGACAAAGGCCTCCCCCAGGCGTCGCCACATTGATCGGTTCTGTGCGTCTCGCGTCGCGTGTTATAGGAACCGTCTTAGAACCGCGTACCTCATGAACACTGGTAAAGGAAACTGTGTTATTTCTATTGAAGATAGCGCTCAAATGGGCACCGTTAATAACTTTATTCTTTGTACAGTGTATTGGAGTGAGGCTGATAGAAAATGACTTCAGCTATTCGACGGCAGGTACTACAATAATCATAATTTTTATTTCTTCTCACAAAAACATGACCTTAGGAACTACTTATATAAATTCAATTTAAAAGGGAACATTTTGCAGTCAAGTGAGTGTGCGGAGCTGGTGTCTGTTATAGGTATCAATTTGTATTACAGATCGCCAGGTCCTAACCCCATGAACAACAGGTATAACAAAACAAATATTTAATTAAATAGACAAGCTTTCGACGGAATTTATAAACTAAACTATCATCATCGATATATGGTGGACATCCCACACTTACGCACTCAGCGTTTTGGGAATACTTTAATTGTGCGTACAGCTAAGGAGTGGAATTCCCTGCCGCAGTCTGTATTTCCTGATAGCTACAACTTGGGAGTCTTTAAGTCAAGAGTGAATAGGTTACTTCTAGACAAGCGTGCCCCATCGTCGACCACATCATCGCTTACCATCAGGTGAGATAGTGGTCAAACGCGAGCCTATCAATAATAATAAAAAGAACTGGTAAATTAAGGAGACAGATTCAGCAACGAAAAATAAATATCATAATGCTACGAAGCTCAATGTGAGTGTGAGTGTGCGTGGGTGTGTGTTGTGTGTGTGTGTATGAATGTATGTACGTGTCTTATGTGAGTGAGTGTGGTGGTGATAAAATGAGTGTGCGATTATACTCAGCTATCAAATGATATTTACTACTATAAAAGTTTATCTGTGGAAATGTAGTACTGCGTCTGCAACCAGTCCCTTACTACAACGCTACATTTGTTTTTAGAAAGAGAGTAGATTGACAGGAACCTATTTATTTTGTTATAAAGATTACAACCCTGATAGCAGAAGAAGCGATCTACCAAATAGGTTTTAAAGTATTGTTTTGTGCAGACAACCAATAACTTAAAGTTAGTTTAATAGGTAAGTAAGTAGACACCTATTTCGTAAGGTATCCAGAGGAGTGATGATAATATGCTCGCCCCCTTTTTCATGGGGCTAAACTAAACTGTGAAAATGTAAGTGTACTTCAGGTAGACCTCTGCCTAACCCTTCGGGGTACACAGGCGTTATGTTAAGTTGCAGTGGACTGGAATGATGCAGGGAGACACTGGCTTCAGCAATGGTTAACTGCGAGAGCCTACTAATATTATGAGTATACACGTAAAAGTCTGGAGATGTTTGGATGTGTGTCAAGCAATCACGGCTGGACTGTTGATGGAACTTAAAATTAAACTTGACACACTGATTGACTTTAACCTGGATTACGACAAAGGCTGCATTTGATCGCTGTATTGTCGTGGCTCGTGGCTAAATAATAACAGCCGCACGGGTCGATCTTCAAGGTTAAGCAACGCTTGACGAGGTCGGTCCGTGGATGGGTGACCATTTCAACATACAGAGTTTCCTCCGTGCCTCGGAAAGCACGTTAAGCCGTTGGTCCCGGCTGACATTTGAAGATCTTTGACAGTCGTTACGGGTAGTCAGAAGCCTGAGATCTGACACCAGCCTTGCCAAGGGGTATCGTGTTACCCAGTTACTGGGTTGTGGAGGTCTGATAGGCAGTCGCTCCATGTAAAACACTGGTACTCAGCTGAATCCGGTAAGACTGGGAGCCGACCCCAACAATAATTGGGAAAAAGGCTAGGCAGATGATGATTGTCGTGGCTATGCGGCACAGTTACTTCCCAAAACAACTATGTCCGGATGGTACCTGTGTGTGTATATTCTAAACTATTCTACCTGTGTCAGCTGGAAAGTAAATGTGCCGAGCCATCTCTCTGGCCATTCCCTCATAACGGGTCTCGTCGCTATTGTGGCGTACCCTAACCGACCTGTGACTGTCTTATCAATTCTTGCTCACCAGCTCAAGGGTGATCGACATTCATATTTTTGGCATCCATTCCTATGGTTTTTACAGAGACCCTTGTGCAAGGGTTTTCAATCACTATTTTCTACTATCGTGAACTGAACATCAATTAGTCAATAGACGTTTTATTAAAAAGCACATTCTATATAATGCAAAGACAATTCATAGTCAAACAGTCTTTTTTATACATATGCATTCAATATTATTTACAGCTGGAGTCTGTGTGACTGGCCGTCGGGTCAGACGAACAATAAACTAATTTTCAGTCAACTACCACTTTCGTCTTACTTAAATATTTCGGTAAAGGATTAGTAGCGGTGTATAAAAAGAGCTTCCACGAGAAATGTACGAGTCAGCATTTCCCGATAGTTACATCCTGAGAGTCTTTAAGTCAAGAGTGAATAGGTTACTTCTAGGCAAGCGTGCGTCATCGTCGACCACATCATCGCTTACCATCAGGTGAGATAGTGGTCAAACGCAAGCTGGTAATAATAATAAAAATAAACAAAGGGGCAAAGGCCTATTCTTATTTTGAGGAACAATTAGCATTTATTGTGTATACCCAAAATAATGGATATTATAAAGAGCTAAAATTGTTTGTTTATAAAGGGAAGGAAGTAATTCAGATAACGAAACTTCTTTTGCTGATATAGCGCTAACAATATCGTTGAGTGTACATAGAAAAACCTGCGTCATATCGTCAGTTACATTATTATTATTTATCCGTCCATCATAGATACCCTAACATATGACTCTGGGCGAAATGCATCATCATTTTTATCATCAAATTGCCTTAGACATAATACATAATACCTACATTATGCAAATAGACGACTCCGCGTATGTACAAGCAATTGGTATGAAATAAGCAGTACCTTTGTGCTCTTCAATCTGTATTATTACTTTTCTTTGTTACGTGTTTTTGTGTGTACATAAATAAATAATATAATGACGAATTATATGACATAATTATACAGAATGAGACTATATTGTGTCTCGAAAATATGCAGATTGAAAATAAAGAATTGAAGATGAAACAAGCCAAATTGACAACCTCTTAATTTTTTAAGTTGGTTAAAACAAATAAATAGGTGATTAGAAAGGAATGTGAGCAAATGACATGATTATTTCACAGATAATCTAATAGTACTTAAACAAGAATTAATTGTAATCATCACCATTAGAACAATGTTTTCAAAACATTTTTGTTTATTATATGATTTGCAAGCATGATTTTGAAGACATTAACAAAGTAAGTTAACAACAAACAATAAACAACACACCAACACACAAACACACACACATACACACACACAAACATACACTATCTGAGTAAACTTATAACTATTATTATTGTTTACAAAAGGCGACGGGAACTCCCGATCAGTGATGGAGAGACCCGAAGTGGGGATGGAAGGGGGTCATTAAGGGATGTGCAAGCGCATAAAAACATTGAAAATATTAAAATCGATCTCAGTTACCTGCCGGTAGTGAACAAGTTGTGGTGTTTTCTAGTTATTTTTGTGTTAATCTTCAAAAATGAGCCAATCTCAAGGTTGCGATATCTTCGAGGACGAGTTATATAAATTAGTAAGTATTAATATTTTCATCAACTATCTGAAGTAATAGTTTGAGTTTAGATTAATAATCCTTTTTTAATACCCTTTTATTAGTTTGGTATGTATGTATCTATGTAACGTGATTTTCACCGCCTTCAAAATGTCGGATAATTAGAAACTTTGCACATTTATCAAGGACCGATGACAATGCAATAATTTAATTAGTTCAGGATTAGCGATTGAACTAAAAATACTAATAATATTGCTATTTTTAATAGAAAACCAAACTGCTTGATGTCAATCGTTATAATATTTTATTGATGGTAAAAGTAGTCATTTTGAAAATACCTTAAAAAGCACCCCACGCTTATTAATATATATTTTTTTTGTTAATCACACTAGTCTTGATTTCAATTGATTAAAAATTCTTTTCTTCTTTATAGTTTGGTTTTCAATTAAACCATATTTTTTGTTTTTTAAACTATTATTTGTTTCTTTCAATATTTCTTTTGCCTGTATAACTAAGATATTTTCAAAATGACCTTCTTTTTCCAATATATGTCAATAAAATATTATAACAATCGACATCAAGCACCCCACGCTTTTTTATATTAAAATACATTATTCTATTAATCATACTATTCTTAATTTAAATTAATTAAATATTATTTTCTACTTTTCAGTTTGGTTTTCTATTAAAGCATGGTCTTTAGTTTTTTAAACTATTATTTATTTTATACTGTTTAGTTAAATGTACCATAAAAGCGTGATTTTTAGTTTTTAAGCGACCATTTATCACAGTGACATGAGTAGCTAATTAGCGTACCCTGGGCGTGACAGCCATTTCTCAGGCCTCCAGAACATTTACTTAATTCAAATTCAAATTTATTTATTTGCTAGAATGTAGGTTTACAAAGTATGAGCTTAAATCTATGACGGTCCCTTTACAATCTACCATTAAATATGGTGTGCTAATATTTAATTTTAGCTTGTACTATCACCTAAACTTATTTTCATTTAATTGAGAAAATAGACAGTAATAACAAAATGACCTCATGCATTCAAATCAAATAATCGAATAATTCAATTCATTAATATGTGTACCGTGTCTTCGGATATAACTAAAATTAAGCCATGCACATGTCTTAGCACGCGCCTTGATACTTGGCACTACCGGGTATCAGATATAAAAATCGCTAATCCTGAAGATCCCAGTAAGGATAACGGGACAAACTAATTAAATTATTGCAT
The DNA here is from genome assembly GCA_945859665.1 of Anorthoa munda. Classification (NCBI taxonomy): domain Eukaryota; kingdom Metazoa; phylum Arthropoda; class Insecta; order Lepidoptera; family Noctuidae; genus Anorthoa; species Anorthoa munda. Next base: position 921,434 of record OX243896.1, on the reverse strand, counting down.
TGCCATCGGTCCTTGATAAGTGTGCAAAGTTGCAAATCAATCCGATGTTCTCAAGGGGGTGAAAATCACGTTCAAAGATTCCGTTACATATAGATACATACATACTAAGCTAATAAAAGCGTGTTAAAATGTACATAATGTTCATACTTAATACTTATACTTATTACCTAACTTACTAATATTATAAATGCGAAAGTTTGAATGGATGTGTGGATGTAATACGTTTGTTACTCAATCACACCGGAGCAGCTGAAAGGATCTGGAAGGAATTAGGCACAGAGATAGATTGTAGTCTGGAATAGCACATATGCTACTTATCATCCCGGTATAATGTTCCCTTGGGATAAGAAAACAAGATTCACGCGAGCGAAGCCGCTGGCAGAAGCTAGTCTTACAATCACATCACACTAATATTAAAAACCGGCCAAGTGCGAGTCGGACTCGCGCACGAAGGGTTCCGTACCATTTTCACAAATAACGGCAAAAATATCACGCTTGTTGTATGGGAGCCCTACTCAAATATTTATTTTATTCTGTTTTTAGTATTTTATTATAGCGGCAACAGAAATACATCATCTGGGAAAATTTCAACTGTCTAGCTATCATGGTTCATGAGATACAGCCTAGTGACAGATATACAGACAGACGAGTCCCGTTTTTACCCTCTGGGTACGGAATCCTAAAAAGGCAAAAGTTTGTGAGTGTGTTTGTTAGTCTTTCGTCAAACTAATATTATAAATACGAAAGTTTGGATGCATGTGTGAATGTTTGTTACTCAATCACGTCAGAACGGCTGAACGAATCCGGATGAAATTTAGCACAGAGATAGATTATAGTCTAGAATATCACATAGGTTACTTTTTATCGCGGGAATGTGTTCCCTCGGGATAATTTTCGACATTCATGTAAGCGAAGCCTCTGGCAGAAGCTAGTCACGCTAATATTATAAAGGCGAAAGTTCGTGAGTGTGTGTGATTTTATGTTTGTTAGTTTTTCACGCAAAATCTTCTAAACGGACATGGATTCAATTTGGCACAGACATAGGTTATAGTCTGGAATAGCACATACGATACTTTATCCCGGGAATGTGTTATGTTATGTTGTGTTGTGTTATGTTGTTGTATTTGTATATTAGTGTGTGTGTTGTTTGTCTATTGTAAATGTAATAATTATATAGCATTGACTCTTTGCACGTTGGGTTACACTGTTAGTGCAAGGAGTAATTGAATTGAAATAAATAAATGTTCCCTTAAATAATTTTCGAAATTCACGCGGGCGGAGCCGCTGGCAGAAACTAGTAATATTATACATGCGAAAGTTTTGATGGATGTGTGTATATTTGTTACTCAATCGCGCCAGAATGGCTGAACGGATCTGCATGAAATTTAGCACAGATATAGATTACAGTCTGGGATAGCACATAGGCTTCTTTCATCCCGGCATAATGCTCCCTTGGTATAAGAAAACACTTTTCACGCGGGTAAAGCCGCTAACAGAAGCTAGTAAAACAATAAACATTATATCAATTACATAATTTTTAATCATAAAGTAGCTTAGTATTATTACCACAATCAATAGAGAACACAAAATTGACATTCCAATTAAAAATCAATTATAATTAAAAATTGCAATTTCTATTAGTGTGCAAGTGTTACATTGTTTGATGTTAAATAGTTTACTGTCATTATTTATTTTATTTGTGGTTATTAAATAGTGATATTGAAATGCGAAATTTTGTATGTTTGTGTTTCAATCTTGCAACAGATGAACAGATTTGAATGAAATTTTATAAACCGATTGTTTATAACCTGGATTAACGGCGTAGTAGGCGTTTCGGTCGGTTGAAACAGGAATATCATTACTATTATTACATACTTTTTATCGCGATAAACTCGATATAATGATCCCTTCATTAATAAAACTCTTTTCAAGCGAATGAAGACGCGGGCAGAAGCTACTTAATATTTTATAGAATAAAATATACTTTACTGTACACGAAAAAGTTACACATCTCATAAGCCTAAGTTTAACCAAATTGTATTACAACAACAAAAAAATTGAATTTTTAATTTGCCAAAAAGTACCCAGCCTGTATAACTAAGTATTCATTTAATTTTTTTTTGTCAACAGGAGATGAATTTACAAAGTATTAGACGGGCTTTAGTGCAACTGTTGGATAATGACGACATCCCGAATTACTGTTCGCCGCCAGCGAATCAGCTGCCAACACCTCGGTGGGTATGTATTCATGCATACGCCGACGCTGGAAGAGGATCCCCATGGCCGAAGGTGCAGAGTGCTGACACTGCACCTTCTGCCCGTCAAAAAAGCAGAGCCTTGTAAAGGCTCTCCAGCTCCGCTCCGACCCACTCAGCACCGCACGCACCCACTCAGCACCGCACCCACCCACTCAGCACCGCTCCGACCAACTCAGCACCGCTCCTACCCACACAGCACCTCTCTGACCCACTCAGCACCGCTCCGACCCACTCAGCACCGCTCCGACCAACTCAGCACCGCTCCGACCAACTCAGCACCGCGCCCACCCACTCAGCACCGCTCCAAAAAACTCAGCACCGCTCCCACCCACTTAGCACCGCTCCGACCAGCTGGAACCATCAACATCGTTCCGACCCACTGGAGCATGCAGCACTATCCCGATTCACTGGGATACCATCACCCCGACTCACTGGGGCACCACCGCATACAGTTCCGACTCACCGCGAGCTCTGCGACTTCCGGTTCCGACTCACGGGAACCAACTTTCCACTGGCCCAGCACGCTTCATAGGGTGCACGGACGACTCAACCTGCTATCGACCTACGGTCTTCGGAGGGGAGTGTTGTAGTGGCATCAACCACCGCCAACCGCGCCACTTACGAACTAATGACATGACGTAACACAAATCCTGCATCGCGCAAGCAAAGATTTCGGCGCGATTGGAACACATACAACAGTCCGATAACAACCGTAGGGCAGTTGGCCGGACCAGATACAACAACACCCGTCTGGTCGCAGGATCCTCCCTTTTCTATGGAGGTTTGTGGGACTTTATACTCTATTCCGCATACCTCTAAAACCCTATGTATCTTCGGGGCCTTGTTTTCCCGTTTCGGAAATAATTCTAGATTCGGTAAACTTGTCATGGCCGCCTATGCCAAGCTCCATATGGAGCCAATAAACATTTGTAGAAACAAAAGCGAGAGATAAACCCCTCGTTGCCGAGTGGACCGCAAATATTCTGTGTGTGCTTTTATCAAAAAAAAATAGAGGTAATCGAGCAATATCTTTTTAGCTATCTTCAGACCGGCCAAGGTGGTTGGGCAGTACTGTACCTGATAATTTATTGTAATGTTAAGAATTTTTGCATGCTAAAAGTTAGCAAAATGTGTGAAACCATTTGTATCTTATGTATGACCTAGGTCTTAGAATGTAAATCCTATATTTAATGTAAATTAAAGAATTCAATATTCAGACTATAGTTCCTAAGCCACTGCCTAGGTGGCAGTGCTATTAATTATAAAATTTTATTAATTAAATAATTTAATTTATTGATACAAAGTACAAAAAAATAAAAAGCTTTATTTATTATAATTCTAGATATAAGATCGTATGTTCAGTAACTGATAAAATTATTATACTCATAATAATTTTATCAGTTAGTTTAGTTTTATGTGTATAATTAATTGTACTTATACAAAATTAATTTTAAAATGAAACATTGTAATTATAGAATTCTGAATATTCCTTAATACTGATATCATCATCATCAATATTCTGGCCATAAATATTATGTTCTATTAGATGTAGTTATATTTGAATTAAGTATTAATTTATACATTGTATAAATACTTTTTTTAATATTTTTTGACTTAAGTAAAAAGTTACATAGTAAAAAGTAGTCATTATTTAATTATGGTTTTTCGATAATAAGTACTTATTAGACTTAATTTTATTTATTAAAAGTTATTTTAAACTGATAATAAAACTATGAACGAAAATATTTTTCATACATACTGAATTATTTTATTTTATTTACAAAATACCCGTATTAGTTCCAAGTAAACAATATATATTACATGTAAAATGACACCAAACTTCTAAAATAAAGTTTAGACGCTGGCACCTGGCCCAATTTACCAGTGAATGTAAATAAATAAATAATAGAAAATGGAGTTTCTTGTGCGTTCTTCTCCATAACAGTAGCTTGTTAAGGAGAAGAACGCACAAGAAACTCCATTTTCTATTCTATTTCCGAATGCACGGTAGAGTAAATTTTTATTACTTGTACATTTTTAATTTAGATTTAATCATGTTTGACGTTCAAAAGTGCCGCTTATTGGCCTAGTTGAAATAAATATATTTGACTTTGACTTTAATTAGTGGTAACGACCCCGAGTTGTGGGTCGCGTGGGTTCAAACCCAAGCAGCCGAAGTAATTATTTCATTGCCACTGCTCTAAAAACCAGCCAAGTTCGTGTTGGACTTCGCACATTTAGGTTTCCGTACCAAATGTATAATATATTGGTGTTCGTTAGTAAAATATACTTAATAATAAACATTATCAGCAAATTTCAAGTTCATAGGTCAATGGGTAGTTAAAAATATCTTTGGAATAATATTTTGTGACAGACGACGGACGGACACGTGATTGACAGCAATAGGGCTCCGTTTGAACCCTTCGGGTACGGGACCCTAAACATGCTGAAGGAAAACATCGTAAGGAAACCGCCATGTCCTGGAACCAAAAATTCGAAGACATGTGACATCCACCAACCCGCACTGGGTCCGCGTGGTGGACCGTAAGACCCATTCCCTCTCTGACAGAGTGGAGGCCTGCGTCCCAGCAGTGGGAACATTAAAAGGCTGATGATGATGTTGAAATTAATCATCTTTATTTCAACAATACACATTATGTATTATTGAAATTCGGCACTATTATTGTGCATAAAACTGGAGAATAAGCTTTGTATCTCGCCTTGCAATAATTCTAAGATCAATCCTGTATAGATGACCTACCGTCAATATTTGTTTAATAATCAAACGTATATTAAGGGTACGACACAAAACTAAAGCAGAATATTTACCCTCAATGGATTGACACTCTACAGAATATCCAAAAAACCTAAATGCGGCATTAGATCTACTAGTACTTGTCACCATATCATAAATATAATGAATGTCACAAAGTGAGTGCCCGTCATGTTAACACTGGCAGTCGTCGTCGGCTCAGTATCCAAAGAGAAAAAAGCCGTCAAAAATCGCGTGGTCGCCACGTGCTGTATCATATATGGACATTTTCCATTAATTACTTATTAAAATGACTGCAATTTACTCAAGTCTTTCGAAGTGAGGTGATTCGTCGAGTTATATTTTGAGACGGGTAAGTGATTCATGTTCTTGTAAGGTTGAAACAGATTGATAGACGCTAACCTAGTTCTGTTACTAGGAATTTTACTTTTTTTTGTTACTCATCCAATATGTTTTTATTGAAAACAGTATTCACTGTGGTTGTTGTTGAAAATATTTTAAAACGTGAAGGAGTTCCGATAGAAAAGTGGATAGTAACTTATATAAACTCACGCCTTTTTTCACGGGGGTGAGTAGAAACTAAAGAACGTTATCTGCTACGATCCTTACATACTCCCTTTACTTAATTCTGGATAGTTATCATGGCAATGTAAGAAGCAAGAAAAATATTTGTTTTTATATTCACAAGGAGGTAAACTAAACCAAATATTATAGACGCACAATTTTATGTTTTGTAGAAGGTACTGATCCGATTACAAAGAAATATTACACGGTTAGAACACTATACTATAGATGAGTGTCATATAATAGGCTAGACAAATATAAATATAATAACAAATATAATAACGACAAATAGGCTTTTTATTCAGAAAAAAAATACATACGGTCGAATATAAAACCTCCTCCTTTTTGGGAACTCTGTTAAAAATGCACGGCTACTGTAGAGTAGGCAAGTTACTGTTAATATGAGTAGCAAGGAAAATACCAAGATTGTATGTGTGTTTTACACATAGATAGAAATAATTTATAGTCTTCTTGATGATATAAAAATAACATGCGTGGGTATTTATCAACTAGGCCGTTTGTTCTCGACGCGACACATGACACGACAAAATGTGGTCACGATTCAGAGCTCCATATATTTGTATGGACCGTGTGTTCATTGTTCATTGCACGACACCGCACCACACGCGACACGATTTACAAATGCTTTTTAGCTATGTCGTCGATGCTGCTATATCGTCGCGACTTTTTGCGGTGACGATTTAGCGGCTGTACAAAACAAGTATGAGCTTGTTGACGACACGACACACCGTACCGCACGGCTCACTATCTCGCCTGATGTTAAGTAGTGATGTGGTCGAAGGTGAAGCACGCTTGCCTAGAAGTAACCTATTCACTCTTGACTTGAAGACCCCTAGGTTGTAGCTATCAGGAAAAAAAAAGGCCGGCAGGGAATTCCACTCCTTAGCTGTACGCAAAATGAAAGTATTTTCAAAACGCTTTGTGCGTATGGGTGGGATATCCACCATGTACCGATGGCGCATTGCCGTTCGTCTTGTAGTCCGATGATGGAAAGGGCTAGGCGGAATCAAATTGTGCAGTTCCATCGCACACTCCCCGAAATGTAACCCATAGAAAACCGACAGGCTGGCAACTCGTCGTTGGTGTCCAAGGCTCTGGAGCGTTGAGTCGACCAGCGTATCGTTGCCGATAAGTCACTTGGCCCGTCTGTCAATCAATTCAAGTGCATCAAGTTGGTACCTGGCAGATCCGTCCCAGAGGTGAGAGCAGTACTCCATGCATGACCGAACTTGCGCTTGATACAAGTTGAGCAGCTGTTCAGGCGTGGAGTACCGTCTCGCCAACATTTAATTAATACGTGTTTTTCGCGCACAGCACTACCGTGTCTTCGGATACACCTAAAAACTAAGCCATGCGCAAGTCTTAGCACGCGCCTTCATACTTGGCACAAAGACACTACCGGGTATAGGATATAAAAAAAAATCGCTAATCCTGACGAACCTGGTAAGGATAATGGGACAAACTATTTAAGTTTCAAATGAATTTGATGTTTTCAAGGGGGTGTAAATCACGTTTAAAGATTCCGTTACATATAGATACATACATACCAAGCTAATAAAAGCGTGCTAAAATGTACATAGTTATCTTACTTCTTACTTAATATTTACACTTATTACTTATCTTTCTAATATTATAAATGCGAAAGTTTGAATGGATGTGTGGATGTAATATGTTTGTTACTCAATCACGCTGGAACGGCAGAACGGATCTGGATGAAATTTGGCACAGAGATAGGTTGTAGTCTGGAATAGCACATATTCTACATACTACATTTTTCATCCCGATATAATGTTCTCTTGGGATAAGAAAACAAGTTTCACGCGGGTGAAGCCGCTAACAGAAGCTAGTAAAACAATAAACATAACTTCAATTACATAATGTTTAATCATAAAGTAGCTTAGTATTATTACCACAATCTATAGAGAAAACAAAATTGTCATTCTAATTAAATATCAATTACAATAGAAATGGAATTTCTATTAGTGTGCAAGTGTTACATTGTTTGATGTTAAATAGTTTACTGTCATTATATATTTTATTTTTGGCTATTTAAGTAGTGATATTTAAATAGAGCTTTAATCCTTCTAATATCATAAATATGAAAGTTTTTATGTTCTTGTTTTAATCACACAAAAACGACTGAACGGAAACTTTGCATACACATAGTTTATAACCTGGATTAACATATAATCGCGATAAACGCGATATAATGATACCTTGAATAATAAAACACTTTTCACGCGAATAAAGTCGCGGGTAGAAGCTTCTTATTTTATATGTATGTTAAAACCCTTCAACATCCATAGCCCAACTTCGCCCACTGCTGGGCATAAGCCTCTCTTTTCTTGTGCCAATCCCCACGGTCCTGTGCCAACACTGCCAATCTCAACAAGGTTTTGCCAAAATTTCAAAATGTTTTAAGACCCGCTTGTGTGCCAGTGTGCTTTGCTTACCATGACTAACGGTGCCAAGACTTGGACACACGCAAGAGGTTGTGCACAGAGAGCCATGGAGCGTTCCATGCTTGGAATTAGATTATTTGAATTAATTATGATAATCTAATTCCAAGCGAATGAACGTTGAAATTCGAAGATGTACTAAGGTCTTTGATATCGGTAAACGGGTAATGGAGCTCAAACGGAGTTGGGTAGGACACAAGTATCAAGGCGAGGTGATGGTAGAAGTCTTAGTTTAACAAAAATTGTATAACAAAAAAAAAATTGCCCAGAATTACCCAGCCTGTATAACTAAGTATTAATTTATTATATTGTTGTCAACAGGAGATGAATTTACAAAAAATAAGACTGGCTTTGATCCAGCTTATGGACGGTGAAGAAAGCTGCGAAGGATTTAAATATTATTCTCCGCCACATGCTAACTAGCTGCCAACGCCTCGGTGGGTAAGCAGCGATGCATACACTGACGCTGGAAGAGGAACACCCTTCGGCCCGTCAACAAAGCAGAGCCTTGTAAAGGCTCTCCTGCTCGACGCTAGCACCACTCAGCACCGCTCCGACCCTCTCAGCACAGCTAAGACCATCTGGAACCATCAACATCGCTCCGACCCACTGGAGCAAGCAGCACTATCGAATCGATTCACTGGGATATCATCACCCCGACTCACTGGGGCACCACCTGACCTACGGTCTCTTCTGTATGATCTATCTATGTATGACCTCAGTCTTAATATGTTAATCCTATATTTAAAGTAAAATAAACAAATTCAATATTCAGACTTGATAGTTCCGAAGCCACTGCCTAGGTGGCAGTGGCTTTAATTTTAAAAGTATTATTGTTAAATAGTTTAAATCATTGATTAAAAGAAAAACAAAACTTTTTTTTATAATAAGCTTTATTTATTTATTTATTCTAGGTATAAGATCGTATGTTTAGTAACTGATGAGTACAAAATGAATTGTAAAAAGTAACATTGTAGTTATAGCCATATCTATTCTGAATATTCCTTAATACTGATATCATCATCATCAATATTCTGACCATCAACTTTATGTTCTATTAGATGTAGTTATATTTAAATTAAGTATTAATTTATACATTGTGTGCATTTTTTTATATTTTTTTACTTGAAGTAAAAAATTACATAGTAAAAAGTAGACTAAATTTAATTTAGTTTTTTCGATAATAAGTACTAAGTCTTATTATTTTATTAAAAGTTATTTTAAACTGAGAATCAAACTATGAATAAAAATATTTTGCATACAAACTGAAATATTTTGTTTAATTTACAAAATCCAAGTAAACAATATATATTACATGTAAAATGACGCCAAACACATATTCCTAAAACAAAGTTTAGACGCTGTCACCTGGCACATTTTACCAGTGAATGTAAATAAATAATTTGTGGTAACGACCCCGAGTTGTGGGTCGCGTGGGTTCAAACCCAGGCAGGCGAAGGAATTATATTTCTTTACCACTGCTCTAAGACCGGCCAAGTTAGTAAAATATACTTAATAATAAAAATTGTGATATCCACCAACCCGCACTGGGCCTGCGTGGAGGATTAAGACCTATTCCCTCTGTTACAGAGAGGAGGCCTGCGTCCCAGCAGTGGGAAAATTAAAAGGCTGATGATGATGTTGAAATTAATCATCTTTATTTCAACAATACACATTATGTATTATTGAAATTCGGCACTATTATTGTGCAAAAAACTGGAGAATAAGCTTTGTATCTCGCCTTGCAATAATTCAAGAACAATCCTGCTTAGATGGCGTACCGTATATTGTTATGTATCGTACAATATTTGTTTAATAATAAAATAAGGGTACGACACAAAACTAAAGCAGAATATTTACCGTCAATGGATTGACACTCAACAGAATATCTTAAAAACCGTGGGTACTTGTCACCAAATCATAAATAAAATGAATGTCACAAAATGTGGTGCAAAAGTGCCCGTCATTTTAACACTGGCAGTCGTCATCGGCTCAGAGGAAAAAAAAAATCTAACTATATCGCGTGTCGCCACGAGCCCTATCATATCGACGTTTTACATTAATTACTTATTGTAATGACTCCTATTTACTAAAGTCTTTCAAAGTGAGGTGATTCGTCCAGTTGTATTATGAGAATGGTGAGTTATTCATATTCTTGTAAGGTTGAAACAGATTGATAGACGCTGACCTAGTTCTGTTACCAGGATTTTCACTATTTTTATATACTCGTCCAATATAGACACGCGGCAGAGTGACAAGCCAAGTTCAAGCAAAAAAGGAATTGGCGACGCAGCAGCTGTGTGTGATATTACACGAACTTTTTGGGGCCACTTTGTCATCTTAATTATTTTTAATTGAAAACAGTGTGCACTATGGTTTTAGTTGAAAATATTTAAAATAGTGAAAAAGATACGATAGAAAAGTGGATAGTAACTTATATAAACTAATGCTTTTTTTCACAGGGCTATGCAGAAACTAAATTACGTTATCTGCTACGATCCTTACATACCCCCTTTACTTAATTTTGGATAGTTATCATGGCAATGTAAGAAGCAAGAAAAATATTTGTTTTTATATTTACATGGAGGTAATCTAGACCAAATATTATAGACGCACAATTTTATGTTTTGTAGAAAGTACTGATCCGATTACAAAGATATATTTCACGGTTAGAAAACTATACTATAGATGAGTGTCATAAGGCTTTTTACTCAGAAAAAAAAATACAAAGACATACGGTAGAATATAAAACCTCCACCTTTTTGGGAACTCTGTTAAAAATGCACGGCTACTGTAGAGTAGGCAAGTTACTGTTAATATGAGTAGCAAGAAAAATTGCTGGGTTGTATGTATGTTTTACACATAGTTACAAATAATTATTATAGTCTTCTTGATGATAAAAAAATAACATGCGTGGGTATTTATCAACTAGGCCGTTTGTTCTCGACGCGACACATGACACGACAAAATGTGTCACGATTCAGAGCTATAGAGCTCAGAGCATATATTTGTATGGACCGTTTTTCATTGCACGACATCGCACCACACGCGACACGTGTTGTCGATGCCGCTATATCGTCGCGACTTTTTAGCGGTGACGATTTAGCGTCTGTACAAAACAAGTATGAGCTTGTTGACGACACCACACACCGCACCGCACGGCTCACGCGTGGTTCGTTACTCACTCGCTTATAAAAAAATACAAGTGCACTGCAGTTTTGTTGCAGAATCGTGTCTAGTGAACAAACAAACGGACGACAGACCGTCTCCAGTGTGTAGTGCGTTAAAAATCGTGACCATGAAACCGTGTCGTGCGGTGCCTCGTGATCAAACGACCTTGCACGAATTGTATTGTATCATTCCCAATCATTCACTTGTTTTTTGGCATTCTTATACAAGGGTCATTTTATCATCGGTAACGATTGTAAAAGGATTAAAATATTTAGGATTGACTACGCGGATAAATTTGAAAGAGAGTTACCGTGGCCCTGGCACAAGCAACTGATGGAAAACTGGTGGAATTTTGTCAGTAAAAGTTTGACACGCCCTCCCGCTTAACCCAGAGCGGGAGAAGTCATTGTATAATATCCCATCCCAAAAAAAAAGGATTCATACGCGACACTTCGGTTACACCACGTCATCCTCTTACATTTTGGACGTTTCAACAATTAACTCACATATTAACTTCTTGAGGGTACTTCAACATCTATTCACGTAACAAGTTTGAAAAAATGTGTGACCATTTTTAGGCGCACGCACCACGCATCGTAGCACGTGAATGCGTGTTTTAAAGTTGCTTGTAAGTCTCCATTTGTATAGAAAAACGCACGCAAGTACGCGCGTAGGTGCGTTTTCACGCAACATGCAGCGTGATGCGTGGCAGTGTGATAGTCGCCTTAGTAATGAAATAATCTATCCTTACTTATGCATGTAACTAGCCTTAGTTTAAGAAAAAAAAGTTGCGAGTTGGACTCGCTTCCGAAGGTACCACCATTGTCGCAAAAAAACTGCAAAAATATCACGTTTGTTTTATGAGAGCCCCACTTAAATATTTATTTTATTCGGTTTTTAGTATTTTTTGTTACACAGAAATACATTATCTGTAAAAATTTCAACTGTCTAGCTATCATGGTTCATGAGATACAGCCTGGTGAAGACGGACAGACAGACAGACGGCTCGTGGAGTCTTAGAAATAGGGTTTTTACCCCTTGGGTACGGAACCTTAATTATATCAAGAACAAAAATAAGTGGTAATATTTTGATGAAAAAACGTATCCAGCGTGTAGAAACTGTACAGCTGAATTATTATTAACACCTCACCAGTTAGGTGCGCGTCTGCCTAAAGGTGAACGCGCACCTATCCGCGCCGCAGGAGCCGCACGTGCCGCAGTCATCGCATTTTCTCAAGGCCCCGCGCAATCAGCATCGTACGCGCCGAACGCGCCGAACGCGCCACATGCACAGTGTTGTCGGTATCATAATCATATTCACTTCTGTATATCTTATTATATGAATATTTTTTGTATACGTAGTGTACTATGGCACTTGATTCTGTTATTGTCGGTTGCCTATTGTTAAAAGATCCGGTGTCCCACTACAGACTCTCGAAAGCATTCATGTCATATGAAAAAATGCTAGAAATTATAGCAAAAATAATAAGCTACCAGTTTTGTTAAATAGTAGCCGAAAAATAGCTTGATTTAGCTATAAAGTAGCTAAGTTGGCATCACTGTACGCATGATGTCTCCACGCCGCCCGCACCGCTCTCGCCGCAAGCATCGAACGCGCCGAATCTGATGACGTTATCAGCACGCGCTGGTGGAATCCGTATACCTACAGCATTTTGGTGAAATGCGGCTCGTGCGGCGTGGATAGGTGCGCGAGGCTGCATACGATTTCATATAAAGATTTATAAAATGCGATGACTGCGGCGCGTGCGGCTCTTGCGGTGCGTCTATGTGCGCGTTCACCTTAACCCACTGGGGAACGCAATTAAATTATGTGTAAATAAAAAATAATTTTATATTTTATTGCCAACAGGTTGGCAAGTTGCAAGACTTTCGGTGGGACTTAATCGAATTGCTAGAGAGCGACTTTACCCTTAATGATAATCATGCTGCTCCATAAAATAAACTATTCTTCTGTAAGTTCTAAGTATATTACAAGCCTCCGTATTTCAACAACAAAAATAATTGGTAATAATTTTATATAGAGTAGTGGTGGCCCAGTGGTAACGGTCCCGACTTACGTGTGTCGTGGGTCATGGGTTCGAACCCAGGCAAGCACATTACTTTGAGTAAATTATTTCATCACCACTGCTCTAAAAACGGTCAACGAAAACATCGTGAGGAATGGGCACGTCTTAGAACCAAAAATTAGAAGACATGTAACATCCACCTAATCGCACTCAGCCCGCGTGGTGGAGTAAGGCCCATTCCCCCTGACATAGAGGGGGCCTGTGGCATTGGGAACATTAAAAGTGTGATGGTGATTTGATGGAAAGAAGCCCGTATAAACTGTACAGCTAAGTAATAATAAATTTATCTTTTCTTGACAACAGGAGTTCAACATACAAAACATTCTGCGGGACTCGATCGAGAACGATCATACCACCAAACATAATCATGCTATTCCACCATCAATCCATTAACCGACAGCGCGATGCCTCGACATCATACCCTCAATGATAATCACGCTCTATCACCAGCAATCCGACTACCGACACCGCGATGGCTCGCCATGATGACACGCGCAAAAACTGCTACAGAACAACTCTCGCCGCGATCTATCTATATGTGTAAGAAATGCCTTTTCTGCGATGGAAAGAAAAGAAAAGAAAGAAAGAAAAAGTGTTTATTTGTCACAAAACGACATACAATATAGGAACATACTTAAGCTAATTCACAATAATAAATAATTATAATAAAAATAATAATTATTAAATTATTATAATTATTATTTATTTATTTATTTATATACACTTTATTGTACCAAGATAAAAAGATTACATACGGAAACCTTAAAGTAACAAGAAACATACAACAGGCGGCCTTATCGCGTTCAGCGATCTCTTCCAGGCAACCCAGAATGGTATTATTAGTATTATGGTATTATTATTGTAATAATAATTATAATAATTATTTTATTATTTTTATTTCTTTCACATATTGTAAATGGAGGCGAGACTTTTACCGAATCTATTTTGGGTGTTAGTTTTCTACCAGGGCAACTATTGGACCTGCTCGTTCCCGAAGTCCTAATTGCGTGAAGAAAATTGAAATTTCGGGAAGGCCCCAAAATAACTATTCCATCCCGTTTTCACCACCGTTTTCCACCGCTTTTAACATGAACTTGTGGTATTCCACATTCGCAAGTTGATGTTCAAAACTGGATCATGATGAGTACATTCCGTTGTGAAAAAAAAAGACGTGTGGCACTCGGGGACTGCCGCGGTAAAGCTATTGCATAGCATTTTGTATCAACTTATGCTATTATATTTTTTTTTTATTTTTTTTTTTTATTCATGCAGTATTGCTTTTTCTTTGAGTTACACTTTTTGAGCGTGGTGACCGATAAGAAAACAAATTTTTCTATTATTAAATAAATAAAAATAGTTAATATTGTTTATTAAACGAAAATATCTAGGTATAAATAATAGGTATAAATAATTAGGTATAAATAGTGTAATGACACACCAAAACAATATTCATTTATAAAAAAATAACAATATTAAGAAGTGATTATCGAATTTCGCGCGATGTACATTTATATAGATATAATATCATATATACTTTCTCTACGCGGCATTCAAGCCACACCTCCTTACCCGTCGGAGTGGGGAGCGTGAGGTTTTTTTCGTTACGGAATTTCTGGATTCGGTCCCCGCGCTCAAGGCCCGCGATAGAAGCTATGCAATAGCTTAAAAGTGTTGGATTAGGCTTTATGGTTTTTAAGCCACAGCCTAGGTAGCTATTTTAAAATCAATCTGTGTGTGTGAATTCTAGGTATAAGATCTTATTTTTAATATTTTGTTGTTTTTATAATGTCTTGTCAAGTGATGTTAGAAGTGAGTTAAGACTGTATGCAAATTTTTGTATTGTATAAACTCAATTTCTTTTAGTATTATATAATTGCACAGCACATGTGTGAGTACTATGTTCCGACTGTAGATAAATCTACCATTCACTGTACCTATATGTCGTTCGTTGACTTCTGTGTGCCCTGGCAGTTGAGTGTGTCATGCTCTCTCTAATTTCTCTCTGATGGTGGCACATGTGTTGGATCATTCGGTTCCCTTCATGATGGTTGAGCTGAGTGGTGCCGATCCATGCGTCATGTTCGTGAACGGGCGCCATCAGTTGGGATTGGTCATAACTTAGCTGTCTCGGCCTGTTAAAGTGCTTTTTTTTTTTTTAATTATTTGTTACTCTAGACGCTTTTACGTACACGTCTTTTTACATCGTTCTCACATATATGTATTTTTTCAACAAGAATGATGTAACCAAAAACTTGTAATTAAAACTGATGGAAAAGAGTGTCCGGGGAGTTTCTTGCAAATTCTTCTCCATTGAGACCTACAGACGCTTGCGAATTTGCAACTAGAGTCATCTTTTTATTAATTTTTTGTTTGACAATTCAAAAGTACTTCTAAAGTTTAATTGAAATAAATACCTTGATTTTGATTTTTTTGATTTTGTGAACTGTGTTTTAAAGTTATTTTAATTTGTGATTGGCATGTGAAAAATCTGAAAACTGCCTATATTTTTTTTAAATCTATTAATTATTTTTTTTTTGTATAATTGTTCTCTTCTACCTATATTTAACTATCTTTCGTCAATTGTTTATCTTTTTTGTATCTTAATTTAATGTTTTATATCTTTGTTTTGTTTTGATATTCCGTTATTATTTTATTGGTATAAAATAATAACCATTTTTAACGTCAACTTGCGAATAAGGTCTTCCACATCCGCAAGTTGATCTTAAAAATGGTTTACGGAGTGCATTGCGCTGCGAAAAAAATGCTAGATCAGGTATAGATAAGGTGCAAATCTGAACGTCCTTAATTTAATTTTTCTTTCTTAACTAAAAAGGAATAAATATTTATTCCTTTTTAGTTTCAATGTTTTCTTACCTAATGTTTGTCTAGTCTATTTAATGTTTTCAATACAGGGTGGCCAAATCGGATGTATAAAACTTTAAATTAAGTTCTTCATTTTGTTACTCAAAAATGTACCCAATTTTTTTATTACAACCTTTTATTTAATAAATTAGAAAGATTGACTCTTAAAAACCTGTACCTGCACTACCCTTTGGGTACGGAACCCTAAAAAGCAAACATGGTGGATTTTGGGCGCCATGTTGTGGGAGTCCTAATTCTTTTCCTCCAAACTCATCGAGTGGGGTATCAAAATGAAGGGGTTTTAGAGGTGATTACAAAAATACAACACACACACATCTATGTTTAAAAATAATTAGAAATAAAATTATAACTTAAAAGATGTAAATTAAAAAAGTTAATAAAATCTAAATACATGACTGCTGACGCAAACTAAAAAGATGTACTTAAACGAGAAGAAAATCAGTCGGAGGATACAAATATGGTTTTAGTCAGTCAGCTCGTGAATATGTATCATATTCCCCAAGGGCCACCAGTCGAATATAGAATCTCCTCCTTTTTAGGAATTCGGTTAAATAATATTCTGTAAATCGATTAGATGGTCGGTCGAGAAATGATGTTTCAAGATAATAGGCCTACGCGCTGACGACTATTTTGATTTTTGAGATTTTGATGCATCGAGGTAGTGAACTGTCGCGCTCATAATTTATCGATTTCAAGTACTATCGAGTAAACGTTTTCGAGCAAGTGTTATTCGATCTAACGTCATTCGATTTCAAGTAGGGAACCCCATTGGAAGGCGTCCCTGTAAATGGAGTTACGACCTATTCAAGGCTGCGGGAGTACGGTGGAACCGAGACGCACAGGACCGAACGGGTTCTTGCATCCACCGGACTCCCGCAGCCTTGACCAGTTCGTAACTCCATTTTAGGCCTTATTACACTACACGGTATTCAGGGCCCTAAACTCTAATTTAGGGTAGTGTAATAACTGTTAGGGAGTTAGGGTTCTCATAATATCGACCTTATTGCTTCGGGATGATTTAGTGACCCGGTATTCAGGGCCCTGAATACCGTGTAGTGTAATAAGCCCTTTACAACAACGCCTTCCAATGTGAAAAATGTTGAGCGTATTGAGACAGTGAAAACAAATCGTCAAATTTTCAATATTTAAGTTTCCAGTCCATCGACTTCTTTTGCCATCATGAAGGAATGCCCGACACACATGATCCAGTTTACCGTCAAGTTTGCAGCGCGCTTGACGTGGCGTTCGGTAAATTGGAAGGTGTATGGCTATCAGTACGCATGACAAATCATTTAAAAATACAAAAATAGTAGGCCACCGGTATCGGGAACAGGGTCCAAGCTACCGGTGGTCAGGGCTCCTGAGAGAGGAACCTCCTGACTATACGCGCCGTGTCCAGGAGTACCGCCTTCTGATCCAGCTGCCCACTGCCCAACGAGAGCCTCCTCAGATGTTCGTCGAGGCTCTTTGCTATTATTACTTACATATAAAGAGAGAGGCAGGGAGGTTAAGAGTACTGGTTTCGAGTAAATAATAAGAACCAAGAAAAACAACTGTTTCACCAACAGTTTACTGGCTTCCAAAGCACTGCAAAGTGCATTACAACTTTAATTTCGGAAGTCGGTGTAAAAATAAAGAAACAGTACCAAAGACACCTAAGACGACCCACTGACCCAACGACTTCCCATTTTCGCTTGTGTGTTTAAGACGGGGATCCACGCGACATAAAATGCTTTTTCTATCGTTTCAAAGTTGGTAGAATTAAGAAAGTAGTTTCGCATTCGGTTGGCGCGCGGCGGTTGATAATAATTTATTTATTTATTAAAAACTTTATGCATAAGTACAAAGGCAGACTTAATGCCTTAGGCATTTTCTACCAGTCGACCTTAGGGTGGTGCAGAGATAAAACAAGGCAGGTGTAACTTAATGATATGATGAATAGAGAAAAGAGTATATAACATATAAAAAAAAGGAATGATAAATATATACTTAGATACATACATACATATAAATAACGTTATAGAGAATCCGAAACGAACAAATCAATTTTGTGATGATTCTACAAATTTCTTGCGAATGTGCTCACGCCGCGTCTACCAATAATTGTTATCGGTGGTAGAATATAACTTTTTCTAGGCCCTCATACATATTTGTGGAAAGGTATATGTTGAAAATAAAATATAAATGTTCAGTTGAACTTTTAACTAAAACAAATTGAATATATAATAAGATTTAAAATGGTGGTTGCTGACTTGCTAGCCTGACCTTGTGATAAATAGTTTGATACCTTATTATTTGGGTTTAGTGTTCGTTACCTCATCAGGTTAGGTAGTTCAACTACCAAAAGAGTTCAAATCGTAACCATGTAGTAACACACATACGTACAAAAACTCGCGCCTTTGCCCCGAGGTGTAGTCGTACACGAACGCAGGGTATGAGTACTGCGCATCTGGTCTTTCTGAAGAACATCGCCAATAATATCTGTGTGACATTCTAGGATGTATTAACTTATTATTTGTTGCCAACAGGATTTCAACCCACATACAAGCCATTCGTCGGGACTTGATCCAACTGCTAGAGATCGACCAAACCCGTAATGGACACAGAAAAGCAAGTTTAGAAAAATCTCGCATGGTTGACCTACCTTCGATATTAATATAGTAGGTATCATAAATGCAAGGTACATTCTTAAACACACACTAATCTATATATATAAAAGAAAGTCGTGTTAGTTACACTATTTATAACTCAAGAACGGCTGAACCGATTTGTCTGAAAATTGGTAGGGAGGTAACTAAGAACCAGGAGAAGGACATAGGATACTTATTTTTATCCCGTTTAGGGTAGGGTAGAGTAGGGTAAGTAGGGTAGGGTAGGTAGGGTATGGTAGGTATGTAGGTATGTAGGTAGGGTAGGTAGGGTAGGTAGGGTAGGTAGGGTAGGTAGGGTAGGTAGGGTAGGTAGGGTAGGTAGGGTAGGTAGGGTAGGTAGGGTAGGTAGGGTAGGTAGGGTAGGTAGGGTAGGTAGGGTAGGTAGGGTAGGTAGGGTAGGTAGGGTAGGTAGGGTAGGTAGGGTAGGTAGGGTAGGTAGGGTAGGTAGGGTAGGTAGGGTAGGTAGGGTAGGTAGGGTAGGTAGGGTAGGTAGGGTAGGTAGGGTAGGTAGGGTAGGTAGGGTAGGTAGGGTAGGTAGGGTAGGTAGGGTAGGTAGGGTAGGTAGGGTAGGTAGGGTAGGTAGGGTAGGTAGGGTAGGTAGGGTAGGTAGGGTAGGTAGGGTAGGTAGGGTAGGTAGGGTAGGTAGGGTAGGTAGGGTAGGTAGGGTAGGTAGGGTAGGTAGGGTAGGTAGGGTAGGTAGGGTAGGTAGGGTAGGTAGGGTAGGTAGGGTAGGTAGGGTAGGTAGGGTAGGTAGGGTAGGTAGGGTAGGTAGGGTAGGTAGGGTAGGTAGGGTAGGTAGGGTAGGTAGGGTAGGTAGGGTAGGTAGGGTAGGTAGGGTAGGTAGGGTAGGTAGGGTAGGTAGGGTAGGTAGGGTAGGTAGGGTAGGTAGGGTAGGTAGGGTAGGTAGGGTAGGTAGGGTAGGTAGGGTAGGTAGGGTAGGTAGGGTAGGTAGGGTAGGTAGGGTAGGTAGGGTAGGTAGGGTAGGTAGGGTAGGTAGGGTAGGTAGGGTAGGTAGGGTAGGTAGGGTAGGTAGGGTAGGTAGGGTAGGTAGGGTAGGTAGGGTAGGTAGGGTAGGTAGGGTAGGTAGGGTAGGTAGGGTAGGTAGGGTAGGTAGGGTAGGTAGGGTAGGTAGGGTAGGTAGGGTAGGTAGGGTAGGTAGGGTAGGTAGGGTAGGTAGGGTAGGTAGGGTAGGTAGGGTAGGTAGGGTAGGTAGGGTAGGTAGGGTAGGTAGGGTAGGTAGGGTAGGTAGGGTAGGTAGGGTAGGTAGGGTAGGTAGGGTAGGTAGGGTAGGTAGGGTAGGTAGGGTAGGTAGGGTAGGTAGGGTAGGTAGGGTAGGTAGGGTAGGTAGGGTAGGTAGGGTAGGTAGGGTAGGTAGGGTAGGTAGGGTAGGTAGGGTAGGTAGGGTAGGTAGGGTAGGTAGGGTAGGTAGGGTAGGTAGGGTAGGTAGGGTAGGTAGGGTAGGTAGGGTAGGTAGGGTAGGTAGGGTAGGTAGGGTAGGTAGGGTAGGTAGGGTAGGTAGGGTAGGTAGGGTAGGTAGGGTAGGTAGGGTAGGTAGGGTAGGTAGGGTAGGTAGGGTAGGTAGGGTAGGTAGGGTAGGTAGGGTAGGTAGGGTAGGTAGGGTAGGTAGGGTAGGTAGGGTAGGTAGGGTAGGTAGGGTAGGTAGGGTAGGTAGGGTAGGTAGGGTAGGTAGGGTAGGTAGGGTAGGTAGGGTAGGTAGGGTAGGTAGGGTAGGTAGGGTAGGTAGGGTAGGTAGGGTAGGTAGGGTAGGTAGGGTAGGTAGGGTAGGTAGGGTAGGTAGGGTAGGTAGGGTAGGTAGGGTAGGTAGGGTAGGTAGGGTAGGTAGGGTAGGTAGGGTAGGTAGGGTAGGTAGGGTAGGTAGGGTAGGTAGGGTAGGTAGGGTAGGTAGGGTAGGTAGGGTAGGTAGGGTAGGTAGGGTAGGTAGGGTAGGTAGGGTAGGTAGGGTAGGTAGGGTAGGTAGGGTAGGTAGGGTAGGTAGGGTAGGTAGGGTAGGTAGGGTAGGTAGGGTAGGTAGGGTAGGTAGGGTAGGTAGGGTAGGTAGGGTAGGTAGGGTAGGTAGGGTAGGTAGGGTAGGTAGGGTAGGTAGGGTAGGTAGGGTAGGTAGGGTAGGTAGGGTAGGTAGGGTAGGTAGGGTAGGTAGGGTAGGTAGGGTAGGTAGGGTAGGTAGGGTAGGTAGGGTAGGTAGGGTAGGTAGGGTAGGTAGGGTAGGTAGGGTAGGTAGGGTAGGTAGGGTAGGTAGGGTAGGTAGGGTAGGTAGGGTAGGTAGGGTAGGTAGGGTAGGTAGGGTAGGTAGGGTAGGTAGGGTAGGTAGGGTAGGTAGGGTAGGTAGGGTAGGTAGGGTAGGTAGGGTAGGTAGGGTAGGTAGGGTAGGTAGGGTAGGTAGGGTAGGTAGGGTAGGTAGGGTAGGTAGGGTAGGTAGGGTAGGTAGGGTAGGTAGGGTAGGTAGGGTAGGTAGGGTAGGTAGGGTAGGTAGGGTAGGTAGGGTAGGTAGGGTAGGTAGGGTAGGTAGGGTAGGTAGGGTAGGTAGGGTAGGTAGGGTAGGTAGGGTAGGTAGGGTAGGTAGGGTAGGTAGGGTAGGTAGGGTAGGTAGGGTAGGTAGGGTAGGTAGGGTAGGTAGGGTAGGTAGGGTAGGTAGGGTAGGTAGGGTAGGTAGGGTAGGTAGGGTAGGTAGGGTAGGTAGGGTAGGTAGGGTAGGTAGGGTAGGTAGGGTAGGTAGGGTAGGTAGGGTAGGTAGGGTAGGTAGGGTAGGTAGGGTAGGTAGGGTAGGTAGGGTAGGTAGGGTAGGTAGGGTAGGTAGGGTAGGTAGGGTAGGTAGGGTAGGTAGGGTAGGTAGGGTAGGTAGGGTAGGTAGGGTAGGTAGGGTAGGTAGGGTAGGTAGGGTAGGTAGGGTAGGTAGGGTAGGTAGGGTAGGTAGGGTAGGTAGGGTAGGTAGGGTAGGTAGGGTAGGGTAGGTAGTGTAGGGTAGTTATGGTAGGGTAGGTAGGGTAGGGTAGTTAGTGTAGGGTTGTTAGGGTAGGGTTGGTAGGGAATGTTTGGTGTTTTTATGGCAAAACTAAGTTTGCCGGGTCAGCTAGTTTTATATAAAGATACAAGACGGTTTAAACTGTACCACTAACTGTATAAAAGTGTCTAATAATGTATTATTTTATGGCCAACAGGGATCCAATTCCAAGTTGCAAAGCGTTCGGTGGGAGTTGAGAACGACCAAACCATTACCATGACCTCAAAGATCATGCAGACATGGAACAGGAATGGAGGACGGATGGGCGAATATTTGTCACTCCTAGATTGGAGCGATGCTCGCATACGGTAAAGATTACACTTTTATAGCTGTACTCGCATAGTGTGTGGGCTTACTATCTCTTTGTACACCTATTGCCTTAGGTAAGGGTAATTCGGGGCTGCGGGCTTATTTCGGGGGTTAAGTTCCCATGCTATTATCCATACCAATATTATAAATGCGAAAGTAACTCTGTTGTTACCTTTTCACGACTAAACGGCTGAACCAATTTATATGAAGTTTTGTATGGCGATATTTTGATATAGTCCTCGCCAAACTTCTAGGCCGCCCTAAAGTTGGCTACAATGGCTGCGCAGTAGTAAATCTCATACAAAAACAGTACCGTTTCGTGCCTCGCGCATCCGGTAAACCAACTTCAGGGCGGCCAAGAAGTTTGGCGAGGACTATACCCTAGAAGAAGGACATAGGATAGTTTTTATTGCGCTAGTGTGTTCCCAAGGGATGATAAAACAACAAAAAATAATCTTTCTACACTAATATTAAAAAGAGGTAAGATTTGATTGTTTCTACGTTTGTTTGTAACAGATAAACTCAAAAACGACTTAACCGATTTTATGGAAAGCTAAATTTTTCCGGCGTAACATAGGCATAATTATTTTTTTTTTGAAATCCTTCCGAAAATAGCAATAATGTAACAAAAGGTCTCATTTGCTTCAATAAGTAAAATCTTAAATGTTGAACACATTCAGTACTATGATTTTGCAAAAAACTGGCGAAACCTTCTATCACGTTTTGCAATTTTATTCAAAGAATTTGTTTAAATATCATATTGTCAATATTTTACCCACAATAAATTGACATGCTACAAATATCCAAAAAATGTGAGTACTTGTGAAACGAGTAAAATGATTGCGTCACAAAGTTAGTGTCCGTCTGTGTAGACGGCGCCGCCGCGCTGGTGATGTCGCGCGGTCGCAAAATTTTACATTTATTGTAATTAATACAATTTACTTATTATAATCATAGTGAAGTTACTTTTTATTTTCGTGTCACGGTACATATTTAATCATATTGTTTGGGCCCTGGATGTGACCACTTTAATTGGAGGCGTTGTTCATATCATCAAAGGTACATACATGTTTTGAAGTGAGGTTATTCGAGTTTTAAAACAATAGGTAAGTTAAATCATGTTCCTGTTGTAAAGATTAATAGGGTTTTTTGTAACTGTGTTAGTGCTTTCTTAATGGAAATATTGTCGACTTAGGAGCGGAATGGTGAAGAAGTTTTGTGCCTAGATAATAAACTAATACCAGCCTGTACAAACCCACAAACACACGCAGGGCAAATGCCTTTTCTCATAAGAGAAGGCATGAGCATTAACCGGTAACGCTATACGCATAAATGTCGTGGTACCTAGACAATTGAAAATGTGTTTTAAATTTGTTGTTTTAATCCTTAGCGAAACAATAGTAAAACAATGGCGTCGCGCCTGATTCAGGCGTCATGAGTATCGTGACAGGCTCAATAAAATAGGCTTTTCAAAAGCTTCTGTTAGTTTCAAATCTTGCAACTGAATTTTAAATATCCCTAACCGATTGAGTTGAAATTTGGCAAACACCGCGCCGTTACGTTTGTATGACAATATACGACATTAGCTTAGAGACATCATTCTAAATCCAATATGGCGGGATCCCAAAGATGGCTGATCAATTAATTTTCATACATGACCAAGATATGGGTATCCATTGAAAGGGTTTGGTAAGAGGAATACGAAAAAGCTTTTTTAAGATTTTAAGTAAAGATTTACGTATCGATGGAGTTATTAGTCTTGAAGATAAAAATACCTTGCGTGGATATGAATTAGTTGTCCTGTTAGATAAATTGTGTTGTCTTTTTTATACCCTATAGGCTCGCGCTTGACCACTATCTCAACTGATGCTAAGCGATGATGTGGTCGAAATATTTCACTTTAATCGTTATTAATCTTAAATCATTCCAAATATTTAATTGCATATTACAATTTTTTATGCTAGGAAGGGCATATTGTTTGATGCGGTTGACCACATGTACAGCTTGCCGAAAATCGATATCCATACTAATATTATAAATGTCTGACCGTTACCTTTTCATATCTCAACGGCTGAACAGATTTTGATTAAATTTGGCACACAGTCTAAAAACGGTGAAACAAAAATCATGTGGAAACTGGCATGTCCTAGAAGCAAAAATTCGAAGACAAGTGACATCCACCAACCCGCTCTGGACTGAGGCCTGTGTACTGTGTAATGATGATAGCACACGGATAGAACCTAGGCGGCCAGAAGCTAGTTGTTAATAAAATATCACTTTGTCTAGGACTTTACGGTACGAGCTTGGTACGAGTAAAATTATATTCTGAGAGTTTAATTGAAGTCTTCTAAAACAAAGTGAATAATAATATAATTAATATGTATTCGTTTATTTTGGACTATGCTGACATCAGTAAAGAAAATCATTATGAGGAAGCTTGGACTTAGTTAATAATATAAGTTTGAAATCGCTCGTGCCTTCTCTGTATAAGAAGATGCCTTTCCCCTGCAGTGGGACAGTAAAATTCTAGTATTATTATACTATTATATAATACAATTTGGAAAGGTGTCCGCGGCTTATTCGATACTAGCTTCGCTCGCGTGAATGTCGAAAATTATCCCGAGGGAACATATTTCCGGGATAAATAGTATCCTATGTGCTATTCCTGACTATAATCTACCTCTGTGTCACAATCTTTCGTCTTTATAATATTAGTGTGACGTTTCTCATTAGGTTTACTTTAGGAAACCTTCAAATCAATATTGTAGTAATATTAATAAAATTTACCTTTTAACGTTCCGTCTGCTGGAACACAGCCCTCCTCTCACAGTCCAGGTTATAAATAAAAATATATAAATTGTGTATTGAAACTAAAACCATTTGCTCAGTCAATCACTTACGAACAACTTTATGCAAAATTACAAATTCATATTTAGCGAGTAACAATGTATGTTAGTAATATTTGTAATGAATGCTGGCACCCAAAGAAAGATTAAACTTGTGTTATGGGTACCAAGGTACAAGGTACTCACATTTGTGTTGCATATCAAAAGTTTGTAGATAGTTGTCATACGCCTTCGAAATTTTGGTTCTAGAACATGCCTTCACCTTTTTAGAACAGTGATGATGCAATAGTTTACACAAAGTAAAGTGACCAAGATCTAATAAACGAATAGGTCGGGGCTGTAACCACTGAGCCATCTCTGCTCTACTGTTATATTTTAATAAAACTAATAAGTAATCATCATCATTTCAGCTGAAAGACGTCCACTGCTGGACACAGGCCACAAGTGTCACCACATCGACCGCCGTGCTTGTCTCGCATCAGGCGGGTCCCCGTAGTCTTGACCAGTAAGTTACAATATTATTTGTTACAGAGGTTTTACTGGCTTAAGAATTGGCAGAGGCTTTTTGTGTAGGTCTCATTACTTCCTACTCACATACATAACCCAACATTGCGACTGTATACCTCGCAGGGGTAGGCAGAGGTGCACTTATAATCCCATGTAATAGCTTTCAACTAGGCACAAATCATTCACACAAACCCACGTTTTCCCATAAAAGTTAAAGGTTTTTTTCCAGTATATTTTTGCCGGAAGTTTTTATCTTTACAATTCCCACGTTAAACAAAAGGTGGGTCAGCTTTTATTTATCTAATCTGCAGTACCTTTTCCATCAAAAACAATTGTTAAATGTTTCGTCAGAACATAATAAAGGATTTACCCATCTGCAGTTTTACAAAACAATAGATGCAATTACTGTAGTCAATATCTTTCCAATTTTTATTTTACTACAACATACCTTTAGGTAATTTAGCAAAGTTGTAAAACATAGTTATGGAGGGTATTTTAATATTTTGCAAAGTTACTTGCTACATGATTTTCAACTTTAGAATTCGGGCATAAGGTTCGTACTTAATTGTTAGAAGAATCTCTCATTTTTATGACTGTACCTGAAGTATTTATAATAGATCCTAGCGATTACTCGAGTATGCAAAACAATATATTTTTTGTTGATCGGGATGAAATATGTATTTTTAAGAAAGGCAACCATAGTTGAAATTATTATTACTAGTTTTCGGTTCCCAGATAAAAAGTTTTTGTTTTCCAGTTACCCGCAGTAATAGTACCTGCCTAACATTTTTTTTCTTCCACAACGCGGCAACGGTCTGAAGTCAATTTTAATCACTTTTGAAATGTTTTCTAGAGTGTGTATTAAGTTAATCTAAAACTTGTTTGCAATATTAGTAGCAAACATGCCAATTTGAGTTCAGTTAAATAGAGGTTGTCCTATAGTGAAATCACTGCAACTAGGTACATTTTTGTTGGTTTTCTGAAGACACATTACTCATTATGTTCAAGTTAGGTTTCGAAATTGTCAAGATAGTAACAAGTCTTGAGGAAATGATTGATGCTAATTAAGTTACCTAGTAGTTTAGTGGCTTACCATGGTCTAGTAATTTCCATCTTAATATTTGGTATAATATTTTGGGGTCTTTGTAGTGAACGAGAAAGCATTTTCAGAGCCCAAAAGCGCTGCCTAAGAGCTGCTATACTTGGTCTTAAAGTAACAGAGAGTTGCATAATAATCTAGTTTTAAAAGCACCTGTGCATAATAGATACTGTTATTAAGACTTAAAGTCTCATAAATTAATAACTGTCCCATGCCTTTAAATCCTTGAATTAGCAATATTTGTAATAACTAATTGATGTCTATTTGCAACTTTAGTAGAAACTAGAAAGCGAAGTACAGCTATGAGATCTTAATAACAGTATCTATTATGAACAGGTGCTTTTAAAACTAGCTTATTAAAAAGAAATGTTATCTGTATGGCTATCTGATCAACTTAAAAACTTACCGTTGCAAAAGTTTAAAAAACGTTTCACAGAAAACTTGTAGATAAATGTTATTATTCAGAGCAGGATTTCTTAATTGATATTTTTTTTGTAATGTAACCTATACTTTGTATCACATTTGCATGCTATATTAAGGCAGAATGTACATGGATCCTATTTTATAATGTAACAACTTATTTTTATGTACCTACATTCTAAGCAAATAGAGACATATTCTATTCTATTCTAAGATTTATTGATAAGTTATTATAGTTTAGGTTACATAGTTTAATTAGTTCAGTATGTAGGTACATATTCTGTAAAAGATCTGTTTTGAATTTATTGTTACAAACTTTAGCTTGCTATCGTATGTGTGTTCAGCAACTAGTAACCAATTTTTCAAGCTCTTCCTGGCATTCAATTAAGCTGAAACTTTACGATTACGTACTTATGTAACTTTGGAAACATTTAAATAATATCGTACTATAGAGCTCGCCTCACGATGGAGCCGCAGGTAGCCATGGCAACTACTCAACCTGATGAGATAGTGCCACCGTATTTAGGATCATTGGATATACAATGTCTTGACCGACGATATTACATTTCATATATTTCAGTCCATTAAAAGTTGATTTGTAAAGAATTTTTACTTTTTATTATATTGGTATGAAAATAGTTTCAAGCAATTTGTTCTAGGTTTTTTTAGGGTTCTGTACCCAAAGGGTAAAAACGGGACCCTATTACTAAGACTCCACACGGTCCGTCTGTCTGTCACTAGGCTGTATGAACCGTGTTAGCCAGAAAGTTGAAATTTTCACAGATGATGTATTTCTGTTGCCGCTATAACAACAAATACTAAAAACATAATAAAATAAATATTTAAGTGGGGCTCCCATACAACAAACGTGTTCTTTTTGCCGTTTTTTTGCGATAATGGTACGGAACCCTTCGTGCTCGAGTCCGACTCGCACTTGTTTGTATTATTATTAGTCTTGCAATAGGCTGATGACCGTGATGACCTGAGTTCGATTCACAAGTTTCAAAAAGTATATTTTTGTTGTGAATTACTTTGTGTTGGACAACACAAACATAGGTAACTACCGAAATGTGGTGGTACTATTGTGTAACCTCTGCTTAACTAGCCCTAGCCCTGACAAGTGAACTAACATCATGATTCAACATTTTCTAGCACCATGATGAACCTGTTCTCCGAGCTGTGTTAACATAAGAAGGGCGTCCATGTGTGGGTGCATAGGTGACAGCAGAACGAGTGAAGTCTGCAATTACTTCGACAACCTGTGCTAGGGTGAGTTCAACAGCATGATACATAGAGGTATTCAGAACTGGGTGTAAAGCCCCACAATTTCCATTAAATAAGGCCTTTGGGCGCATTATGTCCAATTCGCAAAATGTCCAACTATCCAATTCTAAATTGGTCTAGTTCGCAATTGTTCTAGTTCGCATTTGGTCCAGTTCGCAAATGGTCCAGTTCGCAATTGGCCAATCTGCAATTGGTCCAATTTACAATTTGTCCAATTCGCAATTGGTCCAGTTTGCCTTGATTACGAGAGGCGTTTTTTAAATACCCCCCGTGAGATTGGGTGAAATCACAAATCTTTATAAACAATTTAGGCTGATAAAGCATAATATAGCTATTAATTAAGAACAAAAAAACACATCAAATATCACGTAATGTAGTAATTTAGGCAGTCATAAGTATTTTTATAAAATGGAATCATCATCATCATCATCATCATATCAGCCGAAAGACGTCCACTGCTGGACATAGGCCTCCCCCAAGTGTCGCCACATTGACCGGTCCCGTGCGTCTCGCAACCAGCGGATCTCCGCAACCTTCTCCAGGTCATCGGTCCACCTGGTGGGAGGCCTTCCAACGCAACGTCTTCCGGTTCGCGGTCGCCACTCCAGAACCTTTCTGCCCCATCGGCCATCCGTTCTGCGAGCAATGTGCCCTGCCCACTGCCACTTAAGTTTGGCATTCCTTCGGGCTATGTCGGTAACCCTGGTTCTCTTACGGAAATGGAATCACCATAATATAATTATAATGTAGGTATTTTTAAATATTACTTATATTATAAAATGGAATCAACATAATTAATGTACTTGGATGCGGTTCTAAAGCACAAAAATCTATGTATATGAAAAAGATTTAAGAATATTAAAATACCTTAAAAACTTATACCTGATTAACGACTGGACATTTGGCGAATTGAACATAATGCGCCCAAAGGCCTCGAAGGATCGTCTGACCAGACGGGTGTTGTCAAGTGGACAATTACTGCTGGATAGTTGTTGTCGGACTGTTGTAAACGTAATATAATATATATTTTTCGTACATATGTATAACCAGACATTATTTACATACAATGTAATGTCAATGTTTGCTTGGCTTTTATCTATAGCTGAAAACCAGTGCGGTGGCTCTAACTCTACTCATTATGCCGAGCGATTACAGTTTAGCGCGATTGTGATGCATACTTTCCCTATTCGTATTTACATTTTTTGTTGTTTTTATGGTATTTCTCGTACCTGGCGCAAATAAACTCTTTTTCCGACAGGATTCGCTCTCTGTAGCACTATGCCTCCTTCTCCCTTTTCTAAACACTGTTCAGAAAAGGGAGAAGGAGGCATAGTTGGATAATATATGCTAATTTTGCCCGTGTGGGGGCAACGATTAAAAAGAAAAAATAAAGTGGTCTCATCTTTCTGTCCCATAGGACCTCATGAGTGGTTGCTGACGGAGCACCGACCAGCTTGTTGCCGCTTGTTGTTGGCGAGCATCCCTAAGGGCAGCTGCAGCTGCGTGTCACCAGCATGTTCCTCATGCTTCACCGACGACATCCTCACGCCGAAGGAGATGCTTGTACTGATCGCTGACGATGCCGGTACGACGTACGTTACTAACTCACTCATAGTATATTGTGCTGCGGCACCACTGTTCCAGCTCCTAAAGCGGTGAAACCACTAGAGGTCAACTTACAGTTTTGAATCGTTTAGGGTAACTAGTGTCGGACTTGTCATATACTTAGTCGAAATGACGTTTGCCAGCCGGGCCCCAGCCTGTGGCTTGTGGTACATGCCGAATTTTACTCGTATTTGTTGCTGTTTATTTATTTAATAATAATGTAAACACTTACAAAAAACATACAAGACAAAGGGACAGAAAATAGGTACAAAGGTGATGCATATCTCTACAGCAATATTTTATGTTGTGTTGTCTATGTCGAATAAATGTATTTCTATTGTATTCTATTCTATGTGTACCTAGAAAATGCATCGGGTACATAGGTACCCGATTACCGATTACCCGGGTACAGAGGTTATTATTATAGTAATAATCTAAAAGTCCCATAGGTCACAAGTTAGAAGAGGGCGTTAGTAAAGTCATCATCTCTTTCAGCTTTTCCTCACTCCATATGGACTTCGGCAACGGGGCTATGTAGTTTACGTGATCCGTTTCACAGAATAATACGTAACGAGAAATAATACATAATTAAATAGTCGGTGGCTACGGTAAGACACCGACTATTTTATATATTATTTATTTTTCACTTTGTAGTTATTTTTTGCTTTGGAATTGGTTTTCTGTTTTTGCTTGTTTTTCTTGTTTGTTCTGTTAGCAGCGTTGTAGTACTTGCCATTGGCTTGTCGCAGTTGTCTTACGTGTGGTATTGGACATTCTGAATTTGAACGCAAGTCGAATATTGTTCGATCACTTTTTCTACCATTTTCTTCTTAGGCTTTAGAAAATGCTTGTATCCACCCAAAATACTACAAGAAGGCTTCGAAGGATTTGTACCTCGCTGATAGCTCTTTAGTTTTGCCTCTTAATATTGGTCTTCGGGAACGGGAGCAATTAATAATTGACCTGATCCAGCACTTTTTCCACATCTTGAACAATTTTCTGTTTTCAGGGTACAGGTAAGACTTTCTCAGACGTCGTCTTGCCATGCTGTTGGGCTATTGGCAGTGTTGCAGTACAAGTCATTGAGACATGGTCACTGTCTAGCAATTCGATTAAGTTTCGCCGAATGTTTTAAATTTTTACTCTGGCAGGCAAAAAATATAACTTCGGAAATGAATATTGAATAATATGCCTGATCAAGCATTTTCAAATCTCTGCATTTTTTTCCAAAATATATGACTTCTGATACGGGGGTTTTGAATTAAATAAATGTGCACTGGACTTTTTCCACTATTTCTTTTCTAAACGTGGTCTCAGAAAACGCTCGTTCCCCGATAAAATACTTGAAGAAGCCTACGATGGCACTATTACCGTATTCTTACGGCTCGTGGGGAAGGATTTGCTCCCTTGTTGACAACTTTTGAGTTTTATCTCTTCATGTTTGTCTTTGGGAACGGGGTTAGAATATTTGACCAGATTCTATTTCATGTTCCTTTGTTCTATTTCTCGGATTCCATTTTGAATTCATCCATTTTTAATATCATCATCTGAATGTGGTCTTGGATAATGCTCGTTTCCCGCTACAATGCTTAAAGAAGGCTTCGACGAGACTATTACCGTCTCCTTACGGCTCATAGGGACTTCCTGGCTGTCAACTCTTGAGTTTTGTCTCATCGTATTGGTCTTTGGGAAGGGGGCCATGAATAGTTTACCCAAAGTAGATTGTGTTATGTTGGGAATGAAATCCTTAGCACGTTGATCGAGGATTACAAGAATTTTTCTATCTCTAGTTTAAATTTTTGTCTGCTTGTTTGGTCTGTGTAGTGTTTGGTCTGTGTAGTGTTTGGTGGTAGAGCATCATTGTAGTACATGTTATTGGGATTTAGGTCGCTCTCTAGCTCTTAAGTCTGAAATTTGAAACGATAGAGTACCGCAGAATGGTTTCATAGTTTAACTTCCGTTGAGAAAAATAAAGCCAAATCCAAATTGTTTTCAGTTCTGTTCTTCTGTCATAAATAATGAAAGAAACAAACTTGCTTACTTAACGTCAGCATTTGCGTGAACCATGAAATTTTGGTGTTACTCATTTTTTATATTTTCATTTTAACTGCATCTTTAGATCTCCAACGGAAAGAACCCCGTGTGTTGAGTGAGGATTACCAGACTTTTTCTATTGCTGCATCCGGGAGCACTTCAGTGTTCTGCCATTGCGAATCTCTGCGAGGGATCCGGTTCACCGTTATTTCATCGCATTCTCTCGGCTCCGTTTTCAAATGGCTCACCAAAGATAGAACTGACCAACCGTATGAAAACTACATTACGCCCGTTACTCTTCATTACGAAGCAGTTAGTTAAATATAATAATAGTAATAGTTGAGTGACGGCACTCAACTATTCCAATTTAGAAAATTCAACAAAATATGTTTTCTACTTGATTTTGAGTGACAGAGGCGAGACTTTCTCTATAGCTGCCTGTTATCTCATCGCAAGGACCACTGCAAAGTACATCTTCTTTATTTTCTTTTGTACCAATGTTGAGGATCACGGTGAAACTTTCTCAGCAGTAGCGTCTGCGTGTCTCTCATCTCACACACATCTTGTTCGATGGTAAATCAGTATTGTAGTATATGTCATTGAGGGAACGGTCACTCTCTAGCAATTCGATCAAGGACCTGAATGGTTTGAATAATAAACTCCTGCCGGCAAAAAATATGATCTCGGGAACGAGTGCTATGAATAATACACCTGAACCAGATCATTTTTTCACCAACATGGCTTACAAAACGAAAGTTATTTTTCACTTAGTAATTATTTTTCTTTGAAGACAGTTTTTTTTTTGTCTGCTTGTTTATTCTGTTAGCAGCGTTGTATCGCATGTCATTGGCGGTATGGTCGCTTTCTTGTGTACAAGAAAAACTACTTACTAATTATCACTGGTATTGCTTCCACAAGAATGTAACTGCTTCTTTTGCACCCATGTATTTTGCAACGTCTGCGTGCCATCCGGCTATTAGTAGCTGGTTCGCTTGTGAAGCAATATTGTGTAGTAGGTGCATGCTATTAGGTGTATATACTACAATAATGACGTCTAGGTTGTGTGGTTCTTAGCGGGGACCATGAATAGTTTACCCGATCCAGCTCTTCAGGGGTTAGTTAAACCGTCACTAAACCCCGTGTGTTGAGTGAGAATTGCAAGCCTGCAGTTTTGTAATATGATTGTCTGCTTGTTTTCTTTTCCTCTTTATTTATCCAACAACAGGTTATATCAGCTCCATAAAACCTAGTAACATAAACTTCTTAACACTATTTAAGATTAACTTATAAATAAACTGAGATTTAATACTTGCAGGATTTACCGATACAGATTGAAATTTACCTAAATCTAATGATCCTAAATATAATATGTTCTCTCTAAATTGTTACGAGTGCAATCCAAAAAGAGGTGGTCTGCTTGTTATTATTGCCTATTGTCATTAGGTGTATGGTCGCTCTCTAGCATTCCATAGCTGCATGGTGATTTGAAAGCCTAACTTCTGCCGGCAAAAAACATGACTTCAGCAACTGGGCCTTTGAATAAAATAAATCAGACATCACTTTTTTCACAATTTTCTACTAAAAGATCTTAAAAAACGCTCGTCGCCCGAATTAATGTTTAAAAAGGCTCCGACGGGACTATTGCCGTCCCTTTACGGCTCACAGCGAAGGTATAAACTCTTTAGTTTTGCCTCTTCATATTGGTCTTCGGTAGCTGAGGCAAGAATAATTGACCTGATCTAGCACTTGTCACATTTTATTTTTGTTTAGCAGATTTTCTGGCACAGGGTACTGGCCCTCAAAGTAGACGGTGTAACATCTGGCTTGAAAGCTCTTACCAATGCTGTGTTGAGGATCGAGATGAGACTTTCTCAGCAGCAGCGTCTGCGTGTCATCTTGTCGCGCCATCGGTCTATTGCTAGCTGTTTGGTGGTGTAATAAATGTCATTGGGGGTATGTACTACAATAATGCTGTCCGGCTTGCCTAATTCGATTCTTAACGGGAACCATGAATAGTTTACCCGATTAAGCTGTTTTCTGCAACGGTATATCTAACCCCCGAGGTAGATTGTGTTATGTTGGGCATGAAGGCTCTTACCCAGATGTTGACTGAGGAATGCGATACTTTTTTTATAGTTGCTTGTTTAGTCTGTTAGTGTTCGGTGGTGGACATTGTAGAACATGTCATTGGAAATGGTCACTCTCTAACAGCCAGCTGCTTTGGAATACGGTACCTATTGACAAGACTGGTATCAATATACAAACTTCTGACACCGAGACCAACGGCTTAGCGTGCTTTCCGAGGCACGGAAGAGTCTCGGTATATGGTTATTGGATGGTCACCCATGTACCGATCGACTTCGGCAAGCGTTGCTTAACCTCGAAGATCGAAACGTGCGGCTGTTTTTATTAACCCAATAGTTACCACCTACTCTATATCTTTATAGGATCGTCACGTGTCGTCGTAACTTTTGTGTACATGTCATAGGTAGAGCTGTCAATCGTTATGTGCCGAGTTGTGTTATATGGTGACTTGGGATGGTCACCTTGTTTTGGTACCTTAGATTTTTTAAATAGTTTTGGTTGACTTACTGTACTGTATAAAGTTAGATAAAAATGGCAAGTCTATTATCTAAGTAGAATTTATTGTATATTTTGTTTCAATAATATTTGGCGCAAATGAAGTCTTCCGAAGCATATCGATTCGTTACATCAAATACTCACAGTTTTGAGAATACCAGTTTCATGTTGAAATACAATTATAAAATATATTTATGTCGTTGGGCATATGACCGCTCTCTTGTAGTTCACCTCATCTTATTAGTGCGTAGGTGGCGGCGTTGATGCTGCTACATCATTCCCTACCGGAGACCGGAGGTCGAAAGCATGTTGAGTCGTCCATATATCTTGTGATGCGTGCCAGGTTAGTGGAAGGTTGGTACCACAAGCCACAGAGGCCGCGGTGAATCAGCACTGCATGCGGTGGTGACCCAGTGAGTCGGGGTGATGATATCCCAATGAGTCGGGATAGTTCTGCCGGCTCCAGTGAGTCGGACCGATGTTGAAGGCTCCAGTGGGTCGGAGCGGTGCTAAGTAGTGCTGGTAATATTGTACGATACATAACAATATACGGTACGCCATCTAAGCAGGATTGTTCTTGAATTATTGCAAGGCGAGATACAAAGCTTATTCTCCAGTTTTTTGCACAATAATAGTGCCGAATTTCAATAATACATAATGTGTATTGTTGAAATAAAGATGATTAATTTCAACATCATCATCATCCTTTTAATTTTCCCACTGCTGGGACGCAGGCCTCCTCTCTGTAACAGAGGGAATAGGTCTTAATCCTCCACGCAGGCCCAGTGCGGGTTGGTGGATATCACAATTTTTATTATTAAGTATATTTTACTAACTTGGCCGGTCTTAGAGCAGTGGTAAAGAAATATAATTTCTTCGCCTGCCTGGGTTTGAACCCACGCGACCCACAACTCGGGGTCGTTACCACTAATTATTTATTTACATTCACTGGTAAAATGTGCCAGGTGACAGCGTCTAAACTTTATTTTAGGAATTTGTGTTTGGCGTCATTTTACATGTAATATATATTGTTTACTTGAATTTTGTAAATTAAACAAAATATTTCAGTTTGTATGCAAAATATTTTTATTCATAGTTTTATTCTCAGTTTAAAATAACTTTTAATAAAATAATAAGAAGTAGTACTTATTATCGAAAAAACTAAATTAAATTTAGTCTACTTTTTACTATGTAATTTTTTACTTCAAGTAAAAAAATATAAAAAAATGCACACAATGTATAAATTCATAATTAATTCAAATATAACTACATCTAATAGAACATAAAGTTGATGGTCAGAATATTGATGATGATGATATCAGTATTAAGGAATATTCAGAATAGATATGGCTATAACTACAATGTTACTTTTTACAATTCATTTTGTACTCATCAGTTACTAAACATACGATCTTATACCTAGAATAAATAAATAAATAAAGCTTATTATAAAAAAAAAGTTTTGTTTTTCTTTTAATCAATGATTTAAACTATTTAACAATAATACTTTTAAAATTGAAGGCACTGCCACCTAGGCAGTGGCTTAGGAACTATCAAGTCTGAATATTGAATTTGTTTATTTTACTTTAAATATAGGATTAACATATTAAGACCGAGGTCATACATAAGATAGATCATACAGAAGAGACCGTAGGTCAGGTGGTGCCCCAGTGAGTCGGGGTGATGATATCCCAGTGAATCGATTCGATAGTGCTGCTTGCTCCAGTGGGTCGGAGCGATGTTGATGGTTCCAGATGGTCTTAGCTGTGCTGAGAGGGTCGGAGCGGGGCTGAGTGGTGCTGGCGTCGAGCAGGAGAGCCTTTACAAGGCTCTGCTTTGTTGACGGGCCGAATGGTGTTCCCCTTCCAGCGTCAGTGTATGCATCGCTGCTTACCCACCGAGGTGTTGGCAGCTAGTTAGCATGTGGCGGAGAATAATATTTAAATCCTTCGCGGCTTTCTTCACCGTCCATAAGTTGGATCAATGCCAGTCTTAATTTTTGTAAATTCATCTCCTGTTGACAACAAAATAATAAATGAATACTTAGTTATACAGTTTATACAGGCTGGGTACTTCTTGCCAAATTATAATTTCTGTTTTTTGTTGTTGTTTTGATTGATTGTTTTTTGGTTGTTGGTTAAACTGAGACTTTTACCATCACCTTGCCTTGCCACGTGTGTCCTGCCCAACTTCGTTTGAGCTTAATTACCTTACCCGTTTAACGATATCAAAGACCTTAGTACATCTTCGAATTTCAACGTTCTTTCGTTCGCTTGGAATAAGATTATTAGAATTAATTCTAATAATCTCTGGCACGAGATAACTAGCCCCCAAAGTAGAGGGTGTAACGTCTGGCATGGAAGCTCTTACCAAGGTTAGAATCGAGGTAAGACTTTATCAGCAGTAGCGTCTGCGTGTCTCCGTGTGTGTCTTGTGCGATGACAAAGAAGTATTGTAGTACAAGTCATTGAGGATATGGTCGCTCTTTAACAGCTCAATAAAGTCTCGCCGAGTGGTTTGAAAGTTAAATTCCTGTGGGAAAATTATGTCTTCGGGAACGGGGACTAAGAATAATATTCCTGATCCAGCACTTCTTCCATATTATGACCGATATCATCTATCCGTTTTTATTAACAACATCAGAATGTGGTCTTAGTAGATGCTCTTTAGTTTTGTCTCTTCACATTGGTCTTCGGGAACGGGGGCATGAATACTTGACCAGATCTTGCACTTTTTCCTCCTGAAGATGTTTCCGTCATTCCATATTGACTTCGGAAAGAGAGTCTATCAATTTACATCAGTTCTTAAGTTTTCCTGGCACGGGATAACTAGGCCCCAAAGTAGACTAATTAACGTCTGGCATGGAGGCTCTTACCAATGTTGAGGATCGATGTGGGACTTTCTCAGCAGGTGCGTCCGCATGTGTGGTCTTGTTGTGCCATCGTTCTATTGGTAACTGGTTTTGCGTGGTATCTGCTGAGCCGCGCCTCCACACGTCGATGTTGTGTAGATCACGATGACTGTGTTTGCTGTGCAGCCCGCGCGATGCGTTGGATTCGGTTCTTAACGAGGACCATGAATAGTTTACTCGATCCAGCTGTTGCAACGGTTTAACTAACCCCCGAAATATATTGAGTTATGTTGGGAATGAAGGCCCTTACTCAGATGTAGAGTGAGGATTACGAGTTTTTTCAATTGCAGGTTTATAATATTATTGTCAGCATGAAGCAATTATTGAAAATTAGCTTCTGCCAGCGGCTTCGCCCGCGTGAAAGTCTAAAATTATTCCGAGGGAACATATTCCCGGGATAAAAAGTATCCTATGTGCTATTCCAGAGTATAATCTATCTCTGTGCCAAATTTCACCCAGATCCGTCCAGCAGTTTGAGCGTGAAGAAGTAACAAACATACACACTCACAGACTTTCGCCTTTATAATATTAGTGTGATGTGTCGTGGCGCTTAAGTAGGTATATTAATGAAGAAAAATTATCAAAGTTATTTAATTACAAGCAATTGAATTTAATTAGGTTTCATATAAAATATATGCAAATCAGACTGTAACAGACTAAAACTAATATTTTATAGGTAAAAAGTACGTTACGTTTTGTCGGGCATTTTCATCATCACGAACATACCTGTAAAAGAAGAAAAAAGGTTATTAGCGACACATTAAAAATGCTATTATAATTAAAAAAACGAAAAAAAATAGAAATTAAATATATAATATATAATAAATTGGGCGTGTGTAACCTTGCGATGGCGATGCCTGTTTTATCATTTATGTATAGATTAGGGACTTTATACTTTCGTATCTTATAAACCATTTAATAAAATAAATCGTAATTTGGTTAATTTTAAAATTTATGTCGGCATCCAAAAGTAGGTAAGGTTTAGACAATGAAGGAACACACATCATATTAATACAATGTTACAAGATCTGAAGTAGCTCCTAACTTGTAGTCTGGCATGGCCAATGT
This sequence comes from Anorthoa munda, assembly GCA_945859665.1. Lineage (NCBI taxonomy): Eukaryota > Metazoa > Arthropoda > Insecta > Lepidoptera > Noctuidae > Anorthoa > Anorthoa munda. Next base: position 882,885 of record OX243896.1, on the reverse strand, counting down.
TGAGGATCCGGGTAAGACACTTTAAGTAGCAGCGAGTCTCGACTAGGATCTTGTCGTGTCGTTGGACTTGCTCTATTTATTTATTTAAGGATCACCAACGAGTGTTACAAAACAATAGCATCTTACACAAAGTATACAAATTCTTATAAAATATCACTTTCCTGAAATGCACACCTCATATCACATCACATCATCAGCCTATTAATGTTCCCACTGCTGGGACACAGGTCTCCTCTCTGAGAGAGGTAATGGGCCGTAATCCACCACGCGGGCCCAGTGCGGGTTGGTGGATGTCACATGTCTTCGAATTTTTTGTTCTAGGACATGCCGGTTTCCTCACGATGTTTTCCTTCACCGTTTTGAGAGCAGTGGTGATGAAATAATTTACACAAAGTAAAGCGCCTGCCTGGGCTCGAACCCACGACCTACAACTTGTAAGTCGCGGCCGATACCACATGGCCACCACTGCTCCTAATTCCAGGCAGGCACAGTTTACAATTTTCTATTGCTGCATCCTCTAGCGCTTCGAAAATGGAAGCCCTTACACAGGTGTTAAGCGAGGATCACCAGACTTGTTCTATTACTGCATCAGGTAGCAATTCAGTGGTTCTGTTTTCATGCTATCGTGTTTTCCCGACCGCGTCTGCTGGTAGAGCAGCAAGATTATGTTTGAAGGTACGGTGTGACCTATTTTTGAGAGAAAGGCAAAAACATTACTTCTACTAAATTTTAAATGACAGAGGCGGGGCTTTCGCTATCTATGGTTGGTTTTGCATGTTGGCGTTCTGGTTAAGTTCTCGAATCAAAAAATACAAATTAATTTTGAGTGAGAGAGGTGAGGCTTCTTTTATAATCTGTTTGTTTTTGTTCTTGCTTGATCGTTTCAGGATTAGTTATCGAAATCGAATGAACTACTGCGAAGTAATAATATTTCTTTATTTTCTTATAAAATTATACGAATAGGAACTTCGGGCACGGGAGTGATTAAATATATACCTGATCCAGCACTTTTTCACTTCTATTTCTGGTATTTAATACTCCTATTGAGTTTGAGATGAGAGAGCAGTGGTGGCCCAGTAGTATCGGCCGCGACTTACAAGTTGCAGGTCGTGGGTTCGAGCCCAGGTAGGCGCTTTACTTTGTGTTAATTATTTCATCACCACTGCTCTCAAAACGGTGAAGGAAAACATCGTGAGGAAACCGGCATGTCCTAGAACCAAAAATTCGAAGACATGTGACATCCACCAACCCGCACTGGGCCCGCGTGGTGGATTACGGCCCATTACCTCGCACAGAGAGGAGGCCTGTGTCCCAGCAGTGGGAACATTAATAGGCTGAATGATGTGATGATGTGATTGACTTCGAGAACGGGGGCCATGATCCATTGACATTATGAAAATTATAAACTCATTTAATGAGTTCAGGCAGCAGTTTTCCTTGCACGAGATAACTAGCCCCCAAAGTAGACGTTGAACCTCTGGCATGAAGGCGCTTACCAATGTTGAGAATCAAGGTGAGTCTCTATCAGCAGTAGCGTCTACGTGTCTCTTCATGTGAGTCTTGTGCGATGAAAAAGATGGATTGTAGTAAAAATCATTGAGAAAATGGTCGCTCTTTAGCAGTTGGATAAAGACTCGCCGAATGGTTTGAAAGCTAAACTCCTGTCGGCAAAAAGATGTCTTCAGGAACGGTATCTATCAATAATATTCTTAATCTAGAACTTTTTTCACATCTCAATGCACTCCATCCATTTTTATTAACAAGACCCAAAGGTTTTAGAAAATGCTCTTTAGCTTTGTTTCTTCAAATTGGTCTTCGAGAACGGGGGTATTAATAATTGACCTGATCTTGCACTTTTTTCCTTCCACTTTTGCAGTTTTCCTGATAGGGGATGACCAGCCCCCAAAGTAGACGGTGTAACGTCTGGCATGGAGACTCTTATCAATGTCCTCAACATTGATAAGAGATCGATGTGGGACTTTCTCAGCAGTAGCGTCTGCGTGTCTGGTCTTGTCGTGCCATCATGGTATTGGTAAATGGTTTTGCGTGGTGTCCGTCGATCCACGCCTCCTCACGTCGATGTCGTGTAGATCACGATGACCGTGTTTGCTGTGGATTTGATTCTTAACGGAGATCATGAATAGTTTACTTGATCCAGTTGTTGCAACGGTTTAACTAACCCCTGAAGTAGATTGAGTTATGTTGGGAATGAAGGCCCTTACCCAGATGTTTAGTGATGATTGCGAGTTTTTAGGGTTCCGTACCCAAAGGGTAAAAACGGGACCCTATTACTAAGACTCCACGGCCCATCTATCTGTCTGTCACCAGGCTGTATCTCATGAACCGTGATAGCTAGACAGTTAAAATTTTCGCAAATGATGTATTTCTGTTGTCGCTATAATATCAAATACTAAAAACAGAATAAAATAAATATTTGAGTGGGGCTCCCATACAACAAACGTGATTTTTTTGCCCTTTTTTGCGATAATGGTACAAAATCCTTCGTGCGCGAGCCCGACTCTCATTTGGCCGGTTTTTTTCAAACGCAGGTTTGTAATATTATTGTTTGCATATTGCAATTATCTGAAGTAGCGCCTAACTTGCAGACTGAAATCTGTCACATTAGCTATATCAATAAGTGTGTGTTCTACTGTTATTAAATGTTTGTGTAAAAAAGTTTCAGTTTTCAAATCAGTAGTTGCAACAAAGTATCGACATGACTTGTACTACTAGATTTAAAGTGAGGGAGGCGAAGCTACCTCTGTAGCTTCTTATTTTTTTTGGTCTATGGTTGGTTTCACATGTTGGCGTTCCGGTTAAGTTCTTGTGTCAAAAATTACGAATTAATTTTGAGTAAGAGAGATGAGGCTTCTTTTATAATCTGTTTTAGTTCTTGCAATTGCTCGATCGTTTCATGATTAGTTTTTAGTTCAATCGCTAATTCTAAACTATTAAAATTATTGCATTTTCATCGGTCCTTGATAAATGGGCAGTTTCAAATTAATCCGACGTTTTGAAGGGGATCAAAATCAAGTTCATAGATTCCGTTACATAGATACATACATACCAAGCTACTAAAAGCGTGTTAAAAAAGGATTATTAATAAAATCTCAAACTATTACTTCAGATAGTTGATGAAAATATTAATACTTATTAGTTTATAAACCTCGTCCTCGAAGGTATCACATCCTTGAGATTGGCAATTTTTTTGAAGATCGATTTTAATATTGTCAATGGTTTTGTGCGCTTGCATATCCCTTAATGAACCCCTTCCCCGCTTCGGGTGTCTCCGTCAGTGATAGAGCGTTCTCATCGCCTTTTGTAAACAATAATAATAATTATATGTTTACTCAGATAGCGTGTTGGAGTTAAGTTGTTTATTGATTTTTATTTTTAACTTACTTTGTTAATGTCCTCAAAATCATGTTTACAAATCATAAAATAACTGTTTATTTTGTGAATTGATTTTCACAAAATAAACAAAAACATTTTGAAAACATTGTCATTCTTATAGCTATAAGTGATGATTCTATTTAAATATTATTTACAATGAGATTATCTGTGAAATAAACATTTCGTTTGCTCACATTTCTTTCTAATCACCTATTTATTTGTTTTTTAACCGACTTGCCGACCGAAGAGGTGGTCAATTTGGCTGTACTTGTTTCATCTTCAGTTGTTTATTGAAAATACTAAAAGTCTGAATATTTTTGACACACAATAGTCCCGCCCTCATTATACACACGGTGTCACCTATTTGCATAATGCTGGCGTTATTTATAATGTCTAACACAGTTTGATGACAACGATGGTACATTTCGACAAAATAATTATGTTTTTCTATTCACTCAACGATAGTGTAGCGTAAATATCAGAGAAAGAATATTCGATAACTTTCTTATCAGATCATTACATCCTTTGTTTCACAAACAATCAATTTGTGAGTTTTATAATTCATTGAGTTTAAGCAATTGTGCCAGCATTTTAACTTAAACTTAGAAAATTTTTGCATGGCGTCGTTTTATTTCTTATAAATTGTGCAGTTAATAATTACGGGTACATTGCAAATGAAACGAAACGTAAATGCCGTTTGAATAATATTTTAATATTTATTTCCTGCTCAACATCAGCTTTTATACGGACAGTCGGAGAGTTTAAAATAACTTAGTTGTAATAAATAATATTAAGTCTTTTAAGTAAAAGTATAAAAAACCGTATCAAATATAATTCGGATGTCTAAATTATTTTTTATTTGAGGTAAAAAAAAATATTTACAGAAATAATAATTATACACTGCGTATAAAATACTTAATTTAAAACATAAGTAACTACATCTAATTGAACACACAATTTATGGTATCAGTACACAGATCAGAAATGGCTACAATTACAATGTTGTTTTTTACTTTTTTTACAAAAAGAGACAATTTTCTTTTTTACCTTTTTAGCGTTCCGTACCCAAAGGGTAAAAACGGGACCCTATTACTGAGACTTCGCTGTCCGTCTGTCTGTCTGTCTGTCTGTTTGTCACCAGGCTGTATCTGTATCTGTCAGGTAGACGATTGCAATATTCACAGAATATTTAGTTGTATATTCTCTTCAAAAAATAATAATTATTAAATTAAAATAAAATAAATTAAGGGGGGCTCCCATACAACAAACGTGATTTTTTTGCAGTGTTTTCCGATAATGGTACGGAAACCTTCGTGTGCGAGTCCGACTCGCACTTGGCCGGTTTTTTTATAATAATTTTATCTTATACCTAGAATTATAATATCCTATCCTATCCTATTCTATCCTATTACCTATCCTCTCTTACATAGCGATCTTCGTCATAGTTATTATATTTAAATTTCTGTTTTATTTAGAATATGATATTTATTAGTCTATTGTTTTAGAAATTATTTATGTATTTTATTAGTTAGATAGTTTATTAATATCCGAAATTTAATTAGTGTTCATTTTTATTTATTTTTTGTACTCCTACCACTATTGTGTCCTTTTTAACCCAAAGGTTGACTGGTAGAGAATGCCTTGCTGCATTAAGTCCGCCTATGTATGACCATTGTACATGAAGTTTAAATAAATAAATAAATATAATACGTTAATTTTTTTATAAGACGCTTTTTGTTCGTTCTACTGCCCAATAAATTAAACTATTAAATTTTAAGATTAATGGCACTGCCACCTACGCAGTGGCTTAGGAACTATCAAGTCTGAATACTAAATATCTTAAATTTACATTAAATATGCGATGTTGATGGCTCCAGTGGGTCGGAGCGGTGCTTAGCGGCGCCGGCGTCGACCAGGAGAGCATCTACAAGTCTCTGCTTTGTTGAGCAGCCAGTGCAGTGTCAGTACTCTGTACCTTCGGCCATGTGGTAACTCTTTCAGTGTCATTGTGAATTTCGCTTCTTGTCCACCGAGATGTCGGTAGTTGATTAGCTGGTGGCGAAGAGTAAATTGGGTTTTCGTCACTATCCATAAGTTTTATCCTTCCAGTTTTCCTGGTACGGGATGACCAGCCCCCAAAGTAGACGGTGTAACGTCTGGCATGGAGACTCTTACCAAAGTTGAGGATCGAGGTGGGTCTTTCTCAGCAGTAGCGTCTGCGTGTCTGGTCTTGTCGTGCCATCATGGTACTGGTAAATGATTTTGCGTGGTGTCCGTCGAGCCACGTCTCCACACGTCGATGTCGTGTAGATCACGATGACCGTGTTTGCTGTGCAGCCCGCGCGATGCGTTGGATTCGGTTCTTAACGGGGACCATGAAGAGTTTACTCGATCCAGCTGTTGCAGCGGTTTAACCCACCCCTGAAGTAGATTGAGTAATGTTGGGAATGAAGGCCCTTACCCAGATGTTGAGTTAGGAATGCGAGTTTTTTTCAATCGCAGGTTGAAATCTCGGCAGATTTATCTCTTCATATTGGTCTTCAGAAAAGGAATGAATAAATAGACCTAATCTAGCACTTGTTTGAAATGTTTATATATTTTGTTAAACTTCATGCACAAAAGTACAATGGCGGACTTAATACCTTAGGTCTTCTCTAACAGTCAACCAAGAGTTGTGAAGAGATAACATGGCAGGTGCATTGTATGGAATGCAATCTCTACCTCATTGAGTAAGGATTGCAAGACTTTCTATCTCCAGTTTTAATTTTTTCAAGACTGAAACTAGCAGTTCGATAGCTTCAAAATTTAAGTCAGCATCCGTATTAGGTTTAGACAATTAAGGAACATGCACACATCATATTAATTCAGATTTAGGATCTTAAATAGCTGCTGACTTGCAGACTGAAATCTGTCACACTACTGTTATTAATTTTTGTTTATGAAAGTTTCAGTTTTCACATCAGTAGTTGCAACAAAGAATCGACATCTTCTATTAGGATTTTATGTGAGGGAGGCGAAGCTTTCTCTGTAGCTTCTTATTTTTTTCTACAAAAAGATTAGTTCCTTCGCCGTCGTTTCTACTTGTTAAACCTCACTCCCCACTCTCTTTCCAGGGCGGTTTAGATATAGGGAGTATAGATACGGCATGTGTTTAACCTCGTCGGCGCTATTACACTCTGCACTTAACCATGGTCGGTCTACGCTAAATCTTGTTATGTCAGAGAATGGAATGTAGTACTCCGGCGCGTAGCGAAATATTTGCTCACTCGCAGTCATAGAGTAGATAGAAAATTTAAATAAAAGATGACTTTACTTGATTTTGAGTGAGAGCGGCGAGACTTTCTCTATTGCTGTTATTTCATAGAAAGGACTACTGCAAAGTACATCTTCTTTATTTTCTTTTTAAATTTAAATACGTCAGATTTAAGACGTTCTGAGTCATACAAATCACCGAAAAAGTTGTAAAATACTGGTATTACCTGAAGTCACGTCTTCCGAGTTTCAGAGAGCTCCCAACGACCTTTGAAATTGTATCTAAGTATGCTGACATGAGTAAGCTTCAAAAGTTAGTTTTTCTATATCCTTGACTGATGTTAAGAAACCTGATCAAGCACTTTTTTGACCTCGTTTTCCATTAAAATACTTAAAGAAGGCTTCGACGGGACTATTCCCGTCCCCTTACGGCTCGTAGCGAAAGACTTGCTCCCTCGCTGTCAACTCTTTAGATTTGTCTCTTCATATTGGTCTTCGGGAACGGGGCATGAATAATTTACCTGATCTAGCACTTAAACACCTCTTTAGAATTAATATTTGTTTCGTGATATTTACCATGTATATTTTGTATTTCGTTGAGAGCTCGATATTTCGGCACCGTTACAAGCGCCATGATCACGAGAACTAAAGTCTTTGCGGGTGGGTGATTGTGACCATGTCAGCTTAAAAACTTAAACACCTCTTTTGTCATTAGGAACGGGGTGCATGAAAAGGTTTCATAAATTAGCTCAGCACCTTTCTTGGCACAGGATAACTGTCTTCCCAAGTAGACTGGTAACGTCTGGCATGGCCATTGTTGAGGATCCGGGTCCATTTTAAGTAGCAGCATCTGCGAGTTTGGTCTTGCCGTGTCGTTGGACTTGCTCTATTGCTGCATCCTGTACTGCTTCAAGAATGGAAGCCCTTACACAGGGGTTGAGTGAGGATCACCAGACTATATTGACTATTGCTGCATCAGGTAGCACTTCAGTAGTTCTGTCTTCATGCTATCGTGGTGTTGGGACCGTGTCTGGTGGTAGAGCATCATAATTGTGTTTTAGGGTATGGTCGTACTCTATTTATGAGACAAAGGCAAAAATATGACTTCTACAAAATTTTAAGTGAGAGTGGCGAGGGTTGCCCTACCTATGGTTGGTTTTGCACGTTGGCGTTCCGGTTAAGTTCTCGGGTCAAAAATTATAAAAATATTTTCAGTGAGAGAGGCGAGGCTTCTTCTATAATCTGTTTTTGTTCTTGCAATTGCTTGATCGTTTCGGAATTATTTTTTTTAGTGAATTTATCGAGAGTTTTCTCAGCTAATTCACAGATCAAAAGTTATGGTTGTTTTATTGTTTGAATCGGAATCATTTCACAAGATATCGCGACGTAATTACGTGTTCGATAGATTTTTGAACGAAGCGTGTCTACACCGACTTAAATTATTTAGTACTTTATAAGTGTTTTTTTATTTAGATCTCGTTTGTTTTTTCTATTGTAGTTTTTCGGATGTTGGGTCATGCTCAATTTCACCACTACAATTGTATGGGAACGCGAAAGCTTTTCACTGTACTTTGTATTGTTTGTTGTAAGTGTGGTTACCTGCGGGTAGAAATTCTGATATATACGTTAATCTATGAATGTATATATTTTTGAATAACTAAGTCCCACTTGCACGAAATGTAGTTGGTTACACGGGATTAAATTAAGAAAAACCGGCCAAGTGCAAGTCGGACTCGCACACGAAGGGTTCCGTACCATTATCGCAAAACACTGCAAAAAAATCACGTTTGTTGTATGGGAGCCCCCCTTAATTTATTTTATTTTAATTTAATAATTATTATTTTTTGAAGTAAATATACAACTAAACATTCTGTGAATATTTCAAGCGTCTACCTGTTGCCGTTATTAATATCGAGCAAAAAAGGGCCAAAAATATCACATTTGTTGTATGGGAGCCCCCTTAAATATTTATTTTATACTGTTTTTAGTATTTGTTGTTATAGCGGCAACAGAAATACATCATCTGTGAAATTATCTACTGTCTAGCTATCACGGTTCATGAGATACAGCCTGGTGACAGACGGACAGACAGACAGACAGACGGACAGACAGACAGACAGACGGATCGCGAAGTCTTAGTAATAGGGTCCCATTTTTACCCTTTGGGTACGGAACCCTAAAAAAACAACACAAATGTATGTACGTGTATAACAAACTATAATCTCATGTTAGCAACTAACTCTTGAGTTAAGTTTTTCATGCAATTTCATGAAATAAGTTGTCTCGAGTGAAATTGAATTGTTTTTTTTTTACTTACAATAAGAGAAAGTTTTATTTTTGTAGGGTTATGTTTATTTTTACTTATTACTAAGCAATATTAAGTAAATTAGGTAATATTTACATCCAGAGTATTTTTTTGTATTTACTTACTGTGGCTGCGTTATAGACACCATTCTCTGCTGAAGCCTTAGAGGACTACAGGCGTGATGAAATGTTATTTTACTGATTGAATGATTTTTAGTGTATTTTTAACCGACTTCCTTTTTTACATTTTTATATATGTAATAGTCAGATTGACAATTATGTAACCTTTTCTGATACAAAGTTAATAAAAATAACGCATAAGGTCTTCTTGTATAAAAAACTTAACTCAGAGTTATAATTTATTATACTGCAACTAACTCTAGAGATAAGTATTTCGTGCAAGTGGTCCTAAGTGTACCTTGATTTTGTATATATGCACGTAGTAAGGTTTTATATTAGTTAATGCAGTTTAGGTTTGTTTGGTTAGTTAAGTATGTCTTCTTGACGCACCATAAGCATTTTAATTAACTTAGTAATTAAAATGCTTATGGTGCGTCAAGCGATGGTAACCTAAGGTTGTAACAAAAGTATTATGGATTAAACCGAATAAATCTTATTCAATAAAATTGTTTGATTAATATCGTGCCCTGAACAAAACCTACTGAGACATTATTTTTTTGTTATTCTCTTGTATTTTTAGTAAAAATTTATTTATCTTTAATGTTTTTTTTTTATTCTGTCCGTTTTTAATTTTGTAAGTTTAATTTTTATTATGTTTTTAATTTACTATTTTATTTAAGTTTAATACTTCTATTTTAGATATTTATACTTAATTAATTACTGATTCTTGATCACATGGTGTAAGTCGTATAAATAGGTAGGCATACATACTAGCACCTATATTTTATTATTGTTTGCTATAAACAGATTTGTGTGAAATGCTGTTCGTGTATCTAATAATATAAATTAATCATCATCTGCCTAGCCTTTTCCCAACTATATTGGGGTCGGGTTCCAGTCTAACCGGATTCAGCTGAATACCAGTGTTTTACATGGAGTGACTGCCTATCTGACCTCCGCAACCCAGTAACTGGGTAACACGGTACCCCTTGGCAAGACTGGTGTCAGATTTCAAGCTTCTGACTACCCGTAACGACTTTCAAAGATCTTTAAATGACAGCCGGGACAAACTGCTTAGCGTGCTCTCCGAGGCACGGAGGAAACTCGGTATGTTGAAATGGTCACCCATCCACGGACCGACCTCGTCAAGCGTTGCTTAATCTTGATGATCGGCCCGTGTGGCTGTTATTATTTAGCCAATTAATAAACAATTAAAATACATTCAAAATCCATTTTTTTATTTAGTCCACACTGTCCCACAGCTGGGCAAAGGCCTTGCCCAAACATTTCCAGGTATCGTCTTCCTGAGCCACCTGGAACCAGCACATGCGGTAGGCGTCTTGGATGGACAGGCGGCGCGCCGAGGCAGACCTATTCGGTGTATTCAGTAAATATCACTACGAAAACTTCGGAGGAGTGAGTTAAAAGTTAACTATCTTTCCACCCTGATTGGATAGTTTAAATTGCGCTTCATGTTCACTTCACTTATGTTTTTACGGTGAAATTTTGACAGCATACCTCTACAGGAAGTGATGGCGAGACGTCCTACCCCCGATTTCTGATTTAATTATTTGACGTTGAGTTTACAGTCGTGATAATCAAATACGAAGTCGGATTTTACAGCTATAAAAATACTTAATATTAATTAAACTCGATGCTCACGAATGATACTCGTTGTTATATTGTAACATAGTAATTAATTAGGATTATGAATTTGATTTTTCAATTTCTTACAAAGTTATCGCGGCATGTAAAATGAGAAACGTCATGGGACTTCTTAGATTGTCACGATTTTAGCCTGAAAATCTGTCAAAATTTGGCATTTAAGTATGGTACGACGTTGAAATCAGAAATGGGCCACTAGACACCAAAATTAATCCATGTTTTTTATTATTTTATTTAACTATAGGCTCGCGTTTGACCACTATCTCGCCTGATGGTAACCGATGATGTGGTGAATAAAAAAAAAAACCATCCAAGTGCGTGTTGGACTCGCGCACGAAGGGTCCCTTACCATTTAAAAAAATCACGTTTGTATTAAGAGCCCACTTAAATATTTATTTTATTCTGTTTTTAGTGTTTGTTGTTATAGCGGCAACAGAAATACATCACATGTGAAAATTTCAACTGTCTAGCTATCGTTACGTTTCATGAGATACAGCCTGGTGACAGACAGACAGACGGACAGTGGAGTTTTAAAGGGTCTTTCAATAAGGACAGGTCGATGTTAAAATTTAATAAAACAAGATGTGTGTGAGATATTAACGAAATTTATTTTTTATTTAAAAGGCCCATTTATGCCAATTATGGATGGAATATGACATCGTTCAAATGTCCGCCGCGGCTTCGTATGGTGGCACGAATCCGAGAGGTCCAATTTTTAATGACTCTGCTGCATAGATCGAGCGAGCGCTACAGATCAATGATAAACAATTTCTTTTGGCTTGAATTGAATAATATGGACGTGAACGACATGTGGTTCCAGCAAGATGGCGCTACTTGCCACACAGCGAACGACTCAATCGACATTCTGCATGAACGGTTTGAGGGTAGAGTTAGAGTTCCGCTAGACTTTTTCTTGTGGGGTTTTCTGAAGTCGCAGGTCTATGCCAATAAACCACATTCGACCGTTGCCCTGAAAGCCAACATAACGCAGGCCATCGCTCGGATTCAGCCGGATCTATGCAGCAGAGTCATTAAAAATTGGACCTCTCGGATTCGTGCCACCATACGAAGCCGAGGCGGACATTTGAACGATGTCATATTCCATCCATAGTTGGCATAAATGGGCCTTTTAAATAAAAAATAAATTTCGTTAATATCTCACACATCTTGTTTTATTCAATTTTAACATCGACCCGTCCTTGTTGAAAGACCCTTTAGTAATAGGTTTTTACCCTTTGGGTATGGAACCATAAAACAATATTTTTCTGTTAGTATTTATACAAATGGATGAAAAGTGTTCCAGTGTTTCTCCCCGCGGTTAATCTACTCGTAATTGGGAACTTAAAAATCAGAATAGCATATAGGCAATAATTTCAAAGGCAAGGGTGGAGCCGCGGGCGGCAACTAGTTTAAGCATAATTATTATGCGGCAGTAACGCTTCGGGTACCAGCAATTTAGATGAGACATAAAGTAAGACCTCAAGCATGCCAAACGCTATTGAAATATCACGAGAGCAATCCCTTATGTTTTGGGATTACAACCATCGCCAACACTGATAGAACACACTTTGTCTAGACTCTAGAGTGTAGACGAAGTGTGTTCAATCCAGTAGTTCAATCCTGATTCCAAAAGATGTTGAGCTATGGCCGATTTTTGGGTGTCATTGTTCTTTACCGCCCTGATATGCTCTGAAATCCGACAAGCAACAGTACGCTTCGTCTGACCGATGTATGACTTGCCACAACTACAATCGACTTTATAAACACCGGGCTTTTCCAGCGGAAAGGTGTCCTTCGGCGAGCGCAGCATCTGTGACACTTTTCTGAAAGGATCACTCCTTTCACCTAATCAGGATTGAACCACTGGATTAAGTTACATAACCCTCAGGTCATTTCGACAGAACGCCACTATATCTCTAGACTGGTGAGGGAAGCTATCGAGATTACCAAATATAAGAATTTCAACCGGGAGGATGGGTTTCAATTGTCGAGAGCTTGGAATCCAATGGTTCAGCTGTGTAAAACCCGAAAAAGTGCCGAAAATAGTTCGCGAGCGGACACAGTGAGTTTCGTATGTCGGGAACGGAATCGACTTGTGAGTGACAGTGGTAGCGATACAAAAATATACAACAAATACAATACGATAAAATAAACTACTTAACATTTGATGCAAGCATTGCAAATGAATATGCACGTAGAAAAAAAACATAACGGTACTTAAAGCGGGCCACACACCTTCAGTTTTACAACTGTACAGTCAGACTGGTCAGTTAAAACTGACGTCCCTTTAAACGATCAGTTTTATAGTCAGATGCTTTGTTGGAGACAAACATTCGAAGAATCCTGGTTTCAATGGATTTGTTACCACCAAGCTTTATTACTTAACGGATCAAAGTCTTACCCTCATACTAATAAACGCGGAATAAAGTTATACCAAGTATAAACCTATGAAAATGTATGGTTATACCTTTGTTATTCCTGGTATAACTTTATTGCGCGTTTATTAGTAAGAGGGTTACAATTTTGCTAGTAACTTTCATGTGCAGTTGCCTCTTTTTTTGACATGGTCATGGTAATCCTAAGATTTAAATTTCCATAAACATGGTTTAAAATGGCATATTTCGATAAATTCTAGTACACATTCACGTTGATTTGCCATTTTCATTTACAAGAACGCAGTACGTACTTACTCCAAAAAGCCTTTGGTAAAACTGACAATCTGCGCAGTTTTTTTGCTACACCCCTTCAGTTTTAACTGTACAGCTCTAATTGTCGAGAATATCTCTTGAAAATTTATTTATATTGTCTGTTCAACAGTACAGCTCTCAGTTTTGCCCATACACATACGATTTAACTAAACAGTCCGACTGTACAGTTGAAACTGTGTAATTAAAACTGAAGGGGTGTGGCCCACTTTATAAACTGCACGGTGTTCTACCTACGGTGAATATTTCTGTAAACTATCAAAACCTGAGGGTACACTTTACGAAGTTGGAATGAGGCCGTCAAACACCTGAAAATATCATTTAAAAGAGAGCTTGTAATCGCAATTGCGCGGCCGCCACGTGCCATATCGACATTTTATATGAATTACTTTACTAATTTACTTATTTGAATCATAGTATAATGAAGAAATAAGGCTTTCGAAGAGAGGTGTTTCGTGTTATATTCTGGTAAGTTATTCAGGTTTTTAGAGCAAATTATAAAAAAAAATTAAGTAATGTTGTACCTAGATAAATAGGACAAGATTAGTTGGCTATCATCAAATTTAAGAAACAATACACACACATACCGGTCGAGACACCTAGATGTGGTTACATGTATGTATAAATGGAGGTTATCTTAACTAATTCTTGTTTTTTTTTTTAATTTTTGATAGGCTCGCGCTTGACCACTATTTCACCTGATGGTAAGTGATGATGTGGTCGAGGGTGGAGCACACATTGTTTTGTTTATTAGGTACAAAATCATTTTCACTGAAAGAAAAAAATGTTATTTCTTGAGTGCCACATGTTATTTTTAATCCATAAAAATTCACGCGTCCTGTGGGATAAACTCGAGCGATGCGGGAAATTGCTAATGTTAATAAATGAAGTAAGAAAGAAAACTATACTTAAGTTAGGAAGCTATATGTTTTGACAATTTGATGGAGGTCTCTGACCTTGGAGTGTTGACCCGCACTGGGCCCGCGTGGTTGATTACGGCTCACTTCCTCACCAGGCCTATGCCCCAGCAATTTGAACATCATAGGATCCCTATTTTAAAATTAGAGTTTATTATTATATACGTCATTTTAGGGTTTAATTATAAGTAAAACACAATAGAACGGCATAAATACTTAGGATTATTGTTTTTCTGGCGAAGTAACAAGTTAAATAAGAGATTTTGTCCCGGTTGTCGATCGGTAACCTATCGAACAGCTGACGACCGAACTACGGCATTATACGGGGAATATTGTTCACATACGTTTTATAAGACGACCCACTAACCACGCTCTCTTTTAGTTTTTAACTAAATAATTTTGCTGATTTAGCACTGTAGTGTTTGTAAATCGTTTTGTTGACAGCGTAGAAAACGAAACAAAACCAACATTAGGTCCATTTAATTAGTTCTATTAATTGATTCTTATCCTTCAATAACAAACTTTTACCAAACGCTTATGATTTTTGCATAGTTAAACTATTAAACTGCAATGAATCATACATTCATATTTTGGGCACCCTACCCACATTAAATAAAAGTAAAGCTGAAAGAGAAGCAAAAAAACTCAATAATAGTTAGCTTTTCAAGCCAATTCAGCAGCACCTCATTTCGCTTCAGAATTACACTAACTTTTTCCAATTTGTTATAACCTACTTATTTTTTAGGGTTCCGTACCCAAAGGGTAAAAACGGGACCCTATTACTAAGACTTTGCGATCCGTCTGTCTGTCTGTCTGTTTGTCTGTCCGTCTGTCTCCAGGCTGTATCTCATGAACCGTGATAGCTAGACAGTTGAAATTTTCACAGATGATGTATTTCTGTTGCCGCTATTACAACAAATACTAAAAACAGTATAAAATTAATATTAGAGGGGGGCTCCTTTACAACAAACGTGATATTTTAGCCGTTTTTTGCTCGATATTAATAACGGCAACAGGTAGACGCTTGAAATATTCACAGAATGTTTAGTTGTATATTTACTTCAAAAAATAATAATTAATATTTTAAAATAAAATAAATTAAGGGGGGCTCCCATACAACAAACGTGATTTTTAATCCAGTGTTTTGCGATAATGGTACGGAACCCTTCGTGTGCGAGTCTGACTCGCACTTGGCCGGTTTTTTTTTTGTTTTGTTATTTCCTCCATTTCCAGCTTTTCTGTTTTTTGTCTATTCTTTTGGTTCTCACCGTTCCTTTAATTTCTACTTTCAGTAACCTATCCCAAAACCATGCCCGTGGTGACTCGTAAAGCTACTGCTCAGGATTTGGAACTTATACTAAGAACAGCACTCCAAGAACTTAAAGAATGGCATCATCAATGTCAGGTAATGTTGCAGGAGAGAGGTGAATGTGAAGTAGTGCAAAATGTCATCAATATCAGAATGTTGTTGATGAACGCGACCAACTGCGGGTAGTCACGGATGGTTTCCATAATTGCAGTGATTTATATGAGGAGGCTTTAGGTAAAGTTAGGGACCTAGAAGATGAATTGGCTCATGCTAATTCTCTAATTCCGAAACTACAAAAAGTACAGTCTTGTACGCAGGTACAGGAAACATGCCATTTATATAGCGAGTTAATAAAATCAAATTGTAAACCTCATTTCATAACTACTACGAGTATTGACCTGACTAAGGATTCCTTGTTAAATGAGACAAATAGGTTTAAAGATAGTCCTAAAAACGGAAAAATATGATAAATGATTTTATATGCAAATTTAACTATGCTTATATATAAAATTTGTGCAAAGATTTTCGTCAATTGTTATATATTATACGAATTAGGTTTTCGTATTCCAATAAGATGTTTCTAATAAGAGGACTTTAGGCTACAGATTCCAAATCTTTCACTTGTTTTTACCCGGCTGCAAGGAAAGGGTTATGAATTTCGCGCGTACATAAGTGCCTTTAAAAAAAAAGGAACATGGCGGATTTTGGGCGCCATATTGTGGGGGTTTCAATTTTTTTTTCTCGTATTAGTCAGCCAGCTCGCGAATATGTATCCTCCAACTGCACAACATGATTTTCTTCTTGTTTACGTCTTTTTAGTTCGCTTTTTAAGCAGTCGGGTTTTTGATTTTTTTAGCTTTCTAATAAGATGAGCTAACGGTAACAAGAGGCTCTAGAGATGGGTTATTCGATGTCAGGGATAGCGATGGTTGCAATGCCAAAATGTAAGAGATTGATCACGTGACATTTCGATGGCGCTTGACATTTCCGTACATTTTTGCAATTTTTAGGGTTCCTTGCCCAAAGGGTAAAAACGGGACCCTATTACTAAGACTCCACGATCCGTCTGTCTGTCTGTCTGCCCCTCTGTCACAAGGCTGTATCTCATGAACCGTGATAGCTAGATAGTTGAAATTTTCATAGATGATGTATTTCTGTTGCTGCTATAACAACAAATACTAAAAACAGAATAAAATAAATATTTAAGTGGGGCTCCCATACAATAAACGTGCGATTTTTTTGCGATAGTGGTACGGAATCCTTCGTGCGCGAGTCCGACTCGTACTTGGCCAGTTATCCAATCGCTATCGCGACGTTTTCGTTATAGAATGTTATTAGCCTAGGTCACAGATAATAATTACTAGCATACAGATGCCTCATCCCATACAGAGAAACCGTGCCGACGTAACTAGCGTTTTTCGTCTGATTAACATGATTATTTTTATAAGTACATCCATCGCGTTCGGTTATGATCCACGGCGATAAATGGTGTTAGCAGCGACTTGCAAGTAAAAGGGTTTACTCGGTTCGTGAATATATTTTTCTTTAAATACAGTGACGAATTGTTATAAAGTATTTTTGCACGTGTTTACAGTTTCATTGTACCAAAATGTGTAACAATACAAATTTCAAATTCGAGTGGAATGCCTTAGTAACTTGAAACCGCGTCAACAACATACAATTTCTATGATAAATTCTAGAAAAAACTTATTTTACACTCAATTTATTAACAAATCGATGCATTTCTTTTGGCGATGATAGCTCAGTGGTAGTAACGTCGGATACCGAGACGAAGGTCGCGGGTTCGAATCCTACAATGAGCTTGAGCTTTCGGTGAAGGAAAACATCGTGAGGAAACCATAGCACGGTGGTAGGGTACTTTGTAGTACCCGCCTGGCTGGCAACCACCCTCAAGTTGAAAATCTGTCGCCAAGCACCTTCCGGTGTGTTCCGACAGCAGCACTTGAGAGCCAGTTCCCTTCTAGGCTTTGTGTGCTTACCACCATCGGCCACATCATCACTGACCACGGTGAGATTGTGGTCAAACACAGGCCTATACATAGTAAAAAAAAAAAAAAAATCGCGTCATCTAGTGACATTTATTTGATCCATATTTTCTTTCTTAGCGTCGGGACCTAGTGACATAATGCTCTTAAAACTTTAGTCATTTAAGATACAGGTATACCCTAGTTTAAGAGACAGGGTTACGCAAATTGTCAACATGTTCTACTATATTATACTGTACCTTGTATATCTTGCTTGTAAATTTAGTATAAGTTTTGTTTTTCTCACTTTTTTGATTAATAAACAATTTATTTATTACTAGCTGTTCCCCGCGGCTTCGCTCCCGTGGCCCACCCCACAGGACACGTTTTCGAGATTAAAAAATAGCCTATGTTACTCAGGAATAACGTAGCTTTCTATTGGTGAAAGAATTATTTAAATCAGTCCAGTAGTTTCGGAGCCTATTCGGTACAAACAAACAAACAAACAAATAAATCTTTCCTCTTTATAATATTAGTATAGATTTAGAAGGATATTTATGGATCTTGTTGGTGAAGTTCTTCTGAAAGGCCAGCTGCATAGTACTCATAACTGGCGTGTGTGTATGAGTAGATGTATGAACGTAGATGTATTATAATTACAAAAATAATTGGAATTTATAATTTTACAAAAAGAACCCAGCCTGTATAAACATATAAGTTTTTAAGCTAACATGGTCACAATCATTAGAATTAATATTTGTTTCGGGATATTTACCATGTATATTTTGTATTATGTTGAGAGCTCGATATTTCGGCACCGTTACAAGCGCCATGATCACGAGAACTTAGCTTAACTTTAGCGGCATCGTGCGTGAAAAACGAGTGAGGAAAAGGGTAGACAGATATGTCAGCTCGTAAATATCACCCACCCGCAAAGACTTTAGTTCTCGTGATCATGGCGCTTGTAACGGTGCCGAAATATCGAGCTCTCAACATAATACAAAATATACATGGTAAATATCACGAAACAAATATTAATTCTAATGTATAAACAGTATAACTAAGTACCTATTCATTTATTATTTTGTTGTCAACAGGAGTTGAATCTACAAAACATTCGACGGGAATTAGTCCCACTCTTGGACAGTGACGAAAGCCTCGATGAATTTAAAGATTACTCTCCACCACCAGCTAACCAGCTGGCGACACCGCGGTGGGTAAGCAGCGAAGTATAAACTGACACGGGCAAAGTTACTCCATGACCGAAGGTACAGAGTGCTGACACTGCACTGGCTGGTCAACAAAGCAGAGCCTTGTAGATGCTCTACTGGTCGACGCCAGCACCACTCAGCACCGCTTCGACCCTCTGGAGCCATCAACATCGCTCGGACTCACTGGAGACAGCAGAACTATCCCGAAAAAGGTATTGCTAAGTAAAGGTACATAATCAAACATGGGTAAAGAGTACGAACAGTGGTGGCCCAGTGGTAACGGCCGCGACTTACAGGTTGTAGGTCGTGGGTTCGAACCCAGGCAGAAAAAAAAAACTACCACCATTGCTCTCAAAACGGTGAAGGAAAACATCGTGAGGTAACCGACATGTTATAGAAACAAAAATTCGAAGACATGTGACAACCACCAACCCACATTTTGCCGCATAACCACGTAGCAAAGAATGTCTGGGCCACACTTACGAGTGTATGCACGTAGGGAATGTTAATTGTATTTGTCAGAGTATTGAGTATGTCGATAAATTTAGGTATCTGGGTTTGTGGGTGGACCGCAACATGAACTGGAAGACGCAGGTTGGCGCAGTGTGCACGAAGCTTAGGTCAGTCTTGAGCAAGTTCTATGTCCTAAAGGCGCCTTTGAGTAGGAAAACGCTGCGAGTTATTTATTTTGCCCTCGCCGAGTCCTTGCTCTGTTATGGATTGGAAACGTATGGCCGCACGTCTAAAACTAATCTTAACAGCATAAGATCGCTGCAAATTCGTTTCTTGAAATATCTGGTTAATCGTAAGGTTAAACTTGAGTGTAAAGACAATTATGAAAGGCTTTTTGTTGCATGCAGGGTGCTTCCTGTACATGAGAAAGTCAGATACTTGGTGGTTCTCGAGCAATTTTATAATGACCAAGATAAGGTACATGTGCAAAACACTTATAATACCAGAAGCGTGAGGGAACGTAAGTTCGTGCGAGCACCGGTTAAAAATTATTATGGTAAGAGAACTAACAAGTATCTGACCCCTACAATTTTCAATAATCTGGATTGGCTACGTAAAGAAAATGCGAATTTGACTAAAAGGACCCTAAAAAAAAATTGAAAAATGTACTGCTCAAGGAAATAGCCGCTAACTGTGATGAATGATAATAAATAACACTTGAAATTGAAATCATATTTATTTATTTTTGTTTTAGAAATGTATTCTGAACTTGATTGATACTGTTTGTTATTGTTTTGGTGATTTTATTTTAACTGATTTTAGTGATTTTGTTTTATTTTATATTAATGATTTTATCTTAACTGATTTTAATGATTAATTTTAACTGATTATTTATTTTATTTTATTGTATTGACATTGTATTTGAATGATTTAATTTAATTTTATTGATTAATTGAATTAATTGATTATTTAACTGATTATTATTATTATTTAATCGGATTTGTGTAATTTTCAATGCAATGGATTAACAAAATTATCAGAAAATGTATGAATTATTCTTATTATCAGTAACCTTTGGATCTAAATTTTATATACCTAAGATTTAATACGAGCGCTTATCCCGCCGACAAACTGTTACGCAGTTTGGTGGGTATAATTAAATGTGTAAAATTGTTTGATCCAAAATAAACGATTTATTTATTTTTTTTATTTTTTTATTTATTTACACTCAACCCGCGTGGCCCATTCCCCCTTAAAGAGAGGCCTGTATATAAAACGGACCAAATAGGAGTCCAAGTGCAGAACAAGATATCCATCCTATGAACATAGATGAAGCCATAGCAGTATGTATGTAAGGATCGTAGCAGATGACATTCTGTAGTTGTCTAAAAGGGCGAGAATGTATGTCTGTATGTTGAATGTAACAACTAATCCTAATCTAAATAGTCTAATAATTACTCCAATCATTCGTCTTACTAATATTTTACTTTTTCTTGCTATAGACGACACAGCGATGGTTCAACAAGAAAACCGGTGATATCTTCGTACCGGGAAATCTGTTGAATGATGCTAATTACGCATGACCCATGTTCCCGAAGTTCTTATGGAGTGATGACATGCTGCAAGAGATGTCAGCAAGGGAGGTAAACGAGTAAAGAAGACGCGAACCGAAATGGGACGGTTTGTATAAAAACTTGTTAACATAAATAAAAAACTGAAATAACTTTATTTTTAGAAGTCGGTGTCCATAACGCAATAAATTGGTACCTACGAAAGACACCGACTTCCAAAAATAAAGTTATTTTTCACTTTGTAGTTCTTTTTTTGGAAGTCGGTAGTATTTTTTTGTAAAAGGTTTTTTACTTTTTAGTTGTACCTACTTAATAGGCAAGTTGTTTAGTAAGGTACCTATAACACCAGAATAGATTACCCGAATGTCATGAAACTTAAACATAACCGGTGAAATTATAGATGAGACCCCTTAAGAGCGTACTGGCGTGATTTTATGTTATGAAATTTATTTATTTAACTTACACACACTATCTTACAGGTTGAACCCAATACAATAGAATGGTTAAAATCTTAATCTAAAATTAGACTTTACTTAAATATAATTAAATATTATAATAATAATGTAAACCTAAACTTCTAACAATATTAAAATCATCTAAATTAATATAAAATAAAAAGTTTTATTATAACTTAACTAAACTTAACATACTTATCAAAATTTTAATTATAACTAACAAAATTCAACAAAACTCTTGCGAATTCACTTCAATTGCACGAAAATATGTCCAGCCTCTCATGTAATTCGTTGAGAACACAGATTGTGCGGGTGAGAGGTGTTTTTGCCAATAGATTGGTTCTAGCAGCAGGCACGGCCAGCAGTGGCGGCCGCCGCCGCCTCCACACGTACCGATCTGGCACGCACAGCTTCAGGTGACGCAGCACACCCGGGTTATGTGCTACTCCACACAGGAGCTTTAGTGCGTAAGCGAAATGGTATAAACATTAAGCAGATATCCGATTGCAACAATCCCGAGAGATTTGCCGTTATTTATTGAAGAGTTCTGTTGTATATCTTCGAATTCCTTAATCAGATCTTCACCAAATTAAAATGGGACCAATTTCGGGACATGTTCTTTAAAACAAAAAAATATATCAAAATCGGTCCACAATTGACGGAGATATCGGGGAACATACATGTCGAACATAGAGCCTCCTCCTTTTTGGGAAGTCGGTTAAAAACTAAACCGACTTACAATACAAAGCACTACAAAGTGAAATATTTTTTTTCGGAAGTCGGATTCTTTGGTATCTTTTTTTATTTCCTTTTTGACACCGACTTCCGAAAAGAAAGTTATTTTTCACTTTGTAGTGTTTTGTTTTGGAACTCAGTTTAACTTTTTTGTTAAAAAGTTTTATTTTTCTTTTAATTTTTGGTAGGTACCCTATCATCATCATCTACCTAGCCTTTTCCCAACTATGTTGAGGTCGGCTTCCAGTCTAACCGGATTTAGCTGAATATCCAGTACCCTATATTACCATTAAAATCACTTACAGCCAGCGGGCTTCTCATAACAATTCCAATAAGCCTAAACACGACTGGGGTACATTTTTTTATTACGGATTTCCGGTGCCTACCTTCCGGCTTCATCACCAGTTCAGTTCAATGGTACCCTTTTCATTAGAACCATTTATCTAAATTTGCAGTTTTCATCACAGTCATTTAACTTTTCGAGATATCTTTTACCCAAAACATACTTAACCAAACAAACAAAATCTTCTAACTTCTTTATATCAACTAAATTTAAATTTATTATAGTAATAATAATTGATTCTTCCGTCCATTCGGAAACGTAGTTTGTTATGGAGAAGAACGGATAAGAAACTCCATAATTACAATTTAAAGAAAGTGTTTTAGACCATTTACATACATACGTTAATTCATATACGTGAGGACGATGCACCCAAACTAATACTACTATACTACGTATACATATTTAAAAGCACTAACAGGTAAATTCATTCATTTGATAAATAGGAACATGGAATGGACAGAAGTTCCAGTGGCCATCTGTGTTCGTCTTCATCAGTTCCACTTCACCAAAGTTTGAGAAGTTCCCTCGATTTCCCCAGGATCCCATAATCTGATCCTGACCTGATGACCATAGGATCACCTGGAAAGTATACATTTTCAAACAAAATAAGGCAAAATATTTTGGTAATCGGGGAATAAAAATAAAAAAAGATTCTGACGAATTGAGAACCTCCTCCTTTGAAGTCGGTTAAAAATATCATAAAAAGTTCAATATGAATGTCGTAGTGACCCAGTGTCAGTGGTATTGTTACAAACATTTAAGTAGGAACCTTATGGCCAAGAACTAAAATTAAAATTCATGTAGCAAGTAACTTTGCAAAATATGAAAATGAGGATACTTTTATGGTTTATAACTTTGCTAAATAACCTTTTCGTAATGTTGTAGAAAAATAACAATTGGAAGGATTTTGAATACGGAAATATTGTATTGTTTTTAGGGTTCCGTACCCAAAGGGTAAAAACGGGACCCTATTACTGAGACTCCGCGGTCCCACAGTGTGTTATTTTGTCTCAGTTGCGGACATGCCCGTTTTATTTTTTAACTTCATAGATTTAATCCTAATAAAGCATTAAAAAATATTCTCGTTTTGATATTTCACTTAATTTAGGAGATAAAAATAAATTTGTGAAAGGTCATTGATCTGTCCGAAAAAGTTTTTCGTCTGTATTTCTTGAATAAATTAAATCTCAACCTTTTGTATAAATACAGGTTAGTTGTTGGTTTTAAATATATCAGGCCTGAAAATTTCAAGTCCCTAACATCACAGGAATAAGAGTAAATAATTATTTTATAAATAAACAAAAAAAAAATATTTAAACTTAACTATTTACTGGTCGCGTTTTTTTTTTGTTAGCATAATATACTTATTTATAGTACCTTCAACTTGAGAAAATTCTAAATATGTAACTAGCGAGATCTCGGAGATATTGCGTTTCTAAGTTTTTTTTAAATTTCTATGGAAATAGGGTTTTCACAAACTAGTAAACATTTCAGTTGATTAATTCAATCGATTTGAACTCGTTTTTGACGGATTGGCCGGTGAAGGCTATGGGGGAGGTCTTTGCCCAGCAGTGGGATAATATAGGCTAATTTAAAAAAAAATCTTTTAAACTAGTTATCCTCTGAACGTTAGTAACTAGTTAACCTCACTATCAGATTCAATTACCATTTCGTCAGTCGTCAGCGTGATATCATTTGCTTCAAACTCGCACTCGCATTTGCTTTTTCGCACTTACAGATAAATTTGGAAATACTCTCTTTAAGACTTTTGTTTTGTACATCAACATTGTTAGTAATACCCGTTGGATATAATGCATTTAAAATAATCATGGATCGTTCGTTCATTTCAAGGTTACCCGGTCTATGTTTTGATCCATATAGTCGGGCTTTTTCTACCAAAACATTATAAAGGGTCTTTCAACAAGGACAGGTCGATGTTAAAATTGAATAAAACAAGATGTGTGTGAGATATTAACGAAATTTATTTTTTATTTAAAAGGCCCATTTATGCCATTATGGATGGAATATGACATCGTTCAAATGTCCGCCGCGGCTTCGTATGGTGGCACGAATCCGAGAGGTCCAATTTTTAATGACTCGTCATTGGCCCGTACTTCTTCGAAAACGACGTTGGCGAGGCAATCACTGTTAACGGCGAGCGCTACAGATCAATGATAAACAATTTATTTTGGCTTGTATTGAACAATATGGACGTGAACGACATGTGGTTCCAGCAAGATGGCGCTACTTGCCGCACAGCGAACGACACAATCGACATTCTGCATGAACGGTTTGAGGGTAGAGTTATCTCTCGCAGAGGTGATGTGAATTGGCCACCAAGATCGTGTGATTTGACTCCGCTAGACTTTTTCTTGTGGGGTTTTCTGAAGTCGCAGGTCTATGCCAATAAACCACATTCGACCGTTGCCCTGAAAGCCAACATAACGCAGGCCATCGCTCGGATTCAGCTGGATCTATGCAGCAGAGTCATAAAAAATTGGACCTCTCGGATTCGTGCCACCATACGAAGCCGCGGCGGACATTTGAACGATGTCATATTCCATCCATAATGGCATTAATGGGCCTTTTAAATAAAAAATAAATTTCGTTAATATCTCACACACATCTTGTTTTATTCAATTTTAACATCGACCCGTCCTTGTTGAAAGACCCTTTAAATATCCAGTTTCGTAAGCTTGTTCGGATCCGTATTCAGGCTTTGGTCGTCGGTAATAATTGCCACTCGCTGACCAGTATGAAGGTTGGCGACCTCATGCCCCCCTTGCATTAAGTCCTCTGGTTGGGGCCCAGACGGACATTCCCCAGCAGGACGGGTCAGTGACGGGACGGGCCTGCTGAGGCAAAGCAGTGCCATGGCTCTTTGACGGCCCCATGACATCTCACCCCCGGTTCTCCAGATATTATGTATAGCAATTGGTTTTTAGCATTCCTGATGAGAGCAGATGCCTTCCCAATTCCGCATAATATCCTTCATCGAAAATAGAAAATCTATGGACGGTACTAGGTAAACAAAAGTGGTCAAAATTAAACTATTATTAATTTTAGCTTTCCTCAACTATTTTTCCATAATTATAAACTTAAACTATCTCAACTAGGCACGTAACAATTTGAACCAGTAATTGCTAATACCTGAGTCCAAAAATAATGTTTTTATAAAGTAATTGTATGTTGCTCACAGGTTTATTGACAACCCTAGCCCACAATAAAAAAATTGATATTTCCGAAATCCTGGGTTTGTTGTGTCTGGTTTTTTTTGTGGCGATAGTTATTAAAGTAATCAACATATATACATTTAAAAAAAACACGACCATGAAGAGACCCGCCAGAAAAAAAATAATTTCAGAATCATATAAAAAAAATATTTACGCCTGGGTGAACAAGATTATTAAAGTTTTCGATAAAAAAATTGTTCCTATAGTAAATTCCTATCATACCTTAAAACATTTAGTGTAAAATTTTAATCCAAAAACGAGATATTGCGTTTCTATGGTTTTTAAGGCTTTTTCTCAATTTTCTTAATTTCTCTTAAAGTATAGTAGTTAGAGCCGGCGGAGTTTTAATGTGGTGTATGATTAATTGATAGATTTCCAAAAAAAAAAAAAAACTAGCATGTCCGCAACTAAGGCAAAATAACACACTGTGGGTCCGTCTGTTTGTCTGTCTGTCTGTCTGTCACCAGGCTGTATCTCATGAACCGCGATAGCTAGACAGTTGAAATTTTCACAGATGATGTATATCTGTTGCCGCTATAACAACAAAAACAGAATAAAATAAATATTTAAGTGGGGCTCCCATACAACAAACGTGATTTTCGTGCCGTTTTTTGCGATAATGGTACGGAACCCTTAGTGCGCGAGTCCGACTCGCACTTGGCCGGTTTTTTTTTTTAAACTGCGGTGTAAATCCATCTACCCTTTTGTTAACTTCAGACGAAAAATTTCTATTGTTTTTTGATTGAATAGGTGCTGCACATTATTTAAATAAAAGGTGGCTTACCTTCTACTTACGTGGGCATTATAAAGATAAATATCACAGGAAACAAATTGTAGTTCTAAAAACTAAAAAACACGCTTTACTGGTATGTTAAACTAAAAAGTCGCTAATCCTGGTAAGGATAATGGGACATACTATTTAAATTATTGCATTGTCATCGGTCCTTGATAAGTGTGCAAAGTTTCAAATCAATCTGACGTTTTGAAGGGGGTGAAAATCACGTTCAAAGATTCCGTTACATTGATACAAAGATACATACATACCAAGCTAATAAAAGCGTGTTAAAAAATACATTTCTGAGTGGTGGAGCCATCATAATCGAGAATGAAGTACAAAGTTTAAAACCTGGGTGTATTTGATAGCCTAATGTTTAGAATATGTAGTCGTGGTAGTAATCCAGTAGCGAAGAGCTTGTCTCTCGTGTTTTAGGTCGTGGGGTTCAACACCGGACTAGTACCAACGTAACTTTTTCAATTCATATTTACGAGTACTTTTTGAGTTTATCTTAGAAATCGCTAACAACTTAAGTTCGAAATCGCCAACCAACATTGAGCAAGCGGGGTGATCAATTCAGCTCGTGGCTTCTCTGTATGAGAAGAGGCTTATTGCTTTACTAATATTATATTATAAAGTCTGAACTCGAATTTGGTGAGTTTGTTATCATGTGTAGGGTAATCTCTGGCACCACTACATCTATTTGACCAGATGGTTATAGGCTACATATTATTATGATCCAGGCAAAGCTGAGGCGGGCCACTAGTTATTAGATAAAACAAATTGAATAAATACTAATATTTGCAAAGAATTATAAGGTCTGAACTTGCAATTAGTAAATTGGTTTCTAATAAATTATAAGTGTTTGCCATCTCATTACGTTAAGCTCAAAGAGTTTTGTAATCAGAATACGCACATACATGTCCGTGTCCGTAATCCGCGTCCGTGATCTGAGTTCCAAGTTCAAAATGTTCTGAATTCTGACAGATTATAACGGATAGAGTTCGGATGCAGTGCGTAAGCTTCCCTACAAGAAGTACTACGGCTACTTCGGAACCAAAATTTCACGGACACAGATCGGATGAAGTGCGTATAACCGCCCTAAGTTATTAAATTATTATATAGTTACCGTTTTTTTACTGACTTTGGAATTTGCAAAAGCGTTCTGAGTAGGTATCATACGTATACGCAAAAATTACGTCACGATCTCACTGAGTTTTTCATCATCACGAACTTACCTGTAAAAGAAGAAAATAAAATATTAGTGATACATTCAAAGTATATACGTTAAAAATTATTGGGGATAAATATAATGACCACCTAAAATTACTTTGTGACCATAACCTCTATTACCTAAAATTGTACTATGAAACCCAAATTTAGTAAATTGATCACCAAATTTAGTAAATTGATCACCAAATTTTAATAGCAAATTATTGCGCTATTTAATGTTGTAAAATAGGTTAGGTTAGGTTAGAACTGTGACCAACCGCGCGCGAGCCGAGCGAGCAAAGCGAGCGGTGCCGCGGCAGCGGCCGGCGAGCGCTACTTCCAAGTTGCTCCCAGAAATTTTATAATCTTTTTGGTCATTGGTTTAATTTTGGTGATCATTTACTACTTTTGGTGATCATTTACTACTTTTGGGTTAACAATGATTTATTTGGAGTCATTTTGCCTAAACAGGATAGCGAGATGTTAAAACTTTGGTTATAATTTTACAATAAGATGCGGGTTTAATTTTGGTGATCATTTACTATTTTTGTCTGTTATATGTTACTATATCTGGTGGTAAGTTAAACATAAGCCAAAATTATTTAGGTTAGATTCTACCATAACAGTAACAGAGATTGATCAATGAGGTAGTCACAGAAGGACAGACAACAATGTTTTCAGGTGATGATTGAGTTTATTTTGGTCTTTATTTACTGATATATACGTGTATAAGCAAATCCTTTAAATCCTTTGTTTTTATCGGTTACAATTCGGGAATTGTACGATGGAATTGCACAATTTGACTCCGGCTACCCTTTTCATCATCGGATTACAAGATGTACAGTAAAGTGCCATCGGTACATGGCGGACCTCCAGTAAATTTTGCCGTGCTTGTATTTTGAAAATAGGATTGTGGTTGTTTGTTACACCCCTATCAGTAAAACAGCCTAAACAGGTTTCGAACCTTGAACTTTGTTCTCATGCTTCCTTAAAAATAAATATTATATTTTTTTGGTTAAAATCCAACTTCTACTTATTATAAATGCAAAAGTTGCACGCCCTGTCACCTGTACGTGGCAAGACCTTATGTATGACTGCGTCACCGAATGGTGTTACTGTAGCTAAATTCTCAAACATAATAATATTTATTTAATATTTTCTATCGATACGCTAAGAAGAATGCGAAAGTTTGGATGGATGGAAGGATGTTTATTACTCAATCAAGCCAGAGCGGTTGAACGGATCTGGATGTTTGGTTCAGAGATAGATTATAATCTGGAATAGCACTTAAGCTAACTTTTATCCCGATTAACTCGGTTTAATAATATCTTGGGATAATAAAACAAATTTCACGCTGACGAAGCCACGGGCAGTAGCAAGTCATATATAAAATAACCTATCGTTATGTATGTATGTTTCTAGCCTTATTATAAACTGTACAGCTAATTATTAATTTATTATTGTATTGTCAACAGGAGTTCAACTAACAAATCATTCGGCGGTACTTGCTCGAATTGCTAGAGAGCGATCATATACCGTAATGGATACAAAACAGCACAGAAAAAGTTTCGCAAACCCTGCTCTTCGATATTACTTATCAATGTTATCATTAATTAAAGGTAAGTACATCCTATAACTTAAATGTGTAAGCTTGTGATATGTTTGTTACTCTTCCAAGCAAAAACTATTGAATAGATTTGATTAAACAACACACAAGACAAAGATTGATTAATATAAGTGTCATCCACCAATCCGCACTGAGCCCGCGTGGTGGATCAATGCTCATTCCCACTCAAAGAGAGGAGGCCTGTGTCCCAGCAGTGGGAAAGTTAGAAGGCATCATTAGATGATAATGAAACTTTAAAGTAATATAGCTTATACATAACACATAGATTTAGCGCTAACGGAACCGCGGGTGGCAGCTAGGAAATAAATTCAAGTAGCAAAGAAAGAAATGCGCAGTAAACTGACTTACACAAGTTCATCACAGTTACAAGAATTGCTAATCACTTATTTGCACATTGATTTCAAAATGTTTTTACGGAAACCACAAATGATCCTCATTAACTTAACAAAGCTAATACGTATCTAGAGATTTGGCAACGTCACTCATCATCGTCAGCCTTTTAATGATCCCACTGTTGGGCCACAGGCCTCCTCTCTGGGAGAGAAGGAATGTGCCGTTAGCCCGTAACCCACCACGCGGGCGCAGTGCGGATTTGGTGGATGACACATGTATTCGAATTGTTCGTTCAAAGACATGCCGGCTTCCTCAAGATCTTTCTCTTCGCCGTTTTGATAGCAGTGGTGATGAAATAATTTAAAAGTATACACAAAAGAAAACACAAAGGAAAGCGTCTGCCTGCCCACCCACGAACCCACGACATACAACTTGTAAGTCGCGGCCATCTGGGCCACCACTGTTCAAAGTCACTAATATTGCTTTTAAATATTTCACAGTTTCGTTAACATAATAAAACATCACGCCTGTATATCCCGAAGGGTTAGGCTGAGATGTATCTACTTTTAGTACCAGTTGCCATCAACCAGGCACAAGTCCAGACTCCAGGCTGCTGCTGAGAAATTCCAGATGGAAAAACCCAATAACACATTGCCCGACCCGGGTATCGAACTCAGAACCTCATCCTCAGCAGTAGCGCATACTGAATGAAAATATGAAAAAATAATACTGTCTGTATTTTTAGTCTACCCTGAAAATGGTTTTGTCTAGTTCCTGTAATACGCCCAAGAATCTACCTTATGTTAATTTTTAATAGTCTTATGTAAGTGAATTGTTGTATTCATAAGGGAATAAAGATATCTCAAACCTCAAATATGACTGTGTGTCTTTTACACTTTGTAACATTGTCAATTGGCTTTGATACTCTACTTAACCCTTCAAGAAAAAGTGTATCAACAATTAAACAAAAATATGTGGCGGTAAAATGTCAACTAGTTGATCTATACATAATTACTTGAAATAAATATTTACCCGCCATGTATAAACTTTTTTAACTATTACCTACATAATAATATACCAAATCATTAACTTGTATTTTTTTGCTAACAGGTTGAAATTGCAAACCAGTGGGACTTGATCGAATAGAACCAGCGCAGCGTTCCAGTGATGTACGAGCTAAAGTAGAGAAACAATCTCGCTTCTGTATCCAACGTAACCTTGGACTCCTGGTTCCCTGGGTTACTTTTCCCATACCAGGGAAAGTGCTGGTTCGGGCCCCCGTTCTCTAATTAAAGAAAAATTTTGGAGTGACGAGACGTTAAAAAAGATGACATCGAGGTAGTGAAACCTCCAGGCAGGCCTTCTTGCAGTACTTTAGCCCAAATCAAGCAATGTCAAAATCACATTCGGAGTGCATTGTGCTGTGAAAAAAGTGCTGGATTAAAAAAAATATTACTTTTTATTTAATTCTTTTTTTTACTTCTTTGTTACTTTGTGATTATTGTGTTGTATCTGTGTCGATTTATTGTGTTCTATTCTATTAATTTCGCTTCTTTACCAGTCGAGGTTTTGTATATTTTTTTTTATAAATGTGATGTATACATTTTTTGGTTTAAAATAAAGTATATTCTACTGTATTGTATTCTATTCTATTTTATTCTACCCGTCAATTTATTAATTAAATGGAAGCAATATGAAATGGCACAAGAATAATGGTTCCTACAAGGAGATCGTGGTTATATAATAACAGTCACACTGAGAAGGCCAAGCAGCACTTCACATCATCACATCACATCATCAGCCTATTAATGTTCCCACTGCTGGGACACAGGTCTCCTCTCTGTGAGAGGGAATGGGCCGAAATACACCATGCGGGCCCAGTGCAGGTTGGTGGTTGTCACATGTCTTCGAATTTTTGGTTCTAGGACATGCCGGTTTCCTCACGATGTTTTCCTTCACCATTTTGAGAGCAGTGGTGATGAAATAATTTACACAAAGTTAAGCGCCTACCTGGGCTCGAACCCACGACCTACAACTTGTAAGTTACGGCCGATACCACTGGGCCACCACTGCTCTGCAAGCAGCGCTTGCCCAAGTCGATTTCTCCTTGCTTTGGAAAGAACATTAAGAGCTGCTGATCGCGGCTGTCAATAGTAGTTTTAAGAGAGTCGTTACAGATAGTCAGTCAGAAGTTAAAATACAGGCATTCAGCTACAACAGCATATAGCTGAATGCCTGTATTTTACAAGGAGCGTCTGTCTGTCTGTTTGGCCACAACCCAGTAGCTAGGTAACACCATACTCCTTGGCAAGACTGATGGTAGATTTTCTAACTTCTGATTGACTATCCGTAACGGCTATCTTAAAACTACAATTGACAGCCGGGATCTCTTACAATAAAAGACGACCCCAACATAGTTGGCTAAAAGGCTAAGCAGATTAATCATGACTTAGGAGGCAGATGATGCTAGATGCTGGCACGATTATGTAAGTAACCTAACCACACACATCTTAAGATGACATGCAGTCGCAGACATCTGACTGAATCTCCTTAGTAAAGAGTCATAAATCGAGGTATGGCTCTCGCCGATTTCCTCCTCCAGTATTGAACCAATTTAAAAGATATTCCATAAACTGAAAAAGAAAAATATATACTGTTCCCTGATGTTTTCCTTTTTGATGATGCAATCTTTAGAAGCATTAGAAACCTCAAAAGATGCTCAAAATCGCGCTGCCATCAGAGGCCTATTGTGCAAATTTCTTTTAAATTTGTCCTATACTGGAGGATGAAATAGGCGACAGCTAAACTTCAAATTATGACTTTTTGCTAAAGAAATTCAGTCGGAGCTCTCTGCCAGCATTTCCTTCTAAATTCTGAACACAAGGCCAAAAGCACTGTGCGAAACACTGCAAAATAATCTCCAAAAATCATGTTGCAATTATTAACAGAATCACCTGCTTGATCGACCTACCTTCAGTGATACTTGTTTTAATCATTAATTAAGTGTAGGTACACTACACATTACACTACGACTTTACCCACAATAGATTAACTTTTGACAAAATATTAAAAAATCATTGGGTACTTGTCAAAGCAATATCAAATAATTCAGTCAAAAACCAGTATCATCAGACAGAGCTAGCATCTTGCGCGGCCGCCACGCATCAAATTGACATTTAATTTTAATATTAATTACTTAATGTAATTACGCCATTAAGAACTGGTCAGAATCATAGTTTATTAATTAGGGTTACGTAGTGAGGAGAATGGACTTATTTTTAAGAAACTTTTGCTGGTGAGTTATTTAAATTCTTTTCAGTTTGAAGTTAAATAGTTTTTTTATTTAACTGTGTGCTGTGCACTGTGGTTCATTACTTCAAATTTGAAAATAGACAGTTGATGAATTTCTTATTATAGAAATGTAAGATCCAATTTCTTTTTATTTATAACAAAACGTAATTAGGTATTTAAACAGGTGAGATAGTGGTAAAGCGCGAGCCTATATTAGATTAAAAAAAGGTATTTAAACGAGCAATTCATAGCATATAAATTTATTTCGCATACCTACCTCGGAAATATCTCTAACGGTTTTGCTTTTTATTAGTTGCATTTTTTTTAATTTTGGCTAAAATACTGGGCTAATAAATTATAAACACACGAATTTTCAAAAATCTCAACATTATTTAGAAAATGATTAAAATATTCTTAATTCAAATTTTGTATAAAAAAATGAATTAGATTTTTTTTCACCTTAAACATTTAACATCATGACTATATTCTACGAAGTGTTAGGCAGTAGCCTGCCACTTAATACATTTCACCTCAATTTGTCTCAATAGAATCTGCGAAGCATTTGCTAAACATCGTCGAGATTTTATAAATGCGATTTGTTAAACAAAGTGATATTAATAATCGTGTCTAAACGCGTATAAAAAGCGGGGAGGGTATATAAATATCGAAATGGGTGTAGGAATAAAAACTTGATTTTTTCATCGTCAAGTATTGATGATAAATTAAATCTTGCGTGGGTAATCTGCTGTTTGTTGTACTAAATTTTGAATGGATCTAGGTATGTTTGTTACTCTATCACGCCACAACGGCTGAACGGATCTGGATGAAATTAGGCACAACTATAGATTATAGTCTGGAATAGCACGTACGCTACTTATTATCCCAGTATCCCTTGGGATAAGAAAACACTTCACGCAGGCAAAGCCGCTGACGGAAGCTTATTGTATAATATATCTTTCACTAGCATAATCCATTCTTAGAAGGCCGAGACCACAAACCTAGACAGAATGACAGTCTTTTAGCGATTACGATTAATACCTGTTGCTGTCCAATTGTAGGGCAAAAGCCTCTTCTCATACAGAGAAGGCACGAGCATTGATAACCACGCAATTACGATTGTGAAGCCCAAAATATTGGGCCTTATTGATAAAAATCTCTGAGCGCTAGAATCAAATGATTAAATGGTTCTAAATTCAAATAGCCTTTTATAAAAATCAAGACAGTGACAGCACATTCTATGTTCTAATTTTCTATGAAGAATTTGAATTAAGAATCTGTTAATCAGTTGCTAATACATAAAATTCTAAAATTATTATAGCAATTACAATGCCATGACGCGTCTTTCGCACACCGTGTGTGCGTAAGCTGTTGCTATTGTGTCGCCTAATTAGAGGCGCGATGGGTAGCGACAGGTAGGTAAGATGTGTAAAGTCTCCCTGTGACTTTTAAATCATTGGCAATCTCTCCGAGACTAAAAGAACTCAAAAGTTTTAACCACTTTTGAACAAACATACTATCCTAATACCCTTATTTATAAAAAAATCGACGGTATTTAGCAATCAAATTGATTTAAAGATTCTATTTTATTTTTCATAGATTTTAATTAAACTTAATCATTACTTTAAGTCTATATGCTCCAAAGGGTTAAGCAGAGAGGTACACCAATATAATAGTACACCATGTCACCTGTCAATTTGAATTTAGAATTGCATAAATTACAATGTTCAGATGCCCAGTGGCTCTAGAAAAGTGTCATTTTGACGTTAGCGATGGAGATGGTCGAAATGCCAAAATGATTAATCACGTGATTTCTTTCTATCAACGAAAGCCTGGCGATAGCGATTATATAAGTGTAAAAATTATATAGAAACGCTATCGAAATATCACGAGATCATTTTAGCATATCGACATCGAATGACACTTGACTTGAGCCTCGGGGCGAGGATAAACCTATAAATAATTGTTGTCAAGTAGTGTAAACCTGACCGATGACCTGGTGAAGGTTGCGGGGATCTGCTGGTTGCGAGACGCACGGGACCGGTCAATGTGGCGACGCTTGGGGGAGGCCTGTGTCTAGCAGTGGACGTCTTTCGGCTGATATGATGATGATGATGACGAATGTAAACAAGAATTTGGGAACCAAACGGCTGTTTTACATTACTAATGTTATAAATGTGACAGTTTGGATGGATGTGTGTGTGGATGTAAGTTTGTTACTCAACCACGTCAGAATAGCTGAACGGATCTGTACGAAATTTGGCAGAGAGATAGATTATAGTCTGGAATGGCACATAGGCTACTTTTCATCCCAGTTTTATGTTCCCTTGGGATAAGAAAACACTTATCACGCGGGCGAAGCAACCGGCAGAAGCTGGTAGAACATATTTAAAGCCGGTTGCATACCAAGAGCGAAACTAAGTTAGCTTAAGCTTAGCTCGCATAGCTGAAGTATAGTTTTTCATACTTGTGTGCAGAACGTAAACCTTGTAACAAGTATGAAGACGTACCTCAGTTATGCGAACTAATGTAAATTAACTTAGGTTAAATGTTTGTCTAGAACCAGGCTTAGAGTTGATCCCATACTTATAATAATATTAAATTTGTTAATTCAGGTAATTTCACATCCATTTCCATCAAAATTTCAAAAGATTCATAGTGAAAGCTTTTGAAATTTATAAAATACTTTCACGCCCCTAAGGTTTTTCGCGTATGTTCAACCAATCACAGAGCTTGAGTCGTTTGCGCCTACCTTTGAAGTTAGTACAGGTAGGGAGGTCCCTACCCCCCCTCTACCTCAAACCCTTTTGGAGGTGGTCGATTAGGGATCGACCGCTGCGCGTACGCATCTATCTTTCTAATCTTTCACTACCGTACAAGTCGCCTCTGAAGCTAGACGTTTCCGACCTCGCTTCATAGTTCCGCGCACACTTAGCTTCGCTCCGTGAGGTCCGGGTGAAGCGAGGTTGTGTTTCCTTTCGCGACTTTATATTTTAATTCGCGTTTTGTGCTATCGCTGTATCATCATCATCGTTCCAGTTCAAGGTCCTGATGCCGCCGGCAAAGATTTTGTAAGTATACTGCCTCATAGCTTGCTTGCGATTTTGTTTGAATACGACAATCCTTTTTTCCCGCGCATCTTTTAAATACCGCGTCGCTTCACCAATTGCTAATTAATTAAAAATCACCATGTTTATGTGATATCGTTAAATATTATATATATACCAAAGTTCTCTCGAAGTTCCTTAAATCATACTGCTCCTGTTGTAGTAACGTTCTTCAGTTTCTATAAAAGATAATTTGTTAAATTCTTTGACACTCAAGTTAGAAAGCCGCGCGGTCTCCGCGCGGACGGAATTCTTCTCGTCTGAGCGCGCCTTTATGTGTCAATTTACTATGAACTTAAACAAATTCAATGAATAATAGGATTTGCAAAGGTGCTTGTTACTTTATACCTATTAGGTCTCAAATATGATTAATAAGTTGCAATTTTAATAGTTCAAAGAATATTTCAATCATTTGCAGCACTAGGTAATACTGAAGTTATACTGAAGTTTTTTATAGATATTTTTCTTGATAAATATATATCCGAAAACAATAATAATATTTAATTATTTAAGGTCTTGAGGAAAGTGCTAAAAAATACAAAAATAAAAATGTTATTAGTTACTTTTCCGACTCAGTAAAGTAATTTTTCAGTAAAACTTGGCGTCTAGATTTGTCTTCGGTTGATGGCAATAGCTCGCCCCCTATCACATGGGACTTGAACATAACTCTCTGCCTAACCCGCCGGGGAATACAGCCGTGATGTTATGTGTAGCTATTTACTAATACTTTTGTCCAAACTAAACGTCTAAACGATATTGTCTTTAGTAATAGGTTTTTAATTATATTGGCGATAACTTGGGGTATTTAAGTCAACAGTGAATAGGTCACTTCTAGTCGAACGTGGTTCATGTTTGACGACTCCACTCCCACTACCACGTACCTATGTTACCTGGTGTGATAGTTTTATTTTTGTACTAATACTCGTATTTTTTGATGATACTGTTGGCGCAGTGGCTGAGCGATTGGTTGTTGCACTGTCGCGAGTTCGTTTCCCGCACGGAACAAATATTTGTATGGCTTATAGAGAGTCTAGCTATTTGTGTATGTAATTTTATGTGTTTGTTAAAGCATCCACGATGGAGGAGAAATTCCTAGTGTGGGGCTAAGTTAAGAAATACAAGAATCATTTTAATTGCGAAAGCAACTCTGTCTGTCTTTTTGTTTCCCTTTCATCTTAACGGCTGAACGGACTTGAAAGAAATTTAACACACGGGTCGTAAGGTTAAAGGATATTTTTTATCTCGGTAACATGTTCCCTTGGGATAATATCCGACTTTCACGCGGGCACAGCCGCGGGCAGAAGCTAGTCTACATATATAATCTCGGACTTTTTTCCTTTTACATATTATATACCATGCGATACGATAGCTTAAAAATAACTTGTATGCGTAAAAATAAATTAGCGTGTACTATAATGCACCACTGCCTAACCCTTCGACGAATACAGGCGTGATGTTATGTCAGAATATCGTATAGGTGCTATACTATGTTATGAAATGTAGCTAATGTCTTCCGGACAATAATTACGAATCGATTGACATCTCATTTATCAAAACCGGTTCAGTACCTATAGTCCAGCCATTTTGAAGGTACAATATTTACTAACAAAGCACTGACAGCGCAATCAGCTGACAGGAGGGGTGAATATTTTAGGTTCACTTTAATCTAATCATAAGACCTTGGATATTTTATGTTGTCAAACTATCTTTCATTTGTACTAACTCAGTTAAACCGATGTAAAACTCATACAATATTCTACAGCGAATTCATTTTATTTTACTTTGCTAGTAAACATTTTATCTTCAAAATGGCTGGAGTATAGTTTAGACGCATCGGTAGAACATGAATACAAACATACATACAGTGTGTAACGGAATGCAGGTGAGCAGATACAGTTTTTAAAATATCACCACGCCTTGCCGTTAACATAGACTGCTAAAATCATTATCCTTCTTTTTGTCTTGCCCGAAACAGTATCATTAAAAAAAATCTCATTAAAATTATTACCATAGAAATATTTATAACTATTTTTTTTACCTATGGGTATTAGGTACTTTAAGTAAGTTTTAGGCAGGGTTTACAACTGCATCGTTCAAAAACAATGGTAGGTACCTACACCTACCATTCCTTTCATTACCATCAATCTTTACTAACAATAGTCGAAATTATTTCAATTGTTAGTTTTGTAATTGTTTCTTTTCGAGGAGGTAATTTAGGTAAGTTATTAACAAAAATGTATTACAATGCTAAAATCAAAATCCTTCATTTTGCCTTTGCCGGCGACAGGTAACAAAAATATGCATGTTATATTTTCTACAGTACAGAAGATATATTTATATTCCCATAGAAATATTAAACACATTTTAACTTCTATGGGTATTATTTTAAGTAGGGTCAGCATTTACAACTGCAGTGTTTCAAAACAATAGGTAGGTACGATTTCTTACTAAGTCGAAATCTTTCCCATTGTTACTTTTGTAATTGTTTCTCTTCTTTTTTAATATCTAACAAGGAGATAATTTAGCAAAGTTATTAACATAAATGTATGTGCCTTTAATTTCGCAAAGGTCTTTGTTACAAGATTCAGTTTTTCTTTTGGTTTCTGCCATGGAAAAAGGATTATGTATGTA
The DNA here is from genome assembly GCA_945859665.1 of Anorthoa munda. Taxonomy (NCBI): domain Eukaryota; kingdom Metazoa; phylum Arthropoda; class Insecta; order Lepidoptera; family Noctuidae; genus Anorthoa; species Anorthoa munda. Next base: position 844,261 of record OX243896.1, on the reverse strand, counting down.
TGTAGAATACTAAAACCATAATCCTTCATTTTGGCTTTGCCGGAGTCAGGTAAAAAAATAGCTTTTTACATTTTTTACGATACTGAAGATTTATGGGTATTAATTTAAGTAGGGTTAGCATTTACATGTGCTGTTTTTGAAAACAATAGTTACAGGTAGGTACCATAGAAATATTATTTTCTGTTTTGGTCCGTACCATCCCATTCATGACCTAATCTTTACTAACAATAGTCGAAATCCTTTCAATTGTTTCTTGTAATTGTTTCTTTTCCTGTTTATTGTTTAATTATCTACAAGGAGGTAATACTTTAGCAAAATTATAATATCGCAAAAATCTTTGCTACACGATTTTCAACTTTACCTTTTATTAATAAGATATATTTTTGCATGAACAATTATTCTTATTTTTTTATGACGCTACCTGAAATATTTTTAAGAATTGGATACAAATAGATCATAAGGATTATTTTATGAGTCCAACTTTCTTTTGTTTATTCGCTAACAAATTGTAGTATTTTCTTATGAACAAACAACTTTTACTATCTATGATTCTGGGTTTTATTTTAGTGAAATAAAAATCTTTTGGTAGCCAATACTAAATGGCCCATCACACTGTACTTTTGTAAGTGTAGTGTTGTTTCAAAATATAGTGGTCGGTTAATAGTTAGTTCATGCAAGATTGGAGGATGATCTGAAACTGACGGCTGGTCACCACTGGAGAAGGGTGGCGCGAGACTGAAGCCGCATGCGGTTTTAAGCCGTCTTAGATTATGTAATTACATAATCTAAGTTAGCCGTGCGGATTTTATTCGCAAGAATTTTTATCCGCGTATATAACTAATACGCACTCCAGATAAAATACTGCGATTTTATCTTTTTCTACCTATTCATAGAGCTCAAAATATTCACGTGAGTTTAGTTCGCGCCACAGTGCGGTGGATTCTGTGGCAAAACACAGATTTGTTGCGGATTTATTCTAATTCTTTGAGTTTTGGTACTTTATTTATTACCATGAAAATACGCATTATTAAAGATAACTCAAAAACTAGTCGTCACATCTTGATTAAATTATCAATGTTTATATAGGAACCACATGGGAAGCACCAGCTTTCTAATAAAAATATAATCATCAAAATCGGTTCACCTAGTAAAAAGTTTTTAGGTAACACACATAAAAAAATACAGTCGAATTGAGAATCTCATCCATTTTTTTTTTTTTTTTTTATTCTTGATACGCTTGCGCTTGACCACTATCTCACCTGATGGTATGGTAACAATCACTACTGCAAAAAGTCTCTATGCAGCAGTGGACGCGTTTCGGCTTACATGTTAATTTATTAACGACTAGCTTTTCCCCGCGGCTCCGCTCTGGCCACCCCACAGGACCAATTTTCGGGATAAAAAATAGCCTGTCACTCCGGAATAATGTAGATTTCTATTGATGAAAGAATTTTTTAAATCGGTTAAGCAGTTTTTGAGTTTATCCATTAAAAACAAACTTACAAATAAATAAACTTACAAACAGTCAAATCTTTCGTCTTTATAATATTAGTGTAGATGACGATAAGGCGACAGTACCTAAAAAATTATGCTTAAACTAAATAAGCGGCTAAGCGCACCCCGATGATATTAACGGAGAGCTTTTTTTCTGTACCTTAGCGAACTTTTACGTTAACGCGATTGAGTTCGTATAAAAACACGCAGACACTTTGCCATGCTAAAACTCTTGCCGAAAACCCAGACACATTTGAACTAACACCATGATTTATCATTTTCCAGTAACGGGATGGAACCTTCCTGCAGCGCCATCGAGGAGGAGTTCACCATGCTGCCCGACAGCAGCATCCACTCGCTGCTGGAGAAGCCGACACCACCATACTCCAACATGACCATAAAAAGGGCCTACATCGTCTGGTGGCACACTGGAGAAAAAACCGACTTGAAATCCGTCTGCAACTATTTCCACAATCTTGAGACTCTGGTGAGTTCTATAGAATAAAATAGAATATACGAGTACTTTATTGTACACCAAAAAAGTTACACATCTCTGTTACATAAAAAATCTTAATTCTATGGGTACAAAGGCGGTCTTATCGCTGACCTTGATATCTGCCAGACAACCTTTCCACCAACAGTATAGCAGTTCAACATTATAGCAGCTCGACATTATATTTTGCCTTAGTTAAAAAGTCATTCATTGCTTCACTCCTACTGGCTGGCAGGGTTAGCCCACTTCAGCAGAGCAGAGGGTAAAAACACTTTTTTACAAATAAAAACAACTACAAAAGCAAAACACTAAAATCTTTTATTTCTCTCTTTTTAGTTTTAGTACACTATCACTAAAAATGACAATGAACGTAAAATAAGCAAGTTCTATAGTATGGTACCTAAAGGATTGACAAAATACCCATAATAACTCAATTAACACATTCGTACTGCTTGTCGCTAAGTTCGGTTGTATGCTCCATATCTTGAAAACTGGGAAACCGATTTTGATGAACTTGCACTATTTCCTAAGTTGAGTACTCAATACTGATGAGTAGTTTCGGGGAAATGCGTGGACAAACATACATACAAACAAACATCCATACACTTATAAAATTTGGCACACGTGTTTAGAAGCCAACATAGAGTAACAGTTGTGAGTATTGTGCAGTTCCAATAATATTATATACATATCTATAGAGTTGATTACTTCCTTTTTTTGAAGGCGGTAAAAAAGGGAGAGAGGGATTTGTTTATCAGTACGACAATATAAGTTAGATATAGTTGGTATGGTAGATAGTATAGTGATACACTCAAAAACAGTTTATCCATGGAGTAGTCGTCCGTATCTTTGTTCGCATTGGGAATAACGAAAATAGTACAACATACACCTTCATATACACTACATAGCTGCCTTTAAGAGCAATAGAACTAATTATGCCTTTTAAATTCCAGGAAGAAACAATGTCAGTCGAAGACCGGACGGTGAGCCGGATGCGCGAGTTTAACCTCATTTCTAACTGTCCACCAAAATCAGAACTTCTCATGGAGTACTTCCCCAACCTCTACCGCAAGAGTAACAAGAACAAGAAAGTTAACAAGAAAGTTAACATCAAGGAAGTAGAGGCTGTTCTACAAGAAGTTTCACAAGAAGAAGAATGTGTCTTCAATCTTGAAGGATTCCACAAGATGAAAGTACAAAAAGGTGCAAAACCCAAGGACATTATCAAAACCAGCCAGATGATAAGATTGTATTGCAAATCACATAACAAATCATTACGAGTTATGCTCGCCGAATTCCAAGACTTTGCCAAGAAGACTCACGCTGCAGATTCAGTTGACAACATCGCAATGTACATCATAAAACAATACTTAAAAGACGAATTCATTACATTGAATAATATGCCGAAAAGTTTTAGTTTCTTGGATTTGGAAGACGAACTAGATGATGTAGAAGAAGTTAGAAGTAGAACAGACAGCGGTGTAGAATCTGAAGCTATGGAGGATACTTTAGTTCCTTCTTTAACTGATGATCACACAATGAATGAAAATACAGGTGACATCGTAACCAACATCCAAAATGACAACATACATGATAACAACCTTAACGATTCGAGAAATCAGGAACTCTTTGGTATTGTACCTACCAACAGTGACAATGTGGCGACAGAAATTGAAGAGGAAGATTCTGAGTCTGAGTGTCTTGTTTATGAGCTTCTGCATAACTGTAATGGTTAACTTTATAAAGAGATAGATAGCGTTGATGCCAAGAGAGCACGCGCAGTGCAATGAGGGGTATCACGTTTGAAATCGCCTCTAGGAGCGCTAGTGTAGAATAAGGTCTACGAAATATCCAAAGTCACTGTTTTAGGTCTTTTAACGCGTGTTTATTCATTAATTTATCATAAAAATTACGAAAATAATAGAAAATAAACACGTAATAATTACGACAGATTATTGCTTCGAATAAGAGAGAGTTTTGTCTTTCAGAAACTTATCTTTTTTCACAATCAACAATCGCACATTTTATGGCATTACAAATAATCAATAAAATGCTTATGTGTGCGTAGTAGCAACTTTTAATAGTTATACTTAATAACCTTACTCGACAGTGGCGCCAACTGGTGACGACAAACCGTTATCCTCATTTGCAATTATTTTTCTTTTTTTTAAATTTAATTATTAATTTTTGATACATTTTGTTATCATTTTGACATGAAACTTTTTTAATTGTATTTTGATACTTTTTTGTATTCTATGACTTGAGATGTGAGATTCAGATATTAAATTGATTATGAAAATATTAAATGTGTTTTTTTTTAATTCTTACATTTACATACAATTTTTTTACTAATTCTCTTTAGCAAAGGAAAATACCTCCTGTGTCATGAAATAATACCTACCAAAGGCATATCACATATTATATCAACTTCGATTCGAATTTTAATCTATTGGAAACAGCTATTTTGTATGAAAATAATGACACTGGTAAATACACTTCAGACAGAAAAACACAATAATTTGACTGCACCTTTGTTACTGTAAAAGCCAGAACTGCGATAAATCAATCAATTTTCCGATAAAACCTAAGATTTACCAAGCCTAATATTAGACTTACATTCACTTATTCGATTTTATATCCCAGACAAACCTAAATGTTGAAAACTAGCTAGGTATAGATAGTTCAATTCATCTGTGTGCGCGGCGCGCGCTATGTGTGGGTATGGGTAACCTTATTGGCTCGGACGACGACTGGCGCTGCCACACAAATAAAAGCTGTAAATTACAAGCGCACGCACACATGCATACACACCGCGTGCAAAGATGAGTTGAATTATATTATCTAATACTATCTATGTATCTATGGCGCTATAGGGTATTTTATTTATTTATTTAAAGACTATGGAAGACTTACAGCTAAATACAACAGTGATAAATAACAGTAAGATAATCTGACAGCCAATTACAAATCTTCACGTCTAGAGCTTGTCTGGTATAAATGTACTGTGGAAACAAAATATACACACTGCCAAATAAGCCAAATTAAAAAACAAAATAAAATGAGAAGATTAAAAAACATACAGGTAGATCATCACTTAAGATGTTTCAAAATTAATATAATAGCTACAGGTTATTAACTATGTGAAAAAAGTTGTTAAAAATTCGATTAAAAAAATTAAAAACAAAATCTATAGAATCTAAGCCTTAAAAAACTCCTTAGATAAACACTTTTTTGCCGAGGTCACACTTGTTTCAAAAATATCATAGTTGAACCGTTTGCACACCTCATTAAAGTACCAACACACACGCACAACGTACGAATTTTGTCTGTAGTTAGTAGTTGCAGATGGCACCCGTAATGGTGGATTGAACCATTTGGACTTGCTTGGAACGTTGAAGTAGAAAGTTGATAAAATATCCGAACAATTTAAGTCACCTTGAACCGTCTTTAACAAAAATATACAGTCGGAGATCTCACGACGATTGATCAATGGTAAGAGATGATATTTTTTACAGAGACTGAGATAGTTACCGGACTGATACGGTTCCCGTTGATGAAAGCATAAAAAAATTATAAATCTTTTTTGTATTCGTTCGATACGGTCAATATATTTATGATAAACTGGATTCCATATTTCAGATGCGTACTCCAAGTGGCTTCTGACAAAAGTACAGTATAAAATTTTGAGTGTTTAAGCTTGTGTGAAGCACTTGGATAGTCGCATTATGAAACCGAGGGACCTCGAGGCCTTAGCGACTATGGCATCCACATGCTTATCAAAAATGAGTTTGGCATCGTGATGAACCCCCAGATCACGAATAGTACTACATCTAGGTAATATATGACCACTAAGAGTATATGTTGTGGCTAGGACAGACCGTCCACGGGAATACGTTACAACTGAGCATTTTTTGGCAGTAAGCTTCAAGACACTGTAAGCCAGTTTGAAGTGCAATCATATCTGCAGTCGAGGATATGGTAGCATAAATCTTCATATCGTCGGCAAAGCACAGCAATTTGAATGAGGCCAGACAGGAATCGATGTCGTTTACATAGATAATAAATAATAACGGACCGAGCAACGAGCCTTGGGGGACTCCGCTGGGGACTAAAACCCAGCTAGATATGTAATTATTCAGTACCACAGCTAAAATAAACTAATTTTACTCTTTAACCTCTCCTGCGGGCCGGCACGCAAACGTCAAGGCCGTGGCACGTGACCCCACTACAATACTTTTTTTATTTTTGGTTAGGCCCTCAGTAAAGTGAGAAATCGGCAATTTATTGCTATGGCACGGTATATTATTATACTTTCTTGGCTTCGTTATGAGTTTACCTAACTATTTATACAATTCAATAAGCAAATAAAACTGACCTCAACTCGCAGTGACGAAATACGGTAGCAACTTATCACTTTTATAATTTTCAATCGCATAACTTTCACTCGCATCATACAACTTTAACACAATATATCGAATTCACACAGATATTCACCAAAAAAACACTTCATTACGATAAAAAAATATGTATAGGCAATGTTTAGACAAGCAATTCCAAATAAACAACACAAAACAATAATAAAATTTAATAAAAACTATTTTGTTTACACAACGAAAAAACATCAAAAATCACTGATGCATTTTGTCAAATTTTTGTGTCAATTAATTTTAGTGGTGTCTCACTAAAATGTTACCAAAGTCGGTGAAATATGAATCGATTGAACGAATGATACAGTCAGAATGTGTTGCAAGTGAAGATTTTACGTCAAAAACCACCGTCCAATCGGACGTGTGAGCTATGGCCCGGTGTAGGGCCATCACACGTATCGCTACTTTTTTCTTATGGATCTGCATCGGGCCATAAAACGCGTCGGAGGTTATGAGAAAAAATCTATGAATATATTATTGAGATAGTTTAGGCAAAAAGCAGTTAGAAAATGTTAGTTTTAGTCTGTTTTAGTTCATAAAAAATAATATATATATGTAAAGAAAAAATATATTTTCTTTTTATTTAAATTTCCCGCGCATGAATCGCTAGCAGACTGATTTTATTATCTGTAGTTTAAAGGCAGTGTTTTTTGTTAATGGCTACGCGTATGACACACATTATAGAGATTGTGAAAAAGATTTAATTAATAGTGATTCAGGAATCGACATCAATAATAAACTTTGAATGTCGTTTCTTTTGTTTACAGGTTTGTTAATTAACACATACTTACTTTTATTTATCTACTAGCTGTGCCCGCGACTTCGTTCGCGTGGTTGTCGAGAGCAAAACAACGTCGTTTAGATAAGAGTATATCACCTTTTTGATGATTTAGATAAGAGTCCTGACTTTGGTATAGTTGATTACGTTAATGCTTCTCTATATACTATGTTAGCGGTGGAATTACCCGGAGCATATACAAAAAGGTTGTTTGGGTTGCTAACACGTGATAGAGAAACATAGAGTTGGCCGTGTGAAAAACAATCAAAAGTAAGGTCTACACCCGCAACGGATAACGTCTGGCCTTGGGCTTTATTAATAGTCATAGCGTAACAGAGGCTTACAGGAAATTGCACACGTTTGAAAGTAAACGGAAAATTATTGGGGATAATGGGTATCCTGGGAATGAAAACAACATCACCGGAGCCGCAACCTGTTAAGATTTCGGCTTCGATGACATTTCGTTGGAGATTTGTTACTCTCAACCGAGTTCCATTGCATAGTTTTGGTGGGCTTAAATTTCTGAGTAGAATGATTGGTACTCCGACTTTTAAATAAATTTTGTGTGCTGGAAGACCTGGTGTATTTAGAGAGTCTAAAAACTCTACTGGATAGTGGGTGGCATCTCCTTCTTCTAAAACCGTGTTAATAGATAAATATTCCCTACTTTCTCCAGAAACATGTACCAATATTTGAGAATTTATTGCTGCTGCTTGGTCGTTGCGAGGTGCCAAAATAGCTCGTTGGCATAGCCAAGCAGCGTCATGGTTCGAGATCTCTGATGGATCTCCGTATACAGAGGAAATGAGTTCCTGCTGTGAGGCAACAGAAGAACACAGGCTTTCGACTAAAGTTACTTTACCTCCTTCTTGAGTCGGGTATGTGCCGTTACCAATTTGAAGTAGTAAATTTGAGAAAACCTGCGCGTTTGCGTCACCTCCCAAATATGCTCGCATATTAAAGCTCAAATTAGTTAATATGACACTACGCCATAAAATAGAGCTCTTTAAACAGGCACCTATTTCATCGGCCCTCGTTCCTCTGGGTATTATAGGGAGTGTCTGCCTGAAGTCTCCACAGAATAGCACCGTTAAGCCTCCCATCGGTCGGTCATTTTGTCTTATATCTCGCAACGTTCTATCTACAGCTTCCACAGCTTTACGATTTGCCATCGTACACTCGTCCCAAACGATAAGGGCGCAATCGCGTAAAACCCTTGCTTTATCACTATTGCGAGACACGTTGCAAACAGGGTTTTCTGTGCGGTCCAAGTCGATTGGTATTTTAAATGTTGTATGTGCAGTTTTTCCTCCTGGTAATAAAGTGGCAGCTATTCCTGAGGAAGCGACGGCAAGGGCAATTTTGTTTTGGCTCCTTATTTGAGCCAAGATAACTTTAGTGAGGAAAGTTTTACCTGTTCCACCAGGTGCATCTAAAAACAGCATTTCTCCTAATGAATGTTCTACACTACAGCATACTCTATCAAAGATTTGACGTTGTTCTGACGTCAAATTTGAACAGCCATTTCGCAATATTTCTGCTAACTCTTCGGGGTTGTAATTTATTTCAGATGTATACTCCCTATTAATTCGTTCCCCACCAACTGTCGGTGTCGGCAAGCCGTATTGACTGAGGGGGTTCCCTCCTATACTTGTAACTATATCTTGTATAGCCAGCAAAGCCCTATTATGGCAGCTTTCACGTACTTGGTCAGAAGTTTCACTATTTATATTTTGCTGTCTCAAAAAATCTTCGGCAAACGCGTCTTTATATTTTTGCCACAACTGCCCAGCGTCCGATAGGCCACAAAATGTCAACAAAATGGCAAATAAATGGCGCAAACGATGTGGACTATCACTGACGCATGCTTCGGCTAAAGCATCATCCCAATGCTGATCGCCATCTAATAAATGCCGTGCGCGGCAAGCAGCTTGAAATGTGGGATATTCTATATCGTCCACTTTGCGGAGCTCAGCAAAAGAAGTAGGTCCTCGCACTGTGTGAAGAAGAAGGCGTAAATAATAACACTCTGCATTATTTGGGTGCACCGTGTATACTCTTCCAATCACGTGTTCTTTAAAAATGCCGGACTCGCCTTCTACAGCAGTTCCACGTCTCCTGCGATTAAAAACACCTTGCTGCTTGTTATAAGTATAATAATGTGGCACTTCATTGTACAACAGAGACTTAGCGAAATTGTCTCTTTCGCAAAGGCGAAAGAATGCGAGCAAGGTGGTTTGTCTTGGGTTGTTCATTCTTTCTGCCACATTTTCTGGCTGAAAGTAAACTCGCTGCCCGCCTTCCAGGTGCACGTCAAGATGGATGACTGGCGGATACCTTTCATGAATAGGGAAACTCAAAATGCGCCAAACTGCCTCCGAAGAGCTTATGTATCGGCCAGATTGATACCTTGTCACTTCATCAAATTGGTTGTTATTTCTTAGTGCTATCATGGCTTGATCACTACCTTTATTAACATATTTACATATATATTTTATAGATTCGACGCTATTACAAATTTCAACATTAATGTGTGCTTGAAAAGCGTTTGACAAAACTGGAGAATACGGTACCACCCAACTATTATTTAGAATTATTTCTTGTCCACGGAATCTGACAGTAGCTGTGAAACCACCTTGTGACGGTGATCTTCGCCGGTATTGCGGATACCCATTTTCCCCAGCCATAGTTAGTTCTTTCAGTGCTCTGGGGTATTTTTTTGAGCATTGACCATCTTTCATGCACGGTGATTCCCTGTTTAAGAGGCCACATGGCCCGTGAACCATATGTGTTTTTACTATGTCATGCAAAATCGGATCTGCATTATAGTCCGGAAATTCTGCACTTATGACACTGTCTATAGCATCGGGACGAATTTTTTCTTCCAGCCACAGAAGAATGTGCGCGTGGGGTAAACCACGCTTTTGCCACTCGACGCTATACATAAAACAAAGAGTTGAACCGAAAACTTTCTCCTTTGTAAGTAGATTAATCAAGACTTTGAGTTTTAAATGAAAAATCCTAGCAATAATGTCATGTCTGTCGTATGACGCCTGTCCTGTGAGAAGTGCCTGGCAAATCTCCGTCCACTTTGGATTTGTTGTAAATGTTATAAAAAGGTCCGGCCGGCCGTATTTACGGACGTAACAAAAAGCATCTTGCGTTCGTTCGTGCATATACCGCGGACCGCCTGTGAAACTGGATGGCAAAATAACCAATCGACCCAAGTTTTCGACGTTATTATCTGATTGCATGGCGTCCCGCAAGTGCACGTATTCTTCAGCGCGTAACCGTCGCTGGTTAGTGCGAATATACACTAAACGTTCAGTTTCTATTTTTGCGTACATGTCCACAATAAATTGGCTGAACAAACCACGAAATCGTTGCAAATATACGAAACTGTTTTGCCTTATTTGTAAAAGGTAGGAATAGTATTGTTGAGCAGATATTTTTTTTTGATAATTAGTGACTCTCGTAGTAGGGTTCACTTGGTACAGCCCAAAATTGTACCCATCTTCACCATGACAATAGATTAGTGGATATTGCAGGGCGTCGTAAGCTCGGTGGGTTTCCAAAATGCGTTGAAGGCGATCGTCGCGTGTACGCAACACGATATCACGTCTCTCACACTCCTGGTCGACTAAAACAACTGCAACTTCATCTGCGACGGGTGCATTGTGTCTTCCACGGTGTTCACCCACAGGACGTCTATCGGCACTTATAACAATTTTGAAATCATTGCTGCCTTGTGGAATTGACTCCAATGCAGCTTTGAATTCACGAACGTACTGGTTAACGCGATGCAGCAATTCTTGAAGTTGACCCAAAAGCTCAGCATTGAGCTGGGGAAAATTGTGATTTCTAACATTGAGCTGTTGCGTGTAATCGGATACAAAATAAATTTGGAGAAATTTGGGTTCATTTTCTGGCAGCAAAGATCCAATAAGGTGATAAACTTGACCTTGTACTTTGAAGGTTGGCATGAACGGTCCTTCCGTTATTTGTTTTGCCCCAAAGGAAGTCATTTGGAAAGCACTGTTATATAAACGAATATTATCCAAAAAACGGTTCGACTGGGGATGATCGCCATTCAGGAGACTTATAAGTAAGTGTGGTGGATCTTGGAAATTTGGAAGAACAATTTTTCCATTTGAGCAGCACATTCCATCTGTCTCTTTCCTCCATTTCAAAGCATGACAAAAATTACAAATTTCTCTCATGTCACCCACGAAAGTAAAGCCAGCATAATTAATTCTAGACGAATATGTGAACCCTGATTTTTCCCTATTGTCCCAAGGTAATAAAATATTTGCATCGTCATTTTCCATGGACTCATCAGCTCCGCTATTTGTTTCTCTATTCATATGGTATCGAGCTCGTTCTATTTCTAGGCGAGATTGACGTTGTTCTGCTGTTTCTGCTCGTCTTAGTTCATCTATTCTTTCCCTTTCAGATGCAAGATAACTTTCATTGTTTCTTTGTACACCTACATAGTTATGTCTAGCTATTTCTAATCGTTCTTCTCTTTGGGAGAGAGATTCAGACTCGCGCGAGAGAGCGTGTCGCTCTCGGTCAGATGACAGACGTGCTTGGCGTTCCTCGATACTCTCTTGAGAACGCAAAGTCGCGGTCCGAGTTCTTTGCGAACTTAAGCGCGACTCCCTTTCTGTGAAAGTCTCTGACTCGCGTGAGAGAGACTGGCGCTCCCGATCAGCAGACAGCCGAACTTCGCGTTCCTGGATATTCTCTTGAGAACGCAAAGTCGCGGTCCGAGTTCTTTGCGAACTTAAGCGCGACTCCCTTTCTGTGAATGTCTCTGACTCACGTGAGAGAGAGTGGCGCTCCCGATCAGCAGACAGCCGAACTTCGCGTTCCTGGATATTCTCTTGAGAACGCAAAGTCGCGGTCCGAGTTCTTTGCGAACTTAAGCGCGACTCCCTTTCTGTGAATGTCTCTGACTCACGTGAGAGAGAGTGGCGCTCCCGATCAGCAGACAGCCGGTCTTCGCGTTCCTGGATACTCTCTTGAGACCGCAAAGTCGCGGTCCGTGTTCTTTGTGAACTTAAACGTGACTCCCTTTCGGTGAACGTTTCCGATTCACGTGAAAGAGCGATGTGCTCTCGGTTAGCAGATAACCGTGCTTCACGATCTTCTTCCGATTCCTGAGACCTACAAAGTCTCATCCTTTTCGCATTTCGGCTACGCAGCGAAAGGTTAGTTTTTTTTCTTTGAGGCATTTTCAAGGAAAATTAAAGCAATAAACAAAACTAACAACACTTATGACTGAATAGCCTACAAACTTAAAAGAACGGTGCGTCGAACAGTCTAGTGTGACAACGTATCGTCTGTTCGTGGTCGTGACTCAACGAATTGGCAACACTAACTTACTGTATAACGATTGGCACTATTGGATTCAAACTACGAAGTAAATCAAATACAATCTTAACTTCGTACTTCAAACCAATGACCAAAGTTGACCAAACGAAACCAATAAGATAAGCAAATACTTTTTTTTCGACCAATTTAGAAAATCGATAAACCAAGCAACCAAAGAACTTTTACGACACACGCAAGAACTTTTAAGACACCTAACGAAACCCAATTTGCCTAGTAAACACGGTGGACGTCATCCTCGCGCGGAAAATCTTAACACCGCGATTCAGAAAATGACGTCATTTGCACAACGCCATCTATCGGATTTAGATTTCAACTATCAACATTAGTTCTCGTAACGTAATATTTTACTTCTTGAACTCACTAAATTAATCATATCTTTTGATAGAGTGAACCGATTTCGATGAAACAAAAACTAAGTTAAACCTCAAGTTGCGTATAATTTTTGTATATAAACATTGTCAGCATTGAATTCGTAGATTTTACGTGATGTGCGCACAAACAAACAGACAAACAGACAAACAGACAAACAGACAAACAGACAAAAATTTCAAAAATGATGGAAATGGGTTCTGTTACTTATCTTTTCACACGCTGGCTATTTTTTGTTTCAATTTCTTCAATGTACAAAAATGACTTTTCTACAGATTTATTATATGTATAGATTGATTGTTGGATGTAGTTTCGAATTAAAGAATTACTTTTGTTTACAGAAAGAAACCATTGTTTTTGTTTTACGGTGTCGATCCATCTATCACAAGAATAATAGCATTATATATATAAAATTCAATTCAAAGTATTCAGTTTTATAACACCATGAAATATGAAATAGTAGCCGCCATGTTAATGCGTCAATTACGTCAAACGGCTGTGTAAACTAAAAAACTGTCAACTGATCGGCCTATCGGCGCATTTGTTTACATAGTCAACTGACGTCATGACCACAGAGCAATGGCGTCAACTACGTCCAGCGTTTTCGTCAAAAACGCGCGAAATTCGAAAGTATAAAATTTAAATGCATTTTAATAGCATTAATCGATTAAATAATATTTTTGTTTATTTTTAGTGGCATATTAGCACTATACAATTTAATTTCAAAAATGGACGTATACCCTATTATAAACAAGGTTCTTGGAGGGATTACAAGACACAGGTGTGATGTCCCTTTATGATTAATTCTTCATCAATGACAGTACCATATTAAGGCAGTGCAGGGCAAGTAGCGAAATTTACTTTAAGTATGGGTTTCTTGATATTGTTTTTTTGTAGATTCAAAACAGCACTTTCGTCGATGTTGATACTAGTTAAAGCTTGGTTTCTAAACAAAGACATTTTTTGGGTATTATTGATAGGCTACTAAATTTTATTTGGGCTCGTTATGTGAATTAAATTATTTTATTCAAACAAGAGCTAGATACTCGTACTATTTCTAAGGCAGGACTTTTGTCTCGTATAATTAATCGTACAGTTCAGGCCAATAAGGATCATTACTAAGAAAATATGGGACGTAAGAGCAACCGAAGTAAGCTCGCTTTTTAGGGATCCGTACCATATAGAATCACTTTGTTGTCCGTCCTTCCGTCTGTCTGTCTGTCAAGACCCTTTTTCTGAAATTTATATCAAATACTCAAGTCGACTGTCCCTTAAAGCTGTGAAAAAATCAAACTTCTAAGCCAACGCAATCAAAAGATACAGCCGTTTATCCGCAAGTTGCCGCAAATTTTCGACACTCGCAAGAAAATCAAAACCTACAGGGTACTTCCCGTGAACTCAGAATCTTGAAATTTTGTACGAAGCAACGTCTTATAGGACAGATAAAGGAAAAATTGCGAAAACCGTAAATATTTATTTAAAATAAAAATATTTTAAACTTACTACCCCTTTCCTCATGAACGCGTAGAGGAATTAAATTGAAATTCATATCAAATACTCAAGTTTATAATACCTTTAAGCTGAGGTTTGTACGGAACCCTCGGTGCGCGAGTCCGACTCGCACTTGGCCGGGTTTTTATAATTTTCGAGCTTGCTCGCTCAATGAGGTTAGATTTCTTTTGATATATCATATAGGAATAGGAATTTAACGCAGAAAAACTGTAGAATTGAAAGAAAATGGGTGCAAGAGCCTCAGCAGAAGGCTTAAAGTCACTCAAAAGGCAACGGAGAGGAATTTGCTCGGAGTCGAATCATAAATTAAGGCTTCCGCAAGAGAACTAGGGCGCCTTCAAATTAACCGTAAAGAGCGGCGCGGTGGCAGCGCGGCTGCAGCGCTGGCGCCGCGCTGTAACCGCTAGGTTCGAGCATCATAGTGTTGTGTATTTGGTTTCACGATGGACTCTGACGACGAAACACTGCAGTTAGTGTTACTATTAAAACGAAAAAGATTTTGGAAAAAGAAAAAAAATGAAACCTATGAAAACGTTGCCGTTATTTAGTAAAAGTCAACGAACTGAATTTCATAAAGTAAAAGGTTATTGTGACCAAACATTTCAAACTGACTTACGATTATCAAGAAAACTATTCTACGAAACGGGGAACCGTTTGGAACGCTGAACTAAAAAAGCCCTGATTGTACTGATAATAGATCCCAGAGATTGTTTATTATAGGTTCTTTCTGGTTTTTCATAAAATGGTTTTATATTTACATTGTAAACACAAACTTGAAAAATACGATTTTTTTATGAATCGATTCATCATGTTACCATTCGAATCGATTTATAAATCGATCTTTTTTGGAAAGAATCGCCATCCCTAGAACTGATGCGCGGCCGCAGCGCGGGTGTAGCGCTGCAGTCGCGCGTTTTTAGGGTTCCGTACCCAAAGGGTAAAAACGGGACCCTATTACTGAGACTTCGCGGTCCGTCTGTCTGTCTGTCTGTCACCAGGCTGTATCTCATGAACCGTGATAGTTAGACAGTTGAAATTTTCACAGATGATGTATTTCTGTTGCCGCTATAACAACAAATACTAAAAACAGAATAAAAAAAATATTTAAGTGGAGCTCCCATACAACAAACGTGATTTTTTTGCCGTTTTTTGCGATAATGGTACGGAACCCTTCGTGCACGAGTCCGACTCGCACTTGGCCGGTTTTTTTATTTATAATACGTGCGGCGACAGCGCTGCAGCCGCGCTGCCACAGCGAGGCACTTTGCGGCAAATTTGAAGGCGCCCTAAGGTTACCGATAAAGTCCGTAGAATTAATTGATTGATTTATAAAGGTCAATATTAATAAATTTTTTAGGTTTTCCAGTGTAGTTTACAAATGATCTTATTCTATTTGTAGACAGATCGTAATTTATTTATTATTATTATTTATTTAGCTGCAGTTTCTAGGTTTTAAAACATTGTTTGTGTGACAATGTTTTAATTTTAGCCGTCCAGTTACAGTTACAGTTATCCGTCGTTAATAGCGCAGTGTTTTGGTGAGTTCGGTTAGGTAGGATATTATAGTTTCTAACCCTCTTACTCATAAACACAGAATAAAGTTATACCAGGAATAACAAAGGAATAACCATACATTTTCATAGGTTTATACCTGGTATAGCTTTATTCTGTGTTTATTAGTAAGAGGGTAGGAGTTTCCCTAAGCTTGGTAATAACCTGATTGGCTGATAGCTAGATGGGATACTCTGATCTTTTCCATATTTCATGATAGCTATGACTTTAGCGTGCTTTAATGTATTCGGGAAATATGCAATGCGTAAACAACATTAAACACTTTTGTCAAATACACAATAGCTCTCTGAGGAAGCTCTCTCAGCAAACCACTACCCAAGGCACTAAAACCAGGCGCTTTATTTGATTTTGGTTTTCGGATTTCCTTAGGCCTAACAAGTAATGGGTAGTCACGCATCTGGTAAGTGGTTGCCCAAAGAACTGCCAAATCTAAATGACGGGGTGGGCAGGGACCATTGCTTGCAGAACGGATGGTCGTTAGGGCCGAAAAGTTCTGGAATGGCGACGGTGAAACGGAAAACGTTGCGTTGGAAGACCTCCCACTAGGTGTACCAATGACCTGGTGAGGGTTGCGGGAATCCACTGGATGCGATGTCTTTCGGCTGAAATGATGATGATGATGGGTGCAAGAGTGAGAAAAACGAGGTCAATGGAAGTGAAGACCATTCATAAATATTATTATTCCATTGGACCTACTGATGATATAATAGGTACTATTATAAGCTGCTACCTAAGTAGGTGATCCGGTCCTGGTCAAAAACATACAATAAAAAGTACTTAAAATAATTGTATAATGATTATAATGCATTCTTATCGAAACAAATGTTATCAAAGCGGTGTAATCTTCAATTTGATTTCATATAACAAAAGATTAGGAATACAATCTAGTAAGTCTTGGTAGGGTTCTCAAATCTCCAAATTCTCAGAAGCAACCCGGAATCTAAACTTGATAGCAATAGGCTCGCCCCTCTATTAAATGGGACAAAAAAGTTACTGGTCAAATAAGAGTATATATAATGGAGCACCTCTACCTAAGCGTTCTGGCAATACAGGCGTGATGTTATGTTATTATGATTAGGAAAATTAAAGACTGTATTGGTAAAAAACCGGCCAAGTGCGTGTTGGGCCACGCGCAGTAATAAGATTCCGTAGTTGCACAATAATGTGGACTAAGAGGGCTTTTGATGTTTCATGAACATTTAAACGGTTTCGGCGGCTCATACATACATTTTATAAGTCGGTCGACTATTACTCGTAAACTTGTAAAGCCTTCTTAGCTGTGATAGTTTTTCTTTTAAATTCGTTATATAGACTACCGCCGTGATTTTTGCACATATCCAAAAGCAACCATTTAGCTGGCAGAGGGGGAGGACACTTGCCTCTAACAAAAATTGAACCTTAATTTTACGCCAACGGATCCCAGAAAGAAAAATGGTTTTGACAGATCCATAATATGTTTGAATAGCCTATCCAACGATACCCCACACAATGGAAGAGTCGAGAAAAAAAATACATCCACTTTAGGCGTACAGGGTGCGTACCTAAAAAATTATATTTATTATTATTTTATTTTACCACTTTTTCGTCGTGATTAATATGTATAGACCTGCCAAATTATAGCTTTCTAGTATTAACAGTCTCTGAGCTAAGCTGCGGACAGACGGACATGGAGAAAATGTAAGGGTTCCTTGTTGACTACGGAAACCTAAAAACCAGTAATACTTAGTATTCTTAGGTTTTCTGGGAAATCTTAGGATTTACCATAATAATATATCAGGCTTTTACATTAATGTAATAATTTTAACTCATTTAAATTATTTCTTCTAAATTAGATATTAACAAGCTTTTATTTACTCTCACCTGTCCCGGTCTATGTAATCAAAAGATGCAAGTTACATTTGAACCACTTCCCGGTTTTCAATTGAACTGAAATTTTCTCGTCACAATGCAATTTAAATATAATATGTATAAGCTTGGCTAAAAAATAATAAAAAAGTACTTGTTTATTCTCAGTAGTATAATTCTAAGCAGTAGTTATCTCAACTCATAAACTGGCAACACCTACCACTAATCTCCTCAAGGTCAGACATTTATAATATTATCCCTGGCAGTCTGGTGTCGATCTCGAAGCGGCGCGCACGCACGCTCTTTCCACCTTCCACAAACGTCAAAGTTATAACCTATATTTCAAAATGGACGACGTAATGTCAACACCGGTAAACAAGATAACCAGAGAGGATTTAACAGTGTTAATAGCTAATAACATTTCATTGAATAATTCATTGGAATTCATCTCGGACTGTGATACGGTAAGCATCTGTTTTTTTTTTTTATAAGTTTTTAATTCGTGGTATTTTTTTTGACTTTGTAAGTTTTGAATAACGACCTTGTCTGTCAAAGTTTTATTTTGGAATCTGGGTTGAATAAGGACAGTGATTTAATTTTGTGACAAGAAGTGAATTATTTGGGTCAATGTGATCAAATTAATAATAAGTTTTGTCTTAGTAATAAAAACAAATCGCGGTGCAGTAGAAATATTATGCGTATCGTGATACCAAACTTTAAATTTCAAGTATCTTATACTTTTAAGTCCCACTTAAACTAAATAATTTGCTACTTCTCTACTCTGTATAGTACTAATAAAATAAAGTCTCTTGCTGGCTCTGTCTGTTTCTGCTCTTACATCTTCTAGACCGCATTACGGATTTTGATACAGTTTTCAATAATACATAGAAAGAGCGATAAATAAGGAAGATTTTTGTAAATAATTTGTCCCGTTAAATTGGCTTGGTTTAGGCCTTCTAGCATAATTCAAGACGGAAGCGGGTGGCCCGCGAAATAAATATTTTATTAAGATAGTTTTATCCAAGCGGTTGGTCGACTCTTCTCGTGACCAGAGGGCTGGCCTTTTTTTTGGCCAAAGAATCAGCATTGCCATCCAACTTAGCAATGCTGCCAGCCTTCTGGGCACTTTTCCTGTTGACAGCGATGTGGACGAATTTTTTGATGCCCCGTAATTGTACAGTCAAGGGTCAAAAGTGCAGTCACACATGCAGATTTAATATTTTGTATAGAAATTAAAGTATAGATTATTCCTACTAACCGCGAAATGTTGAAATTCTGCTGCCTACAAAAAAATTGCGTTTTCTGTTTTGGTAGAGTGTGACTGCACTTTTGACCCTTATAGTACATATTATTATTGGTTTTCTTATTTTAGTTCTAATATTAGTTTGTAAATAATGTACATAAGTAAATAAATAAATCAAAATACTATCATCTACAGCTCTGATCATTTGTTCTATGGTATTATAAAATGATATTCACCGCCTTAATTAACAAACATGGTATTTATCGAAGTACTCACTAAAATCATCATAAATATCAAAAACAGAATCATTTTGCCAAAATACAAACCTACCTGGGTGTTTTTATAGCTAGTCAGGTAGTTCCCATAACGGGAAGCGGTCACTTTGACCCAGTGTTACTGGAATTCCAACAACCTTTTGTATTATATATACCTGTTTATTGTACCTGTTGTAAAGCAGGATATGCATTGTTGTTGAGTTGTTGAAACTCTTTAAGTACTTGAGCTATTTAGTATTTTTCGTGGTATTTCTTTTGTGCCACAACATTTTTAATTGCTTTTTTGTATTTTGTATTACAAAAATAATTATTAAAATCGCTTTGGTACTTCTAAAGATTATTTTTTTTTACAAATAAAATGTTTTTTTTTTTTTAATATTTTACAAGAATCTCTCTTCAGACCTAAGGCAATCATCAAATATTAGTTCTTGAAGGTATCGAACTCAAGATCCGATTTAGTACTCCATCAATTAGAAACTTTAATCATCTAAGGTGATTTAAAAAGGAAATTTATTGATAGTAAGATATTTATTTTGTGTTATTTGTAGTGCAAAATTGACAGCAGAAAACCTCCTTCCCTTTATAGGATAAAACCATCCAAATAAACATACAAAAAGGGCCCCTGCCCGTACCTCGCATAAACCCCCAATAAACAGGACCCAGAACATCTATCACGATCTAAAAAACTACTAACAACATAAATTGTAACGAAAAACTATCTCTTTTCAGATGGAGACTGATTCACCAATAAGAAAGCCGAGTCGACAACCAATCAGCAAAAAGCTCTTCCATTCACCGATTTCCGACAGTCCTAACGAAGTCGAATTCACTTGGAACGCTACCGAAAGAAGCCGAAAGGCGAAAAAGCGAAAACAAATACTCATTCCAGATAACACAGAGAAAATAAAAAAGGCGTATGTGAAAGAGTGCGAGCAGGATGGATATAGCCCCGACGTGCGAGGGGGAATGAGAAAAAGAGTTTTGATAAGCCTCTTTCATAATAAGGAGTATTGCATGGATTTCGGCAGTTGAATTTAAAATTGGAACACTATTTTACGTTGTAATTACGTATCGATATTAGATCTATATTATTACTGGCCAGCAATGTATGTGGGGCCGAATATATCGTGGCTTGGTAAACCAATATTTTGATAAGGGTCACAGTAATTAATGAAATACCTTAAAGCCATATTTGGCTGTTCGATGTTAATATTGTATTACATAGTTTTGGTAAGCGTAGTTTATTTCATATGTGGCAATATTATGAATTATGTATATTAATAAGTATATTGGCCTACTTATTTTATATTTAAGTTAAAGACTGATGATGATTCCTAAATTGACTGAAAATGATATGTTACTTAGATTTTAAGAGTGTCTCCAAGTAATTAAAAGATAAAATAAATGTACTTTAGATAGTAAAAAGTTTTTAAGTGTCTGGCTGCCATATTTTATCGAGTTTTTATATGTAACTAACCTCGTTTGATTTTAATTTAAGCACAGGTATTATTTCCATTCAGTCTTTTTGTAGATCTCTTAACTTAGATTGTCAAAACAAGCGATTACCAGTGTATTGTTGTAAATATGCTATTAGATATAAGAGTTTATATACCAAGTAAGCATAGGAATATTATGATAAAATGTACGTTTATAAAAAAATAAATCTACTTATGTGCCATAAAATCAATTTATGTTTATATAAACAAAATACTACGTGCCATTAAATCAATTTACTCAATGTAATGTCGAATTTATTAGTTCAATAAAATATTGTAGAATTATTTCCGTTTTTTATTTGTTATCAGTACTTAACCTGTCATCTAAAGATGTCACTGGATGTGTCTGATGTACCTGGGGTACTTAGTTCTCTCCAGTGGAATTCAGAAAGACAATCGCTCCATCTAAAATTATGGTATCCAGCAGCATCCAGTTAGACAGGCAATCGTTCCCACGCAATGTGGACCAGGTAGTTAGATGCTAGTGCTCAACAATAAAAAAAACCCTCTTGTAACTCATAATACCCATCAAGATAAATATTGCCATCGCAATAGAAATAAGCAGTACTAACAGAAACATTAATAGGCATAACAACTTGACTAACCTCAAAGAAGAGGAACGATTACAAAGCAGTCCTTGTGAATCACCCTAGACCCTGGGGAACGATATCGTTTGTAAATGGGGGAGAGATACCCCATTGGTACAGCAATATAGGTTATCGTTGATAGGCCTCTAAGGTAAAAGGTACTGTATCTAGGCCAGTTGATTCCTTTGATTGTTTGTCATCCATCAAACCGCACTGTGCCCGTGTGGATTGGCCCACTTCCTTTCACGGAGAGGAGGCCTGTGTCTCAGCAATGGGAACATTAAAGGCTGATTACACTGTTTGCTATTTTAAGCACGCTTAGTCGTTGATTTGACAGTTGTTACGGATAGTTAGGAGCCCGTAAGTCTGTTAATTAGCGAGAAAGTGAAATCATAGAACTTTAACAGCACATACTTGAGTAGTTTATTTAACTGATTTTGATGTAACAAAATTAGATTCTCACTTGTGCAACGTAAAAAGCTTAAACGCATTCTAAATTATTTGACAGCAATCAACTAAAGTTTACTATTTTACTTTATTCAGAAACCGGCTGTAACTCAGTTACTTATTAACAGGGTTGTCTGAAGAACAGATAGACAGTAGCTCCGTGTACGCAGCCAAAATACAGCTCATAGGCATATAGGTATTCAGCTCGATACGTTCAGACTGGAAGGTTGAACGGATATATCGACTCCTATATACTTAGAGAATACAAGACAGATGAATAAATTAATGTTGTCTATTGCTTCTTTGTGTTAATTATGTCATTGTATGTAAATCGAATACTCATTAAATTTGGGGTGAGTACCTATGTTTGCTATCAGTCAGCAAGAAATCTAGAATCTAGAGCTTGAGTTGGAATTTAGAAATAATGGGTGAACCTAATAATTATTCTTGTGGGTAGCACTTGCTCAGCACTTAGGCTTGCACCATTAAACCAACTACTCAGCTAGCACAAGTATTTGCAAGCTACAACACTTTATTCAACCATCTTTGTCTCACAGAACAAATCATAATCTTCCTTCCTCAGCGGGAAAAACTACATCGATATCAAAACTCCCCGGCACAGATCACAACACGGCAAGTTTTCTATTGGCTAAATAATAAGAAAGACACGGCCCTTGTTACGACTTGCGCCCTCGTGCCGGCTTCTACACGATACTTTTAAAGTTTTCTTAATGATTTTTAATGCCAGATGAAGATTTTAAATGGGGTGAACAGTAAAGAGTTTTCTGTCAAAGGTTTTGTTGAGGATGTAGATTTGCAGGTTGTTGATTTTAATATAATGGCTTGGCACTCGATTGGCAAGGAAAAGATAGATGGACTGTGTGAATAGTGATATTAAGCAAAAGGAAATCAGTGATAACGTAACGGGGGACAGGACGGTATGGAAGTAGAAAACTTATTGCACCGACCCCTAGATGTCCTCGGGGCGGTGCAACAAGGGCAGAAAGATGATGATGGGATGACACCCGGTTGCGTCAAATCCAGAAGAATTTTTTTCTTGCTTTAATGTAAAGTTTACTTCCATTAGTATTAAATTATTTTAACGTTAGACTGGATCCCGCACTAGGATATTATCCTGTGTCTTCTGTCGTCTATACACGTATTGACTCAAACTTGGTACCTATTTAAGTAAGGATAAATGTAGACCACTATGTATAATGCTCAAATGATAAAGCACCATAACGCTCGGCGCAAACGGGCCACCGACCACTGCCACCCATAGATATCTGCCACCGGTGGCCAGCAACAGCATCACACGCGTCACCATGGAGCACGACGACGACTTAATGGATATCGATACTTTCATATCGGCAATCCGATTACGTGCCGCTATTTGGGATTCACATTCTGATCTAGTCGCTACCACGATATACAGCAATAAAATCGTGGCGGCTACCAAGCATCAGTGGCTGTGATCAGTGGTCCGTTTGCACCAAATCAAATCAAATCAATTTATTTTTATTTTACATAGGCCTACATAGGCACTTATAAAACGTCGACAAAAGGCGCACGGTTCGGGTTGGTCGTTTCCTATGGAGAAGAACCGGCAAGAAACTCCATGGTTACTCTTTTAAAAATATTGTTTGTTTTTACAATATTTCCATGTTACAGCATTACTTAGATATGGGAAGGACAACGTAGGTCCGACAATAAAACGTTAGAAACTAAAAAGTGAAACGAGATAAGTTATCAAATGTTATCAAGCATCTAGAAATCTAGAAGGCCTACAATGTTCACACATTCACATAACAATCGGTAAAAGCATCTATACAAAGGTAAAAAAAAATAAAAATAAATATAACAAGACTAAATTTAACATGTGGCACAAATGTAGTTATCACCTAGCCTTAAAAACTATATAAGTGACATTTTATCAATGAAATGTCACTTATATGGTTTCTTAGGCTCGTAATTTTAGCTATATAAGTGACATTTTATCAATGAAAGCGTTGCGATAGCGATTGGAAAAATATCAAAATATGTATGGGCTTTTCAAACACTATCGAAATGACACGTGATCAATCCCTTGTATTTTGTCATTTCGACCATCGCCAATGCTGACATCGAATAACACTTTGTCTCAAATCTCTTGTTTCAACTTGCATATTGTATAAACGTTACATTTGGTATAAAATGTGACATAAAAGTCTCAAAACTGCAGTTTCAGATAGCCTACAACTACAATGTTCTTCAAATAGCTTGCGATAAAATTGACACTAAATCGAATCGGGATTGAAATTGAGGATATTTAGATTTTATCGGTGAATGCAGTTTCTGTCTTGAGCTTCCAAGTTTAAATTGAACGTCAGTGATATTCACTGAGGTGAGACTGAAATGAAATTATCTTTTGACAACATAGGTGATCAGTGATAGCACAGTATCAATACAAAAATGTAAATACCACAAAATAAACTGAAGTTAGTAAGTACATGGTGATAATTCAAACCATGGTTTTGTAATAACTTTATTTAAAGTTATATCAATGGAACTGAAACTTTTTGGTTAACTGACCGACTCCTGACAATTCAAAACTAATTTTAAATAATAAATGCTTTAAGTTTGTGCCTTTGGAGAAGACGCCTCTACCTATTTACTTTTTAAAAGTATTTAGTATTCACGGCTTTACCTCGGTCGTGGGAGGAGTTTTATAGACGCTATATTTGAGTATTTTTTTATCAGTAGTTAGTTTTGTTTAAAGTGCAATGCACTTGAAGTTAATTAATCATGTTGTACATGGTAACAATTTTTATTCATATAAATAAATTACGTTATTATTTAATTACATGAATAATACACAGATATTCACGCTCACAGAGAGGAGGCCTGTGTCCCAACAGTGGGAACATTAAAAAAGCTGATGATCATGATGATTCACACGCATAGTCTTCTGGTTCTTGTAACACCACCTACCTTTGACAGCACTGAGTTTGTTGCCAACCATCTGCTTCGCTACGAACGCTGCCATCTTTGCTGCTTACTGCTCTACGCTTTCAACTGAAACAATAGAAATACCAATATTATTATGTAAGAGTGATAATAAAATATACTTTTGTTCTGTCGGTCTTTCCTAGTTGTTTACTCTCTGAAGAAAAACCGAACGTAGCCTCTTTAATAAAACGTTATGTTATTAAAACGACTTGGAATATTATTAATAGTGAAACGGGAAGATCTGGTAACCGAAATATTTACTACAGCCTGTCTATTAATGACAACATCATAAAATCAGACTCACAAGTCGCAGTGGCTTTTGAAAATTTATTCTCAGATATTCCCATTAAAACTACTAAATCC
This sequence comes from Anorthoa munda, assembly GCA_945859665.1. Taxonomy (NCBI): domain Eukaryota; kingdom Metazoa; phylum Arthropoda; class Insecta; order Lepidoptera; family Noctuidae; genus Anorthoa; species Anorthoa munda. The sequence goes on along the minus strand of OX243896.1, from coordinate 818,975 downwards.
CTAAATTCATCACCCTCTGTTGCTGAGTCTAAACTTAAAGAAAATGTTAATGTTTGCGATTCGGAATTTCTTTTTGAACATATTACTTGTAGACACATAATAAAAACCTTTCACATTTTAAATGTTAAAAAGACTGCAGATCTGTGGGGACATTCTGTAGAAGTTGCCAAGTCCATTATTGACATTGTCGCACCTAGTTTAGCTATTATCTTTAATAATTGTATCGACAGTGTGGAGTTACCTGGGGATCCTGCCGTTTTGCCGAAAAGATTTTGCCAAATTTTCATTACCCAAACAAATTTTAGCAACCTTTTTTTATACCAATGTAATATTTGGAATAATTTTAGTACGCACATTTTCATTTGGTCAAATGTTTACTTGGCAGATTGTTACCAAGGATAATGTCATTAAGGTTTTTGGTCTTTAATCAAATGATTTATTACAGCAAACAATATTTAGACAATAAACGTTTAGTCAAATGAATTGTTAGGACAAAAAATATAAAGGCAAAAATAAGATTTTTTTGGGAATTGTATAATTAAAAATGCAATTTTATTTTAATATAGGTAATCATTTATTAACGCGAGTACAAAATAGCAAAAGCTAGTACAAAATATTTGTAACTTACATACGCTCGCTCGGGAGCTTAGGGCACCCCGACACGGACAGGTTAGGTTCGAAGGGGATGACGGGAGCTGAAGTGAGCGAGCAAAGCGAGCGAACTCAGCTCCCGTCATCTCCTTCGTGTTAGGTTACTTTAGACCCTGCATACAGAAATAGGAGCCCCGCGCAGCGGGGCTCCGTCGACTCTGCCACACAAATGCAAAATTTTTGTCATTGGCTACGCAATCGACTAAACAGAAATGGTAAGTTTAAAACTGACGACACCAAATATTTGGCTTATTTAATTTTGCGTAAAATATGTTATACCAACTGAAATATTTGACTAGATAAAAAATGGTAAAAGTACTAGTTGGTGAACAAGTTATTGTTCAAACGTTCACTTGCCAAACATAGGTTTTCGTAACAATTATTTGTAAAGAGATTGTTTGGTAAGTAATAATTTGGCAAATGAAGTTATGCGAAAATTTGTTTGGGAAGTGATAATTTGGCAATTTCTTTTCGGTAAAACAAGGGAGACCCAGTTACCTGACCTAATGAAAAATAGTAAAATAATACCTTTGTTTAAATCAGGTAGTACTTCCTACCCTACAAATTATAGACCTATTTCAGTACTACCTACGTTTAGTAAAATATTTGAGAAATTAATTTTAGAGCAATTGCAAAGATATTTAATAAACATAAATTATTACATAGCAAACAGTTCGGTTTTACAAGGGTTCGTTCAACTACTGACCGGTGTTGAGCTTTTAGGACATGTTTATAATGCATAGGAAGATAAGTGCGATGCCTTGGGAATATTTTGTGATTTGTCCAAAGCATTTGATTGTGTTCTTCATGAAACGCTAATCAGGAAACTCCGCCACTACGGGATCCGGAACAGCGCTCTGGCTCTTCTTACTTCATACTAGAGTAATAGGATTCAGAGCGTTGACGTTAATGTAAAAAGATCTCCCGGATCTATAGTAACAATGGGAGTCCCGCAGGGCTCAATTCTTGGCCCTTTCTTGTTTCTTATTTATATTAATGACTTGCCTTACCTCATAAAGGATAACCATGATATAGTATTGTTTGCGGACGATACTTCACTTTTGTTTTAACTTAAACGTCAGCAGCTGGTTACTGACGATGTAAATAGCGCGATCTCAAAAGTAGATCACTGGTTCAATGTTAACAATTTACTTCGAAATGAAAAAAAAACCAAATGCATTAAGTTTACCCTACCTCACGTTAGGTAGGTAAAACTGATGTGATGATAAAGGGCGAAGAATTGAATCCTGAAAATAGCACAGTATTCTTAGACATAACTTTGGATGCTAAGCTTCAGTGGGGCCCACATATAGATAAATTGACAAAGAAACTAAGCTCCGCAGCATATGCTGTTAGAAAAATTCTTAATTTAACTGACATAGAGACAGCCCGTTTAGTATACTTTAGCTATTTTCATAGTGTAATGTCGTATGGTATTCTGTTGTGGGGAAATGCCGCCGATATCCAGACTATCTTTGTTTTGCAGAAAAAAGCTGTTCGATCAATTTATAAATTAAGCCCGAGACACTCTCAGAGAGAAATTTAAGGAGATTAATGTAATGACTGTGCCTTCTCAGTATATTTATAAAAATCTTTTATATGCCCATAAAAACATAAAATTGTTTAAAAAATACAGTGATATCCATAACATAAATACTAGGAACAAACACAAATTTGTAGTACCTACAACAAGGCTCAAGAAAATAGGTGGCTCGTTTAGATGTCAATGTGTATGCTTTTATAATAAGTTTCAACGTATTTACAAGGTCTAAGTGTTAATAAATTCAAATCATTCATTATAATTTATTTTAATTTATTTCTTTATTTTCTCATATTCACAAACACAGTACAAAGTCATTGTAACACTTAATAGAGACTGGTGTCTGCTGTAGGTAAAACATGTATTACAGATCACCAGCCTTACCCTCCATCGGACAACTCACTTATGACTAATGACTGTATTAAAATAACATACAGTTCGTACACAATAAAACATAAAACAAAAGTGAAACAAAATGGAAAATTAAAACTAAAACAATTGTGGTGGCAAAAGTGACTTAATATGAATTTGTATGATTTTGGGGGAAGAGTATGTGTAGATGTGTGCGTGTGAGAGTGAGAGAGAGTGTGTGAGTGAGAGTGAGAGAGTGTGTGTGAGTGAGAGTGAGAGAGTGGGTGATGTGTGATGGGCAAGTGTTAAATTTTATATCGTTCCATGCCATGTTAACGTTACCCTAATGGTTTCAATAAACGTTCGGTTGCATTGTAATCAATGCCTTGTAGCCACGAGCAAACTTTTTCCTTGCATTCTGTTCTAGAAAGAGGATAAATTAAAAGCTGCTTGTTAATTTTATTTTTTCATTAAAATGTAAGTTGTGCCAGAAAGCGTTTTATAACATTATAGATGGGATTAGGCTACTCCAAATAATTTAGTTTTTTTTTTTATTTTGCACTGTGAGTTTAGTTTTTAAAATTTTTTTGTTTTTTTTTTATTTTTCTTGCAATGACAAGAATATTTACTTTTTAAAGTGTGTATTGTGAATGTGACGACTATGTGGATCATTCTTCTTTTTTTTTTTATTTATTTTAGTTTTTAATCATGGTCTGGCAGTTTGAGTATTTATGCGGCCTACCCGAATGTCCTTTCTTTGGTATTGTTCGTCAATTCGTTGAGCTCCTTAAATTCTGAGTTGAGCTGCACGGTTATTGACAAATGCGTGCACTGACTGGACAGGTGCACTCAATCTAGCTGGTTCTTTCCTCAAAAGACCATTTCAGACATCAGTCTACATCGTCTTCACATGATCTAACCAAGATATTATCTGGACTTTAAAAGAGACTGTGACCTCTGAGTTTGTTTCGGCCTTTCTTCTCAGAGTAGTCAGACAGGAAACGCCGACCTCATCTAGTTTTAAAAAATATGATGGACATGTAAAAGTGTTTGTACAAACCAACTTACAGAAATAAAATCATTTATCATTTATCACTTTGGTCTAGAAATTGTCTTGGTTAGATCATGATTACGAGGACCAGATTATTATAACCAAAGTGTTGAGGACAGCAAGTCGTTCATCTAGGGTCGCAAGTACGGTTAAAGTGTAGTAATATCCATGAGTCCTCATGGACTATCAGTTTGGAATCTGATGAATACCCGGTACAAGGCATATGATTCTCTGCCTAATGCTACCTTTATATATCTTTTCAGAGGTTTACTGTAACTTTAAACCACCTTGGGATTGAGCTAGGTAATCCAATTTCATAAATAAATCCATAGAAAAGAACCAGAATTCTTAATTAACGCTCCAAAGCTCATAATTCTTTATTATCGCATAAAAAGCTGCGTTTTATCCGGAATCGGTTGATGAAATAGCAATCAATCGAGCGCTGGATTACGCTTTAAGCGCTGAAAGCGATTTATTGTTGGGACACAATTAAATGAAGATATAAGAGTACGTTTTATATTTTATGAGCTGTTTCAATCTTAGCGGATTGGAGTTCTGGAACATCTGCGTGGATTAATAGATAAGTTAAGTTCAGCTGCGTTTGATAAGGTCAGTCAGTGGATGGGTGACTACTCTGCACATCAAAAGCACCTTAGAAGTGTTCGTTACTGGGTATACCTAGTTGGTGTTGCTTTTAGTAAACGCGACTACTATGAGTGAAGTTCTGAGTTTGATCGCCATAACCTGGCGATCTAACTCTGCATATATGCAGCTTTTTAGTAGTATATATCGGTCGGATATATAAGTAGATAGTCTAGTGGTCGTAGCAAGTGCGACTACTGAGAGTAAGGTCGTGAGTTTGAACCTCAGGGCAGGCAAATAGTACTTAATTGGCTTTTTCATAGTAGGAAGTTCTGGTAGATCCTCTGGAGTTGAGCTCTGCGGTTCTTGGCATAAGCATGCCTTCTATTGTCTGCTTTACTTTTGGGTGGTTCAGAGAATGTATGCCAACCAGCCGGCCTGGCCCCGTACCCTGATGTGTCAAAACTATCATAGTTCGACTGTAAAAAAGGGACAGATGTTTACTAGTCATATTTATCTGTACCTTACGCACACTCAAAATAACCTTACTCTAAGAGCTTATGGTCACCCCCCTATTCCGTATAATTCTCACGGTGAAACTATGTTAGGTTAAGTGGGCTTGAAGTATTCTGTAAATACATAGTTTCATGTGGAATCGCTAGTTCACTTCAAGCACACTTCACCTAAGTTACCATTGTGAGATGTTTACAGAGATTCGCACAATAGATCAAAAGTAGGTACAGTACAACTATTTTCTTAATGTCCCTCGGCAAATTTCGTGTTTCGTCAGTCGACGGATTTCTATCGGCTGCCATTTGCACTTGGTGCAGACCGGACGTTCTCAATAAACTTGGAAGTATATAGAGATGTTAATATTCTTTAATTTACTCTTAAAAATGAGAGGACAGCTGCTAAAGTCGCAGGCACCCGATTATTGCCGAGGGACATTAAGAAAATAGTTGTACTGTAACTTAGATTCAATTAGCGTACCGAAAAAAATGTTTGGTTCCTGTTTACGAAATTATTGGGCCTTGCGAAATTTGACTTCAATATAGAGATTTGCAAATAGCATGAATTCATTTATTGAAGTTTATTTTTAATAACTTATGCTTCAACTTTAAGTTATTTATTTATTTAATAGCTTCTGCCAGCATCGTCAGTGTCGTCCGCGCGAATGCCGAAGATTATCCCAAGGGAACATAGTCCCGGGATAATAAATGCGCTATTCCTCCTATAATCTATCTCTGTGCCAAATTTCATCCAGGTACGTCCAGCCGTTTGAGCGTGAAGAAGTAACAAACATACACACACTCACAAACGTTTGCCATTATAATATTAGTGTAATAAGACTTTATAAACTTGTCCGAATTTACTTTTTTCAGTTTACTTAAAGCAGACATATTATCAGTTCCTAAATCCAATTCTTAACTGAACTGTCACCATAAAATGGAACAACGGAACAAGTATTTCATAACAGAAATGTTGAGTCGTATTTCAGCTGAAAGAAAAGTTTTTACATCGACTGTAAATCTTAATTCCGGGATGCGAACCCTCTGTAAAATTGTTCCCACTTTTGTGTAGCTCGTTATTTATGTTGAAAAGTATTTATTTATATTTTGAGATTGCACCTTCTGGCGATGCGGTGCAAAATTTACTTATTTGTGACCTCGGGATGACAAAATTTGTGAGATCTCGGACATAATGTGAAATGGATAAATTTGTAGGTTATCTTGTTTCATCATCTATTTTTGAATATTGTATCTAAGTCTATTATACGTTATTTTTTAGCTTAATTTGTGGGTATGGGACGTCAAAATTTTGGTTCAGGGTCTCATTTTGTAATTTCTGCTGCGGTAACCGGGATTAAGCTCCGAAAGACATAGTTTAGATTCACAAGAATATTTTCTCTTTTTATCCGACTATTAAGCCGACAAAAATCAATCAATAACACATATTCTACATCCCTTTTGCTTTTTGCTCCAAAATCTCTATCCCTTACTATTAAATAAGTTGCAGATATTACAGAACTCCTGAAGTGGAACGATTCCCCAGTAAATCAGCTTTATGACCTAACTTTATGATCTCCATCGCCAGCGGAATCGCAAGTGGAGACCAAGTTCATTATTATTACAGCTTTTTCTCTAATTGCTACAGGTTTTTTTTTTTTTTGCGTTTATTATAGGCAGTTACTGCCGACCTCTTGCCAGTAAATACCTACCTAGATTTCTAGATCTTTGTCGGACGGCCTTTTTGAGAATATGCCGTACCTCGGCAAGCATGTAAGCGATTGGTTCCGGCTTTTAATTGTAGATCTTTGAGAGTCGTTACGGGTAATCGAAAGCCAGGCAATCTGACACTAATCTTGCCAAGGGATATCGTGTTAACCAGTTACTGGGTTATGGAGGTCAGATAGACAGTAAAGTAAAGTACTAATATATTTAGCTGCATACGGTTAGTCTGGAATCTGACCAAAATATATTTAGGAAAAGGCTTGGCAGATTGATTGACTGCCCAGAGATGTTGTAGACCCTTGATTAGTGAGTAGTTTGTGAAAATTACTTAAAATATCAGGTCAACGAGCTTAGCGTCCAATTTATTTAATGCAGAAGTCAGGTTCAGCTTGGCACGTTACCCCAGTTATGACATAAGTATGTGCTATAAGTGCCTTAAACCGATTGTCATCATCATAGTGAAATGTATTATACTTAAAAAAACTGGCCAAGTGCGAGTCTGACTCGCGCATAAAAGCGCATAAAAGCTACATTCAACAAAATAAGTAGATAAAATTAATAACGTTCATAAACAATGAAAGCAACGAACATTGTCGTAACGAAGGGGCAAAATTAACTTTGCCAAAAACTGTTGTCCCCATACATCATAATAAAAAATGTTTACTTTTCCAAGTACATTTTGTAAGTTAACGAGTTTATTCGACCAAATAAACTCGTTAACTTCTGAAGCCTACTTAGCTGTGATAGTTGTCTTTTTAATTTCGTTATATATACTACTGCGGTGAATATATGATTCCAACGATATCCCACATCATGTGATAGACAAGAAAAAGCCCCACTTTACGTGTACAGGAGGTATAATAAAAAAACCATTTTCTTTGTATTATTTTACCACTTTTTCAGTGTGATTAATATGTATATCCATGCTAAATTATAGCTTTTTAGTAATAGGAGTCTCTGAGCTAAGCTGTGAATGGACGGACGGACAGACGGACATGACGAAACTATAAGGGTTCCTTGTTGACTACGGAATCCTAACAAAAAGTCGGCTACGCCAAGACCGGTTTTGAATAAGTTTTATAAGTAGTCTCACTTATAAAACTTATTTAAGGATAGCCACTGTCTTGTATCTACATACTTTTTAATCTACGTATACTCCATTTGAAATAACATTAGACGTCTTTACAAGTCTTTTTACACTCCGTTCAACCGATTTTGAGTTCTGTCTCGTACACATAAGGATGACATAAAAAGCATAAACCTTTTACCAAAACCAACTGTTTACCTACTACAGCTTCCACTTGTCGTATCACCAACGCAATAGACGTCAAAATCGGTTGAAGGGGCTGTAAAATGGGCTTATTTAAATGTCTAATGTTATAGTAAATGGAGTTTAGGTACCTAGTGTTTTATAATGTTACGACCTGTTACGACTGATTGCTTATTTACCCAGTTGCGATGACAAAGACAGTAGGTTATTATTATTATTCTTTATTGCAAACCTTCTCTATTTTATTATAAGAACAGCAGGGCGAGCACGGCCAACTGTGGCAAGCTTGTGTCACACATTTTTATCACAGTTTGGGCACAAAAACCGTGAATGTGAAATGAATCACAGAGGCCGTGCTCGCCCGGCAGGCCTTTGCCTTGCAATGAAACAGTAACAGGTTGGTATTATTTATTTAATGCACTCATAAATATACAGATATATATTCAACAACTTAGAGACTTATGTACAAAGGCGAGCTCCCTAAGATTTATAAGTTTTAGCAGGCCAGACTATGAAGATTGAGGTTAGCTTCCAGTCCTAGGAAAACTAAAAGTGACTTCTTTCTTTAAACGACTAGTTTTAAAAGAAACAATCAGCACTCTTTAAACTACTTCTGTAACGTATTAGCGGGACAAATTTCTGTCATTAGTGCAGTTGTCAAGTGCAGAGGAGACTAGCGACAGTGGCGCCGAGCGGCCGGGGTTGGAACCAATTTAATGTACTTAATTAAACCTGGGTTTAATTGAAGATGCTCTGCTGTCTGTGCTCTGGTTTAATTACAAGCTGTGCGGTTTGTGATGTTGTAATATTGTATATAGTGGACTTTGAGTTTATTCTCAAGAAGAAATGGGACATAACTGACGCATATTGTGTCAGTTTATGTTTATTTGTATTAACTCCCATGTAATAACGGGCGAGTCTATAAAAAACAATTTTGCAGCAAAATTGCTAACAGGAATTAGATCTATACATCTAAGTAATTATTTTATTTGCTAATACCTAATCTTACATACATAATAAAATGTATTCTAATTTAATGTAATCTGTTCTAATTAATTTTAATATATTCTAATGCAATCAATTTAGCTTTTAATGGTTTTTTTGTTATAAATTTTTAATTAATGAATTCTGTTATTAGGTATCTGTGCTTTTCTGTAAGTGATGTGGCGCTAGACTTAAGTTTGCAATGTACTAATTTATAAAGTAACAATGTACTCATTGTTGAACAGCCTAATAATTAATAAATACTTAATTTGTATAAACACGGTAAGTAAAGTAATAAAGAGCTTAAAAGTGCCTGGCATTTTGGACACCACAACCATCGTGCTCAAAACATCATTAAAAGTAGATACCTTTTTACCTTGATTAATATATTTCCTGAAAGTAAATACAAAACCACGTCTCAAGGCTCAAGGGACGGGGTGGATTGCCGGCTTTTACCCAAAAAATGGATAAGACTTTATAATTAATTATTCTTGTAAGCCGATTATAAATACCTCAGTGAAATTAAGTCTTTTAAAATTGCTGTATATATATTAAAAATAAATTTTCAAAGTACTTCTAAGGCAGTAATGTAACTAAAATATACCCATACATCGTCAAAATGATTAAATAAAGATTTTGTTTAACTTTAAGACAGTCTATGAGGGCGCCATCTATTGTTGAAAACGTAAACTAAGATACAAGGCAAGGGTGTACATAGTTGGTACCGATTTCCGCATTGGCGCTGTCGTCACCCTAAGATGCCGCTTGTCTCCATGGCAACCGACGTGGAGATACGAAAAATGGAAGCGGCACTTTCTTATAGAGAAATCAAGATTTGATAGTGCATTTTTTATTTCTAATCTGTAGGTACAGGATAAGTAATGAAGAAATCTCAATTTATTTCTATAAGACTTTTATCAGGTTCTTCTACATTTGTCATTACTAAAAACTAATTGATCCTGGTTACCCATCTAGGTAGTTTCGTATGGAGAAGAATAGGCAAGAAACTTCATAAAATATTTGAAAGGTATTTCTATAAGCTTCTGTGCACTTGGAACTGTCAATGTCCCTCTGACATTCGACTGTCGCTATTAGCGCACAAGGCGAACGCGGGGCGCCGCGCGGGTAGGAGGGAATGGGTTCGCTTGACACTTGATGTGCGCAGGTATTTTAACCGTGTAGTACGAGTATGTAGGTATAGAAATTTAATTCAAAAGGCCGGCAAATACGAGGCTGTCAGCATATTTACCTAGTAGTTAGGTATTCGCAGGTAAACCTGTTACCACTAACAAAACACAATTCACACGACAAAATGAAGCGTAGGTAGTCTTTGTTTCAATCTCCTCACTAAACCTGAAAATATACAATTTATACCCGTACTGGAACAGAAGAGAATTTACATCAATTCATACAAAGAAGGCTGCCGCTGCTGTAAGTTACAGTAACAATGTGTGTAAGTTACTCCTCGTCAAAGTTGCTCGCTATTGTTACTTGTATGTACAAGTTACCTCAGTAACTGCTGAACAATAAGTTCTTTCATAGTTTATGACTAGTTTTCAAGCGGTATGATTCCCTGGTAATGTTAGAGGTTTAAGGCGCAGATACCTCTGAGTGCCTGATTTTAAAATGTGAATTATGTTTAAACGGCAATACGTTTGTTTTTTTGAAAAAAGTTATGCTTTACTAGACAATTATTTTTAATAATTTGATTAAATAAAAATTTAAGTGTTTTTCGTTAATAACGACAGGCCTTTCGGGAAACAGACTCCGGCAGGGCATTCCACATTTCTACATATTAAGCAAAAAGAGTATGTAAGGCAGCTGGCGGCCTGAAGTTTTTGCCTCCTCCCATGGGAAAAGGCGTCAGTTTAATGATTTTAGTCTTTCCTAACACTTTGGAATGTGATATAATATTCCAGTACCTGGGCGACCGAGCCTTGCTCGGGTGAAAATAGAGAAAACGACGTTTTCTAAAATTTCATGAAAATCGTAGGAGCCGTTTCCGAGATTCAGATTATATATATATACATATATATACAAGAATTGCTCATTTAAAGGTATTAGATTAGATTAGTTAGTTAAACATAACATTATAAAGAGGAAAGGAACGACGGACGGTTCTTGCGAAAACACCAAAGGCGCGGGAAAAAGCTAGTTCTTCACATCATGGGTGCGAAAGTGAATAATAAATTAGAGAATAGGGCACCGCGCGTTTTGTTGATTAGGTAAATATCTACGTGTTTGGAAAGAGGAGGTACTTAATTGTATAAGTATTCTTCTCACAAACGTTCCGGTAACAGTATTTGAAGGGAGCTTTGTTCATCAATGAATGTAGGATTAGGTACCAGCTAATTTTATCACATTGTTTTTCTGAGAGAATAATTCTTTAATTCTATCGACCACTGCTGAGCATAGGATAGGCCTCTCTTGTGCCAATCTTCGTCTTCCTATGCCGCCATTAAGGTTTATTCACACATATCAGGGCCGTGCCAGGGACGTGGACGGACCGTGCCCCGTCAGGGGCTCAAAAAAATATTGTTGGGTACATTTTATATGAACTCGTTCACACACGTCAGTGCACGGGCGCGGGCACGTCCCGTGCACGGACGTGTGTGAACGAGTCTGTCCACGTCTCGTGCACGTCCCGGGCACGCCCCTGATATGTGTGGATGGACCTTAACCCGGATTCTACCCGCGATGGCAAACATTGCGTCTGGCTATCTCCTTATTTTAAAGTGTGAAATATAGATTTCACGCCCGTGGTTTCCGCAGGTGTGAGCAGAAACGTACCTATTAAAGTCGGTGTGCAAATTATCACAAGATGGTATTGTCCAGTCACTTCAAGTATTTTAGTGTTCGACTACTATCTCACCTGATTTGTAGATAATCTTCCTTTGTTAAGCGATTATATTCTTCTAAGTAAATGTTCATAGACAAAAAGATAACCAACATGAAGCTAGCCAGGTGATGTGGTTAGCGATAGCACAATTACCATTCATTTTAATTCAGTAATTAAAAACTTTTATAAGAAAATCTGTAAAAAAACGTCTTCTCTATCTATTCAGTGACATCACGACTTTGAGCCGTAAAGAATCACTTAAAACGTTCCATCCGGGTCGTTAAAATGTCGTTAAGAGACGTACGACACTTTTTGCTCTCGATGTCCTGGTTCCAATGCGGAATGGATGCGGGATGGGTGCGGGCTTGATGCGGACCACGTCCCGCGTTTTATGTTGCCTGGTACACTTTATGTGGACATTATTTGACTATTAAAATGCAGTGATGGTGGGTGCGAAGGTAATTTTGAATGTGGATACTTCAGTTAACAAACTGATATAAAGAGTGAAAAATTGGGCGGTGGCCTCGAACTGGCGTGCGCTTGGGCAGAAAACGATTTTAATATTTAATCTGCTTAAATGGGTACTTTAAATGCATTGGTTTAATTCTCCTGTATTATACAGATGAATAGAATTTGCAATCTTATAATAAGTAGGCAAATGTTACTGCACTGCAGAGAACTGTTATCTTTGCTAAGACAGTTATCTAGTTAAGAGGTGATTTCAAAAATGATCTTTGAACATGATCTTTTCCTTTTTTCTTTTTTTACGTCTTTTTAGTTCGCTTTTTAAGCAGTCGGGTTTTTTGATTTTTTGAATTATTTATCCAGAAAACGGGTCCTGTGATGGGACTATGGGAGTGAAGCTCGGGGCTAAGCTAGTAATTTTATAAAAAACTCGTAATATAAGACACAGTTAACGTTGCTAAACTTAATTGACACTGCAAAGAAATAGCTAAATTAAACATTTAAACAATGTTCAAACAAACTATTCACTAATTAACCGGTCAGAAATCCACAATTCGCCATAACGATCAGATTCCTGTTGAACAACGTCCGATAGCAAAGCTTCAGTTTCAGCAATTACTAGCAACCATTAAAACTCATCGTTAAGGCAAGAATTTAATACTGCGCTCTGCTGAGCACAAACAGCTGCTCAATGTACTTTAGAGCTTAATTCGGATTTTATGAAGTTATTTTGTAGGTGTAGTTTTTATAACTAAAACTTTTTGAAATTATTCATTACATTGTGTGCTGTACCGGGTGGAAAATGCTCATGTATATGAATAACTATTAGGTAAGTACTTACTACAGGGTGAACTCTAAAATCCGAACTGAAGAAAAATAAGTTGTTCAATACATTTTATGTTCGCATAACTCGACAACATGTTGAACAACTGATATTTAATTGTCATTGCAGGTGCTGGAAGTTCCCAATAAATTAAAAGTTTCCTTGTATCATGCCGCCATTTTGATTAGGTACATTAAGCAATTTAAACACTATCTGAAATAGAAATAAAAAAGTTAAGGCGATAGCTTTTTTGGGGTATTTTGAAGTGGAGGATTACCAATTCTCAATAACTTTCATCCTTCAACTATCGAAATTAGCAGACACAATAGTAAAACAATTAGACAGAAGCCTTATAAGCCTTATAAGCAATGAGGCCAGTTTTAGTAGCTCAAAGTGAGACTTCTGACCGTACCTTCACGCTTCGTTGCACATCGTGACGCACTGCAGATCGGGGGGTGGGTAGGAATGCGAGTGACCGCAGCCTTGATGCATCAGTAATGAGAGAGGGATTTACGTCTGTACACATTTCATGCGAGAAAAGCTGTGTAATTAAAAAACGTGGTATATATTTTATATTGTAGGTACCTAAAGGAAAGGGAGAGAAGTTTAGTATCATTTAAGACAGTTTAGATTTAAGACAGGTACATGTTTTAACCGGACTGTGGTAGTACAAAATAGGGTAATGAGTTTTCATCTAGTATGGACAGCCTGAATTTTAGTAATGGACTTCTGTAGGCTGAAGCCGTTGAACCGGGCTGTAATTTGAAGATATTTGATAGTCGTTACGGGTAGTCAGAAGTCTAAGATCTGACACAAGTCTTGCCAAGGGGTATCGTGTTACCCAGTTACTGGGTTGTGGAGGTCAAAAAGGCATTTGCGCCATGTAAAACACTTTTCTCAGCTGAATCCGGTTTGACTGGAAAACGTTGGAAACGGGCTAGGCAGATTGACTGAATTCTGTAGATGAAAAACAGTCTGACTTCCGTGATAAGAAGTGTTTTTGCGTTCTGCATCCAAGCCTGGTTTTGATTGGTTGATTATGGATTTTCGCAAAGTAACGCCTGATTCTATAACTTATTTTAGGCATTGATTTCGGTCTTGTTTACTGTTTGTGAAAACGGACATCAACTAGCTACGCAAATTAGTGAAGGAAAAGTTGTTTCCATGACGACAGGGGGGCATCACGACCCTCAGTAATGAGGAACACGACGCGAGGAGGAGGAATAACTTACCACTCTGTGTGAACATGTCGCTATACCATAGCTCTTTCTATACCCAAATCCAATAACATTTCCTACACATAGATACACAGAACACAACCGTATCTAAAATTCCATCAGTATGCGGGCAATCGAAAGTTTTTATCTACCGCAGGCTGTCGGCCATTTTTTGTCCTCCTCTGTTATTTTGCACTATTGTTCAAACGGATGGCTCTCGTGCAATATTGATTGTGGCCTTTTAGCGATCTGAGTACGAATTGATAAAACGGTTATGAAAATATTGCGGTGATTTTATTTTTGAAAGCTATTTTGCATAGAGTGTTTAATGAGGTCTGTGACTGAAAGCTTATGGTTAGTCAATTTTAGGATTGGTTTGTTGTGTTTTCAGAGAGCAATATTGCTTTATCTAATATTTTCATACATAATGACACGACTGTTTACCTGTAATACAGGTTTTCATTACCTACCACAGGCATCAGAGTGTCACGACCATTTATTTTGTGTAATTTGTTTTGTGCCAATGAATTATTATATTACTGTGTTCTGCAATGAGGTTGGCAGAGAGTAGTGACCCCATATTATGCTGAAATTTAAAAAAAGCAGAAGGAGTATTATCTGCCTATACTGTTGCCACATCGGAGACATAGGCTTTCTCTCTGTTAGAGGGAGTGGCGGGATCCTTACGCTATTTTCCTTCACTGTTATGCTAAAAGGAGTATGCTCTGTAGTTTCTGCGAGCCCCATGGGAAAATTAACCTTTTGTAGCATGTGCATATGTATATTACGCTAGTTATTTTAAGCAAAAATATTAGGATGCGAATCTATTGGCCACACCCAAGCACAAATTCAGAGTTCCAGCTTCTACTGACTCATTCTTAAAATAAAAACTTATAGTTAGGGAAAACTAACAATTCTTTTAACAAAATCAAAGCCATGCTTCAGCATACAAAACTTTTTATTTTAATCCCATTGACCACAAAAATCGGATACGAATCTACCCACACATTACTCACAAAAAACTGAATTAATGAAACAAGCGAGCAACATGTCCGACTGTGGCAGCATTTGTGCGGGCTCCGGGTTTGTTTGCCTGCTCCCATACATTCTCGTGTATTTTTTCATTCCCGAATGTTTGGGAAACTGGGTCGGCGCGTGTCAATTATTTGGGTTGATGGTCTACATTTTTTATCTTGCTTAATTTTGTTTGAATTTGGAGTTTGTTTCCAATTGAAATATAGAGGGTACTACTAGCTTTTCCCAAAGGATTTGTCCGCGTAAATGTCGAAAATCACGGGTTTATACCACTGGATTAAAAAGTATTCTATATCCTAATCCTGACATGTTCTGTACGTGTTCCGTGTCCGTTAAGCTGGAGAGGTATAATTGATAAACAAACATTCCCACATAATTATAGTCTTTCACAAAATATAATAACGATTAGGATGACGATTTACAAGTAATCAATATTTTTCAGAGAATGTGGTTGCAATTTTATTTAAGTCCCTAGCTTATCTTTTTGTATACAGGAATCGATGATTCCCATGCCTTACCTATTTCCAAGGTTCTTACAGATATCAGTAAAAGTTTCATTTAATATTTTTGTGTATTTTAAAACAAATTCTTAAAAAGGAGGAGGTATTTTAAAATAAAGCCTTAAGTAGACCGCTACAATTCTTAAAAGGTTCACTCATTTTTCATATTTTCTCTTCCACGTAAAAATACCACATTTACCACCTGCCTCAGAGCCCCAACATCAAAATTGTAACGCAATTCTCGCAAAACGGGTCAAAATAAAATCAAAAATATTCCGAATTTCCCCTCCAGCACCAATAAAAGTAATGTACCATCAAATTTACTTTGTAAGGTCTCCGTAACAAAGGGTCACCACATTTGCATATATATAGGAACCCGGCATGACATCGGCGTACGGCGTAAAAACGTTGATACCTTACTGGCAGAAAGGACACTAAATGTATGTAAACGGCCTGTGTTGTACGACTTGTTTGGGATGTTGGCACTATTCTTATATTGGGCTGTTGGGGGAAACCCTGTTTTAATTAAGGAGGTATGAGCATTTATCACTAGATGCTTACTCAGTGTGTGATTTGCAATTTCTGGGTACCTATAAATAATTAAATAAGTGGACGTTCTATTACGTGGTCTTTAACCGCCTTCAAAAATGAGGAGGTTCTCAATTTTATTCGGTAGTTTCTTTTTTTTTATTACTTTTTACTAGGTGAACCGATTATGATGATTATTTTTTTATTTGAAAGCTAGTGCTTCTCCTCTGGTTCCATTTATCATTCATTTGATCAAGATCTGATGAAGATCTGTGGCGAATATACAACATAACGCTTCAATAAACAACGGCAAATCGCCCGGGATTGCTGCAATTGCATGTCTGTTTATAGTTTACGCCATTTCATAACATAAAATCAAGCCTATATGTATAATACTCTCCTAAATGGGTACGCTGATATTTAAAGTTCACCCTGGTACACTCTCATTTCACCGGTTATGTTAGTTTTATGTTATTCGGGTAATATATTCAGGCATAACTTATTTGGACCTTACCATGAACTAGCTCATTATGTACCACAACTAAAAAGTGATAAACAAAAAAAAATCGACCGAATTTCAAATAAAAAACACTACAAAGTGAAATTTCGGAAGTCGGCGTCAAAAAACGAAGAAACAAAAACAGAAGTACCGACTGGTACTTCTAGGTAGGTTTTTTTAAACATTATTGTTTGATACTGTTTGTGTTTACTTTCTAGCAAATAGGTAAGTGGATTTTATTGGCATTTTAAATTCTCATGATTCCTGGGACGCTTAGTTGACAAGGAAAACATGTTTTTCTTATCATCATCATCATCACATCATCAGCTTATTAATGTTCCCACTGCTGGGAAACAGGCCTCCTCTCTGTGAGAGGGAAGTTTTTCTTATAAACATTCCCATTACCTAAATCACCAAGAAAAATGAGATAGAGAAACATGCGGATGTTCCTAAAGTACACAAGGCTGATAAGATTTTCGTTTCTCATAAATTATCCTACATTTTGTGTCAAGGTCGGTTTCCCCCGAATATGGTGTTTGACTGCGTGCCTGTGTGATCTTTTGCGTGTTAGTACAATGACTCTTTTCTTATTTCCCTGTATATATATTTATATCTACAAATGAAGTCAACTCAGCTTTATAGAAAGCCCTTAAAGTAACGTGATGAATCTGGTTTATTTCGGACTGAGTTTCCGAAATTCGGGAGTTGGAGGCTTTATTGTGCGTTGTATGGCCAGTTTTTAGAACGGTTTTCTGTTTTTAACCGACTACAAGAAAGAAGGAGGTTCTCAAGGAGGAGGTTCCCGATTACTCAAAGACGCCTAGACTTATTTGGAAAATTCTTTTTTTGATTGAAAGGGTATACTTCCTAGTTGGTTCCATAGTATCAGGTCAGGATCTGATGATGAGATCTTGGAAAAATCGAAGGGACTCCTCAAATATTTTAGGCAATGCAATAATTTGCACTCAGAAAGTATCATTTGGAGAAGTGGAACCGGTGAAAAAGACCCATATGGCTAATGGAGTTCCTTAATGCTAAGTATGTCACGGGTATTATAGATATCTCGAGTAGTTAAACGACTAAGATGAAGCAAAATAAATATTTAAGTGGGACTCCTATACAACAAACGTGATTGTTACCGGTTTTGCGATAATGGTACGGAACCCTTCGTGCGCGAGTCCGACTCGCACTTAGCCGGTTTTTTGGAATAAACGTAGTACTCAGGGGTACTGTACCTTTAAGTGAAATATTAATTTCTACTTACAAATAAACAGTTTTATGTCTTTATAATATTAGTTTAGAAGTGGAAGCCCGTACACCACTTTTGCTGATTGTTGCACTTACAAAACAAATCAGCAAGTGCAGCGTAGCTGCATACTTCAGGCTAAATGTAGTGACTATAGAGCAACAAAATCATCGCGTTGGCAACGAATAGAAGGATTTTTAAAGTTTCTTAAATTTCAACAAGACTATGATCGCATTCAACTTGTTTTGTTATGCATAGGGAACATTCAATCGGTCTCCATTCTCCCAAAAAAGAGTGACTCCTGAAACGTAGAACGAATTTAAACCTTTATTAGCATACAATTAGACTATGTAAAAAAAAGTTGGAAAGGCTAGTAGGAAGTAGGATATGTTTTGCTATCACATTCTTAGTCAGAATGGTTACGGGACGAAGTGAAGTTCACTGCCAATGCCGTCACTAGCAGCAGCCGCCGAAGGGTTGCCGTGCTCTGTGGGAGTAACACTCTCTGCAAGATTGAAAGGCCCAGGATCAAGTTTAGTGGCTTACTATGTGAGAGGTCTTAGTGTAACTGTGGACTATTAAAAGCTAACAGGTAAATCTTATAATCTTTATATCTTGTTACTGTCTCGTTGGTACCGCAGTCACAAGAGCTCCCGGGCTTGATTTCCAGGTTGCGTAAAGTGTTATCGGGTTTTTCCATTCCAGTATTCAGAAATTGGGTTGGGGATGTAAAACGCTTTGGAAAGCACTTTAAGTCCAACGTCCGATATCTCTCCAGTCGGATTGCCGTCTCATTGGACTATGAGCGTGAGGGAACAGAGCGCACCTGTTTTTGCGCACACACTTGAGAATCAAAATTTTATTTGCTCTAAATGTAGGTACAGTATAAGAAAATAGATATGCAGGTAGGTATACAGGTAAGCATGTAGGTGCACAATAATATAGCTAGACTCCGCTGAAGTTGCACAACCGTGGCCTAAATTCGGTCTGAAGGATTATTCTTCTTCTTCTTTTCGTGTGAGAATATGGCCACCTCTGATGTCAGAGTTAATTAAGCCGCCTCTGGAAACCCCACAGGCCTCTGACTTCGCTATTTCAGACTTACATTAACTATATAAGTCCAGATTTCCTCACTATGTTTTCCTTCACCGTTGCCTGTGTTGAAGGATTATTATTAGTGTAGGAGTATAGCAGGATGTCAAGTAGAGTTTTGTAGTTTCCTCCTACTCCCATGGGAAAAAGGCGTGAGTATATTATGTATGAGTGTGTACAAATATGTCATACTCTATCCAAAATGTGGTACTTATTTTTGTGTAGCTTTACATTTTACCTTGTCAATTATATTGGGGTCGGCATCCAGTCTTACCAGATTCAGCTGAGTACCATTAGTATACATGGAGCGACTGCATATCTGACCTACACAACCCAGTAACTGGGTAACACGGTCAGATATCAAGCTTCTGACTACCCGTAACGACTGTCAAAGATCTTCAAATGACAGCCGGGACCAACGGCTTAACCGAGGCACGGAGAAAACTCGGTATGTTGAAAATGTTCACCCATCCACCGACCGACCTCGTCAAGCGTTGCTTAACCTTGATGATCGACCAGTGCGGCTGTTATTATTTAGCCACGAGCTCCTCCACATTTTACCTTGTCGATATTTAATTAAGTCCAACTCAATTCTATTCGAAAACCCGGAAAAAGTGAACTAAAATCCGTTACTAGGATTTTCAGTAATCCGTTTTCCAATTAAGGATTGAAACTCCTAAAAATAATTAGATTTTTCTTATGCCAGGAATAGGGACTACGTATTTCCAACTTCAGCAGAAATAAATAAAGGTTTCCAGGACTGGAAGCAAGTTAAGCGAATGTCTGAAAAGTGACTACGTTGAGATTCGCAATGTCGGCATTTCCTAAAATTGCACTGCGGCGAAAATTTAAGGCTATGAGATTTGATATTAAGACGGGAAGATTTTATGTTTAAAAGCTTATTAAACTGGCTCTTGGCTTTAATTTGCTTTTAAAATTAATTTTAAGCGGCTTTGAATAATGCATTGGAAGTGGTGATATTACAAAGGAAAACTATATAACAAAATATGAATTTAAACTCACTGACAATATTTCACGTGATGAAAGTATTTATCACCATGAACAACTTTTACTGTGGGATAGACCAAAACAACTGCTGCTCAGAACATTTATGCTCGCACTAACTATAATCTATCTCCTGTGGCAAATTTCATCCAGATCTGTTCAGCCGTTCTGGCGTGATTGAGTAATAAACATACATCCACACACCAATCCGTCCATCATCATCGTCATCATCAGCCTTTTTAATATTCCCGCTGCTGGGACACAGGCCTCGACTCTGTGAGAGGGATAGGGGCGTAATCCACCACGCGGGCCCAATGCGGATGTCACATGTATTCGAATTTTTGTTTCTAGGACATGCCGGTTTCCTCACGATGTTTTCCTCCATCGTTTTGAGAGCAGTGGTGGTGAAATAATTTATACAAAGTAAAGCGCCTGCCTGGGTTTGAACCCATGACCTACAAGTGGCGTCTACGTCCTACGTCTTGGCGCTCCCTGCTGTACTCCTCATCGTTGTCACTGTGGCGAAGTTGTCAACAGCCTCGGTCACCACGGTCTATCATGCAGCCGAAGTGCGGGTCGCATAGCGCGTCACGGAAACTTAAACGACATCATCCGACGTGCTCTCGTCACCGTCGGCGTTCCGGCCGTATTGGAACCCCATGGCCTGGCACGTGACGATGGCAAAAGACCGGACGGGATGTCTTTGTTTCCATGGAAGTTGGGTAGGCCTTTAGTGTGGGACGCTACTTGTGTCGATACTCTTGCGCCATCCCATCTTCCTAGCTCGTCGTGCTGTGCTGGCGCTGCCGCTGCGGCTGCAGAGAACCTCAAGCGGCGGAAATATAATAACCTCATCGGTAGTTATATTTTCGAGCCGTTTGGGGTTGAAACTCTTGGTCCGTGGGGTCCGAGTGCTCACGCTTTGTTTAAAGATCTTTCCAAACGCTTAGTTGACACTTCGCGTGACCCAAGGGCTGGCTTTTATCTCGGTCAGAGAATAAGCATTGCCATACAACGTGGCAATGCTGCCAGTCTTTTGGGCACATTACCAGTGGACAACGATGTGGAGGAGTTTTTTGACGCCATATTTTAGATTAGGTAAGTGAGTAGTTTTTGGTTTAAGTGTTTATGTTTGTAGTCTTAGTTAATTAAGTATTTTATACAGTGTATATACTTGTATCTTTGTAAATAAAATAATACAATAAAAACCTACAAGTTATAAGTCGCGGCCGTTATCACTTGGCCACCACTGCACCCATCCAATCCATCCAAATCTTCACATTTATAATATTTGTAAGATTGAGCTTGACGCCTTCATGCAGAATTGGTCCACACTACCGCAGAATAAAGACGTTTGGAAGAATGAATGGACACCTATACCCTGTACTGGGAAACAACAGGCTGTAAATATCTAAATACTCGTAATATAAAACAAAAACGCTGTCCACGTCTGACGACGTCATTGCTATTTCTCCGCTGACTTATTATAAATCGTGGATTTTGATACGGTTTTCACTAAAAAAAAGAGTGATAAATGAGGAAGAATAATTTGTCCCGGGTGAAGTCGGTGTGGGTCCGCTAGTCGCTAGTGACCTCTGACCTAGACTACAGTCAAGAGCAAATAAAAAAATTAAAAAAAATTGTTCGCATAAATAACTTGACCAAATGTCAAAGGAAATAGCTGATTACTTTTCACGATTTCAGGTTTGTCTCATAGTAAAAGTTGTCTGAACAACTTGAAACCCGTGTACGCCTTCCAAGTTCTTCATAAAAGTTTGTTAATAATTCATCGATTTGATTTAGATCAAGAGAAACGTACGTAGATATTATTAACACAAACAATACAGTACATTATTAATATCATACATAATATAATTTATTTATTTCTTACCACAAATTTACAGAGAAAAGATTAAAGAGGACACAATTGTACATAAATTTGTGGAAGACTGGTCCCTAAACTACTAATATAATTATCATTGGACCGTCTCTAAAGTTTAAATTAAAGATACTGCTAGTCTCAATCAGGCAGGTGGTTCATGCTGAGAATATTCTAAATATAACAACTTTCCTATTAAGTTTTCCCTCAATTATCTGTTTAACATAAAGTTTAATCTAATTAATTATTAATCAAAACTCTTAACTCGCAGTAATTTGCAAAGCTTTGCAACTACGTAGTCTGCTGCTTTTCTAATTTATTTGACTTTTAAAATCTAAATGTCAAAGAATTTAGAGAATTAATAAACTTTTAGGGGTTTTTAATTTATTATGGACAATGAATTATACATATATGTTTTATTAATCAAATATAATTAATGTGTTAAAGAAAATGATATCTTGCTAATCCGCAACCACAAAATTTCATCCAATGGCGGATTGCTGAAATCGGCTGGTTATAGTGTAAGTGAACATCTAAAATGAATAAAGTAACTAAAGTTTGATGTTTTTATGGAAAAATAACAAGTAGGCATGATAACCTAAATTTTATGAGTTTCTTAAAAACCATTTTCCATTTTGGCGGCTTTTTTGTCAATGTTTATTTTCTGAACAACTTTGACCCCATTGACCAACAATGGGGTCATGGTGCATAAAATTGCATTTTTATGAGCTCATTTAGGGAACACAAATTTAGCTTGATCTAGACTATTCTATACTCGCAGAAAGCGGTGGGTTTTAGAAATATTATCCGGATACCGAACGACGGATTAACGAGAGAATACTGTAGTTAAGTTTATACAACTTGCCATACACCAGCCCAGTGCTTGCCAACTTGCTTCTATGCTGATTATTTACCTGTAAAACAAAAGAAATAGCTATTAGTACATACAATCTACATGTTACTTTTAATAGTAAAGGTATATATTACTAGCTACTGCTAGCGGGTTCGCCCGCGTGAAAAATGTTTAATCATCCCAAGGGAACCGGGATAAAAAGTAGGCTATGTGCTATTCCAGACTATTATCTATCTCTGTGCCAAATTTCATCCAGATTTGTTTAGCCATTCTGGCGTGAATCGAAAATTATTCCAAGGGAACATATTCCTGGGATAAAAAGTATCCTATGTGCTATTCCCGACTATAATCTATCTCTGTGCCAAATTTCATCCAGAGCCGTCCAACCGTTTGAGCGTGAAGAAGTAACATACACACTCACAGACTTTCGCCTTTATAATATTAGTGTGATTATCTGTCCCCTTTAACTTAAAGTTCTCTTATCCCAAGAAAATCCAGGACAATAAAACTCCACAAAGTATCAAAGTACGTACAGGCTACGTCTGAGAGACGTCGCGTCGTTTATTACGTGACTCTATCAACGCCGGTGTCGCTCTGCTAACAAATTGTTTGCACGTACTCAAACACTTTGAATTTGAGCGAGTATTATCACGGTGGCGTCCCTAAGGGGTTGATTGTCATCCTTGGGGTGAAATGGGTCCTATGGTTTTCAAGGGGCTGACTACCAGGGATTGCAGAATTTGTTGATGGTTTTATCCAGATAGAGAGGAAATTTCGTCAGCCTGTTTGATCCTCAGATATATGGGTACTTGACATAATGTCGTGGATATCTAGTATTCTTTTGAAGAAAACTAATATTTTGGTACTTACTTCAAAGTTCCCGTGAAACTACCGAACGCTACTTGCTCTTCCTTACATACTATTATTTCTTCGTTTACGTTCAAGCATCTGGTATCACGTGTCTTTGCCTAGCCCCATGGGAAAAGGTGTATTTTGTGGTCGTAAGGGGCATTACCATTAACAGTTTTTTAATTTATTTTGGCCCTAAGGTATGAGCTTTGTCATTTGAATTGAATGACCTCAGCCGAATAGTTTCGTTTCGTAATTCGTTATACAGTAAGGTATGTAGAACGAACTAATCATTGTTTCCAAATCTGAGTAAAAAAAAACATTATGCAAAGGTAGATCGTGAATTCATGAAAGTAAAAGTAGGCTACACAGTCTCGTAACTACCCCCGAATTCGTAATCACCTCACAAAAAATAAAATACTTAAAAAAATAACAAAATGTGTAGAAAACTTCGCGTGCTGAACTTGCGCCGATTATTTCTACATCATCACCCCTCTTGCTCACTCCCATCAATTTACTATACGAAGAAAAGAAACAGACAGATTTCGTCACGGAAAATCAGAGATTGATTGTTTTCTCCCACCTGGAGGGTAGATTGATGTCTTTTAAATATTTACGTTCCTCTAAGCGTTTTTCTTGTTACTTTCAGAAGTAATTTCAGTCTTATTCTATCAGCGATAAGGTGTGTTTCTCGTTGCTTTTTTTTTAGATAATTTTTCATTGTTTATCGCGTTCCCTGATACGGTTAGCTGATGCTGAATAAATTCGGTAAACCATTTGGGTCGGCTCTCATTGTCGGCGTTTCTTGGAATGTTGATTCCCTGGTAGAATTAAGTACGGAACATAAATGTTACATGAATTTGTGTAAATTTTTCCGCTGAATTAGTAAGGATTTGTTCGCGTGAAAAATACTGAAATGGGAATTGGATTAAGTTGTCTTGGAGATTTAGATCTGAGTAAATTATAATGTACCTGGGTTTCTTGGTTAATTCTAGGCACTTTTTAAAACTTACTTTAGTTATAGCATCGCTTTCAGAATTGAGTTTTTTGAGCTAAGATCGTGTGAACCTGGTTTCCTACGTGTTTTTCGTGAACCTACTTTAATAACTTGGACAGGTTTTCAGGCTATAGTAGAGCTTGAAAAATGCTCAACTTCAAAGTCTTATGTCGATATTGGGGCTAATCTTAGGGTAGAGGCTTAAGGACCTATTATTTAAGGATGTTACGGAAGTGATGATATCGGAACCGAAGTCGGAATCGGAGGTATTAATTTGGTTTATTAGAATCAGAACCGGAACCGAAATCGAAAACGGAGGCGGAGGCTGAAGATAAATGTGTTAAGAAAAAGCAGGTTTAATAAAATATAACAGGTTTAATAACTTAAATCGCAATCAGTATTAAATAAACAAGTTTGTGCTCGTTGCCTGCGGCCACGTGCCGCTCGCCGCCGCTGCTGCGCTTCGCCCTCCGATAACCTCTGATTTAAAAGTTTCGGCACCGATATCGAAATCAGAGGTTTAAAAACAATCGGAGGATCCGACTTTTCGGAATCGGAATTTAACGTCCGTAACATCCCTACTATGAATATAATAAAGTACGTATTGGTGCCTAAGGCATTAAAACCATCTCTTTACGTTTGTGTGCTTAAAGTATTAAATAAATAAATTATTCACTGTATTTTCTTGGCAGAGACTGACATAAAAGTAACTTATTTCTTCTGAATTATAGGAACATACTTTTCTCAAAGTTGTCCAAGTTTTTGAATCAGGCAAACACAACACAGATAGGTACAGATGTCATAATGTCAATCGTTTGATGTCAAAAACTTCACCAAACGAAACATTTTGTAATTAGTTCCATGTAGGGTAAGTAATTTAAGTTTATTTTCAACTCACATTATGTCTATGTGCCCTGAAAGATTCCTTCGTAATGAAACACGAAGTTATTTTACGATAGGTACTTACAACTTATTTACACTGGCAATGTTTGTAAATTCAAATCCCAGGACAAGTGACGTCATAAACGAATAAAGACATAAAGGCACATGTTTATGGCAACTCTGACCATTGAGTGTTGCCTGACTCGAGAGGGTTGTAAACTCATTTGTGTTTGTGTCACGAATTATTCAGATTTATACTATTTTCTTTTCTGTTGCTGAAATTACTCTCTATTCAAGTTAATAATATAATTTGTTTTTTAAATTGGAAATCGTTTTAAATAATTATGATATGAACCTAAATTACATGCAAGATGCCTAAAAATTTTCATTCCTACAAAGAAACAAGGCGTTTTATTGCTAGCTAAGACAATGCATCAACTTTTATACGATTTTAATTTATATTCGACATTTATATTAAAAACTTAAAAACGCTAAGTAAACTCCAAATAACTTACAGCGCTATCTCGTAGAAGAAACAGGAACTAATAGTTCAAAGCTAAGGGGGCGAATCTATTGTCGCTGACATCGAACACTCGCTATCGGCAACAGATGTCACTACTGAGCCGTGGTTTGAAACGGGGAGGATACATGTCTTGTTTAATATTTTTTTCAGAAACGACTTATTTCAATTTAAATACATTTTATCTTACTAGTATTATTTGATAAACAAAGCATCTAACCTAGTTATTTTCAATATAAAACAAGAACAAAGTCTCCCTTATTAAAAATACCTTTTATTTAATAAAGAAAAATCTTTTCTATCTATTCTTATCCATTTTCTTATCTACGTCAACTTGTTAGCACACTTTGTTAAGCAGCGACAAACTGTCAAGAGTAAAATAAGGTAACAAAAAAGGGGTTTTTATAAGCAGAATGTTCTACAATATAAGGTAGAAAAGGGACAATTATTTTCTCTGAGAAACTGATGTTGTCTCTCGTCTGTTGTCCGCTGGGACTTGTGTTGTTGTTGATGTCGTTAGTTTATGTAAGACGAAGCCCGGCTCCTTTTGTCTTTATTTTATGTCTGAGATATGGATCTGGTTTTTAGATAACAGTTTATTCATTATTGATTGATTGCTGTGGTTATGTCTCACATATAGTTGCCAGCATAAATACAAAAGTATTTTTAGCGCCTAAACCGGTGAGTTAATTTCGAAAAAGTTTGGTGTAGAGAGATCTGACCTTGGAGAAAAACATACTTTAATATCCCGGGAGTACATTCCTGTGGTTGGTGGTTTCTAACGTCCACGCGGTCAGAATCGAATAAGAGACAAAAATTACTAGTACTACGTCGTAGCAGTACACAGCTACGGCGTAGCAATTGCTACGACGTAGCCAAAACCATGTCATAATTTGCCTAGTAATTGCCAAACTATGTTTGGGTCGGCTTCCAGGCCTATCGGATGCAACTGAACACCAGTATTTTACATGGAACGACTGCCTATCTGACCTCCACAACCCAGGTATTCCGTAACACAACACGCGGTAAGACTGCAATTTTTTTTTATTATTGCTAAATTTATTTTCTGTATATATATATGCGTAACCCATGTGTATGAGTGTATGAGTGTGGTCTAAACAGGAAACATAATGCTTCAGCAAATCGCTTCTATAATTTCTTGTAACGACTTCATTTGCATATGTTATTACGGCTGCTCGCCATAACCTCGGTTATTGCAGGTCGGTTGTTATTCTTAATGCAGGGTGGTTGTTGCAGTAATATAAATGTAGCTGGACCATTGCATAAAAAGGGTATTGAAGTACTAGATTGTATTAAAAAAAAAGTTAACTTTGCCTATTTTAAGAGTTTGCTATGTTTGAGTATTTCAAATTGAAAATAAATTATTAATTAAACATCCTTTTTTTAAAACAAGCGTTTTTCGTTTTCTTCTCAGCAAATCCTTTAATTTCATACCCATATTAAAAATGAATTTGGCTATTTTTTATTTGAATTTAGAATGACGTCACTCAGCTAACCGTGTATTGTCATCCAAACTAAAAGTGTATGCAAAATTTCATCTTAAGGTGGAAGATAACTGATTTAAAATTCAATTGCAAGACTTGACCCGAACACACTTACAAACATACATTGCAAGTTAAAAAAATATTTTTATTTTATTTGTAATTCATATTTTTTCTCGTGTTTTTTATCTATATAATATCCAGCTGGCCTTGTTGGTCTGGCTGTCGCAAACTTGTTAGCTAAGTTTGGGATCCTGGGTTCAATCACCCGATCTAATATTCTTTATTGGTGCCTTTTAAGTTTCCATTGGTATTAACTCTGTATTGATGCCTGATTAGTAGGCTATGTGCGACATATAACATAACTGACGAACTGTAAATGAACAGACTTTCATTAGTGAACATACTCTTTTTGAAAGAGTCCAATATGTTTTAGCAATACCCAATTATTTAAAGAGAATTTGTCACACACATTTTTACACTTTCATGGCGTCATACTCTTTGTCCTGCCGAAATCACTTACGCAATTAAGCTACAGTTTTAAATCTTTCCTAATCCTTCGATGACTACAGGCGTGATATATGTATTATGTATTCAAAGTTTCGAAAAGGCTCAACTACCTCAATACCAGTAGTAACTGATGATGTACTCTTTATATTCGAAGAGGCTCAGAACTACTTGAGTACCTTTAGTAGTTAACAATTGATAATGTAGTTTTCCTCACGTGGAAATAAGAAGCCTGAACACGAAAAATATGAAGCAAGAACTCACGGTCGATCGGTTTGATAAAATGGTTGGGGCCGAATATAATAGCGATGTTCATGTATTCAGCAACTTATTTACTGAGGCTAAACTATCTTTTAGTTGGTGAAGATTTCTTATGAATATTAAGTAGTACCTATTTTGGTAAAATCGACTGTAATTTTATCCTTAATCGAATTATTCGTGCGGCAAAAAAGAAAAAAGTAGCCAATAAAATTGTAATATACGAAATAATAGATTCCACAGCATTTTAATGTAAACAAAGGCTTTTCTGCCCTGAAGCGCATTTTCTTATTTTATTTCAAATTAAACCTGTTCTAGGAACACGGAAAATAAGGTGAGAAGGCGGAAAACTTTTCTTTTTGACGATAATTCTTTTATTTTCCTTTAATTCTTATTTTTTCGAGATGCCGTGAAGAGATTAATTTTCTTTTGAAATATGATTCTTGACGAATGGATGCTGGTATACAAGGTCTGGTTGAAAATAAGGTAATTTTTAGCGATAAATGTTTTTAAACGTCTCTGGAAGGGATATTAGAAATACGACTTATGGTAAATTATGTTCTTGAACATATCTTATTGCTGTATTTAAGTTAATTAAAGAATTAATACATGTTTTTGTATTGTAGAATAAGTAATGCAGTTTTTACTACCCTTTTGGCACAGTACGTGGCATATTCTTTCTAACTATATTCCAAATATATTCAATATTAATTATATTAACTGCTAGCAACTTTACTTATGTTTATACCATTCTCTGTAACCATAGAAAGATAATACTCTAAATAGTCATAACCATTATATGGCGCCGGCAACTGATATAATTTAAAATAATTTATGTCTAAACTTTGACCATAAATTGCATCTGAACTTTATGACCCATGCTTCCCGGGTACTTGCTACGACGACAAAATTATGCTAAAAGAAAAAAAAATATGTCGCTGTCAAATTGTTACCTTATGTGTGGATCAAACTAAACCAAAACAATAATATTTTGAGATAGAAATCAGTGTGTAAATTATTCTTCATGAGATTCAACAAAAGATCAAATAAAACATATGGGGAATATGTTTTATTTGATCTTTTGTTATAAATACAAAATCCAAACTTAAATTTAAAATGATAACTAAAACACATTACACAACATTTAATTCTAACAGCTGGAAATATAATTACTTCCTCATATTATATTGTTCAGAGTATTGATTCAGATCGGAATGGATTGTGGACATTTTTAGTTTAGACGTTCATTAATATAAAACTAATGATTTTTGATTAAATCACGGGTACTTATATAACATCACACCTGTATTTCGCGAAGGGTTGAGGCAGATTAGCTAGTTATGTTTAAGTTCCGTGTAATAGGGTGCGATTCTATTGCCATTTGCCGGGGACAAATCCAGAGTCGGGGCTGCTATTGAAACACACTAAGCCCAGTAACACTTTGCCTGAACTGGGCAACGAATCCCGGACCTCATCCTCAGCAGTATCTCTTTCGACCACTAGACCAACGAAATATAATCAAACAAAGCTTAGTCTACATCCCAAATATAACATACCAACTTACTGAAATACTATCATATAGCTACAGATTATCACTAAAACACATAATACGCTCCCCACAATGAACATTTAATTCGATCTGTGCTGCAAATGTAATTACTTTCTCATATTATATTGTTCGGCTCTCTCTCGCGTTCCGCTGCGGTTTGGTGTGAGAGCGATGTAGTTAGCGCGATATAGTTGGCGCCGGGGGTTCCGTGTGTTTTGGGGATAGCACGGAATTTTGGTAATTTTGATTATTAGTGCTTGTGTGAGTTTGGATTAGATTGGAGTAGATTGTGGTCAGTGCTACTTTAAATATTAATATGATATTTATCTGTCGTTAATTAAGGCCAGGTTCACATTAGGTCGGAGTGACAATTTAACCGTTGGCCGACTATCGGGTTATGTGTTCATACTATAATCTGCCGGTCCGACGTAATGTGAACACCTCCTTCGTTAACCGCTGCCCGGCTTGCCACAAAGCAGTTGTGAGTTGGCTTCTATGTACAATTGACGACGACGTACTCCTGCCTTCTACAAGTGAAATCAAAACTTCTATATTAATTTCGTCCGCCATGTTTAAAACGTCTCCTCCCTGCACGCCGGCGATACCTCGTTTTGGGTGAGTGGCGGACGGGTGGCTTCGTCTCTACGAGCCGACACGTGTGAACGGCGCTATACAAAGCAGTATGCCAATATTATATCCGGCCCGACAGAAATCGTGACTGAATGTCCGGCAGATGTGTCGTAGTCGACAGTTTTATCGGATCGCCCTAATGTGAACAGCACTATTGAAATACATAAACACATACACAATTCGCTTTCGACAGCTTTGTTGTTCCGGTAAGACTGTCGGTCCGACTTAATGTGAACCCGCCCTAACTAAATCAAGGGTATGAACCCACAATCTTAACAATCGATTTTAAGATGGCCCAAAATGGCGTGATAACCACGTGCAGCGGATCTATCAGTTACCTAACTCAAGATTTATAACTTTGTATAATAGATGGCACAAAGGTTCAGAAATAAGATAACATTAATATGGCAGTTTTTAGGCACATACCTACCATCATCTTCCTGCCTTTGTACCATGTTACTTGTGGTCGGCGCAACACGTTTTCTTCTTCCATACCGTCCTGTCCCCCACCACGCTATCACTGATACTCTTTTCTTTCATATCGCTCCGCACACAGCCCATCTCTTCTTTGGCCATCCCCTCCATCTCCATCCATCCACATTTATATTCATAACTCTTTAAGTAACATGCTTTTCATCCCTTCTCATCACATGACCATACCAGGACAAACGGTTTCCTTTCAACTTTTCAGGCACATACGTACCATTAGAATAGATTAAACGAACTAAAATTACGCTTTGTGCCACCAAGACATTAGTGTGATGATGTATGAAAACATCTAGTCATCAATCTTTGAACCATTAAATTATTGACAGTTTCGCGCTTTACCACTATTCCACCTGATGGTGAGAGATGATGTGGTCGACGGTAGCGCTACCTGAAAAGCATCTCTTGATAGAGATACTTTGTACTTGTAAAGTGGCGTGGCATTTCCTATTGGAGTCCACAAGATTTCCACACGCCATTTAAATTTATTTTCGCCAAATCCTTTCAATACAATACATACATAATTATAGCAGCTATACTCTCCAGAGAATAGCAAATGGCTGGGATTGAGCTGGAGCATCAATAATTCCGCTTTGAGTGCGACCCGGCTCCGATTCATTCAATTTGTTAACGGCTACGGATTTGTAAGCGGTATTCATTGATCTTAGTTTTGGATGGATTTACTATTGTGGGGGGATAACCTAGTTGCAGGCTGGGTGTTAGTGCATTTGATATGAGGAGCTGAATACATAAGACTGAATTTGAAAGTTTACAAAGTGCCCTTTTCACAGTTTTTGGATATGTGCCATACTAATAACAAAAGAAAACTATTTGTCAGATATACACAATTTTAGTGGGTATCCAATAGATCGTCAAAAAACTCAGTCATTGTCAACGTTAAAAGTTAGATCAGTATTTGTAGGATATAATTTCTGGTAAATTTTCTAGAAAATGAATGTAAACTAAACCTACTGGAATTTTTGTTCACTCGTGAAAATAATAAACACTAGAATTCACGAAACCTCGTTACATATTCCATTGGTGTTAAAACAAAACCAACAGAGTCGGATTACAATTCCATTATTTTTAGAATTCAATAAACTCTAAAACTAAAAATACCAGCCTAGTTTATTGGGTTTTTAATTTCGTTTCGAGCTTTGAAAACAAATTTGTACTAACAAGCTGTCACAAATATGCCCGTTTTTCAGTGTAACGTTATTTTTTAAATATATTTTCCGTGTTTCACTTTCAGAATTTCCGTAAAATTCCTACATTTTTGCTTTGTGAGTGATTTTGACGGTACTCGTATTTTTGTCTCTGTCATTCCTTCTCTGTTTTCTATGCTGCGCTTTGATGTGAAAAATAACTTTATTTTTACATTTTTGTAACTTGAATTGTAGTCGTATTTTTGTCGTGTTTTTTTGTGATACCAATGGGTATCAAAATTGTATAATATTATGATAATTAAGTTAACAATTATGTAATTAGTGACCTTTCTTTAAATTAAGGCCTTCATCATTTACAATTCCTCCACTGATAGGTATGGGTCAGACCTATCGATAGTCTCAGTGAAAAAAAAAAGCTGTTTGCAAACAGCAGAGAGTAGCTACTAGCAAACTTCAGTATATGATTAGTACAGTCATGCCTATGTTTGGTATAACTTTATAACTTGCACTTGCACTAATATCATCCTTACGTCTACGACACCAAGGCGCTGTCGATGTCAATTGATTATTCCTCCTGAGGCTGTGGAAAAATGCCAAAATGTAGGGGAACACGTGACATTTCGATAGCACTTGGCATTCCCATACGTTTTTAACATTTTACCTATCGCTATCGCGACGCTATCGTTGATAAAATGTCACTTGCCAAAAGTTTCGTATTCATGAATGCACCTGTCAATCTTATGTGTACATATTTAGAATGCTAGACCCACATTAGGACAATAGCTTTAAGAACTATGACATCCACCTAACTTGGCAGCCGCACAAGATTTATCCCCCACCCATAAGTCACCCGAGGGCGAGATGTCCAGCCGGCGTCATTACGCCGCGTCAATTTGTCAGCTCGCGTCGCGTTGTCGCGAGGCAACGTATTGTTCCGCAGCGACCCTGCATGTCAGCTCGGATGAGCATTGTTAGCGGCGCCATCTGTCGGCGGACATGGTAATGTGTTGGTGAGTAATTGTTGTGGACGTGTATATGACATAGTACATAGTTGGAGATTCCGTCATGTTTTATTGTGTTAATGATTTATTTACACACAAGATCATACCTTTACATAGTGAAACAGAGATGCAACAGTGCGCCCATATTTCGCCTGTTACGTCTTAGTATCTTAGAATAAAGAGCTATCTATTGTCATCATAGCCATCCACCTAGTTGTAATTCAGGCAAAGAGAACATTCTAATCAACATTCCAATAGCATATATTGCCCGACTTGGGGCTCAAACACTGATACCCTGGACCACAAGCCCGTCACGTAAGTATTCTTTTTTACCTACCTATGTTCTTTAGAATGTCAGAAGACTAAGGCTAAACCTTCTACATCTTTTTAATAAGCATCATCTATGCATTTAGTCAATAGATACTACATTTTTAAAGACCAATCGGCCACACAACACTCTCATCTAATTCCCTCCTCATTTTCCTAAGGTTCCTAATTCAATTGCCAGCACCTGTTAACTAGTTATTACAAGGCGATTACGCAAAGACCTCGAGTCCTAAGTTAGATTATGCTAATTTCTGGGTTCGATTGGCCGCTATGCATCCGATTGGCCGCAAAGTCCGGTATATTGGATGCCGAGTTCGGCTAAATTGGCCACCAACTCGCCACTGCCAGTGCACTTGTAAGCCATCTCATTTACATAGTACGAACGTTCGATTTTCGAATAGTGGTGGGCTGTAAGGAGTATTTACGAGTTTTAGTGAATGTTCGTGCATTCAGTACTAAGACAGAGTTTTGCGTTTAGCTGCACAATATGTTGTTTGTGTTTAAAAACGTTTTCGAGTGAAATGAGAATGTCATTTGTTGAACATTTATGATAAGTACGTAGGTATTTATTAAATTTAAGTAGTTAGGTAAATACATACGTAGGTAAATGAATGGCTATGTCACTATAAACCTAATGTACGTATTGGTTTGTATTTGAGTAGGTAGGTACACATGACTTTCAATAAATAACTAAACATAATACATACTAATAACCTCGGCTTTCTGAACTAAGAATTTGAAGCTGAGTATTTGTCAAACTCTATCTCTCTCAATACTTACGCCCGAAAACCTATCAAAGTTTGCCATTAAAGTAAAGTTTCAGTATTTGATTATTAAGGCCGAATACTCAATTCAGGAACCAGCCCTAAATCTTCTATGTAGTCCCTCTTCAGATAAGCAAATTGAAGTAGGAATGTAAGTGTAGAACACCAAAATACTCTAACAGAAATCTACTAGGTACAACATTTTCAGTAAATTGTCAAATAAACGTAGCTAAACCTTGTTGAGCTAATACATTACCCACAATAACTAAAAACTGTAATAAAACAACAAGCGGTATATTATGCAAGTTATCTCTCTACAACGTACAGCGGTGCAAAGCTTACGTAATGCATTGTCATCTATTTTGTACGGTAAACTTGAGAGTACGAACAGCGTTGATAGTCGTAGTCATGAGTATTCATGGTATCTAAGTAAAATATGTAAAGTTAGATGGAAAATATCAGAACTAAGAACAAGAAAAATTGTGCCTCGTACAGCTGGTTGTGCTTAGTAACTAATACATAATGTGTAACTAGCTTCATTTTTCTGACTGACCGACTGCTTCGCAATTCAAAAGTGCTATTTGAAAAAAACTTTTTTGCAAAAAAATACTACCTACTTCCAAATAAGAAAACTACAAAGTGAAAAATAACTTTACTTTTGGAAGTCGGTGTCCTTGGTAGGCACCAATTTTTTGCGTTATGAATAAAATGGGACCAATTTCGAAACATACTATTTCAAAAAAAAAAAAATTGTTTTTGTATTTAGAATATATTTGTTTTTTGAATTTTCAAAATCGGTCCACAACTGACGGAGAAATCGGTGAACATACACAAAAAAAAAAAAACAAACATGAAGTCGAACATAGAACCTCCTCCTTTTTGGTAAGTCGGTTAATAAATGGCTGTTCCTGGCACGAATTTCAACGCTTGAAACAAACAGGTTTCGAGTTACTCTAATCAAAACATAAGTAAGTTGTTCTGGATTGAAATTATTAACATATAATTGAATACATTTATTCAATACACAAGAGCAACATAAACAAAAAATTACACAACAGTAAAATTGCGCTGAGCGTACCCAAAAGTTTACAAACTTGCCATTTTTGCTGGGCGCAGACCCTCAGCGCTGGTTTTCAGTTGGCAACTCGCAGTGAACAACGAGGGTAAATTAAAGCTTCGTTGTCACTAGTACCATTAACAGTTCCATGATGGAACTATTGATGTTTTTTTTAATCACTAGTTCCATTTTAGAAGAACCTGAAAATAATGGAACTAATGTTGAATTTGTTATCACTAGTTCCACATTATTATTTTAGGCACTTGTGAATTTTTTTAAGGCTGTAAAAACGAGGTAAAACAAGGAGAACTAAAAAAAAACAAATAGAAATAAAAAAAAAACAATAAAATCAACAAATATTTAATTTTTCATTTTTCATTTTTTTTTTTTTATTTTTTTTTTATTGATAAGTAGGATTTTTGCTTTAAAGTAATTGTACAGTGTAAAAAAATCAATAATCATTTGTCACATTAATTCAGTTCAAATCTGAACTTAAATTCACATACATAATGATGTACGTCTTATGATAACATAGTAATTAGTTGGAATAAACTTAATTATGATAGTGGAGCTCTATTATGTGTTCTATATCGCTAATGAGATTACGTCATCTGTTCTGAATTCTAGTGAAATAATTATGTGCTCTACTCGCAGCAAATATTTCACTAGAACAGTGCAAATCGGATGTACGAAATTCTACGGTTTGGCGTTTTGGCTTTATTATAACATCAGACCTGTGTTTCAAAAAGGAAAGGATGTTGTGCTGTGTTGGAAAGGATAAGCAAAGTTGCTAGCCTAATTGTTAATTTATCCGTAATGTTATTAGTAGGTATTTGCTGTTTCATTGTTAAAATTTATTTTATTTTGATAAAGTATTTCGTCGCGGTGGTTTTTAATGCAATAGTAGTTTAACGATTTTCTAGATTTTATATCGTGTCGGTTACGATTTCCGCATGTACTACTAGAAAGCTTTTACCCCCGGTTTCACACCACTCGATAATCGGGCTGTTAACGTAATCGACGAATAATCACCGGGAGTCTGCTGTGATTGGCTGTTGAAAATTCATTATCATACACCAATCACAGCAGATAACGCGTGCTTGACAATTTGTCACATTAATTCTGCGATAATTTAAAGGTGAGAAACTCGGCCTAACACTCGTATCCTAAGTTAATTCATCTGCTCGACTCAGCCTTCCTTTTCATAGATTGTTACTTAGTGACATTAACTTTCTATACTCGAGAGATTTTTTTCGCTGTCATATATAATAGCGACTCAATCGAGTGAAGTGAAAGAAGTTTTCATAATTTGTACATTACTGCAGCGGCCAGCAAAAGAGGCATTGATGGACGGTGTAAATGTGGGCCGAGGCGAAGCCGAGGCACACATACGTAAGTCCATCAATGCCTAGTTGTGGCCAAGGCTTTTATAGTACTTTTCTCAAATAATGCGCGGAAATTAAAACTAAGTAGTACCTAGAACTCATTTTGTCAAAATCAATGACGAACAACAATACGAGTAAGTGTTCCCGCGTTCAAGTGTTCTTTTGTTTTTTCTTTCAATAAACAACGTTCTATTTGCAAGCCAGTTCGAAATTTAAATAAAACCTTTGATAAGTTACCTCCTTGGTTGCCATGTTTTTGAGTAAACGATTTTTAAATAACACGACAGATATGAGTTTACTATGTAATTTATTTGGCCTCTAGCACAAAATAGATAGTATAGCCGCCGCTTATGTACTTTGTGCCTCTAGACACGATAGATATGGATTTTCATACGACTTTTGCCGGCCGTTGCTCACATATATTTGGCCAGTACAGCAATTTCGATTTATCTCGTAGAAGGTTGTCAAAATAATGCTCAAATTGACAAGCATGTTTGAGAAACGGTATTCTATTAAACATCCTTGGAAATTTGAGCATTATTTTAGAACAGAAGAAATCTACCAAGAGCCCCTTAAACCGGCGCGTATCTACATATGCAAAGTCAACGTTACAATTCCATCAATGTGCAGAAAAAGAAACGTCGCGACCTGCCCAAATCCCTGACGTCGTTAACTGTACCCTGTGTGTTTCCTACAGCGATGTTCAGGGACATTCGTGATGTTCAGGGACATTTGCTGTGTTCGAGCATATTTGCATATATCTGGGATCGAGGAAAACGAACAAGGCATTGTGTTTTTTAAGTCAAATACAATGTACAAATCGTTTCCATTTTAGAACGAAGACTTTTGAATTGAATAGATAGGTAGGTCAAGAGATCCGCAGGAGACCTAAGTTGAGCAACATAACTCAAAAAATTGGCTAGGGGCTGAAAGATTCTGAACTGGCGACCACTTACTGGAAGGCGTAGTGTTGGAAGGCTGCCCATGAGGTAGACTTGGTGAAGGCCGGGCAGGGTAGTTCTCTGGCTGAGAACCATAGGAAAGGCTGATGTGACTACACTTGTATATGATCATAGAGATGATAATACCATTCCAGAAGCGAAATCTTGCGGGCGCATGATATAAGTCGTATGTAATAAGGACGAGCCTATTATCAGACCTACAAGCTCGCTAGTGCAATAAGCAGCTACCAACAATTTCCTGAAGTTAAACCAATATCACTTGGTCGGACTCAGCAATAGATCCAAGAACTATTAATTAACTTACCCGTTTTTCTTGGAAAACACCTGGCAAGACGGTACAGTAAATAGTTTAACATTTATTATGTATTCTCGGCATAATCTTGTTAGCATTCCATAATATCACGCCTGCATTCCGCGAAGGGTTTAGCAGAGCTGCACCATAGCCACATTTCGCCATTGAAGTTTACTCCATCTATTGCCAGGCACACATCCAGTCCCCGGGCTGGTACTGAGAAATTCCAGATAGAATAACCCAATAACACTTTGCCTGACCCAGGAATCGTACCCAGGACACCATGCTCAGCAGTATTACTTGCGACCACTACACCAACGAGGCAGTTACACACACACACTGTGTGTTGAAAATAATGAAACAATTTTAATGCAAAAGAAAGTACTATATAAATCCCACTGACGGCTTTCATATTTTTCATATTGACGCTGAAAATATTAATCTTATATTTCAGAATTACAATATGAATGGGTAACTGACAGTATCGAATTGATACAATAATATAAGTGACAATCGCAAATTCTTTAATCACCCGCTCCGTTGAACATTGTCCAACGATATTCAAAATACGATACATTTATCATTCGACAATAAGCCCCTATCATCGGGCAACTTTAAAACGATATTACATATAACACTTCGATAAAATACACCAACGTATCATACACCGAAAACCACAAACAACTCTTATCTGCCAACCTACAAAGGTCAAATTCGCTGGCCTTTGGTTTGCATAGCCGCAAAATATTAATTGGGGTAAGTAAAATGGAATTTGAAGTCAAATTCGTCCGGATCGGAGCACATATAACCGGTTTTGGTCGGTTAAATCCGGTTCGATGTGTTGGATAAGCCGTGTACACGGACGCTATAAATTTTGGGATAACTGTATGTGTGGGCTGTTTACACGGGACGCTGGTAATCCTAATGTCCATGGAAAACATGAACACTCCGTAAGCTGATTATGGTCTTGCTTCTCGGCTTATAAGATAGCCAATGGGGTTTTAATTCAATTCACTGCTATGTATTTTTTTATAATTTCACAGTAACTGGTCGGAGCCTGGATTTGTTCTAGTTTGATGGCAGTTGGTTCGACGCCTACATAACTGGCGAAGAGATACACTCTTATCTTCGGAGAATAAAAGCATGATACTTTTCTGTTAAGTAAGCTTTATGTTTTACTTAATTTTTCCACTAAAAAGGTGTCTAACAAACACAAAAGCCTTCGACTACAATCAATAAGCTATAAACAAAATCATAAAAATATCCCAATTTACCTCGGGACTATTTCAACCACAAAATAAAACTGAAATATAAAACAATATAAATCAACCATAAATACGATAAATATAACACACAAGCTCACACCGAAAGTTTACGGTTTTACGCAATTCTACGCGGTTTTCGGAAAAATACGGTATATCGCAGCACTTTTACGCGACCGGTTTATACTACGCGTAAAATGTGCAAATGTGGCGCGTAAAACATGTGACGATCGAGTTATGATGTTTAAATTTCGAATTTACTGTTGTTTTTTTGTTTTTTGTTTATATTTTATGAGATACAGATAACATTGTTATGAGGAGTTATTATTGGGTCTGGGTTAATATTAGGAAGGATGGAATTGTGTTGATCGGTATTTGTTTACATTTAAAAAGTACTGAATTAAGCTTGTTTCTTGTGCTTGAAACTTTATGATTTTTTATAAAATAATATTAATCGAATGTAATTGTTTGTCTTATTGTTTCAATTGATTTATCTGAAATAAAAAGAAATAAATACAATGTTTGTTGTTAAAAAATAAATGACTTCCATTAGCGAAGCATTAATTACTTCTGTGAAACATTTGATACATACATACATAAACTTACGCCTTATTCTCAGGGGTAGGCAGAAACTACAGAACCGCTGCTACGATCATTATCTTCAAATATCTAGTCATACACACACTCCGGATATGAATACTGCACACCTGGTATTTCTGAAGTTCTTCATAATAGACTATGAAAATCTTTTCCTTAGCTTGTACATTTTTCATAACGTAGTTTTAGATTAGAATAGAGCTAATAAAAGATTCAACACCTTTCTGTTCCTTCACTTCAAATCACCCCGTTTATCTAATAGTATAAATGCCACACATATATCTATAAGAACCCGTATCTTTAACTGACAACACATCTCTTTCCACAG
The DNA here is from genome assembly GCA_945859665.1 of Anorthoa munda. Classification (NCBI taxonomy): domain Eukaryota; kingdom Metazoa; phylum Arthropoda; class Insecta; order Lepidoptera; family Noctuidae; genus Anorthoa; species Anorthoa munda. The sequence goes on along the minus strand of OX243896.1, from coordinate 779,013 downwards.
ATCCAACTTTAAAACCAGCGAACAAATGATGCTTACGTAGGCGCTTACAAATTGCCAGCAATGAATCTCCGGACGGTTCGCCTTTTAGCTGCCCGCCTGAATGGAATGTTTCAGCAGAAACGGCATTTTAGCTGGCCAGCTATCAGTTTGTGTCTCAATTCCGATTTTGACGATTTCTCTAGAATTTATCGAATAACCGATAAATTCTACCGATAGTGTGGTAATGAGGTAGATTGATAGTTTGAAAGTTGAATCGTTTTGAGTTTCTTTGGTAGATAATTCTTTGTGGTGAAATGTTAGCGACTGTTGAAAATGAACGTAACTTAAATATTCTGCATTTTCGTTTCGTTTTACCGATCATATTTTTGTACGTAAATTTTAGACTACGTCAAGTTTTCCACGTGCCAACCGCCTTCGTTGGCCCAGTGATCGCAAGCGGTACTGCTGAACATATGGCGATGGGTTCGATTCTCGGGTCGGGTAAAATTGCTACTGGGTTTTCCTATCTGGGATTTCTAAGTAGCAGCCCGGAGTCTGGATCTATACCCTGTTGATGGCAATAGGCTCGCCCCCTGTGCCATGGGACTTAAACCCAAAGCCAGTTATAGAATTGACCGATGGAAAGTTCAAAAACTACATCAAACGTGTCCTTATTAAAAAAGCATATTATAAAATCAAGGACTACGTTGAAGATAAAAATTTTAGCTTCCCTGGTAACTCATAAACGGCACAAATATGTGGATGTCTCTAACTATTCTCAATCTCATTTTTTTTTTTTTTTTTTTTTTTTTTTTTTTTTTTTTATAATTTATAGGCTCGCGTTTGACCACTATCTCGCCTGATGTTAAGCGATGATGTGGTCTACGGTGAATCACGCTTGCCTAGAAGAAACCTATTCACTCTTGACTTAAAGACCCCAAGGTTGTAGCTGTCAGGGAACAAAGACCCCGGAAGGGAGTTCCACTCCTTAGCTGTGCGCACAATGAAAGTATTAGCAAAATGCTTTGTGCGTATGGGAGGGATGTCCACCATATACCGATGGCGCATGGCCGTACGTCTTGTAGTCCGATGATGGAAAGGGCTAGGTGGAATCAAATTGTGCAGTTCCGTCGCACACTCCCCGAAGTGTAACCGATAAAAAACCGACAGGCTGGCAACTCGGCGACGATGTTCGAGGCTCTGGAGCTTTGAGGCGACCAGTGCATCGTTGCCAATAAGCCTTTTGGCCCGTCTGTCAATCGACTCAAGTGCCTCAAGCTGGTATTTGGCAGATCCATCCCAGAGGTGAGAGCAGTACTCCATGCAAGATCGAACTTGCGCTTGATACAACTTAAGCAGCTGTTCCGGCGTGAAGTATCGTCTCACCTTCGCAAGGATCCCCAACTTTTTGGCAGCCAGTTGAGCCTTTGCCTCAATGTATGGGCCAAAATTAAGTGTCGATGTCAACGTTACGCCAAGAAGCTCAAGATGGTCCGTTAACGGTATGGTTACACCTCGGAAAGAAGGAGCCGGGTGAAATTGGCTCTTTTTCGCGGAGAAGAGACACGCCTGTGTTTTTGCGGCATTGAACTTGACCAGATTGGCATCGCCCCATTCGGAGACTGCCTCCAAGGACAAGTTCAAGCGTTCAACCATGGCCTCCCGAGAGACCGAATCTGAGGCCCAGTAGCCCGCGCGTCGGACACGTATCTCTCAGCAACAGTGCTGTCGTCTGCGTACCCAAAGGTTTCCTTCTTTTAATTAGACTTTTTACAATGATTTCAATAATCTTTATAGCCCTTTGCTATGAATAGTTACAGCACTGATAACAACATTTGTGCCACATGTTAAATTTAGTCTTGTTATATATTTTTATTTATTTTTTCCTTTGTATAGATTCTTTGACTGATTGATTTGTGAATGTGTGAACATTGTAGGGCTTCTAGATTTCTAGACGCTTGTTAACATTTGTTAGCTCTCTCGTTTATACATATTTTTTTTTTAGTCTCTTACGACTTATTGTCGGGTTACGTTGTCCCCCCATATCTAAGCACTAATACTCATGGAAATATTGTAAAAACAAACCAATATTTTTAAAAGAGTAACCGTGGAGTTTCTTGCCGGTTCTTCTCCACAGGAAACGACCAACCCCAACCGTGCACCTTTTGTCGACGTTTTTTAAGTGCCCAGGTAGGCCTATGTGAAATAAAAAACATTTGATTTTGATTGTTTTTTTTTTAAACATAACTGGTGAAATGTGGGTGTACTATATGCGCACCTCTGCCTAACCGATAGGGGAATACAGGCGTGATGTTATGTTTTATGTACTAGCTTCTGCCAGCGGCTTTGCCTACGTGAATGTCGAAATTTATCCCAAGGGAACATATTCCCCTGATAAAAAGTATCCTATGTGCTATTCCAGACTATAATCTATCTCTGTGCCTCATTTCATCCAGATACGTTCAGCCGTTTGAGCGTAAAGAAGTAACAAACATACAAACACACAAACACACACAAACACACACTCACACACTTTCGCCTTTATAATATTAGTGTGAAGTGTGATCGTCCAAGTGGATACAAAAATTTTAGTTATACTACGGGATTTTCAATTGTATTTTTTCGCTGGTTCATCCAAAAACAGAGAAAATTTATATGAACAAGCTATCTTAAGCTATATTTATCTCTACGTACGTAAATTCCAAGCACTGTAGAGTAACATTTTACGGTAACAAAAATACCACGTTGAAAATAAGGAAAAGGAGAGTTTTAAACTTGTTTGTAGTATCTTTTATTTATTTTACTGTAATAATACTACGCAGCTGCTTCAAATGTTATGTAACTGCTATGTTTTACTACACAATAATATAACTGTTACCACTAGTTACAACATATGGTTACTATATTTATTTGGCACATTGCTCGCAGAACGGGTGGCCGATGGGGCAGAAAGGTTCTGGAGTGGCGACCGCGAACCGGAAGACTTTGCGTTGGAAGGTGGACCCACCAGGTGGACCGATGACCTGGTTAAGGTTGCGGGGATCCGCTGGTCGCGAGACGCACGGCACCGGTCAAAGTGGCGACGTTTGGGGGAGGCCTATGTCCAGCTGTGGACGTCTTTCAGCTGATATGAAGATGATATTTATTTAATACAAGTGAATACCTGAGATCTGAAGAAAGACCAGGGTTGCTGACATAGACCGAAGAATTGCTAAAGATAAATGACAGTCGGCAGGGAGCAATTCGCTTGACCATGAAGCCAAAAGATTCTAGAGTGGTAACCGCGCTTGTCACGATATGCAGCGTTGAAAACCCCCCTACAAGAAGGACCGATGACAAGGTGGGAAGCACAGGAGAGAGTTAGAGTAGTTAGTTGAGACATTATGGCGACGCTTGGGAGAGGTATATGTCCAGCAGTGGACCTTTATCGGCTGTAGTGATAATATTAAAATTTAAGCGACATACAAGCGTGACATTATACTTAAAAAAAACAAAACACTATCCTTAACAATGTTAAGACAAAAGGACATCGCCCAGTTCTCGTAACCCTAATTCTATTGTAGTCGGTCTGAGTTTCAATCAGGCCGATAGGAGCGACGCGATTGGTTACTATTGGTTACTGTTTGAACGTGATTGGATGAGATTCAATCGTCGCGGGGATTGGATTGGTTGAACTGAACGCTGGCGTTAACTTCGTCGCGTCTCGAGAGTGGTTCAGATAGCTTTCTGGTGTGGTGTGTTTATAGATTTAGTTTCGTGAATAGAAGTCTTTATATTTGAATTAGTTAGTCTCTTGATTGGTAAAATTGTAAGCAGTTGAAACAATAATATCAAATAAGACCCAAAAAGACTTGCCTATAGCAAAATAAATGGGATTTTAAGAGACAGGATGTCTATAGGATTGAAAAAACGAAGATAATTCTTTTTTTTGTAAAAGGTCTAAGACCACACTAGTTTATTTCCTTTATTAATCTTATGTAAACTTACATCCAAACGCCAGCCTTGCTTGCCAAAGTTAATACAATCAAATTTGTTGCAGACAACTTATTATACTCTAAGAACGAAAAACAGCTATAAATTAAAAATATTTGTTCCAGCACTGCACGCAGTTGATGCTTTCCCTTACTTAGCCCATTAGGTTTCATACTACACTAATTTACCCCAATCCCCTTACAACTGCATTGCGACTAAATGGTCAAAATAAACCGACGCTAACAGTAAAACATTTAAAATCCCTTGTTGCGAACATTGTTTTAAAGTAGTCTGAACTATCTAGCCCCTTACTACAGGGCGGATGACGCAGACTTTGGGACAAAACAAATCGCGCGCGGTCGCAAACTTGGACAAACTGTTCCGTTTTACCCCACGTCGGCGTCGATCCGGAAAGTTGCGGCATTTTTAAGGATTCCTTCAAAAGATTCCGAGTATTTCCCGGTAACGTCAGGTATTTTTAAGAAGGATTACTTGCTTTGTTTAAAGTGTTTCAGGTGAAATAAGCCGTTAGGGTTGTTTTAAAAAAAAGGGTGATTGTTCGATGTTTAGGGAGGGAGAAAGGCAAATGGGGCTTGTTTATTTTTTTCCCTTAATTTTTTATAGCTTCCGCTTACTGAGTGGTTATTATTTAACATCATTTAATGCTTTTAACTGAAGATCTTTTCGAAACTCGAACGAAATCGAAGCATAAGATTTTTGATTGATTGTTATTATTTTATTTTATATAAGTATTGTGCGTATTTTCTGCCTAAATTCTATCTTTCTTTCTCTTCTTTCTTTATGTACTCGTAAATAGTTCACTGAAATCAAAAGAGCTCTCTTTTGAATTTATTGCTACTACTATTTTATTGAATTTTGAAGTACTGTTAGAAAATTAGGTAACATGAAGCTAAAGTGTCTTCGTTGAAGTGTGCTTAACATAGCCGTAACTTGGCTCTTGTGATACAGAATTTCCTAGTTCAAGAGCCAGGGCTACACTGGTATATGATCACTTAAGTGTTTAAAAAAACTTATTGTAAGACTGACCTTTTTTACTGAACGGATTTTCAACAGTCTCTATTAGAGTTTAAAATCGTTTATGTTGTATGATATGAAGAACACGAATTCTAAAATATAATGGTATGTTAAAACAGCTATAAATTTATTTAAATGGCAGGACGGCACAGCAGGTGGACATCGGACGGCTTTTACCGAAGAGTATCGAAGCGGATCGTAATATAGGAACATGAATTTGTAATGTTGATTATTATGTCCTGCGTGGACCATAAGAGTATGATTTATACTAGTCGTTACTTAAATTTTAAAGGTCCTATGTCCGATCCGTATAAGTAACGGACCGTTGTAAATACTAAGGTCTGAATACTGAAATGAAATTATCGTCGTGTCACATATAAAAGTCAAATAAAATTGGCTGAAATTTCACTAAACCAATAATAAAAATAATAAAAAAACTGTGCCAAAGGCTCATCTTGATTTGTTGCCGAGCATCTCTACAATCCTAAATTATAAATGGTAAAACTATTCTGTGAGCTAACAAAGGCTGTAGGTTGTGCTAATAAACTATGGCCTTTGAGTCAAAACCTAATTTCCTTTCGAATCTAACATATCCGTACTAGTTTCAATAACACAGGTGTTCTGCAAACGACACGCCATTATTCTCCATTATTCTTCTCCAAGAAATTGTACGAACTTGAATAATATAACATTATTCACTGCAGAAACCGTTTCATTCCGAATCCCACCATATTTCAATCCGAACTGTAGAACTATGAAATCCTTTTAGACGTAGCACATGTGGGCTTCATTCGGCTACTCTCGGCTTCACTCGGCTTAGCGCATGGTTGGCCACGCTGGCCCACGGCCTCACACTATCACTATCACTGCGCCTCAGATGGTGGTTGCGAAGAATTGTGAGTTTTAGATCGTTAAAAGTAAGTTAGGGCGTTTTATTTCAGTTTTATATTGGAAAAAGAAGTGCTGTGACATTATTGGATATTAACGTAGTTTTTTTAATGCGTTTTCAAGAAGTTTTGTTACTATACCTATATAATTCTAGCCCTTGTGGTTTTCAGAAAATAACGTTTACATTTTAGTAGTTTTCTAGATACCAACAAGAACCAAACATGTTGACACAAGTTTCGACGAAAGTTAAAACACAATTAAGTACGCAGAAAATCCAGGATCTTTACCGAATGAAAGCGTCCAAAACCGTGACCGTTTCCCAGAAATCCTTTGTCCCAGTCCCAACACTTTAAACTAAACTATTGACAGTTTGAAGAGTTCAAATTGCAGGTACATCGTGTAAAACTCTCAAGAGCCCAGTAAATAGAGGTCAACCGCTAATTAGCATGCCTCATAAACAATCGGGACCACTTGGACCCGACAACTTTAGGGTCCACCTCGACCCTTGTGACGAGGCTCGAAAATTTTCAAAGTTTGGAAGAATTTTTATTGCTTTTTCAGGGCCAATGTCGGTTTTAATTATGAGTTGATTTTCGCTTGAAGCGTACAGAAATATCTGGGTTACTTGGGCTCTATTTTTGGGTAATAAAACAAGGGTTGTTTTTCGCCTGTAAAAATCCGGACGAATATACCATTTACATTTTTTTTCTGCAACTCTATTTACGACATACCGGTATCAACCGGAAACCCAAAAATACAAATGTCAGTTTTTGGGTTTCCGGCTAGCTGTAGCGATTGAATTGCCGCGAATATTGGTAATTTTATTTTCTTTCAAAATATATGGGTTTACGTGTATAAAATCATCTAACCAAGAGTTGATACTTTTTATTTTTGATATTTTGCTAATCGCTATCGCGTCGGTTTATAACGTGACATTTCGATAGCGCCCGGCAAACCCATACATTTTTAATATTTTGCTAATCGCTATCGCGTCGGTTTATAACGTGACATTTCGATAGCGCCCGGCAAACCCATAGATTTTTGATATTTTGCTAATCGCTATCGCTTCGGTTTCATTGAAAGAAAGAAAAGAAAAGAAAGAAAAATATTTATTTGTGACCCGCACAGGAGACACGATAAAGCATAAGCATGTCACTTGTCTAGAGCCTTTGTAGTACCTACTCTTTTTAAGGTTCCGTAATAAATAACCCTTAGAGTTTCGCCATGTGTGTCTGTCCGTCCGTCCGTCCGCAGCTTAGCTCAGGGACTCTTATTATTAGAAAGCTATAATTTGACATGGATATACATATTAATCACGCCGTCAAAACGGAAAATAAAAGCATGAGTTTTTTATTTATTTAAGGTACCTCCTGTTCACGTAAAGCGTTTCTCGTCTATCCCATAGTGTGGGGAATCGTTGGTTAGGCCATTCAAAAATATTACCGTTCACTGAAAACCATTTTTTGATTCAGGGATCCGTTTGCGTAAAATTAAGCTATAAATGGCAAATTTTTTCTTAATACGCGACTCTAAGTCGCGTATCGGACTCCCTGCCAGCTAAAGGTTGCTTTTGGATATGAGAATAAAATTACGGCAGTAGTATATACAACGAAATTAAAGGGAAAACTTTCACAGCTAAGTAGGCTTTACAAGTTTACGAGTAATAGTCCGAGTAATAGACCGACTTATAAAATGTACTTGGAAAAGTATTTTTTTTGAATATTGATGTATACAATAGACAACAGCTTTCGAACGGCAAAGTTAGTTTGGCCCTTCGTTAGAGCAATGTTCGGTGCTTTCATTGTTTATGAACGTTAGTCATGTTACCTATTTATTTTTAGTAAATGTAGCCGTTTATACGGAACCCTGTGTGCGCGAGTCAAACTCGCACTTGGCCGGTTTTTTTACCTACATTTTGCCAGTCATGTTTAAGCCCACATTTTGAGGTGCTTGAAGCCCCCTAGGCCTTCAAGGGCCGGGAGGATGTTGCCGCCGCTACAAGTGTGCGAGTGAGAGGGGCAGCCGGCACCGCGCCACAGTCTCGCTTGACCGCCAGCAGAGACCATTGAGACCGCCGCGAAGAGCGCACGTAATATATAAGACGTAGACTATATATATCTACCTACATTTTATTTTAAAGTTAATATTGTAAAGGAAAAGAAATACACCAGTTTAGTTGTTAAAGTACTGTATCATTTTTATTGAAGAAGCACTCATCAAAGAACCCAACATAATATTGGCACACACAGGGCCCACACCCAATAGACGGCGAGTTTATGGCTAGCAAATAAATCGCAACTGTATTTTTTTTTTATAACTTTGCCAACTCTAGAAATTTCTTCCTGTATCGTTGGTGCGTTTATAAACATTTAAACTCACATACACAAGATCCAGAACAACTATCTGTAGACCATACAAATATGTGTTCCGTGCGGGAATCGATCCCCCGACACGCAGCGCAGCAGTCGATCGCTCAACCACTACGCCAACCGTGTCGTCAACCTCTAAAATCTATGTCTATAAAGTATAATTTCTCTTGCTCGTATAGATACCATAAAGTACATAGCACACTATATATTAAAGAGTACTACCATCAAACTAACCAAACAGTCCCGTGTCCCTAGTCCCGGGACAGATTTGCAAGTGCTTAATACACCGCCGACAGTTTATAAACATAAAATAATAATTGCTCTCGCGCCGGGATTAGACGCCGGGATTGTGTTACATAATCCCAGAGCCCGTGTTGTTGTTGTTTTGTGGCGAGTAATTAATTTTCAATCTACATGCTAATCTGTGAAGTTTTATTGTAATATATGTGGATGGAGGTGTTGCGCTATATAATTTTGGAGATAATTTATTGCTTGCTTGTAACAATTTATTAATTGTATAATTTTCGAATACAGTTAAATTGTGCTACAGATAGATAAGTGTACCGTATTTAGATTTATATGCACGGTTCCTTAATTGTGAATTTGATGTAAACCCTACTGTATAGTGTCTAAACGAACGTTTGACAAATTTTTATAAGTTATAAGAGTTTTTGGAAAATAATCAATTTCAATTTTTTTTAATGAATATACGTGGGTTAATCTCTAATCCATTTAGAGTGGATAAACAAAGGTTAAAGATCATATTTTATAGGCAAAACTTAAGTGTTAAATAAGACAGTAGGTGCCCTAAATATATAACGTTAATAATATTTCAACAATTCAGTTTACGGCCGTGTTATAGATACATATAATTTATTTTGTCTTGGGTAATAGCCATAACGTAATTTATGTTATCTTTGTCCATAAAGCGACAAAAAAAGATATATTTTATGGTACAGAACCGACTACATTTTGCATTTTCGTTTCAAGACACTCAGTTATAGAACTTTATTTCAATAGATAGCGTTATCGAACCAATAGCTTTAGAGCGTTTTTCGGAGGATCACAGTATCCAGGAGTTTTATTAGTGTTAGGCTCCATTTTACTGGTATCTCACCTGATGGTACCTAAGCGACGATTTGATGACCACATCTTCATCATATCGTGGACAATCAGGCACGCACTAGTGACTTACAGACAGGAGGTTACAGAGTTCAAATAAAGCATTTAGAAAGCTGGGTATCTAATGCCCCGTAAATGCTAAGTTGCTAACCCTTTGGGTATGGGTATGTTCAACAGCTTTATTTTATCTATTCTTCACTTTTACTTTACAATTGTTACTGCTGAGTGCTGAGTGTCTCTGGCGAACAATTTTAATATCAACCATTTAACTAGTAAGCTAAGTACGACACGTACACTTTACTTACATAATTACATCAAGCAGATACCGATCACTCCCATAAAAATAGCAAAATAAAGTAAGCGTAGACTCACATCAATGTGTCCGGAATTTATGATCGGTTTTATCGCTGCCATTTTACGTGCCCTGTTACAAACTTGTAAGAAATAGTTCGTCGGATCAACGTGATTCTTTTCTTGTAGGGAGAGGTCAAATTTTACGAGTTGGGGTGTTAAGGGCTTTGTGTGAGTTCAGCGGAGGGTAGACTTATGTGACAAGTGTTTTTTTCTATTTTTATTTCTTCTTATTACTGATGGAGTAAAATTGGTTATATTGGATCAAATTGGGTAATTTGTGCCATAGAGTGGCAAACAAGTAGGCAGCCCACCTGATGGTTGATCACGACTGCCTTTAGATATACAAGAGTAATACAGGGTAATTTTTAGAAAAGGGTTTATCTAAAATTTTTGTTTACTGTCCATGTCGCAAGTTCCTGGAATAACCTCAGGATGAGCCCCATTCCATATAGAATTTACTAGTGTCTAAGTTTCCTGATAGTCTGACAAGTCAAGAGTAAATGGGTTACTTCTATGCCAGCGAGCTTCATCATCGACCTCATCATCGCTTACCATCAGGTGAGATAGTGGACAAACGGGAGCCTAACAACAAATAATGAAGAACATACAATTCAGTCGAATAAGTTTATATTTCATTGCATTTAATTACAGTTATATTAGACTTTGCGAAGTGGCCTTGATTCGGACCACGAACGGCCGTTACTAAGCAACTAATGGGCCCCCAATGTACGCTATAATAAATTGAATGGGTCAAGGGAAATTAGGTCACGGTTCGATGATTTCAAACCAAGAGTACCTCTGATTTGACCTTTTGTGATAGGAATGATATTTTATCATCGGCTCAATATCCCTTAAAGGGGTACGCAGTGGTAAATAGAACACCAATTTTTTGCCAGCCTTGTAAGATCCGTTGATATCAATTTACAAAGTTAATTACATCAATTTACAAACATATCTTTAGCTAGTGTGATATATTTCATCCCAATATGGTGACAAAAAAACATAGTGAGGAAATCGGCACGTCCTAGAGCCAAATATTCGAAGACATGTGAAAACCACAATCCCGCACTGGGTCCACGTAATGGATAACAGCACAGCCCCTCACCCTGAGAGGAGGCCTTTGTCCAACAGTGGGAGCATATAGACTAGTAACTCACAAAACCAAAAATGGTATTCAAACACCTCCAAGCAGTAAGAAAAAGAATATCAGACTACCCGACACAAAACTCAAAATAAAAATCTCTATCTAACCGGCGAGCAATTTCTTACCCAAACAATGGAAGGTACTGTATTGTGATGACGTCACGCTAATGAAGTGGCCACGTTACTTTTTGGTACTTTTTGTGCCATCCTGATATCTTTGTAGATGTTAATGAAGAGATTCTGATTGGAATGCGGTTTCTTTTGATGCTAATAAATAAAGGCTTTGCTGTCATTGTTTTTGAGGTCTTTTTAGGATGATGAAAATTGATTTATTATTGTTTATTTGACGAATGGTGTTTCTTGTTTTTCAACCGACTGCGTCACAAGAAGATCTTTAAAAAAAAAGGTGATTTAGTTGATCATCGTCGTTATCGGTTGCCATGTGCATCATAACCTGGTCAGATAGTGATTAACAAAAAAAACTTACTTTCTTGATAAAACCAATCAAACCAATCAATGGAATAATAATTTTACTTCAATATCTGGCAAGAAAATGATCGAAAATTAAATGTGATAAAATCTCAAAAAAGTGCCAGCAGCTGTGATTGGGTGAATGAGTAAGAGCATTTAATTTCCCTTAAACGTAAATAAAAAATGAGGTTTAACCAGATAAACAGATGTAAATAAAACTCAAAAAAGTATTTACTACTTACAACAGCATAGTTACAAAAGGGACGAATCCTAAAAACCTAAAAACAAGCAGCACAAACACAAACGCTACCTAGAACATTTGCTTTTTACTCGTATTTTAAATCACTCATTTAGAAAGGAGAGAGAAATAAACGAATACTTCTGTAAGGCTGCTTACGGATAGTTTCGAGTGTAAACGTCCATTTGGAAACGCTTACAGATAGTGCTTAGATTAAATGGTAAAAGGTAAAAAGTACAAGGGTTTACTATATAAGTAGGACTAGGAAAGAAAGATTTTATTTCTGTATTTGTTTGACTGAGTTGTTCGCTTAAGCTATTCTTTTAATTGAAACTAACGTAATGGGGTCTCTGCCTAACTCGTAGGTAAATAATTAAGGACGTGAGAATATCTATCAATAGAAATAATTAGATATTTAATGTTTGTGATGTTTTTTCTGGATTGCACTAGATCAGTTGAATCGGTTCTCCGGGACTCGTTAAGATTGCTTTTGTGGTGACCGCCATTATTGACTATGGATTTTAGGGTTTCGTACCCATAGGGTAAAAACGGGACCCTATTACTAAGACTTCGCGGTCCGTCTGTCTGTCTGTCACCAGGCTGTAATCTCATGAACCGTGATAGCTAGACAGTTAAAATTTTCACAGATGATGTATTTCTGTTGCCGCTATAACAACAAATACTAAAAACATAATACAACAAACGTGATTCTTTTGCCGTTTTTTGCGATAATGGTACGGAACCCTTAGTGCGTGAGTCCGACTAGCACTTGGCCGGTTTTTAGGAGTTGCAGTGATTGAAAATATAATAGTGTGACAAGCTTGTCCCCAAATATATCTATTGTATTGATTCCTCACGTTACTTTATAAACATGCCACGGTTAAATACTTTAGTGTAGGTACCTATTTAAACTTTTATAGTCCGTCCGTTTTTTTACAATTCCAAAATAGCTCATAAGTACTTAAGAATAAAATCGTTCATAAAAATACAAACATTTTAACTGAAAAATAATATTCTTTAACAAAAAGCGTGGCAGGAAACCGTATCAATACGTTTACTCCTTCCACCCCTTCGTGTACATACTCAATGATTCCGTATTATTTACTACATACATACATAACGTTACGTACATAAATACCGAAGAGCCAGTGGGCCGTGAAACCTATTCGACTGGAAACTGAAAAGATGTTTTTCAGTATAAAGCCTCATTTTATTCGACCACTTATTATTTACCTACCACTATTTATAAGAGGCCGCGTGACTGGAATATTGTATGAAAATAAAACATTTATAGTTTTTTTTTTCTGGCTTTGCTCTTCTGGGTATTAACCACACGGGTCGATCTTCAAGGTTAAGCAAAGCTTGCTGAGGACGGTCCGTGGATGGGTGACCATTCCTGATGTACCGAGACTCGTCCGTGTCTTGGAAAACACATGAGTCGTTGGTCCCGGCTGTGATTTGCAGAACTTTGACAGTCGTTACGGGTATTCAGAAGCTTGAGATCTGACACCAGTCTTGCCAAGGGGTATCGTGTTGCCCAGTTACTGGGTTGTCCACAACCGACTGCATATCTGACCTCCGGGTCAGATATACAGTCGCTCCATGTAAAATACTGATACTCAGCTGAATTGTGGGTGTATATGCACGCAAACACATATACACCCACACACACACAAACACACCACACACACACATATCTTCATACTCACATGCACACTCTTGCGCATAATAGTAATAAAATAAATTAGTGTAATTTTGGCACTTACTTTAGCACCGCACCACATATGTAATGGCAGTTCGAACACGGTGGTGACGGAAGTAACTGGTGCTTATAGCACAGGAATCCTCCTAGTTTAAGCCCAGTTGCACATATATTGTATCTTGCCACTAACTTAATGATTCTAATTTAAGGTACAATCATTGTAAATAGGTTTAAGTCTTGAACAAATAAATATTGTTTATTGTTTGTTTATTGAATCCGGTTAGACTGGAAGCCGATCCCAACGTAGTTGTGAGAAGGCTAGGCAGATTTTATAACGTTTACAATTTTTAATAATGCCACGGTGTTTTATGTTCCACTTGTCTCAATTGTACCTTCTGCTAATTCTGCCTCTCGCCACAAATGACGTCACAGCCCCTCGCGATATAAAAACGTCGGCGGCGACGCAGAAAATTGGACGCCATCTTAAATTATTACTTAAGTGACGTCACCAGGATTAAATGTATCCTTCATGGGTTAGGGGGTGGTGAGATTGTTATTATAGGGGTAAGTGATGAAGTGCATTCTTCAGGCCATTATTATTGCTCGTTGTATGGAAAATTGATAATTTATGAACCGTTTTAAGAGCAATGTATTTTGTGTCTCACATGTTGTGGTGGCCCTGTGGCTAAGACCCTCTCTTTGGCTCGAGGTTGTGGGTTGAAATCCGGGCAATGTGACTTCTTCAAATTCATATGAACTTTCTATGTTTATTTTGAATATCACAGGCAAAAAAAAAAGAAAAGAGATAAAAAAACCTCACTCACCAGATTCACCAGATTTCCCTACGATGTTTTCCTTCACCGTTCCCTGTGAGATCCAACATTAACTTAGAAAGTACATATGAACTATATAAGACCAGCAGCCTTATTGCGTAAGTGAATTCGGTATGGCACAGGTTTTGTTCCTATCAATCGACCAATCACGTTCGAGATGTGGATTTTCGTCTATGTGATTGGTCGATTGTCGAGGTCAAATCATTTGCGTTGCCATATTCACCTACTCATTAAGGCTGCAGGTTTCCTCAAGAAACAAACCTAAATCCTTACAAACGATAATACATTTTGACTAATTGTAAAGACCCCTAAAACCTAGTAGCACAAGTAAAAACAAGCTGAAACCATTTCATGAAACTCTCATAAAAGTTCTGTCGCTCGTAGCACTGATTTAACGTTATGTGCTACGCCACATGTTGCTGCTACGATATTTCGTAGCAAGTGCTACGAGGGTGCTACGGCGTAGCATCGTTTAACTACGAGAGATTATGTAATTGTTTTTTGGGTAGAATACAGTTTAGTTTAGTATAGAACATAACATCAAGCCTGTTTTCCCCGAAGGGTTAGGAGGTGGTCGCCAGTTTGGGCAGCGAACTTATTGCTACTAACCGGATATAAATCCAGGCTCTGGGCTGCTGCTGAGGAATACCAGACGAAACAACTCAATAACACTTTGCCCAATAATACTCAGTAGTAGCGATTGCGACCACTACACCAACGAGACAGTCTAAATGGGTTAATTTTAATATTTTAAATGGAATAAAATTATTCAATTACAATGTTTGCGTTTGAAGCTGAAAAAATATAATAATAATAGTAGTCAAGCGCGAGACTATAGAATAAAAAAAAACTATCTGCCACCCGCGGTTTCACCCGCGTGGTCAAAATCAAAACCCGTTCAGTAGTTTTTGCGTTAAAGAGTAACATACATCCATCCTCACAAAATTTCACGTTTTTAATAGAGTTAGGATTTTTGCGTTAAAGAGTAACATATATCCATCCTCACAAAATTTCACGTTTTTAATAGAGTTAGGATTTTTGCGTTAAAGAGTAACATATATCCATCCTCACAAAATTTCACGTTTTTAATAGAGTTAGGATTTTTGCGTTAAAGAGTAACATATATCCATCCTCACAAAATTTCACGTTTTTAATAGAGTTAGGATTTTTGCGTTAAAGAGTAACATATATCCATCCTCACAAAATTTCACGTTTTTAATAGAGTTAGGATTTTTGCGTTAAAGAGTAACATACATCCATCCTCACAAAATTTCACGTTTTTAATAGAGTTAGGATTTTTGCGTTAAAGAGTAACATATATCCATCCTCACAAAATTTCACGTTTTTAATAGAGTTAGGATTTTTGCCATCGACTCTTAGAAGAAGATTATAAAATACTTTTACCCGAATGTTGGTTTTTGCAAATAACAGAAATAAAACATTGTTTTCCCTCCTCAAAATCTTATAATATCAGATAAAACTTTTGTAAAAGACTGGTATCACTACACCAGGAGAACCTGTTACTCTGATTACCAAAACCCTAATACCCACTAAATTCCACTGTAGCCCAAACAATTTAGGCCATTTTAGGGTTCCATACCTCGAAAGGTAAAAAAAGGATCCCTTATAAAATAAAATAAAAAATAAAAATCAAGGTCCTGAGTCAACACCATAAAAATATATGGGCAAATTTTCGAAATTTCCCTTTACTTGTGCTGTAAGATCTTGCATTTAACCAAAATTGACAAAACTAGGTCAACTGGAAGTACCCTATAGGTTTTGGGTCGAAAACCTATATGGTAGTTCCCGTTGACCTAGTTACCTAATTATGTTAGTGAATGAACCTGTTTGTACGAAATCCTTGGTGCGCGAGTCCAACTCGCACTTGACCGGTTTTCAAAACAAATGGTTACTTAATATCGACTTAAAAAATAAAAGTTAAAGTCAATAGTTGTATTGGTGACGATGGATTGAAATTATCTTGAATAATATATTCAGGCCTCCCACTAGGTGGACCTATGTCCTCCTTAGGGCTGCGTAAATCCGCTGGAAGCGAGACACAAGTCCGGTCAAAGTGACGACACTTGAGGGACATTTTTCAGCTGATATGATGATGATCTATTCTGTTATAAATCTTCATACGTAGCTAAAAATACGTGCGTATCTTAGCCGTGGGCTGCCTGTAAAGTGAAACCTTTAAATAATACTCGTTAACAAAAGTGTTATGAGGCCTTTTACAAACAAACTACGCGACGATAAGTTCAGCAATTAAAATAAAACGGTTCCACAAGAACTACACAAGTAATAAAACTGGGCGAAAGTTGTAATTAGTCTGGCTGGATTGTTACCTCATTAAAGTTAACCGGAGTTTATTTACTCGCGCACAAACATTTTATGATTTACAGGTTGTTAAAACAATTATAGATCTAATAGTTTTTACGATTTTTCTATTGACGATTTTGTTATACCAGTAATACAACATCACGGTTGCATTCCCTAAGGGATTAGGCAGGCGTGATCATATACTGCACCCACCTATTACCAATAATGTTTACTTGCCATGTTACGGGCGGCGACCTTATTGCCATCAAACAGGCACAAACCCAGACTCCGAGCTGATATTCAGAAATGCCACGTGAAAATAGAAAGAAAGAAAGAAAGAAAAGAAAGAAAACATTTTTATTTGTGACCCGCACAGGAGACACGAGATAAGAAAAACACAAACAATATTAAAAAAAATAAACCCGTGCGAGACCAAAAAGGCTCCTATCTCAGCATGTGCAACGATATTAAAAAGAAAATAACGCTGCGCTGATATTCTGATAGGGCCCACTGTTGATGCCACTGACAAATTTACGGAGACGGATCATACTTAAGAAATAAAATAGAACAAAATAAATAATAACAAAATAGTATAAATAAACACAGAAGGTGAGTATGTATGCGTATAACATATAAAACAAATATCTAAGTAAAATAACATAAATATATATACGACCAAAATCCCTACGGCTCAATGAACGTTTGTCAAAACCGTAGACAAACGACAGAGCGCGTGTTTATCTGTGGTCGGCGTCGCGTCGGCTGTCAAAATGAAAAAAATAATAATGGTAAACTGGTATATTATGTAAGACATTACTGTAAATAAACAAAGTGAAAAGATTGCTAGTATACGATAAAACAGAATTGTGTGAATATATGTGCGTGGTTGAAGTGTTCGCCAGAAAGTTTAAAAACCAAGAACAAGAATCATGACAGTAGATAATATAACTGCGTGCAAACCCCGGCCTGGTAAGTTTATACGCTAGCTTCCTTTTGTTTGAGTAATAAGTACTGCTTGAAATTAGTACTAAATGTTCCAATCGTCTTTATAGCTCGAAACGGCGGAGGAAGATCATTCCAGATACGAGAGGCAGCGAATTTGAAACTGCCACGGAATGCAGCAGTCTTGTGAGGCGTCAACAAAAGGTAGGCAGAGGCTCTCGTTCTGACCTTATTTACATCTCAGGACCAGGACAGTTTACTGAACAGATAGTCTGGCTTTTTTGTGAGAATTGTGCCAAAGAGCAGGGTAGCCAGATGAAGCTTTCTACGATCTGACATTCTCATCAAATTACCCTTATTTAGAAAAGGAGTCACATGCGATAATAATGCGAAAATACCAATACACTATGAACTACTTGGGATTCAAACCCGAGACCATGAGGCTTTACTGTTGAGCAAGACGACGACTACCAGAGCAATTTAACCTACATATTTTTTCAAGGCACTTTAGGTCCTCAGAACAACCTTCAAAACTCATTATTTCTCTTCAACTATAAATCAACAAAACTGTGTGCCCTATAATCAAGGCGTGAACCCCCTCCCTATTACATGTAACAAATGACTCACTTCCCATCGTACACAATTAAAATTAATGGCCATTGCCTTCAAACAACCTTTAAGAGAATTTTTTATCCGTAACTTTTCACGTCAAAAGAATCTGCCGATAATTTCTTGACGTTTGGTTTATTAATGACTTTTTTTGGGGAGGTAATTTTACATTTTCATTATTCTTATGTATAGGTAAATTATTTATGAAGAGAAGTTACAATTAACAGGAAATCTTTTGCACGTTCGGCGTCATTTCTCTACCAAATGTTTCATGACTTGGTCTACCAACCAATTTTTCGACATTTTACCAAAAACAAGTTCCTTGTCTTTTTTTAAATTTTTTTTATTTCATTTAGGCTCGCGCTTGACCACCATCTCACCTGATGGTAAGCGATGATGTGGTCGACGATGGAGCACGCTTGCCTAGAAGTAACCTATTCACTCTTGACTTAAAGACCCCTAGATTGTATCTATCGGGAAACACAGACTCCGGCAGGGAATTCCACTCCTTAGCTGTACGCATAATAAAAGTATTCTCAATAGTATTACTAATAAAAGTATTGTCAGTACTTAAAGTCAGAACCAAAAAAATTGTTGACCCGATGTTGTTTGTGGTCATCGCAATACAGTGTTCTATCATGCTCCGGACCCAACCATCACGCATAATGTTTTATTTTAAATCATGCCTAACACAACCCATCCATTTATCTTAGCTACAAAAACTATCCGTAACACAAAATATTTTGTTTAAAAAGAAAAATGCTCTTAGTTTTCCAGCACTCAACTTCAGGAAGTACTGACTATCAGCTGTTTACCCTCCTGAGTGCTTCTTGACGTTCGCTTACAGCTTAGCGACGGTCTCGAAATATCGCTGACGTGGGGCTATAGAGCTAAAAATAAGTTTTATGACATTTTTGTGCAGTTTTTACCAGGAAGTGTGTTGTCTTATGTAAAAGAATATCTTTCTGACCGAATGATTTGGCTTCATATTCGTCTTTAGCATCAATATCTTACTGACAATCTTAAACTAAGATGTTTGGCTCACTAAAATTTTAGTAAAGCATTGTGGTACACTACCGTGTAAGTGTGTAAGGTCATCACCTTCAGTAGCTTCTCTAATATTCTTCTAGTATATTCCAGCCCATTTTGTGATGCACAACCTCAGGCTTCGGGCTAAATCAAATTTTACACTTGGAAAAAGAAATTTACTTTTTATGTTATCGGAGTGTACGAGTAAAATGTTGAATCCTAGAAACTTACATAAATCCTTAATTTATCTGTTGGGTTCCAGGGACTCTGCGCAAAGTATCATAATATTGATCTAAAAACTTAAATAACGCAGTTTTGTTTTCGTGCGTCCAAGTACCTTCCTGAAGTAACGTGCCAGACACGGGGTGAAGAGGACGGGTGCCTGCGCCTTACGTATCCATGAGTATTAATGTCCAAGGAGTCCACTGGACTCATATACTGTATTTATGTGACAAATATTTTGCTTTGCTTATTTGTAATTTTATTGAATTTTCAGTGATTTTTTATTTTATTTTAGAGTACTAGATGGCTTCTAATGGTCATTCAATCCACTGCGACAAAATGCTGTGTCTGTAGAACAAGACTGGCTCAGATATGAGGATCCTTATCATCACATCTGATCCAACGATGAAGAGCGAGAGTAACAAAGTGGACCACAACACGAAATAGTGCCAAACGAATTCAGAGTGCTCACGTGACTCAACACACGTGGAAGCACTAAATTCAGGTGAGGATGCAAGTAGTTCAGGTGTGAATGCAGACTGGTGTATGAAGATAAACGAGTAATCGCTGCACATTATTTTTTTATGAAAGTTTCCTATTTTTTATTTAGTTATTTAAAATTAAAGTTAATTATATTCATCATCATCATCATATCAGCCGAAAGACGTCCATTGCTGGACATAGGCCTCCCCCAAGCATCGCCACATTGACCGGTCCCGTGCGTATCGCATCCAGCGGATCCACGCAACCTTCACCAGGTCATCGGTCCACCTGGTGGGAGGCATTCCAACGCAACGTCTTCCGGTTCGCAGTCACCATTCCAGAACTTTTCTGCCCGATGGCCATCCGTTCTACGAGCAATGTGCCCTGCCCACTGTATGCGTACAGCTAACGAGTGTAATTCCCTGCCGGAGTCTGTGTTTCCAGATAGCTATAACCTCGGGGTCTTTAAGCCAAGAGGGAATAGATTACTTCTAGGCAAGCGTGTTACACCGTCGACCGCCTCATCGCTTACCATCGGGTGACATAGTGGTCAAGCGCGAGCCAATACAGAATAAAAAAAAAAAGTTTGGAAATTCTTCGGGCTATGTCAGTAACCCTGGTTCTCTTGCGGATCTCTAAATTTCTGATTCGATCACGCAAGGAAACGTCGTGCATAGCCCTCTCCATTGCCCTTTGGGTGACTGTAAGCTTTCTGACAAGGCCCATTGTGAGCGACCACGTCTCAGAGCCATAGGTCATCACTGGCAACACACACTGGTCATAGACTTTTGTCTTGAGACACTGTGGTAAGTTGGACGAGAAGATACCGCGCAACTTCCCAAACGCTGCCTAGCCGAGTTGGATTCGACGGTTGACCTCTTTCTAGAAGTTGGCCACACATCCACAACTTCGAGTGTAGAGTCTTCAACCGTGATAGGAGTGGGTGTAACATGGGTATTCATTCAATTATAAATTAGAATTGTAAAAGAAAAAAACAAAAAAAAAAAATGTATAATTGTATTTTAGTAAGCACCCAGAAGTTGGCGATAATTTTTTAACCGACTTACCAAAAAGGAGGAAGTTCTATGTTCGACTTTATGTGTGCTTTTTTTTTTGTTTGTGTTCTCGAATATCTCCGTCCATTTTGGACCAATTTTGAAAATTCTGTTTTTGTTTGAAAAAGTATCTTCCGAAATTGGTCCTATTTTAATTTGGTGGAGATCTGAGTAAGGACTTCGAAGATATACAACATAACTCTTCAATAAATATCGGCAAACCTCTCGTGATTGCTGCAATCGTATGTATGTTCATTGTTTATACCATTTCATAAAATAACATCACGCCAGTACGCTCTTAAGGGGTACGCAGAGCTCTCATTTCACCGGATATGATCAAGTTTCATGATATTCAGGTAATCTATTCTGGCGTTATAGGTACCTTATAAACAACTTGCCTATTAGGTAGGTACAACTAAAAAGTGAATAGTAAAAAATTTTTTTGCCAAAAAAATACTACCGACTTCCAAATAAAAAATACAAAGTGAAAAATAACTTTATTTTGGAAGTCGGTGTCCATAACGCAAAAAATGGTACCTACCAAAGACACCGACTTCCAAAAATAAGTAATTTTTCACTTTGTAGTTTTTTATTTGGAAGTCGGTAGTATTGTTTTGCAAAAAAAGATTTTCTATACGTAACAAGACGGTTACGTCAAAAAAACAAAATGCAATATTAAGCCTATTAGTATAATGTTGCTAAGTATAATAAACCATTTTTAGTAAGTTTATGCTATTATTTTAAACAAAATCAATGATTAGAAAGAAGTCCCGTGGACTCAATGGTGTAAATTGTGTGATTTGTGTTCACCAGGTAAACTGAGGGTTAAAATAAAATTAAAAGTCAAAGCTCATTACGACTGAAGCTAGTGAATCCTGGAAATAAACGAGGTCAAAGCCTTAATTCAAAGACGCGAATAAATAGAAAAGTTACCTAACTAACAAACTTGTGGCATGGGATTATCTAAATGGCAGTTGGCAAAGAGTTCGCATGGTGTTGCATAGAAAACTTTTTGCTACACAACTTTTCTTACAAGAAAATGGTTTTCCTCTTACAAGGTTTTCGTCGGGTGTTGTGTCCGAAAGAAAGTTTTAATTTGAACCCAAACACTGAAGTATTAATGTTTTGTATATGCTTAAAAAGTTTGGGGAGCAATAGAAAATCTGTTATAGAAGATTGTTGGTTTCTATTTGTGAATGTATCTGGCCTAAATTTAAAAATATATTGTAAAGAATTCTCTTCTTTTTCTTCTTATTCGTCGTAAATGCGTCTGCATTACTGAAGGTCCTGGATAGTTTTGACGGAGTCATTTACAAGTTGCTTCCAAGCCACTCTGTCTTCGGATCTTCTCAGGGCATTGGTCATCGTGATCCTGTAACCGCCCTGATCTGATCTGACCATCGAGTGGGTCACCGCTCGCGTGGCCTTTTCCCATCCACTTTTTCCACAACAATCAGTTTCTCCAGGTCATCTGGCTGTCTCTGGGCGATGCGACAAAAGTAATTTAGGACTCTCATGGATCGTGCATGGAATTAGCAATCAATCTGCCTAGCCTTTTCCCAACTATATAGGGGTCGGCTTCCAGTCTAACCGGATTCAGCTGAGTACCAGTGTTTTACATCCTATCTGACCTCCACAACCCAGTACCTGAATAACACGGTACCCCTAGGCAAGACTGGTGTCAGATCTCAAGCTTCTGACTACACGTAACGACTGTCAAAGATCTTCAAATGACAGCCGGGACCAACGGTTTAACGTGCTTTCCGAGACACGGAGGAAACTTGCTATGTTGAAATGGTCACCCACCCACGGACTGACCTCATAATTTAAACAAAGTAAAGCGCCTCCCTGGCTGGATTCGAACCCACTATTATACTACTATTCGAACTACAACTTGTATCGCGTGCCTTCGTGCGCGAGTCGAACTCGCGCACGAAGGGTTCCTTACCATTATCCATATATATGGGAGCCCCACTTAAATATTTACTTTATTCTGTTTTTAGTATTTATTGTTATAGCGG
The DNA here is from genome assembly GCA_945859665.1 of Anorthoa munda. Lineage (NCBI taxonomy): Eukaryota > Metazoa > Arthropoda > Insecta > Lepidoptera > Noctuidae > Anorthoa > Anorthoa munda. Next base: position 756,224 of record OX243896.1, on the reverse strand, counting down.
AAACAAAAATACATCATCTGTGAAAATTTCAACTGACTAGCTATCACGGTTCATGTGTTACAGCCTGGTGACAGACGGACAGACAGACAGACAGAAAGACAAATGGACCGCGGAATCTTAGTAATAGGGTCCCCTTTTTACCCTTTGGGTACGGAACCCTAAAAAAAGCAACTTGTCCTACCAAAAATCGCAAAGCGCAGCTAAAGAAGGTTTCATTTCAAAAAACGTAAACCGTACCTACACAGGGAGCTCTTAAGAAGTCACAATTTAGGTACGCATTTCTTTACCAAAACACAGTAAGCCTAAATGCCACAAAGCACAACTTGAGAATAGGCAAAAGCGATACCAAAGTCATAAAAAAGAAATAAACAGACATTTTTCTCTAACAAAATAAATACCGCAGTCGTTCGAGCGAATTATCAAAACACATTACTGCTATAATACCTATTTTATTCTAAAAATGTCGGCTGAAAATGATGTAGTGTCCCATTTACCGACCGAGCCGAGTAAATGAGGCTTACGTGTGTAAACTGGGATTATTTTTAATGTATTCACGTTCAACTTGAAGGTTCATTACGTTCACTAAAACCTCTTTGTAGAAAACGTTTTCATTTAGGAAGATTTACTAGAAGGAAATCGAGGGTAAATGGTTCTTGGTAATAGCGCCATCTATTCGTCGGTGATGGTAATTGAGTGCTGATTCCTGTCGATAGATGTCGTTGGTAATTTGTATGAGTCTGAATCGCGAAAACAACTTTTCGCAAATTCAAACATCGGTTTTTCGTCCACTATGAAATAGATAACCTTAAAGAAATGCATTTCGAACGGCGTGTTCCCATTTAAATTCACAAAGCACAGAATGTTAAACATTTTAGCTGTCATTTGTCCGAACCGTTTCAGCCATTAAGGCTTTAGATAAACAACCACATTCCCAGGCGTGGAAATGCGAGGCTTTTTTTTAGCTCCAGTGGCACTAGGTAACAGTATTTGACTCGTATTCGGGTTAAGAGCTGAAAACAGAGGCGCTGTGAAAACAAACATTTTTATAAACGGGTGCAATTTAATGCGATATAAGCTGACGTAGCAGCTATTTTGTGTTGTTTAGCTTGTTATGAAGCGTACTGGTCAACTGGAAAGAGGTTCTCACCTGTAATACTGAAATAATTACCGTACCATTATTTTAAAGATAAACTTTAAAATTGAAATAAAATCTGACTTCCCTGTAAATTCAGCAGTACTACTCTAGCCGACTAATCACAGAAAAGCAGCTTTGTGGCAGAAGTAAATATGGTTAGGTACATGAATATTATTTACACACTATTTCACGACGAGTCTGCTCTTTTACTACGTAATTTACATAGTTTCGTACTGTGTCTAAATAACTGGTTAATTTGAAATCAGCCGTTCAGTATTTTTACACGAATTATCTCGGCATAATGTACAGAACGGTTGTTTTTTTTTTATTTTGCGAGTTGCATAAATCCTTCTTTGATTGATACCTAATTCCTGGTATAATTTGGCTGGTTATTGAAAATTAGCTTATTATTTATGGTGAAAAAGTTACTGAGCAAGAATCAATCTTGATTTAAACATAGAACTGCGTAGGTTTTGGGTGATTATCTTTATGTAGAACTTTAACATAAAAAAAATCCTGGCTCTCAGCCTAATTTGAATAAAAGACTTATTATTTTGAATCATATTTTACGCCCGATCAAAGTTTTAAGATCCTTTACAGCGAAATGCACACAAATTGAATTTGAATCACAGCATAATGCAGTGCCAAAGTAGCATAATATCTATTGATCGTGTTAATATTTGGCGAGTCGCCAGCTCGCGGGTCGTTGGTTCGAATCAGAGCTATTTGTAAGTTGTAGGTGACCTCGGGCTGCTATGAATCAGGTTTAGTAGGTCATAAGTATTTATGGCTTACAGGTGCTGGCAGTTAATTTCGTTTGGGCAAGTTAGGCAAAAAAAAATTTTTCATGTACTGTTTTGCCAGTATAGTTTCTAGTTAAGTAGGGAGAAGTCATATAGCTTGAGTTTTATTCCATCATTACTCATTAAAGGAAAATAGTCACTATCCACCAACCCGCTCTGGGCCCGCGTGGTGGATTAAGGCCCATTACCTATCTCACAGAGAGGATGCCTGTGTCCCAGCAGTGGGAACATTATAAGGCTTATGTTGATGATGAGTCACTTTTGACGTTTTATAGAAGGTTGCCACATTCAAGAGCCAAGCATGAGCTGCGTTACCCATAAGTTATATTCTGTTTAGGTTATTTAAATAATTGAGATAACTCTATTTAACACATTCATAGAAAAATAATTCGCTTATATTAATCAACTTCTAATTAAATAATGATAATTAGTGGTCAATTAATCTAAAGTAAACTTTATCATTTTAGTTCTCAATATCAGTATTTTCACTAAGCTTATAAATCTGATAATTTACCGATTAAATTAATTTCATATTCAAATTCTGACAGCGAAGTTAATTTGTATTTTATCTCGATTCAATGAATTCAGAATCGATATAATATTGTGAATAATAATCAGGCTCCATTGTTTGATTTGTCTATTACCGATAATATGCAAATTTCTGACATAGAATATTGAATTTATTAATTTTGGCTGGGAATTTATTATGGGGAAGCGTAGTGGCGCGGTGCGTAGACAATTTTCCGATATATTATCTCAGATGGAATTTTTAATATCGTAAATATTTTTAAACAATAGGGAAGTCTGCTCTGTAATAATCAAAATTATTTTACGGAATAAGAATCTTTAATTCTCAAAGATTACAAATCACTTAACGCGAAAAAATCGAAGGTTAACGCGAGCTAAGACTTAATGACTTAGTCAAAATAATGCATTTAAAAAAATAACCAGTCACACGGGGACTGCCAACAGAAGTGAAAACTTTCCTCATCACATTGCATGTCGATGACGCTGTGACATTATCATGTCGCTGACGTGAACCCATACATTTTTTCCTTACCGAAAATAACTCAACACGGCTAAAGAAGTTTTCACTTTAAATATATTATTTTTAATTACATAGATTACAACATACTGTTCGTTCTTTTAACCACGAACCATCCCACTTGTCCCAACACGAGAATAGTTCCTACAGCGTACCGTATGTGGCACAAACTAATATCCAAGGCTCACACGTTTAGCTTCTGAGCTCCACGTACTAAACTGCCGACGAACAAACTTCCTAATAGTATTTTGATTGCTAATCTTGTTTCACCTTTGTTTACTCGCTGCGAACACACCCATACAAATACAAAACATATCATATGAATAACTTTACAATACACTTGCATAATAGGTACTTTATCCTAAGAAGTAAGTAATCAGTTAATTAACAGTCATTTAGGCTGTTTGTATATCTAAATAAAATGTATTCAAAATATTACGGATAGATTGTAATTTTGTTGATGAAATACTGATTTAGTGAAGAGACCGTTTTATTGTTTTCATTGAGTAATAGTCTAACATAAGGGAGCTTTTTCTTGGTTTCCGAAGAAGATTTTTTTAAGAAAGAGTTTGTTCCATTAGATGCATTAGTATAATCAGCCTATAGTGTTCTCACAGTTGAGACACAGGCCTCCTCTCTGAGAGCGGGTGAGTGCTGTATTCTACTACGCGGGCCTAGTGCGGGTTGGTAGATGTCGCATTTGTTCGACTGTTTCTAGGGCATGCTGGTTTTCACACGATGTTTTTCTTCATTGGTTTGAAATTCATTTGGTAAAAAGTACAAAAATATATCATATAATGAATAGTCTTATTGAAGATCTGTGACAGTCGTTACGAGTAGTCAGAAGCTTGAGATCTGACACCAGTCTTGCCAAGGGGTACCGTGTTACCCAGTTACTGGGTTGTGGAGGTCAGATAGGTAGTCGCTTCATGTAAAACACAAGTACTCAGCTGAATCCGGTAAGACTGGAAGCCTTTGCCCAATATAGTTGGGAAAATGCTAGGCAGATTGATTGAATAGTCTTATTGGTTCATTCAAGATTTTAAAGCGCAAAAGCTGTAAAACCGACCATAAACATACCGTACCAAATATGACGCACTAGTGCCAAATCTGGAACATGCGTGCCAGATTGGGTATTTGGGTTTGTGTGTGTGTGTTATGTAACTTAACCACAAACTTGCATCTCACACATCAATACCTCCCAACCTGATCGAGGGGGCGTGCTGCCGACAGTTCCCCTCCCCCCCTTCCGGACGAAGATTAATTGCCCTCCTGCACCCCCTCCGTGGACCGGTCACCAGCTAATAGCCGACGGATATCGCTGATTGTTTTGCCGATTGCCAAGCGGGTTCGGAGCCAAATAGTGAAGTTTTAAACGTTTTCTTATTGTTTGGTGGAATTTTTATGGGTCGAAAAGGTGGTGTGTTTCTTTTGCAATTTTTTTGTGTCTTTATAGTGCATTATTTTTATTCTATGGGAATAGCGAAGTAACAAGGTAGTGAATCACTTGTTTATAATCATTATTTCAGGGAGTATTGGGATCAGTTAGATTTTTGAAAGTTATCAAGAATTTCTCTTGGAAAGGAAACCTGTTTTAGATACACAATATGGCGCGCTAGACCTTGGCCAAGATTTATACCAGGATGATACGGAAAGTCGTCACCGGCATCTGAAAAGTTGCCACCTATCTGATATGCCATCGCAGTGACAAAACAGAGAAGTTTAGTGTATCTATTTCATTTAACCTAGTCCGTGTGTCACTGCGGCCTGCCAACTGAAAACCAGTGCTGGGTGTCGGAGGCCCAGCACAGGGTGAATTGGTAACCCTTTCAGTAAGAGTACGGTTAGCTCATTTTTAATACGCTTTTATTAGCTTGGTATATATGTGTCTATGTATTAATGTATTTACGTATAAATGTAACGGAATCTTTGAACGAGATTTTCACCCCCTTCTAAACGTCGAATTAATTTGAAACTTTGCACACTTATCAAGAACTGATGATAATGCAATAATTTAAATAGTTTGTCCCATTATCCTTACCAGGATCTTCAGGATTAGAGATTGGTATAAAAATTAAAAAATTAATAATAGTTAAAAATAACAAAAAAAACACGCTTTAATAGAAAACCAAACCAAAAAGTAGAAAATAATTATCAATAAATATTAATTAAGAACAGTGTGATAAACAAAAAACATTATCGTATAAAAGCGTGGCCAAGCGAAGCGCGCGGGCACTGCCTACCTCTTCTCGAAGCGCTTCTTCGTTTTTTTGAACCCTCATAACTTGGGTTTGGATCATAAACAAAATTCTCAGGATAAGATACCAATAGTGGACTTATTAAACATATAAAGTTTTAATTGCATAGCTCTTATACTTTACATTTTATTGATATCTAAAAACCCCGATTTCGTCACTCACTGATGATCATCAAAATTCTTACGGTACTTCCTGAAGTCCTAAAAAGCTGAAAATTGATATGTATGCTAATATTAGTACACAAACAACAAGCAATTCAAAAACTTGGAACTTTTACCCCCTAATCCTTAATTTTGACTAAGGTGTAGAGTTTGTGAAGTTAAGACTTGTAGAGTAAGAAGCGTGGTTCTACATGAGATCTGATAACTTTTTTACAGGGTGAGCCATATGGTCTCGTCTTGGCAACATTTTACATGTTACAACGTTTTTGGTGGGATATTTTTCTCTTTACATTGTGGTTGTTGCGTTTGTGTTTGTGTCAAATAAATCATTTTTTATTCTATTCTCGTGTGTCGTACATCTTTTTTTTCTCCAAACAGGACACTTTACAACCACCTACACAGCCAGCCAATTCCACGTGCCAAACATCACGTAGCGCAAGTCTATCAATAACTCCCCCCACTTAAGCCCAGTCTACACTAATAAAACGGCGCCAATACCTCCAGACTGACATCTGTCGTCGGCGCGAATTCAATCACTCGCCTCATTAATCACTGAGCTACGCTTGGCAGCTGCACGGGTCGATTGTCAAGGTTAAGCAACGCTTTCCGTGGTCAATTCTTGGATGGGATGCCATCATAATATACTGAGATTCCTCCATGCCTTGGAAAGCACGTTAAGCCGTTAGTCCTTAGCTGTCACTTATAGAAATTAAACAGTTGTTACGGATAGTCAGAAGTAAGGAAATTTGACACCAGGCGGGCGAGCACGGCCTACTGTAACTGGCTTGAGTCACACATTTTTATCACAGTTTGGGGGCAAAAACCGTGATAAAGTGCGTGACTCAAGCCTGTCATAGAGGCCGTGCTCACCCAGCAGTTTGTCAAAGGGTATCGTAGTGTTACCCAGTTACTGGGTTGTGGAGGTCGGATAGACAGTGGCTCCTTGTAAACTGGTACTCAGCTAATTCCGGTGAGACTGGAGGCCAACCCTAACGTAGTTGGGCAAAGGCAGGCAGATTAATTGACACGCCTGGACTGGACTGGAACCTTCAGGTGGGTTAGTGTTACTAACACTCGTCAATAAAGATTCGGGTATTAAATTAATCGAAAATTAGTTCCAGTATATGCGAGTTCGTTGATTTTTCCACATATTTGCTCTCACCTCTAGGACGGATCTGCCAGGTGCCAACTTGATGCACTTGAGTCGATTGACAGACGGGCCAAGAGACTGATCGGCAACAATGCGCTGGTCGACTCAAAGGTCCACAGTCTTGAACACCGACGAAGAGTTGCCAGCCTGTCGGTTTTCTATCGGCTACATTTCGGGGAGTGTGCGATGGAACTGCACAATTTGATTCCACCTAGCTCTTTCCATCATCGGACTACAAGACGTATGGCAATGCGCCATCGGTACATGTTGGATAGGGATATGAAAGTATTTTCAAAACGCTTTGTGCGTATGGCTGGGAAGCCATACGCACAAAGCGTTTTGAAAATACTTTCATTGTGCGTACAGCTAAGGAGTGGAATTCCCTGCCGGCGGACACAGGCGGATTTGCCCATATCCGCGGACAAAAGTCAAAGTATGAAGTTAGCCATAACAGTCACACGACTTCATTTTTAAAATTTTAAGGATTTTTTTAATACAATTTCAGTTTGTAAATTATTTTTAACGAATGTTTAAATTGTTTCTATTTAATACAAATTTTAAAATCGAGGTTTTATAAACATTAGTGTCAAGTTTTAAAAGTGTTTGGAGTATCTTTAATCGTGGATTGTGAACCTGGAGGAGTTACAAATTCATTAGAATCAGACTGCTTTATAAATAATACAATGAAGTGACATGTCTTAGCTTAACATCTGTGTTAGTTGCAGTTGCTACTATGTGCTATTTACATTTTTTTTAGCTAATTGAATATTATAATAATATTTTTATATTATATTTTTCCTTTATTTTTAGGTTCATCTTCTGTGATATTTCTAGAAAACATTACAAGATAGATCCTAAAATAAATTAATAACCAAAAGAATAAAAGTGTTTACCTACTAGATATGGATATTTAAAAATGAATAATAGTTAAAAATATTACAAACTATTAAAAAGTTAAATAAAGCTTTAATATGCTGCTCATATTTTTTTATCAATTCCTACGACTTCTCGAACGTTTTAAACAAAATGGACAATACCGTCCATTTTTTTTTATCCTCTTATGTGCGGCGTCTTTGTTTCCTGACAGCTACAACCTAGGGATCTTCAAATCAAGAGTGAATAGATTACTTCTAGGCAAGCGTGTTTCACCTTCGACCACATCATCACTTAACATCAGGCGAGATAGTGGTCAAACACGAGCCTAGAACAAATAAAAAAAAAACATATTTATTTATTAAGACTTCATGCACAAACATACAAAGGTGGACTTAATGCCTCATGTATTGTCTACCAGTCAACCAAGGGTGGTGAAGAGATAACATGGCAGGTGCATTATCAAATCATTTAAAAATATACTACCTACTAAACTATATAAAATACAAATGTTTTGATTGGAATGGTGTAGGTAACCGAGAAATTACAAACATGAGATATTTTTAACCCCCGACGGAAAAAGAGGGGCGTTATAAGTACACGTGTGTTGCTGTGTATCTGTGTATATGTGTATCTGTGTGTCTGTCTGTGGCATCATAGCGTCCAAACGGGTGAACCGATTTTGATTTAGTTTTTTTTTTGTTTGGTGATTTTGTCGAGAGTGTTCTTAGCTATGTTTGAATAAAATTGGTTCAGCCGTTCAAAAGTTATGGGCGTTTTACTATTTGAATCAGGGTGTTTTCGCAAGATATGGTGTCATAATTGCGTATTCAATAGATTGCCGATCGAAGCGTATCAACTATGTACTACATAAATTATGTAACACGACATAAACATTTGCCGAGGGTTTTTTAAATTTTGAAATTTTACTTGTAACTATCATTGTTTGTTTATCTTTATATAAATCATTTGCCGAATGCATGTAAACGCATCATTTCAGAACGGCTACACACACCTATTTGGCTAATTCTTTTTTATTTATTTTTTATTGTCAGGATGTGTGCCTATGGGTGTAGGCAATAACTACAGAACGTCACCTTTTACGATCCAACAGTCAATACTCCTTTTGCTTTATCTACGCCCATACAACTAGTCATAAACGCACGCAGGGCGCCGCCGCTAGCTTTAAAATACAAATAAAAATCTCTGAATACCTCCAGAGATTTACACAAAAAGATCTAAATAATAGAAGACGGTTTTGTTATTGTCATCAAAATTTGGTCGAGACCCCATTAAACGAGTGTAACGAAACCATATCGCGATTCAGATAATGATACAACGCCATCTATTGAGCCAATAGTTAAACTTTATACTTTGTGAGGCCCGAATTGTCTTTTTTTTTCTTTTTAACTTTGATTGGCCTAATATATTTTTATTGAAAGCCGGTGTTGTAGATAAAATAAATATATTAGATATTAGTTTTTGCCCGCGGCTTCGCCCGCGTGAAAAGTGTTTTATTATCCCAAGGGAACATTATACCGAGTTTGTCGGCTATGTGCTATTACAGACTAATCTACCTTTGTGTCAAATTTCATCCTGATCCGTTCAGCCGTTTTGGAGTTATTGAGTAACAGACATCCGTCCACCTATCCAAACTTTCGTTTTTAGGGTTCCGAAGTCAACAAGGAACCCTTATAGTTTCGCTCTGTCCGTCTGTCCGTCCGCAGCTTAGCTCAGAGAATCTAAGTACTAGAAAGCTATAATTTGGCATGTATATACATATTAATAATTTCGACAAAGTGGTAACATAAAATCATGAAAAATATTTTTTTTTCGGGTACCTCCCATAGATGTAAAGTGGTGATGTATTTATTTTTTCTCATCTATCCCATGGTGTGGGGAATCGTTGGATAGGTCGTTCAAAAATATTATGGGTTTGTTAAAACCATTTTTCGATTCCGAGATTTGTTTGCGTAAAATTAAGCTTTAAGTTGCAAATTTATGTTAGAGTCAAGTGTCCCCCCCCCTGCCAGCGAAATGGTTGCTCTTGGCTATGTGAAAAAATTCAAGACAGTAGTAAATATAACGAAATTAAAAGGAAAATTATCACGGATAACAAGGCTTTACAAGTTTACGAGTAATAGTCGACCAACTTATAAAATGTACTTGGAACAGTAAAAATTTTGTACAAATGCCATTGAAAAATGACTTAAATAAAGTTGATAGCTGTGAAAAACAGAGTAAATATAATGCTTACGGACCATGTAAAAATATACAAAAATGAAATCATAACAGGCTTTACAAGTTTACGAGTAATAGTCGACCAACTTATAAAATGTACTTTGCACAGTACATTTTTTGTACAAATGCCACTGAAAAATTACTTAAATAAAGTTGTTAGCTGTGTAAAACAGATAGTAAATATATGCTTATGAACCATTTAAAAATATATAAAAATAAAATCATAACATCCTTAATAATAATGATTTCTAAATTAATAATGTTTAAGCTCGAATAACGCATTGGAGTGGCCGGAGTCGTTGGCAGACCAGTCCGTAGTCCATACGGCGCGTGCGCGCCGTGGAGTCTATTTTGTGTTAGTGCAGAAGTATTTTCGACGTTTTGTAATTAAAACGTAAAAGTAAAGTCAAATTAGATTCGATTTCCAAGCAAATTACTTATTTTCTTTAGTCGATATCCTTCTATAAAGTCAATATTCGTCCCGACTTCATCACTAATTGAGTAGCGTAAAACTTTCCAGAATGATATAGTGAATACCGCAGATTAGAGGATTCACCTGAATTCTGCGGTATTAGAGGAGATTAGAGGTAAATACATACGATTTTTTTCTGATTCCGAAAAAGAAATAAACAAGGAGCGGGCACGCAAGGATCCAGGAACGAATTATTCCATTCCCCGTGGCTCTAACGCGCGCTTGTATCGGCCCCTTTCGCAATTCGCACCCGCGGTGGTAGTACTCAAATAGATAATATTTTTCTAACTCGAGTTGCGAAGTTGGATTTTATAACTCCTTCTTCAGTTACCAGTTAGTCCTTATTAAGTTTAAGTCAAGAGTGAATAGATTACATCTAGGCAAGCGTGCTTCACCGTAGACCACATCATCGCTTATCATCAGGCGAGATAGTGAACAAACGCGAGAATATAGATTAAAAAAAAACATCATGTGTGGGCCTATGTGGGCCTATGTGGGCCCGTTTTTAGACTTTGTGAAACCGTTCTAATGTTCATGTAACAACAACAAAACCCTCTTTTTAGTCCGCATTATTATGCAACTTCGGAACCCTATTACTGCGCGTGGCCCCACACGCACTTGGCCGGTTTTTTTATAATATTAGTATAAAGGATTAACTAGAAACGCGGCAGCGTCAAGCCAAGTTCAAGCAAAAAAAGAACTCGCGACGCAGCAGCTGTGTGTAATATTACACGAACTATTTAGAGGCACTTTTGTCATCTTAATATTTTAAATTCTATTAAACATAAACACATGAAATTTGGTTTAAATATTAAAATCCCTAAGATGAACTCTAAACCAAAATTAGAAAATATAGAAAATAACCCAAAAAACCGGCCAAGTGCGAGTCAGACTGGCGCACGAAGGGTTCTGTATCATTACCGCAAAAAAAGGCAAAATAATCACGTTTGGTTGTATGGGAGCCCCACTTAAATTTTTATTTTATTCTGTTTTTAGTATTTGTTGTTATAGCGGCAACAGAAATACATCATCTGTGAAAATTTCAACTGTCTAGCTATCACGGTTCATGAAATACTGCCTGGTGACAGAAACACAGACGGACCGGATGGTGGAGTCTTAGTAATAGGGTCCCGTTTTTATCCTTTGGTTACGGAACCCTAAAAAGACAATTGTTCCCCGTAAACGTAGGCAAATACAGTAGATTAACACAAAGCATTTGGTCTTATTTTATTATGAATAAGTACCTACTAATAATATCTATACAAAAAGTAATGATATCCCATCAAAAACATAAATGTGAAAAAGGGAGCCAAGTTCAATACTAAGAATATGCGCGGTTGTTAACTACGCTGACAAATGAATTGTGATCTAAATGGGTGCCAAGTTCTGTATCCTGAAATTTATTTACAAGAGCATAAAATATTATAAAATAAATTAAAAAACTCAATTTCTTGCTTTTTCTGCTACATCAATAATTGCTATTTTAAAATATAACTTCTTAAATTTGAAAAGTCGAATTATTTACATAAAGCAGATAACTTAGGATAAAGTAGTTCAAGATTTGACTTTGCTGGTTTTCACAAATACTATATCGGTTTTAATATTCATTCATTCCAATATTTTATATACTTTTATCATTATAAATGCCATATTATGATAAACATACTATTATTAATTGGTTGTGAGCCACCTGCCGGTGAACATTCACAACTTCTTTCAAAGAAGGCTTTCTTAATGGTTGGTAACATTAATGGACAGTGTACATTGTATACCAATGTGTAGTAAGCTAGTAGTAGCCGATGTGTAGTGTTGTATAGTTTTTACAATAAAACATAAATTGCGTGTAACATAAAGAAGATAAGTTTATTAGCCAAATATTAGATAACTTGTATGTAGTACGTAGTCAACAAACGCGCATATTCTTAGTATTGAACTTGGCTCCCTTTTTCACGTTTATGATTCTGATGTTAGTATAACGCGAGACTAACAATCATGACCATGAAAAATATAGGCCTGAAATCTATATAATATACCGATTATACCTAACTTTTTACAAAAAAAAAACATAGCACAACACAATTAAATATATCAGAACCTTCTCAATCGCATGTCACAAAGCATCAGCAAAGTTCATCATATAAGTGACCTTATGAAATACCTCAAACAATAAGGCATATAATACCTCAAACATTAAGGCATATGATCTTCAAACTAAAATATCTTTCCTTCCCATATAGGCCCAAAGGATGTGAATTCACGAACCGTGTCCCCATGTTTATCATGTTCCGGGTCACGACGAGTGTAACATTATCGAGAACACGTCGGTTGTGTCGGGTTGTGCCAAACATGGCACGTGTCGAGCTATCCGACTGTTGTGAAACAGACAGGGGTTTCTGGCTGTCTATCGAAGATTTGGATAGCTTAGAATAAAAGGTTTACCTAGGGTTTAGTTTGCTTTTTATTGTGATGGTATTTTGGTTTGCTGAATATAACACGTCATTCAGACACTATCGTTTAGATATCGACACTATTTGTGTGCATAGGAAAGTCATAAATCATCATGTAAAAATGTATTTCAGACCAGCTTTTAGGTAAGTACACGCCTCCCTTCCTTCATAGATGTGAAGGGAATTATTTTGATTAGATTATAGCTCAGTCCCTATAGGGTTTACAGAGTTGCAGTTGAGCTTAAATAGTTGTAAATTTAATGAACTTTAAAAACGTATGGCAGTTGGTTGGTACAACATAGCAATAAATCAGAACAACATCAAGCTTTGCGATTTTAATGTCGATTTCTACTGGGCTAACAGTAATTTTGAAATATCACTATTATATTTTTAAGACATCAATGAGATTGAACGAAAAAAATGGAGTCAGCGATAGCGTTACGGAACCGTCCTGCGGTATGGAAGGAGAAAACGTATTCTGCCGACTCCAATTAACATGAGACAAGGGCAGGAACATGCTAATGAACAATATGAATAATCAACGAATATAACGTTCTTTATTAGCACAATAATATTGAGCTAGAATTAGTTTCATTGTTGAATATTATTGTTGATAGGTTTGAATTAAAGAAAAAATATTTATTTGTGACCTGTACAGGAGACAGCGAAAAGTCAACGAAAAAATTTACAATAATAAAAATAAAACCCCGTGCAAGACCAAAAAGGCTCCTAATTCAGCATGTGCAGCGATATCCAAAAAGGAAATAACGCTACGATGATATTCTGATAAGGCTGACTGTTGATGTCACGGACACACGAAAGAAGAAAATCTTAAAAAAATAAATTGAATATATAAATAACAAACAATATAGTATAAACCAAGAAGGTGGGTCAAAGTATGTATAATTATGTGTAAGTGTAATACAAATATATAAATAAAACATATTAAATGTAGATAGACCTATGTAGACCGACGTCCGAGATGCTCAATGATCATTTGTCGGTTTCTGGGTTTGATAACCACCAAAGTGGCAATTCCCGTATTTTAAGGAACTAGTGAATTCGCATCGCAGTCTGCCAAACACCTCTAATTTTCCCACAGTTTGATAAGCTTCTAACATTGATTGTGGCTGAGCTATTATAGAAAATTGAATTTTAATGTTTTTTTAATTACAAAATTATTAGACTTCAGGACAATAGAAGTTGAATTACTAAAGTAAAAAGGTTGCTTAAATGTCACTCAGAATATTATCACGAGGAATTCCTTTCTAACCGAAATAATTATGAAAAAGCAACAGTATTAAAAATGCATTAAAACAAAATGTCCCCAAGTCCATTAGTGTGTCTGACAGCTCCACTGCTCTCTTAAAACCACATTTTTAAAACCTGTCGATTGATAAAAGAGTAAAACGCAATACCTTTCAGGAACTGTCACGGCTTTTGCGAACTCCAAGCTTTTAAGTGGAAGTCGTACATCCACTTTAGCAAGTGTACTCGAGTACATTGTACTTTGTTATACTTTGTACGTCTTGTACTTAGAAGTTTAAGTGGTTCTACTCTAAGTGGGAGGTTTAATGTTAGAGTTGTAAAATTATGAGTTTTATTTTTGGAAGGAGTTTTCAATTATTACAATCTATTTTAAAAATGCTGGTATGAGATTTATTTTCAGATGGATCTATCGTTTTTCGAGTGAGAATACAGGAATACTACTCTTTGGATATCGATGCCGAGGCAGGAAAATTGTGTACATACATGCTTTACATGACCACAACATGACAATGACATGGTGAAGGTCGCATGAAGAAATTCGCAGATTGCGTGAAGCATAGGACCGGTCGATATGGTGGTGCTTGTGGGCATATGCCCAGCAGATATGCCCAGCAGATATGCCCAGCAGTGGATGTGTTTTAGCTAAAAGGATGATGATCATGAATCTGGTATCTTAAAATCATCCAACATGCCTATTAAGCTCATCATTAGCATTATGTCGTTGGCCTTATGGTATTGGCTATACTCATATTAATTTTATTCCATTTATTTCTTGCCTAAAGAAAGGTTCATTTACTAACATTATAGTATTTTTACCAAAACCTACTTTTATGAAAACTTACTGTATAGAAAAATCTTGCTCCAGTATCGTGCACCTTCCACCCCGAGGCAGGAAAAAACAAACTTTTTAAAACAACCAAACGTTATTTTACGAAACTCGCTTTTTTCCCAAAAGCAATATTTTAAGTTAAGACATAAACACATTTCACCGTTTCTCTCCCTCTCTCCTTGCTTTAAGCTGGTGTTGGAGCGGGACAACAAATTACTTGGTGGCGAGATTTACGCTTAGCCGCCGATAGTTGGTGTTTATTGTGGGGTGAGCAGAACTGTAGGTTCCAGGTGCATTTGTAGGGGTTGAATGTATCGCTTGTAGGAGTAATGGGTACAAATTGGTGTTTTAGAGAATGTGATTGTTATTTTTGCCGTGGGTTCCTTAGTATCGATTGGAAATTTGGAATGATAACTAACTTCATTTTCACTTCATCTAAGTTTTCACGGTGACATTTTGATAGAATAGACTGGCAGTTGAATGACCATGTGTGGTGATAATGACATTTTCAGGAAAACAGTAACTAAGCATTCAGCCTTTAAGATTAATACGAGCTTGAAAATTATAATCTATTAATTAAGGCCCTCGCCTAATGGCGCGCCGTGATTTGATTTCTATCACACCGATACATATATTCACATGGATGCAGTGCGATGCAATTCCATTTTGACGTCACCGCGATCAACCATGTAATCCGTTGAGAGTTTTTTTCAGTGATTACCTTATTGCTACAGCAATAAAGGTCATTACAATGATCTTTACCCTAAGTTGCTATAAGGTTGCTTCTGCAGATTGACAAAATTTAGATTGGGGGAGATCCGTACAAAATGTACCAGTGTATAACAAGATAACATGTTTGTTAATAACAACTATTCTAAATACTAGCTCCTGGTGAAAGGGTTCATGGGAAATATAATATTCTGGACTAAAATGATTTTCTGTCAACGCGACCAAGATCACCTATCGACGCAATTTAAATTGCGTCGCGCCATCAGGAAAGGTATTTGCACATTACGAATAAAAACAAGCTTTTTATTATTTGATACTTTCGATTTACGTTTAAATTTCAATTAATAATAATGAAGAAATGAATTTCTAACCAGTCAGAAGATAATTAATTTAAATGAATTTTCATAACTGGATGAACTAGTCATGATAAAAGTATGCTGGGGGTCGTCACTACATCATGATTTTAAACTTTCTCCTTTATTTAAGATGGATCAAAATATATAAAACTGAATCATAAAGTTAGTTATCTAATTACAAAATATTAACACAGTATAAAATTAGACCAACAACTTTGGCAACAAAGGCTCAAACGAGAAAGAATATTTACCTTAAACAGAACTTTTAAAAACTACATCAAAGAGTTTTGTTCCTTGAGGAAAAATTACTGTTTCATTGTAGAGAGATGGTAATTAAATAACTTGTTAATTACTCCTTTCATCACTGAGAAGGCACTTAACATTTTGTAAAATATTTCAATTATTTGTACGATTAAGAGAACATTTGTGTAACTTCATCTTTTGTATTTAGAATTCGAGATAATTACAAAAATATTGAGTAAAAATACTAATATGTTAAATCGATTAAAGTTTCTACGTAAATAAAGTCGATTGCTGTAAGAATACGAATCGGTAACGCATTAAGACGTCACTAAATGATAAGTTTTTGAGCTGTCAAATGTAAAATTAAAGGCTGGACGGAATATAATAATATTCGTGTCAACACAAGTTTTAGCTGTCACAGACATAGTGAGAATTGTCACGGGCCCTCAGCTTCTATAGATGATACTAAGTAACACGCTTGGTTTGTATGGAAACTAATGAAAATGCCGTCTGTAGCAGTGGCCACCGAGCCGTATCCGTGCTCTGTAAATTAAAATCTTGTTCGTGGATTTTTCTCCGTGCTTTCGCTACGTTCCAAGGACTTTAACAGGTTCACTGTCCGAATCGTTTCTCAATTTAAGTGGATTGTATTAACAGAACCTTATATTCAGCAACCCTTGAGCAATTTGTTTACTTAACCTTAATTATAATGAAACGGATGTAGCAAAATAGCAATCAATTGTATAACTATCTTTACTTTTTCCTATTTGTATATTGTTATAACTATTCCATGTGTCTCTTTATTTATATATGTATCTATATATTTTTATATTTAATTTATTAATTACACACTAACACTCATTCGCATTAGTTCCATTACGATGTAATGGGGGGCCTGGAATTCTGAAATACAGGCCTTGGATTAGTTTAGACTCCAGATCTTCCACAAATTCCATATTTTTGTCAAAACTTATGTAAATTTAAATAGTTATGAAAAGGATGCAATTTGTGGGGATAAATAAACATCTTTTACTTTTTTACTATTTGACAAGCCATTTGTGAAAACGGCATGAAGTTTTCGAGCATATATCAGCCGTGTTTAAACTTTTGAAACAATCTGCCTAGCAATTACCAAACAATTTTGGGGTTAACTTCCAGTCCAATCAGTTCCAGCTGGATACCATTGTTTTACACGAAGCGACTGCCTACCTGACGACCGTAACCCAGTAACTGGGTAACACAAAACCCCTTGGCTAGACTTGCAAAACCTTTATCTAAAATCATCATTAGCAAAGCTGATTAGAATCAAGTTTCCTTTCTCACTTAAACAGGCTTTTTGAACCAACCACTTATCACCCACTAACGATGCTTACACCAAAGTCTCGATTATGTAGGACCCCTAAACCCCCGCGGGGGTCGTAACAGACGAATAAAGCTGTAAATCAAGGGAATGAGTGCCTGTGTCTGCCCTTATTTGTATGCGGTGTGACTGTGGGATGATCCTTTGGGTAAGTGAGGCAATTATTACTCTATTTTCTATGTACTTATATACTCGAACATCTTGTGGTTGTAAACGCCGTTTCTAAAAGTCACGGTTTGGGTTCATTAAGGATTTTACTTGGACTTTTAGGGACTTGCCTCGGCCGGTCTATATGGTGCAACAAACACGTCACGCAAATCTACTTTGTGTTATCAAAGTTCTTGCCGTGATTTGAACATATATGACGGCACGACAACAATCATCGGGCAGCTGTCCACCAATCACAACACCCGTTTGGTCGGAGGACCCTGGCTTGTCAATGGAGGTTGCGGCACTTTCCAGCCTGTTCCACACACCTCCATAGATTTGTACCTAAATAACTACTGATGTTAACAATTAACTATTCTGTAATTTACCTTACTGTGACGTACTTACGAAAAGTATTTGTATGTTAACTGCTAAAGCCATCACGTACCTGAAAAAAGAAGAACATTAATTATTAATAACATTAAAAAAAACATATTATTTATCTTTCTATTGACACAAACAAAGGCTCATTTTCATTAATTAATTTTAGTGATAACTGAAAGTTATGTGAGTTGGTGGCATACATATAAAGTATATATTTCTATTTTTATTCTAATTATAATTTTCAAACTATGACGTAAATCAATCAAAACATACACTACTATGCCTAATAACAATATAATGCCTTTTGAACGACTTTCTTTCCACAACCTACACAACACTGAAACAATAGCGCAATACATTAACAAGTATAGGTCATGGTTGCTAATACACATACACATACAAAATATCACTTACTAAAAGAAAACCCATTACTCTAACACACCACCACAACTTTAAGGATGACTAACCAACATCGAGCTATACTAAACAGCGCTATGCTGTACGATGTGGCGCTTACCGTAAAGCCGTCTTTACTGTGTGATGCTTTATTTCTCTAATTCGCTCTTAGTGAGTTGTGGATCATTAAACAAATCGTGCTAAAACGAGTTACCGTAGAAACATCTAGCTTAAAACCAAGGTTTTGAACTAGTTATGACATATTTACCCGACTGCCGAAGGAGGGTAATGTTTTATCATAGTCCCGAACAATTTCAAACGAATGTCGGGTTAGCGAGGACCATTTTCAGACTTGTAATAGACTTGTCACAGTCACTTTCCGACGAATTTCGTGCTAGGAACGAACAATTTCAGGCTAATTTCGGCCAAGTAAAGACCAATTTTAGATTAATTTCGGGCTGGCTATAAAATACGACCATTTCTAGACTTGTTTCGGCCCATTCACGACCAATTTTGGACCCTCATCCCAAACTCACACGCTATAATCTTTCGTCTATTTTACTTTCACTTGTCGCGTTTGACACCTCTTGCAACTCAAAGTTCCTCATCGTAAAATAAACAGCACAGAAACGTTAGCTTTACACTAACGTATAGCATAGCTAGTGCCTAATCACCCTAACCATAGGTCAAGCGCAATACCACACACACAAGCACCCCACAGCTGTCTGCACATGTGTGTGTGTAATAAATCCACGAAGCTCATTAGGGCTGCCCCTATTGTGCGGAGACTTATTGCCGGACACTTTGTATCCCGCGGTCGGTGAGTGGAGTCTTCTTTACAAATGTTCTGCCAAGCGTATTGGTTTTATTTAAAGGGAATGGTCATGTGATTGTGAGGTTTTTATAGGAAATGACCTATTTGTGTTTTGTTGAGAGATATATTCTTAGTCACTCTATTAGTAACTATAGACACGGGGTCCCGAAGCGAAGAAACAAAATTTGGTTCAAATAAAAGTCATTAGAGTGCGCGATATGAATCGATTTAAAAATAATCAGTTTAGTCAGACGAAAAACGCTAGTTACGTCGGCAAGGTTTCTTTGTGTGGGATGAGGCATCTGTATACTAGTATTATATTATCTGTCTATAGATTAGAAAAATTGAATCAAAACGTTAAAGGCTATGAATGAAGCTTGCCTTTGATTAACCAAAACAATTTTAGGCTTATGACATATAGTTAACTCATATTGGAATTTTGGGTTAAAAAGAGAGTGAATGATATCGTCCTGCTTGACTGGGGAGACTGGTAGAAGGAGCTCGTTGCTTACGCCTTACTCCAGGAAGATTTTGGACTAGGGCAGGAAGATGATGACATTGAGCCAATATTGAAAAGACTATTAAATTAGTTAGTAGTTTTTTATTTAAATTTAGTTATAGTATTTTACAAACTGTATATATATGTAAACAAAAAATAATTACTACTGAATTTCCTTTTTCAGTATGCCAACCTGTGAGTCCTCTGGGAAACTAATTCTTGCTGGTAGCTTTCTTTGTGGAGTAAACCAAGTCCTATATAATCTAAACATTTAATTAAACAAACAACAAACGGGTATGAGAACCTACTCAGTTAAACTAATTCCTGCCGGTAGCTTTCTTAGTGGAGAAATAAGCACTTAATAGTCCAAATATTTAATTAAACAATGAGTTGAGATTTCTTTAATATGTAGATCTACTCTTAAAACTATCCTCCAGAGGTGTACACAAACAGTAACAAAATTAAATGAAAATAACTGTCATTCCATTCGCACTAGACACACTCCAAGGTTTGTAATTTGCAAATGCATTTAATTTCAGCAAAGCAACTATAACTAAACTCAACACTTTCAGATAATCTCTGCGTATTTAACTGTATATAATACAGAATGCAGCCCTCCGAGGGTATGATAGCAAACAAAATAATTATGTAGTCTCGGATTTTTGAAAAATCAATATTCTAGCCCTCTTACTAATAAACACAGAATAAAGTTATACAAAGTATAAACCTATAAAAATGTATGGTTATTCCTTTGTTATACCTGGTATAACTTTATTTCGTGTTTATTAGTAACTGGGTAGGAAGCGAACCGGTTGAAGTTTTCGTTTTTTTTTTTAATATTAAATTTTTCCTTAAGTTTACCTCATGCTATTATTTCCCAGAATATAACCCTTATTAGAAATAATATTGGATGTAATAATACAACGTTTGTCTTTTCAACATCAACGCCGAATGAGTTTTTATCAAAATCGATCCCGAAACTTCTTTCAGTGTTTTTTGCTATTCCTCATAGTTTCGAATTTGGCCATCCACGCCCACTTAAAAAGTTCATCCTGTATATAAATCTACAAACAGTTGCAAACAGTTTTAATCACTGCATACAACAAAGGCTTGGACAATCCAGACATTTGAGATATTCTTTTGTATCCACTAAAGTTCGTTACGTTTCTTGTTGAGCTCAGCTAAAAGGGTGACAGCTCAAAGGCTGTTGGGCTGCGTCACGTTTGACGTGTATTGTGACGTCAAACTTGTGACACAAAACTTCTAGTGACATGTTAGTGACAGTTTTTTGTTTAGAAGTCAAAGAACGTTGATTGGGTTTGTAATGGACGGATTGACAATCTGAGATGAGATTCGGTGTCTGTGGTATTTTTTTCCTAATTATTTATTGTACACCAAAAACAACATTACATACAGTGAGATAATAAAGTACATGTACAAAGGCGATTAGGCGATTTTCTTTGATTAGCTTATGTCATTGTTCTAAGGTTAAATAATTTTAAAACTTTATTGACGTAATGTGTGAAAATATTACGTAATGTAACAATCAATCAATAATCGTAATGTATGCAATCAGGTCGTATACTGTCGGATACTTAATTTAAACTATAATTTTCATTTGTAATGTGATTAAAATGAGGTTGAAAACTCTGTGTATCCCACTTATTAGCAGATGTTGTTGAAACACAATAACATTTATCTCGAATAAATAATATGTGGCTAAGACCTCCATGACGTTGCGTTGGAAGGCCTCCCACCAGGTGGACCGATGACCTGGTGAAGGTTGCGGATACCCGCTGGTTGCGAGACGCACGAGACCGGTCAAAGTGGCGACGCTTGGGGGAGGTCTATGTCTAGCAGTGGACGTCTTTCGGCTGATACGATGATGATAATGATGATGAAGACTACCATTCTCGTGCTTGAGGTCGTGGGTTCAAATAATAATGGTTTGTTTTTCAATTCATACTACTTTCTACTTTCTCCCTGAAACCTAATATTAGTTTGAAATCGCCAACTCGTCTTGAGCAAGCTTTGTGATTAATGCTTGTACCTTCTCTGTATTAGAAGCGACATTTGCCCTACTTAACATGATGGTATTATTATTACAAATGTTATTATCTAAATAACACAACAATAAGATAAGATAAGATTTATTTATTTTGTAAAACATGAGTACAGTAAGAAGGTCTTATATTAATATGAGGTGGCTACATGTTTTGCCATTTATGGCGTACAAAATTAGTTGCACTAGATAAACAATAAAGTACAATATCAAAATTTAAATTTAATTGAAATTACAATGTCAAAATTTAAATACAATAAAAAAAAAAAATATACGCAAATCTCAAAGTCTCGTCGCTTGAATACTGCATCCAATGTCAAATAATCCTTATCATCAATTCATACATAATATAACATAGCCTTAATACTGAAGCTTACATAGTCGCTTGCAAGCTCAAAGCATTGCCGAACCGCTTGAGATCAGCCATTCAAACCGAACTGTTTGCATTGAGTGACTGAACATTTCCATGGGAACAAAAACGTATACAATAGTATATAATTGCAAGGCAAAATTGGAAGGCATTTCTAAATCGAGTACTTCATCAAATATGAAGTAAAAGATATCGCGTAGCAATCTGCTACGAAATTTCGTAGCAGCGTAGCGCATGTGCTACGAGTGGCGTAGCATATAACATTCTATTGTTTTGTTTTCACAATGACTTTGTTTCACAGTGTGGGACTTCAGTAAAATAAAAAAAGAAACCGGCCAAGTGCGAGTCGGACTCGCACACGAAGGGTTCCGTACCATTATCGCAAAACACTGCATAAAAATCACGTTTGTTGTATGGGAGCCCCCCTTAATTTAATTTATTTTAATTTATTAATTATTATTTTTTGAAGTAAATATACAACTAAACATTCTGTGAATATTTCAAGCGTCTACCTGTTTCCGTTATAAATATCGAGCAAAAAACGGCAAAAATATCACGTTTGTTGTATGGGAGCCCCCCTTTAATATTTACTTTATTCTGTTTTTAGTATTTGTTGTTATAGCGGCAACAGAAATACATCATCTGTGAAAATTTCAACTGTCTAGCTATCACGGTTCATGAGATACAGCCTGGAGACAGACGGACAGACGGATCGCGAAGTCTTAGTAATAGGGTCCCGTTTTTACCCTTTGGGTACGGAACCCTAAAAAAACATAATGTCAATTAACAAAAAAAAACAAACACATGGGATTGGATGATTTTTAACTAATATATGTTAGAAATGTTGTATATTCTATTTGTTGTTAAAATAGAATTTACTGTTTTTTCACTTACTAGCAGATGATAGTAGTATCGAAATTATTAGGTTTAGATATAAAGTGAAAATATTATAAATTTTTCGTAAAGTATTTGATATTTTTTACAGACACATCTTTCAGAAACATAATGTCTATTTTTGTTAAAAGTAGGTCCACTTTTTCCAGAAATAGACTTACAAAAGAAAATCAGTGAAGCGTAGCAGTATACGTAATATTTTGAAAAGCTTGTTAAAAATATCCTTCTTTATTTATTAATAGCATTTTTTCAAGCCTGACTTACATCAGTACGGCTTATTTTCTGGAACATCATAAAAATATGTTTAATTTACTCATAAAGGTTGTTTGAAGAACATGTTTTTCCGTAATGATGTCTGTCGGGGCTTTTCAGCAATATTTGGTATATTTTGGCAAAATAATGTGAATCACCAGATTTTTTCTTGCTGTTAAATTGAAAGAGAAATAAAACAGCTGCTTTTTTTTCATAACGATGGTTTCATGTTTTAATATATTTTCTTAATGCCGATTCCGATAAAATAGAGGCATATTACTTTTCCCCACTTCCAAGAATGGTTTTTATTTCAATAATAAGTACCATATAACCGGCGGGTGTGCCTGTATGTCTAGACTTATTAACGTAAATGTAGGAAAAAGAGTATGTAAGGGTCGCAGCAGGAGGCGTTCTGTAGTTTCAAAATTAAATGTTGTCGAACCAGTATTTAGCAACCTGTACAGCTCTATTGCGTTGTCATTAATCAACAAATATAAAAAAATATATTTAAAACAAACATTTTCTTTATCCAAGCCCAACAAAACATTCCCAAACTACAATAACGAGAAACAATTCACGATAAATCAATATTCATAATCACAGCCTAATTTTCACAAAATAATTCCGTTCAGCAAACGAAGAGACAATAGCAGATAATTAACGCGAGATGTAACATAAAATATTGTATAGGGCTCACACCACATGTGGGTGTTACACGGTCCGTTGAAAAAACTCACAAAGAAAGGGTCTTTTGTCCGTTTAGGATGACTTCCTAGCAAAGATGTGCGGTGCGAGGTAGCGTGGTTTTTTAATTTCCCTCATTTGTAAGGGAGGATCTTGCTCGGTCTGAAGGCACCGCAATTAGGTACCGGGGTAATTAAAACATGTCTGTAGGATATAATTATGTATGTAGAGGGCTGTGTTGTATTGTTTTGAGGTTACGAAAAGGAAGTCAAAATCTGGTAATGATTTCAAATAAATATTTTTTTCTTTGGATATACTATTTACACGGTTTATAAATTCATTTCTATGCTTCCTTCGACTAGTCAAGGATCATTGCGTCGGCTATTTTATAGTGGTAGACTGTTAATACTGCCTTTCAGCAGGTACAGTGATTTGAAATAGTGTCAATCATCCTTGGATATTTCAACAAGCGTTCTTCTACGGATTAAACAAATCTAAGACAGATTGGACAGACAGACGGTAGTTATTATTTATTGATAGTATGTATTGTAGTGATCCCAAGGATGAGCCTAAACACGCATTGCACAAAGGGCGTGCCGGAGTGGTATTTTAGGAGAACACCCCTTCTATGTGCAATGATGGGAGATGGTGATCACCGTGTGTTTTAGTGAGGTGAAATCCCATACTCCCTGATAGTTTTCACCAAAAGTCCAGGCGCCTTTTGGAGATTTCAACCCGGTAACAAAAAAGGGCATTATAACCCTTTAATTATGAAAGGCTTATAAAGTACTATTATTAATTAAATGTACTTTATAACCCTAGTATTAAAGTTTAATATGATGAAGTAATAATACTAAAGACACATTTGCTACCCGTACCGAACAAAATTAAATCTAACTTTAATAACTTTCTAAATTGTCTCTTCAACATTAATAACATACTTACGTAAGTACAAAATTATTAATTTCATACTCAACTATATTAGAAATTGTATTCAACGAATAACCTTCGCAATAACGTTCAAAAACCTGAAGAAATTGTGGGTAAATATTATCAGCCGCACGGGTCGATCGTCAAGGTTAAGCAGCGACTGCCGAGGTATTTCTGGGGATAGATGACCATCTTGATAGAGCGAGATTCCTCCGTGCCTCGGGAAGCACGTTAATCTGTTCGTCCCAGCTTTCATTTAAATCGTCGTCAGTCGTTATAAATAGTCAGATGCTCATGCTCATACTCAACTCAACTTAAACTGGAATTTGACAGTTGTGATTAGTTGGTTTGTTTTTTAGGGTTCCATACCCAAAGGGTAAAAATGGGACCCTACCTACTAAGACTCCGCGGTCCGTCTGTCTGTCTGTCCGTCTGTCTGGACCAGGCTGTATCTCATGAACCGTGATAGCTAGGCAGTTGACAGATGATGACAGAGAGTTTCACAGATGATGTATTTCTGTTGCCGCTATAACAAAAAATACTAAAAACAGAATAAAATGAATATTTAAGTGGGGCCCCCATAAAACAAACGTGTTTTTTTTTGCCGTTTTATGCGATAATGGTACGGAACCCTTCATGCGCGAGTCCGACTCGCACTTGGTCGGTTTTTTTGACATTAATGTGCTCAGGTCCAAGATCCTAGGCGCCCCATACGTTACCGATAAACGTTACGTCTCTTACCGCATATACTTGAAACGTACTCGTACTTTCTAACTTGGACTTAAATTTTCATTCAATACCTTGTACACATTTTGTATAGAAAGAATTCAGTAACGTCTAGGGCATCTGGGTTCCTGCTCTATTGAGTACACATATGTCAAGCTGAAGAATCTTATGCCAAACTCGAGAGTTGTGATTGGTTGTCAGTTAATTGGTAGGTGTGGCTAATTTTCAGTTTCGAGTCTCGACTCAAACTCAAAATTACGAGCAGCCATAATTTTCGAATTAAATTCCTCTTCCCGCACTGAAATTCAAAACACATCGAAACAATACAACAGTACTAAGTACCCATACATCGCTGTTTCTCTATACTACATCAGTCGAATGGCTCCAGCAAACAAGGCAATGTAACGTGAAACGATCGGAACAAACGGCGCGCGACTGTAATGAGATCGGAAGGGATTTATCGGGCGGTACCGTGTAATGTATGACTGTGATAAGGTTAAATGTCTATTATATAAAGGTCGAGATGTATTTTTGTTTAGTCGCTCAAAATTGTGCGAGCGTTTTCTGAGAGGGTTGCTTGTGTATCTTTTGTAGGTTGTGAATGATGATATATACAAAGGTTTTTGTTTTTGACATGTTTGTCTTTGAGTTGATGATGTTTCGAAGTGGTGCTGAGGTCGTCACCAAACACATCGTCAAGTTCTAGCTTGATGGAACGCTAATACGTACACTATCATACATAAACTGACGCACTTTTCCTAAGGGAAGAGGCAGAAACTACAGAATGCAATCTGCTACGACCCTTACACACTCTTTTTGTATCGTTTACGTTAAACTTTAACATCAGCTGATAAATATTCATGCCCAGAAACCATTAAAAAAGACAACTGATTCAGTAGATATGGCGGTGCTTGGGGGAAGCCTAGCTCCTCTTTCTATCAGATGTTGATGTATTTTAGCAGAAATTATGATGATTAAACATGCAAGACTGATTTATGACAGTCTGCCAAAAACCTAATGACTCTTGATTCCTATTGGTACCTAAGAAACCGTAAAAACAGTCAAAGAAAAACAACATGAAATAATTGCTTAATTATTTTTAACGACCTCCATAGAAACCCGTAGATAAAAGATATTACATTCAACGGCGAGTTTATTATGAATGAATAAACACTGCCCAACAGCAATACCGTTGACTGAGTTTTAATGACGCAAGCGATGTCAAAAGAAATAAAAAGCCGTCTTCATAAAAAGCGGTGCGAGTATACATTAGAATTAGTCCCTAGATACTTGGAAAGAGGCAAGACGCCAGGCTTTGCAGAGCAAATATCCTCATTTCTGAACGGAATGTTAAAAGCGGAGGCGAGCCACGGAAAGCTTCACGACACACAATGCAATCCGTCTGTCTGACCTTACCTCTCAACCTTATTGAATCAGCCACGCCAACTTCACTCAAATCTACACCCAAATACTATTACAATACGATTTGATTTCCTCCAACATGGAACATGAGATGATACTTTATGCAATTTTGAATTGTAATACCACTTCACAAGATTTCCTATCGTATTTCCGTCTGGAACGATATTTTTTCCCATTTTTTTTGCTGTATGCTTATTTGATCTTTTACCGATATCGAGTATTGGAAGCGCTTTTCAATTTCGCATGTTTTCGATTTTAAGAGAAAACAATTTCAATTGTGTCTATGTAAATTGAGAGTTGTTGAGAGAAAAGAAACAGAAAAGGCTGCTGTGCACAATATTGCAAATTTAAAACAAACGGGCGAACTTTTACATTTCTTTTGCTTTATTTGAATTGCTAGAAACAATTTGACACAGACAAAAGGCCGTTTCTGAATCAGTATTTGAAGTAAATATCATGTCAAACCCTACCTTAATGCCAACATTTTACAGGTTCATGTAGAATTTGACAAATACATTATCATAAAAACATTATAATCTTATTTTCTTTTTGCAATAAAGTTCTCGTTGTTTCGCAAGAGCAACATCATCCACGTTGAGTTGACCTTCCGGTCAGTTGAGTTCAGTATCCTAATACTCCCATATCCCTCTGTCCATACACATATTTTGTCAATGACATTTCTCAAGAATAGAATATTATCATCAAGTTATAATATAATATTGGTGTTTGTCGACAATGGGATGATTTTACACTCTTTTTGCGGGTCAGGTATATTTTGGAGTATCTGTAATACGATCTTTGCAATCCTTAATTAAACCAACTCCCTGCAGTAAAACCCTTTAATAATTGACGTCCCTTCTCAAAATAACCCCTATTTTTATTCTTTATTTTTATAGAGGGTTTAGTCATTATAACCATGCCAGCCTAAGTTAAAGCAATTAATTTTTTTTTCAGTAAATATGGTCAACAATCCACGGACCAATCTCGGCAAGCGTTGCTTCTTCTTCTTTTCGTATGAGGTGTGGCCACCTCTGGTGTCAGAGTTAATTAAGCCGCCTCTGGGAACCCCACTGGCCTCTGACTTGGCTGTTCAGACTTACATTAAGTATATAAGTCCAGGTTTCCTCACGATGTTTTCTTTCACCGTTGCCTGTGATGTCCAAGATAAACTTAGAAAGTACATATGAATTTGAAAAAGTCACATTGGTACTTGCCCGGATTTGAACCCACGACCTCAAGCACGGCAGGCGAGGTCTTAGCCACTGAGCCTCCACGAGCGTTGCTTACCGTGAAGATCTGTGGCTGTTAATTTTTTGCCATGACCTCCTCCGAAATATTTCAGATTAAAACCATAAAAAAATATCGAGGAAAGAGAAATTTGAGTATTAACAGCTATAAGAGGAAGGGAAGATCGTATAGAGAAGCATTGAAGTAGATGACATATTACGCCGACCCCAAATAAATTGGTATGAGGGCAGGAGGACAATGATTATGACGACTTATTTTCAAACCTCAACATAAGGAGCCCATCATGTTCACAAGCCTCCTTTCGGTGAGAGGGTGTGTACTGAAATCCACCACGCGGGTCCAGTGCGGATGGTGGATGTCATGTCACATGAATTCAAATTTTTAATTGTCAGACCAATTTTGAATAACCGCTCCGAATGATAATAAAAAATAGCAATTGTGATTAGTATATACGGTAGATTTAATTCAACAATGAATTAATTGAGCCTGTTTCCCTATCTGTACATCGAAGCCACCAATCAGACTTAACATAGAAATCTCCTTACAGAAACACTTCGCAAGTTCATTACATATACAGTTTCCGAAGATTACTCCCAAACTGTCCAAGTCCATACATCCAATTACACAGTACTAACGTCTGAACTATCATTCTGCAAGCCTTAAGCTAAAACGCCACTATCTGACAACTGGCCGAATTTAATATTTTGATGCCATAGTAACCAGCCGTTCGAGTTCGAGCCGCTCATGCACGGACCAGATCAACACTCTTCGTATCATTCTCGATCAGGCAACAGAATGGCAAAGGGAAATTTATCTTACCTTTGTCGACTTCGAAAAGGCCTTTGATACGTTGAAGTGGTCCAGAATCTGGTCCCGCCTGTTGGACATTGGAGTGCCGCCAAAAATAGTGCGCCTATTGGAGAGCATTTATAGGCAATATTCCTGCAAGGTGACTCATGAAGGCCTAATTTCGGAGGACATCGCAGTGCACGCTGGAGTCCGCCAGGCCGACATGCAGTCGAAACTGAACGACCTGCGCCAGGAGGCGGCAAAAACTGAGCTCAAAATTAACATCCGGAAGACCCAGGAGATGCGTACAGGTGTGAGGCATTTTTCTCCGATATTAATCGGCACAGAGGTTGTGGAACGCGTCCACAAATTCACGTACCTCAAAAGCGTCGTGTCAGAGACTGGAGGAACTGAAGAGGATATCACTTCACGGATTGCCAAAGCGCGAGCTAGCTTCGCACAGCTGTATGGCAATCACGGAAACTGACCCGAAGGGTTAAACTAAAAATCTTCGGGTCCAATGTCAAATCCGTGCTGCTCTACGGGTGCGAAACGTGGAACGGGTAACAAAGGACATCTCGCGTCAAATCCAGGTCTTCGTCAACCGATGTCTTCGTCGCATCCTCGGAATTTACTGGCCCGAGATCATCTCTAATGTAGAGCTGTTGGAGAGATGCCACGAGACCCCGATCGACCGCCAGATCAAGCGGCGTAAATGGTGTTGGATTGGTCACACGTTCCGGAGCGATTCCGATCACATTCCTAAACAGGCCTTGGATTGGAATCCTCAAGGAAAAAGGAAGCGAGGCCGTCCCCGTCAAACATGGCGACGCACCGTATTGGCTGAAGCGACGAGTATCGGAATGACGTGGAGCGAGGTGAAGCGCGAAGCTCAAGACCGGTCTCGATGGAGGACTACTGTGGAAGCCCTCTGCCCCAGCTATCAGCCATAGGATCTTAAGTCATAGTAACCAGCAAAAAAATCTGTATCGATCTAAGTAGTCTTTTTCTAATATCAATTGATTCCGACGTATAAACGCCGATAATTGCTATATTTACAAACCTATTTTCGATAAGATAGGAAACTAGTTGATAAACAGCATAATTTTTAGGGTTCCATATGAAACGGGACCCTATTAGACTCCGCGGTTCGTCTGTCTGTCTGTTTATCTGTCACCAGGCTGTATCTCATGAACCGTGAAAGCTAGACAGTTGAAATTTTCAAAGATGATGTATATCTGATGCCGCTATAAAAACAGAATAAAATAAATATTTATGTGGGGCTCCCATACAACAAACGTGATATTTTTTGCAGTTTTTTGAGATAACGGTACGGAACCCTTCGTGCACGAGTCCGACTCGTATTTGGCCGGTTTTTAATTATTCCGCAGTTTTTTTTCTATGATTTTTTCAGATAGTGGCATTATAGCTTGAGAATGCCAGCATTGTTATATTATTATATCATATAATTTCGTATATGTCGTTTTCTGTCGAATAACTCTCAGGTCCCGGGGATGTAATTAATCCTGCCAACTGACTTCAAATCCCCCCTTTAAGTTTGAACTAATTTGTTACCCGACCGTTTTGAAAGGATCTCGGAAGCTTTGGAAGGGTTTCACTTGGTGTGTCGCTCAATTTGGAAGGATTATATTGACGCATATCAATGTGTTAAAAACGACCAAAGTTATTTTTTATGACTGGCTTAAAAAAGAAAACTGTAAGGGGTGATTTCTAAAATAGGTATTTAGTGTTAGGAATGTGTCAAACCGTAACTTACTGCCAAAGTTTTATTAAAATTCAGGCTGAATCAAAGTTGAACAAATTTTCACTTTGCTGTTAAAATATTACGCTTCAGTAATTGAAGATCTCTGACAATTTAAATCATATTATATTTGGGTCATATTGTCTAAAACCCTCGCGATTCAGTTATAACTTAAACACTACGTTTCTAAAGTTGGCTACTTTAGCCCATCATGAACAACAAATATTAGCAATTTGGCTCTCTACCAAGCATATTCTCTAATGTTTAATTTATTTACATAACCAGAATATTTAGAACACTACCATTACCATAGTTTTATCGCTTTGTTGTTGTGTGCTGTGTACATAGCAGCCAATATTCACCAAAGGGGATAGCAGTGGAAAACCCATTTTTTCATTTAAGTATATTTAAAGTCCTATATTATAAAGAGCGAGCCTATTCCTATAAACTAGCTACAAATCCAGACTTCAGCGGTGTAATTGTGTAATATATTTACAAGGCAGACATAACTGGAAACGCCGCGGAAACGGGAGGGGACACCTTAGACGAACATACATACCTTACTGGTGATGTTCTTCAGAAAGATCAGGTGCCCAGTACTCATAACCGTCGTCGTGTGTGTATGACTAGATGTATGAACTTAAGTGAAGCTAAAGCGGATTTTTAAACATTATATAACAGTGGATTAGAAACATCTTTCCATTGTGATAAAGCCAGTATTCCAGATGCTCATGCTCAACTCAACTTAAACTGACAATGAACAGTTGTGATTGGTCGGCTTGTTTTTTTGACAATATCATGCTCAAGTCCAAGATCCTAGACGCCCCAAACGTTACCGAACTCATTTAACACATATCAGTGGAATTGAGTAGTGTTAGCATGTACTTGGAACATACTCGTACTTGCTAACTTGGACTTTCAGTTTAATTCCATACCTACCATACATTTTTTGTAGAAAGAATTCAGTGACGTCTGGGGCTCTTGTTCTATTGTGTACACATATGTCAAGTTGTAGAATCATATGCCAAACTCGAGAGTTGTGATTGGTTGGCAGTTGATTGGTAGGTGTTGCCAATTTTGAGTTTGAGTCGAATATAATCATCTGGAATACGAGCCTCACGTAATTAGAGTGCAAGTTACAGTAAAAAAATAACGCATTGCTACCCCGAATATCAACCCCAGGACCCTACGCTCAGCAAGCACACTTGCGACCACTACACTAACGACTACTAAAAATAAAATTGCATCAAAATATTATAAAGATATTGTTTACAAAGTTTTAAACTTGTTTTCAACTTCAAGACAAATATCGTTCTTAAGTTTAAAAACCTTCCACAATAAGTGTTGGCGTTTCGTTTATATTACACTTTTATTGCTGGGGCGAGTTCTTTCGGCCGTTTGGGAGTGAAATTAGGCGATGATAGCTCAGTGGTAGTGACGTCGGATACCGAGACGAAGGTCGCGGGTTCGAATCCTACAATGAGCTTGAGCTTTCGGTGAAGGAAAACATCGTGAGGAAACCATAGCACGGTGGTAGGGTACTTTGTAGTACCCGCCTGGCTGGCAACCACCCTCAAGTTGAAAATCTGTCGCCAAGCACCTTCCGGTGTGTTCCGACAGCAGCACTTGAGAGCCAGTTCCCTTCTAGGCTTTGTGTGCTTACCACCATCGGCCACATCATCACTGACCACGGTGAGATTGTGGTCAAACACAGGCCTATACATAGTAAAAAAAAAAAAAAAAAAATTAAATGTAGAATGTATTTTCAAGTTGTAAGAGCTTTTCTTTTGAGTTCGAGTTTATTATTGTCCCTATTATAGTAAACCAGAAAAAAACTTAGCTATTTTGTTCCCTTCTTTTAAAATAGAAAGAAAACATCGGCGGAGTGCGTGTCAGCCAACTGTTATAGACGGTTTCGTAGTCAGGTTGAATATTAACCCATGCACACGCACAGTGTGGTAGATTTTATCGACTGCAAAAAGTTGTTTGTATAGTAGCTATACGAGAGGACGATATTATAAAGGTTTCGTTTTTCTTTATAGCTACATAAGGCTAAAAAAAACATCAACATCATTTCAGCTGAAAGACGTTCAAAACTATAAAATACTTGTATATTATTATACCCTCACTTTTTATAAATTAAGAATTATTGACCCAACAACATTCTGCTAAATCCGAAGATCCGATTATATTTCTGAATTTCCTAATAATAAGTTCAAAACATGAAAAGTGATGCAATACACAAAGCCATCTATAATTTATAATATATAGCTGGTTCCACCATTATAAAGTATATCAAGACCATGTCCATTCAAAGGAAACAAACTAAAAGAAAAAGTTTAAACTTCTTTAACCAGATACCAAGATGAAGACGAGAACTATCTCGTGGGACTGCATCCCGGCTACGCTCAGGAGACCGTCAGTAATTGGCCGGGTAATAACCGCGCGGTTTCAACTAGGTCAGCTCGTTCGGGAAACTTCATAGACGCCGAGTTTTTGGCATAGCCCTTTACTCTTTTTTATGGTTCCGTAGTCAACAAGGAACCCCTTATAGTTTCGACATGTCTGTCTGTCCGTTCATTTCCGTTATCCGTTTGCATTAAATTAGGCTTTCAATTGCTCAACTCCCCCCTGCCAGCTAAATGGTTGCTTTTGGATATGTGAAAAAATTCACGGCAGTATTATATAAAACGAAATTAAATGGTAAACTATTTTTTTTTTGTATTGTTTTTTTAATCTTTGCCCCACAATAGGAATATCTTCCTGTATCGTGGGTGCGTTTACAAACATATAAACTCACATACACAAACACCCAGAGCCGGAACAACTATCTGTACAAATATTTGTTCCGTGCGGGAATCGAACCCGCGACACGCAGCGCAGCACTTAACCACTGCGCCAACCGTGCGCCCAATCCACTCATACTATCACAGCTAAGTAGGCTTTACAAGTTCACGAGTAATAGTCGACCAACTTATAAAATTTAATTTTTGGAAAAGTAAAAAAATTGTATATTGATGTATGGGGACAAAAGTTTTCGAACGGCAAAGTTAATGTAGTCCCTTCGTTAGATCAATGTTCGGTGCTTTCATTGTTTATGAACGTTAGTAATGTTACCTTTTTATTTTGTTGAATGTAGCTGTTTATAAGAAACCCTCTGTGCGCGAGTCAGATTCGCACTTGGACGGTTTTTTTGAAGTTTTTTGTCGGTTGGTACAGTGAATTTTTAGCTTTGCGGTGGTAGTTTTTTAATTAAAATTGCTTGTGACCTAGAATTTTTTTCATGGTGTTGCCAGTTAGGGAAAACGGAAGGCTAATCAATTTGAGTTAACCAACCTCAACTCTCCGTAACGAATCACATTACTAGGTACTGCCGTATTTAGTGGTATTGTCGACGGCTCGGTTGAATGAAAAACACTGCCAATTCATGCTGTATTGATCTGCTAAACAATCAATAAATTGCATACTATAAAATAATCAAAAACTACCTAAAACGGAATAAAGAAACACAACCAGACTAAATTATAAAATACTAGCTGCTGCCAGCGGCTTACCCCCATGTAAAAAAAGTGTTTTATCATCCCAAGGGAACATTATAACGGGATGAAAAGTTGCCTCAGTGTTATTTCAGACTATAATCTATCTCTGTGCCAAATTTCATCTTGATCCGTTCAGCCGTTCTGGTGTGATTGAGTAACAAACATACATCTACATATCAACACACATCCATCCAAACTTTCAGTAATATTATATTATATATAGTAAGATAAAAAGAGTACAAAGTAACATAATTAAGCTCATAGCCCTCTAATTACAAAATAAACTAGCGCAGACGAACACAAACGTGAAAACGTAGCAAAACATCAGCTAAAGGAAACGTTTAAAATGCAAATCTCATGTTTAAAATAAAACCTTAGCAGTCCGCAAACACTACAGAAAACAATGTTAACAAACGACAAACATGCGCCATTCTATCTGCAACCGTCCCGGGGAATCCAACACCTCACAACGCATAACCAACCTTATTAGGATTACTTTAAAGTTCAACTTGTAAAGCAACATATCTTCCTTTTAAACCTATGTTAAATATACGCGTCTTTCACTGAAGCTTTGTTTCTAATTTTACACAATTTTCAACTGTATCTCTATCTATTTAAAGTTTATTTTTCGTTGTTGATATTTGCGCGTGAATCAATATAGCGAGGCAGTTTGCAAGCTCGACACAATTCAAACTGCAAAATATTTCATATGGTCATAAAGTTGGTACATGTTTTATGGATACAGCACTATATTTCTATGTTGGTACGCCTGTTAACTTTACGTCAATAGGAGGACGTCATGCGTTTTATCACGTCAGCGCTTTTGAGAGTAATTTTCTGTCCCTAAATGGACTGTAAAGTGAATTGCAAATGGCGGAAACGCGGCAAAATACGAGAGAATTACTGACACGGACGTTTGGGCAGCAGGTTTACTACTAGAACATTAACATAAAACTTTATTAACTTATAGGGCTTCCCTCTGTTACATAAGACTTAAACATAACTACTTAAATATGGGTATGCTATAGTGCACCTCTGCCTAATACTCCGGGGACTACAGGCGTGATGTTATGTGAACGTTTATGTTTATTCAACTTTTATTTATAAGTGCTCAACTTTAGATTGTTCGTCCTTAATTATAATATACGTTCTCGAATTTTTCTTGTGAAAGCTACGAACTTTTAACATGATTTATTCTCGAACTTTGACATAATTAATGATCTTGTAGAAGCTAAAAAAAAACGATACCTTACACTGTCTAACTTTACACAAAAACAAGATGAGAACAAATGTTTCATACATATATACATATACTCATGCCTTATTCATATGGGGGTAGACAGAAACTACAGAACGCCGCGTGCTACGATACTGACATAATCCTTTTGCTTCGTGTATGTTCATTGATAAATTTTACAATTACCAGATTATTTAAAACTGAAAAAATAAATAATGCTGATTAAAATAATTATTTTAACCGATTTTCAACAAAGTAGGAGGTTCTAAGTTCGATTGTATGTATTTTTGTTTTCTTTTATGTATGTTCATCGATTTCTTCGTCAATTGTAGACCCTTTTTTGAAAAACCTGAGGTACCAAAGACACCGATTTTCGAAAAGAAAATGATATTCACTTCGTAGTGTTTTGCTTTGGAAGACGGTTTTCCATATAAAATCTTTCAAACCACCTATTAACAAATCGGCTCTAAACAAAAGACGATTTAAATTACACAAATGAAATGACTAAAGATACAGTCCAATCTACAAAAAGCATCGGCAGTTCCAGAGAAACAGAAAAGGCATCAATTTAAAGAAAGTAATGCCTTGGGATGGGTCGCAGCTGAAAAAAGACATCCCTCACTGGAGCTCCCTCGTTATCCATTATCCTGGAGGCATAAAACTGAGGGATTAGCAGTAAGACCCTGTTTTAATACTGATAGAAATGTTCATTAAGTTCTTATTGTTGCAATGAAAGGGAATCGTGACTTCGTTTTGTGGATTTTACTTTTGGCTCATGAAATTCTGAGCGTGAAATGTGTCTTAAAACGGAATATAATAAGACGTTAATTAAAAATATTTTAACCAAACCTATGTCGCCAGAAGCTATATTAGTTACTTTGTAATTATGATGTTCTTGGATAAGGTTACGATGGAATTGGTGTAACATTTTGTTAAAAGTTCCTAAAGGAAACTAAAAAAAAATGGCCAGGCCATTCACAATACAGAACCAGAAACTATGTAAGGAATGGAGGAAGGCTTTTCTCCAGCAATGGGATGATCCCGGGCCACGCTAGGTATAACAATAATTCACTTACCCACTTACAATATTTCTATCCTACTGAAAAATTATAGCTGGCCAAAATTTAACTCTTCTTTTGACTACCAACCAACGAGTACATATGGCGACTTAGTGATCGTTTGATCTGATTGAAATCTGTAAGCTATTCATTTATCTGCTACATATTCTGTGATACATTTATTTTGGACTTTTGGCAACCGTTTTCGCTGGAGTCACTAGCTCAACCCTCTGGTTCTTAACAAAAGATTTTAAACAGCGAAAATGTAATAACTTAATAAAATTAAGTCTCAAACTTTGCAAAAATAAACATGTACGCAGATAAGATTCAACGAAGTTTGTAAGCTCCAAATAATTCTTTAAATACTTCAGACACCAAATCTTTTGAAAACATTGTAAATTACATCGTTAGAACAAGGCACGCCTAATCTTCCCACATAGTTATCTGCGCTAAGTATGTGAATACACGACACTTCTTTCACAAAGATTACCGAACACGCTAAACTTTCGACAAGTCTGACTAGCAAGATGGAGCCAATCTCTCACGAAGTTTAGTGCTCAACAGAGTGTAGGCACCTCAAAAAACGTATTCTATGAGAAGGAACATTCCAGCGATTTGTGATTCTAAACTTGCTACATTACTCTTCATGTAAAGTATTTTATTTATGGGTTATAACGGTTTTCTATGATAATTTTGGTCTAGTTGGAAATGGCTCTAGAAGTTGTGGATTTTTATGAAACCTACCCCATAAAACAGTTGGCAGTAGGTAATTTTTTTGACATCAAGAATGATCTAACACGGTTGTAAAAATACATATACAGTAATTTATGTCATACCGTTGCAAAAAAACAGGCGGTCTACCTGATGGTAGAAGGTCACCGCCACCTATGGACATTTGCAATACCACAAGAACGTTGTACCCCTTTAAAAGAGGACTTTCTTCAATGTTTTGTTAGAAATTGTCCAAGTAGTAACTCGAACCCATTGCATATTTTCAAAAACGTATAAGATGTAAAAAACTAATCGATTGAAGCACAATTTAAAATAAATGACTTGCATCTTATCATAAAATCCTATGTAGGGTAGGGTAGGGCAGGCCGTTGACGGGAGCGAAGCCGCGGGCACAACTAGTTCAGAATAAAATACCACTTATATTCGAGTCAGGAAACTACAAAGTGATACTCTTACGTGAATGTACATTACGACTGCAATAATGAAATCTAATGCAAATATAAAACTATCAGTTATAACCATATTTTAGCCAGAAACTACCACAATATTTTAAATAATACAAGTAGATACTTCAATTACCAGAATTCGCAGCAAAAGCAATAACGACCCTGTCAATAGTACATTTAGTAGCAGCAAACAGCGCGATATTGGCCAATGGCAGCGCAGCGCTAATAGCCAATGAGCTTGCTTCAAAACAATGGCAACCCAATTCAACTTTAATAATCTAGTGTTTGTATGCACTCTCTTGTGGAATGAGTTGTGATTTAAACTAATAGTATATTGTTAAATATTAAAGAAATGCTTAAGTGCAAAAAAAGCTTACAATATCTGTATTGATACTGAAACAGCAATAATTTATAATCATAGATTTAAAAAGTAAAGTTATTATAAGTATTTTTTATGTCTCATTATCGCTCCCGAAGATAGCCGACCGCGGTGCAAGTTCTCTTCGGACCAAATTCACACATCCCACCTATACGCACAAAACGTTTTGGGGACACTTTTATTATGCGTACAGCTAAGGAGTGGAATTCCCTGCCGGAGTCTGTGTTTCCCGATAGATACAATCTAGGGGTCTTTAAGTCAAGAGTGAATGGGTTTTTTCTAGGCAAGCGTGCTTCACCGTCGACCACATCATCGCTTACCATCAGGTGAGATAGTGGTCAAGCGCAAGCCTATAGACAATAAAAAAATAAAAAAATATTGTCTTCAGCTTACTGCACCTTGCGAACCACACTTTTTAACATGCGTATTGTCTATGCTAATCTACTCTCTGAGTGCTGATGTGGAACAGAATAAACGGTTGGTTACGATTCACTGAATTACGTAGTTTTATTAGTTCGTCCTCACCTTATTATGTAAGTTTATGTATGTAAAAATGTTTTGAAAATCTATGTCTGTGTTGTATTTCCACTACCTAAGCTTTCTAAAACTTAAGTTTTAAGCAATTCTACCGCGGTTTGTATCTAATTTACGTATTGTGTGTCCTATTTATTCGTCTTATCTGTGCATAATGAAAGTTTTCCAGGGAATCTTCAAGTCATTAGGGAGATAATGAATCAAACGCTTATAATGATAATTATATTATATGTCGATAATTTATAAAGATAATATAATTATTATTTCGGTGCTACAACAGAAATGCCTAGAGCTACATAAAAGTTAAAAAATAAATCTAATTTCCTACAAAATAATAAGTAACTTTAAAAGAAACACAAAAAACCAACCATTTAATCCTCAAAGCAACAGCGGAACTGAAGCTTTAAAACGGTTTCCATATCTAAACCAGTTGGGGATGAAACACCCCGGGTTTGAACGGATAAGGGAGCTAAAGGGGGCTGAAGGGGATGACAAAATTCATGATTTACGGCGATATCGTAATCGGGAGCCGCCGGAAGGCATTGGAAGTTGCGAATTATGCTTTGGATCCGGATCCCAACGATTACGATGTATGTATGTTTTTCGGGAACCGATATCAGATACGTTATGTCTTCCTTCTAGCAGGTATTGTGGCGCAAAGGGATTATCGTTCAGCTGAGTTATGCTTTGAGATTGAATAATGTGGTAAAAAGATAATGCTTTTGTGGGAATATTTTTGGTTTGTTATTTTTCATTCGAAGTAGTTTTCATAATCTTCATAGTTTTTGCCCGACTATGTTGTGGGAAAAAACTAACTAACTAACTCTGATAGGTTTTCAGTTGCATCCGGTAAAAAATGGCGTGTTTTATTTAGAGAGACCTTTAAGATTTTGATCTATCTATCTGATGTCCTATTGACGAGTCTTTGACATTGCTCGTTTATTTAACGATTGTCAACAAAATAAAAACAAATATTTTTAAATTAAGCTTTTAATGGCCTAAAAACTAAATGTAATATCGCTTGTCAATCAAATGAGCCCAAACACGATAGTTCATCTTATCTGGTTGAGGAGTTGTTATGGCCACCTTCCGGCTCCATCATAAGACCAGCTCCTGCCTCCAGCGCTATCATGTTATTGCATTGTCCGCCAATTGTGAGCTTAATCGGGTGCCAGAAAGTGCTTGAAAAGTCAATAACTAGTTGCCAGATATACACAGTCACATACCAAATAAAAGCTCGACAAGCACTCGTCCCGTCCTTCCACCATTAAGTTGGGATGGTACTCGACAACATCCCACTATTTACTCTCACGAACCCATTATCTAGGTAAATCTATCA
Organism: Anorthoa munda; assembly: GCA_945859665.1. Classification (NCBI taxonomy): domain Eukaryota; kingdom Metazoa; phylum Arthropoda; class Insecta; order Lepidoptera; family Noctuidae; genus Anorthoa; species Anorthoa munda. Next base: position 716,210 of record OX243896.1, on the reverse strand, counting down.
AGCGTTACATTGTTTTTCACTCATGAAACAATCCAGGGACAATATTTTGTTTAGATATGTTTACTTTAAGGAAACAAAAATATTGTAAGAAAATTGCATTTTCTTACTTTCTTAAAAGTTGAAGGTCACCTTGAATTTATTACATGGACTCCAAGATGGCAAAAGTTTAACAGTTGTGGACTCATTTACATACAATAATTACATACAATATTTATAAGTGTATTATAAACGAAGAAAAATTGTATATGGTTGATTCTCACTTTTTAATTTTCAAAAGACTACTCGCAAAAGGGTATTTTAACGGAATACTCCAATCTAATAATACCATCTATTATATACAGAGGCTACAAAAAGTCAAAAACTTATCCAAACAAAAATAAAAGAACGAACACAATACGAACGAACAAAAACAATAGAATAACTAGAGAAATAAATAATTAATTCCATTCAGTTAGTTACTTAAGAAAAACAGTGGACAATACCCGAAGCATGGATGTAGGTAAACCGTTCATAATACTTAAATACAATAATAGTCGTACCTACGATAAACCACAAAATAGCTAAAGATATAGAAGCCCAAATCTATACAATGCACACATAGCCACGCTTTACGTACAGCGAGTGCGAGCGCACTTGCGACCGGCGGCAGTTGTTTGAGGCCGGTGGGTTCCCGCATTGTCGAGGCGTCAGGGCTTTTGCCGACTAAGCCGACGACGTAGCGGCCAAATGGTAGGTTGCGGTGCCGCTTGGTAACAGGCGACAACGCAACTGAGGCGGGCCGCGATGTCTTATGGAGATTTCCAGGTCCCATTCGATGTCGCGGCTAGAGGTTGGAGGCCGCGGCGGGAGAGGAGTGCCGGTATTGCGGTGCGCCACTCTCCCTACCTTCCGCGGCCCGGACGGGGTCGCCACCATCTGATGGCGGACACGGTGGGGCCGCAGGGGAGGAGGAGTGTCGGTATTGCGTTAGTTAGTAGTTAGGTAGTTAGTTAGTTAAAAAAAAAGGTCGCCATACGTACTTATATATGTATACGAGTAACTGTTTTCGCTCTTTGTATTAAGTTGGTCTTCTAGCTGCAATACACGACAAATTGTCAGAAAGTAACGAAGCTTCTTATGAAGGAGAAACTGCATGACCTCACAACCCTCACCACAACGTCTTGGCGCCGTGAGATAAGGAGAGCCGAACCCACCTAACATAAGAAGAAGAATTATGGAGTAGCCCACGGAGTAGGCCTTCTTTATTATTATGTGTGGAGTTAAATTACAAGAAAGTCTTGAGATGAGAGTAAAACGCTGAGTTTATTACATCACTCAAGTAGGCATCTTCTGTCGAATTTGGGGCTCTCTCGTAAAATGCTATTGCGAATGAGCTTTGGTTATCTGTATTTTATACTTGTTTAGTAGTTAGTATTACCTTCAAGCCTGTTAACCCTGCGAAGATAAGATCTTTTGTTATTGTAGGTAATATACCAGTGTTGTGTTCCTAAAAAAATCTAATGATTGTATTAGGTTTTGAAGACTTTTCCTACAATCATGTGTGTGACAGACAGTAACAATCTTCAAAAATAGATTATAATATAAGCGAAACTAGGCTAGCCACTTGCGTGTTCCTTTTTTTTTTTTTTTTTTTTGCGTGGAGAAATGCTCATGCATACTACGCTACCACGGGGAGATAGCGCAGTTATGTGGGACTCTAACCCACTAAAACTCCACGGTGTCCTACTTTGCCGCTTATGGCGGGAACACGGGAACGCGGAAGCATACATCCGCGAACCCGCCGTGGCTGTCCGTCACCGGACCCTCCTTTGGGGAGTAACCCCCGTCACCGGCGTACGCGAACACGTTGTACGCCGTGACCACCCCAGGAACCAAACCGGCACATGGGCGCCAGACGACCCCGTGTGTGGCAACCTTGGTTCCCCTGTGACGGGTCAGGACAGTGGCCCCGCCACCTACCATTTTTCGGCCGCAGGAGATAGGGAGAGCGGCCAACGCTATACCGACACTCCTCCTCCCCTGCGGCCCCACCGCGTCCGCCATCAGACGGTGGCGACCCCGTGCAGGCCGCGGAGGGTAGGGCGAGCGGCGCACCGTAATACCGGCACTCCTCTCCCGCCGCGGCCTCCAACCCTCAGCCGCGATGCCTACCATACCACATCGCGGCCCACCTCAGTTGCGATGCCGCCCATACGGCACCGCAACCTACTTATTGGCCGCTACGTCGTCGGCTTGTCGGCAAAAGCCCTGACGAGCGGCCCCTCCTCGGGTTCCTCTTCGCTTCACCGTGGTTGTCCAAGCCACGGCTACTGAGCCCCCCCGCCTCGACAATGCGGGAACCCATCGGGGGGGACTTGCGTGTTCCTGGGTTATCCTAAATGACCCGGTGTTAACAGCTATCATCATCATCAACATGATCATCTTTTTAATGTTTGCACTGTTGGGACACAGGCCTCCTCTCTGTGAGAGAGGAAATGGGCCTTAATCCACCACGCCGGCCCAGTGCGGGTTGGTGGATGTCACATGTCTTCGAATTTTTGGTTCTGGAAACATAGTTTCCTAACGATTTTTCCTTCGCCGTTTTGATAGCAGTGGTGATGAAATAATTTACACAAAGTAAAGCGCCTGCCTGCGTTCGAACCCACGACCTACGACACGTAAGTCGGGGCCGTAACCACTGAGCAACCATTGCTATGTTTGTTAACACCTAGCTCAGGGTTAATTATCAGATAAATCATCTTGCGCCACCAAGAGTTAGAGATAAATGTACAGTTAAACTTATAAAGAACAATGGCGAAATTTTAGCTGACTTAAATTGAGCGTCTGAAAGTAAGTTATATACGAAAGACATTCTATTAATTGTCTATGTATTTTAAAGTATAATTAGGCCTGGTCCAAAATAGATAAAAAAAAACATAATAAATAAAAAGTTATTTGATTTTTTAGTTCATTTCTTTAGCATAGTGTTGCCATTATATATTTTATCTGCTAAGTGACAAGTAGTAACTATATTAAGTAATAATATTATTATTGTATTTATTGCAGTAAATGAGTTAACAATACAGTTTATGTCTAAGTGTAGATGTTCCTTGCAGGTAGATAAGAATATTGTAGTGTAGTAGAAATAAATGAATTACTTTCAATTAATGATTGGCAAAAAGACTAGTACCCAAGTCTAAAAAAAATATAGCTTGGTTGTTGACGACAACCTTTTGATACACGTCAAAGTCACTTAGTTTAAATAAATCCTATATAAGCTCCACACAATTGTGGTATAAAAACCACCTGAAATAAATTTAACACCCCATCTTCTCAAATTAAGTCAAGATTGTGTGAACCACCAATGCATTAAATTACAATTATTCGTCCAGCAGATTTAAAAAAAAAAAAAGGAAATACAAATAAACGAAGAACCTACAAAGCTTCAAAAAGGCGTACCACTTCAAGAGCTGCTTACCAAACAAAAGCATCACAATTCAGACTAAGGCCATAAACCTTCAAATTAAATTACATCATCTCGCCGAAGCTCCGCAGCTAAGGAATTCACACAAAGGAAGGCTTTCACGCGAAACTTTCTCAGTCCATACACAAAGAATATATTAAGTACAGAAGGCCGACTCCATACAACGAGCGGAAACTGGCGCACGCACACATAGACGCGTTCGTGCGGCGATCTCAAACAAATGCCGGTTGCGAGTGCGCGTGTACTCGATGTACGTCAAGCGTGTCTATGTGTAGGTGCGTTTTCGCTCGTTGCTATACAACGTCAACCTTCTGTGCTTGAATATTCTGTGCCATTGAGAATAAAACCCTTTTATTTGGCCGGTGAATGAAATAAATTGTTTGAATTCCATCATTTCATCATTTCCGTCTGCGAGACGTGGTCGTAATTGAAGAATAAGATTTTTTTGGTAAACTATTATTGTGGGTTAGGGTTTGGGGCTTTCTAATAATAGGGCCTAATTCTGATTTTCCTTTTTCGGAAAGAAAAGGCTGGAATTCTAAAGCCTGTCCTATTCCTAAGACTAAGATATATTTATTTGAGCATATCTGTCAAGAAGGAACAATCTTGTTACCTTTAGGTAATAGATCATGTAGCATGTACAAAAATCAACGGTGTGCCGTCAGGTAACTCATTAATAAAGGTAACTCACAAATTGGCAATAAATTGTGCTGAAACTGTAACTAAAAGAATAAACAACTCAAGTCCGACACGTCTTATGTTTCCATAGTAATCCTTTCCGAGTAATAACGAAATTTATTTTCATCGTTTTCCTCTTCCCAACTGTGACTTGATCCTTTGTCGACCATTTCAAAATTAATGAAGATAACGCAGTCCCCAAACTAAAGGTAAAACGGTATCAATTTATTCTCAAAGTTTTCTATATTACCAGTAATTTTACATCGAAGGTAAGCCAGGAGGAACCTGAAGTGGACTAAACAATAACTCTAACTAATGAAGTTCTAAGTATCACAAGTTAAGTTGTCTGTGAGCCGCAACGAATTTAATCAGGAGAAATAATAGGGGGCGGAGGAAATTAAATGCCTTCCCCTTTGAATTTATTAGAACAATTAGAACGAAAGTGGCTTAATCACGCCTACCAGTCTGCGAACACACTTGACGCTCAAACTCTGAAAATTTAACGAAACCCGAAAACCATTACGTATATCTTGTTCCTAAATATTATAAGCGTATTTTTATTCCATCTCTCTAATAAGGTATCCGATACAGGCCCTCCAGCAAATTCATTTTTAAAAGATACTGTAATTTGATGCTATCGAAAATCGTATTAAATTTTGAGTTTATCAACAGAATTTAATATATTAACATTTTTGTTAACGTTTGGCCGCTTTGACCCAGTTGTGATATCGGGTGTTATGGTGATTTAATCATCTGCTACAGAAGTGGCGAGGTGGCCGAACCGCACGAAATTTAATTTTCAACGTTACATAACATTTTAAGGATCCCAAAATGGTAATGGATTCTTATTAACGCTTCTCGGTATTGTTCAAACTCAAGCCTTCAATCAATTATTCCGAAACGAACAGAAAAGGTATTTCAATCAAACTAAAATCTATGTCAAAATCTAGCAGAAAAAGTTAAAACGCTACACCGATGTAAATCAATGGATTCGCACCGCGGCTACTATCAAATCGATGTTATTCCCGATCAGACAAAAGACAAAAGTTAGACGGGTCTAACAAACGAAGTGGGGCAGAATCGCTTGAAAGTAGAGGTCTGAATACGTCCCAGATTCAATACTGCTGACAACCTGACTCACAGTGTTGTAGAATGAGGGTACGGTGGTTAGTGTACCTAGATGATATCGTAGTCTTTTGAAAACTTGACGCTCCCACGTTTCCAAATGAATGGGGTAGATTTATCTCTATGCTGATTGGAATGGATGGCGTAAAATGAAAAAATATAAATTTGCAGTTTTATTAAGTTGGAAAAAAATTTAACTAGTGAAAGAATTTTTGAATGTGGGGAATTTTTTTAGTTTGTCTGGAGTTATAGTTAATATAAGTTTGAAATCGCCAACCTACATTGAGCAAGCATATGTTACCCGAATTAATATTACAAATACGAATGTGAGCTTGATTGTTAGTTTTTATGCCATAACTATTAGACCATACACTTTGTCAGGGGTACAGAGAAGGTCATAAGATATCTTTCATCATTGAACCAGCGGGCGGGTAAAAGCTAGTGTTACATATTTATATGAATATGGGGTAACATTTAAGAAATTAACAGAACTGTTTCAACTTTGATAATTTCTGAATTCATTATGAAAACAAATGAAACACAGGCTATTAGAATTTAAGCCTCAGAAACAAAATATATTTACGTATTTAAAAGCTTAATTACAGGAACAACAACACTCGAAAGTTTTGCCTCAAAACGACTAGTACTTAGAATCTTCAGGACTTTATCAATTTCATACTTACTTCATCTGATCAAAGAACAAAGGTTTCTTTGTGAAACAACACTTGGGACCGCTAGACAAACCAACTTTACCTATAATAACTACAAACAAACTTGAGTAAGAGTGGCAATTCGTGGCCGACCAGAGTAAAGTTACACCAATTTTGTTATGTAAATTCAACAATTAGAAAGGGCACTATTATTTGCGGTACTTAGGTCTATAAGGGCTAGTATCGCATGTATCATAACACAAAGATAATGGAGCGCATTAATGTGTAAAACGTTATTTATACAATCCAAACATTGTTAGTAGTTAAGAGCTTAATGTAATCCTGCTCACGTTCTGAATACGTTATGTTAATGTATTTCGGACCTTCCCAACTCAAAAATTCAGGCGGTTTTATAAATATTTAAAGTAGGTGTAATTCTGTAGAAATTGTTTTGAAAACATCTATTCTTTCAAAAGGTTTCATCTATGTTTTCAAAAGGTTTCGAAAGGCGTTTTGTTTTTAGATCGGCTAGACAATGTTGTTATAAGTAAATGAAAGGCCTCATTATAAACTTTTTAATGTTCTAGGAACATTGTTTTATGCCTAAACATAACATATTCGCGCCTGTATTCTCCGAAGGGTTAAGCAGAGATGTACTTATAGCACACCCAAATTTTGCCAGATATGTTTAAGTCTCATTTAATAAGGGGTGAACGTGAACCTTATGTCATCAACCGGGCACTAAATCAGACTGTGTGCCGCTATTAAAAAGGTCCAGATGGAAAAACCCAATAAACTTTTTCCGACCCGGGCATCGAACCCAGGACCTCCTGCTAAGCAGTAGCGCTGGAACTTTTTAATGATTTAAGTAATTTCTTCTATGCTTATACTACCGTTTAAATGAATGAGGGTTTGTAGGGAGGGCGAACAATACAGTTTTATTCCGTTTGCTTGCTAGGGTGCATTATGAACACAATGTATGTACGTTTGTAATAGATTAGCTGTCCCGGCCGGCTTAACGTGGCAACTAAATTGAAATATAGCTCTGTAATTTTTTGCCAGACTTGGAATGAATATATACGGCATTGTGTTCTGGAATAATATGTTAATATGAAGATGGATAATACGGATAAATTGAGTATCAAGAATATATAATATTCTTGATGTCAACTAATAACATAAACAGTTAAAGGTAATCTCAGATCTCTGATACTGATCTGATTACGAATATCTAATCACTGAAAGAAAGCTATAATATTGCTGAGAATCTGAGGTTACTTTTTGGCGAAATATACATGGTTCCTGTGGGATCCAGATAAGCCATACGATAAAAGCCGCGTAAATAAGCTAGAACACTTTTTATTTTTTCAGCGAAGATTAAGCAATTACAATATTAAAGCAAATAAATGACTCAATTACAGTACCAGATGGAATATTATGTAAATAAAAACAAAATATATCACAAAACTAAATCACCGTCACAAATAATGATTTCTTTAAAAAATGTCTCAGGACGCAAATTAAGGAGGTAAAATGAAATATTGTGTGTTGTGAGTCTGAGAAAATGGATGCAAAGCCCAGATCAGTCTAGGACTAGACTAAAGGTAGACTAAGGTTGATTTAGACGATTTATATGTCTCACCGTCGGCGATGTATAAAATATGGTGCAAGACAAATACTCATATAGATGAAATAAAAAGGATTTGATATGTTATTGTTGAATTGGATTTAGATTTACTTATATGGACTATCGAAAGAAGATTTTGCTATTGATAGATGTAAGAAAGGGTTGTACTAATATTTGAATCAGATGTAAGTGAAACTGTAGGCGTATAGTTTTTCTTTGCTAAGCTCTTAAAAGACTTGGCAGTAAGAGTGATGATCTTGTTACATCGAATTTATAACGTAATTCGTCAGCTAGCTTACCACTGCTGGAACACAGTAGCTACCTTGTACATAGTTCTAGAACATGCCGGTGTCGTATAGCATCTCCGACATATAATTATGTACACATTATATGTCACATAATCAGTAGACCACAACATACACAAAATATTAAATCGATAAGCTAAAGAAGGCACAGCACCGATCGGTGTGGCGACACTTGGGGGAGCCCTATGTCCAGCAGACAGATTTCAGACAGCAGGCAGACAGAGATTTCTCTTTTATTAGTCTTTTATTTTTTGTTGGTTATGCATTATTTTATCAAATCTTATTAGGCGGTTATAGAACTTAATACGCTTTTACACCACTAAGCTTTTCTACGTTGACTCAAACAGCATTCAAAAGAACCTAATACTACCAATAAAATAAATTTGAGCAATGTCAAAGTCAATTCAGCTTATCTTTTCCAATATCAACTAAGTAGACTTCTCTCAACTCATTTAATATTAAATTATCGAGACATTTGAAGCCCCTAAAAGACATGCTTCGAATAATATCTTGAGTATTGATCGACTCTAAACTAGAACTGAGTCTTTCCATAAGGACCCGAAGATGATTGTGTACTTTAGCATCTTTAGGTTAGATTACTTCCTGCGTTTGTATTTGTATTTAAATGAGCATGGTTTGTCTCATACTATGCTTTACCTCTTATCCTGCCCTATGTACCTCATAAAATGTAAAAAACCGGCCAAGTGCGAGTCGGACTCGCACACGAAGGGTTCCGTACCATTATCGCAAAACACTGCATAAAAATCATGTTTGTTGTATGGGAGCCCCCCTTAATTTATTTTATTTTAATTTATTAATTATTATTTTTTGAAGTAAATATTACACTAAACATTCTGTGAATATTTCAGGCGTCTACCTGTTGCCGTTATTAATTGGAGCAAAAAACGGCAAAAATATCACGTTTGTTGTATGGGAGCCCCCCTTTAATATTTACTTTATACTGTTTTTAGTATTTGTTGTTATAGCGGCAACAGAAATACATCATCTGTGAAAATTTCAACTGTCTAGCTATCACGGTTCATGAGATACAGCCTGGAGACAGACGGACAGACAGACAGACAGACAGACGGATCGCGAAGTCTTAGTAATAGGGTCCCGTTTTTACCCTTTGGGTACGGAACCCTAAAAAGATGAAATATGCGCTGCCACCGATTACGATGCCGTAGAAGTGGTAAAGTTTTGGCCAAATATATCAAAATAATTAATTGGTGTCAGCGTCACAAAAAAGAAGATATAAGAGCTCGCTGCCGGTATTCCCTCAAAGGTTTAGCAGAGATGTTCCTATTGTTTAAGTCCTATGATACAGATGGCGACCCTATTAACATCAACATACATATACAGGTTATAAAGCCTAACTACTGTTTAAGTCAAGAGTGAATGGGTTATTTCTAGGCAAGCGTGCTAAACCGTCGACCACATCATCGCTTACCATCAGGTGAGATAGCGGTCAAGCGCGAGCCTATAGAATATTAAAAAATGTCTATCGATTACCACATGCTACGATCCTTGAATACTTTTTTTATTTTCATCTTGGCACAAATGCAGACACTGGACTAAAAATTTCAAATGGAATAACCCAATAACACTTTTCTCAGCCCGAGAATTAAACTCAAGTTCTCATGTCCACAAGTAACGCTTGCGAAAACAAGGCTAACGAGGCAGTCCCATACACTTTTTAATGTTATTGACATGTGCGAAGAAAATTTAAAATTAATGATTGATAATTTCAACTGATATCATAGAGTTTGGCAGGAAATGAGTAATGGGGTATTATAATATCCTTTAATTAACTTTATTCAAGAACGTGAATGGACGTCGAAAACTACCAACTTTCTTAGTGAACAGTCTTTGAGAGATTCTCGGTATTTGAGAGGTCCTCAAATTCCAAGGACATTGTTCCGAAGAGGGAAATTTCTCGAATGATGTGAATGTTCATAGTGTGGTATCGTGGTTTATGGACAAGATTCTTAGGTAGCTCAGTTTGAACAGATTCATTGGTAGTTTCTTGTATCTGGACAAACTATGTTTGAGAGAGTTTATGGTGAGGACAATTAAATATAAAAATAGTAATCCTAATTTGGCGAAGTGTACAGAGTTGAAATAACTCATTGGTGTGGTTAACACCTCGCCTCTCATGTTTGACATCGTGAGTTTAAATCCGTGCAAATACGAATGTAACTTTTTCTATTAATACGCACTTTCTAAGTATATCTTGGACATCACTGACATCGGTGATGGTAAAAATCGTGATAAAAAACTCTCAAAAGAGAGTGGTTGGTGTATTTTATCTATATTTAATAAGTAAATTACCTAGCTATAAATATAAACAATTTTCCAACTACACGTGTCTCGGCTCAAGTTATCAAAACATAATATTCTTACAACAAGATTTTATATTAATATACTTGTACCAAAACAAGCGGAGAGGTTTTATTCAGATTGATTCTCCTTCCAATGTTATAACACAGATAGACACAAACTTCACTCAAAGTGACTCAGTGAAAGCGTTGATTCCAAATTAATTCACTGAAAGTTCCCTGATTACTCTATGACGAAAATAGTAAAGTTACGGGCGCAAACTAAATTCAATTTCAGAATCTGAAGTAGAATTTCAACTGAAATATTGAAACCAAATTAACGGAAATAAACTTTTCGACTTCCGAGCCATCATTCGCAAAGGTTTAAAATCTGAATCCTGGATTAAATTTCATACTTTCAGGAAATGTTTATTGAAAATACTCGAACATGCGAGCGGATTATTGAAAAAATATTTTTTGTGGTGGTATGTTGTGAGTTTAAAATTGATTGATATTAAAATTCTGGGAGTTTTTGGATATTGTTTTCATGAAGAATATTTGATGAAAAATCAGAAAAGTGCACTGTGTTTCCAGATTCATCACCATCATCATTAGCCTTATAATGTACCCACTGCTGGGACACTATCGGGTTCTGTGAGACAAAATGAGCCATAATCCACCAAGCGCCCAGTGCAAGTTGGTAAATATCACATCTATTTAAATTTTTACCAGATTATGACAGAAATAATGGAGATAAAAATCATAACCCTCCTTTCGGCTTCGCGGTAGTCGGGTAAAAATGAACGACTACCGTTTCCTCCACTCTAAGCGATCAAACTGACAGTTATAACTTATAATTTATTGACAATAATAGAGGATATTTTTCCGCTGTAACGAGTTGATTGGAGTGGACCTTCAAAAGGAATATAGAACCAATACAAGCCTAAAGTATTTAATATGTACACTATTCATGCATTTTATATCAGTAAAGATCATTCTTTGTAACTCCTTTAGCACTATCAGACAGCTACGTCCTATCACCTATGATGTCACCTAAAAGATCATTCTATGTATTTCCTACGCACGATTCGACAGCTATATCCTATGACGTCACCTCACACAAGCCACAGAGTAACCACACACACTGAAATATTGCTGCATGAATGCCCGTGGGACAATGACAATGCTATGGGAATTGATTTCTCGCGTCACCGCGCGCGTAATCAGCTGAGTTGACATTTGACAGGTTGACGTTTGACAGCTGACAGTTGACGTGTTAAAGTGTGTCAATGTGCGTCGTTCAGGAGTGAATGGAAATTGTGGCGAGATTTTCTCGTTCAGATAAAAGTCATATTTTTCATTGGATATCTCACTTCGCGGTGCTTTCAGCTCTGAATGCATTGGTTCATAGATATTTTTTTACAGCAGGGTGACAAAGTTTTTACTGTATTTTGACTAACTGGTACGACATTAATTTGGTGTTTGTGCGGCTGCTTAGCGGGGGGCCTTTGTATGATTTTTGGATTGAGTCAAGTGTCATGGGGTTTTTCTCTACGAGTTTCTCAATCAATCACACATAACACACATTCATACATTGTTCAGTGGCAATAATTTTTTTCTTTCTTTTCAATCTGCCTAGCCTTTTCCCAATTGTATTGGGGTCAGCTTCCTGTCTAACTAGATGCAGGTGAGTATCAGTATTTTACCCGGAGCGACTGCCTATCTGGCTGCCACAACCCATCTGCTGGGTTATTACTACCCATATACTATATATTTTTGGCCTTATAGCTTTATGGTTTTGGATTATATAGCTTCAGACTACCGTAACGACGAACCGTAAATTCGAACTTATTCGTAGGAATTTCTTAGTAGACAAATACGATATTATGTGCGTGTATAATTTTTCTCTCTGCTTAATATTACAAATATCTAGTCATACATACATAAACTCATGTCATTTTCCCATGGGGTAGGCAGAAACTACAGAAAGGCTTCCGTTAGATTCATCTACATTCATGATGTTGCATTATCTACATACGTACAAAACATCGTGGATGTTCTCATAGGGGTAGCATTATCTATGTCCACCTATAGGGCTACGCTCAGTTACTTACTATAAGAGCTTTTCAATCAATAGCTACTATATCTTCGTTTTCCTCGTTCATTTCATACAAGACGCCTGTCGCAAAAGGTTTCCCTGTATCCTCAATTTGTGACAATACTCTCGGAAAAGACTGATGTAACTGTTCAACGTTGAGTTTTCAACAATAGGATCGATAGGTTCTTACAATGAATACTTTAGGGATGTCGTTTTGTGGACTTATATGACAGAAATGATTTGTGGTGTGAGATCAAGTAGACATGTTTATAAATGAACTAGCTTTTTCCCGTGGTATCACCCCTGGGGCCTTTCCCACAGATATCTACTGGACATTTTACTCAGATAATAGTAGATTATGCACCAAGGGGATAAAGCAGTGTCTTACGTCACAGACGGCATATTGAACCCTGAGCGTAACGGGAGACTGAGTTAATTTCCGAACGAAGCAAGGGAGTTATGTAGAGTTCTGAGAGAAGCGAGGGGTTCAAGCTGCACAAGAAGAAGACAGGCTTTATCCCAGAGTAGCATACCCTACTTTTCAAACCTTCTGCGAGACATTAAAAAGCTGTATATATTTTTATTTATATTCATAAAAAAGCCTTACAAAAACATTTTAAAATTATGTGTAAAATATAGAACAAGGCAAAAAAGCAAACTCTTTGCGTTGCCGTATTCACTTACGGCTGCAGGTAAACAATACAAGTAGGTATATATATATCAGAGCATTGATTTGGATATTGTGTTTGATGCTTATTGTTGATCTGAGCATTGAATAAATGCACCATAGGCTGCTTGACTTTCGAGTTTCTGCTAAATGTTGGCAATAAACTAAAGGACGGATTCCGACACAGTCTTGACTCCTAATTTTGTAGTTCTCCATTTAACTATCGTCATAGGCTTTTTCGTATGTGTTTTTATTTTTCCGGTAGTAGATTTGTTCATAATCTCTAAATTTATTTTATTTGTAATTCAATTTAATTTTTTTTTGTTGTTTTTATTGTTAATTTTATTTTGTTATTTGTTTGGTTTTACTTTTTTAAAATTTTTCAGTGTTTATACTATTATCTGAATATGTGCATGTAAGATTCACATCTAGTAGATGTCAGTCAGACTTTTTCTGTTGGACCTTTTTTTTTGTTCGTGTGATTGTACATCAGTTTTGTGAATTAAAATAAATTAAATAAATAATAAAACCGGCCAAGTTATCGGGCCACGCGCAGTAATAGGGTTCCGAAGTTGCATAATAATGCGGACTAAGAAGAGGGTTTTGTTGTTGTTACATGAACATCAAAACGGTTTCAGCGGCACACGTCTAAAAACGGTGATGTTTTTTATTTAATCTATATGCTCGCGTTTGACCACTATCTCGCCTGATGGTAAGCGATGATGTGGTCTACGGTGAAGCACGCTTGCCTAGATGTAACCTATACACTCTTGACTTAAACTAAATAAGGACTAACTGGTAACTGAAGAAGGAATTATAAAATCCAACTTCGCAACTGATTAGAAAAATATTATCCATTTGAGTACTACCGCGGGTGCGAATTGCGAAATGGGCCGATTTGAGCGCGCGTTAGAGCCACGGGGAATTGTATGGTTCATTCCTGGATCCTTGCGCGCACGCTCCTTGTTTTTTTCTCTTTCGGAATTTGAAAACTTTCGTATGTAAATACTTCTAATCTGCGGTATTCACTATTTCGTTCTGGAAAGTTTTACGCTACTCAATTAGTGATGTAGTCGGGTCGAATATTGACTTTATAGATGTAGATGGATATCGATAAAAGAAAATAAGTAATTTGCTTGGCAATCGAATCTAATTTGACTATAGATTACAAAACGTCGAAAATACTTCTGCACTATCACAAAATAGACCCCGCGCGCATGCGCCGTATGGACTACGGACCGGTACTGCCAAAGACTCCGGCCACTCCAATGCGTTATTCGAGTTTAAACTTTATTAATTTAGAAATCATGATTATTAAGGATGTTATGATTTTATTTTTGTATATTTTTACATGGTTCATAAGCATAAATTTACTATCTATTTTATACAGCTAACAACGTTACTTAAGTAATTTTTCAATGGCATTTGTACAAAAATTTTACTGTGCCAAGTACATTTTATAAGTTGGTCGACTATTACTCGTAAACTTGTAAAGCCTATTATAATTTTATTTTTGTATATTTTTACATGGTTCATAAGCATATTTTTACTCTGTTTTACACAGCTATCAACGTTATTTAAGTAATTTTTCAATGGCATTTGTATAAAAATTTTACTATTCCAAGTACATTTTATAAGTTGGTTGACTATTACTCGTAAACTTGTAAAGCCTATTTATCCGTGATAGTTTTCCTTTTAATTTCGTTATATTTACTACTGACGTGAATTTTTTCACATAGCCAAGAGCAACCATTTCGCTGGCAGGGAGGGGGGACACTTGACTCTAACATAAATTTGCAATTTTTTGAACTTTACTTTCCTTGAGAGGCAATGCTTTACTTATCGTTGAGATTGCATAATATGTAATTGGACATTGTCGAGCAGCGGGTGTGCAAAATAGCTTATAATACTCATCGACATTGTAGTGTAGCCACAGCTAAAAGCAGTAGTTTATTTCCACAAAATAGTTTAGCTAGTGTAAGTTTTCGTGATAGGACCAGTCGTTATTCCAGAGATTACCCTTTACAAACACATAAACCTTTTTATAATATTATGTTTATATTCATTTAAATTCCTCGTGCTCACATAACTTAAAACTAAACTGAATTTCTACATATTTTCGGTGTACACGATAGCTGGTTTTCTCTAATTAAAATAAAGTTCATCAACACACCAATTCAAATCAAAATTAATTTCAAATCGAACAATGTAATCAACATTACAAACTACAAACTGAAAGCTATTTCCACTAAACGAACATATTACCTGAAACATGGTTCATGATTCAGGATTATTTTCATGATTTGATTGATTGATTGAACAAACGATTTTACAAACGCATAGTTTTCAGTTCTCTGAATAGAACAGTTTTCACCTACCTCTAGTGGTATCTGATCCATATACATATAATTATGTAATTGTTTATATGTGTCTATTCTAAATCTAGGACTGATTGGCATTAATGTAAATTAATAGCGCATTACATTCCATGATTGAAATGCTATTAGAGTAGTGTGGTTTGAGTAAGCTGGTAATGTTTATCGAATATTATGGTATTGTTTCGTTGAAAACAGTCTTTAGAATATTTAGTTACAAATTTGCTTATGGAAACTAACGTCTTTTTCCAGGCAGAACTTACAGATCGCCATCTGCTACTACGATCCTTACATACTCCTTTTGCTTTAGTTTACCTACGTTCATACATCTTCTTCATCTACGTTCATAAACGCACGCCGCGTGCTGGTTGTGAGTCCTACGCATCTGTCTCAAGAATATCATGATTATGGTAAATACTAAATAAATAACATTTCAAAGCTATTTTCCGTTAAACCTAACCCATTATTTTAACTGAAACAGTTTCAAACGCATTATTTTGGAAACATTGAATATATTAATTTCCACTTACCAAGTGGTACCTGGGGGGTGACCATAAGCTCTTAGAGTAAGGTTACTTTGACTGTATGTATATGACTTGAATACATCTGTCACTTAAGCGAGCTCAAAATAACCTTACTCTAAGAGCTTATGGTCACCCCCAGATCCGTAATAATAATAATAATAAATTGTGAAGGATGCACAGTTGACATCTGTCGGGCATGTCACCGGCCGGGTGAATCTATCCGTCACATTATCTCCGGTTGTTCTAGTCTGGCTAACGGAGACTATTTGCATAGACACAACCTTGTAGCCAGGATTATCCATCAGCAACTTGCTCTTAAATACAATCTTGTGGAATCGGAAGTGCCTTACTATAAGTATGTGCCCGACCCAGTTCTCGAAAATGGCAATGTCACGTTGTATTGGGATCGGTCTATCATCACTGACAGGACTATTGTTGCCAATAAGCCTGACATAGTGGTGATAGACCGACCAGAGCGTCGCGCAATTATTGTTGATATAGCGGTCCCCCATGACGAGAACCTCGTGAAGGCTAAGAGAGATAAGAAAAGCAAGTATCTTGATCTGGCTCGCGAGGTTGTTGACATGTGGGATGTGAATACAGCAGTCATTGTGCCGATAGTCGTGACGGCGAATGGTATAATAGCCAAGAGCCTCGACGAACGTCTGAGGAGGCTCTCATTGGGCAGCTGGATCACGGGCTTGATCCAGAAGGCGGTACTCCTGGACACGGCGCGTATAGTCAGGAGGTTCCTCTCTCAGGAGCCCTGACCACCGGCAGCTTAGACCCTGTTCCCGATACCGGTGGGCTACTATTTTTGTATTTTTAAATGTTTTTTATTTTATTTTATAAAGAATAATATTTAAAAATGTAAAAATATGTATATAAAATGAATAAATGCAATAATAATAATATAATCATCATCATCATCATCATTTCATCATCAACTTTATTTTTATTTTCCCACAGCTGGGACACAGGCCTTCTCCCTGTGACAGTGGAAATGGGCCTAAATCTACCACGCGGGACCAGTGCGGGTTGGTGAATGTCACATATATGTCTTCGAATTTTTAAGATAAGATAAGATATTTATTTGCCCAAACATGTGTATACATACAACAAATCATTACACTTGCATGCAGGATGACAATAAAGAAAAAAAAGGTCAGCCATGTTTGCCATACTATGGCGTGCAAATATTATTACAAGAAAAATAATTAAATGATAATAATTAATGGCTTATGTTTAACAAACCACCAAATCTAGTAATATACTGACAAAAATAGTAAATGATCACCAAAATTAAACCCGCATCTTATTGTAAAATTATAACCAAAGTTTTAACATCTCGCTATCCTGTTTAAGCAAAATGACTCCAAATAAATCATTGTTAACCCAAAAGTAGTAAATGATCACCAAAAGTAGTAAATGATCACCAAAATTAAACCAATGACCAAAAAGATTATAAAATTTCTGGGAGCAACTTGGAAGTAGCGCTCGCCGGCCGCTGCCGCGGCACCGCTCGCTTTGCTCGCTCGGCTCGCGCGCGGTTGGTCACAGTTCTAACCTAACCTAACCTATTTTACAACATTAAATAGCGCAATAATTTGCTATTAAAATTTGGTGATCAATTTACTAAATTTGGTGATCATTTACTATTTTTGTCAGTATATTACTAGATTTGGTGGTTAGGGGTTATCGTCACAAAGTTTTTTTTGGTGGTCATTATATTTATTCCCATAATTAATTACTCCAATGAATTTAAAAATAAAATAATTACAAGGACATGCCGATTTCCCCACCATGTTTTCCTTCACTGTTTTAAGAGCAGTGGTGATGAAATAATTAACACAAAGTAAAGCGCCTGTCTGGGTTCGAACATCACAACATTTTTCTTATGAACCAAATTTACGAGTTAAATAAAACCGCTCAAAATTGCAATGAACATTTTCAAATGCAAAACAATTATAATCACTCCTTATTTAATACCAAACGCAGAGCTATTTCCAATTTTCCACTAACCTAACATAGTCATTCAATTAATTCATTAATTTATTTAATTATTTAATTATCAGCATCACTTATTGTTATTTTCAGTACACTGAATGGAATAGTAATATTGTGTTTATACCACAGATAATATAATACGTAGTAAGATTGTAATTTCATAGGAAGTCGTGTATGGTGTGGAAATCAAAGCAGGTACCTTATGTGAATTGTATTTGTTTTTGATTAATTTTAGTTGAAAACCGCTTTTAGAACGGTCAGACTTATTAGTAAATGGAGGTTTACAGCTACTATAATAATATTATAGTCGAACATTTTCGTTCCAGAAGCTGTACCTAAGATACATAGGTAGGTCTAAAAGTTTTCGGAATATTTTCCTTGTATATTGTTGTATTTTCAGGCAAATATGCCGCGGCATTTTAGACCTCCCTTCGTGGCTTAAATCCAGTTTAAATCATAAAATTATCGCAATATAAGTGTAACAAATTGTCAAATACGTGTTAGCTAATTTTGTTGCATTAATTTCAACAGTCAATTGCATCACTTGATTTGTTTATATTCTTTGATTCGTCGTTCACTTTTTTCAGAAAGCGGTGGTTTTATTTAGTTAGACTATCTAACAATTTTTTTTAATTCGTCAAATATAAAACGATTTAGTACGGTACTAGATAATTTACTATTATTAAATATTATTCTGGTATCATTAAGATACCAGAATAATAACACCTCATAAACAATATTAAAACCACGTCCGATACAGCTACCGGCGTCCGCTCAATAATTCATATTTATCACTATTTCTGTCGCCATCTTCAATTTGGGCGCTATCTCCCAGATATCTTGCCGTTAAGTCCTGGTGGGTCACGTTTGTCCCCACCCCTTTCTCCCGATATATAGCTGGGACGTGCTTACCCCCCATGGCCCATGTTTAATGGACTGCAGACTTTGAAAACAAACCGTTGGATGTCTTCGAGTTAATTCCGAGTAATTCCCTTCTATTGTTTTGTTGAATTATCTTTTGTTTCTGATGCTGTAAATGTTTCTGCAATTTTGTAGAGTTTAGAGTTATTTCAATGGAGGAAAATGGTCGATGTTGAGTTTTAGAGTTTTTTATTATCATTAATTTATTACATAAAGTACAGAAAGTTAATTTTCATTTAAATCGACTGTTTTAAAGAAAAATGGGCAATTCTGCCCCACCCCAAATAGCTTTAAGATACGAATATTATTATATTATGTGATTGGTTAGATCTCTTCGAGGCAAATATTTAGCTTTGAGATTCTCTGGACCTACGGTCCCGGACCTAAATAAATAATATAATAATAATATTATATTTTTACACAGATAATATAACATTAGCACACAGATGCCTCATCCCATACAAAGAAACCGTGCCGACGTAACTAGCGTTTTTGTCTGATTAAACTGATATTTTGTTGTACATCGAACGCGTTCGGTTCCGTTCTACGGCGATAGATAGATGGTATTAGCAGTGACTTTCAAGTAAAAGGGATTACTCACATCACATCACATCACACATCACATCGTCAGCCTTTTAATGTTCCTATCTGTGAGAGGGAATGGGCCGTTATCCACCACGCGGGCCCAGTGCGGGTTGGTGGATGTCACATGTCTTCGAATGTTTGGTTCTAGGTCATGCCTGATTACATGGTTCGTGAATATTTTTTTCTTTAAATACAGTGACGATTTGTATTATAGTGTTTTTTGCACGTTTTTACAGTATCATTGCACCAAAATGTGTTACAATACAAATTGAAACAATCGAGTAGAATGCCTCAAAAATTTAAACCCGCGCCATCTATTGGCATTAATTTTAAATGATCCGTGCAAATAATCTTTCAAATGTGAATTAAGAGCCCAATATTCCATACTTTTGTACTTTTCAGAGTTGATTAGAAAAGAACATACAATTCTTATGATCTATTAAATAATTCACCACCACAAACAAAGCTATTTTCCACTTGAAACTTTCATCTCACCTCTAAACTGCCTCTAAATTTATTTTCTATTATTTTTTGTAAATTTCGTGTCGGTGTTTACCTGTAACAAATGAAAAATACACATTAATTTAACATAACACGTAACCCCGAAGTGTATACACTTTGTACTTCTTACTCAATATTGGCGGGTAATCACACCTTTCAGCCGAAAACAACAGAAACATTGAAATAATTCAGTGTATTGATGGGTCGTCATGTTCCGATAAGCCTGAACGAGCGGCCGCTTAGCGGGACTTTGATAACTTTGAAGAACTTCTTCACTGAATGGTGAATAATGTAGATGGTGAAAACAGATAATTTTATTGTGCTTTGTTTAGGCGTTTTGAGAAGTTTTTAGATAAAATGTTTTGTTTTATTGTGATAGTAAGTGATGTTGAATATTTAAAATGTTTTATTTTCTAGACATGGTTAGGAACTTAAGAGGTTGCTAGATTTGAGAATAATAGCCGGCCGGTCGATGAGGTGGGTCACACTAGGAGGTGTATGTCCAGCAGTTACACGACTTTCGAATATAATGAAATGATTCAAATGGTGAAACACAAACATAGAATGTAAATTTACTTAAATATACTGCAGGTCCTACAGCAGTCATGTAGAAAAGGCACGAGCATTACACTTTTCAATGCAAAACCACGTTTGCATTTATCCAAATTAAAAAACAAAATCCAATTACAAGCACATAAAACCGCAAAACGAAGCAGATTACTCTAATCTTCTACAAAAAAATAAACACAGACAATGTCCCTAAATTATCCTGGACAGTCTATGTCCTATCATTTGTTAGCTATAATAAAAACTGTCTTGCCTGCCAGTACTCGTACGTGTCCTGATTCACAATGGAGCTTGTACACGATGCGCGGTGAAACCCCAACTGAATGTAACACTGTGTTTTAAAGAAGGCATGATTATAATTCTTGGCTACGTCGTCGTAGGTGTGTTTTTGAACGGTGTGTCTTGTTTATTTGTTAAAAGTATGTTGGTGATTTGCAAAAGATAGAGGTTTGTAGGAAGGGATCAGAAACATTTGGAACAGGATCCATTATTTTAATTACATGTTCTATAGATGTAAAATTATTTGTTAAAAGAGGTGATCTCTGGATGTACAGAACTCATTTAGTAAAACTTTCACTGATAGGAAGATGCAATACGGTTGGGTGCCATAGGATACATTTTATCGCGGAAATGCTATGGATAGGCTATTGGGCGCATAGGAAAAATAGTCGTATTTAAATATATATAAATGTAATTTTTTGTAGTTTTCTCAGTGAAAAATAAACATTCCCTTGATAGAAAAAAATCGGCCAAGTGCGAGTCGGACTCGCGCACTAAGGGTTCCGTATCATTATCGTAAAAAACGGCAAAAAAACACACGTTTTATTGTATGGGAGCCCCGTTGATTTTTTTTTATTCTGTTTTTAGTATTTGTTGTTATAGCGGCAATAGAAATACATCATCTGTGAAAATTTCAACTGTCTAGCTATCACGGTTCTTGAGATATAGCCTAGTGACAGACAGACCGACAGAGGAGTCTTAGTAATAGGATCCCGTTTTTACCCTTTGTATACGAAACCCTAAAAGCGACACATTGATTAAAGAGAACGACTCTCTTGTTGAAATTGGAAAAACTGATTGCTAGAAATAATATTCGTGTCGCAAAACCCACTAACTACGTCCCAATTAAAAGCAAAATAGAATCTACGAAGCAAAGCTGATCAAACAGGCCACCTCATTAATTACCAGTTCAAAAATCAACACTCGACGCAATGAAAATCACTGAGCGGAATCGAAATTACAAAGTTGCGAGAGATAAAACGGTCGCTTTTCTATGGGGCGCTGCTCCTGTCGAGGACAGAATTACTGCCGACCATGCGGCTTGGGGAGGCAAGGCAAGGAGGAGGGATTCGAAACCCAGCGGAGGGCAGGGGAAACCCGCAGACGAGCTAATTATTATTCTTTGTGCGACTGACAGTCGGCAAAACGCCTTGTGTTCGGAAGTTGGTGACAGCAAGCGACGGCCAGCGGAAATATTGTTCGCTGCCTTGTAATTAAATTGTGTATCTATTTGAGGTTTACTTGTATTTCATTACAATTTTGTGGACGTGATTTTTTGGAGTGCTTTTTTGAGGTTAAGGAAAATTGAAAAGGAAACCGGAGTCTCTTTGATGTGCCTATTTTTTATGTTCTTTTCCTTGTCAGTTCATCTTGCCAGACAATTAATTCATCAATGTCCTAAAATAAAGCAAGTGTTTTCTCTATCCAATATAGATTACCGGTAGTGAGGTCAGATTGGCAGTCACGCTATGAAAAATAGTGGTACTTAGCAGCTGGCGTCGGATTACACTGGGAGTCGGCCCTAACATAGTTGGAAAAAGACTATACTGATGATGATCAGATTGACTCACTACTTACTGCTTGGTAGTCCTTCCAACTAACTTATTATAACACAGCTCTATAAATAAATACCCTTAGAATTACCACCACATATAATAGAAATTACAAATATGTTTAAACTCATAGGTACCAGGAGCACAGACACATAGAGAGTTCTTAACTACCTTCCTAGATCCAAAATTATTCTTTTACTAACTACTTAGCTCTATCTTAAATTTCCCTAAAATGAACCACCACAATAGAAATTATAACTATGTTCACACTCGTAGGTACCAGGAGCACAGAGCACATAGAGAGCTCCTAACTATCTCCCTAGTTCCACCACTATTCGCCCAGGAGCTAACTTTGTACTGTGGATGACATTCCACAGTTTAATTCAATATTAGGCGTCTCAGTATGGGAAGTGAGTAAAGTGGCTGATGAATATGGAGAGGGTACTTGCATAACAGCATTCATATAGTATGGAGAGAATAGGTATGCTTTAGCATGCATCGAGGGTTTAGTATTTTCGTGAGGATGGAGTCATGGATATTGAAGATAATGACGTCATTAGAATGCCATTACATAGTTTTTTTTACGTGAAACGTCTTTAAAATCAGAAGTATATTAGTTGTAGAATATAAGTATATAGCGTAACGAAAAGGTATATACGATATATACCTTTTCGTTACGCTATATACTACTCAGATCGTCGAGTTCATATTGCTTCATTGCTTATTACATTTATATCTTCAATCATACCATTTTTGAATATAGGAAAATCCTATATCATTATTTACTGTAATTATTCAAATGTAAATCTAACGAAAGATATTGGAAGCTTATTTCTTTAATATGGCGCACAGAAAGAAAATATAATTAAGATAACAAAAGTTCTGATATCGTTAACTGACGAAACAAATAATGATCAAGATTGTTTAAAACTCATAAAAGAAACCAACAAAGCCATTAGATATTTTAAAACCGGCCAAGTGCGAGTTAGACTCGCGCAAGAAGGGTTCCGTACCATAATCTCAAAAAAACGGCAAAAAATCATGTTTGTTGTATGGGAGCCCCACTTAAATATTTATTTTATTCTGTTTTTAGTATTTGTTGTATATAGCGGCAATAGAAATACATCATCTGTGAAAATTTCAACAGTCTAGCTATCACGGTTAATGAGATACAGCCTGGTGACAGACAGACAGACAGACAGACGGACCGCGAAGTCTCAGTAATAGGGTCCCGTTTTTACCCTTTGGGTACGGATCCCTAAAAGTATAGACGACTGGCCGCAAAGGAACAGCTACAAAAAATTATAAATTTTAACGACCATTATAATAATATAAGCTTATAGTCACCCACCTGGCCACAAAAATAACGACAATAAAAAACTATAAGTTTTTGTAAGCGACCAATTCACCCAGACAAGACAAGAAAAGGAACTAAATTTAAAACACAAAATCTGACACACAGATATAATTTTCAAAGCCTCCATAATGTGTCAAAATAGACTGGCTGCCTTGCACGAGGTGTATGCACAATATTTCATCCTTAAACAAACACTGGCAGTCTAGACTGTAGACTTTGAAATTACTTTCTAAATTTCTATTCGCGAAGTACGTGAGAATTTTTTAAAAGTAGGAAACAGTCATTTGTTTTCATGGATATTAACTTGGTAGGTAGCGAGTTACAGGTTTTGTTCTTGTTGAATTTTATATGAGGTGCCTATTGATAATGTGATTTCTTTCGCTTAGTAACGTTTTTTACTTAGAGAGTAAGAAGAGGATATATAAAGCTTACGAAGCAATTTACTTTGTTTTAGGGTTAAGATTAAAATTGATTATATCCTATACGAGGATTTTTTTTTTATTATTATTGTTAGGCTTGCGCTTGACCACTATCTCACCTGATGGTAAATGATGATGTGGTCTTCACCAAAGCAGAGCTCGATCGCCCATGTACTAATATAAGCTCTTTACTTGCTCTTTATTTGTTATTATTGTACTTTAAATAAAACGACGTGACTTTCTTTCACAAGGAAAAAGATGGAGAGTTTTATTTCATAGACAATAGCAGTACAAAATCTAGAACTATAGACAATTACTATTTGTTATTGACTAGTATCCTTTAGTCGATACATACAGAGTGTCATTATTTTAATACAATAATAACAGTTATGTAAACTAATATTATAAATGATTAAATTGTGTATATCGTTGTAAAAGGCAATATCTTCTGCTTATAGGGCTGCAGACATTGAGTCAATTTTTATTCTGCAAAAACGAGCCATCAAAGCGATATATAATCTTCGCCGGTGCGATTCTCTAACATCATGACGGTTCCTTGTCAATACATTTATGAAAACATCATGTACGTGAGAAAGAATTTACATCTTTTTAATAAAAACGGCGACAGACATAATTACGTTACTAGAAATAGGGACCAATTAGTTCAACCAGGTTTCAGACTGGCTAAAGTAGCCTCATCTTTCATGGGGTACTGTACAAAATGTTACAATAAAATTCCGCCCCACATTCTTGAACTGAATGAGACGAAGTTTAAAACTTTTTTTTTTTTTTTTTTTTTTTTTTTTTTTTATAATTTATAGGCTCGCGTTTGACCACTATCTCGCCTGATGTTAAGCGATGATGTGGTCTACGGTGAAGCACGCTTGCCTAGAAGAAACCTATTCACTCTTGACTTAAAGACCCCAAGGTTGTAGCTGTCAGGGAACAAAGACCCCGGAAGGGAGTTCCACTCCTTAGCTGTGCGCACAATGAAAGTATTAGCAAAACGCTTTGTGCGTATGGGAGGGATGTCCACCATATACCGATGGCGCATGGCCGTACGTCTTGTAGTCCGATGATGGAAAGGGCTAGGTGGAATCAAATTGTGCAGTTCCGTCGCACACTCCCCGAAGTTTAACCGATAAAAAACCGACAGGCTGGCAACTCGGCGACGATGTTCGAGGCTCTGGAGCTTTGAGGCGACCAGTGCATCGTTGCCAATAAGCCTTTTGGCCCGTCTGTCAATCGACTCAAGTGCATCAAGCAGGTATCTGGCAGATCCATCCCAGAGGCGAGAGCAGTACTCCATGCAAGATCGAACTTGCGCTTGATACAACTTAAGCAGCTGTTCCGGCGTGAAGTATCGTCTCACCTTCGCAAGGCCTATGTAGGCTGTATAAAACGCACCCTATGTAGGCTGGCATATTATAAGTTGGGGGATTACATCACTGATAAAAATGCTTGGCTCAATGCTAGTCCTGCTCCACAATCCACAACCACTAGGGCGCAAAAACAAGTGATATGCAGAACATTATTGTTTTGAGGTATTGTTGGACCTGCTTAAGACTGTATGAATATATTTGTATTGTATAAACTCAATTTCGTTAGTATTGTATAACTGCACTACTAGTACTATGTACCCAACTGTAAATCTGCCATTTACTGTACCTATGTGTCGTTCGTTGACTTGTGTGTGCCCTGGCTGTTGAGTGTATCATGCTCTCTCAAATGTCTCTCTGATGGTGGCGCGTGTGTTGGATCATCCGGTTCCCTTCATGATGGTTGAACTGGGTGGTGCCATTTTATGCGTCATGTTCGTGAACGGACGCCGTCAGTAGGGATTGGTCATAACTTAACTGCTTCGGATGTTAATGTTTTTACCCGACTGCCGAAGGAGGGTAATGAGTTTATCAGTCTATGTATGTATGTATGTATGTATGTATGTATGTATGTATGTATGTATGTATGTATGTTTGTTCCTATGTGGCGTTCCAGAGACCTAACGCGTTAGGCGATTTTGATGATTCATACGTCAATCGATTCGCCTTAACCTTGCGAGTGTCATAGGCTACATTAAAATTGGAAAATAGAAAAATGGCGTTAGTAAGCTTAATTTATTTTTTCTTCCAAACCCATCGTGTGGGGTATCAAAATAAAGGGTTTCAAGAGGTGATTTCAAAAATATATAACACTTATATATTTAAATGTACCTAATTTGATAAAATGTTAACTAATAAGTTATAAATAAAAAAGTTTATTAAAAAAATCAAAATACCCGACTGCTTAAAAAGCGAACTAAAAAGACGTAAACAAGAAGAAAATCATGCTGTGCAGTCGGAGGATACATCTGGTTTTGGTCAGCCAGCTCGCGAATATGTATCCTCCGACTGCACAGCACGATTTTCTTCTTGTTTACGTCTTTTTAGTTCGCTTTTTAAGCAGTCGGGTATTTTGATTTTTTTAATAAACTTTTTTTCTAGTATCTATTATATAATAATACTTTTAATACTTTATGCATGTAGGTGGTATAGTGTGTAGTGCTATTCTGGGTGTGTAGTGCATTGTCCTCACATGTATTAATTTAATAATGTTTGTACCTATGTTCCTAAATATTGTAAAAAAACATTTTTTTTTTAAAGAGTACGTATGGTGTTTCTTGTGCATTCTTTCTTTGTAACAAGCTACTTTCCGAAAGCACGGTAGAATCATTTTTCATGTAACGTTCAAAAGTGCCGCTTGGTGGCCTAGTTGAAATAAAATATCTTTGTCTCTGTCTTTGTCTTACAGATACGATTATAAAAATTATTTTATTTATAGAAAGCTGTATCTCTATCCATATATCTATATCTCTGAGTGAGCTGACTATCTATCCGGAAAACGCACGGTTCCTGATCAATATGGAACGTGACCGAAGCCGCGAATTTTTTAATTATAAATATTAACATAAAAGTGCTTAATCAAAAACAGAGAAAATTAGTATCGAATATGGAGTTTTTATTAAAACATCGTTGATGTTTGTCGACACTTAAATAATTATGAACAATAACAAACATATTAAAACGATACAAACAGACAAATTATTTCAACATCGTTGTATCTTTGTATATTTTATTTTTTATGTAAGAATACGCTCAGTAGAAAAGCCACCTAAGTCAACATTTTACGATGCCGAGTTTATTTGAAAATGAGTTCTAATTACGTTTGTTTACAGTTGAATTTCGTTATTTATGTTTTAAGAGTTACGTCATTATGTTGTATTGAGGGTTTTAATTATACACAAAGGGAAGGAAGAAAACATTGATTAAATTAATTAAAGTAATGGACAGTAAAGTGTTTATTGTTTGTTTTTATCACTAATTAAACCAGCTATATTATTATTTTTAATGGAAATTATACGTAACACCTTTTATTACACCGTTATTTATAAAAACAACTTTATAAAAATTATTAATAAGTAGCTACCGACCGCAGCGCCGCCCGAATGGGATTAGTACTTTTATATCTTTATAAATTATAGCCTATGAGTTATCCTGATGTATAAGCTATATTACGGTTAAGTTTAATCAAAATCCTTTCAGTAGTTTTAGCGTGACAGAATGACAAACATCCACCTATTCATCCATCCTAATAGTAGTAGGAGAGCAAAGGATGTATCAAGTTTAAAATTCTTTTCACACCACCTGCTCCACAATGCCCAATTATATATCATGCAATCTCAACGTAGAGTAAAGCATTACCTCTTAAGGGAGGTAAAGTTGTATGAAACACCCAAAGGAGTACAGTGATTTGAATTTGGAATGTCAAAACTATAGAGCTCGTCGTTACGCCCCGGGTTCAATATTATGCCACCCGTGACGAAAGACACTGCATTATCCCCGTGGTGCATAATCTACTACTACCATTATAAACTTCAAAATAATGCGTAGGACAGTTTGAGCTTCCCATTCGTGCTCAAAATGTCACAAAAACTTTACTAATACCAATAATAGTTATCTACATATTTTATGTTTATCGGGTACAAAGAAGGTTATGAAAAAACCATTCCCTATCAGCTGTACGTCATCCCTCAGTAATTTGGGTCAAGCGAAAGGAAACGGAGCTATTAGGTACCCGTCCACAAGTTATTACCTACCCGTCCGCGTAAGACGAAGGGCGTGCTGTCACTTTGCACAAGTGAATATGAAAGAGACAAAGATGGCGGATTATTGTGTGGCAGAAATCTAAAATTGGAAATAAGTTTTAGGTGAATCTGTCTATATCAATTTGTAACATGTCTGTAAACGTCAAAACGCTAAATGTACAATACAAGTATTCCGAGGAGAATTGACTAGAGCGGTACTCAATGGAAAAGGCTAGGGAAATGAAAATGTCTTGAAACGGTGAATCGGATATTTCAATAAAGTGAATATCTGTCGACGCTTGGAGGAGGCCTATGTCCAGCAGTGGACGTCTTTCGGCTGATATGATGATGATGAATATCTCGTGGTGCCTCTTTATTTTATTTTGTTTTAGAATATAAACTTCTAGGTTATTCCTGAAGAGCTAGAGAGCAGTGGTGGCAAAATAACGAGGGCATGGTGACACCTACTAACCCGCACTGGGCCCGCGAGGTGGATTACGGCCCACGAGAGGAGGCTTCTGTCCCAGCTCAGTAGAAACATATTGTGCTAATTATGCTAGATTTTTACCCATTAAATTCCTGCATTTATTCGTGATAAAAATTATTCTATTGCCGATATTGTAACTTTTTTTTATCAGTAAAAGTGGTTTTATCAACCCTCTATACAATTATACAAATTCGTATCAAGTTTATCTCCTTATTTATTCCCCGTATCATGAAACAATCCAACATGAAAGTATTGACTCAGCGTTTCCTGATCCGTCCCTCATCGCCCGCAGTCAAAGGGAACACATAAAATGTTTGCGCAGTAAAACAAACGAATACTGTAGAAAAGATAGCGGGGAATGTTGCGCGTTATGATGATGATGAAGGAAAGATCGATGGAAAGAGATGGCTTAGTAATAGTGTTAATTTATGAGTAAACAGAGGAACATGGAATATGAATAGAATAGAATGCTTTAGTCTTAAGCAAAACATATACCTATGATCTCACCCTTAACTCATGTAACACCTTTGCATACCGAGTTTTATACAGTAAAATAAATAAATACATAAAGAAAATTTATTCGAAATAGACATAACACAACAACAACAATCATAACAACAGAGGAGAATAGTAAAAAAAAATAATGTGTGTGTGTACCAGACTACACAGGTAAGAAGTGAAACTTCTTTACGACATATCATTTTTCTACTATTTGCAACTTCACGAAAATGGGGTAGATAAGGCTTAAGCCTTAAGAAAAACATTTTTTTTCCGTATTAAATTAAAGCTATTTTATTATTATAGACATGCATACAATTAATGAGTAATTTATTTTATCATTGTTCATACTATAATATCATTGCTATTTTTGTATTTCATCAATAATGATAGCATCATTATTACTATTGTTGTAAAAAAAAAAAAAAAAAGAATGTAAATTAAAAAATAAATAAAAAAATATATAAATAAAAAAAATAAAAAAATTGCGCAGGCCGTTTCCATACCGAAAGGGTTACTAACTCAGCATTTGCTGGGCGTCAGACTCCCAGCGCTCATTTTTAATTGGCACCCCGCTAGTGACACACGGACGTGGGTTATTATAATATATTCTAAATAGAGACGTTTAATATAACATCACGCCCCATATCCTCTGTATTCCCCGGAGGGTAAGGCAGAAGTGCACCTAGTACTCATTTCACCAGTTTTGTTTAAGTCCCATGTAATAGGGGTGAGCCTACTGCCATCAACCGGGTACAAATCCGGACTCCGGGCTGCTACTGAAAAATTCCTGATAGAAAAATCCAATAACACTTTGAACACTTTAGCCGTGCATTGAACCCAGAACTCATACTCAGGAGTAGCGGTTGCGACCACTATACCATCGAGGCAGGCTTAATTTCAAAGCAGTACTGAGTAGCACTTCTAGCATTCATATTACCCCATTATAAGCTAGTTATTGTATTCCACAAGCGATATACAACAAACACACATTTTTTTTATTTATTTTTTTATTTACCCCTTTGCGATAATAAAGTTATAAAACGTATGATTTTGATAAGTGCATATTGTATTCTTGCAAAGGAAAACCATTGAGGTGCAGCCTACCTCAATTACACCTTGAGTCGGACAGGCAAAGCATTTAAAATAGAGTTTCGGTAGAAGACGAGGCTGCTAATACTAATTCTGTTACAACAGATATAAAGAACGTACGACACTACGTACAATCAAGAGTCTACGATCCACGACTAGTTTAATCTATACTTTAGACTCTATACTATAGATATTCTAAATCTTGGACCATTGAATTTCATCTATAACAAAATTAAGGCACTTCAGGCTTGCAAGACTGTGACTAAACGTTTGACTGTTATCTATATATCTCTCCACAATATCTAACTCAATAATTATTGCCTAACAATCCAGGCGAATAGTCAAACTATCCCACAACTACCCTCAAACCAACACAATACAGCAGAGTACAGACTAGTTTGATATGAAACGTGCAAATTACAGCGAGTGGAAAATTGCAGCAGTTGAACTGTGCCGTGAGCGTGAGGAACTCAAATAAAAACGGCGAGCGATGCCTTTGTGTGGCGGCGCAAGTTGGTAGAGGTTATGAGTATACAAATGGAGGTATTGTGTGGTATATGTGTATTTAGTTTTTACATGCAAAATGCAAGAAGTTTCAAAGAAGGAGGGTTTTAGTCTCATCATGATTATTATTCTGAAGTTTTGTGTAACACAAGCTTTTGACTGTGTGTTTTGTTTGTGTGCTATATATAACCTGCTTTTTATTTTTAATAATGCACTAGTTCCTGTAGAATACACCACGGAAGTGAAGCCACGGGCGATTTTATCGGAAAATAACCAGTGGACTTTTATTTTCAAAAGAGTACTATAAAAATAGGATTTTATGGTTTTATCACATACTTAGATACCCGTTAAAAATATCTTCAACTGTTTCCGACAGATTGAACATGTGTGTCGCCCGTTAAACTGAGAATCCTGTTGTTTATCATCTTTATGTGTACGTCACCGATATACTTTTATATCGGTGACGTACACATATTGTTTACGACGTCATAAAATAAAATCATCGGTCTGTTTATAAATATTGAAGCTGTTTATTCGGTAAATATTTAAGGGCACGCGGATTGTCCAGACATGGTGTTTCAGTTTATCGTTGTTATCTGGACAGAGAATAATGGTAAAAGCTGTAATAAAATATTATAATGAGGACATAACACAAGTAATTATTCAGTTGTAGGAAAAAGAATGCTGTCTCTAGCTTAAATATTAAGGCATACTTTTGATGGCGAATGTTATTGCGAAATAATTGGACTAATTGTAAAACGCGTCGTCAGTTCGTCAGTTGTGATTGGTTGAGTAAGCCGCAATTCAATTCAGCGGCCAATAACTTGACTTGCGGTTAATTTGTAACATGACGATATTTCTCTTATTATTTATGGAATTTGTATCAATGTTTGATCTTATTTAATTTGCCTAATGACTTTTGATTCTTTTGAAGTAAAACAGATTGACACTTTTTACCCGACTAAGGCGAATCCAAAAATAGGGCTATGATTAACAATTACAGTATCCCAAAATTCACTTAACACAAAACCTTGGGCTTATTCTAAACAAAGACCAACAGACTTCAACAACAAAAAAAACTCGTTATATACCCGTATTAAAGAGTTTTTAATCGTTCGTGTCGGGTGCGGGAGCGGCAGGAATCCGGTCCGATTCCCAACTATGTTCATTACGTACAGGAATGTATCGGCCGACGCTTTTTATGCCGGAGAGAAGAATGTGGGGATTAAACGGTTAAATAACTTTGAATATTAATTACGGAATCCGGTGCGGCAATTGAGAGGTTTTTTGTATGATTTCTGAGGAATTTGTTTGTGCGAAAATGGGTTTTGTCGATAATGTTTTGTCAGATTGAGTCGAGTGATGATACTTACTTGACTACGTTCTACCCATTATTTGGGTAGTGCTAGTCCCAAAACTCACTCACTTCTCTATAGCATAAGCTTTTAACACGAGAGAATCAAGTTAAATACAATTATCTCCTATTCCTGGTAGATGAAAAAAAGAGATGTAAAACCTTTGCTAGAAATCAGTACGCAGATATTTTTATACGACCTGGTTACTTCTTGAAATACCACAGACACATCTGTGGACCTTTCCGAAAGTCCCTTACTCAGCAACTAAACATTACTGTTCTAGGTACCCTAAGTGATTTAGGTAAACGTTGAAATTACAGCTGATGTAAAGGATGAAATAAAATACTGTGCCTACTGTTACTAATGATAATATTAATGGCAGTTTATTATTGTACATCTTAGTAATACTTACTTACGCCATGGTCATCCAGACGCTTTAAACATTAGCGTAGGTAGGGAATGCGGCCACTTAACCAACGCGGCAGTAAAAAAAAGAATCTTACTTCTTACTAATATTATAAATGCGAAAGTTTGGTTGGATGTATGTATGTTTATTACTCAATCACGGATACTCGGATCTGTATGAATTTTTGCACAGATATAGATTATAGTCTGGAATAGCACATAGACTTTTCTTATCCCGGTATAATGTTCCCTTGGGATAAGAAAACAATTTTCACGCAGGCGAAGCCGTTTGCAGAAGCTAGTATCTTATAAGCTAAAAAATCGTTTCCTTGATGTTTAAGTTAAGCTTCAAAAAACACGACTCCTATCAGAATTTCAGCTCAGCTACTAGATCAAGTTCGCAGCTAGTGAGCGCATACTTGTGACGTCATCGTCTGTGCTCCACTACCGACCGGCGCATAGTTATGTGAGACGGTTACTTTAAAGAGCTATGCTGGGATCTATTGAGGAAGGAGGTGCTTGCTTGAATAGGTTTTATGTTAACCTCCTCTAGGTTTAAGCAGAAAGGTCGAGTAAATCAATCTGAGGATTTTATTTATTTAAACTTCGTGTATAATGGTATAAAGGTAGACTTTATCGTATTGGTTTTCAGGCTAGCTCGAGAATTAAATTGCAAGATGTAATTCATAATTTAATTGCGCCAAGCGGCTTCATGTATTTTTAAGTTATAATATTGTATTTTCTCTGCAAGTGATTGTGTACATCTTTTGAGAAAATAAATGTCTAAAACCGTAATTTATTAATCCAATCAGACAAAAATATTACAGATCTATAACATACAATTGTTAGCAAGAACAGCTTAATTATTATGTTTGTGTTTCAGAACTAAGATTGACTAAGATGTCTGGGTGAGGTTCCAAATCCACAACAATGAGAAAGACGGTCATTTGATAAACAAATAACTACAAAAAGCACAGAGCTATGAATGAGGAAGTAGTTAAGAGAAAATTTAAGAGCTATGGTTGTGGTGGTGGTGTGGAGCATTTATGAATAATATTAATATTTGTTTGCCAATTATTTAATGGCGAAATGTGTCATCGCGCTAACATTTTATATCTGTACCATTTACCAACATGTTTTTTACCGCATTTAATGCAAATAGCAATGCAAAAGCATTTGACTTTGAAAAGTAATTTTCAGACCGATTAAACTCAAAAATATATTTAAATACGTTTTCATACTTGCGTAATAAACTCAGTAATTTAAATACGGAGCACAAACAAAGCGTTTGTTTTTCTTTCACAACACTGTATAAATTAAAATAATTTAGTTTGTATAATATTAGTTACGCATGTGTCTAAGCACTCGAAACTTTGGCTCACCTCTAAACTGCCTCTAAATTACTTTTCTATTGTTTTAGTAATTTCTGTGGTAGGTGTTTACCTGGAACAAATTAAAAATACACATTAATTTACAAAACGTAACGTAACATCACGCGTTTATTCCCCGAGGGGTTAAACAGAGGTGTTCTATGTAAGTATTGGCGAAATATTGAGTGTATACACATAATATAGTACACACACATCCCGCCAGCTATGTTTAATTCCTATGTAAAAGGGGCAAGCCTATTGCCATAATGGGCTCAAATTGAGATCTTACAATGGAAAAACCCCATAACGCTTTGCCCGACTTGAGAATCAAACCCAAAACCTCATGTTCAGCAGTAGCACTAGTTACCACTACAACAACAAGACAGTGGTAGTTAATTTACATACAAAAAAAAAAAAAAATGAGATCGGCCTTGTGTGTAACATCATCATCATCATATCAGCCGAAAGACGTCCACAGCTGGACATAGGCCTCCCCCAAGCGTCGCCACATTGACCGGTCCCGTGCGTCCCGCAACCAGCGGACAACATAACATGACATAAATATTCATTTCTCTTCCACAAAGGTATCTCATAAACTATGATACATAATTAGGTAAATCCTTTGTGGGAGACTGTATAGGTACTAGGAGATCCTGCCGCACAGATAACCGGGCACCCCCTACAAAACTGTGATTATTGGTCGATTTAATTACAAATATAACCTTTGATTAACAAATTAACTAATTTTATCTTTGGTAAAAACTAATTAAATTATTATCACATCACACACACACATCATTGGCCTATTAATGTTCCCCCTGCTGGAACACAGGCCTCCTCTCTGTGAGAGGGGATGGGCCGTAATCCACCACGCGGGCTCAGTGCTGGTTAGTGGATGTCACATGTCTTCGAATAAAAAAATATACATATACAAAATACAAATATAAATTATTATACATATCATTATTATTAATTAAACATTGAAATTCAAATCTAGTCGTTGTTTAAAAGATAAATTAAATTATTTTATATTTTATTATTATTCATTAAAATTTTAAATTACCTAATTTAAATTGTTATGAGGTGTGGTTGACGTTATGGCGTGGTGTAGAAGTAGTGTGGTGTGGAAGTTTAACCACAAGGTATTGTAAAATGAAATAAATTACGCTGGACAACGTAGCACTCGTGCTACGCCGTAGCCACATTGCTACGCCGTAGCCAAATTGCTACGAGCTGATAAATAATAAAGAAATAGCGTAACTATGCTTTGTTACTCGTATATTGTGTGACGGTTTGGTCGACAAATTATTCACTCGCTTTTGTCAGCGGTTTTAGTGAAAGTATAAACTTATTCCACGGAACATACCAATAACATCAAGGAATTTTGAAATCATGAATGGACGAAGTCAAAGTAGGTCTCATTGTCACAGAACTTTTCAGTTAGTGAAGTCATCAATGATATTGGAATAGTTTACTTCCACAAGCAAGTCATGTAAAAGGTTATCTAGTATACTTTTACTAGGGGCTGGAAAAAAGGGGGCAGAAGTCAAAAGTTTTTCGATATCCATTTCAATACGATATCATACTCACACGGCAGAGGTGTTTATAGCTAGTGTATTATTGGTAGTAAATTCAGATTCCGGCCTGCTACTGAAAATTTATTAGGTATTTCCTGATAAAAAAATTCTTTATTAAAGCTTTAACTGACCCGGTATAAACCTAAGATGCAAAACTTAGCAGTGTACATTTAAACCACTAGGTTGGTCCTGCAGAAAACTCTACTTTAAACTGAAATATACAGATTTTCAAGTTACACACAAAGAAGAATGACCTAAAAACTTAAACGTCGTACTAATTAGAGTAATTAGCAATATTCATACGAACCGTTTCAAGAGAACTGGGTTAACAAGCTAACCCTACATATAAACTTAACCTCAAAAGTGTACACCTGTACCCCAAGTAACTACTTGGGTTACAAATGTAGGGTACATTTGACGTTTGTAACTAGTTAATTATAACTAGTTGTAACGGTGGGACAAACGTCAAAGGGCTACGTTTGTACCCCAGTTAACGCGTTATAACTATAGTTATAACGATATACCGTTGTATATACCGGTGCATAACGGTGCATAGTTTGTGAAGTGCTGTTAGGTACGTGAGCTATGTGTGAGCGAGCTACGAGTATGTGATAAGGTAAGTTTAAAGTTAGGCTTGAGTTAGTGCTGTGACCTGTTGTAGAAGGTGTTAAGTTGAAGTATTTCCAAGTGCCCGTAGTTACTTGTTTTGTTGTTTGTTACTTTAAAAGTCATTTTACTCGTGAGAAATCATTTAATTTTAAAATATTTGCTTTATCCACAGCTTAGATGGTCAGTCCTACAGGAATCGCGTCAATCAGTTTTTGAAATACCTACAGATAAAAAGCGACAGTGTAGAGTGTACCTTTTACAAAAATATAATCACAAAATATATGTTCTTTGTTATATTATAAACCTATTTAGTTGAGATTTCTTCAAATAAAGTTAACGTCTAAAAACGTAAAACTTCAAGGCAAATAGCGTACAATAATGTTTATATGTTCCGTCCTCTCAAACATTACGCTATTACTGACTCCCTTTTCTTTCATGCCAGTCATTACACAATTACACAATCCATACCATCCACCTTATTTTAGTTCCTTCTCCATCCATCCACATTTATTCATAGATCCAACTATTCTTTATTTTCATGTTCTTGAACCATCAAACTACACAACACGTACATTTTCAACTAACTTTATCTCCTGGATTTATTTACGAATCCTCCCCATATCTTCGTGAACTTACTACCCTCATCATATTCCTTGCGATCTATATTCTATCCACCTTTTAACAATAAAACGCTAACAAACGCTAGTACACAGTAAGTAGACAGGAACCCTTTAACTTGTGCGAGATATTACGTGAAATCATACTCAAATACGTAAAAGTGTGAGTCGGATTTGCGCTAAGGATGCTATATTTTGAATAGTTTGTGGGATGTGGTTTCTATTATTTTGAAATGTTATCATTGTAATAATAATCGTGATCTTTTGCCAGACCCGTTCATGTATTTATAAAACAACAAAGATACAGTTTACCATACAAAACAATCTCGAAATTATTTTGATGTTCTTGACCTTATTGGTGATGTTCTTCAGGGCGGCGGTGCGCACTACTCTGTATGTAAGGCTAGGTGCGCACTACTCTTAAATGCCGGGTAAGAGTATGTGTATGAGTAGATGTTCGTATGTTCATACGAACGTGACTGAAGCAAAAGTAGTAGTAAGGATCATAGTAGGTGGCGTTTTGTAGTTTCTGTTGGGATCGGCATTACACTTTACATACAGGAAGCGACTAACTATCTGACCTCCACAACCCAGTAACTGGGTAATACAATACCCCTTCGGCAAGAGTTTTTTAGTACGGAACCTTATCAAAAATAAAACAAACTTCCCTTATCGTACCTAGAGATTGACTACCGTAGTGAAATACATAGCTGTCAGCATTCGCTCTTGGGTATATCGCTTGCTTTACTATACATTGCTTTATTTTTATGGCGTGGGGTAAATGGAAATTGTTGTTTACGTGACGTGGATATCGTATGTATCTGAAGATTAAAATTGTGTTGTTGTCCTTGTTAGCGAGAAAACTTCTTAGGGTTGGATTGTGAATTGCGATTTTGGAGTTAAACCCCACTTCATTTCTAAAAATTCAGTTTAACATGTTTTCAGGCCAGAGTAGAGTTTTACAAATATTAAATTTAAAATTCTTAATTTAGAAATGGGGGTTTAGTCCTTTTTTAGGTCACAATACTGTGTTTTGAACTATTAATTCTTTAATGTGCACAAAATATAATTTGATAACATAATGTGAAATTAAAGCTTACGTGCAAAGGCGAGCAAAACTCAGAGTAGAAAGTTGCAGAATTAAAATAGGTAATGTGGTAATCGATTTTTGATTGCTGAATTAAGCTAAATACTTTTTCATAAAATATTTTAAAAACCCCATGACAATGACTACTCTCATGGAGCATGTAGTATGGCGAAGGTTTACTACAAAAAAAATCCAAACAAAGAGCCAATACCATCAGATGGCAATTTTGCTGAAAAGAAAACAAACATAATGAACCAGCAGCAGTCGAACGATCGTTAAGTTAATTGCAAATAATTACGGGCGCCATATTGCCTGTCCATAATTCATGAGCGACGACTCTGTACGTATCAGCTGTACGTGGACGCGATTAACTTGATGATTATTTTCTGTTGAGCAATATTTATTTATTCATTAATTTGTTTTTTTTTTGTTTTTAGCCTATCTTTCGCCAAGGACTGCACCCGCGTTAGATAGTTAAAGTCGGCAATTATCTCAAGTGAACGTACTCCCGGCATATAAAATATCCTATGTATCCTATGTCCAAATCCAGGACAAGGTCTACCTGTGTGCCAAGTTTCATCTTAATCCGTTAAACCGTGAAAGGTAACAACTCTTTTTCTTGCGAATACTTCAACCCTTAATATGGTAACTTAAGTCAAAAAGGCTTTTAAAAGCATTTGAAAATGGTAGAGAATATTTACCCAGTTTTATTTTTGTTCTTTTGTATCGTAAAAATTAAATAAAAAAGTGACTTTTTGGTAACGGAAACGATCACCCAAATTATACCCAGTCCCAAATTATTATTAAAATGCGCTGTCGAAATGTCAAGTTATTTTAGAACGACAAAACATTGGTTAAAAAAAAGCCTATCAACGGCTGTCACGTTGACAGAATTTCACGCTGTCTCAGTCTCAGGACTACAAGCATCGTTTATGTTGTTGAATTGTACCCAATATTCGTGACTTAGAATAAGCGAAGCTAAAACTGTACAATTGAATATCCAACAACCAAGTGTGTTAAAATTTATACCCAAAGTACATTCTCACTCTCTGGTCAAAGTGAAATACGTTCCCGGTGTTAGTATTTCTGGAATCTAGTAACAATGAAAGTGTGACCGCAAACTCGCTCCATGGTAGACACGTACAATAAACGAGCATTACGCTGAGCGTTACGTTGAGCCCAACGACTCCACAGCTATGTGTCCGCACATTCCGTTCTAACCAAACGTTCTGTTACGTCGAAATACTTGTATATTATGTATAGTGTTATGTTAATAGAAAAAGAGAACCAGGGCGTTTCTCCCTCTCACAGAGAGATGGCATTATTTCCCAGCAGTGCGACATTGGGATACGTAGACAATAATACTAATCAGGTTTGTGAAATACTCTTCTAGTGTTGACAAGTTGTGAAAAATCTTTATTTTATGTTGCTCTCAATGTTCTTAGCGTTGTATTGACTTTTTTTTAATCATTAACAGTCTCAAGTGTTCTTAATTTGTTTTCCAGCCACGAATCATTACTGTGGGCATTTTCATATATATTTTTTTAATCAGCCTAATTTGCCAATGCCATTTCATCAATTTAATATACAAAAATCGGAGCTAAATATCTAATCCAATCTATCTAATCTAAGCTACGCACATGCAGATGCATGTGCGTAGCTTAGCCGTGCGCTGCTATGTACAAACATGCTGTTATGATGCCCATTACGACAAGTTTAAAAGCTTTACATGTATCCAGCCAATCTACTAGACTCGAAATGTTTGATGATCGACAACCAAACGTTAGCATATCGTAGATCTCTTCTAAACCACCCATAGACAAGTTACAAAGCCCTAGAGGCAGAGAGGGTTGGTAATTAGACGATGCGTCGGAATAACTCGATGGGCGCCGACAACCGCGCCGAATAAATTGGGCGCAGAGCCGATAGTCACGACGACAACCGACGCCGGCCTACATGCTGGTACAAGTTACTGGAGACAGCATTGTGGAATGTAGTTAATATTTTTAAATCGATACAGAAGATATAGTCAATTTATGCTGGTAAATACAGTTAAGTCTTTAATTTCAATATTTTTTATAAAAAGACGCAGTTTTAAAATAAGTTAATTTGGAAGGCATTTATGACTAATTTAGGGCGGAATCAATTATATACACATACCTTAATAAATACCTTATACCTTAATTGGGAAAAAGGCTAGGCAGACAGACCTTAATAAATACATACACCTTAGTAAAACTATTAAAGCCAAAAGGCGAGAGTACCTGCTCTTTAAATCAGTCAAAACTTTCGACGTTCTTATAATATTTTGTGATGTTATTGTCTTGAGATGATGAAACTTTTATTTTATAGTATATCGGCTCACGCTTGACCACTATCGCACCTGATGGTAAGCGATAATGAATTGATACCTAAGAGGATATAATTGCAAAGTCGAATAAAATAATTCTAAAAATAGTCACACAGGGGGTTTCCTACCAGTGTTTCAAAGTGAAACATTGAAAAGTCTTGTAAAATATTCCCTTGACGACAATCTACCGCAACCTCTTATCCCATAGACCCCACAAGCCGCCTCAAACAGGAGCACCACTCGGACAAACAATTATTGGATAATCGAATTCCGCCCATCGACTGCCAAGCCTTATGGTGTAGACTGTAAAGCCTGGAACACAGCTGAACACACATGGATACGAGGCAACATGGGGTGATCACTTGTGTGGGTAACTATATGGGATGGCACATGTAAGGTAATGTGTGCATTGATTGAGTTTTATGAGTCTAGTTGAATCATTAAAAAATACAAATTATAATTTGAATTTTTTGGCTGAGGCTCGTATAATTACATAATGTGCTTTGGATGAGTTTATACCTAAATAATATCTGTTTTGAATTAAGTTTTAATTTATTATACCGTAGAAATGACAGACGAAAGATTTCTTTAAAAAAGTTAAAATAGATTACCAAACAGATGGTCTGTTCCAGCACGATTGAAGATATATGTTTTAGTATAGATTTGCTTTATAAAAAACAACTCGATATCGAATTTTAGACCAACTGGTTAATTAATAACAACCAGCCAAAAAAAATGTTACCAGATCTGTTTTTCAATAACTTTCAAGGCGTCATAAAAGGGCAAAACATGCATATTCTATTTCAAAAAGTGGGTCCCGATAGGTACCTACATACGCATATAGATTGACAAATTGAAAAGGTTGTAAGGTAAAAATAAATGGCTCTCGTTAGCCATGGGTTGGCAATGTGTCTTCTATACGCTTTGCAAACTTTCCAAAGTAATACCCCTAAATGATGGGTGGGGACACCTCAGAGCATATGTTGACACCTATATTTTATGCCTATATATGTATTATGAGGGAGAAATCTTTCAGGGAGGGTGTGCAGAATGTTTTATAAAGAATTTGGTACGTGAAAGCGACGGATTTGAAAGATTTTGTAACTTATTAGTTGCGAAATTACGTTGGGATTTGATTAATATGTTGAGCAAGGCATGAATCTTTTTAGTCAAACGTCGTTCACTGCTGGACAAAGGTATCGCCCAAAGCGCCACCACATTTACCGATCCAATGCTACATCTGTTCTTCTTCGTGTAAATTGTTTG
Organism: Anorthoa munda; assembly: GCA_945859665.1. Lineage (NCBI taxonomy): Eukaryota > Metazoa > Arthropoda > Insecta > Lepidoptera > Noctuidae > Anorthoa > Anorthoa munda. The sequence goes on along the minus strand of OX243896.1, from coordinate 674,854 downwards.
TGACAATAGATGGCGGACCAGGGGAGGGATTCTAGACTGTCTGGGTCGCGGATAAATTTGAAAGAGAGTTACCGCGGCCCTGGCTCAAGTTACTGAGGAAACTCGGGCGGGTTTTAGTCAGTAAAAGTCTGACACACCCTCCCGCTTCACCTAGAGTGGGACAAGTCATTGGATGGTTTCCTAAACTAAAAAAAAAAACAAAGGTGAGGGATCCTAACTAAATCAAATCAAATCAAATATTTATTTGCTAGAAATACATTGTTCAGAAGGGAAGATATTAAAGCCTAAAAGTAATTGTATTCTGTCTGCAAGCAAGCGTGCAAATTATTTATAATAGAAATTGTAAGACATTAAGTAAATATAAATATTCATGTTTGTTAACAACAGCCTAACAAGAACAATGAAAATAAATATCAATCGTGAGCGATGTTCATTTATTTCTCAGTCATTTGCTGATCATAAGACGAGAGTTCTGACAAACCCCACAAAAATGCCCCATATCACCAAAAACTTGGCTCAAATCCCATAACCTCTAGATTGACGTCATTACTCACCAACAGACTGACCCGGCCAAGAATGATGTTCCCCATAATTGTAATCTATGAATCATAGTGGCCGCAACCTGGTCGGCAATCTGATAGAGAGATTCGTGTTAACTTCGCATAAATACTCGGACTGGCGTTTATACCGTGTCTACAAGAATACATAGTCTGTTGTTGATGGTTAAGGCTTGGTCTGAGCAGGTCTGACTGAAGTGAAAGTTCAGTAACGTCTTTATGTTTCTGCTGTGAGCTTGTAAAGGCGCTTAGATTATGTTTTGGTGAGATGATAGAATTAAAATTGTCGAAATAAAGCCCTGACCATAACTACTAGTACATATGATTTAAATATACAGTAAAACAATCTGCATACTCTTTTCCTAAACGGATGCAGCTACAAGTAAATACCAGACTTAAACAGTATTTGGCAAATGTGAACATGGGTAGTATTTATGTAATAGTGTACCTAACACCTCTGGCTGACCTTTCAGGGAATACAGACTTGATAATATGTAAAAAAAAATAGTTTGTCCATATACCCAAAACACATTTATAACAATTCCTAATGTCCCAAACTACTTCAAAAACGATAAAACAAAACACTTGCCGATCTTCACGAAGGTACGTCTTTCCTCTCGACAACTCTTAGTTTTATTTATCGCTAACCTCGGACAGACGCGCCAACTCGTCGCGATATATTTCCTCCGGAGACCGTATATTGTCTCGGTTTACGGAGACGGTCAATTTATCTGCTGGATATTTCTTGCTGGAATCTTACCGCAAGGGTCTGTGTGAAGTTGCAAGTTGTGTGTGAGAAAAATGGTGTTTTATTTTTTTACTCGACTATGGTGCTGTCAAAGAAGAGGTTATGCATTCTCAAAAGTATTTTTATCTAACCACTAGCATGTGCCAGCGGCTTCGCCCGCGTGAATGTCGAAAATTATCCCGAGGAAACATATACCCGGGCAAAACCTATCCTATGTGCTATTCCAGATATATCCTTTGAGCGTGAAAAAGTAACAAAGATACAAACACACACACTCTCAAACTTTCGCCGTGTGTGATCATTGCCTAACTACTAGACGAGAGTAGTAAAATGCGAGCCAAAAGTCATAAAAATAACTGTCTTAAAAATATTTAATTAAAAATGTGGAATCGCAAATAACAATATATATGTTTTAAAATTAGATACGTTGAAAGCTATCAAGGATACGTAAAATAAATAATTGGTTTAAGTACCCTACATGAGATAGGATTGATTGAAGACTTGATAGTGCCGTATATAATTTATTCAAATATTCATTTATTAATTAAAACTTTATTCGCAAGTTAAAACACTAAACAAAGGCGGGCTTAATACCTTCGACCTTAAAGTATGAGACTGAACACACATACTTATTATGTGAATGTCAATTACAACATATAATTTCACATTCCAAAACAGACAAGCAATATATTAACATAATAACACATAAGATTTATCCCCAATCTACATACTCACATAACAATCTAACAACAAACTTCGTCACGCACATCTCGTGTAATAAATCAATAGTATCACTGTATCACCCAGATCCGAGGCGAGCTGCCACAGGGGAACTAATTATTGAACAAAGACGCCTCGCAATTGCCAGTTAATCAAATGAGCGAGCACTCTGTTTTGCAGTCTGTGGCCTGTGGAGTGTACGGCTTTTGTGTGTGGTATTGAAATTAGGAAGGGAATTTTCGTGTATTCAGAATAATTTATTTGCAAATTTTGCAATTATTTTGCAAAATTTACGAGCTGGCTGACCAAAACTAGATGTATCCTCCGACTGCACAGCATGATTTTATTCTTGTTTACGTCTTTTTTGTTCGCTTCTTAAGCAGTCGGGGTTTTGATTTTTTGCATTAACTTTTTTTATTTATAACTTTAAATAATTTTTTTTTTCGAAAATGTTACAAATAAATATATAAGTGTTCAAATTTTTTTAAATCATCTCTTAAAACCTTTTATTCTGATACCCTACACGAGGGGTTGGAAAGAAAAAAAAATTGGTTTGTTGAACCAACTTTTTTTTTGTAATAAATGGAAAGATCATATATAAGTTTTCATACAAAACAATTTTTAGTTTTTTTTTTTTCATTGTAATTACAAAGTAAAATCCAATCGAAAATATTTTTTTGAATCCAGTACCGAAAACACCCCGACAGTTTTCCGAACAAAGCCGAGCCCGTGTGACGTCACAACGTTCATTTCTACTCATTGTGGCACATAGCTTATACTGTGTTTTGACTTATAACCAATTCCATCTTGTTATTATCGTCAATATATTGATGAATATCGAATACATTGATCATAAATATCGAACCTTAAAAGTTATCGTGCTTGCTTCGCATCATTATGTACGAATATTACAAATATCTCCCCATTATTGTGTGATTCGCGCAATACCCAACCTAGCAAACTGTACTAAAGTTTTGAGAAATGTTCTATGTCTAACTAGATTCCAATTAAAATATGTTAATTATGTTGTTATCTTGTTCTAATTTAGTATTAGATTCTGATTAATTTCTTAATTTGATCATTAAAGATTGAGAAAAGTAAATTTTTAAGGGAACTTTCGAGCAAAGTTGACATTTTTGTATAATTACGTAACTTGAAAACATGATTTTTTGTTTATGGAGATATATTCATTATTTTAATTTTAAATGACGGATATAGGCGTAAAACTAATATTTCTGTTTGAATTGTGAAAATCGGTCGACGCATTTAAGAGATATTTGAAAATGTACCGAATTAATATTTTCACGTTTTTGTTCTACAAAGTTTTTTAGTGTTTGTAATTATATTATATAGATATTTGTGTTTAATATTATAAAGGGATATGCAAATAATTAAAAATACCGAAAATTTTAAGGATGTTATGCAAAAAATAAATAAAAATAAAGGCTCCACAGATTTCGGGTTGTATAATATTTAGTGGTACCTATGAAGTTTTTTGATATCTAAAGTCGAAGTTGCGCGCCAATCGTGTTTGTTAGCTTTTTATTTTACACGAATATCACCTACCCATATGTAACAACAATTAAATTATGACAATTATGTTTCTAAATGTAATGTGTACAATGAACAACAATGACTAACACCGGTCGCGGTCCTCTATCACGTAATATTCATTACGACTACTTTACTTATGCTCAATTTTTCCAAATCGTCCATCAGATGGATATCTTTTCGAAATTTGCCTTTATGAATCCTTTATTACACATGTCTAAATAAAATTTGCTGTTATAAATAATATTTTTGCACTAATTTTCGGATATTTTTAGTCAATTTACTTGACACTGTACTATGGTGAAATTCCTTGAACGTTATGACGTCACCAACATGGCGACCAATCATGGCCCGTTCGTAGACAGGTGGTTCTTTTTAAAATTTTATCGATTTTCAATTGCTTATAATAAATTGAAAAAAAATATTTAAGAGATTTTTGCAACGACAATATAATTTATGATATGTAAAGTTTCAAAATAAATTTTAAAAATCGTATTTTTTTTTAAATTCAACAACCCAATTGGGCTCCCACAATATGGAGCCCAAAATCCGCCATTTTTCTATTTACTAATTTTAATGTAGCTGTGTGACACTCGCAAGGTTAAGACGAATCGATTGACGTGAAAATCATCTCTAGAACGCCACATAGGATAAAACATACATACATACATACATAGACTGATAAACACATTACCCCCCTTTGACAGTCGCGTAAAAAAAAGCTGACTTTTCTTCTCAAAATAGCTTACAAACAACGATACCCCACTCGATGGGATAGGGCAAAAAAATATTTTCAGGCCCCCCTTTATCTGTATGGGAGCCCCATACAGCTAAAAACATTGTCATCAAAGACTGGACTGATGGTGTTGGAATTGGTGGCTACAAAATTGCGAACCTTCGCAATGCTGATGACACAACATTGTTTGCTTTGCGACTCGTGCTGACCAAATGGAGGAACTCCTCCTTAGGATGGAGCGCGTGAGTCTTACATTTGGATTTAAATTAAAAAATTCAATCGGAGTCAGACCAAAATAAAGATAGTGGACCGTACCAACTTCAATTTGCCAGGTGTGACACAGATTGCCAACTGTGATGTAGTTCGGTCCTATATATATTTTGGCGCTATGATTGCAGGCAATGGCAGTTGCGTGAAGGAAGTGAAGCGGCAAATGGCGATGGCTAGAGGGGCAATGGACAAGTTAATTACGGTATGGAGCAATCGCAGTATAATCAAAGCCACTAAGACTCTAGAAATGTGGTGCTGGAGAAGATTGCTTGGTATTTCATGGACAGAATTCCGCACAAACGTCTCCATACTTCAAGAACTCGGCATCAAGCAGCGTCTATCTGTAACTCGTATACTGACATTTTTTCAACATGTCTTGAGGCGGAATAATGACTCCATTTAGCGCCTGGTGGTGCAAGGCAGAGTGGACCTTAACAGGCCACGCGGGAGGTCACCTATGAGGTGGACCGACCAAATCAATTCTGCGGTCCTGTAAATGAATGCTCTTAAGGTTTCATCTGACAGAGCCAAATGGAGAGATCGTGAGGCGAGTGACAAGAACACCAGCGATCGGAAAAGTTCATCATGAACGCGACCGATCTGTCGAGAGCGAAAAAAAGAAGAAGACCGCTTCATAGTTTCGATTAAATTGTGTTAATAATTAGGTTTTTTGTTTATCCCGGCTCCTAGACATATAAAGAACACAATATTGTTGCTTAAGGCCACAAATATGTATGGTTAATCAAAATAGCTTTTCCACGAGATAATATCTACTAATAATTTGCCTATATTTAATGTATATCAGATTTACCCAAATTGAATATTAGAAGGTCTTCTTTATTACTATGTCTTCTAATTAATTTAGTAGGTTAGCTAAAGTATGAAAATAATAACTCTTTATTAAACATATATTTGCTTCATCTTTGTCATAGAGAAACTAATTTGCTAACAAGGACGGAGCTCAATAGCGGGCTAATCAAATGAGCTTACACTCAGCTTGGCACTTTGTTGTCGTAAGTTATGTATAGAAAGTTTTTACATAGGTATAAGTACAAGTACATATGAGCCCTTTTACTTGTTTGGTTCATATCTTTACATACTGTCCATCCATAGTAATAATTTAAATGCGAAAGTAACTCTGTTTGCCTGTTTGTTTGTAAATTTTCACACCTATAAAGATAGATTGAGTCTTGACATAAGATATTCTTGATTCCGGCAGTATGCTTCCTTGATTAAATGTCTGACTTTAATGCGAGTAAAGCTGCTGGTGAAACCTAGTAACCTTATATCTTGGAGTTTTTAATCGATAAGAGAATAATGAATGAAGAGGGCCTTGAAACCTGTCATACCAACTATAGGCTATGGTTATATACACTCACGCAGGTTAGAATCTCGGTGTAACGAATGATTCTAGGAACCAAAAAAATGAAGAAGAACTAAATACCTATTAATGTTAAGTACAACGAGATTTTGCAGTACTTTCACAACTTAAAACGACATTATTCTATGTTTACATAATATATGTTTGACGTATGTCGACAATATCATGACTTCTATTTACATTTGCGTGAAAGGGTTACTTACAATTGAGCCCTCTATTTGCGATACATAAGTAGACCTTATTTACATATCAATGTGTTGAGTACACAATGTAACCTAAGCTTTATGTGGTAGGTACATCTTTATAATGTTACTTACTTGCGTAGTATAATGTAGCCACGTCAAAATTTACTTAACAAAATATCGGTTTACTGAATTGAAATCATCCATCTTAAACGAAGGCTTTTGTAACGTTTAGGCAATATCTCGCATAAAAAAGTAGCTAGTTCTCGTACATAAAAAATCATATTGAAGTCGCAAAGTCATTACAGCGACAGGTAATGTAAAAAAATATTGATAAATGTAAAATTTCAAAATTTAAAAACCCCCGATACATTTTTATTTCATGCTACATAATTTATCTAGTACATAGTAGACACGCTTCGATCGGCAATCTATTGTACACGTAATTATGATACATTATCTTGCGTAAAAACCCCGATTCAAACGATTTTATTCAAACATAGCTAAGAACACTTTCGACAAAATCACCTTTCAAACAAAAAATAATACTTGAGAGGTGTCAAGGGACACCCGGATGGAACTAAGTTTCCTATCGCAATATTGTTTATTTTTTTGTTTAACAATTTTAGGTATTTTTTTTACTTTCTTGTTTCTTTAATTTCTGCGCTTCTCAATGTTTTTTTCTTCTTTCTGCATTAGTTTTAGGTTTTTTAGCTTGTAATTGATCAGTCTAACTACATTCATCTGATCTATCTGCAGTTATGTTATTGTACCATTGTATTTTGTAATTTCTTTCTTTCACGATATTCTCTACATCTTTGTGCATTTGTTTTTAACCTTGATGTTATAGTTTGGATTAGTCGATGCTTTAGTTGATTCGCTATTGAAATAAAAAAATGCAAAAATATTGTACATTTACATACACACACACACACACATATATATATATCACCAACGGCACCATTAACTAATCCATCACTTACATCGATGTTTGTTGTGGTAAGGTAATACTTTCCTTTTACAAAAGTGATTTGGTAAGGTAATCCCCCAGTATCGATGACAGAATTTTGATGTAGTTGTAATCTAATAGAATCTTCTTGTTCTTGATTTTTAGATCCAGTTATTATATCCTTTGCTATTGAGATGACTTGCAAAGTTGTTGGTGTTGTTGTTGTTGTTGAGTTGTTGTTGTTGAGTTGTTGTTGTTGTTGTTGAGTTGTTGTTGTTGTTGTAGTTGTTGTTGAAAATAACGAAACGAAAATAACTGGCTTGCTTTCTATGAGAGAGAGAGAGAGAGAGAGAAAGACAGAGAAACACGCGCACGCCGCACGGCTTACAACTATACAACTATAGCAAAAAGTGTCGTTACAACTTTTGGTCTTAATTTTTTCCGTCTAGCCCCCTTTCGCAACGCGCGATAAGGAACTTCGTTCCAAAACTTCGTTCCAAAAACTAAATCAAAATCGGTTCACCCGTTTGGACGCTACGGTGCCACAGACAGAAACACATATACACAGATACACAGCAACACACCACAAACTTATAACACCCCTCTTTTTCCGTCGGGGGTTAAAAAGACCTAGAGGTTTTTTGACTGATTGACCCTAGAATAGGAAAAAAGTTCTTAAAATATGGGAATCTGACCGTCGACGGGGATTGATTCGATCTTCACCGGTGTCATAGGAACAATCAAATTATGGAAAACCACAAATTATTTGAATATTTTATATATTTTCTTTATGTAATTGTATTATCATGTCTCAATAGCAGTGTCCGGATTTGTGCTCGATTTATGGATATAGGCTCGACCCATATTACAAGGGACCTATAACATAACTGTTGAAATGTGGATGTACACCTAGGAGCAACTCTGCCTATCCCTTCAAGGATTACAGTCGTGAGTTTATGTATATGTGTGAAATACACAAGTAGTATTGACATTACTATACAAGTCATTAACATTTTAGTACTACGCGACTGAACCCACATACGTTCAGCCTAGTGCTTACAGAACCTTCGCTGTTTTATTCAAAAAGCCTCTTTTGTGCCTGTGCTTACTATGTATGAGGCAATTACGACTTGCGTGGGGGCCAGGCGCACTAAACACTAGGTCATGTATAAAATCTGTACCTAGAAAACCTAGCGACTACAATTTGTTCAGTAGCTGTACTGGCAAAATTGACATCACGCATTTTCTTGCCTTATGTATGTTTAGGCGCCTAAGGTACCTATTAGGCATTGGTATTCCCTATTTTCCTGTATGGAGTGGAAATGTGGACAATCCTAACCCGAGAGAGACAAAGGATTGATGCATTCGAGATGTGGTGTTGGAGACGAATGCTAAGAATACCTTGGACAGCGAAACGCACCAATGCATCGATCCAGAACCAGCTCCGAATAAAAACTCGCTTGTCCACTATTTGCCAACAACGTATTCTTGCGTATTTCGGTCACACAATGCGCAGAGGCGAAAAGAATTTGGCTGATTGTGGTTGGGAACACCGAAGGCAAAAGATCGCGCGGTCGTTCACCAACAAGATGGACCGATCAAGTGAAAGAATCGTCGGCCTCCAAATTCTATACGGTCTGAATTTGAATCTAGTATTTTATGTGACCAATCAGCTATTAGACTTACAAGGCTTACTTACAATACCTAGACTGTGTTTTTTTTTTCATGACTGTGTAGAAATTGCCCATTGCCAACAATTTATAAAAGTTTACCAACATTGTAAATTAAGCGGACTTTCAAAAACTTTTCCATCAGATTACATCACCAATCTTGTTTGAAATCTTGCCCATATATCAAAGCTACCAGGGTCACACGCGTTCAAGGAGTGACACTGATTGTTTCGAATGCCTGATGGGATAAGTTTAGACGTGGCGTATCGGATGCTGTATGTTAAGATCAGTTAGGGATCCGTATAGATTGTTTGAGTTTGTTGTTCATTATGTGAAGGTACATTTATATTATAAAAATGGTCCATAGTAATTAGAAGAGTTTGAATTTTTTTTAACCTGGTGTTTATTCTGCTAGGTTCATATTTAAGCGCTACTAGATAATTATTTGATTTTAGACTATAATCCTATCCTTACTAAGATTACAATGTAAAAGTCCGGCAGTTCAGATATTTGTTAATCAATCACGAATCATGGCTAAATGGGATTTAAACTTGGTTCATGGTTTAGATTAGGACAAAGGATACTTATTATGCCAGTAGTACATTCCCTTGAACTTATGACTTACTCGCGGTGGGATCCACTGATAATAGTTAGGTTTTCAAAACGAAACAAAGATTGTTACAAAAGAAATCTTTAACTTTGTTGTTATTGGTCTAATTCGTATTATAATATAATAATAATAATATCGTTTATTTATAACATAAGGCACATTTTACAATAAAAATATCTTAAAAATATAAAAGAAGACAGTTGCTTATTTGCAATGCTTATTATGAAAGTTGCATACTCTTAAATGTTAGTATTTAACCGTTTTATGTGTAGGTCTTTTAGGGCAATATATTTTGTTAAGTAAAGGGAAAACCATGTCCCAAGTAACCACACGTTTTCTTCGCGATACATCAATTGACCTTCACCTGATACTGTTTACGTTCCAACCGCGCCCGTCCTTGAAATAAGAACAAACACATTATCCAACATCTTACTGGCAAGCCGGGTAATATTTATAGCACAAATACTTGTGTGATGAGGGAGGATTATCGTTTTATACAAGAGTTATTGAGGTAATAGAGGGGCGGTTTTCTTTTGTTTATGGGCTGGTAAAGAATTTATGACGCGGTTTTTAAGAAGAGAATTTTAAAGTAGCAAGAAATAACAAGAAATTCTTCTAAAAATGTTTTTCTCCCATGCAAAAAAATGGTAAAATGGACAGTCAGAAATTAAAGCATCGCGCTTTACAGACATATGATATGTAGGTAAAATGAGGCGCAAATTTGGGATGGGCAGATGGATGCTGGCGATCTGTTAAATATTTCATTTTATTAGCACGAATCTATTTGCTTATTGTATTTGTTATGTTTGGAAAACTTACAGCTATTAACACGGTATGTATAAAATGAAGAGCAATTATAAGTTTCCACTTACAGTTCAAATGAATAGCACTATGCCAGAGTCTAATGCAACACATAAAAATAAGATAAACTAACTGTTCCCCGCAGCTTCGCTCCCGCGGACCACCCCACAGGACCCGTTTTCGGGATTTAAAAATAGTCTATGTCACTCAGGAATAATGTAGCTTCTTATTGGTGAAAGATTTTTTTAAATCGGTCCAGTAGTTTCGGAGCCTATTCGGTACAAACAAACAAACAAATCTTTCCTCTTTATAATATTATTATATAGCTGCTCCCCGCGGCTTCGCTCACGTGGGCCACCCCATAGGACCCGTTTTCGGGATTATAAAATAGCCTATGTTACTCAGGAATAACGTAGCTTTCTAATGGTGAAAGAATTTTTTAAATCGGTCCAGTAGTTTCGGAGCCTATTCGGTACAAACAAACAAACAAACAAACGAAAAAATCTTTCCTCTTTATAATATTATTATATATTATATTATAGTATAGATTACTAGTATAAAAGGGTAATTTTGCCCTAGAAAAACCATGTGACCTAAAAATACAATGCGGCAAAAAGTTTAAAAGCATACAATTTGATGAAAATGGAAGAAAATCACAGAATTGGTTCGCTCGGGCTACTGGACTGTAAACTTAACACTGAGAATGCACGCCGATAAAATTGTTAGGGAGAGAGCAGATTGGGGAGCCTAGCGATTATAATGTTTGTGGCAGTACTTTATGCTTAGAGTGATTATTATTTTTTGTCAATAACAGACAGATGAGTTATGTGAAGTCAAACCTTAAGATACATACAACACATTACGCCTGTGGTCCCCGAAGGTTTAGGCAGAGCACCTTTTATAAACTTAATGATATTTTTGCTGATTGACTGGTACTGGTGGAGTATATCCTGTAGCATGTCCTCAAAGTCTACGACGAATCAATTGTTTTCGCATCCAATTGATCAAAGAAAAGAATGCATCTGGTCGAAGTATGTTTAGGGTTCCGTACCTAAACGTAAAAACGGGACCCTATTACTAAGACTTCACGGTCCGTCTGTCTGTTTGTCTGTTACCAGGCTGTATCTCATGAACCGTGATAGCTAGACAGTTGAAATTTTCACAGATGATGTATTTCTGTTGCCGCTATAACAACAACGTTAACTAACTAAACTAAAAAGAGAAAAAATAAATATTTAAGCAGATATATATATATATTTAACACGTTTGTTGTATGGGAGCCCTTCTCATACAACAAACGTGTTTTTTTGCCGTTTTTTGCTACAATGGTACGGAACCCTTCGTGCGCGAGTCCGAGACGCACTTGGCCTTAATTTACTTCTTAACATATTTGTCGCTATATAAAATTACGCACTACAAATTAGGAAAACACCAGATCAGAAAAGCTTAGCAATCTTCCATAAAACAATACACACTAAAATGATATGACTAGAACTTTTAGCAACCACTTTAACTAATGTATGTACACTAAACGTACCTACGTTCTAAACTAAACACTCCAGAACGAGATTACGTACTAACGCTTCATAACACAAACACAAGCACTATTTGTGTTGTACCTAATCCATTATAATTCCTCGCGTACCACTTGAGAAACTAAAGTGCTAGCTGTTTGTGACAATCTGAGACGGGACTGTTCTGTTCTACTTAGAACATAAAACATTTTTGAGAGTTGTGTTTACTGTCAAATTAATTGAGATGAATTGTAGCTTGGGAAACTTGTTTTGAGTAAATTAACAACAACATTTTTTTTACAAAGAGTAAAGTAGGATAGCCTTTAATGGAAACTGCCTCGTTGGTCTCGTGTTCGCAACGCTGCTATTGAGCATAAGATCTTAAGTTTAATGCCCGGGTCGGGCAATATTTAATTGAGTTTGCCGCACTGAAATTCCTCAGTAGCAGCTGGGAGTCTAGATTTGTGGCCGGTTGATGGCAATAGGCTCGCCCCCCATTATACGGAACTCAGACATAACTGACAAAATCTGAGAGTACTAACAGCGTGATGTTATGTTATCCGTTATCGATTTCCTGATATATATCTATTTAAATAAAACAAAGTCGTGTTAGTTACACCACTTATACCTCAAGAAAGGCTGGATCAATTTTTATGATATTTGTATTTTTTTATTTATCTTCATCCGAAATAGGATAAAAAAATTGACGGTAAAAAATACATTTTCCCATACATTTTGTGAACACAACGCCATCTCTGATACATGATAGAAACAAAGCACACACAAAAATTAACATGGCGTTGTATGCTGGTTCCGGTATAGCCAGTAGATGACGTTGTCGATTTTTCTGAAATTCATCCTATATTCTAATATACGTAGGGTAGGTAGGTAGGGTAGGGTAGGTTGGTATGTACGGTAGGGAAGGGTAGGGTAGGTAGGTATGTAGGGTAGGGAGGGGTAGGTATGGTAGGGTAGATAGGTGCCTTTTTGCTCACGATAGTTCTCACGTACAGTTGATCTCATATAAGTCAATAGTATTCAACACGTGTCTCAAGCTCCCGCAAACAACAACCATTGTGTTACCTGTATAGACCATTCCATTATTAAACGACAGTTATAAATACTGTAATACTCAGAGCGTGCAAAATTATTGGGAGTCTTTGAAATAACTTATATGGACGTTTATAATAATAACTATAATAATATTGATAATAACAACGTTTGCTGGGTCAGCTAGTTATTTATAAATAATTTTATATTTCAATAAAAACTACAACGCTATGAAAACCGTCAAACTGGGTGAGTAGGAATGCAGGGGTTAATAGATAAAATGCCCTGGCACAAGCAACTGAAGGTACACGGGTGGGTTTTAGTCAATAATGGGTTAATAGAAACAAAACTTTAAAGGCTGTTTCCACTTTATTTGAAAATTGTTTGCAGCATTTAAACACGATGCTTTGTTTGAAATCAATTAAGTGGTGATTTGGTGGTGGTGGTGGTAAGGATTTATTTTAAGCTAAATCCACTTATGCTTTTATGTAGTTTTGTGGCAAATAAATAAAAAAAAATTCTTTACTCGAAGTTAAAATCCTAATCAAAGTTTTGTTCCCATTCGTTTCACCGGTACGAGCTATAATTGCAAATCGCTTTCTAAACCGCCCCGCACCGCTCGTCACCATGTCCGCTACCTTACCGCGAGTTATCGCAGAAGCGGATGGTCGTGCTACTCGTTTGTACGGGAAGCTCATTTACTAACTTTTTGACTTCCACTGCTCATACCTATACTACGTATAAAATACTGCATTTTACAGATAACAGTAGTAAAAGTGGGACATTCTGCATAGCGGCTTTGCGGATATGCCAGTTGTTTGTAGATCGATAGAAAAGCACAGGCAATTAATAACTAACAATATATTTTAAAGGCCCCTCGGCATTAACATATTTTTTTGGAATATCTCGGAATAAGATGGTTTTGCCTAACAAGGCCATCAGATTTACCAAATATAAGTGATTCTTTTTTATATTCATATTAATTATTGTATACATAACAAGCATATACAGTAGATTCTGCCTACCCATCTCCCAACTAAGCTTGTATCGGTTTTCAGTAAAACCAGTTGCAACTATCTAATTATCTACTGAGTCATATGATAACAGGCGGTAAGACATAACGCTTAACTATTATAATTATAGCTCCAACAGTCATTTTTAGAGTTAAATCAAACGTTAAATTAGTTTATTATACTGTTGAATAGATTTGAATACTGTCATCACTTTCAAAGTCAAATGAAAAGAGAAAGTGAATAGGTTACTTCTAGGCAAGCGTGCTTCATCGTCGACCACATCATCGCTTACCATCAGGTGAGATAGTAGTCAAACGCGAGCCTATCAACAATAATATATTTTCAACAGTGATTGAGTGACACCAACAGTAGAAAATGTGAGCATACGAGTACATTAACTTTCATGTTACCAAGTCTAAAAACTGGCCAGTGCGAGTCAGACTCGCGCACGACGGGTATCGTACCACTATCGCAAAAAACGATAAAAAAACAACTTTGTTGTATGGAAGCCCCACTTAAATATTTATTTTATTCTGGTTTTAGTATTTATTGTTATAGCGGCAACAAAAATACATCATCAGTGAAAATTTCAACTTTCTAGCTATCACGGTTCATGAGATACAGCCTGGTGACAGACGGACATACAGACAGACGGATCGTGGAGTCTTAGTAATCGGGACCCCCGTTTTTACCATTTGGGTACGGAACCCTAAAAAGGACATTCAATTTAAATATAGGTACAACATAAACCAAACTTGTAAATATTTTATTTACCTAATCTTAACATAAATCAAAACCTTCCTAAATAATGTTTATCGTTAAAACTAATCGCCTGGTCTGTTCTCCAAACAACGTTCATTAATTGAGTCTAGACCGAATCTGCCCTAATGAGGTGATCAGTCAAATTGATTGGACTTCTTAACTTACGTCATTTGTCCGTTAATCAACTGGTATTAACGATTGATTGATTGATAAAGTGAAGTTTGTAAATAGATTTTGGAGGAATAAGCTTTTCTTTTTGTTGTGTGAAATCGTCCAATGATTTCTCTCGCTCTGGGTGAAGCGGGAGGGCGTGTCAGACTTTTACTGACTTAAACCCACCCGTGTTCCTTCAGTTACTTGTGCCAGGGTCGCGATAACTCTCTTTCAAATTTATCCGCAACCCGGAGAAATAACCCTAATTTTAGTTTGATCTAGATTTATTCGAGTTTTTGTTAAAAGAAGTATTAAGATTGAAGCGCTCTGGGATAGCAAAAAAATATCTGTCAATATCACAAATGAGTCTTCTGAAAATATGTATAAATGTCCTGAAGTAGGCAGGTACTGTAAGAGACGAAATATCGAAACTATTATTGTCCTTTGGGAGTTGCTAAGGCGGTGGAGAAAGCCTTACTCTCCCGAATATTTTTTCTCAATGTTACACAAATGTGTTCAGATTTGATTAAACATGCAGAAAATTCAAAATTAAGTACAGAAACGAGAAATAAATAGGTATTATATACTCTTCTTCTAAGATCATTCCTATAAATCAATCCAGATGAATGCCCCTCTATTATTTTGATACCTTTTTAGGGTTCCGTACCTTAAGGGTAAAAGCGGGACCCTATTACTAAGACTCCACTGTCCGTCTATCTGTCTGTCTGTCGCCAGGCTGTATCTCATGCACCGTGATAGCTAGTCAGTTGAACAACGTCTAAAAACGGGCCCACATACCGTGATATTGTTTTTTAATCTATATGCTCGCGTTTGACCACTATCTCGCCTTATGGTAAGCAATGATGTGGTGAAGCACGCTTGCCTAGAAGTAATCTATTCACTCTTGGCTTAAACTAAAAAACGACTAACTGGTAACTGAAGAAGGAGTTATAAAATCCAACTTCGCAACCGAAGTTAGAAAAATATTATCTATTTGAGTACCACCGCGGGTGCGAATTGCAAAAGGAGCCGATACGAGCGCGCGTTAGAGCCACGGGGAGTGGTATGGTTCGTTCCTGGATCTTTGCGCACACGCTCCTTGTTTATTTCTCTTTTGGACTTTGAATTATTCCGTATGTATTCCCCTCTTTTCTGCGGTATTCACTATTTCGTTCTGGAAAGATTTCCGCTACTCAATTAGTGATGTAGTCGGATCGAATATTGACGTTATAGATGGA
Organism: Anorthoa munda; assembly: GCA_945859665.1. Taxonomy (NCBI): domain Eukaryota; kingdom Metazoa; phylum Arthropoda; class Insecta; order Lepidoptera; family Noctuidae; genus Anorthoa; species Anorthoa munda. The sequence goes on along the minus strand of OX243896.1, from coordinate 658,949 downwards.
TACAAAAGAACATAAGTAATTTGCTTGGCAATCGAATCTAATTTGACTTAAGATTACAAAACGTCGAAAATACTTCTGCACTAACACAAAATAGACTCCCCCGCGCGCATACTTCGTATGGACTACGGACCGGTACTGCCTACGAATCCAGCCACTCTAATGCGTTATTCGAGCTTAAACATTATTAATTTAGAAATCATTATTATTAAGTATTTTATGATTTTATTTTTGTATATTTTTACATGATGCATAAGCATATATTTACTCTGTTTTACACAGCTAACAACGTTATTTAAGTAATTTTTCAATGGCATTTGTACATTTTTTTTACTGTACCAAGTACATTTTATAACATGGTCGACTATTACTCGTAAACTTGTGAAGCCTACTTATCTGTGATAGTTTTTCTTTTATTTTTGTTATATTTACTACCGCCGTGAATTTTTTCACATAGCCAAGAGCAACCATTTCGCTGGCAGAGGGGGGACACTTGACTCTAACATAAAGTAACACAAACATAAAAAATTGCTATTTAAGGCTTAATTTTACGCAAACGGATCTCTGAATCGAAAAATGGTTTCAACAAACCCCATAATATTTTGAATGGCATATCCAACGATACCCTACACCATAGATGAGAAAAAAAACATCTATAGGCCCTATGTGGGTATTGGGCCTATACGTTTTTTATTTATCTACGTCTATAGGAGGAACCAAAAAAAATGTTTCGTGCTTTTATTTTACCATATTGTCGGAATTAATAATATATATATCCATGTCAACTTACAGCTTTCTAGTACTTAGATTCTCTGAGCTAAGCTGCGGACGGACATAGGGACAGAGCGAAACTATAAGGTTTCCTTGTTGACTTCGGAACCCTAAAAATAGAGTAAAATAAATATTTAAGTTGGGTGGGTCCCGTGATTTTTTTGGCGTGTTTGCGATAATGGTTCGGAACCCTTCGTGCGCGAGTCCGACTAGCACTTGGCCTTATATACGAGCAAAAAAACAGTCTACCCTGATTGTTTATTCAATTGTACAAGTCAATATCCTCTCAGTTATTCCCAAAAAAGTTAATTAAAAATTCAAAAAACCCGACTGCTGTGCAGTCGGAGGATACATCTTCGCGAGCTGGCTGACCAAAACCAGATGTATCCTCCGACTGCACAGCATGATTTTCTCCTTGTTTACGTCTTTTTAGTTCGCTTTTCAAGCAGTCGGGTTTTTTGAATTTTTAATTAACTTTTTTTATTTTTCACTTTTTAGTTATTTTTTTTATATTTTTGAAATTATCTCTTAAAATCCTTTATTTTGATACCCCACACGATAGGTTAGGAAGAAAAAAAATATTTGGGCCCCCACAATATGGCGCCCAAGAACGGCTATTTTCCTATTTGCCAAATTTTATGTAGCCAGTGACACCCGCGGGGTTAAGACGAATCGATTGACGTAAGAACTATCAAAATCGGCCTACGCGTTTGGTCTCTAGAACGCCACATAGGAACAAACATACATACATACATACATAGACTGATAAACACATTACCCTCCTTCGGCAGTCGGGTAAAAACAACTGTCTTTTATACTTTCCCAAGTCCTACCCAGGCCTGATCTAAGAACACAACGATAATTTAAAGCATTTAATTTAAAGCCTATATTTTTCAACTGATTAACAATACGTACAAGTCTTGTCTACGTCGCAGGTATTCGTCGAGACGCCGCCGTCGACGCCGCGACGACGCGGCGCCCGTCTGTTTACCCGCTTATTGAACTGGACAATGTGTTGTAAGGAGCAGAAGTACCACTCTTAATATTTTCGTTAATGTTTCTATTAAACATTGAACTTTATGGATAAATTATAACATCTATCCATCTATATCTATAAAAGGCAATGTCCCGACTGACATCAATGCCCAGCCTAAACCACTCATCATCATCATATCAGCCGAAAGACGTCCACTGCTGGACATAGGCCTCCAAGCGTCGCCATATTGATCGGTCCCGTGCATCCTGCATCCAGTGTATCCCCGCAACCTTCATCAGGTCATCGGTCCACCTGGTGGGAGGCCTTCATACGCAACCGGTTCTTCCGGTTAGCTGTCGCCACTCCAGAACCTTTCTGCCCTATCGCCCATCTGTTCTGCGAGCATTGTGCCCTGCCCACTCACTGCCACTTAAGTTTGACAATTCTTCGGGCTATGTCGGTAACCCTGGTTCTCTTGTGGATCTCTACATGTCTGATTAGATCACGCAAGGAAACTCCGAGCACTCCTCTCCATTGCCGTGCTAAACCACTAATGACATGAATTTGAAATTATGATTGGATACTGATTTTATATTGTAAGTATCATTTAAGAAAGGATTTTACGAAATTCATCTCCTAAAGGAGTGAAATAGGGAATGAAAGGTTATACGGTAATTTTTAGGGTTCCGTACCCAAAGGGTAAAAACGGAACTCTATTACTAAGACTCCGCGATCCGTCTGTCTGTCACCAGGCTGTATCTCATGAACCGCGATAGCTTGACAGTAGAAATTTTCATAGATGATGTATTTCTGTTGCCGCTATAACAACAAATACTAAAAACAGAATAAAATAAATATTTGAGTGGGGCTCCCATACAACAAACGTGTTTTTTTTGCCGTTTTTTGCGATAATGATACGGAAACCTTCGTGCGCGAGTCCGACTCGCACTTGGCCGGTTTTTATTTACTCTAAGGCCGTCTGAGAGCTCGAATTAAATTTACCACAGTTGACCAGGACACCAGAAAGTAAAAAAAACCGGGGCTGGAATTATGAGTCTCAAACTACCAGGAGAACAGAAATCTAAAGCAAAATGTATATCCGGGGATGGAATCATGTGTGGGAAAGAGTCGAACTACCAGGGAACCAGAATCATGAAGAAATAGATGGAAAATCACAAAACCTATATTAGCTAGTGTCTGATATTCATCAAAGATATTGTTTAGATATAATAAACTCACGACTATAAACTGTTAATAGAGGTGACACATATGGCACTGCTAATACCCGTTTGCATAAATTCCCTATTAGTCAACTTCTGAAGAACATGCCCTTAGCTAAGACAAGATATAATCGTTTACTTTAATTGCCCAGAATTAGGCGGTTCCGGAAATTGGCATGGCGGAATTAGGGGGCTCTAAACTTTTATGTTCGCTTTTACTAATGCTAAGCGACACTTAAAATTGAAACGAGAGTAAAACTACTTATTTCACTATTGGATATTTAACGGACTATTTAGGCGTTCATTTGCCCGTGTTATGACGTGATGGAAACTTTAAAGATTAAGTTAGGCGAAGCCTAAGTGAGATTAGTTGTGGGTATAAATTGCTTTATATCAAATCAATTCAAAGTAAAATTGTATTTAATCAAGATTTGTTTACATATATTGACCCGAAACTAGGCAAGCCTGTATCTTGGGTACCAATTATGAGGGTTTATAATTTTTTTTTATTAGGTGATGGGTGACATAAAAAAGATAATTATAATTACAAAAAAAAATGCAGAAAACATAAAAAATTGCAAAAATAAAAATAAAGAAGAAAAAAGAATTTTTAATGCGAAAGGCAACAGGAATAAAAGAAATCATATTCCTTCTAATCTCTAACTTTGCGTGAAACGGATTTTCTGTATCGAGCATCTTTTGGATCTCGACGACAAGCTCTGCGTACCGATGGAAAATAACAACCCGTGTGCCGCTATTGTTGTGCCGTCATGTTATTTTAAGATGGCCTCTGTTTTCTTTGTTCTTATTATCTTTTGCACATGAAAACTGCTAAGGAAAGTTAAAAAAGGCAATCTCGTGAAATGGCTGGAATCCCTTAGGGACCTCAGTATCAATACAATCTTTGAGTAAATGTTTATGAGTCTTTAAAATATGTAATATTTTAATAAACTTAGTTAGTTTTTTTTATTAATTAACAAACATTGCAAACCTCTTAAACATTACATTACATAAAATTACGCCTTTATTCCCTAAAGGCCTAGGCAGAGCTGCCACATATAAATGGTCTTTCAACAAGGACGGGTCGATGTTAAAATTGAATAAAACAAGATGTGTGTGATATATTAACGAAATTTATTTTTTATTTAAAAGGCCCATTTATGCCATTATGGATGGAATATGACATCGTTCAAATGTCCGCCGCGGCTTCGTATGGTGGCACGAATCCGAGAGGTCCAATTTTTAATGACTCTGCTGCATAGATCGAGCTAGCGCTACAGATCAATGATAAACAATTTATTTTGGCTTGAATTGAACAATATGGACGTGAACGACATGTGGTTCCAGCAAGATGGCGCTACTTGCCACACAGCGAACGACACAATCGACATTCTGCATGAATGGTTTGAGGGTAGAGTTATCTCTTGAGTTCTCTTTTTCTTGTGGGGTTTTCTGAAGTCGCAGGTCTATGCCAATAAACCACATTCGACCGTTGCCCTGAAAGCCAACATAACGCAGGCCATCGCTCGGATTCAGCCGGATCTATGCAGCAGAGTCATTAAAAATCGGACCTCTCGGATTCGTGCCACCATACGAAGCCGCGGCGGACATTTGAACGATGTCATATTCCATCCATAATGGCATAAATGGGCCTTTTAAATAAATAATAAATTTCGTTAATATCTCACACACATCTTGTTTTATTCAATTTTAACATCGACCCGTTCTTGTTGAAAGACCCTTTACATACATTCTTATTAAAAAGTGAAGCCTTACTTATCGGAAAAATTTGTTGTTATACACATTTTGCGAAAAAAATACGTAACATTTAATAAAAACGGTTTTTACATCACGATATAAAAACCTTTGATCTTTTTCAGGTTGTCCATAATGATACCCCAAAACAATATTCGCATAATAACAATAATCTGCTACTCCTACAATACTCCCACACAAACCCCATACGAGAACAAAACCGCAAAATTTGAATACAAAGCATTTTAAACATCCACCATAAGACGTAACGAGGCCATACAAGCGTCGGATACTTACATACAGTATATATGTATGTGTGTCAGCAATTAAAATGTAAGACAATCTATAGAATCGCGACACATAAGGAACAGATACGTAAAGAAGGCTTACATAAGTAAAGACAGTGAACAAAGGAAATATGTTGCAGAAGTAACTTGTAGGTACTTTGTAGAACCTAGGGGTCAAGATTAAATAGATTTCTGTTAGGCAAGTATTTATCGTCCACCACATCATCGGTTAGTGGTCAAAAACAGGCCTCATCATCAGCTTTATAATGTTGCCATTGCTGGGACGCAGGCATCCTCTCTGTGATAGAGCTAATGGGCCTTCATCCACCACGCAGGCCCAGTGCGGGTTGGTGGATGTCACATGACTTCGAATTTTTAGGTTCTAGGACATGTAGTTTCCTCACGATGATTTCCTTTACCGTTTTGAGAGGAGTGGTGATGAAATAATTTACACAAAGTAAAGCGTTTGCACGGGGTCGATCTAACAATTTACGGCACGTAAGTCGCAGCCGTTACCACTGGGCCAAATTTTGAAATTACGAGTACAGGAAATGTAGTTGCAGTTGATAAGAACACTAGTGATTTCAACAGTACCTACTGCGTGTGAACCTCTTGCGGAGGTCAGATAGGCAATCGCACCATGTGCAATACTGGTACTCAGCTTCATTCGGTCAGACTGGAAGCCGAACCTAAGCATAGTCGGGAAGAGATATAAAGATTGATTTCCGTTTTGTGAACCTCTCTAATCAATCTAAACACATTGACTTGAATGTTTGAATGTTCTTACTGGCTGGCTTACAGATCTTGGCTAGAGTACAGTTTCGTTACAGTAATATCGCTATCTTTAGAATGAATTTCACCTCCTAAAATAACCGCGAACAGCAATACTGTTGAACTGCGTTCTAGAACTGTCAGTGTCAATATTCATCCCCCATGATGACACGGGCAGCTGCTTTTGTATTCTGTTTAAATGTACTGATTCTGTTTAATTTCATAGGTGTTGGCCTTTATAATAGTATGATCAAATTGTCTATCTACATCAGTACCACTGTTATATTTGACAGAAACCTGTATCTGCATTCAGATTATCAGGCTTCGTCTTACATGGATTATCACAAAATATAGTTATACTTTGACTAGTCTCGGATGCGGCTTAGCTGGTTCATATTAAACTGACCGACCGTAGTTTACACAGGGCAGCAATATTACAAATTGCTTTGACGGTACATAGCAGAAGGTATCAACTATTTCCAAAGATGCCTCATAACCGTACACAGGGTAAATACGATTCAGGAGTGAATTGCAATATCCTACTGCAGAAATACAACTCAATCATAGTTATAATTTCACATGTGAGTTCTATTTCGCACTTGTTTCAAGTAAGCCTACTGTGTCACCCTAAATTGTGACTCCGAGGGTAGTATTAACATAAAACACGCCACATTTGCATAAAGTTTGCGTCAAACTGACGCGACGAACATACATATGTATCTATATATAGATATGTACGTCGTTTGAGTCGAGTTTGAATTGCCGCGATTTTCCTAGTGTTGTGTATGTTTGTAGGTGTGTAAGTGTGTGCGTTTTGTTTGTAAGTTAGGTCTAATGTGTTTATGTGTCCAATGTTCTACAAGCTTGCGGATTTGCTCCCGTGGTATATAAACAGAATCAGAGCATTACATCACCTTTATATCCGAAGGGTTGATGTGCACCTATAGTACTCCCACATTTCACTACTTATGTTTAAGTTCCATGTAATAGGGGCGGGCTTATTGCCAGCAACCGGGCAGAACACTCCGGGCAGCTACTGAGAAATGCCTGATGTAAAACCCTATAACACTTTGCCTGTCCCAGGAATCGAACCCGGAACCTCATGTTTAGCAATAGCGCTTGCCACTAGACCAACGAAGTAGTAATTCTGAAGCATTATTCTGGCATTTAAAGTAGCCTATTGATTATCTTTTACAAACAATTAATAAACAATTTAGCCCCATATAATACTTAATCGTTCAGATGTAAAATCTAACATGATAACGTAGTAAAAAAAGTACATAATGTCGAATATGAAAGTAATTACCGTTCTACAACGTAGCAGTCCGCTACGGCCGCGTAGCACATGCCTACGGCGTAGCCAGTAGGTTCCCTTTGATCCTAATAAAATCACGCTTGAGTGATATTGTTACAAGGAGACAGGCGACGTATAATGTTCACCGAACAACTTGTTCAACCAACGTGTTCATCAAGGGAATTACTCCCTTTTAAAATGTCTATATCCAGCATTGATTGGTATTGAAACTGAAAGGGTTGCTGGGTTATTTTCAATGTATTTACTCATATTAATCACTTATGAAATGTTAGGTTCTGTCGCGGCTTTACTTAACCTATGACAGACAGTGGTAGTGTCGCGTTAAAAACATATTAATTTTTGTAATTAGGCCAGTACTGCCAATCCCAATCCCTACTTTTACACAAATAAACAAACAATTTTACCTATATAAAATATTAGTTTAGATTAAGTAGTAATATGCAAAATGTTATTTACAGCACTTAATTTTACCTTACAAAAAATGTAAAGGATTATTAAAACATGGTAGTAAGTTCATATAGTTGCTATTCAGGGCAGACTTTAGCCTTGGAAACTTCATCACAACATTCTAAGATATTCGTATTTTTACGAGAATGTTGAACAATATGCATAATCGTATACCTCTTGTCTTTGCTAAAACGAAACCTATAGAGGTGCCTCTTTAGAAACATTTACAACTCTCTATACAAAAGAATGTATGTATCCACATACATAATTATACATGTGATATTATGTACGTGGTAAGCTTATGTATGTCGCAGATCACGTTTGACTGAATCAGATGAGGGTGGCGTTAGGCGTTCATTATGTAATTGTGGAATTACGAGTGTTGCCCGCATTTCATACGATATTAAGGCAATACTTATAATATAGAGGATATACTTGTCTTCCTTTACGATAATGTGTTAGAGAGAGAGGCTTTGTTAAACTCATTATGGGAAACTCACACAATTTATGCCATTTGCAACCGATCTGCTGAGTTTAAATATTGTTCAACGATTTTGTTTTGTTTTAAAGGAATTGAAGAAAGAAATCATCAACAATGAAGGGATGCTTTTTAAATAATGGTATCGATATCCCATGTTAATTGGGGTCAACTATTTTTTTCTAAAAAGTAAGACGTTAAAGGAGCAAAAGGAGTGTATAAGGATCGTTGAGCTGATGGCATTCTGTAGTTTCCTACCCCCATGGAAAATGCATGCAATGTAACACGGATACAATGTAGTCACGGTCTAGACCATACCAAAATACACCAATCCCTATAAATATACAAACGATTCATCCTCAACTGTCGTTAATATGCACGCCGCCTATTTGCCATTAAACCTGTAGCAGTGTGCACCGCCTTAACTTGTACTTACAAGTAGAGGTGAGACTGACGGGGGGAGGTGTTAAGAGTTAAAGGTAGACTTTCGAGCGAAGCGATACTGATAATTTGCGAAAAGAAGATTGCATAACCCGTTTCGAGACAAACTACTTAGATCGCGAGCGTTTCGAGCGTTTGCGCGCAGCCCTCTGGCTATGCTCGGTTTTTTCTTGCGTGATTGCATCATAAATTTACCGACATAGCCCAAACATCTGACAAACTTAAGTGGCATTGCTTGCAGAACGGATAGTAGATGGAGCCGGGAAGGTTCTGGAGTGGTGACAGTGAACCGGCAGACGCTGCGTTGGAAGGCCTCCTACTAGCTGGACCGATGAGATGGGCTGGGATGCCACTGGAAAGGATTTTATTTATTAAAACTTCATGCAACATAGAATCAATTTTTATTACTTGTAAATTTTAATTGTGACGTTCAAAAGTGCCGCTTGGTGGCATAGTTCAAATAAAATATCTTTGTCTTTGTCATACAGGTACTTGGGAGCGGCCTATGTTTAGCAGTGGACGTTTTTCGGCTGAAATGATGATTATGGTAGCAGTGACGTGGAGCCACTCTGCTCGGAAGTCTACCTTAAGTGGAAAGGGGGAAGGTAGCGCGGTAAAAGCTCTGAATTAACAGCACACAACTTGAAAGCTTCGCGATAAAAGTTCAGCAATAACAGTTCCATTTTATTTTACTGTTTGACTGTTCATCTGTACAGGTATTATTAATGGTATGAAAAATGTTTTAGTTAATGGCTGATTTGAATGTTTTTTTTACTATTTATCTAAAGTAAGCTCTATTTTTTTTTTCGTTGCTTAACCATCAGGACCTGGTGTTTTATCTACTTTCTGGGTTTCTGTAGCTTTCTCGACTTCAGCATGAAGAATGCTAGGAATGTTTGAGGTAATCGCTAAATCAATTTCGCCTTCTATTGTGTTACTTTCGCACAATCTCTTGAAATAAGATGTTGCTATGTCCAATATTCCTGTTCTATGGTAATTCCAATTTCCGCAGTCATTTTTCATTTTTACAATCCACTCTATTGAGTTTCTCATTTCCCTATATGGTTTTTTGACTCAAAACACCCGTTTTACTTATATAGTTTTCTATAACTTTCATTCTGTTTTGTTTTCTATCCTTTGTTATGCTATCTTTAATATGTTTACTAATGTTTGTTATATGGTTTCTATCTTCTAGTAGTTTTTTAGTATTTGTTGTTAGCCAATTTTTCAGCTCAGCTTTGGTATTTGTAATAAGTTGTATTTCGGTTTTTATTGCATTTTCAATCCAATTGTATCTTTCTTGTATTCCTAATTCTTTTGTGTCAGATTCATAGTTTGTGAATTTGACTCTTAGAGCAGTTATTATTTCTTCCAACTGATGTTTTCCGAGCATTACCTTTCCTAAGGATCTAAGGATCAAAAGTCTAGGATTTTTTGATTGATTTGATACTAGTTCTGCTCTAATTAGTTTATGATTGGTGTCAAAGTTAAATTTATTGATTACAGTAAAGTAAGTGAAGAAGTTGTTTCTGTTGGTCATTATATAATCAATTTGGTTTTTCGTTTTATCATCCGGTGAGATCCAGGTCCACATATGTTTTTTATTTTTTATGAACATAGTATTTAAGATGGTCAGATTATTTTCTTTTGCAAAATTTGTGATATATTCTCCATTTCTACTTTTGGGTTTATTACTGTATGTGTAAGGTCCTAAAACTTTTTCATATTCCAGGCACCTATTTCCAAGTTGGCCATTACAGTCTCCCATTATTATAAGGTTTTTATGACCATGCTCGTGGATCGCATTATTTAGATCAAGGTAGAATGTATTTATTATATCTAAATTAGATTGTTCAGTAGGGGAATATATTTGTACTATTAAAAAAAAAAAAACAATTTATTGCAGACTAATTTCATGTTCATAGTAACAAAGGTCTTAAAAACTATGTTAGTCAACTTATTATAATAGTGTCATCTCGTCACGTGAAGCTGGATGACTCTCCCAAGCACCGCAGAGTCTGGCCAGGTAATTTCAAATTCATTATCGCAATACGCTCCGATATATCTACAAATTCTGCCACATATTTTGTTATATGTTTTTTCACAACAAATCCAACCCCATGGAGTCCCAGAGTCACACTGATATGGTAAAATGTGTAATCTGGATAAGCTATAATATTTTCACCCATTCTTCTCACTTCATTGAGGCCCACGATGTCCCATTTGATGTGTTTTAAAGCATACATAAGTTCAATAAGGTTTTCATAATTTTTCAGGGTAAGTACGTTGAGTGCTGCGATATAGATTTTGCATCTTTGATGTTTATGATATTTGTTGTTACTATTATTGCTGTCATAATGTTTGTTGTTCTTGTTGTTAACATTTCTGTTGTTATTATTAATAATTTTATTATTTATGTTGTCACTTATTGTTGGAGGGTTGTGGTCTTTATCCCCCACGAGGACCAGTCGGCTTGGGGGATGTTGGTATATTTTTGTTTTGTTGTTGCCAGTTTTTTCGGTTGGTTTTGGGTTCCGTTTGCCGATTCTTAGTTGCTATTGTTTCCCTGCAGCTAAGATATTAGAAAGAGAGTTGGACCTACCCCGCATCATATCAAAAGCATTTGTCCTATTTGCCTTGGTAAAATGTACAGTCTGTTGTTCTTTCGATTGGTTACTATGAGCAGAGGGTGAAGCAGATGTTTCTCTTTTCCCTTTATCTTGGCTGTTTTTATTCTCTTTAACTATAAGTTTGTCATACTTCAAATATGCTAGATTGCCTTTTTTCCTCTCTTCAGCTAGCTTGGCTTGTAACATTTTCCTCTTTTCCAGCACTTCCTTTGAGTAATCTTCACTGATGTTTATCTTTTTCAGGTTCCTTTTGTTTTTAATAATTTCGTTCTTATTCCAATTGTTTATAAATGAACATAGGTCAGGACAAATGGAGCAAAAGAGTGACAAGTTGGTATCCCGGGGATGGAAAAAGAAAAAAGAGGCAGACCGCAGAAAAGATGGGATGATGATATCAGAGAATTGGCAGTAACAATGTGGAATAGAGTAGCTCAGGAACGACCAGAATGGAAAAGGTTGGAGGAGGCCTTTGCCGATTGGCAACCAGAACTACAGAAAATAAAAAACAACAATTAATAGAACAGTTTTAAGTTTAAGTGTTTTAAAATTTTGTTATTAGGTTAAGCTGCTAGATCTGAATAAAAGACTATATTATTAAGCTCTATTTAGAAAGGAACAAGAAGAGAAGAAATAAATATGCAATCATTGCCGACTGAAGTGAAAACTTAAAATAATACGTCACATCAACATGTCGATGACGCTATCACAGCAACATGTCGCTGATGCAAACCCAGTGTGGTCCTACCAAAAATACCTCAACACGACTAAAAAACTCTTACAAAAGATCTGTTTTATTATCAAGTTTAGGTTTGGCAAATATGATAGGTACTCGTTGTTATGTAAACAAATACACACAATATCACAATACAAGATTTTTTTACATTATTGTGCGTAGTTTAATTTCTTAAATAATATTATATTCCACGCCATCTCGTGCAAAAATTTCACTCGTATAAAGGTTCAAAAGAAAACAGACTGAAGTTCTCAGAAATATTTGTAAATACTGTATGGGGATGAAAACGCCCCGGGCGCCCAGGCTCGGAAAACCACTCGTATGAATGAGCCAAAAGATATATAATTATAATAAAAAAGTCCTCAAATAACCTTAGCATTATGAAAATAATCTGAAACCCAAAATACCACAAATAATTTGACAAAGGAGAACGCTAGCCCAGTCGTAACAATACCCAATCTTTTTACGTCTGATCTTTTAATATGACAGAGAAAGAGAAAAGATTTCACAGACATAGCCTTTTCTTAATTTTATCAATCTTCTAAACATTTCTTCAATTGCGAAGAAAATAAAAATGGTTGCGAGAAAATATATCACTCTCTGTGTCCCGAGACAAGTGACATTCTACGAATGAAAGCGTCGCGATAGCGATTAATAATAAGTATGTATGGGATTATCAAGCGCCATCGAAATATCACGAGATCGAACCGCTGAATTGAACGACAATTGCCATCGCTGATATAATGATACTTACAACGTTTTTATCGAAAACCGGCCAAGTGCGAGTCGGACTCGCGCACGAACAGTTCCGTACCGTTATCGCAAAAAATGGCAAAATAATCATATTTGTTGTATGGGAGCCCCACTTAAATATTTATTTAACTCTGTTTTTAGTATTTGTTGTTATAGCGGCAACAGAAATACATCATCTGTGAAAATTTCAACTGTCTATCACGGTTCATAAGATACAGCCTGTTGACAGACGGATAGACAGACAGATGGAGTGCGGGGTCTTAGTAATAGGGTCCCGTTATTTACCCTTTGGGTACGGAACCCTAAAAAACGCATTTATGGCAATTACACACGTTTATGACTTTTAGAGCAAAAAGTGAAAATGATCCCAAAAATTCGCAGTTTTTCGCGTGGAACACAGCGAACACGCGTTTTTCGAAGTAGTAAATTTGTATTAAAACTATACTAACTGGCCCATACAACACACTAAAAAAAAAGTTAATTAAAAAAATCAAAAATCCCGACTGCTTGAAATGCGAACTAAAAAGACGTAAACAAGGAGAAAATCATGCTGTGCTGTCGGAGGATACATCTTCGCGAGCTGGCTGACCAAAACCAGACGTATCCTCCGACTGCACAGCATGATTTTCTCCTTGTTTACGTCTTTTTAGTTCGCTTTTCAAGCAGTCGGGATTTTTGATTTTTTTAATTAACTTTTTTTATTTATAACTTTTTTGTATTTTTTTTTCGAATTAGGTACATTCAAACATATAAGTGTTGTATATTTTTGAAATCACCTCTTGAAATCCTTTATTTTGATACCCCACACGACAGGTTTGGAAGAAAAAAATAATTTCGGCCCCCACAATATGGCGCCCAAAAACCGCCATATTCCTATTTTCCAATTTTCATGTAGCCAGTGACACTCGCGGGGTTAAGACGAATCGATTGACGTAAGAACCATCAAAATCGGCCCACGCGTTTGGTCTCTAAAACGCCACATAGGAACAAACATACATACATACATACTTACATACATACATACATACATACATACATACATACATACATAGACTGATAAACACATTACCCTCCTTCGGCAGTCGGGTAAAAATCCAGAACTACATCAAGCTTTGCGGTTTTAATGACGATTTCTACTGGGCGAACTATTGTGCGTGGGTCTTTAGAAATACGTGTCCGATTGGTAGATGAAACCCAGGTTAGGTTATCAAGTTACCTTCAAGTTACAAAGGATAAAGTTTCTGTTTGATGCATGTGAAGACTTCGGTATTTGATGGTTTTTCTGTCTTGTTTGTAAACGTAAACGTAAACGTGTAAATGTAAACGTCTCTTTCTTAGTTGTGTCATGTTGTTTTTGGGTAAATACAAAGTGAATTGATTGTTTGATTTGCGTATATTCTTAGTAGTGTAATGTTGTGACGGGTGCTTAACTACAATTCAGAACTAGGTTTGGTTAAAGATTTCCTCATTGATGTATTGTTAGAGTTATTGATTTTGGTATAATCATAATTAAACTCCTTCTAAATCAAAGGTTTATAAAAAAATCTCTGTTCGAGTATGTGCTTCCTGATCGCTATACCTGTCAAATCTTCTTGGTCTTTAAGTCAAGGGTAAATACGTTCCCTCCTAGATAAGCGTGCTCCATCGGCGACCACATCATAGCTGGATAATGCAGATAGTGGTCAAACGCAAACATTTCATTAATAAAAATGCGCAATCATTAACCCTACCTCTCTTTCATGTCTTCGGGAACGCTTTGAGTATCTTGTTCTGAGAGGAAAACCTTGCCGTTCCTCATCATCTCTTCTCCTTCGTTTTCCTCCCTACTCATCAAGTCCTGTGGATCACTGTGTTACTGTGGATCATTTACTGTTCATGCTGTCCGCTTCGCTACGGGACAACCCTTCGTTGGGAATTAAAAAAAAAAGAACAAGGGAACATATTCTGTCAACATGACTCATAGATACCCATCTATGAGTCATGTTGACAGAAATGTTGTGTGTTGATACACACTCATTTCACCAGTTATGTTCAGTTTCATGACATTCTGCTAATCTATTCTGGCATTATAGGTACATTACTTAACTACTTGCCAACTAAACAACCCACATCCAAAACCACAACGCAAAAAAATGGTACCTACGAAAGACACCGACTTCCAGAAATAAAGTTATATTTCACTTTGTTGTTTCTTATTTGGAAGTCGGTAGTATTTTTTGAAAAAAGTTTTTTATGGTTATCTTATTATGTATTTTGTTTATGCATTGTGTGCTCTACATGTATTTGTTTAGTTTATATAGTTAGTAAGAATTTAAATGTTAAGTTTTATTGCGCACTTTTGTAATTATACTGTCCTCATTTAATAAAAAATCTCTGACACTGAGTTTTGTTGTAAGTGAACCCAATTATGGGTTAAGCTCGTCTTTGTATATAAGCTGTCCTACTGTATTTGTAGGTATATGATTGTTTAGTGTACAATAAAGAATATGAATATGAATAATCATGCAATATTTACCTTGTTAGTCTGCTATCCTGGAGTAATGAAAAGACTGCATAAAAAGAGTAGCAAAATGTTGGCTCTTATTAGTGAAACCACTTTCAAAAGATTGACGTACCCGCCACCTAACCAACTTTAGTAATAAACGTTCTATTATTTCTGTTCCAATATTGGGTGAGACTGTTTGCGAGTCGACCTGAACTAGTCCGATGAAGTAGAAACTTAGTTGGCTTTCAGATACGATGCAAAATTATGCATTAGTAAAAGGAGTATACAAGCGAAGTAGGATAACAACTTGAGTATAGTTTATGTAACAGATGTTATAGATACAAAACCTCTGACTAGAATAAAGTAATATTAATTAACATGAAATTTTGACTTTCAAAGTTGCCGTTTAATGGCCTAGTTGAAATTGTTTCTTGCCCTTGGGTGCTCTTGCGTAGTGATTAGCGCATACAGGGATAATAGCCGGTTAGTGTCACATCTCATCCTACATGTCTAACAAGGCCTCTACGAGTTGGTTTCGGCCCATGGTACCTTTCAAAGGCCCGGGACCCTGGATCTCGATAATCTTAAAGATATATCAAAAATAATAATAAAGTTTTCCAGATGAATTCTTTCACAAACAGCTCTGTAAGTACAGACAAAATTCAGCATCCAGAAATTGTCACAAAAGTCAGTGATCAAATCAGACACACAGATAACTTACATCGTGCCCCAACTTAGATTACCTAAGTTGTCAAGTGATTACCTAACAACAGACTAGGACATTTTCTCACTGTTCTGTTTTTGTTCTAGTTTACTTATATCGGAGACTTTGTCGAGCTAAACAAAGACTAAATTAGATTAGCTTCGGGAATCTTATTAAAGGCATGTGTGACTCGAATTTGTTACCCAATAAAGGACTTACAGAGCTTTTTTACAAACTTTACGAGTCAAAAATTCGCCTGTCGGTAAATCCCATAATTTATCAAAATATATTCACAGTCTATGTTCCCCGAAGGATTGGGCAGAGGTGGACCTTTCTTTTTTTTATTGTGGAGGTATGCCTATGCACACTGCGCTACCACGGGAAGATAGCGCAGTTATGTGGGACTTCAGCGGGTTCGCAGATGTATGCGAGCCAGTGTTCCCGCCATAAGCGGCACAGGAGGACACCGTGGGTGAAGGTGGACCTACACTCACATTTCACCAGTTATGTTTGAGGCCTATATAACAGGGGGCGAGCCTATTGCCACCAACCGGGCACAAATCCAGACCCTGGGCTGGTACTGGGAAATTCCACGAATATAAAAAAATGTTTTAATAGTAGTTTATGAAACTGTTGCATAATAAGGGGTATTAAAACATGAGTGTGTGTTTAAAAACCGAGCCGTAGGCGAGGTTTTTAATAGTATTCACACGAATGTTTTAATACCTAGTTATGTGCAGTTTCATACACTACTTTATCCACACTCATACATTGGGATTGAACCTACTAAATACCTTTTTTTGCATTTTCCATGCCATAAAGTCGTGATAGCATTTATCATATAATTTTCTCGACTGGTAATAAATTATGAGTAATTTCCTTCGCCGCATCTAAAATATCGGGCGAAGTAAAATGTTCTTCACATTCACTGATATCAGACATTTTTAAGCAAGAATTCAAAAAAGCTCATGAAATTCAATACAACTAAACCTGCAAAATATTAATGGCGCCAAAACCCAGCACATCACCGCATAGCGCATGCGCTAAGGTTTAGCACGCACTGCGATTTTTATTCGTGCGAATTTTTTTCGCCTATTTTGCGACCTATGGAATTGTATGAAGTTGCTCGCATTGCGGTAAAAAATCGTGCAGAAATAATACCGCAAGAAAGCCGTGTTTTCCCACAGAATCCACCGCACCGCGGCGCGAATTTAATTCGCGCGAATATTTTGAGCTCTATGCTCTATGACATGTAGAAAGATACAAAATTCGCGCGAATAAAAATCGCAGTGCGTGCTAAGCCTGAAGCGGGCATTGTCAATAGACAAGTAAAAATTGGAATCAAATCTTTTTAAATAGGTACTATAAAAATGGCATTACAAAAAATAATTGATGAAAACTCCTTGTGATTAACTTCTTGGATTTGTCCTGTATCGTAATAGAAAAAAAAAAATATTATAGCATTATTTTGTTAGAGAAAAAGTGTTATAATAAGATTCTATTTTTAAATTTCGGTATTGCGTTTATAAAGTATGTCAATATAAACTCGTTTTGAAGTTTATAATTCGAATATTACGATATGAGAGTAGATAAAATTTATTATTAAACATGAAATCAAAATAATCAATACGTACAAACAGTTATTTGCTCTTGATATTAAATTTATATTTTCATCGATGTTTCACAGACAGAAATATTTACGAAACCACGTAAAATAATTACGTAATTACGCCTGCAAATATTAATTATGATAAATTCATGTTTTAATTATGTTTTTCATTGTGACGTGGTTAATTGGGTTTACCTTCACATTGTATAGTCACTTTAGTGAGGTTTCAAATTAATTTTCTTTGTAACTAATACGGGCAGCAGTGTCACCTTTAGCGATCCGCCGCCGCCGGGGAAATAATAGTTCACTATATCGGTAGAAAGACACACTGAAATTTGTTTGCAGTATATAAATGAAAATTCGAAAATGCAACATGGGTCAAGAAAGGTCATAAAGACTCGCTAGCCATGTAGTCAGGTCAGCAGATTCTAAATAAAAATTCTTCATAGATAATTAGGTCCTAAATGTTAGAGCAGCTACTAAGACATTCTTTTATTTATTTGTACAAAAAACTTCTTTATGTCCAGCTGCAGGGAAAAATTTTCCTTACTCGCATATCTCTCTTTATCACTAGATTAGTCTTTATCATTCTGAAAAAACGGCTTCAGAAATCTAAAGAAGCAGCCTTTGTCCAAGAGTCAATGTCTTCCATCTGGCACAATGCCAAGTACAAGGTCAAACACCTTTCACTCAATAACTGACAACCCCTACATCACAGCCCATCAAACTATTGTTAAGTCTTCCATCATATCGATTGCGAAACTATTGTCATATAGTTATATCCGTGTTTATCACAACATTATCCCTCGTCACTAGCTGTGTCACTCTTTGGAAAAGGTTCGCACTCACACACATACACACTCGCACTCCCTGCCGTGTGTGTGAGACACAAACGGAACATCACTTTGCAATCGATTGCTACTATAAATACGGCCAGCCCTGCCGTCGCCTCGTTAATATTTTAAGTCAGGGTTGACACAGCAGCTGACACTTTGTTAATGAAGAAAAATGCAAGAGAGGCATTGCATTTTAATTTAATTAATTACCTCACTAAGCTTTGAAAATGTAAAGAAAAACAAGAGGAAGCTAAACGGCACTTTACAAAATACAATCTGTGTAGTTGGAATCAGAATACACCTAGCATTAAGAATCTACTAAACCTGTCAATTTGAATGAAGTGTGAACGTGCAGTATCTGCTATTCTTAGGCGCCTTCCTCACCGGGTCGGTAAAGAATCTGTATCAGGAAGGCGCCTGAATCGTTTCGATACAGATTCTTTACCGAGCGCATACGCGTACAGCACATCTGTATAGAACCAGTACAGAAGCGAAAACGCACCAACCTTGTGAGGACGGCGCTTTACCGTGTGATAGGCCACGGGCAAAGCGCATCATAGTTCTTGCCACAAGCTTATATAAATGATTTTACCCTTCTTTATTCACTATCTCAATCACGGTCAACAGAACCACAATGTTATAATGACGTAACAACGCCAGCAGCAATTTACAACACTAAGAAAAATAACATATCTCAACCATGAGCAAAACACCGCCGCCCACTTCTCGTAAACAATCGATCGCCAACATTTTCGTGCCAACCCTGCTGCCTCGTCGTTAATATTTCAGCGCAGGGCTGACACACGACCGAAATAGACACGAACACGGCTGAAAAATTTAAAATCTATTTACTTGCTTTGACTAACGGGACGTGAACCTGTTTTATTTGGGGTTTCCATTTAAAGTGGTTTACCTAGGTACCTCTATGTAACATGTTTGCCTAATACCTATATGTCTATGTACGAGTAACATGACAGCCGGGTATATCTCAAAGGGCGATAAAGGTACTGAGATTCAATTGAATTCTCTTTTGGTAAGTGAATGTTTTCGAGAGATTTGAATTTGGATTCTTTCTTAGGTATAAAGTAAAATATGTTGAACTGTTAGTTTTTTTTCTGGAATTTGGGGTTGTTACTTTAATGACTAAACTTTACGTATTCATTCTCTAACATATACTCAGAAGCTAAGTGTCCTGATGTATACCCAATGCTTATTTATGAATGAGAGGTCTTGTCGTTGCCACTAATGCTAGGTGACATCTAAATGACTGTCTAAATACAAGGCCGCTGGTGTTGCATTTTCAACTTTCGGCTTTAAGCCAAAAACGTTGAAAATCTATAAGCGCGCTGATATTCAGACAGTTTGGGTGTCGCCTAGTAAAAAACGCCCACAAACACTGTGCGCATGCACACTATGTATGTTTCACTGTATGCAGTCATTTCAATATCTGACTTTATTGAAACCAGGCATTAAATTACTTCTAGTTTAAGGTTACTAAGTCATTCTTTAACTTTTATATTGTTTAGTGATTAATACATATGTTTTACATGCATTCTAACAATGGTTCAATCACTTTAATATAGTACAACTTTTGTCCATTCTGTGATAGAATGAAATAAATGAACATAAAACAACTATAACTTCACTCCCGGATGTCTCTTCCATTCCAGTACCACTTCATTTTTAATTGAAACTAAAAGAGTCAATTACTCAGAGACTCAATTGAATTGAAATACTTCGTCTGAAACCGATAGAACTATACTAAATAGTAAAACCCTTTCACAGTGAATTATATGAAACTAAAGGTGGAGTGAAATGGTCCTTTTATTACTGAATGCTCCAATATAGTGACGGTTTTCTAATAGATCACTTACAAAGGTACTAGTTTTAGGTATTACTAGCTTCTGCCCGCGGCATCGCCCGTGTGATAAGTATATCCCTACAGAACGTTGTATTGATATGAAATATATCCTTTAACCATGTTATATATTAATATATAATAATATATTAAGATAATGTTTAAGTGCTTTTAAACACATAGTTTCACATTATTTTATAATATTGGCAGTATAGGAAGTTAGATTCCCAATAGCAGCAGGAGACCGCAGACCTCCCCCTTTTTAATTGAAGTTATTTCAGTCCATCCAAAGGTTGTCTGGGAGATATCACTTTCAGCGATTGTGCCCATTGGTAAAAGAGTTGTGTAACTATTTTAGTATATAATAATAAAGTACTAAGATTATAAAGAGGAAAGATTTTTTTGTTTGTTTGTACCGAATAGGCTCCGAAATTACTGGACCGATTTAAAAAAATATTTCACCAATAGAAAGCTACATTATTCCTGAGTGACATAGGCTGTTTTTAATCCCGAAAACGTGTCCTGTGGGGGAATGCGAAGCCGCGGGAAACAGCTAGTAAAGTATATTCTATCTATGTGATGTGAGTGATAAAAAAGCCAGCGATTGGACAAAATTTCTTTGTGATCACGACCGATCTGTAAAGAGCGAAGAAGAGGAGGATCTATCTATTTTCTGTTTGTACCCGACTGTGTTAAGATGAAATGAAGGGTAATATGTTTGTTGGATGTAAAGCAAATGTAGTTGTGATTGCTTGTTACTTCTCCTTTTGAAAAGTAACCTTAACCTTAAATAAAGTAAGTAGGTTTTTCTGTACAATTTAGCTACGTGGGTTTCATTATACTTAGCTTCGTAGCTATCCTTTCCATGATTTACAAATGAGTTTCGAGAAAGTCTCCTAATTAGCGACCAAAAATAGACGTTTGAGCATACTTCCTTACACAAGAGACATAATATCCTTTGCATTATATCGTCTAAATGGCAGATCACCCAGAACAGGAAATGTCAATTGTAATTTGGTTGACTTTTAACATTTGCTGTAGCAAATCGCATGCATATTGCTGCGACAACAATAGGCAATTGCGGCTGCGACAACTATGTTGAAATCAGCTTCTAGTCCAGCCAGATACAGCTGTTTATCAGTTTTTATATGGAACGTCTCTCTAACTTTCCTCCACATCCATTGACTGGCTAATAGGATAATCTTTGGGAAGACTGATTGTTTGTCTTTCGAGCTTCTGATTAACGACGTAACAACTGCCAAATATCTACAAATTACAAATGACATAAAATTAACAGCTTTACCGTACCCCAGAAAGCACATAGATGGTGGACCCATCCACGGACCGACCTCGACAACCAATGCTTAACCTCCAAAATAACAGCTTGTTATTATTAACCTTAATATAAACCGTGCCCAACCTGAAACAACACCCGTAACTTACAATAAGCCATCGCTAATATCTTGTATCTCCAATACTAATCACTGCGAACCGAACTTGCTCCCAATTTACAGTAATGCCGAGT
The DNA here is from genome assembly GCA_945859665.1 of Anorthoa munda. NCBI lineage: Eukaryota > Metazoa > Arthropoda > Insecta > Lepidoptera > Noctuidae > Anorthoa > Anorthoa munda. Next base: position 637,359 of record OX243896.1, on the reverse strand, counting down.
TGAAACAACACTAAATCAATTAGACTGGGAGTACCGACGCGGCGGTCGGCGGCAAGTTTTGATTAAATTACGACGGATATTATCTAAGGGGCAATTGAAACCGAAACCAGTGCCACCGGCCAGTTGAGGTGGTGGGGTGAGACAGGAGCGGGAGCGGGAGCGGAGAACATGACGTCACGTCTGTATGGCCTAACAGTTAACTAATAGCGGTATATCAGTCGCTATTAGATCGTCGGTCGCTAATTATGTTGAAATCTCTTCTTGTGTGGACATTGACTTGATTTGTTTCAAATAAAGATTTTTTATTTATATTATATGTTTTGTTATGTCCTAAAAAAATATTGCACCAAACACCACTAAGTTGGCCCTCAGCAAAAACATTAAAAACGTTTTTCGGCTCTTATTCGTGTATGTAATCTTGAAAAGCTAGTCTGAAAAAAATGCATTCGATTTTACTAGAAGATGAAACTAGCTAAAAGCTTTCCGCACGTCGCCTTTGACTTGTACCACGTTATCTGCCAAACCTCGGCTGGCACAGTTCGTAGCCGAAGTGGCAACTTTGAGATATCATTTAAGATCACAAACTGCTGAAATATTGAGTGTCCAGGATCATTAAACGACTCTTGAAAATTTTCATTTTGTTCTAGAAATAGATGGGAAGTTAAATCTTACACTGTAATTTTAAAATTATATTATTTGATATAAATATATTAATGCAACTTTCAGTCAATTAATCAGTCAGTAATTTGATTGACCTTACAATGGTAAGAGCTAAATTTAAAATTGGAAGACAGACTTAAACATAATATTGTATGCCTTAAGGATTACGATTGGAGATTATTCTGCCGCGGTTACGATTTCGTAGCAAAGTGCTACGCCGTAGCCGTCACGTAGACCCTTCGTAGACTGTACTACTCAATAGTATGTTTTCGTACTAATAATCATTATGATTTCCTAGTAATTTGTTAACTTTAGTTTTAACACGGTTAGAAAACCAATTACCACATTATAAGTCTAACCCTGATAAAACATAAAACATCTTCCTTCAAAATATTTCATCAAGAAATATCATAAACATGACACATTCCGTAGTTAAGCTGCAATATGTGGCACTAACTTAAGCAGCTTGCTTTGCTCACGAAAGTGTTGATCCTCATATTGCTAAGCACGGGGCTTAACTCGGCGCAAGGCATTCCGTGCCAAGCGTTGAGATAACCTGTCTCACCTGCTTTATGCCATGCGATCCTGGTTCTTCATTGCGGAATCTTGAACGTTAATATATAACGGTATATAGAAAGAGATTATTTTGGAAGTTGTTAAGTAACTTTAGAAGGATCATCCCTTGAAAGTATGGTTTCTGACAGGCTATGTTTTTTTTATTTTTATTATCAATAGGCTTGCGCTTGACCACTATCTCACTTGGTGATGCTACGAAGAATTTCCTTCGACCGTGCCTTGGCGGATTTGGTAGAGCTGAATGATGTTAACTAAATGCAAATGAGAACTATTTTTGCATTTGAATACTATGATTTTTAACTTTGACATTATTTGACTTATCTATGAGAACGGATTGATGCATTCGGCTATTAGTGGTGCGCGAGTGCAAAAAATACCATGGAATGTGAAACGCACCAATGCATCGATCTGGATCGACCCAGCTCCGAATAAAACTCGTTGACCACTATATGCCAGCGCATTATTTCGTATTTTGGCCACACAATGCGCAGCGACTACGAGAATTGTGAAAAAAAATATTTTGGTTGGGAACACCGAAGACAAAAGATAGCGCGGTCGTTTACCAACTAGTTACATCGATCAAGTGAAATACTTGTCGTCCTCCAAATTTTACACGGTCGTAAGAGACGCGCTGGACAGATGCCGGTGGAGGCAGATCATATTCTCCAGTTGCAACCCTGATGCTGACCACGATTCTCAGACATGAGGGACCAACCAAGAGAGAAATAAGAGTTGAAACTTTATACAAGTGGCATTTTATCAACGAAAGCGTCGCAATAGCTATTAGAAAAAAAATTATGGTATTACTAATTGCTATTGAGATGTCATAATATGACCAATGGCGGGGTGCCGGGGTGCCGGTGGCAGGGTGCCGACATATACCACAATGATAACCCTGTCTACTTGGGTGTCACCTTGAACCGATCACTGACATACAAGAAGCACTGTATTAAAACTAAATTTAAAGTCGGCACCCGCAATAATCTGCTTCGCCGTCTGACATCTACTGCCTGGGGTGCCTCCCCACATGTACTTAGTACATCGGGCTTAGCACTCTGCTTCTCAGCTGGCGAATTCGCATGCCCAGTGTGGCATCGATCCGTCCATGCCCGACAAGTTGATGTGGCCCTCAATGAGACATGCAGGATAATTACGGGCTGCCTAAAACCCACACCACTCGCAGCACTGTACCCGCTTGCAGTAATAGCCCCTCCGGAGGTCCGAAGAGAAATGGCCTGTTCTTCCGAAAAACCCAAGCAGGAGACAGATAGACGACACTCTCTATACAATATGGACAAGCCAAGGGGCAGATTGAAGAGTCGGAAAAGCTTTCTGAGGTTAACCAAACCTATTAATGACAGCAGTTCTAGTGAGGCAAAGAAGAGACTGTGGCTCCTCAAACATCCTCCTCCGACTGAATATGTTGAGCCTGCAGAAAAGCTCCCTGCAGGCCACCAACTTCCATGGCCCACCTGGAAATCTTTAAACCGACTCCGAAGCCAAGTGGGTCGCTGCAGGCACAACTTAGTTAGGTGGGGGTACTCCAATAACCCGCAGTGCGATTGCGGAGCTACGTCCCAAATAATGATTCATCTCCTATCGTGCTCTCTGTGCAACAACACCTGCACCCTGAAGGACCTTTGTGAGGCAAATTAAAACGCTGTTGCCGTGGCTGAATTCTGGTCAAAACGTATATAATTGAGGAATCATCGATACGACGAAGAAGAAGATGACCAATTTCTTACATTTTGGCATGTCAACCATCTTCATTGTTTATAGCATGGAACTTTTTCTATAGCCTCGGGTTAAAATTCCTGATACTGAATATTTGTCCAACACCAAATGAACATTTCCATCGTTCGGTTTTCCCCACATTATTAACACTCGTTCTGATTTCCAGTAAAATCGGACTAGACAAATAATTAATAAATATAAGTATTAATTGAATCCCGCGAGTCAGTTGATGGGCGGCTTAGCTGTCCATCGACGGCCATGTGCGGGTTATTGATGACTCGTACTGTGAGCGAACACAAACAGTGATGTATTGTGACAATAGAAATGTCATTTGTTTTTGTGTTCCTATTGTTTATGTTTTTAGCGATGACTAGCGACCCGCCCCGGTCTTTCACGGTATAAATAATAATTGTATACACAAATCCTACTCCTTTATCGCTCTTTCTATTATTGAAAACCGTATTGATATCCGCTTAGAATAAATAAGCGGAGTAACAGACAGAGGCAGACAGCGAATTTGTTTTAACTATTTACAAATATTATAGTTCGTGCCGATTACAAAGGTGAAGAATATTTATACAAAATTGCGTTTGCGTGTCTTATCGAATTATCAAAAGAACCTTAAACGTGAAATTCAAAGCACCTAGCCATTGTATGCAGATTGGTTTTTTGAGATAAGAAGTAGAAACTAGTTGACACTTAATTTTGAAGAAAACTGTTTACTTGTGCAGTTCTTTTGTTTTTTTAGTTTGATTGTGATCGGCTTTTATCTACTTATGACTAAAATATTACTCTAAATTCGTCTCCTGTTGAGCATATTATAGACCTCTAGTTTCTTGTGCCAATCTCAATCAGATTCTAACCACGATGGCAGCAATATCTTATGTCTATCACGCAGCATAGGTAACAAGCCATAAGACTTTTCTTCCAAAGACTAATATTCTCTTCAACAACAAAACAAGCCTAAAAACATAACACCAATTTCCTCTAAATGACGTCACTGAGGCGTAAGGAACGGCGCACAAATGACGCCCGTGTTGACAAGCGCCATCAGAAAGTCATTACCCGCGAAATGTTACGGAGGAGTTTATTTTCACTTTACTTCCGTGCCTTACAAGTGCCTACCTATATAATATATGGCAAAGTATGGCTATGTATGCTAAAGTTACTTTGGGCAAGTATTGTTCAAGGTAATAGAAGTTTAGGAAATTCCTATTGTCATTGTATATTGATGACGACAGAAGTAATTTTGGATGTTTTTGAATGTTTAAAATAATGTCTTTCTACATCAATGTGTTTCTGTTTTTAATTTGCACGATATTAATACAAATCACTTTCACGGTTCTAAGGCTGCCGCTAAGTGCTACTCGTAATTCCATGTTGTCGCTCATCTGATTACAAATGCAATTTGTATTTTCATATCATAGTTTGCATTTAATCTGCCGCAGTAGTTCAGGAAGTCATCATTCCTTCACCTAAAATATCATCTTTGTGTTTTAATACCAAAATATCTTTGCAGTAAGTTACTCTTTGGCGGCAGTAATCAAATTAATAAACCATATTTCGTTAAAAACTTGCAACATTGCATCACTGGGTATAATATGAATGAGTTGTCGTAAATTGCATTTCACGGTAATTTCCCAAAGGCTCGCACTCGATAGACAATAGCCCCCTTTCTCGTCCCGACGCTGTCTCACCCACCCTTTCATATCACTGGTGGACCACGGTAGGGTTGCCGAAGCTTAGTCGAAATATTAAGCGCATTCATGTAAGTTTATCTGTTATCAAACAACATACACAAAGATATTCTTAAAGTTTGTGACGACTCGTTTCAATCGTACACCAATTTTCTGTATGTTTGGGCATAAAATATTTATTTTGGCACCTCCCAAAATTAAATAAAGTTTTATGTTGTATATGTAAAATTCGCTAAATAACTGGCTGGAATTATTATAGTAGACGAATACGCATGAAATAAAATAACATTATGGCGGGCAAAAATTGTACAACTCGTCTACATGTGTGTACTAGTTCTTATGCGCGTGGGCTCGGTGATTTTACCTAAACGATGCATTACAAAATAACTGAAGGCTTTTCATTGTTCTCGTGGGGAACAAGGAAATCTTGGGTTTATTATTGGCAGTTTCGTTTCTGGCCACTACTTCATCCGATGGTAAGCGATGATGCAGTCAACGAAGCTCATGAGAAGTAGGTAACCGATTTCCCTTTAACTATTGAAATATAGATTCAAAAAAGCAGGGAGTTTGAAACGTGAATTCGATCTACAAAACTAATTTTAGTTTTGTACTGTTAGGCCGCTGGCTTAAAATCTACTTAAAACTATGGTACAGCACGTGTTAGAAGCTCCTTTGCGAGAATCTAGAGTCCGTATTAGCGAATCCCTGTATTACGGATCTAGTCGAATGTTGATTGTATCAACCCTAAAAACCACGATACACGAGTGATACGGACGGTCGCTCAACCACCACTACTCGTGCTATAATTGTGTTCGTTTGTATTGTCTCGCGTTTGTTTCTTGTGTCTGATACGTAAGGTGGCGAGATTTGATTACACCCGCGCTTGGGTGCGTGGCCTTGGTATAAGGCAGCGTGAATTTCAGTTCTTGGGGCTAATTATTCATTTAATATGACCCTTTGGACGCTTTGTTGTTAAAACCCATAAGCACTTACATTAGGAGAATAAATTATCGCTTGTTCATCTTAGCTGTTCTGTTGGTTTTAATAAGAAATATCGGACTAGGAACTTTTAAATGGTGCACATAACTTATTCTGATAATGATATTTTATTCTTGCAGGTAATTATTTACAGGTCTAACAGAAGCAAATATATTTTAGAACTAAATCATTAGGTCAGACGTTCTCGTAGTAAACCGTTTTATAGACGAGAGTAATGTATTCTGTAGATGTTTCATAAACTTACAAACTTAAAGTGTAGTCGTAACTTTTATCTTTTTCATACCCGATAGACGTATCTCGTGTCACACCTTACCTGTAACAAAAACAACATAATTATTAACAGAATTTAATAAAACATAATTAATAACACCGTGAACAGGAAAGCTGCAATAAATAAACAAATAAATAATGTTAATTAAGTTATATCCATTAACAGCTGACTGCACACTGCGCCGTCAACAGTGTAAAACGATATTAATTATCGCTGTAAAGATTTGTACATTTGTAAAGATTCAACAGAGAATTAATAATAAGATTTCAAGAGAATGACTAATGGACTAATTCATACACAAACTCACGCCTATTGTCCATGTGGGTAAGGCACTAACTACTGATCGCCAACAACAACTATGGTTCTTATATACCTACTCCTTTTGCTTCGTTTACGTTCATACATCTAGTCATACACACGCCGGTTATGAGTACTACCCTCCTGAAACTGGCTAGGAAGGCCAGTTAAAAAACATCACCTAAACTATAAGGTCTGTATACATGCTGAAATTTGGGTGGTTGTTTTCTCGCGGCAGAACGATTTGCCATCAGTAGTACTATCAACGCAGAGTTAAACTTAAAAAATATAAATGTATTTATATAAAATAATCTAAAAAAATATTCATCAACGCGAAAGTGTGAGAACCAATAGTAATTCTCTAGACCTAAATGACCGCGCGTCCCGTCAGCTCACCCGGCTCGCGCTGCTATTGGTTCGCCGGTTAACTATCGCTGGTTACAATTTGTTTGATGTCGCTTTTATGATATTTTCCACAAATAATTATTATTTTTGCCATGTTTTGCTTCTTATGTTTATTTATTTCATAAATCGATTGTATTACCAACATGAAATCATTCCACTCACATTACTCCTAATCTTTCCACTCAACTCTGCCTTGTCACTCATCTTCTCAACATGACCACACCATTAATGGATTAACATGGTAAATAACATTAATTTCTTTTTTGTTGTTTATGGGCTCGCGCTTGACCACGTCTATCTTACCTGATGGTAAGCAAAGATGTGCTCGACTATATAAAAGTAATACTTAGCCATAGGAACAAAGACTGTAAGAAAAGCTCCAGGGCTTTACTTCCCAGGAAGTAAGTCTCAATGAGTTTCAGTTTTTCAAAAATAAACAAATAAAGTTGTTGGTAAGTTTGGTAAGAGCCGCACCGTGCCCGCACACTGTGCCGTTATTAATTATTTCGGAGCAAAAACGCCGCGTCCATATCGATTGGCGCTGAGCGGATTATACAACAATGAAATCATACTATGGAAATAGTTGGTTATGCTAGTTTTGGCAGAGGGGTCGCCTCTTTTACATGGGGCTTATTTGGCGAAACGTGAGTGTAGTGTTACACTAGTGATTAAGCCTTCAGGGAATAATGGTGTGATGTTATGTTGTCTGTATTGAATGAAACTAGTGGGATATTAAGCGTATAGAGAAGAGACTATATACTCAATCTCGGCTTTTGGCACCCGGCTGTAATACACCCGGTTTCTGGGCTCAAAATTTGGAGTAAGGAAGCCAAAGTTTTACGGGTATTCCAGTTAAAATACCGTTTGGGAAATACCCAACTTAAGAGATACCAGAAAAAGTGAGTAGAACGCCTATCATCAGAGTCTGCGACCGGCTGATATTGCCACAAAAACTTCACTAATACACAACACAAGTACACACACAACATAAGTTTACACAATATAAATAAAATATGTAAACTTGTTAAGTGATGTATCTGTTTTATTTTGTGTTCATTTTATTATCAAGAATTTTGAAATGGTATCCATCAATCTTTATTGGAGCTCTTCGGTTTAATATGGCCGATATATGTTTACAAGATTGTACTGAAAAGTTCGGCATGCGAGCAATATTTACTCGTCTTTTAAAAGTTTTTGATCACGACAGACAATCAGATGTTGATCATAACAGAGATTTGATTACTATAAAAAACACACTATGTTCTGCACGCGACTTCGTTCTGTGTTTGTTTTAACATGAATTATGACAGTTGGCAATAGTCATCATCATCATCAGCCTACAGCAGTCCACTGCTGGACATAGGCCTCTCCAATAGCACGCCATTTGCTTCGATTTTCGGCAACTCTTATCCAGCTGCTACCAGCCACCCCGCGAAGATCGTCACTCCACCTAGCCTGAGGGAGCCCCACCTTACGTTTACCAATTCGCGGTCTCCACTCAAGGACACGTCTACCCCAACGGTCATCGGTTCTACGGCTTATATGGCCAGCCCATTGCCACTTCAGCTTGCTTATTCTGTGAGCTATGTCGACAACTTTGGTTCTCTGCCGAATCACCTCATTTCGGATTCGATCCCTTAGAGAGACTCCGAGCATAGCCCTTTCCATAGCTCGCTGAGCAACTTTGAACCGATGAACCAGCCGTATTGTGAGTGTCCACGTCTCGGCGCCGTAGGTCATAACAAGTAGGACGCACTGGTTGAAGACTTTGGTCTTCAGGCTCTGTGGAATACGTGACGAGAAGACTCGACGAAGTTTTCCAAACGCCGCCCAGCCCAGCTGTATTCTTCTATTAGCCTCTTTCTCAAAGTTGTTCTTACCAAACTGCAGAGTTTGCCCGAGGTAAACGTATTCCCGAACAACTTTGAGAGCACCGCCATTGACCACAATCGGTCCCGGAGTGACGTGTGAATTGGACATAACCTGGGTTTTGTCCAAGTTCATCCGGAGACCGATTCGCGCAGCAATAGTATAGCTGCCTATTTCTAAAATATTCTTTTTAAAAGAAATCGCCTGCCAGATATTATTTAAACACATAAAAGCGAGACGCACGGGATCGGTCAATTGTGGTGACACTTGTGAAGGCCTATGTTCAGCAGTGGACATCTTTCAGTTGAAATGATGATGATGATTTAAACGAATAAACAATTTTACCTTTTTAAATTTTTTGTTAAGATATACAAGGCTGATTTAAAAGTTGTAGGTAGAGGTACTATTTTTAACGTACTTGTAAGAAACACCATGAAATAAGTTCAATTCAACTGTAAAACGCTAAAATAATCTATTTTAAACTGTCCGAAGCAGCAAATAATTTACTTACTTTATTAATAACCCATACTTGACGTTTTGTAGCCTTATTAAAAAAATATAAAAGAGTTGAGGAACTAATTAAACTTGAGCATTGGAGCACACTCACCCGAAAAAACAAGTTTTCTTTGTTTTGTTCGAGTTCGATGTAGGAATTATAAACTAGCAAAGAGTTTTTCAAAAAATGGTCATGTTGAGAGGATGAATGAAAAAATCTGGCCAAGTGCGAGTCGGACCCGCGCACGAAGGCTTCCGTACCAATTATCACAAAAAAAAACTGCAAAAATATCACGTTTGTCGTATGGAAGCCCCACTTAAATATTTATTTTATTCTGTTTTTAGTATTTGTTGTTATAGCGGCAACAGACCTGTGACAAATTCAACTGTCTAGCTATCACGGTTCATGAGATACAGCCTAGTGACAGATGGACAGACAGACAGACAGACGGACCGCGGAGTCTTAGACTATACCGGGTCCCGGTTTTATCCATTGGGTACGTAACCCTAAAAAAACGCCACGCTACGTGAGAGGATACGCCAGGAGGGCTTTTTGAGAAATATCACCATATTATTATATTATGGCTGATGGTCTTCAGAAAGGCCAGGTGCACAATAACCGCGTGCATGTATGACTAGATGTATGAATATAAATGACGCAAAAGAAGTATGTAAGGATCCTAGCAGATGCTGTTCTGTAGTTTCTGCCTACCCCCATGGGAAAAAGAATGAGTTGTGTATGTTCTAAAAACTAGCAATGTTGGTAGGTATAAACAGATAGTCAGTGGTATACCGTTTTTTTTATTTTTATTTTTTAGCTTGAAGAAATGCTCATGCATACCGCGCTACCACGGGGAGACAGCGTAGTTATGTGGGACTCCAACCCACCAAAACTCCACGGTGTCCTCCTGTGCCACTTATGGCGGGAACACGGGTACGCGTTAGCACTCACCGCGAGCCCGCCGCGGCTGTCCTTCACCGGACCCTCCTCTGGGGATTACCCCCATCACCGGCGCACCAGAATACACTGTGCGCCGTGACCCCCCCAGGGACCAAACCAGTACATGGGTGCCAGACGACCCCGTGTATGGCACCCTTGGTCCCCTTGTGACGTGTCAAGGTCAATGGCCCCGCCACCTACCATGATTCTCCCTATCCGGAGAGCGGCCAACGCTATATCGACACTCCTCTTCCCCTGCAGCCCCACCGCGTCCGCCATCAGACGGAGGCGACCCCGTCAAGGCCGCGGAAGGTAGGGAGAGCGGCGCACCGCAATACCGGCACTCCTCTCCCTCCGCGGCCTCCAACCTTCAGCCGTGATATCGTATGGGTTTGGGACCCCATACGACATCACGGCCCGGCTCAGTTGCGATGTTGCCCAGGCAGCACCGCAACCTACATGTTGGCCGCTACGTCGTCGGCTTATCGGCAAAAGCCCTGACGAGCGGCCCCTCCTCGGGTTCCTCTTCGCTTCACCGTGGGTGACCAAGCCACGGTTACTGAGCCCCCCCGCCTCGATAATGCGGTCACCCACCGGGGGGGCAGTGGTATACCCTAGCGATCCAATTAGCTTTCACTATTTCTGGATAAATCCGATAATTATTTGAACGATACGTTGAGAAATATTTCAAAACTCCTTGCCGATATATTTACTCTGTAAAATGTTGTAGCTGGATTCATCGAATTTAAGGAATATTTGGGATATTTTTTTAGAGGGATAGGATATTGTTTACCTTTCTAAAATACCTGAAAATGGTTCGTCATAAACGATCAATATTTCTGTTTTATAAAGGTATCTGCTTCTATTTATACAAAGTATGTTTGTCTTCGTCGCAAGTTTAGATATATTAACCACACGCTGCAAAGGCATCCTGGTGATATACCCAAGCAATTACTGGATTGCTATCTCCAAGGCAAAAGATAGCGAGGCCATCCCCGGCAAACCTGGCTTCGCTCGTGCTGGCAGAAGCGGCGGGCATTGGAATGACGTGGGGCAAGGAGAACCTGAAGCTCATAGATCATTTGCAATTGGAGGATTTCTGTGGATCCAAGTCAAAACGTTTATTTTCATGTGAGTTTATACCGATAAAACACTTCTCACAGTAGCTCCCGCCACCCTTCTAAGTATTTTTGAAGGAAACTTCCTCTACTCCAATCCATTCAGTACCCAATACAATGGAAACCTTCAATTTATGTCAATAAATAAAAAGCTATAAATGTCAATTTGATTGAGTCAAGTGGAAGAAATAAATAACCCAAAACGGTAAACACGTCTTAAAGAACAATAACATTTTCTGAAGGATAAACAATCTACTTTTACTTGTATTTGTACGACAAAACGATACAAATGTAATATCCACTTCAATGTGTCTACAATGGCAACGAAAATATTATCATACTATTTTTTACAGAGGTTATTACTTTCGTCAAATAAATACGCTTTGAACGTTTCTTTATGTAAAGGGTCTTTCAACAAGGACGGGTCGATGTTAAAATTGAATAAAACAAGATGTGTGTGAGATATTAACGAAATTTATTTTTTATTTAAAAGGCCCATTTATGCCATTATGGATGGAATATGACATCGTTCAAATGTCCGCCGCGGCTTCGTATGGTGGCACGAATCCGAGAGGTCCAATTTTTAATGACTCTGCTGCATTTAATGTCCTTTCTTTGGTATTGTTCGTCAATTCGTTGAGCTCCTTAAATTCTAAGTTGAGCTGCACGGTTATTGACAAATGCGTGCACTGACTGGACAGGTCCACTCAATCTGGCTGGTTCTTTTCTCAAAAGACCATTTCAGACATCAGTCTACATGGTCTTCACATGATCTAACCAAGTTTTTGTCTGGACTTTAAAAGAGACTGTGACCTCTGAGTTTGTTTCGGCCTTTCTTCTCAGAGTAGTCAGACAGGAAACGCCGACCTCATCTAGTTTTAAAAAATATAATCGACATGTGAAAGTGTTTGTACAAACCAACTTACAGAAAATAAATCATTTATCATTTATCATTTATCATAGATCGAGCGAGCGCTACAGATCAATGATAAACAATTTCTTTTGGCTTGAATTGAACAATATGGACGTGAACGACATGTGGTTCCAGCAAGATGGCGCTACTTGCCACACAGCGAACGACACAATCGACATTCTGCATGAATGGTTTGAGGGTAGAGTAAGAGTTCCGCTAGACTTTTTCTTGTGGGGTTTTCTGAAGTCGCAGGTCTATGCCAATAAACCACATTCGACCGTTGCCCTGAAAGCCAACATAACGCAGGCCATCGCTCGGATTCAGCCGGATCTATGCAGCAGAGTCATTAAAAATTGGACCTCTCGGATTCGTGCCACCATACGAAGCCGCGGCGGACATTTGAACGATGTCATATTCCATCCATAATGGCATAAATGGGCCTTTTAAATAAAAAATAAATTTCGTTAATATCTCACACACATCTTGTTTTATTCAATTTTAACATCGACCCGTCCTTGTTGAAAGACCCTTTATATATTTACCCGCAGCTTCAGTTTGATAAGATACATTCATCGATATCGTTTGGAAAATAGCGATAAGAAAAAGTCAAAATTATGAGTTTGTTTAGCTAGCGAAATCTCAAATCCATTGTATTTTAGCACCGCTTAGGGAATGTCGTGGTGGCCCAGCGGCTAAAGACAGAGGCGAACTCTCGTGATTGAGGTCATGGGAATCTCGGCAAGTACCAATGTGACTTTTCGGGTTCGATTCCCACACGGGGAACAAATATTTGTATAGCCTACAGATATTTGTACCAGATCTGGCTGGTTGTGTGTGATGTGAGTTAATATTTGTAATCTAACCTACGATACAGGACAAATTCCTAGTCTGGGGAAAGGTTAAAAAAAATTGTCATCAGACAGTTTTTGGTTGGTATTTCCAGAGTTTACTTTTACAAAAACTAATTTGAAGAAATATACATCCATATTTAGATTTTAAATTCCTTTGCCTCATTACGATTCCCGGAGTGATATTCTTGATTGATAGACTCCTGGGATGTCGCGATGAATATTCACGATTCGTCTCAATCTTAGAACAAAGTCAATTTGAAAGTTTGATTGATTTTGTACTCGTGACGTTTTTATAATAAGTAAAGAGAAGCTTTTGTTTAGTTTTCTTAAAGTTAATAATGTAAGAGTTTTCGCAGAAATCTCGTTCTAAATCTCATATTCTAGCTAAGCTGAAAGAGATTTCTTTGGAAAAGTAAGCATTTTTCTTTTAATTTATTTGTGATGTTTTTTCGTGTCTTTTCTGTGTACAGACCTAAATAGTCAAACAAATTAATGTCGTATTTCTGAGATATGAACTCTTGAGACTTCTACGTTAAGGGGCTTACATTTGATTTCAATGTAGACAAAATATGGTCAGGGTCTTAATTAATATTGTGGGATTATAATATTGATGCCGTGTTATTGCAACAGATATATGTGTACAATTTGATATTGCCAGTGTATTAACATCGTAATATCGTAACGGATGTAAAGTCGCCTTTAGATTTTTGGAGTGCAAATGTTACCAATGATGTGCCGTTTACTGTACTTAGAAATCTTGTAAGTTAGAAACTAGTAAGTAATAAGAGCAGATATTTTTTAAATATTATTAACCTTTCTACGAACATGCTAATTATAAAGGCACGTTCAACAATATTCTTTCAATTTTATAACAAGTTTGAACTACTTATTAAAAATTATTTTAATCAGTCTTTAATAATACAATTTTGCCTTAAACATAATGTTAACAGAGCATAATCCTACGCTAATAAGTAATAACAATAGCAATACAAGCCGGTCTCTAATGTCGGCTATAAATTGCTCCAATGATTGAGGCTTATCCTCAGGGATTACCAGTAGGCTCTCACTGATGAAACCTAACAAAATTACTTATCTATGTGAAAATTGCTCTAGTCATTGGTGCTTACATAGATTAGGTCTTGTTGGAAAAAGGCTAAAGGCTTAAAGTTATAGAGTTCGTCGAAAAAGATCAGGCTGCGATTTTTTTTCAATTTTTATTAACATTTTGAGAATTGAAATTGCTAACTGTCTTCTTATTCGTTTCGCTCTTGACAGAGCGGTCGTGGTCACGATGAATTTTGTCCGATCGCTGGTGTTCTTGTCACTCGCCTCACGATCTCTCTCCATTTGGCTCTGTTAGATGAAAGTTTAGCGCATTCATTGGCTGGACCTCCTATCGCAGATTTAATTTGGTCGGTCCACCTCATCGGTGACCTCCCGCGTGGCCTGTTACCGTCCACTCTGCCCTGCACCACCAGGCGCTCAATGGATTCGTTATTCCGCCTTGAGACATGGCCAAAGAATTTCAGTATGCGAGACTGTACTATTGCTGATAGACGCTGCTTGATGCCGAGTTCTTGGAGTATGGAGACGTTAGTGCGGAATTCTGTCCAAGAAATGCCAAGCATTCTTCTCCAACACCACATTTCTAGAGCATCTATCTTTTTCCGTTCCAGTTCTCGTAGTGTCCATGTCTCAGCTGCGTACAGAAATATGGGGAAAACAAGCGCACGGACGAGCCTGATCTAAGTGGCTTTCGTTATACTGTGATTCCTCCATATCTTCTTTAACTTATCCATTGCCCCTCTAGCCATCGCCATTCGCCGCTTCACTTCATCCACGCAACTGCCATTGCTTGCTAACTGTAACTATTCTCAAACGAAATAAAAATAAACTCCGGTTAACATGGTTGGTTTTGTTATATGGGTGGACCAACCTTTACGTCCCTAATTATTGAGTTTTAATTTTTTTGCGTGTGGTTGGTGTAGTGGTCGCAAGCGTTACTGCTGAGCAAGAGGTGCTGGGTTCGATGCCCGGGTAGGGCAAAGTGTTATTGGGTTATTCCATCTGGAATTTCTCAGCAGCAGCCCGGAAGTCTGGATCTGTGCCCCGTTGGTGGCAATAGGGTCGTCCACTATTACATGGGACTTTAACATTACCTACTTGTAGTACTAACCTAGATTAGGTCTTGTTTGAAATAGGTTGGAAAAGGCTTAATTAACACAATAATTAACATAAGGTTATACCTTTAGTTTGTGTACTAACAAAGAATGGACTCCAAAATTGTCTGAATTTGAAATAAATTTAATTTAATGTTAAAATGTTCGTGGAAAAAGGTCGGTCTGTAGTATTTATACATTTAACGTAAAAAAGTAAATGTTAACTGTAAATTTGACAAATAATAAGCTACGGAAAATATATAAAAATAATAACATATATAATGTACCTACATGAATGAGGTAGGTGATAGAAGATTTATTATTTTAGCTGCGGTTAACATGGACGGTTTGTATAGGGGATAGCTATCAAATTTGCGGAACAAATTTTTTTTTTCCTTCCTAATTTTTTTCCCTAATTTTTAGTTTCGTGTTGCCTGTTACATAAATTTCAAAAACTATCTCTAGCAGTAAAGCGAGCTTAATAATTCAGCTTTTTACTTGTTTTAAAAACATATTTTGTAGGCCTTCAATCTCATAAGATAAAGTTATGTTTTAACCGGGTTCTTGAATAAAGACATTAACTCCTAGATGCACTAAAAGATCAAACCGATCAAAGTTTGCGGTTATAAAATAGTCGTCCACCGTTCAATTTTGAAAATGCAACTTGTATTTCCTAGCGCCACTTCGGAATTCGGTTTCGAGCTAACATCATAAATTCCGCTTTGGTCCAACTAATAGCGTTTCGTTCGGACGCACTCCATCGAAGTGCGGACAGTTTCAAATGCACTGCGATACATGCAAATTGAGGACGACAATATTCGATAAAAATTGCTAGGTAGTATTTGATCAATGTCACGTGCATGAGTAGTGATAAAATCCATATGAATGTTATAAATGCGAAAGATACCCTGTCTGTCTTTGTACCTGTTTGTTACGTTTTCTGCACGTCTAATCAGCTGAACCAATTTTGATATAGAGATAGATTAAACCGTGGTGAGAAGGTCATAGGATAGGAGGGAGCACTTTTTGTCCCGGGAGAACATTCGGGGATGATTTCCGATGTTCAAGCGGGTGAAACCATTAGCAGAAGCTAGTAGGTACGTAATAAGTTAGAAGTTGACTTAAGAATAATATCCTTTATTATATTGCACAAAGAAAATTAAGCCTATAGCTCGACGATTTCCCTGAGGATTCTACCTTTATAACAAGCTTTTATATTCCGTCTGAATGGATAACTTCAAATATCCTATAAATGTTAGAACAAAAGAATGACCTGCGAATAGAATTGACAACTCAGAGGCAAATCGAAGAAAAGTAAAACAATCTAATCTATCAATGTCCTCTGAATCTCAATATAATTAATTGTAATATTCCCACTGCTGGGATAGAGGCGTCATGGAATGAGCTGTAATCCACTACGTAGACTCAGTGCGCTTTGGTGGTCACATTTGACGTTTTGGTTCTAATACTTAAAGTTTCTAAGACATGTCAGCCGGTTTGTTTTTAGATTGTTTTTCACTGTTACAGAGTAAACAACTCAACATTAGCGCTTTCCCAAAATAGAACATAATTTATCTTGAACTGAGCGTCCATGATTCAAAAACTTACGACTTTGCTAATAGCACTGACACTATACAAACGTAAAATACAACAAATAATACAACAGTAGATCACCGTTGCGACAACCCATGAGAGTTGGGACAATGTTGGGGTCGGATGCCAGTCTCATCGCATGCAGCTAACAGCCGAATGTTATAAATGGAGCGACTTCATAATGCCCTGGCTGGAGGCTCTAGTTTACTAATTTAGTCTCCACAGGATCGCCCGGTAGTCTATCACTTTGATTGGACTGCGAGACGCCTATCAAAAAAAAACTGACTTTTATAAACCACTTACTGTCAGACTTTTAAGCATTTGAGCGTGGCAGCTTTTCAAGTGTAACATATCTTAGAATATTTGGTTCAAGGACACATCGGTTTCCTCACGAAGTTTTCTTCACCATTATAAAGTTAGCAACGGAACTCCTTAACAAACTAAGGCCTGTCCCACATGGGGTGGGGGCGATAAATCGCGCGTAACGACGTCTCACACTCACCGCCGCCGCGCCGGTGCCAGCGCCGGCCCTGCGGGACCGCGGCTACATTTCGATACCCCACTCAAACGTAATATTCCGGTAATACGATCGGGACAGAATTATGGAATTAGCTTCTTAGTCGTAATTGGGGATTAGTGGTGTTTGAGTTGTAAATGGTGATATTGCCGAGGTTTTACTCAAAAAACCGTGCGTTTTTTCGCAGTAAAAAGTAGCCAATGGCTGCCAGCCAGCTTTAGTGTAGCTTTCTATCTATGAGAGAATTTTACAATATTTTATTTAACTTGCCTTTTTTATTTCTATCTCCAGTTCACATCTTAAGTACATTTTGTACCAAAAACTCAGATTCAATAACACTGCAATAAAACCTCACATCCAGCACTCATGCGATTGAATAAAATAGTCCAAAACTGATAACAGAGAATATAGTATTAATAAAAAATGTCGGATAGCGACAAATGCGACAAGTGCTACGAGTGCGACAAGTCGATGAAGTGAATTACTTCCAGCCGGGCGCGCGCGGTGTTCAACTCTATCGCGCCTCATTAGTTCCGTCACATTCACCGCGTACTGCACTTGTGTGTGTAACTACGCGCTGTGTGGGCAAGTATGAGGGTGTGTGTGTATCAGTGAGTAAAGACCAGTATACATTGGTAGTAACTATTGTGAAACATTGCTGCCCGCAATATTGTATGTTGCGAACTGCTTTTACATACATGAACTCAGGCCTTTTTAACCAACTTCAAAAACAGGAGGGGGTTCTCAATTCGTAGGTAACTTTTTATGTCTGTTCCTCGATTACTCAAAGACGCCTGCGCCCTGGACCGATTTGGATAATTCTTTCTATTCAATTCACAAATTTCCCTTTTCTGTTAAACTAAACCCCACAGACACACACTACACTCACATAAAATACTCCCTATTTTAATTGTTACTATTTATTTATTTTCGTTTTTTTTACCTTTTTAGGGTTCCGTACCCAAAGGGTAAAAATGGGACCATATGACTAAGACTCCGCGGTCCGTCTGTCTGTCTGTCTGTCCGTCTGTTACCAGGCTGTATCTCATGAACCGTGATAGCAAGATAGATGAAATTTTCACAGATGATGTATTTCCGTTACCGCTATAACAAAAAATACTAAAAATAGTTTTTTTTTTATATTTATTTATTTCTTTGTTATTTTTTTATATTTATTTATTTCTTTGTTATTTTTTTATATTTTTGTGGGGTCTCCCATACAATAAACGTGTTTTTTTGCCTTTTTTTTCGATAATGGTACGGAAACCTTCGGGCGCGAGTCCGACTAGCACTTGGCCGGTTTTTATTTTTATTTTGTAATATTTGTAATTGTTCTAATATAAACTCCACTGTATTCTGGAACGCTGTCGTGTCCCTCTTGGAGGTGGGCGTTAAAAGCTGCGAAGCAATTTTGAAACTAATGCAATGTAGCTATTTACGTACGAAATCAATTTGTAAAATGTGTATTTGTTCCAATAAAGATTATTTAATAAAATTGAAACTATCAATTGAAAATGTCAAATACTTCAGTATCTGCCAACAATTATGATGAGTTTTACCCCTGACTGTAGGCAGGTGCACAGTATACTTTCTTTCATTATTACACGACTTGAACGTGTTCGATTGTGACGTTGATATTATAATTCATACAATAACATAACAGTGGGGAGTGGGTGATTAATTGTCCTCCAAATAATGAGTGTGTGGGCGTGAACCAACAATTATTTATGTATATTGGCTTTTGAATATTACATTGTAGCATTGTGTGTCACCTGTCTCGCTAGGTATTGTGGTATTATAATATGAATAAAAGCAATGCTTTGTGAAAAATACAACTTTATATTTCGATAGTCGAAAATAATATTTCTGATTCATTGGGTTTACTTCAGTGCAGCTCTGCTAACGCTTCGGGGAATATTGCGTGATGATGTGTTTAGTTCTGATTGATTTCTTGTGAGACGATGGCATTTTATAAATAAATTAATGAATGTCCCCATGTCGTGTCCAGGCTATCTCTCTCCATTCAGCGTTGCCTGGAAGAGATCGCAATAAGGTCGCCTGTTGTATGTTTATTTATATTTTAAGTTGTTGTAAGTTATACAAATAAATAAATTGGTAACTTTTAGCCTATTAGTTCCTTGACGATATGCCATCGTAAAGGTTAACCAACTAAAATTGAATTAATTTCCATAATCTCGGTAAATCAGTAAGAGTTTCCTCTTCACTAAATTTGTCTTTAACCTTTCCAACCCGGCTAATAAAACCTTAAATTTTGGGGAAGAATCTCAAAAATTCTCGTCGTTAAATAAACATATTATTATCGCAGCTTCAAGGCGAAGGAAATAAAATTTTATACGTCGAGATATAAGCCTCAAATATTCAGCGCGCTCTAAATTAGTCTCTGTGAACACAGGGTTTATTCATGCACTCGTTCCAGAGAATGTTTCCTCTTCGGGGTTACGTCAGCGAATCGTGGTAACCGAACTTTTGTAGTGATTTTTTTCATCAGATTTTGTTTTGTTATTCTGTGGCGTTTCGATGAGCCTTACGTAAAAGCTTAACAGTACCCGTGGGATATGTAGGCTGGTGTAGCTGGTGTAGTAGTTAAAACGACACATGCCCGACTAAGCCGCTACATAACATAGCATCACGCTTATTGGTGCACGCCCAAAGGGTTGGGCAGAGGTGCACCTATAGTACAGCCATATTTCACCAGTTATGTTTAAGTTCCATGTCTATTGCCATCAACCGGACAATAATCCAGAGTCCAGAATTCCAGATGGGAAAACACTTTGCCCGACCCGGGAATTGAACACAGAATTTCATGCCACATGACCAAGCGGTATTGGTTAAATACACAGGATGCCGTAGAGTTATAGTTTAAACGTCGAAAACGCTACGCCGTAGCACAAACTGTAGCAGGCGTAGCAAACAAATTCTAGCATAGTTACGCTACGTCATAACAGCTGAACGATGTCTTTGCTACGCCGTAGCAGGCGTAGCTGTCAAAAAGATGTAACCACTACACCGTAACCATTTCCCTACTAAGTTGGGGACAGCTTCCAATCTAACATCATCTGATGCAGCTGAGTGGCAGTATTTAACGTGGAGCCACTGCCTATCTGACCTCACTCAGACAACAATTCATTAATGGGTGACACAATACCCCTTGGCAAAACTGCTGTCGTATTTTCCAGTTTCTGACAGATCTACAAATGATAGCCGGGAACAAGCTAGTTTTAAAACTGTAACCTAACTACGGTTTTTTTAGCCTATGTTATCCAGGCCATAATAACGAATCGAGTGACACCTTATTCAACAAAATTGGATTAATAGTTTAGGTGCTTCGGAGGAACATATCTAACATACATACATAAATAGACTGCTAAAATCATATCCCCTCCTTTTGGCTTCGTCGTAGTCCAGTAAAAACACAGAAACAGTAAAAAATGAATGATCATTATTTATTTAAAGCCCCAACTCCAACAAACTCATAAGTCCTATCAAATAAACTGAAAAGTGGTCAAAGGGACTGAAAATTTGAAAGTTGGCGAGATATTTCCATTGGGACGTATGTATGAGTCGATATCGGATCATTATAAGTTTCTCTCGTGAATGGACTTCGGCTCAACGAGGAAAATTTGTCGTCGTTGACCTTTACATAAAACTCCTTGATACGTTTCCGTTGAATATTCAGATTTCTTTTTAAAATGAAAGGAAACGTTACTAGAGGATCTTAAAATATTAGTTATTTATGTCACGTTTCATACTAAGCTTTTACATTATTTTGTCTGTACAGGGTTATTTGTAAAACACTAACAAACTATTTTTCAGGGTTGGTTTCAACTTAAAAGTTGTTTATAATCATGAATACTTTAACACCCTGAATAAAAAAATTGTTAACCCAATAACCCTGTAATGAAATCAATAAGCACGTATGAATTAAAATGTGCTGTGGGGTCCTGGGACCTGGGTTTGTTTCCTAGGACGGGTAAAGTGTTTTCCATTAGACATTTCTCAGTAGCAGTTCGGATTCTGGAACTCTGGAGTTGTGGCTGGCTGACGGCAATAGGCTCGCCTCCTTTTACATGGGATCTCATAACTAATGAAATGTGGGTGTACTGTAGGTAACCTAACATTCAAGTTTCACAAGTGACCTATCAACCGTGGACTTTAATCACTTATACACGATGGCTGACGCTAATGCTGCTACAAATTACTTTTTAGAAACACTCCAAACTTTAATTACCCGTAATACCAAAACAACCAAATCCTCAACACGGAAAAGATTGCTAAAGCCTTGGATAACTACAGGGATTCTAAAATGCCTAAGAAATCGAGATAACCTACACAAAAAATGAAAAAAGACCCTTACAACGACACTTTAAAAATTATATACAAGAGGTATAGGAATTTTTGCTCCACCCTTTTAAAAAGATTAAAAAGAGATCATGAAAAGCAACAGCTACAGAATGCAAACAAAAACAACAAAAAACTATGGAAAGCTATAAAAGAGATCACTTATACCACAAAACCAAAAGATGCTTCTTCTGAACTCGTGAACACAAAAGACCCAGTGACATCGATTAACAATGTAAATAACTTTTTTTGCAAATGTAGGGAAAGCGTTGGCAGAAAAGGTAAAAAATACAAATATTCATGCCCAACCAATTATCCCTAAGTCATGCCCTGGTTCATTTGTATTGTTGCCAACCGATGAGGATGAGGTTGAGGCATTGATAAACAATCTTAACAGTGACTGTGCAACTGGACTAGATATGATACCCGCGGAGGTTATAAAGGAAAACAGAGGTGTTCTAATAAAACCCATAACTTTCATCTGCAACTTGGCTCTTTCGACTGGAGTGTTCCCCAAAATACTTAAAAAGTCGAGAATTCGCCCGATTCACAAGGGTGGAGATAGAGACTGTGTCAATAATTACAGACCTATTTCAATACTACCTACTATCTCAAAAATCCTCGAGCGCATCATAAATAAGAGGCTAGTGAATTACTTTGAGAATGACAACCTCCTATCTCCAGCACAGTTCGGCTTTAGGTCTAAAAAATCAACCTCAGATGCAGTTCATGAATTACTCAATTATGTAGTCACCAATCTAGACAGTAAAAAGAAAACTATTGCTATATTCTTGGACCTTGCTAAAGCATTTGACACAGTCTCTATTCCTATCCTGCTAAAAAAACTTGAGTGTCTGGGAATCAGGGACCTTCAGTTGAAATTGTTGGAAAGTTACCTCACGGAAAGAACACAATGTGTGAAACTTGATAACCTGACAAGTAATGATGCCACAGTTCTTTTCGGGGTTCCACAAGGTAGCATATTGGGTCCGACATTGTTCCTTGCCTACATCAACGATCTCTGCCAGTTAAATCTTCCAAAAGCTAAAATTGTTGCGTTTGCTGACGATACGGCGTTACTTTTTAGTGGAGAAACATGGGGCGATGTTTTTTCGAGCGCACAAGCGGGTTTTAATTTGGTAACAGAGTGGTTACACAACAATGTCCTGACTCTAAATGTGGTTAAGACTAAATATCTAACTTTTTCGCTCAGAAACCCGGTAGCAGACTTTTCCAATTATAAAATAACATGTCATGAGTGTACCGACTACACTGACGCTGACTGTATGTGTCCTAGTATTGAAGGGGCAAATACAGTTAAGTATCTGGGTGTACTGCTGGATGGGCGATTAAGCTTCCAGGAACATATTGACATGTTGGCAGCAAGGACACGGAAAATGATCTATATTTTCAAAAATTTACGGCACGTAGGTAACAAAGAGTTAATAAGAACAGTTTACCTTGCACTTGCTCAGTCACAGCTCAGTTACTGTATTTCTGCGTGGGGTGGTTCAGCGAAGACCCACTTGATAAAAGTTGAAAGGGCTCAAAGAGCTGTCCTAAAAGTAAGTATGTTCCTACCGTTCTTTCACCCAACCGTCGATGTTTATAGGCAGAGTAAGGTTCTCACAGTTCGTCAGCTTTACGTTCTCCACACAATCACTAAGCAACATTCTCTGCTGACATATGACGCAAAGTTGACTGAGAATCGGCGGAGAAAGGACATTGTCTGCATAAAACCATCCTTTAAAACCTCTTTTGCACATCGCTTCTTCTGCTATCAGGGCTGTAATCTTTATAACAAAATAAATAGGTTCTTGTCAATATACTCTCTTTCTAAAAACAAATGTAGCGCTTTAGTAAGGGACTGGTTGCAGACACAGGACTATATTTCCACAGAGAAACTTTTACAGTAGTCATTATCATTTGATAGCTAGGTATTATTATTAATATCATTACCACACACACTCACATAAACACACATACTCTAACAGTCATACATACATCCATTTACATACACTCACAACACACACCCACTCCACTCCACTCCACGCACACTCCCACTCATATTGTGCTTTGTGGCATTATGATATTTATTTTTCGTCGCTGAATCTGTTTCCTTAATTTACCAGATTGTTTTAGTTTATAGGTTTCATCAAACGCTTGTTTATTTAATTCAAAATTTGTTATGTTATACCTATTGTTCATGGGGTGAGGACCTGGTGATCTGTAATACAGGTTAACACCTATAACAGACACCAGCTCCGCACACTCACTTGACTGCAAAATGTTCCCTTCTAAATGTAATTTTGAAATAACTTATATTCCATAAGATCATGTTTTTGTGAGGAGAAATAAAGATTATGATTATGATTATGATTATGATTATGAACCCACAGGCTAACCCCGTAGGCTAGGTAGGCTATGGCTCCCTGGCCAGCCACTCTGGCTTACCCTTCGGGGAACACAGGCAACTACAGACTAAAAAACTTTTCAACAAAAATTAGAAACTGACATCTAAAGCAAAACACTACAAAGCCTCCACTGCTCCTACCACTGTTGTGTCCTTTTTAACCCAAAGGTTGACTGGTAGAGAATGCCTTGCTGCATTGAGTCGGCCTATGTATCACCATAGTGCATGAAATTAAAATAAATAATAAATAAAGCGAAAAATAACTTTGTTTTCAGAAGTCGGTATCTTTGGTACCTATTGTTTTCCGTTTTTCGACACCGACTTCGGAAAACAAAGTAGTGTTTTGCATTAGAATTCAGTTTATTTTTTTTGTCAAAAAGGTTTTTTATTTTATTCTTTTTAGTGTTGGTACCTCACATTACTATGAAAATCATTTATAGCCAGAGTACATCTCATTTCAATTCCAATAAGCGCAAACACGACTAGAATACATTATTTTATTACGGAGTTCCAATGCCTACCTTTGGGCTTCATCATCAGATCAGTTCGATGGTACCATTTTCATCAGTACCATTTATCTAGATGTATTTCCTTCATCATAGTCGCTTAACTATTCGAGATATCTTATGCGCATGACATACTTATTAAGTAGTACCAGTGGCCATCTGTGGTCTTCTTCATCAGTTCCAATACTCCAATTAAATGATACTTTCCGAGTGCAAATGCTTGCGAAGTTATAGAAAATACCAAAATCGCTATATGTCTGCCTTTATTATTTGAGGAGTTCCCTCGATTTCCATGGGATCCCATCATCAGATTCTGATTTGGTGGTAATGCAACCACCTCGAGAGTTATACCCTTTCAAACAGAAAAATAATTTTGCATATCGTCTATATTATGATGACGACAAGCCCGAAAAAAAAATTAAAAATATGATAACATCCGAATTGAACACCTCCTAATTTTTAGGAAGTCGTTTAAAAAAAGTTAAAATTTCTAGAAGATCAGACTTATGGCACGTTTTATATACTTTCGCCTGTTTTTCCTTGAAAGTACTTAAACGCAACAAGCAATTACGAATATTGTATCGCTATAATAACTCCTTTTCAACGAAATTCTCCTTTATTAACGTTATGAGGAAAACGAAGACAAAGTTCAACATTTCTTTTTCTCGTTAGCGTTTTCTGGTTGTACAACCATAAAATATACAAATTTTAAATGAAATCGTATTTTAAGTAGGTTTCTCAACCATTATTTTAATAAAGTTGTATATCTCCTAAAATTAAACGGTTCGAAGATTACAAGCGTGATGCGATGATAATATGTCGTTAAATGATTTAATGTTTAAAATATTATCATTTTTACATACCTTTTCTATGCAAGATTATAATTCAAAGACTTTTTCGTAAAAATAATAAGAAGAAATTTTCATTAAAATATAATAATTAAAACTTATGTTTTGCACGTACAATCAATCAACGTTGTTGTTTCCTATTGAATATACTCAATGTCTTTTAACATAAAAAGATACAATTACCCAATTCTATACTTAAATCTCAACCTCCAGTCATCCAGTAACATCATACATTGACGTAAACCACGTAAATGTCAGCAAGTCTCCAAAATTAGAAGTATAAAATAAACTTCAATGGAGAATACGCATAATACTGAAAGTGGACGAGCAAGTTTGTGTTTAACGCATAAAGAATTTGACCTTTTAAAATTAATTTTGTATTAGACCGTGTACGCTCCACCAAACAACATTTGAACTGCAAATATCTTACTGCTTTGTCATAAAAGCGCCGCAATGTTACTATAGACATACGGTTGTACTACTGTACTAGTATTGTGTGGCTTAACTCTGTGAGGGAAAAGGTCCAGGGAAAAGGTTGTGTGTTTTCGAGTATCATTGTTTAGCTTGCCTTGTCCGTCTATTCACTGTTTTCAATGAGATGTTGTGTGCCGCTTTGCTGCGACAAAATCAAAATGTGCTCTTGAAATCTACATAGTACCTAAACCTAAATCTTTATTCTGTAAACAAGTGGTTTCTATAATAGTGGTATCTGGCCTTTCACCTAACTGACCATATATATGAGAAGAGACTCCTCAATCTCACGTTCTCAATCATCTCCATAGGGCATAGTATATTTGCTACTTCTTATTATACAAGGCTTTTAAACTAAAACTGTCGTTTCTTTAATCATGCAATACAGCCATCATTCAGCACATTTTCTAAGAATTAAAACTCGGCAAATATATTAAATTTTGCAGTTCCAAAAGTTAGTCAATAAAACCCCCAAATCATGGATGAAATAACTAGTCACAACTACCGTATTTTTCAAGTCGGCTGTGGACCAAAACCGGCCTTGATGTTAATCATTTAAGTAAATGAGTAGAACCTTCTCGAGGACTCGTTACGAGAACCTCCATCCATGACGAGAGGAACTTGGCACTCTCTGGAGGAACAAGAATTTATGGCGCGTCGCCAGTGACCGTATCTCTGAATGCGTTTTTAAATTAGGGTTAATATCGAGGTCGCGAGCTTGGAGATGATTTTAAATGTTAATGTGTGAAGATCGTCTCTTTTGTGGTTTATTTTTTACGTATTCTATTTTATATAAGAAAGGAATTACAGTGTAAATATGTATATGTATAATAAAGAATGTTTATTAATGTATAATAAAGAATTGAAATCTTGATGAAATTACATAATATTTTATGTTACACTTAGAAAAACACTACCCTACTACTTTTTAATTACGTTTAATTGCCGCAACTTTCGAAAAAGATAAGAAAGAGACAAGAGGAAAACAGCGATTAAAACTTCAAATAATAAACCCTACGGCCTATATCAACTCTATCTGTTCGAAAAACCGTTCAAAAATATTCAAATTCGCGCCCCGAGAGTCCTAAACATTCGCCATTGTCTGAACATTCTTCTTAACTTTTCCAATTACCCAACTGTGCCCGTAAAAAGTACAGTTCGATTGTTTGCAATAACTTCTTTAAGCTGAAGAGGTCGGTAATAAATTAAAATTTTCTCGCCCAGTGGGTCGAGTCGCGGCAACTTGGCCAAAGTCATGACTCAACTTGGAACTATAAAACAAAAATTTTGACGAGCTTTTGGAATTATATTTTTCTCCTTGCACAGTGTACTAACTGTGTGAGTGGACAAGGAAAAATAACTTCTTAAAAAAAATCATCTTCTTGGTTCTTCTGTTTTTACATTCGCTGTATAAAATGTTTATTTTTAGTTTCTTTAAAATATACTAATAATAATCTCTGGTCTTGCGGTTGCAATAACCAGCGAATAAATGTAAGATCCTAGAATCTTTACACAAAATGGGAATCCATTTTGAATTTGGCAATTTTATTGTTCAAATTTTGAATAAACTGTAGCAAAAGCATATACCCTAACCTTGCAGTCTGGTAAAAATGCCACTGAATGGAAATGTACAATAAGTCTCGGATTTAATGTAGAACATATCTATACGTACGTTAATATGATAAAAGAGGATCAGCTCATAATCCTCTTTCTCGGCTTCCCGTTCTCGGATAATAGGTCTTTGTACCTCCGACTCTTCGGAATGAATTTAAATATGAATATTAGTCAAAGAAATCCAAAGATGGGATAATTAGTGACTTCCCAAGTGGGTCGTATATTGTAGTCTCTGCGGTAAGGATTGATCAATTACGATAATTAGAATAATTTAGGTAGATAAAGTGGCCGGACTGGTGAACGTAAAGTATGAAATATTATTGTGATTTGTTCGTATGATTCTAGGCTTAGGTAGTTTAAAGATGAGGACGATTTTATATAGATAACTAATTGTTTGTACACAATGCTTGTTGTATTTCAGCTAAAATTTCGTTAGTTTTCTGAGGCTTATGAGAAATTAACTTCTCGTTTTTTTTTTGGTTGACAAAGACCGCCTCTCCTTTCCTTATTTCTACAACTCCTGATAGCCAGAATCAACAATGACCACCAGTAAGACACCGAAGCAATGAATCTCAACTTGACTATATATAAACTGTTTATGAACCCACAACTAAATAAATCAGAAAATAATAGCGGAACGCGAACGAAGCAAAAGGTATACTACAGATAACGTTCTGTAGATTCTGCCTACCCCCTTGGGAATAAGGCGTGAGTTGACAAACATATGTACGTAAAACAGCGAGGAGTAAGCCAAAAAAGCTGTTATGCAGTTTGAACTGGCCAATTCTATCGAACCTCTTCTGTATATAAAACGCTACTCGTAAACCTACACCATCTACAACAAAGGCACCGCACTCTATTTCGGGCACAAACTTCCTTACTGCCAAGGGATGAGGGCACACTTCCTGCGCTGTGGTCCAATTTAAAAGTCAAATTCTTCGATAAAACCCTAAGATAATGAGAATTTATGTTCAAACAGGGTAGGGATCAAAGTTACACGGCACACCGAATTAATTGCTTATTCAAGATTTGGATAAGGAGGGTCACGGGGTAAGGTATTTGAAAATAAACATTTTAAATATTTGGGTAAGGTAGGGTTTTGATAGACTGAAAACTTATGACCCAATAATAGAAAGACGTCTAATCATTACAAACACATGCTTGCTGCACATGCTTTGTGAAGATTAAAAAAAACAAATTCAGCAAAACTGTTCAAGCACTAAAGCTACTCGTATTCGTATTCTTCTTATATTTTTAATTTTCCTTTAAATATTAAACTTTTGTCTTATAATCAACAAAGTCTGGCAACACTTACTTAACGAAGATCCCAGAAGACGTTTTCATTTGAATAAAGTGTTTATTTGTTTTAATAAATTATTATGATGACAATAACAAAGGATACCGCAGATGGTTCAGTCGGCTTCCAGAATAATGACGATTAAGACTGTAAATAATTGCTTAATAATGGTTTTAATCCATACATCCCTTGGGATGATTGGCGACTTTTCCGCGGGCAAAACCGCTGGCAGTAGCAGGTAACATTATAATTGTGAAAAAAACTCTGTCTGTCTCTCACGTTTTCACGCCAAAATGATCGAACCGATTTTGATGAATTTTGTACTTTCACATAAAGACACCAAAACCTTTCACACAAAAACCTTGAAGAAGAACATAGAATATTTTTCTATTGCGAGAGTATATTCCCTTACCCCGTCCCGTCCGTTCCTTATTCCATAGTTACCGCCTTTCGCCCAGACGACGCATCTGGCAGAAGGTGGGAGTAAATAATTACTAAACATGCTTATTCAGAGGTTACTTCTTACTTTTTTGGCAATAGACCATTACCAAAAAAGTAAGAAGTAATAAAAATTAAATGTACAATAAAGGAAAAGAAAGTATTCGTTCGTTTTGATTAAATTCGTCGCGACTCGATCTTAGATTTCCCAAGACGACGGAGTATGAGACCTCGCCGCACTGTGTGCTGTGTTGTCAAATGTACTGGAATAAAATGGTGGTAGTTGTTAAAATTGATTGCCTTTTGTTAAATAGGCAGATAAGCTGAAGGGTAAGGTTGAGATGGTACTTTTTTATCGTTAAGGTGTTTTTGTGGCATTGTAATCCCTATAAACAATTTTTTCTTTGTTTATATAAAACTCAAAGTAAGAATAATATTTCAACCTTTTATAAAATTATTTTATAGTTGCATCTTTAATTTAAAGTTTTAAAATGCATTAGTGATAATTATAGCTATCGATCCTCAAAAAATATCTAGTCAAACAAGTGGCAAAATCACTTGGATGCTTTTAAATGAGCAAAGTAAAGAAACAATAACACTGTGTAGGTTTATCGAACAAAGTTTGACAACACACTCGCAAACTCACGTGACAGAGTTTACGCTCCTCAAGTAAGCTTTTAATGTACTTTTTGCCAGGTACTGCACTCAGTTTGTACACTGTGCGCCCCTGCTTATATGCGAAGGGCTTATAATTTTTAAGTAAGTTATCTGAACTAATATTATATGCAAAACTGTTTCTTTGTTTTGTGTTTATACATATACTTCTAATTGAGTAACGATACTCATACATAGATACCAAACTATGTTAACGTTGAGTACGATGTTCTCCTTTTTAGCACAGTTTCTGTGGAATAGGCCACGGGAGTGAAACCAACGGAAAAACTAGTTTACAAATCAAAACGAACATAACGAACCTCATGAAGTTAACTAGTCAGCAAACATAAATATGTTTAACAAAAATAAAGAAAATAACAGTTTTCACCAGCAAAACATAGCCTGAACTGAATTCGTTATCAAAAATTTGTATGTATGAAACGAATGCAGAGCAACGATGTTTACACGCAAAACCACATTTTTGTTTAAAATAATAAAATTAAATCAGATGCAGATTGTTTGAAACCAGCAACTAGTTTGAAAGTTTAACAAACAGTAAAAAATTGCGGCACATTCATAAAAATATTCAGCGAGGAAAAGGAAATGACTTCCGGACTAGCCACCGCTGAACTAACAACAAAATAAAACTGAACAGAAAGTTATCACGAGCTGGCCGCACAGTGGGCTCTCTGACACCCCACCTGGACAACACTCGCAACTTTGTCATAATTATTTGGTTAATTGTTTTAAGTTCCGGGTAAATAATATTGTGAATAATTGAATAGGTATAATCATCATCTGCCTAGCCTTTTCCCAACTATATTGGGGTCGGCTTCCAGTCTTACCAGATTCAGCTGAGTACCAGTGTTTTACATGGAGCGACTGCCTATCTGACCTCCACAACCCAGTAAGTGGGTAACACGGTACCCCTTGGCAAGACTGGTGTCAGATCTCAAGCTTCTGACTACCCGTAACGACTGTCAAAGATCTTTATATGACAGCCGGGACCAACGGTTTAACGTGCTTTCCGTTCACGGACCGACCTCGTCAAGCGTTGCTTAACCTTGATGATCGACCCGTGCGGCTGTTATTATTTAGCCACGAGCTCCTCAATTGAATAGGTATAATATAAGGACAATTATTTAACAATTATAAATAAAACTTTCACTCAAATAGAACTTTAGTTTTCTAAGTAATAAAGAAAACTTGAAATTCCCCATTTTGCACGTGGCTAAAACGCAATCCGCGAAAAGCCAAAAAAAAAACCTCATTATTTTAATCTATGGCCGATCGCCATTGTTAGATGGGCGTGCATAGGAAAATTGATAAATTTTTCCCGCCATTGCGAAAAATTTTTCACAACTCGTTTTCACTGTTGAAATTACAGTTATATATAATTAAAATGTCTACTAGTACTAGTTATGAAGAAAAAAAATATGTTGTACACCGCCCGATATAAGATGTGAAGCCCTTAACGTTATGGAACGTTTACTACCTGAAAACTCCAAGGAAAAATATCTATTATCTACAAAATAAAATGACTTTTTAGTATTATTTTATTCACAAGTGTGTTGAAAAACGTCTTATGATACATGTGTGACTCTCTTAAGACCCTCACCGGATGGTTCGGTTCTCAATTGCGCCTCAGCGGTAATCACCAACATTACGCACTTGTACCATAATGTACTATTAAAAAAAATAGTTCCTAATGAAAATTCCGATAATGTAACCCAAAGTAGCAAAATTATGCATATAAAATTCACTTTGGTAGTAGCATGGTTGGTGGGTAGGTAGGGTAGGTAGAGTAGATAGGTAGGTAGATAGCCAGTTAACGGGAGCGAGGCCGCGGGGGACAGCTAGTTGATTATACAAGAACTTAAACAGATTGTTTAAAAACCCAAGTACCATTAAAAACTATAAAAATAACCTTATTTAACGACAAAATCACTTCAAAAAGAAATAAATTTTGCAAACGACTTTAGACAAAATATTCATGAAAATTTTTATTTAGTAGAATTTTCATCGAGGAAGTTTGGTAGGCAGCGAACCATCATCAGATGTCGTTTACCATACAAATGGGAGTAGAAATACCCCAACATTCCCCACTAAATTTATTCAACAGACGTGCACTGTGCGACAATTACTTCTGAATTTAAACAAAAAGACATAAAGACAAGAAAAAGGTTAATAAAAAAATGCTAATTCAGAATCGTGTTAAAATAAAAGCGGCACTAGTTCATTTTATTTCACATAAAATTAAAATATAAAAGTGATGAATGTAATGGGATGTCTGACGGAAAATCTGACGCATATTTAATTAAGCGATTCATTAACTTGACACGTTTTGCTGACAGGCACGCTACTGGATTTATAAACTTGCACCAAACGTAGAGATTTGTACCATACTAGCGGTCCGCCCCGGCCCTGCCCGAGTTAAATAAGTCATCAGCCTTTTAATGTTCCCACTGCTGGGGCACAGGTCTTTTCTCTGTGAGAGGGAAAAAAGGAGGGAGTTAAAGGACCTTTACAATATTATGTACACAATATAATAATATGGCCTATGTTTATTTGGGATAATGTATCTTTCACATAGTAAAATATTTTTTTAAATATCTTATCTCTGAAACCACTGCTAGTTCCAGTGTTTTTAGGGTTCCGTACCCAAAGGGTAAAAACGGGACCCTATTACTAAGACTTCGCGATCCGTCTGTCTGTCTGTCTGTCTGTCTGTCTGTCCGTCTGTCTCCAGGCTGTATCTCATGAACCGTGATAGCTAGACAGTTGAACTTTTCACAGATGATGTATTTCTGTTGCCGCTTTAACAACAAATACTAAAAACAGTATAAAGTAAATATGAAAGGGGGGCTCCCATACCATAGGGGGACTTCAACCCACTAAAACTCCACGGTGTCCTCCTGTGCCACTTATGGCGGGAGCACAGGCACGCGTTAGCAATCACCGCGAACCCACCGCGACTGTCCGTCACCGGACCCTCCCGAGTATGATACAAAAACTAAAAACACAAAATTTGCTTTTCTTTTATAATATTAGTAAAGATATACCAGAATACTGCACAGAAAATCGCTTACAATATCAGCTCCTCCAGGATATTGAGACAAAGAACAAACACCAGCTGTCTTCCGACAAATATTTGCCGAAATACTAAATCTGAACTCTCAATACGAAGTCATGTTCCGAGCAATATACAGAGATGTCAGCAAACCGATTTTGGTAGTCAAAACATGGCTTCCGCTTTGTCGAGCATCTAGTTCACAATATGGATGCTGGATACGATTGCTGGACCGCGAAAAGTGGGTTAACAGTTTTGTTGTGGCAAAAATATCTTCGTTATTATTTCTAGCACTTTGATAGTTTATAGAGAAACTGAGTGAGATTCTCGTCCTGTTTGAATAAAGAAGATGTAACTGAGATATCGGAAAACTAAAAACAATATTGAAAAGTCAAAGTCTATAAATATAACATTGAAAAGTCTAGTAAGTCTATAAATATCTTAGCAAATATTACTTTACTCTTCTACGTTGTGTTTTTATAACATTCATAAGCATGTTTAACATTCAATTTGCTTTCTCAAATAACTAATCTGTAATTATTTGAGAAAACAAATTCCATATTTATTTTATGGAAATACACTACTCTTTAATCCTCATAAATAACAGTCGGAACTAAAAATAACGATCTAAGATTCCCTTCTAACTGCTCAAATTATTTGCTTCATTGAATATCCACAGAATCAATACTTTCCTCAAACATAGACAAAAGCTTCGTCAGCGTAATGCTAAGCCTCATGACAGACGGTTGTTAGTTTGTGCATACACCTGTCTGCACACAGAGGGCGCTGTGCACACACTTCTATGAATTGCGTTTTATCCAGACGATGGTATTGTTAGCCCACTACGCAAGCGCCACAATGTTGGAGGGGAATTATTAGAGTAAGTACCTACAAATTTCCATAAAAATGCTTCAAAGCTTGGCATGACTAAATCTTAATTACGCTTTATAACACGTTATTACTTTTAAAGAATAATGTATCTACTGCTTTTAACATATCAGTAAATTTACACGTGTATTTAGGAAGATTAGAAAATAAAAACCAAAAATTGTATCTATTATTTTTATTATTATCTGTTATGATTGACAAGAGGCTCTAGACAAACTCTCATTCGCTGGCATAAACATTGACGAAAACTCACACTGCAGGTGAATGACCACGTGACATTGCAGTAGCACTAGTCAATCTCAATAATTGAAAATTACTATCATATTTGTCAAGAGCCACTGATATAATAATTAGTTAGCAAAATTTATTAGATCTAATACTGAATAATTATTTGGAACCATATTGTGAACTCAACCGGCCTTGCCTACCACTTTTCGACCGCAGGGGATAGGGACCTCCCCTGTGGCCCCACCGCGTCCGCTTTTAGACGGTGGAGATCCCGTGCAGGCTAGGGGAAAGTAAGGAGAGTGGCGCACCGCAATACCGGCACTCCTCTCCCGCTGCGGCCTACAACCCTCAGCCGTGATGGCGTATGAGACCTCGGACGCTCCATACGACATCGCAGCCCACCTCTGTTGCGATGTAGCCTCTGTTACCAAGCGGCACCGCAACTTACTTGTTGGCCGCTACGTCGTCGGCTTAATCGACAAAAGCCCAGACAAGCGGCTCCACCTCGGGTTCCTTTTCACCGTGGGTAACTAAGCCACGGCAACTGACCTCCCGCCTCGACAATGCGAGAACCCACCGGGGGGAACTAGTTGCCACCTGACGTTACATAACATTGCCTTGCGCACTGATTGGATTGTGTGCGTATGTGAATAACAATCAATTAGCCGGCTCTGTATTAATTAGCGGATCAAATGAAGCATGAGGGCTGCTGCATTGAACATGACCTACGACAACAATTAATTGAACCATTGTCGCACTAGTGCGGATGAGTGCGTTGAAATCTGATAAATATGTAGTCATTATGCAACAATGTAAATTCCGCCTGTGCTGCCGTAAGAGGTAGGAAATACTTACTACCTTTATTGCGCAAGCAATAGATTCGTAATAATTTATTGAGATAGGTATTTGGTAGAATACAACTAGGAGGAAAGTTCGAAAGCTGCCTGAGTTTTTAACTTTGTCTATAATAAATCTTTGTGAATAATACATTAATGTTCGAAGCAAACAATTCTGTGTGGTGTATGAGATTAACGCCTTTATAAAGTGGAGTCAGTTTATGATTAGAAAGAAAATTTAATATAAGAATAACAAGATAATTAATTTCTCAAAATCAGTAATTATTAAGGCGTAGGTTGGTCCCTATTAAACCTTGCTGGTGGAAATTTTATATATTTTTACAATATGTTTAGAGCCACAACTTTGAAACTACGGCCATTAAACGTCCTTTTTAAAAATCACATAAAACCTAGAAGCTAGTCCATAACTGAAAGCTAAGACGATGTACGTTCATTCCTCCACACAATGTTACTTGGAGATAAACGACCAATTCGATTTCACTAAAATACATTGCTGCATTTGTTCGTAGCAACTTTACGTGTCTTGAAGGGTAGGGTAGAATCATTTTTATGTACGTTCAAAAGTGCCGCTTGGTGGCCTAGTTGAAATAAAATATCTTTGTCTTTGTCTTGTCTTTGTCTTTGTCTTGATTTACAGCACGACTTCTATCATGTAATTTCTGTTTACGCGAAACTTACGGGAAGTTATGGTGACTATTTATTGTATTGGATGGAATTTGTCGCATATTACGTATTTACGTCAAAAGATAAATGGTAGCAAATAAAATAGAAACGATAAAATACGTCTAAAATACAAATGCTTGTGTTTTGTAGAAAAGTTTAAATTGTCACGAAAGGTTTAACGATTATTGCTTTTAGAAACAGTGTTGGGGGTGGACTGAAAATGTCACAAGTTTGATTACAAGCGATAAATTACAAGGATAAATAGGAAATGGCGACCGGGGAAACGATTCCGAGTGACTAAAAGGTAGAGAAAATTACAGTAAACAATACAAAAATTCTACATACCACAACAAACAATTTAAGCACAAAAATATCTCTTCAACGTACTAATGACGCACATAAAAGTACTAGAACATAACTTGGCACAACATTTTATGTTTCTTTTTACGTATTTTTCATATTAAACGTAAAAAGTGCGCTTTTCAAGTGGTTTTACGCCACCATCCTTATTTTTCAGCGTTTGCTGACACTTCAGCCGAGCCTCATTATCACACGCCGTGATACTAAAGTGAGGAATAAAGGTTTATTTATTTTTAATGGTCTTTTTTAATACTGAAATATTGCAAAGGTAGGTGCTCGTATAATGCTTATCAAAGGAGCCATTTGTCTTTCAAACACACACACGTACATTTTTGCCATTTTCTTTTAAGATTTTGGAACGAGAAAGATACCTCCAACACTCAGTTTTTATGAAAACTATTTCAGTCAGTTCGCGGTTTCGTTGAATTTTCTATTCAGGAAAATTGCGCAATTTTCCCTCTTGCTTTTCATTCCAAACTGTCATGTTATAAACTATTTGCAAAGACCCTAAAATACGGGGATAAGTTCTAGGAATTCAGCATTTGCAAATATATTAGATACTAATAAATTGTCAATTATGAACTGATAAAAAAACTACTTAATTCAGCCTCAATAGTTCTTTTAATAAATTGTATAGTGGCAGACGTTTTTGCTGACTCTCCAACCACAAAATTGGCTTATTTTTTGCCAACCCTATCAATGGCGGTAAGCCAAATTGGCTTAGTTTAAGCACGTTTGGACCAGAGCACGCTCAAATTGAAAATAAGTCTGTGAAAGATGTTTTCAAGATCGAGTTAGAGGTTATATTACTCTCAAACTAGATCTTTTGACGACAGACATTAGACCTACTTTTAATTATTTACATGTATATTTTTTTCTAATTGAAAACGTTTAAATTACACTTAATTAACTTAAACATACATAGTAACTTTGTTATCCATTTTAAATATATTGCGCGTGTTAGAATTTGAAGTATGTGTGACGTCATTACATCATGAATTTTCACTTTTCAAGTCACAATGGTTTGCTACATAATACATTCCTGTCATATTTATTTAGCACCTACCGACAAAAGTCAAATGATTATTGTGTTGTCAACTACCTACAAATGTAAAAGAGTACTCATCTAAGTAAATATTGTTGTGTGGACAGGAAATAACTCTAAACTTATATTTAAGCCACATTGATCATATTCAGATAAATTATTACGTAATTTGTAATGATCATTGTGATGTATCCTGGATTTTATATTGCTATATTAATATTATAAGTCCTTTGAAACAATTAGTATTATACTGTCTGTTAGTATCAATATTCTTTCAAATATTGATTAAGAATGACTAAAGAGGCGATATTAAATTTCTTAAGTCTTTTTACGTTTTAAAACTGCTTAATTACATGATAATTGATTATTGTTCACCTAATTGTGAGATTATTTAAACCAATATATAAAATGGCGGGTAGCCGCGCCAATTTCTCATATTGGACGTATTGAGACACAGATAGACCCGTTATTATAAAATATTGTGTAATTGATGTATACTTTTTTGTGAACTACAAGCCAGTACATATCAGATATATTATTATTATCAACACTTGGTGTAAGATCGATAACACAAGGCTAACATGTTATTCGATATTATAACTTTATGATTGGTAATGGTTGTGTTGAAACTGTATCTATATCATAATATTATGGCCTTTATTCCTAATATGTGAAATTGATTTCAGGGTTAGTCTAAGTTCTTTGCCTTGTCCTTATTATTTTGATTTTATAATATTGTGAATACTTTATGTTGTTGTAAAAAGTATCAATAAATACAATGAAAGAGCTTCCGTGGAGTTTTTTGCCCTTTTTTCCATGAGAACTAGTCTAGCGAATTTCTTACTGAACTACAGTTGAATTTCGACTACTGGTATGTAACATTCATTGTCATTGGTCAGCTAAGTACATATTTATTAACTAGAACCCACTTTAATCTATAGTTTCGTCTTATGGCGATTATTTCAGATTGAATTCGCCAACTTTTACACCAAACCATTGACTTTAAACCGTTCAAACCACTTACTGCAATTTTCATATCGATTAAACAAATTTCACCACGAAGCCATGTATAATAATAATAATAAGGCTTGGCAACCCTAAAATGTCAACATGTCAATATTTTTTCCTGCACATTTTAATTATTTACAAATTCATAAAACCATCAAACTCAGAAAATAACATATACAGCAATAGAAACCAGTTTAAAAAAAGAACCCATATATAATATACAGTTTTATAAATCCACAACAAATCTAATAATATTTCTGAAAATCACAAGAAACCAGTTGACGTCGTCACTGACAGACGTCAACCAAGCAATATTTACAATGGAAAAGTGTAAGGAAAATGATTAAATAATGTTGACGAGAGCAGCTGCCTATCGCGCACGCCATCCACCCCCGGAACCTCGTTGATACGCACTCAATCCTGTATTGCGGGGCTGTTGCGGCATGTCGTTTGGCCAATGTTAAGTTCCCAAACGTGACTATTCGGCCAAAGCCTGCCGTGCCAGCCTGGCAATGCAGGATCGAACGGCGTATCGATGGGGCTAGGGTACTCATCGGCAAACTATGCTGTTTCAGGGAGGGCAATACACGACCACGTGTGATGCGCTTTGTGAGGCGGGCATTTTCGGGGACTGGAATCAGTCCTCGAGAATACATGTCCCGTGTCACGGAGCGCATCGACTTCCTGAAGCAGAAAGTTTGTGCATGGGCCAGCCGTATTCGGCGGTATAAGCGGCGGGTTGACCGGTACTCGCAGAATCGCATGTTCCAGAGTGATGAGAGGTGGGTATACAGAACTTGGGAGCGACCTGAACAAAATGTGACTGACGTGTGCCGCCCGGATGATGACGCCACGAGCACATTTTGGCGAAGCATCTGGTCGGTGCCCGTCTGTCACACTGAGGGTGGCTGGATGCGTGATGTCGAGCGCGTGTGTGAAGCTATACCAGAAATGGAAAAAGTAATCATCAGTCCAACTGATGTAGCCAAAGCAGTTCGTCCGCTACCGAACTGGAAGTCTCCAGGACCGGACGGACTGCATAACTTCTGGCTAAAATGGTATAGCAGCTCACATGCGTTTCTGGCATCTCAATTCCAGACATGTTTAGAGTCTGGGTCGCTGCCGCAGTTTTTGACAACAGGCATTACCCACCTGCTCCATAAGACAGGTAATCCCGCGGAACCCAAGAATTATAGACCAATAACATGCTTATCGACGGTTTATAAACTTCTTACATCCATCCTGAGAGCAAAAATTGATAAACACATTGAGGGTAACTCGATAATGTCTACCTCTCAGAATGGATGTAGGAATGGGTCCCGCGGCACTAAGGAGCTACTCCTCATTGACATGGCTATAAGCCAGCAGGTTCGTCGATCCCGCAAGGATCTGTCGACATGCTGGATAGACTACAAGAAGGCCTACGACTCTGTGCCACATACATGGCTCATGAGGGTGCTGGAGTTGTACAAAATAGATGCAACTCTATGCACCTTCCTTGAGTCATGTATGGGTCAATGGAAGACAGTCCTTCGATATCCAGGATGTCGACCGATTCAGGGGGATGATGAGCCTGTATGGATTAAGCGGGGGATATTTCAGGGCGACAGTTTGAGTCCACTTTGGTTCTGCTTAGCCCTGAATCCTCTAAGTACACTGCTGGAGGATTCAGGACTAGGCTATCGGTTGAGAAGAGGTGGTCAGGTCATATCTCACCTCCTTTACATGGATGATCTGAAACTCTTTACCCCCAACAAATTCCAACTGATGGAGTTACTGAAGGTAACTGAAACCTTTAGTGAGTCCATCAGAATGGAATTTGGTGTGGACAAATGTGCAGTCATGCATGTAAAGCAAGGGGAGATTATGGAATCCGAGGGAATTCAACTCTCTGATTCCATACACCTTAGACACCTCTCTTCGACTGAAACTTACAAGTATTTGGGTATGTCGGAAGCGTTGGGCATCAACAGTACTGACATGAAGCAACTGCTGAAGGAGCGTTTCTTTGGCCGCCTGAAAAAGGTATTAGATAGCCTTTTGTCAGGCGGAAATAGGGTGCGCGCCTTCAACAGTTGGGTCATGCCGGTTTTGATGTACTCTTTCGGCATACTCAAATGGACTCAGACCGAGCTCGACGCCCTCGACAGGAGGGTCCGGATACTGCTGACCGCAAACCGGATGCATCACCCACGATCATCGGTGATGAGACTGTACATCCCGCGGAAGTGTGGGGGTCGAGGCTTTTTAAACGCCAAGACTCTTCACAACCGCGAGGTGTGCAGCCTCAGAGAATACTTTTTAAAAGCTGAAGTGGGTATGCACCGGGATGTGGTCGCAGTGGACAAGGGACTCACCCCGTTGTCCATGGCTAAAGAGAACTGGCGCAAGCCTGTAATACTATCGACTGATGAACGCAAAGAGGTATGGCAAGGCAAGGAGCTACACGGACGCTTCTATCGGGCTCTCCATGGGCCCGATGTAGACTTCCCAGCGTCCGTATCCTGGCTACGTTTCGGTGACCTTTTCGGGGAAACTGAAGGTTTTGTCTGTGCAATTATGGACGAAGTTATCCTGACGAATAACTACCGGAGACATATAATGAAGGATGGGACGGTTGACGTGTGTCGGGCATGCCACCGCCCAGGAGAATTCATCCGACATATTATCTCTGGTTGTTCTCGTCTGGCTAACGGCGAATACTTACACAGGCATAACCAAGTGGCCAGGATTATTCACCAGCAACTTGCTTTGAAGTACAATCTAGTGGAATCGGAGGTACCGTATTACAAGTATGTGCCCGACCCAGTTCTCGAAAATGACCATGTCACGTTGTACTGGGATCGGTCTATCATCACTGATAGGACAATTGTTGCTAATAAGCCGGATATAGTGGTGATAGACCGATTAGCGCGCCGCACAATGATAATCGATGTCACAATCCCGCATGACGAGAACCTCGTGAAAGCTGAGAAAGAGAAACAAATTAAGTATCTCGACTTAGCACACGAGGTTGTCGACATGTGGAATGTGGGCTCGGCGATCATTGTGCCGATTGTCGTTACGGCCAACGGCCTGATGGCCAAGAGCCTCGACGACCATCTGTCGAGGCTATCATTGGGCGGTTGGATCAAGGGTCTGATACAGAAGGCAGTACTCCTCGATACGGCTCGCATAGTGAGGAGGTTCCTGTCTCTGAAGCCCTAACCACCGGTAGCTTGGACCCTGTTCCCGATACCGGTTGGCCTCTATTTTTTATATTTTTAAATGTTTTTTTGTAATTTATTTTATAAAAATATTTAAAAATGTAGTAAATAAGAAAAGAAATCAATAAAAGACATAATAATAAATCCTTTATTTCACTCTTCACAAAGTTTCACATCAGTATATACTTACAAACTACATTTATATAATACCAACAAAAAAAAAAGCATACAAAATATGATCCTTTGTGAGAGACTGGAGTCCATACTAGGATACCCTGTGTGACGGATCACCAGGCCCTCACCCCGAATCCGCGTCCATGTCAATTATTGGTATACGTAAATCTTAACAAATCACATACTATATTAGGAGATAATAATATTGTTAATTCAATACAACTCCGAAAAAATATGAAAAGGGAAAAATTAAATTCCAATTAATAAACAAACAGAAAATATAGTACAATTTAGGTAGATATCTTTAACGAATAACAAGTGATGGTTGTGAGTGTGCATATAAAAGAAAGCGAGTATGAAGGTGTTTGCGTGAGCGAGCGTATGTGTGGTGGTTATTTAGGCATGATGGTAAGATCCAAGATACATTCTACGAGGGAACAATGAGCAGCTGCTCCGTGGCATCGTAATCCAGCCCTTGTAACCAGACTGAGAGTTTTTTTTTGCAAAGCTGTTTAGGAAGGGCATAAATTGATAGGACTTCATTTATTTTATTGTACAGATAGTTACCGAGGAAACCAAAATGTCGACGGGCGAAAGTTGTATGAAAGCGAATTGTGGGACAGACCGCATGTTTACGACGCTTATCCTTGAATAAGTTAGGGTCATAGGTAAGGTGAGAGTGTTTGCGCAAAACGGTATTGTAAATAAAGAGTTGGCGTACAG
This sequence comes from Anorthoa munda, assembly GCA_945859665.1. Lineage (NCBI taxonomy): Eukaryota > Metazoa > Arthropoda > Insecta > Lepidoptera > Noctuidae > Anorthoa > Anorthoa munda. The sequence continues at coordinate 595,443 of OX243896.1, read as the reverse complement.
TTAAAACTTCAACTCTCTCATAGAGCTCTTTGGTTGTGTGAAAGTTAGGAAGATGGCTAAATGATACTACTGCATATAAAGTCAAAAATTAATATATTATTCGGACCAAAGGTTTAGTAATACAAAGGAGCGAGGGAGCACACGCGATGACCGCTAATCGAGTACTAAATGCTCTACTAATATCAATTAGTGAAATGAGGTAAAATGCACGAATAAGCATTAGTGCATTATTATTACTGTATGGTTTCACCGTACATGCTCCCGGGCCAAAAAGATACAAAAATGTTACACGTCTTCTAATCTAAAGCGACACTTTTTAGATATAGGTGACGTAGCTATGTCCCGTTTACAATCAGTGTTCGCACTAGGTATTTTCACTTCACTTGGCTGACGGTCAGCCGTGCTCTGCTTTCGCGAAAACACAACACTATTTGCCACACTTTGGGATAGTTCCACTGAAGAAACTGCTCGACACCTCCTCCATATGAAGTACGCTGCCACCAAAACGGCTACACCCAGCAGGCAGTAACAAATAGTGTACTGGTGAATGTCATGCGTAGACAGAGTGTAATCTGGTGAGTTAGTATTGGCAGATTTCAGTTGTTTTATTCGTTCTCCCAGATCGACTAAAGTGCTGTTTATTGGATCTTCATATGCTGTGTAATGGGATAACGATATATTTACGATATGATTTAATTCTGCTATCTGAGGGATCACAATTTCTGATTTAGATTTAATTGTATTAGCTGAGGCATGGGCATGAGGATACAAAGTAAACTCGTTACTTTTTATTATGCATTTCGAATCTAGGTCAATGATACCGACTCCTGTCACCTGTTTCAAGGCAACTTGATCTTGACATATAATCCTCACCGAGTAGGTATTGCAGCAAAAGTACATGAACCTAGCTGGCTCATTTAATTCGAGCCATCTGTCTTGACAAGGGGATTTAATTACAATGCATTGTTTTAAATTGCTATCCAGTTTACAGAATTTTTCATCAATGCTTAAATGATTAATCGGTTTGTTAGCTTGGCACAAATATGAGATATCATTGTGCTGACATAACTGGAGCTCTATAAACGATATTGTGAAGAAGGCATCCTTTTTCAAGCTAATAGCTATGAAATCTGCGGCTGGTATAACGCTAATCATATCATTTTGAATTTGCTGAGGAACTGGTATGATTTTATAGATTTTGTAGCTATCTCTGCTGGTCAATGGAAAAGTAATCTCAAATATGAAGTATTCTTGCATCATTCTCGCTTTTACTTTCAGCATACTATAAATATGTTTTAGGTCAGACTGTAGGTTGTCCACTGGCAATGTAGTGTCCTTTGTTAATTGTCCTGAAATAAACTGTAACTCACGTTGTAACTGATCAGGTGGTAACAGGTGAGTATTGAATTTCCCGTGGTAGACATCCGTGATGATATCTAACAGAGTATCCTGAATCCTTTTTAGGTTTTGAAGCAAGTTGATGGTCGTGAGTGCCGACAGAGCAAAATCTTGTGTTTTAGCTAAGCCTTCAACTTCTTGCTTAATAGCAAATGCTGCATTATCTAATTGATTCAAGTGTTTGTTTATAGTTTTATGTTGTAATTGGATAGTTTGCTCGGTTCTTTTCAATACGTTATATTCAGCTTCGATGATAGAAGTCTGATTTCTTAACAAGTTATCAAGATGATGCTCGTTTTGTTTTACAAGCTGTATATCTTTCTTGTACTGTTCTGCGAATCGTTCATCTAATACTCCGAACAGGCTATTGGCCACGTAACCGATACCGTTAATGAGACCGCGACGCTGTCTGGCGCGCGCGTCAAAGTGCTGATTAATCATAAGTTGATTATAGTGCTGTATTTCTTTGTAGTCGTGATTTAATTGAAGCGTTATCATATTACATTGGCTAGTATCGTTTAGGGATGCGCAGAGTCTTTGTAAATAATCTAAAAACTTTGTGGCTGCTGTATTCCCTTCCCAGTAAGGGCTCATGTCATAGTAAACAATAAGATTCCATTTATCTCGAATAACTTGCATATTGCCCACTGTTTCGAAATACAGTGAATTGTTGTTTGGCAACGCTGATATGTTAAAAGCTGCGCGAGATGATGTTATCAATGACATAAAAAAGATTAACGATACTACCACTGATACGAACTTAGATTTGATTTTATTGCTTGTTTTCTGCTCGTCAGGTTCCTTTATGCTGATGTTGATTTCTTGATTAACCTTTCTATCGTCTTTCATTTTGCTTGAAGCAGGCGATATCGGCAAGGTTGAGAGTTTCACAACCGGCCTTTTAAGTATTCCGCTTTTTGTTTTTAATGTTACTACTCGTACTAATCCATCTTGACCAGGGTGAGTTTCTACTACTCTTCCCATCATCCATTTTCCAGGTGGCAAATTGTCATCCTGGATGGTCACTAAATCATCGATGTTGATATTTTGCTCAGTGCTTCGCCATTTGCTTCTTACAGATAACTGCGTTAGGTATTCCGATCTCCATTTCTTCCATATGTCATTTACTATATTAGCTGATAAATGCCATCTAGTTCGAGCATCTGTTTCCGTTTCAATTATGACAGTTCCAGATCTCCCGGTCAAGAAATGCGCTGGAGTAAGTACGTTTAAATCTTCGATATCTTCAGACAAGGCACACAAAGGTCTGGAGTTCAGACAAGCCTCTATCTGTGCTAATATTGTGCTGAACTCTTCGAAAGTCAATTTCTGCTCTCCAATTACTCGCTTGAGGTGATATTTTAAGCTTCTAATGGCTCTCTCCCATAGACCTCCCGCACTTGGCCAAGATGGCGCGTTAAAGTGCCATTCTATATTTAAATCTGTTAGCTCTGCGAAAAAGTTACGATCATATACGTTTTCGAAATCGTGATAGCTTTCCTGTAGCATTCTATTTGCACCTACAAAATTCGTCCCGTTATCGCTATAAAGATGGCGTGGCGCCCCTCTTCTGGCGGCCATCCGTCGTAATGCTGCTAAAAACCCAGTACTGCTTAGGTCGGATACAAGCTCTAAATGTACAGCTTTAGTCGCTAGACAAATAAACAACGCAATATATCCTTTTGTGGTCTTAATTCCGCGCCCCTTGTTGCTTTTTATCTCTACGAAACCTGTATAATCCACTCCGGTGTGATAGAATGGCGGGGCGGGGTTGCTTCTGGCTTCTGGTAATTCTCCCATCAATTGATGCTGCAGTTTAGGCTCATGTTTTCTACAGGTGACGCAGTTTCGCACTTCTTTCTTTACAGCTTTGTTTCCAGCGATTATCCAGTATCTCTGCCTAAGATTAAATAAAGTTAATCGCGGTCCACCATGAAAGGTGAGCTGATGAGCTTGCTGAATTATCAGAGTAGTGAGCCGACTGCTGTAAGGTAATATGGCTGGATGCTTCATTTCCATGCTCATGTTTGCTTTGGTTAAACGGCCTCCCACTCGTAAAATACCCTCGTTGTCAAGGAAAGGATTTAATTTTAGTAGATTACTTCTGCTACTCAATTTATTATTTTTTTGTAATGTCATGATTTCCTCTGCAAACTCAGTTCTTTGTACATATTTTATAATGAGTAACTTTGCTTTCCGTAATTCATGCAAGGTCAGAAACTCGGGCAAACCGCTATGTTTACCTAACGTGACTGGATTCTGCTTAAATTGTATCGTTTTGATGGCTCGTAAAAGCCATGCTACTATTTTAGTTATTTTATTAAGTGAACTGAATTTAAGTAACAATTGTAATATGATGCTTTTCTTGCTATCTATTTGAGCGGCATTCACCTTGCTTGATGTTGTTTTTGCCTTTATTTCTTGATCCGTGGTATAAATGCTTTGCTTTGCTTCTAATTTTTCATCAAACGTTCTCAATGACTGCGGTCCATGCCACCACAGGGTTTGATTTTTCAGTTGTGAGGCTGAAATGCCTCTACTGGCTGCATCTGCTGGATTATCCTCCGACTTTACATATCGCCAGCAGCTTGGTTTCATTGTTGCTGCGATAACTTTAGTCCTGTTCGTAACGAAAGGTTTCCATCGGCTGTAATCGCCTTGTAGCCACCCTAAGACCACCATGGAATCCGTCCACCCATATATCCGAGTGTCCATTTCGCTATAACAGCTAATAACTTTATTCATTAACTTGGCTAGTAAATATGCTCCACTTAATTCTAATCTTGGTAACGATACGCTTTTAGAGACGGGTACTAGTCTAGTCTTAGCAACTACTAGTACCACAGATGTCTCATCATTTTTCTGTAATCGCGCGTAAATAACTGCCGCGTAGGCTTTAGTAGATGCGTCACAATAACCGTGCAGTTCTATGACGTGATGAGATTGATACCCGATCCAACGTGGTATTTTGCATTGATTCAAATATTCCATGTCTATTTTTATGGTTTCCCATTCGTATTTGATGTTTACAGGAACTTCTTCATCCCAATGCATTTTATTTAACCACAGCTTTTGGAATATCAGCTTTAATTTTGTTGTAAGTGGGGACAACCACCCCAACGGGTCGAATACTTTTGATATCTCCGACAAAAGTAATCGTTTAGTAATTTTGGCGTTAGGATTAGCTATGCTGTATTTGAAAGTAAACATGTCATCACAAGAGTTCCAACGAAGGCCTAATGTTTTTGACGTACTTTCTGATTTGAAGTTAAAAATTATTTCGCCATTGCTGCTGCTCTGCTCTATATTTTCAAGAAGTTCCGGATGATTTGCGGACCATTTTCTCAGTGTAAAACCGCCTGATTTTAATAATCTGTTGAGATCTTCGATGAGCTGCTTTCCTCTTTCGATAGAGTGAGAACCATGGACCAGATCATCCATATAAAAAGATTCTTCTAGAATCTTTGCTGCTTCCGGAAATGCACTTCGTGCATCCGATGCTAAACGTTTTAAAGTCATCATCGCTAGGAATGGTGCTGATTTTGTACCGTATGTGACGGTAGTAAGCTTGTACGTTTGTAGTGGTTGATCTGGCGCATACCTCCAGATAACTTGCTGATATTGCTGATCTGCTTCGTCCACCATTATCTGCCTGTACATTTTCTCGATATCTGATGTGTAAGCATAACGATATTGCCGCCACTTCAGTATCAGTTCCTGTAGATCCTGTTGTAAATTAGGGCCCTTATACATCAGGTCATTCACGCTGTATCCGCTTGACGTTCTTGCTGATGCGTTAAATACCACCCGTAGCTTTGTAGTAGCTGATTCTGCTCGTTGGACGGAATGGTGCGGCAAGTAACACGATAGCGCTTGTTTGGTTTTATTGCTGTAACTAGGCACCATATGTCCTAAGGCTATGTACTCACTAATGAATGTTTTATATTGTTCTGCTAGAACAGGTTGTTTGCTAAATTTACGTTCCAGATTTTGGAACTGTGCTATTGCCATATCTTTAGATGAACCTAGTTTTTCATTGATGTCTGCTTTTAGTGGCAATTTTACTACATACCGGCCGTCTTCTTGACGTTTTGTAGTTGATGAATAAAAATCGACACATTCTTGATCTTCCAATGATAGGTTTGATTTCTCGCTTATATCCTCGATGTCCCAAAACTGCTGAATATCGTGGATATTATTCATGATGACGTTGCACTGTAGTGATGCTATTTGGCCACCACCATATATGATCCACCCAAGCTGTGTTTCTTGCAACACTGGCTGTGATACAATCTGTCCTTTGATCAATCCTCCCATTAGTATCAAGCCATTGACTTGGGCGCTTAATAATAAGTCCACTGGACGGCTAATGTTAAAATATGGATCTGCTAATTTAAGATTTTCTATGTAGGACCACTTCGATGTGTCAAACGATTTATATGGAATATCCTTAAGTACGTTGTTCATGACTAGTACATCGGTTGTGAACGAAAAGTTGTTGTACGTTGAGAAGCAGCTTAGTGTGACCATACCCTTACAATTATGTTCGACTTCACCTACTCCGCATATCAATCCATTGAATTTAGATCTACGTAATCCTAATTTCTTTGCTGTACTTTCTTTTATTATCGACACTTGTGATCCAGGATCAATGAGAGCCCTTAAAATGTGACACGATCCATCTATCGTCGCGACCTTTATCAAGGCTGTAGCTAACAATACTTCATTCGTCCCTGGATCATTCTGAGACACATGCGCAGTCATTGCAACATTGTCTTTTGGATTTGGTTCAGTTGTTGTTGTTGCTACGTTGCTTGAATGCAATATATTTTTTGAGCAAGCGTCATGTAAAACGGAGTGGTGATTTCCGTCACATTTGCGACATCGCCTAACGGAAATGCATTGCTGGCCATTATGATCAAATAAACAATTTCGACATAATTTCAATCTTTCAATTGTTTTAAATTTTGCTTCATTAGGCAATTGCAAAAACTTTACGCAATTAAACATGGCATGTTGGTGACCGCAAAATTGACATTTTGTGGTAGACACGTGTAAGGAATTTGAATATGGCTGTGGCTTATTGTATTTATTGGCAAAGTTCGGGTTATGTCGTCTTGCCCTTTGGTTTTCAGGAGCATCGCTATTAGTATGATGAGTTGGTTTCGGTGTTGCTTGATCGAGCTTCCTGCGAGAAGTTTCCAGGCTCGTAAACTTGCTTTCTAAGTAGTCCAAGAATTCCTGCAGTACCGGCAGCTCTCTGGAATTTTTAAGGGAGTCTATGTAATCTCCGTACGTTTCGCTATCCAGCTTCTGCGCTAATAAATGCACAAGAAGCGGATCCCAAGTGCTGATATCAATTCCTAAGTTCCGTATGGCATGCAAGCTTTCTAGTGCTACGTCATGCAGTTTCTTAATATGACCTAGCGTTTGATGCTGCGTACTTGGTAGGCCTAGTAAAGTATTTATAACATACGTAAATATAAGCTTTTTATTGTTATACCGATTGTTTAAGATTTCCCAACAGGTATGATAGTTATTGGAACTTATAGGTAGATGCTGAATAAGTTTTTCTGCTTCGCCCCTGACCTTCCCTTTTAGAAATTGCATTTTTTGCGCTTGCGACAAGGTAGGGTTGTTATGAATAGCTTCGCTAAAGAGGTCCTTAAATGACGTCCAATGTTGGTAGCTACCTGAAAATACTGGTATATCCATTTTTGGTGTGGAATTCTCTCTATGCGATACGCTCCATAGCTTTTTATTGATCATTTTCTTTAACAGAATATATGATCGCTCATGCTGAGTATACACTTCTTCGTAATCCTCTTCCTCTCCACCTGTCTCGCTATCTATCTCCCAATGGAGGGAATCAATCTGCGACCAGCGCGCTTGAAGTGTTCTCAAGGCGTCCTCCATCTCCCATTTTTCGGACATGGAGTCTAGGTCGATAAGCCCTGCTGATCTCTTGAATGCTTTGAAATTAGCTGTTTGCTTACGCAGCATGTCATCTAATTTGCTGGTAGAGCCTTTTGACTCCATTGTACGTAAAATGCTGGCTTTTGCTGGCTGCTTATAACCCGTTGGTCCTGCTGCTGCTAGTTCGGCTTCCTCTTGTTGCTCCTGTATTGGTTGAGTACCCCTAACGGATTTCATAGGCGTTTGCTTGCTTGACAACTGTTGGCGTTGTTCATTGATGAAAGACTTGGCTGCTGTATAAAGCTTGCTAACTTGTTCATGCTCGGAATTTATAAAATAAGAGTGACCTTTGTCCCCATGTTGACAAATAGCTAAATGATTGTTCTGAAAATCTGACCAATACCTCTCTAACAACTCTAGTCGCCTTTTAAAATAGTCGTCCGATTTCCTATCGGCGCTATCCTTTTTTATATTTATCAGTATTTTCTTGATTGACTCGCTAAGTTCAAGTTGCTGGTAGTAAAGCTCCTCCATTATGCTGCTAGTTTGTTTATGATGATAAAAAGGAAAGATCTTACTTGTTCGAAACTGGCTTTCGACTGCCGCTGGTTTGTTGTTGCACTCCAAACGCTGCTGCTCTGATGTAGCTGGGCTCGGACGCCCTGCTGCTGTAGATACCGATGTGCTGCGTTCTGCTCAAGATGCTGATTGCCCTGTCTTAGAGGCGCTGATGTCCCGCTGCTTGGTATGCTTGGGGACGGTGCTCTGCTACTAATTTTGCAACGCTACCCTGTGCTGCTAGGGTTTTGCTACAAATGCTTTGCTAAATTACTGCGGTTACGAAAGTAGACCACAGTTCATACGTATCACTGCAATCCAATATGCTGATTTCTGGACGAGTTCACTCACAAGTTACTTAATACACGTTACTCCCCAAAGAAAAACGAATACTAACACTCGCGAGGTCCCGCCCGATAGCTCGAAGGACCAATGTGAAAGTTAGGAAGATGGCTAAATGATACTACTGCATATAAAGTCAAAAATTAATATATTATTCGGACCAAAGGTTTAGTAATACAAAGGAGCGAGGGAGCACACGCGATGACCGCTAATCGAGTACTAAATGCTCTACTAATATCAATTAGTGAAATGAGGTAAAATGCACGAATAAGCATTAGTGCATTATTATTACTGTATGGTTTCACCGTACAGGTTGGAAATAGGAACGGCAGGAAATGGCTCACTTTTAAAACGGCCCTTTGTGCACGTTCAATCCGAAGCATGGATGTTTTTGTCGCGCCCCCCCATATAGTTATGCAGTAAGAGAGTAGCGATTGGCACAATGCAAAATAGACAGTTTTCAAAATTCCGGTGTGCGCAACATGACGAAGATTTATAAAGACATATATAAGTTTTCGAATTCTGGACACAAGAGCATCTATGTGCTGGTGAAAGCTGAGAGTATTATCTAGTATGACGCCCAAGTACTTCATTGATTCTGTATGTAGTAGATGGGGACATGAGCAATGAGTGTTATGAGTCAACAAGCACGACGATGAATGGGCGATAATATTGAGATTATCGAAAGAACAAGGTGGTTTTTTAATAGAAAAAGAAATGTACTTCGTCTTGTCGACGTTGAGAGCGAGTCTATTGTTAGCCAGCCAAGATAAAACCAAGTTTAGCCCAATCTGCGCACTACTATAATCTTCGGACCAAGTGTCGGCCTCAAACAACAGCGCTGTGTCGTCAGCAAAAGTCACAATCCTACCGCTAGGCAACTTGAGCTCACAGAGGTCGTTGATGAAAGTCAGGAATAAAGGGGGACCGAGAATACTGCCTTGGGGAACTCCGTGGATGACGGGAAGATCAGTGCTAGTCCACTCACCAACCTTTACTCTCTGGAATCGATTTGTAAGGTAGTCCGAAAAAAGATTCAGTGGCACACCCCTTATACCAATGTTCTCCAACTTCTTAATCAACAGTGGGACGGAGACCGCGTCAAAGGCTTTGGCAAGGTCCATGAAGATAACTATAACCTTTTTGTTTACATCAAGTTTTTCAGAAATAAACTTGGTTAAATCATGAATAGCGTCGCTGGTCGACAAGCCCGACCGAAAACCATACTGAGAAGTTGAAAGTAGGCATTGCTCCTCAAGGTACTCGACCAAACGCTTCTTCATGATTCTCTCCAGCACCTTCGACAAAGCTGGCAGAATGGAAATTGGTCTGTAGTTGTTGACGCAGGCTCCGTCACCACTTTTGAATATGGGACGAACCTCTGCTACTTTCCAGGCGTTTGGGAATTTGCCGGAGGCAATGGCTAGATTGCAGATATATTCAATTGGAGGAATAAAGAATTGCCTATATCTCTTCAGGACACTGGTAGAGATGTTGTCGTAGCCAACAGCGCAATCAGACTTAAGACTAAGGATGATATTTTCAATCTCTTCTGCGTCTGTGGGGAGAAAAACCATCGACTGAGGATGTGACTTAAGTGGTGGCGAACGGTTCGTGTTATCAGAACAACAGCAGTCCGCGATATTTTTGCCGATGTTCACAAAGAATTCGTTAATGGAATTGGTAGAAAAAATTGGATCCCTAGTGTTGATTAGTTGTGAGGCGTCATTTATGATGTTTTTAGTGTGGGTAATATCTTTTATTGTGTTCCATAATTTTTTGTTATTAGTTTTAGCCGCAGTCTGAAGTTCCATTTTGTCATGTTCTCTTTTTATTTTCTTCAATAGATCGTTACAGAAATTTCTGTATCTTTTATAGGTTTTTATAATTATTTGATTGCTAGGATAATTTTTTGCTTTTTGGTGCAGCTTATCCCGATTTCTCATACAACGCAATAATCCAGGCGTAATCCAGGGTTTAGTGATTTTCTTACGGTTTGATGTTTTAATAGTTTTGGTATGAGACAGTATAATTTTATTAATTGAATTATTGAAGCACTGAACAGCAAGGTCGACATCGGTCATTGTAAACAATTCATGAAAGCTGAGATTAATAATTGCATCGTCCAATTTTTCGTAATTTAAAATTTTAAATATTTTAGGAGTTTTGTTTTGAGGTTTACCTACCTCTAGGATAAGTATGCTTGCATCATGATCGGTGATAGAGGATTCAGTAACATAACAAGAAGCTGACAATCGTGTTCTCAGAATAATGTGGTCTAAACAAGTTTTATTATGTGTTGGGAAAGTATAAGCTGGTAACATGCCATGGGATGCTAAAAGATTAAGATAAAGAGCTGAATTTGCATCCGCATTAGTCTCTGTTATGTCCACGTTAAGATCCCCTATTAAAATTAAGTTTTTTATACTAGAGATTGTATTCAAAAAAGGTCAAGAGATGAAAAAAAGTTATTAAGGTATTTATAACCCGCAGGCCGGTAAACTGCCAGCATCGCCGTACTTTGATTAATTTTGATTAATAGGCAGTTACAGTCAGAGATAGTAGGTTCCTCTATGCAAACGCTTATGTTATTTTTGTAATAAACAACAACTCCTTCATTTTGTGTTAAGTTATTATTCGTTTTACAGTAATTATAACCATCATGTATGCTGCAAACATGTTCATATATTATAGACATGCATACTGGCACATTCGAGACGTAAGCTTATTTCAATACAGTGACTAGGAGGCACTAGAACAGTCTGATATCTAATTACCTGAGTACGGGCGAGCCTCGGGGACACCAGCCCCTTGAGTCTCTCACTAAATAATGCAACGTCTAACTAATATTATATGTGCAGTAACTTGCATGTGTATCGCAAAGCAAATATTAAATTAGGAATTCACTTATAGTGGGAAGTAGTCCAAGTCACGAGATGAATCTTACAGAGCAGTGCGGAAGGAAGAGCACTGTTCCTGAAGAAGCCGACTTTAATACTAAATGGCAGGTAACACTAAGGGCATTTAGGAAAAACGAAAATTTTATCAGCCTAGGATAATTTAGGAACAGAAATATGTAAAGAGGTATGGGAGATAGACACTCTTTGGAATTGCCGATCTGATTATGTTAATTCTCTCACTAATGGAAAGCTACATTATTGTTGAGGGCTTTAGGCTCCTTTCTATCTCGGAAAAGTGCACAGTTCCTGTGGGATAGGAATCCATCAAGATAAGACAGGCGTTCAATATAGGTAACGAAGTTAATTTAGTAAGACGATAAAAGCAATGAACAGAACAAAAATATTCGCAAATCGTGTGGGTTACGTGATTACAACTACAAGGGTCATAGATTTACTCTCACCATTTTAATTTGATTTTATAAATTAAGCTATATAGGCGCACGCACACGTTCAACGTAAGTTCATGTAACAAGGATTAGTTTAAGGTTTTCATGCATTGATTGCATATAAGGTCTATTATGCTGATAGATTTATATATATAACTATTATTCCTCAGTATTCCGAAGTTATCAACATAATGATATCCCCTGTATTTAATGTAAGCCTAATTTTAGCGTTTATTTCTAATAAACAAAAAACCTGTAAAGCACTTTATCAAAATCCAAACCAGTTTCGTCAACATACTTGACTATTCAGTACGAAATCGCACAGGTCATTTTTTGTATCCTTGTCTTTCATGAACCATATTTGCATCGACACTTTATGCTAACCCGCGTATTCTGCAGCTTAACTCTATGCAATTTTACGTCACCCGATTACCCGAGCCAAACTATGTAAGGACATAATTTCATCCGGAAAACTTCATTAGTGCGATGCAGACATCATTAGTTCGTCCGCCGCCGCCATTTTGTTTTATTTTACGAGAGGCTTTTAATTTTATTGTTGTAATCTTACGTTTCGGGGTTGCGTGCCGTGACGTAGGGTTAGGAGCTATAGTTACGAATGCGTCTGAAGTGGATAACGACCTTTAAGTAGCACGTGAGGGTTAAGTGAAGTTTACCATAATGTCAAGTCATGGACCCTTTTTATTTTTATCTTTTCTATGATGCAAAAATGACTTCTCTCATCTTAGGTAAGAAGGGTAAATCCAATTTGAAATTAAGTATTTATCCGCTAACAACATTACTTAAACATTTGTGTTGTGTATTATGTTCGTGATCCTACGTATATTATGTTCTAGATCCATAACTGTGGTTCAATATTTCAAGATACGTTGGCTAAAATCAAAGCGGAGTTGGACATTCATTCATTCCAAGCAGGCCATTAAACTATATATAAACAATGCACCGGCCATGTTATCTTTTCATTACCCTTGGTTGACTGGTAGAGAGTGCCTAAAGCATTATGGTCGCCTTTGTACCGTTGTTCATATTTAACCTCACCTGCTATTGCATTCTACATTTTTACTCTTTCCCAAAAGATTTCTCGCGAAACTTCATCACTGCTTCCATACTTAAGTTCTTAATCGCCCTGTTCCGCAATATCTCGTGAATGTTTGCTCAGTTGCTCACAGTTTTCAATCAGGCGCAGCTTCCCCACCTATGTACCTCCAGCTGAGAGTAATCCTGAGATTGGCTGCAGCTACGTCTGAATTTTATACTAGAGTGATCAATTTTCAGTTAGATTTACGAAGAAGGTGTGAAGTATTGTGTTGTGCTGGCATTTTTCCAGAAACAGAAGGCCATTGAAAAGAAAAGTTGAGTCAAACGATGGAACCTAATTCCTAAGCAATCTTTAAATGGAGAAAGGTCATTGGTCATAATCTGGCCCGCTTTGCGAAGAGTGGCGGGCATTAACCAAGATAGTTTTATAGTAAAGAGAATAATGTGTGTCCTTTCATTGCATATATTTATTTGATTCAAAATCCATGGAGAAAAATGTACCGAATCGTAAAAAAAAAATATATTAAACGATTTCAGAGGACTTTATTCTCTGTACATTTTGTTAAAAATGAGGTATTTCCTTAAGTTTGCCCTGTATCATTACTTTCCAGAATTTGATCCTTATTGGAGACACTATCGGATCGTGTAATAATCAGCGTGTTTATTTTTCCAAAATCAACCAGTTCGATTCCTGGCTAATATATAGAGTTTTCAATAATACCACAATACAGTTTTAGTTTTCATCAAAACGGTCCCGAGTCTACTTTCAGTGTTTGCAGCTTTCCTCATAGTTTCAGATTTGGCCCACTTGAAAAACACACCCTGTAAACGATATTTTCATATTTGTTTCGACATTCTCGTGACTCATATTAATGTGATTAATTCCATAGTAAATCAGAGCCATATATCAATACATTCTGCTATATTTCGTTTGTGTACGCCATGGGTATGGTTTCCATACTATGATGCCCAATGACCTTTGAATCTTAATTTCCTACATCTATAAATACTTGTAAATATTATGACAGCCCATCTAAAGAAAACTTTTCTTCAAGATATATTTGTTTTTTTCTAGTTTGAAAGCAAGGGGTCTTACACATTTGTAATAGCCACGCCCATTTATGTAATAACTACACTACGTCACCTAGGCTAATCTTGTTGATTAATAAATCATTACTAGTAACTAAAGACTACTGGATCAAAATCGTTGAAGATTTTGTATTTAAGAGAAAAATGCCTTTAAATACGATGTATACGAAAGTTGTTGCATTGCCAATCTTGCCCTTGCCATAGCCAGCCCTCTACGTATGAGCACCTCATGCCTGCATAATGAACCCTAAAGAGGAAATATGTACATAATATCACGCTTACGACCCGGGCGGGTAGGCAAAGTGCATCGTAATGTTACAGTTCGATGGCAAACTGCCAAACTACCTCTTGAGACCTGGTTTAGCATATATATTTGGAATAAGAAATTTAGCTTTATAGTGGCAGGTAGTTCAAACGTAAAAACCTGAAAATATAAGGCAATTCGTTGGAAAGGCTTGAGAGAAAGAAATTAATTACCTAGAATTACCACTAAGCCAGGTTTTGCCTAACCTACCTTGACTATTCAAAAGAATCTGTTATCATTATCAGCCTATTAATGTTCCCACTGCTGGGACACAGGCCTCCTCTCTGTGAGAGGAGATGGGCCGTAATCCACCACGCGTGCCCAGTGTGGGTTGGTGGATGTCACATTTCTTCGAATTTATGGTTCTAGGATATGGCGGTTTCCTCACGATGTTTTGCTTCACCGTATTTGAGAGCAGTGGTGATGAATTAATTTACACAAAATAAAGCGTCTGCCTGGCTTCGAACTCACGACCTACAACTTGTAAGTCGGACCACTGGGCCTCCACTTCTCTCAACCTGTAAATGGTTAAAATATAAAGTAAATTATTTCCGTAATGTTTTAGGGTTAAGAAGTTGCAAACGGCTATACCATACTCCCGATTTCTGAACTAATATTTTGAAGTAGTATATGTCGTAGTATGTATATGTCATAGTCTACTAAAGCCAGAAAACCTCATACTTTGGCATTCAAGTAGTGTTTGACACATTTTTAGCTCCAAATTTTCTACTAAAGAACCTGAAAGACAGGTTTAAAATATTAGGTATTTTATAACTCTACTTGAACATGAATCCTGTCTGACCTGTCGTCATGTAATCAGAAATCGGAGGTTAGTGATCAAATATTCACAAAATATGTTAATTTTAACTCAACATTATCAGCTAATGGCAAGCGCCATCAGACAGATGCGCCAATAACACGATTACATCAATTGATCACACCACATGCCGTAATGAGCATGAAATCAATGAGCTACTGAAACGAACTGAAAACTGAGCTGAAATGTGAAACATTTTGCTCCATATTTCATGCAATCGTTATCGACTGCTTATTAACTGGGATGTTAATATTTACTTTACGGATTAATCGACTGCTCAACAGAATATCAGTCTGATGAATGAATATATGAATGCATCTACGATGAGTAATTGTGCCTTATAATACCATAATAATTTTAATTACCAAACTCATATGTCGTTTTGCGAATAGGGCATTTTGATACAGAGTCGTTGTATTAACTAGTTGGTGGACAGGTGGGTCATCTGCTTGTTTGACACTCTATAGCTATATGGCATAAAAATACCACGCCTACTACGAGTACTAATTTAAACACGATTTTTTATCATCATTGATTTGCTCGCATTTGACCACTATCTCACCTGTTGGAAAGCGATGATGTGGTCAACGTGGAAGCACGCTTGCCTGGTCTGCGGCGCGCCACCGCTTATATACTTTGTACTGGAAGTAACCAATGCACTCTTGACCTAGAGACTATCAGGTTGTAGCTACCAGGAAATTCAACTTTACTGTAATATAGCTTATACATCAAAATAATATATTGGCAATATTATAAACATAGAAGTATTAATTCCATGCGGGTGCCAGCTACGATTATCAGCATGCAGTTTTGATTTCCGCACGAACTAAATATTATGTTTATCACCGATCGACCGATCAATGTGGCGACACTTGGGTAGGCCTATGTCCAGCAGTGGACGTCTTTCGACTCAAATGATGATGATGATTAAGGAACAACATTACCAAACAGGAAATACCTTGACAGTAGCTGCCAGACACAAGACATTAATTGCCTATGTCGAGTCAAGTTTCTAATAAATTACTTTCAGTAGTAAAATGTGAGACAAATCAGTCACGAACTCTTGCGTTAGTAAATAGAATTTGTCACCGTGCTACCGAAATAACTCACGAAATGTGCCTAAACCCGGTCCACCGGGTTATCTGTAGGAGTACTACCAGGGCGGTTCACTGCGAGCTCCGGGACTTAATGAAATAGAGCGGCCTGTCGCATCAAGTTCAGTTTCCGTAATTTAACTATTACAGGTTTAAGCTAAATGTCGGCTTTAATCAGTGATCGGTTTCCGAGTTGACTTTTCACTTATTTTCAGTTCATTGTTCTTGGCACTTCGAGCAAACATTTGGGCTTAGTCAAGTAAAGTAAAAGTCTGTGAGCTCAGATAATTGTTACTTTTTCAGTTTTATTAATAAGGCCATAGGTAATAATTTATAAAGATATTGGGGGAGGTACTAATTCTACTCGGGCGGAGCCGTGGGCGGTAGCTTGTCGTTCATAACATCATTTGTGTAGGCAAAATAAAAACACAAAATATACTAATTTAAATTCTACTAACTTTTTTAGGTCAGTCGTTCAGTTGGTATACTTATATGAGTGTCTATACTGGGGATTACTAGAATATTACAACATAAATGTAAACTTGTTCTGTCTCATCGCTAAAAATAACTTAAATACCTTTTTTAATGATTGTAAGGCTCGCGCTTGACCACGATCTCACTTGATGGTATGCGATGATGTGGTTGATGATGAAGCACGCTTGCCTAGAGAATACTTATGTTATCTATATCTTTGTTTATAATATTCGCACATTTGTAGTCACATCTCACATCTTATCGTGAACCGATCCTGTAACTCATATCCCCCCGTACACCTCAAGTTACCTACCTATAGACGTGCTCCATCCCGTGGCATCTCTCAATATCCACATTTACATACATATAGCTCCGAAGTGAACAATACACAGCTAGCATATTGCTGCGTTATGCTTTACTTGCCGGCGCGGCGGCGCGGGCGGCGGGGACAAATGTAGCACGTTTTGTTATGAGAAATTGCGAAAAAAATATCAGTTGGTTTTGTATTGCAACTATTTTGAAAGTTAACTGAAAATATACTTTATAAATAAAGAGACATAGAACATTCGTTCATTATAAAAATATTGAAATTATTACTTAGATGTGTGATAGTAGAGATTACACAGACAATTCGCCATTCGTATTTAAATAATAATAACTATTTCTATTTAGCACTTTAACGTAATATCGTCATTGTAAGAACTGAACATCGGCCCCGCATTTAGGGGATGATCAAAGAGAATGCAATGCGTTTGAAAATCGAATATGTGAACGTCAATTGTTTTAACAAACAAGCGAATGACGACTTTTTGAAAGTTTTGTATACTATACAAAAACATGACTACGATATTCTAAAGCTACGATAATTAACTCTAAAAACAAATGAGTTCGCTTTCGAATTGTTTACGGTCACTCGAGTGGAACACCAAGGTCAATATGAAGCTCCCAGAACATTGTCCTATTTATTTTTTCTCTTACCAAATAAAATAATGAAACAAACAAAACCGTTCTTGCAAAAACGGCAAGTTACCGAGAAATTGTCGGGACGGCTTATCGTAAAAAAGGTCCAGTAATTGTGCCGGAGGAAAATGATGGGAATAATGAACGTATGTTAGTACTAAGGGCCTGTAGTGGTAATCTGGATGGTTACAATATGTTCTGATGTTACATTTACATAGATTTTTGTTTTAGGGTTTTAAATGTGTCTTTTTCTTGTTAATTACTTACTTTTATCCTACAAATTTTATAAGTGTGAAAGTCTGGATGTTAGTACACCAATCACGCCTCAACAGCTGAACGAATTTGATTGAAACTTGGCACAACAATAGACCAGGTCATAGAATATTTTTATCCCGTGAATAAGATCCCTTGGAATAACGATCACGCGGGCGAAGCCGCTGGCATAAGCTAGTGGATCATAAATATTTTTGTTAACAAGTGATATTGGAGACAGATTTTTTTTTGAAGGGAGCTAATATTTCTCAAATTCTTACACAACATTGTAAAACCTACCTTTAGTGTTATTGTTCTGTCATAGAAAAAAAAACGGCCAAGTGCGAGTCGGACTCGCGCACGAAGGGTTCCGTACCATTATCGCGAAAATATGAGCCCCACTTAAACTGTCTAGCTATCACGGTTCATGAGATACAGCCTGGTGACAGACAGACAGACGGACCGCGGAGTCTCAGTAATAGGGTTCCGTTTTTACCCTTTGGGTACGGAACCCTAAAAAGAAGGAAAGAAAATAATATTTATTTGTGACCACACAGGAGACACGATAAACAAAAACAAAAAAGTCAACAATAATTTAAAAAAGAATCCCGAGCGAGACCAAAAAGGCTCCTATCAGCATGTGCAGTGATATATAAAATGAAAATAATGCAATATTGTATTCTTTGTAAGGAAAAGTTGGTTAAAATTTTGACTCAACTCATCACGAAAGCTCTAGCACACGGGTAATCAGATGTGCAGTTTTTGCATCTGGACAACACCAATATACTAAACCCAAGTCTAGAGATCAGCCATTATCGTGCTAAGCTAATATCACAAAACAAATAACCAACGAGGCTTCAAAGCAGCTGCATCAGATAGCGCATAAGTACGGTGTTGGAAGGCTCATGCATTATTAACTACCCAGCCGTTGCCCGTGCAATGCAGGCGCAAAGCGTTGCCGGGATAACCGCCTTAGGCTACTAATATTGGGGATAGCGAATGATACGACATGAAGGTAGGAAGTGCTACAGTGTTTCATTCATCTCATCATCATCATTTCAGCCAAAAGACTTCCACTGCTGGACATAGACCTATCCCAAGCGTTGCCACACTGTTCGGTCCTGTGCGTCTCGCATCCACCGGACTCCCGCAGCCTTGACAAGGTCGTCGCTCCATCTAGTTGGAGGCCTTCCAACGCAACGTCTTCCGTCTTCGTCAACTTTCATTCATCTAATAATATTTCATTTCATCATCAGCCGACAGCAGTCCACTGCTGGACATAAGCCTCTCCAAGATTTTGTATTCAGACATAGAAATTCAAAACATGAGTGGATGCGAAAGAGAAGGAATGCTAATTATAATGTGATTTTCAAGGTTTTCAGAAAGAAGGGATATTTTGTAATGCAAAGGTCATGAACTAAGTTATTTAGAAGATTTTTCAGCAAACAGTTGTAAAGTCTACATTAAGATGGGCGCACGGTTGGTGCAGTGGTTCAGATAGCAGTCGATTATTAAATCTCTTCAAATCATTTAATTTGTCACATGTGTTGATGGAACCAACACGAACAACTTTGACTACTGCTGTATTGATAATGTATTTTGTTGCTGCGACTACTTAGACAAAGCCATTATAAATTGTCTGCCTTCGGATCATAGATTCATATCTACTGGTAACCTTTGAGTCCAAAATACCAATACAACAAGTGCAGATTCAATCCAGACCAATAACATCCGGTAAATTAAATCAGTTTAACAGCACTTTAGTTAGCAAGCTAAGTGATCAAGACCTCACAGTGAATGATGGTAATATCTTATATAAAAAAGTTTTCTTAGTAATTCAAAACGAGTTCAATAATACTTTTAAGAAGAAAACTAAAACTATATGCCCTAAGTTTTATATAGTGACTGGGCGACTGAAGGACTCGGGAAAGGCAGGGAAAGACTTTACGAGCTATATGGCCTTAAGCCTTATATTAACACTGAAACTTTTAATAAATATGTTGCTACTTATTCAATTTTTTTTTGAAATTCATGTAAAGCAGCTAAGGCTTTATATATTGGGAATAAGGTTAAAACCGCAGAAAATAAAATCAAGACAGTTTGGAAAATTATAAACAATGAAACGATCAGGGACAAAAGAAATAATACTGATTACACGCTTGAAACTACACATGGACTTATTAGAGATAACAAAAAGTTGCTCAAGAATTTGTGGATTTCTTTACCAGCATCCCAATTAAAACTACTGAAACCTTAAATTCTTTGCCCTCACTTGCTTCTGGTTTATTAAACGCTAACGTTTCAGCCTGCCCGACTGAATTTAACTTTTCACATGTAAACCCAATAACAGTAATAAAAGCTTTTAAGCAAATCAAGATCAAACTGACCGAAGATCTATGGGGAATGTCCATCAAAGTTTGTACCTCCATTATTCAGACTATAGCGCCGTACTTAGCTTTAATTTTTAATTTGTGTGTAGATCAAGGAGTCTTCTCGGATCTAATGAAACATAGTAAGGTTATACCTCTTTTTAAATCCGGGGACAGTAGAGACACAAATAATTATAGACCAGTATCGGTGCTGCCGGTTTTCAACAAGATATTTGAAAAGATAATGCTAAATATAATGCTCATTCATTTTAATACGAATAACATCCTACACGATAAACAGTATGGTTTTACCAAGGGACGTTGTTCCACTGACGCTTTTGTCACCTTATTAAAACACATCTTTGATGCGCGGGAAGAGGCACAAGATGCCACAGGGGTCTACTGCGACCTGTCGAAAGCGTTTGATTGCGTTAATCATGAAACATTACTTTTGAAACTTGAGCATTACGGGCTAGGCCAAACAGCGTTGAGTTTAGTTAAATCTTATTTAAATGATAGACAGCAATTAGTTCAAATAAACGGTGGCAATTCGTCAGGGTTAATCGTGAAAATGGGGGTAACCCAGGGTTCAATTTTGGGTCCTTTCTTGTTTCTAGTCTACATTAACGATTTACTTCAACTATTGAAAAATAATCTAAACATGGTGTTATTTGCTAATGACACTTCTTTGATTTTTAAGATAAATAGACGTACGAGTAACGTTGACGATGTAAATATCGTCTTGCAACAGGTTCAAAATTGGTTCACTGCTAATAATCTAGTTTTAAATGCTAAAAAGACTAAGTGCGTAAAATTTGCCTTGCCGAATGTCAAAAGTACTGATTGTGACATTATATTAAACAAGGAGAAGCTAGAATTCGTCGATAAAACGGTTTTCCTGGGGATTACGCTAGACTCGAGGTTGCAATGGGGTCCTCATGTGATGTCACTTGCGGGGCGGCTAAGTTCAGCAGCTTATGCTGTTAGAAAAATACGTCAGTTTACTGATGTAGATACCGCAAGGCTAGTCTATTTTAGTTATTTTCATAGTATAATGTCTTACGGTATCTTACTAAGGGGAAGGGCTGCAGACATTGAGCCAATTTTTATTCTGCAAAAACGAGTCATCAGAGCGATATACAATCTTCGCCGGCGCGATTCTCTAAGGGAACTGTTTAAGGACATTAACATCATGACGGTAACTTGTCAATATATTTATAAAAACATCATGTATGTTAGAAATAATTTACATCTTTTTAGTAAAAACGGCGACAGACATAATTATATTACTAGGAATAGGGACCAATTAATTCAACCAGGTTTCAGGCTGACTAAAGTAGCGTCATCTTTTATGGGGTACTGTATAAAATGTTACAATAAAATTGCTCCCCACATTCTAGTACTAAATGAGATGAAATTTAAAACTTGTATAGAACTCACACTATGCAGGCAAGCATATTATAAGTTGGGGGATTACATCGCTGATAAAAATGCTTGGTTCAATGCTGGACCTGCTCCACCGCCACTAGGGCGCAAGAACAATTACTGATGGGCAGAAAAGATTTGAAGTATTGTTGGACCTGCTGAAGTCTGTATGAAATTTTTTGTATTGTATAAACTCAATTTCTTTTAGTATTATATAAATGCACAGCACATGTGTGAGTACACCGACTACTGTGCTCCGACTGTAGGTAAATCTACCATTCACTGTACCTATGTGTCATTCGTTGACTTCTGTGTGCCTGGCAGTTGAGTGTGTCATGCTCTCTCTAATTTCTCTCTGATGGTGGCACGCACGCACGTTCATGATGGTTGAGCTGAGTGGTGCCGATCCATGCGTCATGTTCGTGAACGGGCGCCATCAGTTGGGATCGGTCATAACTTAGCTGTTTCGGCCTGTTAAAGTACTTTTTTTTAATTCTTTGTTACTATAGACGCTTTTACGTACACGTCTTTACGTTTACATCGTTCTCACATAAATGTATTTTTCAACAAGAATGATGTAACCAAAACCTTGTAATTAAAACTGATGGAAAAGAGTGTCCGTGGAGTTTCTTGCAAATTCTTCTGCATTGCGACCTTTAGACGCTTGCGAATTTGCAACTAGAGTCATCTTTTTATTAATTTTGTTTGACAATTCAAAAGTAACTATAAGGTTTACTTGAAATAAACTACTTGATTTTGATTTTGAGCAATTGACTGCTGCGCTGCGTGTCGCGGGTTCGATTCCCGCACGGAATAAATATTTGTATGATCTACAGATAGTTGTTCCGGCTCTGGGTGTTTGTGTATGTGAGTTTATATATTTGTAAACGCACCCACGATACAGGAGTTATTCCTAGTGTGGGGTAAAGTTTTATAAAAATAAAAAATATAAAATGTGAAATTATAATTCTTAGGCATTATAAGATAGTATAAGCCAAGCAAAATACATAGGTAAGTTCTTTTCCACTGTTTTCACACATTCAAAAACCAAAACACAAAGATACCTACAAAACAAAAAGAATATCCCACAATATCCTTTACAAGCGTGATCTCCATAACAGAACAGGCGGGCAAAGCCGAGTGTTCAGCAATATCACATAAAAACTTTGACATTATACAGCGTGTAGCCGAGGTCGAGTGCCACGCCATTCCATTCAGGGCTGACCCGCGTTACATTTGCATGCAAAGAAAACAAGCTGTACATTCAAGGGCAAAAATGTGGTTACACTATGGAAAATTCAAAACAGAAGAAAAGGAGAAAATTTTTAGAATATTAATTTGCTTGTTAAAAGTTCAATGTGTTACAAAATAATTAGGAAAGGTTATGTACGAAGACGTGTTCTTGAGTGGAGACCATGAATGGTGGGTCGCTCTCAGGCTAGGTGGAGCGACGATTTTCAAAGGGTGGCTGGAAGTTGCTGAGAGTTTCCAAAAACCGAGATTATTGGCGTGTGATTGTAGAGGCCTTCGTCCAGCTGTGGACTGATATGGCTGATAATAATAATGTACAGTCAAGGGTCAAAAGTGCAGTCATACTCTCCCAAAACTCAAATGGCTAGTTTTTGTAGAAGAAGTTAAATTATCCACAACTGATTTAATATTTTGTATAGAAATTAAAGTATAGATTATTCCTACTAACCGCGAAAAGTTTAAATTATGCTGCCTACAAAAAAAATGCCTTTTCTGTTTTGGTAGAGTGTGACTGCACTTTTGACCCTTATAGTACAAAGGTGATTATAAACCATACTTTGGCGGGCCAGATCTTGCCAAGGTGTAATACTGTTCGAGACTTGGGCGTCTATCAAGACAGTAAGTTAATTTTCGACACACACATTGATGCAATTGTCAAAAAAGCTTCTAAACTTCTTGGGTTTGTAATGCGTCTCTCTAAGTGTTTTACAGATGCTAAAACGCTTAAAATATTGTATTGCACTTTTGTAAGAAGTCAGCTAGAGTATGCGTCTCAGATATGGAATCCACGTTATTGTAAATACATTGACCGCATTGAAAACATCCAAAGACGTTTCATAAAATATCTTTGCTTTCATCAAAAGATTCCATATCAGTCAACCAATTATCTTGGACTCTGTAAGAAGTATCATCTGCTACCACTGGTAGATCGACGTAAGATTGCTGACTGTTTATTCTTGTTGAAAATCCTCAATAACAACATTGATAACGCCGAATTATTGTCAAAATTTTATTTCAATGTGCCATGTAAAACATTTCGGTTTAATCCACCCATACGTGTACCTCATACTTCTTCGAACTATAGGCAGAACAGTTATATTGTGCGCGCAAGTAGAGACTTCAATGAAATATGCAAGGAATATGATTTGGATCCATTCACAGTCAGTGTAAATTCAGCCAGAAGGTGCTTAAGCCTCAAATTTTTCAAGTAGTGGTAGGTTATATTGATTGTTTCTGTTTTGATTAATTTATTATTTTCTTTCTCATCAGTCATATAATTGCTAGCCAAGTATATTTATTGCTTCTTACTTTAATTAAAGCTCTGAGATCTTTGTTTTTGTGCTCACACTATAAATTATTATTGTAAGTCTATACGTGAGGATTTGTAATTGGCTTTCTGTTGACTATGGTTTCCTTTTTGTCTGTATTTAATAGCTGTAAGTCTTCCATGTACTAAAATAAATAAATAAAATAAATAAATAAAAATTCTCAAAACCAATTTATAAATGTGCGGCATCATATTAAACTTCATAATTTCATTCAACACTTTGCATGAAAACAATTGTTGAATTTCACAGAGTGTCCACCCATATTTTGGCCTTGACTGTACTCAAATGATTGTGATCTGAGGGAAAGTTGCTCGAGTGTGGAGTGAAGTCATTATGTTGGTATCTGTTCTTTTATCTT
Organism: Anorthoa munda; assembly: GCA_945859665.1. Taxonomy (NCBI): domain Eukaryota; kingdom Metazoa; phylum Arthropoda; class Insecta; order Lepidoptera; family Noctuidae; genus Anorthoa; species Anorthoa munda. Next base: position 571,106 of record OX243896.1, on the reverse strand, counting down.
TGTAAAGTTTTACCTACAAGGTAGTCGGACTTAGTAGTAGTAATAGTTTGGCGTCTTGGGGACAAAAAGTGGTTGGAAAATATGATATTTCTGTAAATCGAACCCTTCTTGAGAAGTAGGAATTGATACGATTCAGAATCAAGTTATTTGTTCGCGACATTCCTCTTAGTACCTTTAATAAAACTCCTTCAATAATAATGTCACCGTGGGCAAAGATCCAAATGTATGAGACTTCTTTATGTGTTATTTTACCCGTCTATAGAAATTATTGTCCCGAAAGTAACAATCCTACTTTATTTCCAGACAGTAAAATAAATCACATTCAATTACTCTTCGTATTGAAATATAAAAACATCAACAAAAACAGACTTGTCACTTCTAATTACTACAAAAGAGAGCGTCTGCTAAAATACAACAAAAAACCTGGCGCAAATTATCTGCGCAGAAAAACACGAAACAATATCGTGGTAGGAACAATTCACTAATTAATCAACTTTATAAAAAACGTCGCCCCAAGTGAGAAGGGAGAAAGCGTCATTCTTTGCCGAATTTCCTCGGCTGGGATCGGCGTTGTTCCGCTCAACCCTGACTCTGAACAGATACGGACAGAAATTTAGTACCATACTGCAAGCAAAAAGAGAAGCATGCTTTGTGTTATTAGTTGAAGTTATATTTCATTTATTTAATAACCAGCTTTTGTAAGCGACTCCAACGGCGTGAATTTCGCGCATTAGCCACGGGAAAATTTTCGGCGAAGGTTTTTATCCCAGGATAAAAGTATACTAAGAGTATGTACTTCTCTAATGTCCAAAACTCATCAAAATTGATGCGTTCCGATCAAGAGTTCAAAGCTAATGAGCGCGAGCTTTTCACTCGGTCTGTAGAATCTACCTTTTGTGGCTATTATATCGTGGCCCTGGGTTACGGCGGCGAGACAAAGGCGGTGACAACCCTACTCGAACGCACGAGATAAGGATTGCCGTTCACTTATCGACGCACTTTGAAGGCAAGAGAAAACTCATACAAAGTCATCTACTGAATTGCAACTTTTAGGTTGATGACAAAATTAGAACATTTATTGTAATGGTGGGGTTATCTATCATAAGTTCGAAAAATTTTTGAACGAATTTCTTTTCACCTAAAGCTTAAATATTATCGTTTCGTTTTTTTTTACTTCTTCGAAGTCACTTCTGCCACTGTCTTAGTTGACCTATTATCAATTAATTTTTTTTCGTTACTCCGACGTTTTAATTGGTGAAATAGGATTTGTTCGATAATAAATCGTTTATTTTTATACGCATATCAAAACACTAACTGAGAGAGAAACTGAGAGAGCGAATATAAATGTTTAAGGGTACACTAGTCGAAAATTCTTCCATACAAACGTAGTCTGGCTTTTACTCCACTGATTGAAGATGTACGTTTAAAATAAAAAATGATATCAATTTGTCTCATCATTATCTAGCCCTGTATGGAAGCAAAAAAGTAAAAATAAAATTTACTTGAAATTTACAAGCTTCGAAAGTTCCTTATTTTAATACTTATTTTTACGCATCTTTGGGCGCAAATAAGTACCATAAGAAGAAGGAAAATTGAAAAACGATACGAAATTTAAAAATACGAAAAATAAAATATATATTTATATATTTTGAACATACATTCAGTCGTTTTTTCATAATATCCAGACTCCCAAAGGTCTGTTTATAAAATTTCGCGCGCTCGTTTTCGTTCTAAATTATCATCCATTTCGCTACAAATTTGCAAAAGTGTGTATTCGTAAGCGAACTAGCTTCTTACTGCTCATAACATCATCTATCTGTTCCACACGTGTTGTCGGTTGATATAGCATGCATTTTAACCCCGCGCACAAAATAGTTCGTGCCGTCGACTAGTGTACCCTTAAAACAGCAACTTGAAAAAAAAAATGGTCGACGGTGCCCCGCTTCGCGGGGCTCCTATTTCTGTCTGCAGGGTCTAAAGTAAACTGCCTAAATTCTCGAGCTCGCTTCGCTCACTCTTGGGCTAATTCTTTTAAATAATTAATTAATAAACAATAAACATGTCTAATGCATGACAGATATTAATAAATCATTTGCATGAAAATTCAAAATAATAAGGTAAACCCAGACAAGACTGCGTGAAATCGGTTTTGCAGCGATTCGTTTCTGTCACTAAATTTTGTAGCAAAAAATATTGACTTTTTATGACACTATTTCATTTTTAAAATAAAAATGCTACCAAGTAGCCGTCTATATATTTGTGACCAAATACTATTCCGTAAAATATTGTTTCGGTGTGGTGAAAATATGGCAAATAAAAAAAGTTCGTTGGGCTTCGGCCAAAAGCAAAAAGTTATTTTGTAAATCGGCGAAATATAGTTCGGTAAAATACTCGTAATACATATGCCACATGATACTTCGATGATCTGAAAATATGTAAAAAAATGCATATAGCAAAAAAGAAGAAATTCGAAGAAAAAAATCGGCAAAATGATCGGTTCCCTAATGGTGGTTTTTGTTGTGAAACAATTATAACTTTTCCTGTTACTATCATTTTGAATTATGAAAATCAATTATCTCAAGAGCCGCAAATACCACATGATGTGCTTGTAATAGGTAATACCTATTATACAAAATACAATAGGCTTGAACGTTTCTACTTATTTATTATAATCATCATCATTTCAGCCGAAAGACGTCCACTGCTGGACATAGGCCTCCCCCAGGCGTCACCACATTGACCGATCCCGAGCGTCTCGCATCCAGCGCCTTCCCGCAACCTTAACCAGGTCATCGGTCCAACTAGTGAGAGGCCTTCCAACATATCGTCTTCCAGTTCGCGGTCGCCATTCCAGAACTTTTCGGCCCCAACGGCCATCCGTTCTGCGAGCAATGTGCCCTGCCCATTTATTATAATAATAAAATAAAACTTATTTAGTATAGATATTATATTTAAACTAATTGAAAAGTATTTTACAAGAAGAGCCCTTACAGCTAGACACGTAATCAAAATGTCGCTTCCAGAGTACTTTCGGAAACCCCTTATATCAGGACATCTTTACACCTTCTAAACAACATAACATTTTTAAATTTGTTGTTAAGCAAAACTATTTTAGAAGAAGTAAGGATAGTAGCAGACGGCGTTCTGTAGTTTCTTTCTTCCCCAAGGGAAAAAAGCATGAGTTTATAAAATATTGTTATTTTTCTTTAGAGTACCTTTTCAAAGTCATTCTTAAATCCCCATAAAATCCGCCTTTTCGTCAGTAAACGCACCCAGGCCTTGATCTCAAGATCCCTCGCGGCAGGGCCTTCGCGAAGGCTTCATAATTGATGCGTTTTTTATTTATGTCGGCCCACCATCCATGATACTCTATCCTCCCAGGGATGATGTAATGTTGATACTTTCCGAACTTGTGTTTAATGTTGTTATGAAGATGAACTTTGCCGGAGGGTAGGTTTGTGATGATGACATTTTGAAAACTTTGGGTTTGTGAAATTATTTATTCATTAATTTTGTGTTCCCGGAAAATACGAGGAATTTCAACGAATAAGGTCAAAGTATTATCGAGAGAGAGTAGTAATAAAAGGTCTACGGCGTAGGCGTGCTACGCTTGCTACGCCGTAGCAGATTGGCTACAAATCGAGATTGTTTATCTTTCACCTACGCTTATTTTCGATTATAAATATGAAATCGTTTTCATTTTCATTGCGTTGCCTGTCATCATCATCATCATATCAGCCGAAAGACGTCCACTGCTGGACATAGGCCTCCCCCAAGCGTCGCCACATTGACCGGTCCCGTGCGTGTCGCAACCAGCGGATCCCCGCAACCTTCACCAGGTCATCGGTCCACCTAGTGGGAGGCCTTCTACGCATCGTCTTCCGGTTCGCGGTCGCCACTCCAGAACCTTTCTGCCCCATCGGCCATCCGTTCTGCGAGCAATGTGCCCTGCCCACTGCCACTTGAGTTTGGCAATTCTTCGGGCTATGTTGGTAACCCTGGTTCTCTTGCGGATCTCTACATTTCTGATTCAATCATGCAAGGAAACGCCGAGCATAGCCCTCTCCATTGCCCTTTGAGTGACTGTAAGCTTTCTGATGAGGCCCATTGTAAGCGACCACGTCTCAGAGCCATATGTCATCACTGGCAACATACACTGGTCATAGACTTTCGTCTTGAGACACTGTGGTAAGTTGGACGAGAAGATACCGCGCAACTTCCCGAACGCTGCCCAGCCGAGTCGGATTCGACGATTGACCTCTTTCTCGAAGTTGGCCCTACCCAATTGGATCGTTTGTCCAAGGTAGACATAGTCGCCCACAACTTCGAGTGTAGAGTGTCCGACCTTGATAGGAGTGGGTGTAACATGGGCATTCAACATCACCTTGGTTTTGTCCATGTTCATCCTAAGACCCACTCTTTCGGAAGCTCTACTGAGATCATCGAGCATTGTACTGAGGTCCTCCATGGTCTCAGCCATAACCACTATATCGTCGGCAAACCGAAGGTGAGTGATGTACTCACCATTGACGTTGATGCCTAGCCCTCTCCAGTCCAGAACCTTGAAGACATCCTCCAGTGCAGCAGTAAACAGTTTCGGAGATATAACGTCTCCTTGTCTCACACCTCGCTGCAGAAGGACTGGTTCCGAAGTCTGATCCTGAAGTCGAACTGACATGGTGGCGTTTTTGTATAAACACTTCAACACTTCGATGTACTGGTAGTCAATTTGGCACCGTTGGAGAGACTGCAATACAGCCCAAGTCTCGATCGAATCGAAGGCTTTCTCGTAGTCCACAAACGCTAAACAGAGAGGCAGGTTGTACTCTTCGGTCTTCTGTATAACCTGGCGCAGCGTATGTATGTGGTCTACGGTGCTGAAGCCTTTACGGAATCCAGCTTGTTCGGGGGGCTGGAAATCGTCAAACCTGCGCGCGAGACGATTTGTGATGACTCTTGAAAACAGCTTGTAGACATGGCTAAGAAGTGTGATGGGCCTATAGTTCTTCAGCCGGGCATTGTCGCCCTTCTTGAAGAAGAGTACCACCACACCCCTGTGGCGTTTTGCCCTCGAATATGACGGAATCAAACAGCTTCTGAAGGGTCTTAAGAACCGGTTTTCCACCCGCCTTCAGGAGCTCAGCCGTGATTTTAGTCGTCACCCGGTGTCTTGTTGTTCTTAAGCTGTTTCAGAGCCATCCTAATCTCGTACAGGCTGACGTCCGGAATGTCTTCGGTATAGTGTCGAGTCAATCTAGCTCTAGGGTCATTCGCTAGATTCGCGACGGGTTTACTGGTTGACGTGTACGACGCTGCCCAAAGAATCTCTCGATCTCCCTCAGAAGCTCTGGTTTGGCGGAAACGATCCTGCCATCATTGGTCTTCAGTTTCGTGAGCTGGCTCTGCCCAATAGACAGATCTCTTGCACCTTGGAGCCCTTATTCCGCTCAATTGCGTCTTTAATACGCTCAGTATTAAAGCGGCGGAGGTCGCTTTTCAAGGACTTTGAGATCCGTCTATTTAGCTGCCGGTATTTCAAAGCATCGTCTGAAGACTGCAAGATCATCTCACGCCTCTCCTTCATTAGCTTGAGAGTAGGATCAGAGAGCTTTTTGTTCCTATTTGTACGGCGGGTCTTGAAAAACTTAGACCCGACCGTATGGACAGCCTCCACGAACCCATCGCTGTATTCGTCCACGGAGCTCCCTAGGTACTCGAAACTATTCTGGAGTTGGAGCTGAAAGCTCTCGGGGTTTTGGACCTGGATCTGTGCTGGATGGAGCGTGGATTTCATCAGTCGAGACCTTTCAAGCTTGACATTAATGTTCAATGTGCCTCTTACCATGCGGTGATCGCTCCCGGTTTTCACCGAATTGATCACAGAAACATCATTGAACATTTGCTTCTTGGTTGACATGATGAAGTCGATCTTGTTTTTAGTTGCACCATCGGGGCTTTGCCAGGTCCACTTCCTGTGCTCACGCTTTTTGAAGAAGGAGTTCATCATGTAGAGGCCCTCCTTCTCCATAAAACTGGCCAGTAGGTGACCCCGGTGGTTCCGACGTCCAACTCCAAATTGCATCACTTGCAGCTCATCCTCGTCTCGTTTGCCCAGTTTCGCGTTGAAGTCCCCCATGACAACGGTGAAGTGAGTTTTGAAACCATGCATGGCTGTAGAGATATCCTCATACATGGCCTCTACCTCGTCGTCGGAGTGTGCCGAGGTTGGGGCGTAGACCTGTATGAACTTCAGCGAATATCTTGCGGATATTCTGAGTATAAGGTACGCCACCCTGGTCGACACACTCTCGATCTTCACCACGTTGTTCACAAGGGACTTGTGGACGATAAACCCGACACCACCTTGGGACTGCCGGTCACCCTCTCGGAAATAGAGCAGAGATGGATTTGAGGATTATCGAGTCCTCCCCCTCTCTTCGGACTTCAGATAACCCTATAATACTCCATCGTAACCTGCTCAATTCTTCCTCGAGTTCGGCCATCTTCTCGTCGGTCCGGAGTGTTCGCGTGTTATATGTTCCCAGGTCCAGTCGTCGGTGTTTATTGGGGTAGCCGGGTCCACTCCGGGGATTCTTCAAACCCCTTGCCACGCCATCGCCTCGACCGCTACCGTAGCCGAGGGTAGACGGGCTGCCGGGCACTCGGGGCCGTTTTTTATGTGTGCTTTTCATTTGGTTTGGGGGGTTTTGCCATAATCGCCACGCTCGGCAGGCGGGTTGGCGATCGCAGTTAGTTTTGAAAGTGCACAAAGAACGCTGCTGCCCATTCTCTGGTGTGTCCCTTAGTCGCCTCTTACGACACCCACGGGAAGATATGGGATGGTGAAATTCTTTACGTCCGTCACCACACGGTTGCGTTGCCTGTATCGTCTGAGAAGCTTTCTGCCTGCAAAAACGAAGGCTATGCTTGTGCAGACTTTAATCTTCCCTATAATCGACTATGGTGACGTGTGCTACTTTGACCTGAATGCGGTATTCCTGGATAAGCTTGATAGGCTCCTAAACAATTGCATCAGGTTCATATTCAACCTGAGGAAATATGACCATGTGTCGAGCTGTAGATCTCAGCTCAAATGGATGCCCATTCGGCAGAGGCGAAATTTACGCGCTTTGACCACGCTTTTCTCTCTATTCAACTCCCCCTCCTTCCAATCTCATCTCTCACTTTCAATATCTGCGTACTTCACACGCTAGGAATCTGCGTTAGTCTAACAATCTTCTCTTGCTCTGTCCTTCTCATACTTCTGATTTTATACATTCTTCCTTTCATATTCAGTCCATTCTTCTCTGGAATGCGCTTCCTCTCGATATCAGGACGGCCACCAGTCAATATGCATTTAAGCGGGAGCTGCGATAATATTTTCTACACCATTAGCAGAGTCGTCTCAATCACCTTTCTATTATTATTATATATTACTTAGTATTTATTATAGTAAATATATATGTATGTTTATTTTAACTACAATATATTTATTTTTATTCAATTTTACTTCAGTATTTTTTTAAATTTTTATGCACCTGCCATGTTATCACTCCACCACCCTTGGTTGACTGGTAGAGAATGCCTCAGGCATTAAGTCCGCCTATGTGTCTGTATGTTGCATGAAGTTTTAAATAAATAAATCTATCAATATTTTTTTCAGTATGTGCATAAAAAAAATATTAAAACAATATTTCAGTAAATATTTTGACTTATGATAGACATTGATCTGTACAGACAGAACAACAATCGGTAAAAATGACTATTTTTGGGCATTTAAAAATCCTTTTAGTGTTTCTATATACTTTCGTTATTTCATTTTTCTATTAGGATGTACGTTGTCTACCAGGTAAACAATTCTAGATTTTTAAAATTCAAAAATCTGTTAACCACTTGATATAATTATTTGTTTGTCTACAGTTAAGATATAAAAATATATAAAGTATTTTGTGAGAGCAGACAAGAGTTATATGATTGTTCCCTTTCATGTAACGAAATATATCTAAACGTGACGCGTCCTTGAAATTTCACTCTCAATTCTCTTCCAATTTATCGAATCGCGACTTAAAATGTTTCACGTTAACAGTCTAAACCACTTTCATCCTGCAATATCTCGATACTCGAGTCTACCAATCAAGATACAGAGTCAACCGCAACATATCGTATGCACAGAGCAAACCGCACTATTTGCGGCTCTACCGCGCTCTATTGAGCTCTACCGCGCTCTATAGAGCTCTACCGTGCTCTACCACGCTCTATTGAGCTCTACCGCGCTCTATCGCACTCTACGTGACCGGTGACTCTATGTACTCTCTGATCGAAAGGGTAATTCAATTGAAACGACTCTTACTTATCTGTCTTTGTTTTAAGAATGTTGTAAGATAAACGATTGAACGGTGCTTATATTTTTTAACCGACTCAAAATAAAGGAGGAGTTTCTCTATTCGTCGCGTGTGTTTATTTAACATACCATTTGTCGCTTCGTGAGTTATGAAACCAACTGACCTGCAACAAATTAAAACAACAATATTAGTATTACGAGTATCTGTATTGTTATTATAAAAACTTTGCCGGGATTTCTCGCTGAGAATGTTAGTAGTTGTACAAGACTTTACTAATATTTTTACCAGTAACAGAAAACCGGAATAGAGGCAGGCTATGGGGAAAACCTTTGCACATCAGTTGGACAACACTAGTTGAATAATAAAAACAAAAACCGGGCAAGTGCGAGTCGCACCGAGGGTTCCGTACAAACCTGTAGGTTCCGTTTTTTCCTTTCGAGACAGAACCCTAAAAATATGTGATGTAACTAAAAATTTAAGGTTTTCGGAATTTTTCCTTTATATGTGCTATAAAAAATTGCTTTATGCCAAATTTCAAGATTCTAGGTCGACTGGAAGTACCCTTTAGGTTTTGATTCCCTTGCGAGTAGTTGCGAGTTTGAAAATATGCGGCTTAAATTACTGTTTCTTTTGATTGCGTTGACATAAAAGTTTGATTTTGTTGCAGCTTAAAGGTATTATAGACTTTGATATGAATTTCAATTTAATACTTCTATGCGTTCATGAGGAAAGGGGTAGTTTAGAATTATAAAAAAAAATAATATTATATGATGTAACTAAAAATTTAGAGTTTTCGCAATTTGCCCTTTATCTATGCTAAAAGTCGTTGCTTCGTACCAAATTTCAAGATTCTGAGTTCACGGGAAGTACCCTGTTGGTTTTGATGCCCTTGCGAGTGTCGAAAATTTGCGGAACCTTTGCGGCATAAACGACTGTATCGTTTGATTGCGTTGGCTTAGAAGTTTGATTTTTTCACAGCTTTAAAGGACAGTCAATTTGAGTATTTGATATAAATTTCAGCTTGATACCTCCACGCGTTACTGAGAAAAAGGGTCTTGACAGACAGACGGACGGACAACAAAGTGATCCTATAAGGGTTCCGTTTTTTCTTTTCGAGGTACGGAACTCTTAAAACAAATAGAGAATACGGTTGGCGCAGTGGTAAGCGATTGACTGCTGCGCAGTCGCGTGTCGCGGGTTCGATTTCCACACGGAACAAAAATTTATATGAACTACAGATAGTTTTTCCAGCTCTGGGTGTTGTGTATGTGAGTTTATATGTTTGTAAATGCACCAACAATACGGCAAGAAATTCCTAGTGTGAAGAAAAAGAAAGAAAGTTGTGCGCTCCGATTATTAGATACCAAAGCTTTAGAATACGATCCGTGACAGAAGGTTTTGCGCTCAACGTACTTTCGGTGCCACTAATTGTATTATGACAAGCAAACAACAGACCAAGTCTACCAAAATCAAACTGCAGGTCACATACACACTATAAAGCAACATGGGCTCGGCTACTGCACGGTGCTATTCGCAGTTCAATACACCGACGCTAGTCCATACAATGTCACAGTACACATTAACAGTAGCATCACGTACCATCTGGGGGGGATGGTACCTCCCCTTCTGTTTGTAAATCCCTCTGCTAATTGTAGAACAAAAGAGAAACATGCTCGATGGAGGGTAGTCAGAGATTGTAAACACATAGAATGTTGAACAGTGATCAGGTTATTTGGGTTCTTTAATTAATTAAGAATGTGTAAATGACGCCGACATCCAGACTATCTTTACGTTTGTTTTGCAGAAAACAGATGTTCGATCAATTTATAATTTAGCCCAGACACTCTAGAAATAAATGAGAGATGATAATGAGAGATTAATGTAATGACTGTGCCTCCTCAGTATATTTATGAAAATCTTTTATATGCCCATAAAAATATAAAATTGTTTAAAAAATACAGTGATATCCATAACATAAATACTAGGAACAAACACAAATTTGTAGTACCTACAACAAGGCTCAAGAAAATAGGTGGCTCGTTTAGATGTCAATGTGTACGCTTTTATAATAAGCTTCCATCCAAGCCACGTTCAAGGTCTAAGTGTTAATAAAATCAAATCAATCATTAAACGTAAGTTGTGCCAGAAAGCGTTTTATAACATTAAAGATTACGTTGAGGACAAAAAGGCTTGGGATTGAGCTGCTACAATTAATTTAGTTTTTTATTTTTATTTTGCACCGTGAATTTAGATCTTTAATTTTTTTTTTTTTCTCGCTATGACAAGAATATTTACTTATTAAAGTATTATATTATTTTATTTTAATTATTGTGAATGTAAAGACTATGTGGATCATTCGTTTTTTTTATTTTTATTTTATTTTATCTTAGTTAGTTTTTAATCATGATCTGGCAGTTTGAGTATTTATGCGGCCTACCCGAATGTCCTTTCTTTGGTATTGTTCGTCAATTCGTTGAGCTCCTTAAATTCTGAGTTGAGCTGCACGGTTATTGACAAATGCGTGCACTGACTGGACAGGTCCACTCAATCTGGCTGGTTCTTTCCTCAAAAGACCATGTCAGACATCAGTCTACATGGTCTTCACATGATCTAACCAAGTTTTTGTCTGGACTTTAAAAGAGACTGTGACCTCTGAGTTTGTTTCGGCCTTTCTTCTCAGAGTAGTCAGACAGGAAACGCCGACCTCATCTAGTTTTAAAAAATATGATCGACATGTAAAAGTGTTTGTACAAACCAACTTACAGAAATAAAATCATTTATCATTTATGTAATTTGGGCTAAACTGTGGGTTAAAAGTATTGTATTTATTTTAAACACATAAGTAAGTAAAAGTTGTTTTGGTTGTTACATACTTTGAGGACTCACCTATTTAGAGGCAACCTCCTTGCCTATTATAAGACTGGAAACAGATAACTATTTAGTTTTGGAAGGTGATTGAAACTCTGAACGCAAGGAAAATGATTGAAACTCTGAACGCAAGGAAAATAATTGAAGATATTTTTGTATAGCTTTGTTTGTCACTGCGGTACAAGCTGCCTTAGGGCAGGCACGTTATTGAGAAAATATAGCATATACAAGTAATAACTAATAAGATAGAGAAACTTTGCCGACCTCCTTCACATAAAAAAAATAAAAGTATAAAACCATTCTCAAAGCAGATTCCTTGTTCTGGAAATCCCTTTAACTCGACTATCGTCCTGTGACATTCACATGTAATCCAGTTACTGTCACACACAGACAGTATTCAGTGTAGCTTCAGAGCTACCCGGAGACACACTGTTTGTTGGGCTGATACCACTGATAACATTACTCAGCCAGCAGGTGGAATAACACAGTTAATCTAACTTGTCAGGATGCATTCGCATTGTCCAATTTGTTAGTCATTTTTCTAATTGGATTTTTGAAGCCTGATAAAGTCGTGGTAATTGAAGCGCTAATTTGAACTTTTTCTGAGATTCACATCTATTTATTATTTAGTGAAAAAAGGCAGTTTTACTGACTTAGTTTTGTAAATGATAACAATTGAACTTGACATATATATTTTGTAATTGTTTCAAGTATATTTAAACACACGCTTAGGCTACCCAAAGGTAGAGTAATGTTTTTAGATTCAATTTCAACCCCGACGGAAAAAAGAAGTATAGTGTGTCATTATAGCTCCCAAATGGATAAAATGATTCTGATCTAGTTTTATTTATGTTTTCAAAGATGATTTTATCGATAAACCGTTCAAAAGTTATGCGTATATGCATTTTGAGTCGGGGTTTTTGCCAAGATATCGCGTCGTGATTTCGTGTTTTTGTACTCTTAATTGGCAAATTGACCAAAAATTTACTTTACGCCATTTGATATAAATGTTTCTTTTCCAGAATGTAACATTAATCAAATCTTTCATCAAAACAAAACACCGAAAACTTAAGTCAATCAAACTTGTGACAAGAAGAATCTTGCGCCATGTCATTCTCTTCGTAACAGCACCAGTTCCTTCATGTCATTCGTTCACCCAGCCGCATGTCGTTCGTTCATTCGGTCGCTCATCAATCATCGCTCGGCACTCACAAGTAAGTGAATGGCGTGCTGATTTCTTTTTTATTAAATTATTGGATTAATGTTATTACAAAGCACTTATGATATGGTATGAATTTTGTACAATATTGTTTGGAAGAGGTTTTGTACTGTTGGGAATTCAAACAAAATTAATATTATAAAACGTACAAAATTTATTAATTGAGGTAATCTCTGGAAGTAGTTTTATTCAGAAAATTCTTACATTACCCACGAGTACCATGGGTAATACTTTATACGGTTCCGTACACAAAGGGTCCAAACAGAGCCCTATTGCTATCACTCACGTGTCCGTCTGTTTGTCTGTCTGTCCATCGTCTATCACAATTTTTTTTCCATAGATTTGTTTTACTTCCCATTGACCTATAAACTTAAAATTTGGTGATAATGTTAATTATTACATATATTTTACTAACAAATACCATTATATTCTACATTTGGTACGGAACCCTGAATGTGCGAAGTCCGACACACACTTGGCCGGCTGTTTGTCTAGGAAACTTACTTTCTTTGGGATAAGCCTTGGAATAAATCCAAGAGAAAAAGCCTGTTGTTGATACCTAACCATCTAAGTGATTATTCGTAGTATCGATTCGTCGTTATTATTTTAATTTGTAGATGTTATCCTCTACACTCAAACCGATTCGATTCTCGCAAGGTAAAAAAATATTTTATGTTTGCTTAACCTACTATTAATGCGCCTCCTGGAAACCGAAGAAAAACTAAACTGCTACTACACTTTTCTTCATAAAACATGATTTCAGATATATTCAGTGTTTTTGTTGTCCCAAAACTGTTTACAATGAATTTTATCTATTTGAAACTTTAATCTGTTTCAAAGACTTTCATTCAGTGTCACTTCAATCTCAATTAATTTCAAACAAAGCTTCTAACACAAAAAACAACTATTTTATCCGCGATCGTTCAAACGATAAGAAACGATAAACTTGTTAGACTTCTACAAAAACTTTATTTACTTGATGCCTAAGTAAAACTTCATTAATGCTTTGCTAAGCAGTTTACAACTTAATAGCTATTAGATTAAGGTACAATGTTACTTGTTAGGTATTGTTTGGTAAGAGTGAATTCTTTGAACAATTATTGAAGGTGACAATTCTTTGCTTACAATTTGATTTATTTTAATACGAAAACCTAATAGACAAATAAACTTGAAATCTAAGCAGTAGCCCCGAGTCTGAATGTGAGCAGTGGTGGCCCAGTGGTAACGGCCGCCGTGGTTCGTACCCAGGCAGTTGCTTTACTTTGTGTAAATTAACGGTAAAGGAAAACATCGTGAGGAAACCAGCATGTCAAAGAATCAAAAAATTCAAAGACATGTGATATCCATCTTATACTTAGGTTAAGTAAAACAACTTAAAAGTAAACCAACTTGTTTTTCATAATATTTCCCTCCGAACACCATAATACCACAAAACACCAGAAATTTGACACTAAACACTTTTTACAAAGCAATCTAAAATAACCACTAGGCTAATATATTATCACGCTTTACTCTGCAATACCAACCTTATATCTTTAGTCTTACAGATTAAAGTCCAGTGCTAATCATTAAGCTAAAAAGATATCATGCCTGCATTACAATAACAACTTTACGTTTCAGGAGATAGGGATTATAATCCAGTGTATAGGAACCCCATAACTCAAGACTAGGCTCGCCCCTGACCAAGGAGGTCACTAGTCGATAAGAAAGTACGTCTATAGGTGAAAAGATATGCGTGTTTATTAGAAAAGATGTAAGTAAAGAATAGTTTTGTTTTGCAAACAACACTGCTTACGTGACTAACTTTTATTAAGGTTTTGGTGTATTTTTTAGATCTTTGACAGTCATTACGGGTAAGTAGACTACCTTGAAGCCCAAAACAACAAAGTAGTGTCATGCTACCCAGTAACTGGGCTATGTAAGCTGCCTTCGTAACTGAAAACACTTCAATTGCTTATTAAACGAGGAGCTCAGACAGGCAGTCACTCCATCTAACATACTGCTATTCAACTGCACCCAGCTAGTTTGAAAGCCGTTAGATCAAAATAGCTAGAAAATAACTAGGCATGATGATGATGAAAATTTAGCAAGTTTTAATAAGGCCACTGTGTTTCTATCCAAGAATAACATAAATATAACTAACCAAATCTGTCTCAAATGCCGTATAAATTGCACTTGGCACGAACTATGATAAACTTTTCAAGTTTTGCAACATGCACTGCCGTCTACAGAACAGTTTTGTGTTAAAACAAGTTAGTTCAATTTAATTGCAACAACTTTTGGTCTACATAATATTTTATTGATAACTAGTTTCTGTCAGCGGCTTCGTCCGCTTTAAAGTGGGGAATGATCCCTATTACGCCCGGGATGAAAAGTATCTAATGTCCCAATCTATTGTCTATCCGTGTGCTAAGTTGTAACCATATCCATTTATGTCAACGTATGCCAAATACTTAGCTCAGAGTTAATTGTTAAATCGGCCCGGGTTAGCTTGTAACGCCGGGATGCACCTCCGATATAAAAGGCGCCAACTTCCACAACTCGGTTCAAAACTTCAACAAAGCACAAGTATGGCAATTTCTCAAATCTCTCGGTATCGGAAAAGCTCCTGATGACAGCACGCCTGAAACAGACCTTAATGCCATTAGTATACATTTCTCGAAATCACCTATCACTCTTGACGACAACGTTAAAGCTGCCACTCTTGACAATCTTTCTAAGCTTCCAGCCAATGTGTACTTTATTCTCTTTTCATCCAGTTACAGAAGGGGATATAAAGCGGGCCGTCACATCTATATCCACGAAGGCGGTGTGTGATGATGGTCCGCTACTCCAGATGCTTCTTCCTATCCTTAATAAACTCTCTTTCGTTATCCTCCACATCATCAACAGTTCTGTCTTTTCTGGCTGCTTTCCTTCAGCATGGCAGAAAGCGCATGTTCTGCCTCTACCCAAAGTCCCTAAGCCCACGTCAGTTTCCCAGTACCGTCCAATTTCTATTCTTCCAATCCTATCTGAAGTCACGTATCTCCCTCCAGTTTTGTACGATTCTGTTTCTATAGCCTATTCCAAAAAAAGTAATAATCTTTGGTGTTTTCTTAGACTGCAACCTTTTTTGGTACGTTCACATTGCAGAAGTAAACAGGAGGGTGTTTTGCTCGTTTTGGTCTATAAAGTGTCTCCAGAAGTTCCTGCCTTTCTCAACTAAAGTAACTCTTGCTCAGTCTTTTCATCTTCTTATTCATGACTATGCTGATGTCTGCTTTCTTGATGCGACTGAGGAACTTCTTAATAAGCTCGAATGATTGCAGAACTTATGCATCCGCTTCATTTTTGGCCGCCGAAATTATGACCATGCGTCGGCATTTCGGAGGCGGTTGAAGTGGCTGACTATTCGGCAGTTTCGAGATACACACAATCTGTACTATTTTCCGTACTGCACAACCTTACCTTTCCTTAATATCTTCGGGAACGATTTGAGTATCTTGTTCCGAGAGGAAAACCTTGCCTCGTTTTCCTACCCACTCATCAAGTCGCTACGGTGAATCATTTACTGTTCGTGCTGTCCGCCTCTGAAATAATCTCCCTCACTCCATACGGGACAGCCCTTCGCTGGGGATTTGCAAGAAAATAACAAGGAAACATTTCCTGTCAACATGACACGGAAATGGTTTTGTATGTATTTATTAATTTAGGATTATAATTATAGTATGTATAATGTTTATGCATTGTGTGCTGTACACGTATTTGTTGAGTTTATTTAGTTAGTAAGAATTTTATTGTGCACTTGAATATACTGTCCTCATTTAATCAAAAATATCTATGACACTGAGGTTTGTTGGGAGAGAACCCAAATATGTGTTAAGCTCACCTTTGTACACAATCTGTCCTACTGTAAATATATATGTTTTGTGTGCAATAACGAATACGAATGAATAAATAACTCGGGGTTAGTAAGATAACCCAGGTGAGCACAAACAGGCCTTAGCCATTAAGGCGTGAAAAGGTTTCTATAAATAGTTATCTATAATATTAGTATGCATAATAAAACTAGGGATTTTAGCATTGTCATTCTCTTCAAAGAGTCTACGTACAACTTTTATTTTGACGATTTTAAACGGCCATACTTTGACAAATTGATTGAAACACATGTCAATGAGCTCTAGGAAGCCGTCAGCATGTATTACATGCCCCTAATGTTTAGTACAAATTGCGTTACAGCGCGCGAGGGTGAGTGGGTGACGGAATCGAGTTATTTCGCAGTACATTATCATGGGTAACGCAATCAGGAAGTATGATGGAGGCGAAAGTGGCAACTTGTTAAAATGTAATTGTGTTTGAAATGCCGCTATCGTAATATTTACTTTAATTCGTTTAGTGAGTGACCGTAAAGGCACAAATAAAAGCAACTGCCGAATAGTATGAGTTTCTGGGTTCGATCTGTACAAAGCTAAATCAAATCAAGCGATTGGGCAAAATACTATTAAGTTATCTATTCCATCAGGGAAGTCTCAATTGCAGGTTAAATTTTGGATTTTTTTGAAAATGTTACATGACGTGTTTGACCTACACTTATTAGGCTTTTATAAAAGAACTTGTGTAAACATGTTTTTACACACATATAATTATTATTTTCAATCCATAATAACATTATAAATGTTCTAAACATTATAAATTCTGTTTATCACATTTTCGCGCCTCAGCTGCTGAATATTTTTTTATGTAGTGATAGATTGAACCTTGAAGAAGGTCATAAAATATTCTTTATCCGAGGAATATGTTCCTTTGGGATAATTTCTGACCTTCACGAGGGCAAAGCTCTTTGCTCTTTATTGTGTTCCTTGACTCTTTTAGTAATACAATACACTGCACATGTTACGTTGACAACGATTAAACGATTATTTTAAAAGCAATTATCGACGTTTTAACAAAACGCCTTACACATGCGAGTACTACAGCTACGCACTTGTCAGCACTCGTGAGGCTTCACGACTTACTTGTTCGGGTCAAGATGCATGTATATACTGTTTAATTTATAACTAGCTGTTGCCCGTGACTTCGTCTGCGTAGCTACTTCGAATAGCCTATTTTTTACATCGCGCAATTATATTGTAAGTGTGTGGGCCACCTTACTTACTTAACAAATAATGATTTTGAGACAAAAACTTTAGGTATTCCTTCAAATCTAGCAACAAAATTTTACTTTGAATGCTGTGGCGTTGAGATTGTTGGTCTGAGCCTGATAGTTGTCACTATATACAGAATACCCGATCAGAGAAAGACGCAAGTAGGTATATTTCTTTATAAATTAGATAATTTGTTGAATTACTTGACAGACAATATAAAGAGAAAAAATAATTATAATCTGTGGAGATTGGAATATTGATATTTTAAAGCATAACTCTTCAACAAAAGAACTTTTAAGCATTCTTGAAAATTACAATTTTGAAGCACATATAAGATCACCAACTCAAACAAACTCTTGCATTGACCAAATCGCCAGTAACATAAAGTGCGTTCAGTCTGAAATTCATAACCTCGGCTTGTCAGATCACGAAACAGCACAAATGGTTACTATAAATGCGAATAAACTCAAAACAATAACTTGTTGGTTTGAGTTAAAACGTGACTACTGTTCAGATAACATCAACAAATTTTGTGACTGCATATCTTCTCTTTCGTTTTCGGAAACATTTTAATCAGACAATCTAACAGAAGCCTTTAATTTGTTTTATGAAACATTTACATTATTTTACGATTTGTGCTTTCCGGTGATTAAGGTTAAAGTTAACAATAAACTAGTAAAACAAAACTGGATAACGAAAGGCATTAAAAAGTCTAGCAAAACGAAACGTCAGCTTTATCTAAAATTTTAAACTAGTAAAATTAATAAAAAATATAATGAGAAAAACTACAAACTATATAATCATATGTTTAAACGTTGTGCACAGAGAGCGCAGAAACTTATGAATACAAGACGCATACAAAAGCATAAAAATAAAAGTAAAGCGACTTGGAATGCAATCTCCTCAACAATAACTTATAATAATTTGTATAAAAATGACATTGACGAAATAAATTTTAATAATGTGACATATAAAAATCCATCGGACATCTGTAATATATTTAATGACTACTTTATTAATTTGACATCTAATCAACCATTACATAATAATAATTCTAATAATTGTAGTAGTTCTAATAATTCTGATAATTCTAATAATTCTGATAATTCCAATAATTCTAATAATCATAAGAACTCTTACTACAGTAAAAAAAAAAAAAAAATCTTAATACTATATTCTTAAATCCTGTAGATGCGATGGAAGTGCATAAAATCATAATGTCCCTAAACAATAGCAAAACTTGTGGATATGACGACATCGCCACACAAGTTTTGAAATCTTGTGCTAATTGGATATGTCATCCTCTAGCGTATATAATTAACTTATACTTTTTGGAAGGTGTGTTTCCTGACCAGCTTAAAATGTCAATCGTAAAACCATTATTTAAAAAGGGCAATAAGACAGACCCTAATAACTATCGGCCTATCACAGTAGTACCGATTATATCGAAAATTTTTGAGAAGGCAATGCTTGTTAGGTTATATCATTTTCTCGGTACTCATAACATATTATGCAAAGAGTAGTTTGGCTTCCGTAAAGGTAGTTCAACTGCTCTTGCAATCTTTGACTTTATTAAACTGGCAACTGAAAGCATAAACAATGGCAATCCAGCGATATCTTTATTTTTAGATATGAGTAAAGCCTTTGATTTCGTAAATCATTCCAAGCTGCTAAACAAACTAGAATTCTATGGTATAAGGGGGCAAGCTTATGAATGGATTTCTAGCTATCTAAGTAACAGGAAGCAGTGTACAGTGCTATCCAAAGTAATTAAGAAAGATGATAAAATTTACTCCAAAGAGAAATTTAAATCGAATACAATAATAAATATGTGTGGTGTGCCTCAGGGTAGCATTCTTGGTCCTTTATTATTCTTGCTTTACATAAATGATCTTCCGGAGGCCACTTTGCAAAAATGTATCCTTTTCGCAGATGACACTACAACAGTACTTATAAAGTGTCAGAAAAAAAAGGACTACAAATCTGTTACCGAAAAGACCCTATTAGAAATAATAAGCTGGATGAAGGAAAATGGCTTGAGTATAAATATTAACAAGACAAAATTAATAGAAATTAACTCATATAACACAAAACAATTATCCCTAGATATTATGTATGAAGGCGAAAAAGTACAACAAGTAGAAGAATTTAATTTTTTAGGACTAAACGTAGATAAAAATCTAAATTGGAAAATCCATGTCGATCATATTTGTCAAAAACTTAATAGATTTGTGTTTGCTATGAAAAAGCTGAGACAAAACGTGTCTGTAGAAGCTGCTCTTTCGGCTTACCATGGTTACGTATCATCTGTCCTAAGCTATTGACTAATCATGTGGGGCAACTCAACCGATACTGACAGAGTTTTCAAGCTCCAGAAACGATGCGTCCGAGTTATTAACAAGGCATGGTTCTTGGATAGTTGTCTCTACTCTGTCTGAACTCTTTCGAAAATGCAAAATTCTTCCACTGCCCTGTTTATATATTAGAGATATCTGCACTTTTACAAAGGCTCACATGTATTATTTTAAGCAGCATACTGAGGTTATACCAAGACAGAAAAGGGCAAAGTTTCGAAACCTATTGTATCAACCACCTTGTCATAAAGATATCTATAAGAAAAATGTATTTAATATGTGTATATTGATCTATAATCACTTACCAAGTGAATTTTAATTATTACATGGTAATATATTTAAGACAAAATTGACAGAGTGGCTACAAAGGTGTTGTTTCTATAGCGTTAGGGAATTTTTGGAACATAAAAATGGATGCTAGGAATTTAATTGTTAACAGTGCATGAATTTTTAATTGGTTATTATTATTATTTTCTTTTTAATTTTGACATTTTAATTTAATTTTTGAATTTTATGTTTTATTTTATTGACATTTTAATTTTAGACATTTTATTTTATTGATATTTTTAATGTATGTATTTTCACATGTTTAAAGTATATCTTTTGAGTGAGCTGATGAAATTTTAATATTGATTTGTGGACAGTTGCAATTTGATTAATATATTTACTTAATATCTTACAATAATTTGCACGCTTGCTTGCAGGCAGAATACAATTACTTTTAGGCTTTAAGATCTTCCCTTCTGAACAATGTATTTCTAGCAAATAAATATTTGATTGATTGATTGATTGAGAAATGATTAGTTCACCTTACAAACTTCCACGGCCCTTTCCACCCCTTAAGGATGATTACCGGGATAAAAACTATCCTATGTCCTTCCTAGGGTTCCAAACTATCTCCATACTAAATTTCATGTAAATCGGTTTAGTGGTTTAAGCGTGAAAAGGTAATAGACAGACAGAGTTACTTTCGCATTTATAATATTAAGTATGTATAATTCTACGAAATCAAGTGTAGCTCTACTGTTTTTATACAATAAAAGATCGATCTTAGTGATTTTTGTTTGTTTTTTATGCCGTTTTAAGATAGTCGATGGTAGTGGGATATCAGTGCAGTGCACCGTAGGGTAATCTACTATAGCTATTTGATTCTACTGTAGATATTTCAATGGACCGTACTCTACATAGGTAGGTATGTTATATATATATGGTATGTCAATAGGTATATTAAGATCAAATTTAATCAAGCAAATCACCGGCTACAGACAAATCTCTACGGCAATTAGTCATCGTTACCTATGGTTTCCTGAAATAGAAATCATCCATATAAATTGATATATAATCTCTTTACAAAATGCCTTTACGAAGCTCTCAAAACTCTTACCTTTGTGTTCGCCACAATTGAGCCAATTAGTTCAAATTGAGTTTCCAATTCTGAGTGAAAATTACCTACAATAGAATTATTATAGCCATCAGATCGTCAGGTAATACAGTTATCATAGTCAGCGTTTTAAATGACACAAATCCGGACTTTAAACTGATGATATGAAGCGAACTAAGATAGGGTAGGATATTTGGACCGCCTTTTCTGCACTAGATATGGTCCATTTGGTCCGTTGTGCGTGCAAGCCTCCTCTCCATGAGAGAGAATGGGCTGTAATCCATCACGCGGGCCTAGTGCGGGTGTCATGTCTTCGAATTACCGGTTCTAAGACAAGCCGGTATCCTCACGATGTTTTCTTTCACCGTTTTGAGAGTAGTGGCGATGAAATAATTCATACAAAGTAAAGCGCCAGTCAGCCAGCAGGGTTCGAGCCCACGACCTACAACTTCTAAGTCGCGGCCTTTAACACTGGGCCACCACTCTCATGAAGCGACCTATCTGACGGTCAGTGATAGGCGGTCCTAGCAACCGGATGTAGCTTCATCTAAATTAATAATATTCCGTTGTTTTCGGTTGGTCTGGAAACCGATTCGATAATTGGAAAAAATATGACATTAGCACGTCCCCATAGAGATCTATGCTTTGGAACATTCTACTGGCTTTAATGCAGTCGAGCAATTATTATTAATTAATTATTTATCTGACTGAGCAACTCCTTAACAGCTGAAAAGTGTCTGTTAATATTTCAATTTAAATAAATGCTTTAAGTTTGAGTTTGCCGATAAATTTGATAGAGACAGGTTAGCTATCTATTACATAGCATTTAAACATGATCAGCTTTACATAGTTATGATAGGATACCTACGTCTGTCTACCCCTTTGAGTATTACTGGCATGATATTACGTTATCGTTTCTTGCTAAAGGTAACTTATTTAAGACCCAGTCGTTCGGACAGTGAATAAATGAGCACATCCTTATTGGGCGGCGCGTCTTGATAGAATCACATCGGCGTAGCATTAAGTATGTACTGGAAGTCAGATATTTCTAGGCTCAGGTGGTTAGCTTATACTCGTAGGTAGAAAAGACAGTTTAATAGTTGATGGAAAATATTAGATCCGTGTGAAGTTTTTGCTATGTTATGTTATGTTAAACTGGCAGTTCGTTAGCGCAAGTTGGTCCGATACTTTTTGGACTCTAGATAATCATTGATAGAATATTATATTGTCTAAGCCCCGTTGGCAGTGGGCATTGTTGTACAAAAGTTGCTTGCAGCCTTGTCCGCAAAATTTTACCAATTTATAATCAGGTCATTCAATCCGAAGTATTGTAAATGCCGCTTGACAGCAATACTAGGTCCTGGCCAACCACCATCAAAACGACTTTAGTGTAAACGATCATTCCATAGTCAATTATTTTCGAAACTCATTGTTATAAACACAATGATTGTCTCATAACCTTTTCTACTTAAATTGATTCACCTACCATTTTAATATCGGTATCACTTCAGAATCAATTCTTCCGTCACGCGCGTCCATTTACATAATGCTGTGCGTGTGGACGCACACGTGCGCGATGTTATCACCGCGTATACAACGCGTACACTAAGTGAGATCATGCGAACGTTCGTGACTGGCGCGATAAGACACATTCAACGAAGAGACACGGGGCATAAAGTATTAAACGGAAATTAAGACGACGACTAACACCAACGACCTTGATGGAACAAAACGTGCACTCGTTTCACATCCGCGCGACCCAAAATTTAGTAGTTTTTTGTACTTTACTTATTATTCTATGACTTTAAAAAAAAAATCCTCAGATCAAAATGTAGATAATTAAATTGTCTTTGAGATGGTGTAAATTTCATTAAAATACGCCCAGTGGTTTTGGTGCGATTGTAGTGTTTTTGATCGTTTTAGACATAACTTTACAAATTAATTACAATATGTTATACGAATAAAACTCAAAATTTGCTCAAATCAAATTATTAGGAAAATGGTCTAATGTAACAAATATTTTTTCCAAAAAATTACGACCAGCCGTTTAGGCGTGATTCTAATTTTAAAATCACCTACTCAAGGGAATCGGCGCGTTAAGGTACAGAGGTATATAGGCTACATATTTGGATATTCGATATATATGGATGTTGTACTGTTGAATATTTTTACGCAACTACGCCACAATATTCTAGAAAATAACAAGAACAAGCTTTTATAATAAAAAAAGTTTGTCACTAGAAACCGTCGGTGCTCCGTAGACCAATTGAAATCTGACCAATTGGTCTATGGGGAATATTACATGTATCCATCGTCCAATTTCCAACTGGTCTATGGAGAATTGAGAAATGTTCCGCTGTCCAGTTTAATGGTATAGTAAAGCAGTGTCCATAAGTATTAAAAAAAAATATCATAAACAATTTTTGAAACCGCTTAATAATCATTTATTGAATAATTACGGCATACCAATATTAAAAAAAGAACAGTGAAAAATACCTAGAAACAAACATGTGTGTAAAATTTAAGCTCAATCGGACAGTAGGAAGTGGATCAAATTCAAATTGCAAGATTTGATTACAGACACCGAGACAGGTGACAGTAAATAAAAGCTTGTAAAAAGAAAATAAAATTAAACAACAAAAAAAAAATTTAATCAATCTTTTTTCGTATTCTTCTCCGCAAATCCTTTTACTGGATAACCATATCATGGCAGTGCACATAAAATAACTAGTCCGTCATATTGGATTTAGAATTACGTCACTTGGCTAACCATGCATTGTCATCCAAACTAAACATGTATGCGAAATTTCATCTTCCATCGGAGGAGGATAACTGCTTTAAAATTTAGTTGCAAGATTTGACCCGAACACACTTACATACATACATTGCAAGTTAAATAAAAGCTTCTCATATTATTATAAAGAAACATAAACCGGGAACGTGGTAGCAATAAAATTATACTAATATTATAGAAGGCTATATTTATATAAATAACATCAATAGCCAAGCTTCACTTCATAGCCTACACTAAGTAAGGCAGATCATAATCGAGCACAACACTCATTCACAACACTAATCGGGTAACATGTATTGTGAATAATATTGATTGAGCAATACAACAACTTTATAAGTTAAAGAATAAGGCTAACTGTCGAAAATACTCCGAATCTGACACTAAGGCACATAATAAACAAAACAAAGAAGTGTCATGTGCAGAGGAGACACTTTTGTCTACGTAAGTAGATATGTTAGCTCTTTCCTATGCATACTAATAATAATATTATATATCCGAAAGTAACTCTGTCCATTTGTTTGTTACCATTCCTTATCAAATGGCCGAACCGATTTAGATGAAATTTCCTATGGAGATAATTTGAGACCCTAGAAAGGACATATTTTATGATAGTTTTTATTGCGGTCTTGGGATGATAAAACATTTTGACGCGAGCAAAGCCGCGGCTAGAAGCTAGTTTGTTTTACAAGCAATACGTGATAATTACGTTAAGTTACTAATCAAGAAATAATTTTGAACTACTGTTATTTCAAAGGGCATTGAAGAATGTTATAGAATAAACAGTTTTTTAACCGACTTCCCAAAAAGGAGGAGGTTCTATCTTCGACATTATGTTAGTATTTTTTTTTTGTGTATGTTCACCGATATCTCCGTCAATTGTAGACCGATTTAATAAATTATTTTTTTGTTTGAAAGTGTATGTTTCGAAATTGGTCCCATTTTAATTTAGTGAAGATCTGATGAAGAGCACCGAAGATATACGACAGAACTCTTCAATAAATAACGGCAAATCTCTCGGGATTGCTTCAATCGCCATGTCTATGTCAATGTCTTTTTATTGTTTATATAATTTCATAACATAACATCACGCCAGTACTCTCTTAAGGGGTACGCAGATCCCTCATTTTACCGGCTATGTTCAAGTTTCATGATATTCGGGTAATCGAACCGTACTCTGGCGTTATATGTTATTTAGTAAACAATTTGCCTATTAAGTAGGTACAACTAAAAAGTGAAAAGTAAAAATAATTTTACAAAAAAATACTACCGACTTCCAAATAAAAAAACTACAACGTGAAAAATAACTTTATATTTGGAAGTCGGTGTCCATAACGCTATAAATTACCTATGAAAGACAATACAGTTCCTTAGGGAAATAATGCAAGAGCGAATCCGTCCGAAAAAGCTACATAATCCTATAACATTATGCCAAAAAATTGTATCCGAGCAAAAAAGGAATTCTATAACGTAATCCGGTAGCCACAGTTTGGTGACAAGATTTGAGTAAAATCGACACATAAAGTTAAAGAAGATCCAGAGGCTCTAGACAAGTGTTATTCGATGTCAACGAAGGCAACACGCTATGCTTGAAATGCCAAAATGTAAGGGATTGATCACGTGACATTTCAATAGCACTTGGCATTCCCAAACGTATTTGTTTTATTTAATCATTGTCGCGATGCTTTCGATGATAGAATGTCGCTTGTCTTGGGTCTAAGGAGTCAACAAACTATTAGAAGAACAGCCAAGAAACTCCATCATCATCCTTTTAATGTTCCCACTGCTGGGACACAGGCCTCCTCTCTGTGGGAGTGTATGGGCCTTAATCCAATACGCGGGCCCAGTGCAGGTTGGTTTACAAGTTATATGTCTTCGAATCATCAGAAACTCCATCAAAATAAGTACAATAATATTATAGTAACTTCAACAGGAAGTTCGGGAAGTATCGCGGTAGCTTCTCGGCTAACTTACCACAGTGTCTCAAGACTAAAGTCTATGACCAGGGTGTGTTGCCAGTGATGACATATGGCTCTGAGACGTGGTCGCTCACAATGGGAATCACCAGAAAGCTTCCAGTCACCCAAAAGGCAATGGAGAGGGCTATGCTCATAGTATCTTTGCGTGATCGAATCAGAAATGTAGAGATACGCAAGCGAACCAAGGTTTCCGACATAGCCCGAAGAATTACCAAACATAAGTGGCAGTAGGCAGGGCGGTGCAGAGCGGATGGCCAATGGGGCAGAAAAGTTCTGGAGTGGCGACCGCAAACCGGAAGATGTTGAGTTTGGAAGGTTGCGGGGATCCGCTGGATGCGGGACGCACGGGATCGGTAAATGTGGCGACGCTTCGGGGAGGCAGTTATGTCCAGCAGTGGACGTCTTTTGGCTGATATGACGATGATGATGATGAACTTCAACAATTTTATAATTCATTACAGTCCTTCCTGTTCAAACAATAAAAAACATGAACATAGTATATTAATAGATAAGTCACAAGAGACACGAAAATACCTATTGACAAAAAGAACATTGCAATCAAATCTTCATAACAAGTCAAGAGATGAGTCAGATTAATTTGGGAAACCTTGAAATATTTTAATAAGAAAATGAGGCCAAAACAACCTTATTATTAGAAATTACGACAGTACTTCAAGTCACTAAACCGTACATGTACGTTTAACATCGCATTAAGTCGCCATTTAACTTATAACGACTATAAAGCTATATAATATATATTTTAAAAAATAAAAAAATAAAAAAAATAAAAATAATTAAATAAAAAAAAATAAAGCCTTCAACGACGATTTTTTATTTGAGATTTAGCATAAATAAAAAATAAATAAATAATTGTAATTGCATAAGTTGATAAAAAATGCTATGCAATAGCTTTACCGCGGCAGTCTTCGAGTGCCACACGTCTTTTTTCTATATATATATATATCTCTATATGTACTGTAGGCATAGAGTAATGGACTGAGCGTTTCCTAACTACCTATAAAGTGAATGCTATCAGAAAAGTTTGAGAGAAAGACAAAGCGATCGTGCGGCTAGTAGTTAACTTTTTCTAGAATTCTAAGGGGCCAGGGGTCTATTTTATGAAGCCAGCCGACGACAGGTGATAATTTGACAATATTGTGAGTACCTCATATACATTTTCTGCATAAGTAAAAAGCACCTGTTACCAATTTTTTTTTTTATGACGAATAATTTCACATTGTCAGTTATGTTAAATAGGAATGAATATAGTTGTTTTTCCTATTCTGGTTGGTCCGTGTCAAGCTGGCAGTGTCACCTTCATCATAACATCCTCATTAGTTAAGATCACTACCAACTACAGAAAAGAGACAGGTCAGTCGCTTTGTCTCTTTCCACAGAATAATTAATTTTATACCAGTATTGCTGACACTCAGTTGATTGTTCTACGTCTATGGTACATACTGAAGCGTTATTAAATAAAAATAAACACTTTTTAACGCAACGATAACGTATAATTTTGAATTAAAAAGAAATACACCGAAAATATAAAAAAGGTAAAACACATTATTTTAAGAAAAGGAAAGAGCGAATGTCAATATGGCACTAATTATTTTAAATACGTAGTGAGTAACTGAGTGCAATTTTGCCAAGGTTTAAAGATATAAGAAGCTGAATTCACATGCCTAATCTGTAACGCAGTTGCAACCGGTTTAATGATAAGCGGCTTAAGCATATAAGTAAAGTATTACGCCAAAACGTGATTTACGTAAGGTAATAGAAGTTTTTAGCTACAGAAACTTAAAAGGTAAGCTACATAAATATAAACTAAAATTAAAAAAATATGATAACAGCTATTCATCGGGTATCCACGCTGGATAAATAAAACCGTCTTCCGTAGAACCTCTCCAAAAACTGAGGCAGTTTTTAAAGAAAATATGTACGGAACCCGTTGAAAGATATTCGGAATCCCGAAGACTGCAGGTACTCCAGGGGTCATTTGTTCTGTCCCGGGGGTAAACAAGCCGATGCCGGCCTAACTGATATCGTAGTTTTTATTCATAATGTACAAACTTGAGAGCGACAAGTTTTTTATGATTATCTTGTCACCAGTCTTGGCAGGACTGCCCAGTCCTCCAGTCTGTCGCACGGCAACTGTGGAGACATGCGGTCCGCGAGAAGGATCCTCGGATCCTTCTGCCATTTTCGCAGAAGAATTGACATAGCCGTTGTGACTACACGTCATTTATCTCTATATTATAATATTTAAAACTGCGCATTGCCGGCCAGATGTGGCGAATACATTGAGACAAGGACCTTCGGGTTTAAATTATGGTCTGACAGGCAACCTCATAAACTATGAGTTTCTATTCATTTTAAAAGGATAAAACAATATTACCTCTAAAAAAAGCCCTTCGTTTAGAAAGCCATGGGAAAGGATGTCGAGAGTGGAGATTCTGTACGAATTCTAAGAAGTCGCCAAGTGGCAACGATAACACTTGCTCTCCGTCCCAAAACTAATAGAAATTGCACAAAAAAAATGGTAATAAAATTGACCCTTCGTAGCGTTGCTTAACTGTGGGAAGTGAGCTCTTAGTTTGGGGAGCAGCAAGTAAGGGACGCGGGGAGAGGGTAGGGAGTCGGTTTTGAGAGGCGCGAGAGGTCGGGACTTGACTCTAGGCATTGATAGAGGAAGGACGAAAGCGCGAAAGGTGACGGATTGATAGTTGAGAATCACGTAGTAAGACGGATAGAGGAGAGTGGCTACGGAATCAATAATCAAAAGTCGTGTCGTGGTAGATATCTTGTAACGAATTTATTTATTAAATTAATTATAATTAGTCTAACCCCGTATTAATATTGTGAGTGAGTGAGTGCCGGTATGTTTGGTAAGTTTTAATCATTATATTACGTAGGTAGGAACAAATCACTAATTTACATTGTATTTATTTCCTAATCCACACCTTGGCAGATATTTGTCACTAGCATTTGGTCTAGGGAAGCGGTGAAGTCTTCTTTCACACTTTCATACTCTAATTCATCATTTATACACTAAACAATTACTCATTTGATTAAGGGCCTTTATTGAGCATTAACTGACATTACATAAATGGAAGGCGGAACCGCTAATATTCATTTCTATAAAATAGGCTAAATATGGCCGCTCTTAATTGGGCACGTAGGACAACCAAATGTTAGTTGTTAAATATACTGATTCCTATAGAAGGTCTAGCTCAGAACAATTCGCGTAATACTTGCTGTCGCTCAGATCCAGGGATATGGGGTAGGCTTCATACGGTAGGATTCACAAAGAACCCCAAATTACATCGTCTAATGACGTCTAGGGAACGTGTCTCGTTAAAACCACTCCAAGCCAATTTGTAAAGGCAATAATAAATCGTCACTATTTAGCGAGACACGATATTGGATGGCTGCCGCTCCTAGCGGCCCCGAAAATCCACGCAATGGGCAGATTAAGGAAATGAGAAGCGACGAATAAATCCGCTCCGACGTACAGCAAGTATCTGTCGCAATAAGTTCTGCTACAGACTGAGTCTACGATACGCTTGCATTATTTTTGTATTGTCTTTGTAAAGGGTGTTATGTCGAGGGAGAGCTATTTACCATAGCGCGCGTCCAATAATTCTGGTAGCATGTCTCGCTCAAATGGCAGAGGCAATTAGGCACAAAACTGACCACTGTCTTAGGACTGGGCAAGGCATGCTAGAGCATAGGGAGCTTGTACTCTTGGAGCCGCAGCAGATTCTCTCTAGAACCAGCAGTCTAGGCCCGGCAGTACACGTTACGACGTGCCTGCAGCTGAAAGGCGTTCGCACGTCACTTGAATGGGAATCTAGACTATTGTCGAGGAACTCATTAACGTAATTCAAAGTATTGTATTACTCAAAGCAAGCGTAGCGTTCCTTCCCCTGACCTTCCGTTAGGTATATAATGCACTTTGCAACCCCGTTGTCTAATTAACTTCATACATCACTATTGTTTTACTAATATAGTCCTTATGGCTAACAGACAGAAAAGTGTGCTGGGAAGTTTGTTTCATTATTTCTTCTTACCAGCTATTACACCTAGGAAATAATGGCGGGATGGGCGCTTTTGAGGCTGTCTGTAGGAGAGTTGATATAATCAACTCCAGTCACTTCTAGAGTTAAAACTCTCTGCCAATTTAGTTACTTGTATTTGTATTAATGCTTGAATGTATAATTACTATCAGCGACCACTATTCGGTCTTTGGTTTAATACTCTATACATTAGTGTAAAGAGTTTCTCACACAAACTTTAGTTGATTATAATAATTTAGTTTATATCCCTTTAGTTACATTTTATCCTTCTAAACCACTTCCAAGTTATAATCTTATAACTGTGAATTCCAAAATAAAACAAAACCATAATTTGGAATTCACGTGTACTCGGTGGAAAGGTGTCCAGGTCAGGAAGACGAACCTTACAAATTTGTGCGGCTGGATGGGGCACAGATTCTACTTCTTCAGAAGTAGCCGACCTTTTACTCTTAATCTAGGGCAGTTTAGGAAAAAAGAATTTTTTATCAGCCTAGGGTCTTTTAGGAACAGTCACACCGTGGTCAAACTGTTCCTGGCCATTTTAAACAGTTACTTTAATAAATACCAATAATAAATTTAGTAGAGGATTAGAGAGCCAAACATTTTTTACAAACCCCTTTCTGTCAGTACTAGAAAAATTGTCTTCTGTTTTCTTGACAAACGAAATATGAAAATTTAAAAAATTATAACAGGCCTGCTTTGACAAATTAAAAAGAGACTAAATAATACTATTTAGCCTATGCATATACTAGTCTATCGCTATCCTTTTCATTTTCAAGAACAAATAGCATGCGCACTCTCTTTATTTAAATAGACGGACTTCAAACAGCTACTATGCTGTGTCCGCTTCTATCGCATGGGATGGTTGGTTGGGACCTCTCAGTCGCACATATTCACTCGCAGCAATATTTCACTTTTCAAAATTTGACAACCGGAATTCGGGACTGATTTTTCGCAGGCAACCCTATACCACCGTATTCATAATGAAATAAACTTTATTTACATTTAATTTTAATTAAATAATCAGACCGGTGCAAAATGCTACTATAGATTTACCTGTTTATACCTGGCTACCCGAGAGTTGTGACCGGAAAAGAATAGGCAACCTAACGTTTGCATATTCTATGGGCTTCATATTTTCTATTGATATAGAATTTATCTAATAATCAAACCGGAGAAATGGTTAAAAAAAAATATATTTTAATTGTTAATTAATCATATCCTGGACTGAAATTTGTTAGGCAACCCATATGCAATATATTTATTGACATATTAAATTAAATATAAAATACGTTTCATCAAATAAACATCTCGGTGAAGGTCGTTTTTAAAGGGATCTTAGACTAAAAGCAAAGCGTTTTGTGGCGATCACGCTACAATACGTTCCAACATTTTTCCACCACAAATGCAAATGAGACTAGCGATGTACCGCAGCTAGGAATGGAGGCTGGAGAATGCACTCGATACCTGCTTACGAGTATATGTGTGCTCAAAATTTAACTGCGAAAAC
Source organism: Anorthoa munda (assembly GCA_945859665.1). Taxonomy (NCBI): domain Eukaryota; kingdom Metazoa; phylum Arthropoda; class Insecta; order Lepidoptera; family Noctuidae; genus Anorthoa; species Anorthoa munda. The sequence continues at coordinate 539,460 of OX243896.1, read as the reverse complement.
CGCTTTTATTGCTCCGAAATACAAGGTGTAATTGAAATAACTGAGGGACAATCCCCGTATTTTCAAGAATGTTGGCATTCTAATATTAGTCTCTTTCTATCAAAAATATAGCTGTACTTGTTACTTCTGTAACTGTAGCTTTCCTACAATGTTGACATTGAGTATCGCCGACATGAGATCGCAACTTTAATTTTAACGTTTTTAAGTATAAGTGAAGTCCTTAAAACTTTTTAAGGGTTCATAGGCATTATTATGAATATCTTTTACTAAGACACCAACACGGAAATCGCGAAAGAAACTACTCTTCCGTTCATTTCGTATCATTATACTAATAATTGGAACAGCAGACTAATTATTTTTGTTTATTTTTTCCAGAAAAGATTTTCATAATAAAGCCCATTTTATTCAAATATTTCAATACTCCATGTTTATCCACCGTCAAAATCAGTCTGTTGCCATATACTTGCGGTTGAGTGTACCGCATAGTATTGTGTATGACCCGGCTCAAGAATAAAGGAGATTGACAATGAGCGGGCTTTTGAATCGGGTCGCTAGTTTTTGTGTTTCAGTGAAAATAGCCACTTTGCTGATTAAATAAATGTGGATATTTGATGCAAATTGCTGATTTTTCTCAATGGTTTAAAAAGAAACGAGTAAAAACTTTGTGTTAATATTAGCAATAATTAATGTAATTTACATTTCCAAACTATAATAGAACTGGGCAGGCCATATCGGCCGCATGTCGCTTCAGAATTGGACAAAAGTAGCCACTGACTGGATTCCGAACAGCAGGGACCGGTGAGGGTGACGAGGCAGGCCCAGAAGGAGATGGCGTGACGAGTTAGACGCCGTCTAAATTATTGCCCCGATGTAGCCAGAGACAGGAAATAATAGAAAGACGGAAGGGAGGCATTTTCCCTGTAGTGGACACAACAGGCTCATAACAATTAAGGCGTAATATATATTACCTAATAAAAATACTGCGTTAGTACTGGCCGTGCCCCGCTCGGATCCAGAATATCAATATTGAACCTCCTTTTGGACAATTTTGTTTGCCAAATATTCTTTGATTTAGATACGCTATTTCAGTTATGAAGAAATTCATCAATTTTCCATCAATTTTTCAGTGTAAAAATATTTTTAAACATCCAAGTCGTTTTGGAGGACTATTCAAAAGTAGCGAAAAAATATATTGTTGTTAATATTTTTTTAAAGCAAAACTATTAGTTACACGAAAAAAACATGTTTTAGAAACAATGTACATGAATTTTTTTTTTTTTTTTTTTAATCCTTTTACCCTTGCTGTTATTAAGGAGTATGCTCTAGAAAGTAACCGTTTTATGGCACCAAAGCGGTAAGGGCCTTCCACCGCTTTGGTGCCATAAAACGGTTACTTTCTATATTAGCAGCAAACTGTTACGATAAGTTAAAACTTCATATTCACCATACGCGGAACTTCGTTATAGGAGTAAATATTACAACTTAACAAGACATAAGTTATAAATATAATTTAATGGACAGTTAAAAGTTTCGCTCGATATTGAATAAAACTTGGGCTATAAGTAACACTTTGCAGCGATTTATGAGTTTAATTTGATTCTATCAGGAACATTCAGGAACTCCACTTTCAAGTTTATATATTATGTATGATTTGTTGGTTTAGACTATGGAGGATACCTAAAGGGATGATACGGTACTTGGTTACCATCAAAAACTAATGTTTAGGTTTTACTGCGGCGGGAATCATAGGTGTTCACTAACAACTGCGCTAAACTTATTTTAATTTGGAATGTATAGTCTGAAATCGTTAAAATGCAGTTATCAAGTGTAACTTTTCCCTGCACAAAGGGTTTAAGTGCTAGAACATAATGATTTTCCTCTCATGTTCATCTGTAAATAATAACAGTTCATTTCAAGAGTTTAGTTTCTGTAAGTAAACAATGTAAGCGTGTATGACCAGATTTTATACATAAATAAACAAGAGGAGTATCTGAGGATCATCGTCAAAGGCATTCTGTAATGTGTCGCTACCCCCATGGGAAAAGGGCGTGAATTTATACATGTATGTGTAGATTAACAAATGTGTCAAGCGCTGTTATAAATGTACGCAAATTGACAGCATGGCCGGCGGATGCGCTTGACTCTTAGCAGCGAGATCACACCCAGGGGGCACGTTAAATCTACGGACAACGCCGCACTTTAAATTAAAACGCGAAAAAGGATCGTATATTTTTATGCGAGTGTATTGCTAGAATTCCCTGTAAATATAGGTACTAAATATCGTGTTGAAGTCTATCTAATTATTTTGTTTGTGTTTTGGTTTTATGTTTTAACGAGCCAGTAACTGGGTAACAAGACTGATGTCAGTAGCTTAACCTCGAAGATTGACCCGACCGCCTGTTGTAATTTAATCATGACCTTCTGTTATCGTAATTATCACATCCACCGAAAATGCCATCTCTACGGTTGTATCAAATACAAATTCAAATGTTTTATTTGCAGAATATGGGTAGTTAAACAGCTATTAAAATTTAAAAAATATATTATATTGTATTATTTTTTTCAATACAGTTGTTAAACATGGCGTACTTTCAGAGGCTATAATTATGATTCGAAAATTAAATCTTATGCATAGACATCTTTCTGTTACGCGGTCGTGACTTTTGTTTACGAGCTCGATCATTAGTTTTGCAGTTTAGTTTTAAATTTATAAGTCAATTTAAAAAGTTTAGTAGCAAAGAGTTTTCATACATAGAATAAAATGGGATAGATTTTATACGAGGAAAAATTAATGATTCCGTACGTTTAGCATTCAACTCTCAAAAGTCTTTTAAATGGTTGTTTAATATATTTAATTACTAGTTTTAATTTAATTATTTTCACATCAACATTTGTCTAAAATCAAATAGGCTGTATAGACTGTTTTCGTTGTAAAAAATGTCCAGTTGCAAAAACGCGCCTTTAGTTATAAGTCAATTTAAAAAAGTTTAGTAGCAAGGAGTTTTCATACATAGAATAAAATGGATTAGATTTTATACGAGGAAAAATGAATGATTCCGTACGTTTTAGCATTTAATTCTCAAAAGTATTTTAAATGGTTGTTTAATATATTTAATTACCAGTTTCAAATTAATTATTTTCACATCAACATTTGTCAAAAATCGAATAGGCTGTTTTCGCTGTAAAAAAAATATGTCCAGTTGCAAAAACGCGCGAAAATTTTATTTTTTTGTGAATTAACAAATCTAATTCTTTGATTTGTTTTTACTATTTCCCACAACTGTATTGAAAAATATCGTGTGATACACGGGCGTGTAAGTTAATGCAAATTCGTGTCATTAAAAACCCTACTTGGCAATACTAGTTCTTTACTAGCTCGTTTGCAATAACCTACTTTCCACCCTTGTATCACAATGTACTATTTATTGTATTTCACAAAATAATTATTTTAAAAACATAAGTCGCACCAAACTCAGTGATTAACAGATGCTAAAACTAAGTTTGAATTAAAACACATCGTTAAAAGAACAATCGCACGCCACACAATCGTCGCGGCGGCTTTATGAATGAGGTCACAATAGCTAATGTCGTCGCCAGCGGCCGCCTTTGTGGCGCGCGACAAAAGTCGCCGCGATAACGTTACGTGTGGACCCGCAGCCAGCGGCGCGGAACGAAGGATCTTTGAACGGTCAGAAGAAAATGCGTTGTGTTTGGTGAAATAGGTCGGTTGGGGTTTTGATTCACTGGTTATTTAGTATAAGATATGTATTAAAATGATTAAAGTTTCTTCACCACATGTCGAATCGACACGAAAGGAAGAAAACTAATTACAGCGTTCTAGATCCAGAAATACCTTCACATCTCGTTGACGTTGGTCACCTACTCAATATTACATCACGCCTCTATTGCCCAAAGGTTTGGGCAGAGGTCCACATCCCACGGCCACGGCCACGGTCGCCTACTAACCTCAGCCATAACAATCTATGATAATTTTAGACTGCCGCTGTAATTAAGTTGTGGTGTGGTGCTACCCGTGGTATGCATGATTGCTTTCTTATTATTAACAGAATGACATTAGGTAGCATATTGCTCATTGCTTGTTTAACATTTATTTTGCTTAAATTAAAACAATTAAATAACTGTATATTTTCGCTCGCTGGCTGATATTAAATTCACACGGATTGTAAATACACTACAGGTAGGTAGATATGTCTAGTTTGTTTGTTTTACAAAAGCTGCCTAGTGTCCAAACAAATAAAATTGTAAAACCAATCCACAACGTATTTACCCAGAATTCGATAAAAGAGATACATATTTGTAACAGAAAAATATTTCGCATTTCAAAACGATAAATCCCGTTATCCTGGCTGTTTATAAAATACATCAGATAGAGAATTAAATAAATACAAATATTCGAAAAGAATTCGCGCATTGATACGGAATAGCATATACCTACTCGTACGATACGAAAATGTTAATAATGAAATGGTTGCAATGTTTGTCGGGATGTTTGCGAACGTTCGGAACAAGCTTTAATTCCCATCGCTGCGATATTTTGTAACTCTCACTGAGGAATGCTCTGAGAGAATATTTTGCAGGATACCTCATTAACAATTTTTGTTATGGATTTGATCAATACTGTTTTCATTTTTGGTACTTGTTTTATGATTGGTGATTTTTATTTGTTTACACGACATTCGTTTTTGATTACTCTAAACCTGTACGTCTCTTTGAAATAGCAAAAACGAAATTATGCTCCTCCATACATTTATAAATAAAAAATACATGGAAAGCAGTTTATTTTCCAAGAATAAATTAGCTATTGGGTAAAAAATAAGAATTATAGTAGTCAACAGAACAAAGATACAAATTTATCTTTGAAGAAATTTCAAATTTAAAAAAAAAATACTTTAGGCTTGCGTTTGACCACCATCTCACCTGATGATAAGTTTTGATTTTGATTAAATTCTGATTCTAAATAGATACCTATAGACATCAAAAAATATTTAACTTCCCTGTTAGCAGCTAGTATATTTATTGCGACATTCACTAGAAACTTATCCGTAATCCTGTCGCACGAGCTGTGTCAGTTTAGTTTCCAACTTTTATTGACGGCGACTGTACATAACCGTGTTACGTCGCGTGCGCTTTGAGTTGTGTCCGTGACTGTACATGTCCAACTCACTGATGTTCATTGAATGCATATTCATGGAGATTATGTGACTCGATTTAATACAGAATTTTGTTTTTATATGTTTGTTTTAATTAATGTATTATGTATGCATGTTTTTATTTTTTATACACTAGTAGATAAAGGGGGCGTAATCTTATGTGGTATTACCTCCCAATCAATGGTATTTGTCAAACATCATGACTGTATACCGCGAAGGGTTAGGCAGAGGTGCACCCTTTGTACACTCACATTTCGTCAGCTATATTTAAGTCCCATGTGATAGGGGGCGAGCCCATTGCCATCAACCAGAGAATAAATTCAGACACCGAGACTATATCAAATATGAGAACCTTGTTGTTCTTGTTATAATATATATATATCGGAGGAAGGTATATCGCTTGTAAACTTATTACTTCAGGTTTGTTTAATTGGCAACATTTAGCTTCTGATCAATTCTCAGTTCGATTTTATTCGATTGACAACACTTTATTTTTCTTATGTCAAAATACTCGATTTGGATTGGATAATACAAGCAGTAATTTGCCGGAAGAGATTCTCTTAGCCAATAAAAAGCAGGAGTGTCATAGAGGCACTCTGAGTGGGTTCTCCCGCCATATTGGGTCGTGACTGGGTCGTGAAGTTAGAAAAGATACGCGCGAACGCGCGTTTTGGGAGTTTAAAAAGGAGTTGAGAGAAAAAGAGTTGAGAAGTAGCCAAAAGTGGCGTGTGTGAACTTGAACAAGTGTGTTTTAGTTGGGAAAAAGCGAAACGATTGGTGGCCGAATCCGCTGCTTTGATAAAATTGGAACAAGAACTATCTCTAAATCGGCATAAGTTACCTGCTTTGTGCATTGCATACCCACGATATGCCCACAGACCCAGGGTAATTATTGAAGATAGCCCTCCTATCTCCGATATCGGAAGTGAAAACAATGCACGCACAAAGCGATGATGGACCAAATGAGACGAGTAATGGTTGGCGCGCTCTGGTGCGCGAAAATTAGCATGGAAGTACCTACCTACCTACCTAATGGAGATGTTTGCCGGCTACTAAAGACAGAAATATCATGTTGCCCGAGTTCAACCGTATAGTGTGGCCTATCCTAGACAATATGCGAAGTCGGGTTGCAGATAATGATGAAGTTAATGATGACATCGACGCAAACGAATCGACGGTACAATCCTGACTAGATACTTGGGAAACGCAACTGTGGTGGTGATGTTCAGGGAAGTATAAACTTAAGTATTCCGACAATAATAAGTACCAATCTAATGCCTTATGAAGTTTAGCCACAATATTGTTTTTCTTGGTTTATAGTGGCTAAAATTTAAAATAAATTGTTATTTTCGTTATGATGCTAAATGAAACTCAGCCAGATTCATACTGTCAGCGGAATTCGCAAGAGATTAAGACCACTTGTGCAAATACAGTGCAAGAGAGCAAACATCCTAAGCTACAACTTGATTCAATAAAACTATAAGCTTGTGGAAATCTTGCTCATAGACATGAATTTTTCAGCCATTCACACAATATGCAATAAATAGCACGGACGTCTGAGCCCTTCAACATGGCTGTGGATACCACAAGACCTGTTGTGACCGGCTGCGTGTAGTGCTACAAGATAAGTGTGGAGCTCAGGTTCCATTTCAAGAGGCAACATACAACCTGCAGTCTACAGCGCTATGAAAGAGGAAATTTAGTGGTTTTATACATGCCGCTGCGGTGATCAATCAATTTAATATTTTCTGATAGCACCTAGGAGTCTGGACATGTGCATGGTTGGCACTGCTGCCTGACCTTTCCGGGAGTACAGGCTTAAAGGTATGTTACTTTGATCTGCATTCAACTATCTGTGCATTGGCATACATTTGTGGCAGCCGAAGTATGTATTGGATTTGGAAGTACCTAAGTTTTATAATTAATTGTTGCATTAATTGCAATTTATAACTATTGCATTATGTTGTTTAATGGAAATGTTTAATGTAAGTTACATGAAAAGAGTAGAAAAATCAAACAGCGCCATCTATGTAATGATATTGATACTGTATGTTTCTTTCAATAATCATCGAAATTGGATTCGGGACCCCATTATGCCGGATTTACTGCTTGGGGGAGCTTATTGAATACGAGCATGTTGTTTTTTCGTGATCAATTTAAAAACAAACAAATAATTTTTGCATAGACAGAATGAGAAGTCCGTGCATGTCACGCCATCTTTTAAATCTTTGACGGGCTCAAGCTTTGAAATATTTTGTTTCAAGTATTTAATCGTTTTTATTTACCAACAAAATAAACAATGAAACGATTTTCGCAATTTCATCTTTCTAATGTACTTGGAGCATTGGAATGTGAGAACAAAACGGAAAGAAATTAGATTTCATTACATTATTTTATGTTGCATGATGTTAGAACAATATACGGTTTTGTAACCACTAGTGCTGTCACAAGAGTACACACATTTATGAATAGGTTGTTAGTTTACTCACTACTGATAATCGAGAAGTAAGGATACTAGGCATTTTAGCCGTGCATTCTTTATTAATAGGTGTCACTTCAGATTGCCCGTAAATATTATTACCACTGAGTTTGTTGTTGATTTGATCTTCAAGGAAATTTGTGAATATGCTTTTCTTTGAAAATAACGTACATTCTAACTATTCGCGTTGGTATTTTTAATGCAAGTGTGAATCCAGTTATGGAAAGTAAAAAGAAAAATCGTAATAATAGTGTATCTTTTCACATCTTTAGCTGATTGGGATTGTTTTCACAACTAAATTAAAGTATCAGGTAAAAGGGAAAGAAATTTATTTTGTTAACGTTGAATTCAAATATCTTTGTGTAATACATTCGACTATTTTTAAATAATGTTTTGGTTCATATCAGGACAGAAGAATCGAATCTCGATATTCTAGGGCGAAATATCGATACGCTGGATCGATTCGGTACTGGATATCGATTGAAAAATTGTTTATTTATTGCCTTTAAATCGATTCGTCGATTAATTGATAACAGATCGCCATCCCTTACTCATCTCTATTAGACAGTGACATGAAAGTGTCAACATTCGAAAAAGTTCGAAAAAGTCGAACAAGACAAAACAAAAAACAAATAACTTTTAACTGTGATATGATTTTTAACTTATAAGTTACTAGATAAAGACTAGATTATTAATAAATCGTTACAAGTCACTGTGAGGATTAAACTTTTAACTTTTGCTTCATTCCAAAGAGTTGCGATAACTTTCAGTTATGAGTTATGTGATCAAGATTATTTTCAAACCCGTGTTAAAGTTTAGTGAAATAGTTTGCTGGTTGACTCGTTTTGCGATCTTACAACCTGGAAATATCACGAGGATTAACGTTACTATAGCCTAGACAGTTGGCGTTTAGTTTTGTTGCTACCAACGGTTGAATAAAGGTAAAGTTAATGTCTGTAGTTGTTATAAATCACTATGTAGGGAACTAACCAACTGATAACATGTCATTCTAACGATACATAAAAATTATTTTTCTCAAACATGCTTGGAAGTGTGAACATTATTTTGACAACCTTCTTCGAGATAAATCGAAATTGCTGTACTGGCCAAATACATGCGAGCAGCGGCCGGCAAAAGTTGTATGAAAATCCATATCTGTCGTGTCTAGCGGCCAGATAAATTACATAGTAAACTCATATCTGTCGTGTTATTTAAAAATGGAACGATCTTTTACTCCAAAACATGGCAACCAAGGAGGTAACTTATCAAAGGTTTTATTTGAATTTCGAACTGGCTTGCAAATAGAACGCTGTTTATTGAAAAAAAAAACAAAAGAACACTAACGCGGGAACAATTATTGTTGTTCGTCATTGATTTTGACAAAATGAGTTCAAAGTACTACTTACTTTTAATTTCCGCGCATTATTTGAGAAAAGCACTATACAAGCCTTGGCCGCAACTAGGCTTTGATGGACTTACGTATGTGTGCCTCGGCTTCGCCTCGGCCCACATTTACACGTTCGTCCATCAATGCCTCTTTTGCTGGCCGCTGCAGTAATGTACTATAAGTGGACTATGGCAAATGAAAAGTGCAACTAGACATGTAGATGGTGTCTAGAAGACGTATTCAGGTATTATGAGATGCCCGAGGGCCAATAACTGCTGAAGTTGTGGCTGAAGATGAGATAGATGTTCAATTGGCAACATTTTAATTTACATAGAACAGTTTCGTGGGTCAGAGAGATGACAGAGTCAAGAGTTAATTCGGCATTTAAGTTGAAAGTGCATTCTGTGCAGGTAAATGTATTTGCTAAGTTATTGTTGATTGTGGACCATGAATGGGACACTTAGGTTCTATTTGATTTGCTTGGTACAGGAGCTTTTGTTTTTTGGAGGAAACTAGGAATAGTTTCCTTGTTCTGTGTTGTTCAACGATGCTTGGCCTCGGTAATCTTGAACATTGTTCAAAAGTTTTAATAATTGTAACATCTCTTTAACGAAAGGTGTGAATTGTGTGATTGTGTGGTGTCATGTAGGCTAGTACCTACCTTGAATAATAAATGTGGAATTTAAAGTATACTGTCAGTAATGGTTGTGGTGTTCTAACTTGTTGAATGTTCTGTGCTGGTCATTGTGAACATACCTAACGTAATTTTGTTTTATTTGCTATCTGAGCAAGTTGGATAAGATAATGTTAACGCAGATGTAAACTCGGTGACATGCGGTGCATGATTTCATTTTCAATTTTAGTTTGCAAAATTGGTAATGTTTGATGTTGGTAGTTATTATACCTATCACACTGAGGGTTTGGTATGAAATCATGAACATAAAATGGAGTTCTTGAATATGCTTTTGGCAGGGTAAGAAATCCTGAATGTGAAGTTGCCGTTGTATTCAGTACTGAGAATGAAGATTGAAATAACTAATTTGATTTTGGTTTAGAGGTGCTGTTTATGGTTATTAGAGTTCTGAATGGTGGCAGCTATGTGTTGCATTAAAGGCTTTGGTTCATGATGAGTTAGAGGAAAGCTGAAAGATCAAGTACCCATTGAAGTAACTGAATGTACTGTGTTGAAGACTGATTCAAATCAATCTAGCAATGGTGAGGTCGTGTGTATGGTCAAAGGACTGACTGTACGGTGATGAGTAGTCGCTGCGGTGACTGCTGTAACCGAGGTGGGTTACGAGGTGAGTGGTCAGAGATGACTGCTGTAACCAAGGTGGGTTACGAGGTGAGTGGTCAGTAAGATGACTGCTGTAACCGAGGTGGGTTACGAGGTGAGTGGTCAGAGATGACTGCTGTAACCAAGGTGGGTTACGAGGTGAGTGGTCAGTAAGATGACTGCTGTAACCGAGGTGGGTTACGAGGTGAGTGGTCAGTAAGATGACTGCTGTAACCGTGGTGGGTTACGAGGCCTGGTCAGGATGACTATGGTTGCAGGGTGGTCACTGGGTTGACCATCAGGAGCTACAGCGATTGCTGTGGGACCAAGAAACATTGCTGGATTTGTCAGGGGGGAACCTGGTCCCTCTGGGGCTTTGGAGTCCTGTTATCTGTCTGGGGAAGCCTGGTCCCTCTGGGGCTTCGGTGACCTGTTGTTTAATGTATGTGGCATGGGTATCTGGCAGTTTGTTGCTTCGAGAGGACCGGTTGTCTGGGGAAGCCTGGTCCCTCTGGGGCTTTGGTGACCTGTTGTTTTGTGTATGTGGCATGGGTATCTGGCAGTCTTGTTGCCTCGAGAGGACCGGTTGTCTGGGGGAGCCTGGTCCCTCTGGGGCTTCGGTGACCTGTTGTCTGGGGGGAGCCTAGTCCCTCTGGGGCTTCGGTGACCTGTTGTATGTCTGGGGGAGCCTGGTCCCTCTGGGGCCTCGGTGACCTGTTGTTTGGTGTATGTGACATGGTATGTTGTGTTGGGCGTTTGGGTGGTTTCTGGCACACTTAGTGCTTCGAGACCGACTTGGCGTTTGTTGGGAACCTGGTACCTCTGGTGCTTCGGTAACCATTTAGAATGTGTTAATATGGTTGTCTAAATGGTGAGGTGGCTGGTTCGATAGTACGACGATGGTTGTGTACGGTGTATGGTGTGGAGACCTAGATTTACATGGAGAAAACAAATGAACAGTGTGAAAGCTATGAGAATTCAGTTTTCTTGAGTAAAGATGTACTTGAGTTTTGTTGTAGGCTGGTAATATAAGGTGTTGATTGAAGGTTTCATGTGCAAGATGTTACGACCACGTTATTTTTTTTTATTTGGTCAGGAGCGGCCGAACTTAACCTATTACCTATTTTTTTATCTCTTGGTTTTTGTTTTTTTTTATTGAGTAACGATGTTGCTCGTCGCTTTACATCAAACGTGGGACCGTTTGAATGTCAAGATGGCCGTATCGGAGGAAGGTATATCGCTTGTAAACTTATTACTTCAGGTTTGTTTAATTGGCAACATTTAGCTTCTGATCAATTCTCAGTTCGATTTTATTCGATTGACAACACTTTATTTTTCTTATGTCAAAATACTCGATTTGGATTGGATAATACAAGCAGTAATTTGCCGGAAGAGATTCTCTTAGCCAATAAAAAGCAGGAGTGTCATAGAGGCACTCTGAGTGGGTTCTCCCGCCATATTGGGTCGTGACTGGGTCGTGAAGTTAGAAAAGATACGCGCGAACGCGCGTTTTGGGAGTTTAAAAAGGAGTTGAGAGAAAAAGAGTTGAGAAGTAGCCAAAAGTGGCGTGTGTGAACTTGAACAAGTGTGTTTTAGTTGGGAAAAAGCGAAACGATTGGTGGCCGAATCCGCTGCTTTGATAAAATTGGAACAAGAACTATCTCTAAATCGGCATAAGTTACCTGCTTTGTGCATTGCATACCCACGATATGCCCACAGACCGAGGGTATTATTGAAGATAGCCCTCCTATCTCCGATATATATATATATATATAAATCTTATAACATTTCCCTTTCATTTAAATAATCTTGAAAAGTTTTACCACAAGAACTTTTTCGCTTAAATTCAAGAAAGAAAATACCTCATTTAAAAACAGTACACATTCAGAAACGTTAAATAAAAATTGACTAACAACAAACCCTTACAAAAGTCAAGTAAATCACGGTTTGCAGCGACAAAGGCGCTACGACCGCTATATAATGCTGTTTAATAAGCGAGCGACGAAATGAGATCCATTCAGAGCGCGCAATGTACAGCACTCAACACATTTGCACTGTTTTTAGTTCCAACACGTTATTTATTTAGATGGGTAGTCGCGAAACGTATTTGACTGTGTTTGAGTATTCTATCCTTATCACGGTACTTTGGTACTTTATTTTTGGCAAAGAAATGCAGAATGTTTTCAATTTAGTTAAATGTTAACCGCAGTGACACGACTTGTATATTAATTTGGTCGCAAAGTCTCAAGTTTTTGGTAAAAACAATTCTGTTAAGTGAGTGACGCGAAATTATGAGGAAATTAAGTTTTCTGTTTTAATAACAAGTTTCTGTGATCACAATCTATTGAAGCTACTGGCTGACTACGCTCTCTGGGAACACACGCACACATCACATTATAGGTTTGCCTATGCGATGAATGATATAAATGATTTTACTAGATGTCTTTTCTCTTAATTAAAGTAGTTTTAAGCACCTTGAGTATCCTGAGGCCAAGTTACATGTTATCATCGAAGGTGTAGCGATAGCGAATGTCCAAAAGGTAAAAATAGTATGAGATTGACAAGCGATATCGAAAAGTCACGTGATCTATCCCTTACATTTTGACATTTCGACTATCGCCTTCGCTGACATCGAATACCGCTTGTCTAGAGCCTCTGCACATCTTAAAACAAGTAAGCACATCCAAAATACGCAGATCTGAAAACTTCATCACATATGTTTACGAACATAATAAATTTATCTGAAAATCACATTTATGCGCACAAATATCCTTGCTGAAAATATATTAAATCCAATCATATGCGAGAATAGTACGTGTACGTTACGAAATATTAGAACATAAATAAAATACGTAAGGTAAGGCACCGTGCAACGGTCAGTCGCCAGGAGATGGTTGGGTTAGGTTAGGTTAGTCTCAAGTGAGATATATTGGAACAGAATTGTCTCGCTTTTGATAACGTATGTATGGAGTTTTGTCGTATCGGTTCTGGCAGAATATCCAGTTATGTAAGCTTGAGGTATCCATATTTTGCTAAGAAAGCAAGCTTTGCGAATTCTACCTAGAACTGTCATTAACAAAACTGTCATCTATCTGCAATCACGTTAGTGTAGTGTGACGTGCTAAATCCATTTTGGAATTTTGAAAATCAGTATCAATGATAAAACATCACTTTGTCTAGAGCGTATCATATCTGTTTCAAATCAGCACAACTTTATGAATATGAAAGTTTTATTTTCATGGATAAAATATACCGTTTATAAAATGCTTAAAATACATACTAAGCCTAAAAATAAACTAATCTAAAATATGGCATCAAAAACTCTTCCACATTGACCACATCGTTGTCCACTGGTATTATGCCCAAAACACTGGTAGACTGGTAGTTTGACATTGTATGGTAATGCTTATCCTCTAGCCAAAGTAAAATCCAGCCCTTGGGTCACGCGAAGTGCCAACTAGGGGTTTGGAAAGATCTTTAAATAAAGAGTGAGAACTCGTATTATAATTCCGCAGCTTGAGGTCCTCAAGCTACGCCCACTATCAGCTCCGTTGACATTGAATGTCACTTGCCTAGAGCCTCAGGTACGTGTATGTGCCAATTATGCAAGCTAACTTTTTACTGACTGGACAATAATTTTCCAAACACATTCCTTTTAAAAATCTACTAAAAATAAACTACGACAGTTTACAAAATAGGTATATGCCTTGGAGACACTTGGACTTGTTTACCTGAAGTTAAATTACCCTATAATATGAAGCTCTCGATACGGGAGCACCTACTTGTTGTATTTGATACACGAGGACCTGCAATCCAATGTGATAGGTACTCGGTTAACTTTACATCAAGTAAGAATATAAGCTTAGGCGATTATCACACTGCCACGCATCACGCTGCATGTTGCGTGAAAACGCACCTCCGTTTGTATTTTTTCTATACAAACTGAGATTTACAAGCAACGTTAAAACACGCATTCACGCGCTAGGCTGCGTGGTGCGTGACAGTGTGTTAACCGCCTTACTAAGAAGTATTGTAAAGAAAATGCAACTTGTGTTCATGCTTCAGTGATTATGGAATTATTTAGATAACAACACCTTTCCCAGCACTTCATTTTAGGTCCGTACCCAAAGGGTAAAAACGGGATCCTATTACTAAGACTCCACTGTCCGTCTGTCTGTCTGTCACCAGACTGTATCTCATGAACCTTGATAACTCGACTGTTAAAATTTTCAGAGATGAAGTATTTCTGCCGCCATTATACCAACAAATACTAAAAACAGAATAAAATAAATATTTATGTGGGATTCCCATACCACAAACGTGATATGTTTGACGTTTTTTGCGATAATGGTACGGTACCTTTCGTGCGCCAGTCCGACTCGCAATTGGCCGGTTTTATTTTAGATTGTCAACGCCAAAAACCTGAACAGAACACCATCATCATTATCCTACATCAGTGCACTGCTGGGCATATAGGCTTCTAAAATTAAACGCCATTTATTTAGATTTTCGGCGACTCCCATCCAGCTACTATCAGCGGTTCTGGGAAGAATGTCGCTCCACCTGAGGATGTCATGGTTTACTATAATTAAGCACAAAGTAGATAATAGTAAATCTGAGTGTAATAAAACTCTATGTATATTGTATAACTAACTTTGCACATGATGTATCTGTAATTCACTACGTATCGTCCAACTATTTTATTTTCACGACATTACCCTCAGACTGACGAGTTTATAGTGGCCCCATTTGTCCATGCAGCGGAGTGCACACCGCAGTCACGACTACTTGAGAACACAATTAGCCATTAAACATTTTTGAGCTAAAACGTCGCATACAAAATGCAGCCCAACTTTACGATGAACTTGCAGCTACTGAGTGCAGCGCGATACTCAGTCATCAGCGCTTCAGCGCTATATTATACAAAAGAACTTTTCTTAATTAAAATAACAGCGCTTAAACCCGTTAAAACAGCGACCGTTTCAGTTAAAATCAACATTCTTGCCAACGTTTTTGATGAAATTATATTTCAAGAATGTGAAAAGAATTCTGATACTCTAAAGTGTAAAAGAATATCAGGTCTGTTAAGTGTATTTCTTACATTTTCATGAAAATGGTGGAGCTTCTAGATTCTTTCTCTTGTGAACTATGTGAAGTAGTGTATTTAATACAATATTTGGCCAATTTCGTTCGTATTTACTTTGTAACGTGGAGCAGAATTTTCTTATACTATATTGGAAATAGTTGAAGAGAACATTATTAACATTACTTTAATAACGTTGTGCAAACATTGCTGTTACGCTACAGAGAGTCTAGATTCTGAGTCTTTTGATTAAAATAATATTTTCGTATAAATATCTGCTTTATTTGATACCTATTAAAGAATGCACTTGACAAGCAAATATTGACGTTCTGCACACAAAATCATCCGCTTTTCGTATGCTTCTTTTCACGTTTTCATATTGTAGGTATATGCCAAAGTGGTATTGGGTGTCATACTCGTATACGCAGAATGCATCAAGACAGATGGGGTAGAGTGGTCACGCCGCGCCGTGAGAGCCAAAAACAATGGCGTTGTTGAGATTTGACTGATGAGGAGACCTTTGCTCAGCAGTTGGACAAAAACGGCTGAATAAAAAAATTACACGATATATTTTTTTCTTTTTACTGCCTTCCATGGTTTCTACTAAATCGTTTGTTCTTAATTCCACCTTATAGCTTAAACCCGTCTGCGTGTTCCAACGCCATGTTAATGTTGATTGACATCGGCTTAAAGCTTTGACTTACAATCTGCTCCCCACGCCTCCTCCAAAGTAATGCCTGCGACACGGACTCGAAGAGTTATATTGAAATTAAAGCACTTCATACTTTGCTCTTTTGTATGTATTTGAAGTGGGGTTTAGACACAAAGTAAGTTGAGCAAATGATACACGTGGAAGAGAATATAATATTATAATAATACTAAGTTAAGGCTTTACAAATTCTTTTATTTTTTGTTGCTTTAGCAATTTCATGTCAGTGATTTCAAAAATTGTCTGAAATAATTTCTAGAATTATTCTGAATTATGTTTAAGCCACTAAATTCATACAAATCTCATCATAAGATACTCCAAGCTACCCACATAAATTGATAGTTTCCACTCGAAGCACGCGCCAACATAAACTAGTTTATAGTCGCCGTGTCCGCCAACAGATGGCGCTGTATCAAAACATGTGCCAAACACGATCCCACTTTACGACGCCGTACAGCCAGACAATTTCCCTTTCGCTGTCTAATAGAATATCATATTGTACGAGTAGAAGTACGTTCTTAACCTGACAGGATGTGTCGGAGACAGGACGCAGGTTTTTGATAGGAGATGTAAGAGGATATGACGTTGTGTGTTAAAATATGAACGTAGAATCAATCCCTACTACTCGGTGCTTGATATTATGTACTTTCTTGTCGGTAGTTCATAATAATATACACCAAATGATGTAGGTAAGCATACATTCAAGCCAAGGAATCCGATCCCTGGTATTATGACAAAAATAACAAAATAAATAAAGCAATTTTCTCAAAACAAAACACACTTTATTTTACCTCCACAACATTACTTATCTTTATTTTCGTGTTCACCAAACCTGAAGGTAAACATCGGCTCGCTTGGTGGGTTTGTTTAAATGTAAACATGTCACCGTGCGGAACATCATACCTCTATCAAGTTAATGTGCCTACAAATAGTGTATATCAATGTAATCGCTTGGGACCACCGCCGATACAATATTGGCTTAGGTTTATTATGATGGATAATATTGAAAACCATCTGTAATACACACAAACATAAACTCACGCCTTTTTCCCATGGGGTTAAATAGAAACTACAGAACGCCACCTGCTACGATCCTGACATACTGTTTTGTTTGTTGTTTTTTTTTTTACGGTTATATATCTAGATATATGCGCACGAGTATCAAATCAATTTATATAGAATGTGTAGATGCTTACGTCAAGGTATTAATATATTGAGCACCTTAAGGATGATTATTTTTATTTGCACCTTCCAGACTGACCACCATTTAGGTTAAGAAATTAAAATTCGAAACGATGACTCAATAAGATGGTCCTTGCCATGTTATGTGAACAGCTAAAAAGAAGAATTACATAAAGATAAATGATATCGCACAAGATCAAAAAAACTTCTTTTAAAACCATATAACAACGAGCAAAGAAATAACTATTTCTAATTTAACAAATAAAATCAAACTAAAAAATAAATACGCCTATCAAATAGACGTTACATCAATAAACAAACTAGTATAAATACTAGTCATTACAGAGCGTTTTAACACAATTTGTTTTAAGTTACCACACATATTTCTTAGTACTAATGGTGTAGTGTTCAAATTGATGAGGGTGCGACTCAAGTAGCACGCGTTAGTGCTACTTGAGTCGCACCGTAGCTCACTAACGCGTGCGTAGAAGATGGATAGGTAATACGGAAAATAGTCTATGTTAATATTTTTGAAGTATTATATTATTATTAAGTAAAGTTATTAAGTATCATTAGTATTTATGATATTCTTTTAAAAAAACTCTACAGTTACGGTATAAGGGGCAATGTCTTAGATCTAATAAGCTCTTATCTTAGTGGACGAAGGCAATATACGGAAATGACTAGAGTGTGCCTTAAAACTAAATGTGAGCTTAAATACACATCAGCTAGTAGGGAGGTCAAGTATGGTGTGCCCCAAGGTACCGTACTGGAGCCTCCACTATTCCTCCTATATATAAATGACTTGCCACGTCAGACACAACAACCCATGGTATTATTTGCGGACGATAGTACAGCGATAGGCAAGTGTACTAATATAGAATCATATGAAAGGGTTATTAATAATACATTAGAAACTATTATACATTGGTTTAATGCAAACAACCTAGTAATAAATTTAGAAAAAACAAAAGTTATGCATTTCCACCAAAGGATATGCGATGATAGTATAAATGTTAGTTATAATGGTCAAAACGTGGACACAACTTGTGTAGCGAAATTTCTTGGCATTTTGATTGACAGCAATTTGACATGGAAACCTCATGCCTATGACGTTTGTAAGAAATTAAGTAAATTAGCCTATGTATTGTTTAATCTATCACATAAAGTTAGCAATGAAACCCTTCTGGTAGCTTATCACGGGTTAGTTGTGTCAGTATTAAGGTTTGGTGTCATATTTTGGGGTAACTGCAATGAGAGGGAGGAGATATTTAAAGCTCAGAAAAGGTGTATAAGATCTATGTCAAGTCTTAAATCTACAGACAGCTGTGAACCTGTGTTTCGGTCTCTGAATTTGCTGCCTTTTCCATGTTTGTACATATTGGAGGTTGTAATTTTTGTAAAAACTAATTTAAACTTGTTTCCGTCACTCGCTGATAAAAGAACACGTCCAGGCCCTTTGAGATCCTAATACAAAAACTTGTTATACTCAGGGAATTACAAAACAGCACTTTTATGAAAAAGTATTATGACAATGGGACCTGTTATTTATAATAAAATACCTCATAGTTTTAAGGAATATTCCGTTCACATTTTTTAATCTAAGGTAACTGCACTACTTTTAAGAAAATGTTATTAATCAGTAAAGGACTTTTTAAATGATGTGACCATATAGAAAATGACTAAATATAATTACCTAGTACAAATTGTTATTGAGCATTTATTAGCTATTAGACATGCAATAAATTATTTATGTTTCATAATTGTAATTCCCTGACTATCTATTGTTTTATTACATAATTAATTATATTTGTATTGTTGACATTTTTTTTTTTTTTTTTACTATGTATAGGCCTGTGTTTGACCACAATCTCACCGTGGTCAGTGATGATGTGGCCGATGGTGGTAAGCACACAAAGCCTAGAAGGGAACTGGCTCTCAAGTGCTGCTGTCGGAACACACCGGAAGGTGCTTGGCGACAGATTTTCAACTTGAGTGTGGTTGCCAGCCAGGCGGGTACTACAAAGTACCCTACTACCGTGCTATGGTTTCCTCACGATGTTTTCCTTCACCGAAAGCTCAAGCTCATTGTAGGATTCGAACCCGCGACCTTCGTCTCGGTATCCGACGTCACTACCACTGAGCTATCATCGCCTTAAAATTTATTTTATTTTATTAATGTAACGATTTGCATGCCGTAAGGTAAGATGTAGCTGATCTTATTTTTTTATGTTATTTATCTTATACTGTACCTACATTTAGAGCAAATAAAATTCTGATTCTGATTCTGATATGTAAGTATGCAGTATGAACAGCCAAAAGTAAATCCCTTCAAAATTATAATAATTCAACAAACAAAGAAATAGATTCAAATATTTGTCGGGTATAGTCAATAGTACGGACGTCAAAACAAATTACAAGCACGCCCCTGGCGGCAATCCAAAGCAAGTACGCTTTGGCACGCTTTTTATAAGCACTTGCATGGTGGGGAATAAGGCAGTTGAGTACCGACAGCCTTAGAGCAATGACGTCGTAGAATCAGTGTCGATCCGTGATATTAGTAAGCAAGATTGTAACTGAAAGTTGTGACTATTTGAATAAACCCAGTGTATCGAATAACTTTCGTGATTTCATTTTCACGATTGCACCCACCGACCTGCCCACACACGATGTCTTAACCTGATTTACCGATGGTTTGCATCTATCGGCTTGATGCAACATATATATATATAAAAAAATACATCAATAAAAAGAAGGTAAATACATCAATAACTTTTACCACTTTTACCAGAAGTCTTCATAAAACGGATTTCACACATTTTGATCTAAGGCACCACACATTTAGATTGGTACTGATGGTGTAGTGTTAAAATTGATGAGGGTGCGACTCGAGTGGCACTAGTTAGTGAGTCCGGTGGTATGTCATAGTCTGCTGGTGATGCATGGAGGGCAGTCACTGTGAACTAGGATAGTTATAAAGGAGGTAGAATAGAAGATAAAGTAAATAGGGAAGTTAATGTAAGTAACGAAGCTAAAGGTAGAGAAGTTGGCAATAAATGATTCACGGCACAACTCAGCGATGAGATAAATGAAATAAATCTAGTTATTTATAGATATTAAATAACAGTAATCCATTTCTTATGAGCATAATCTAGTTTAAGAATTTTGCGCAAATACATACAACAAAATACAGTGACAAAAGAAACGTTAGTTAGGGACCTAAACATAGGTCCCTAACTAACCGCCTACAAGATAATTTGCAAAGAATAAGGCCCCTGATTGGAAAGCCATTTCCTTTTAAGTTAATATCTAAATTATGCAAAACAAAGGTAATCCCTTAATTTGCCACATAAATAGCTTAAGGATTTAATATCTCCTAAAATACTTTAAAAAAATCGTTTTGTTACTTTAGTTCTTTTTAGGCCTAAACAAAGCGACAATCTATGAGTGATAACGCTCGCCAAAATGTAGAATAATGGGATTGTCATGTACTCGTACTAACGAAAAGTCATGTCAAAATACCCATCGGCAGAATTTTAAAACATTAATTCGAAATTCAAAAAGTCAATATTGTAAACACAGACAAACTATCTCCCCCAAACCTTTGATTACTTCCCTTTCCCCTTCAGGCGATTGATGACGTCATTCAAGCGTGCGTAAGGGTAGGTCCATGTTAAATCATTGCGGATTAGTTCAGACTGCGGCCCTATCTGCCTATCTGACGGCAGATAACCACGACAAGTTTTCAGCAAAAACTATGGGAAGATTAGTATCAAATTGGTTGTATGGATTTCCTTTGGTGTTAGAGGTTTCGAGATTTTATCGAGGAAATGGTTGGCTACCTGCGTATCAATTGGATATTGGGATCACGAAACCCTTCCTTGATTGCAGAACTTGTGTTAACTGTAATTTGTCTTTCTCTTTAGATGAAAACTTTGTCATGGTGATAATGATTCTTTCCATAGAAATTTTTGTAGCACATTTTCTGAAAATCTAGCAAAATACTTCTAACTATCCTAATAAAATCTAACACCAGTATCCAAACTACATTTACTTTAGCGACAGTCTAAAAAAGCTTACTACTTAGAACAAGTTCATCGACAAATAAATGAGTCCCGATTTCAATCGGTGACGGAGCGCGACGAAAAAGTTTCCGCAATAAGTTTGGTATTGTCACTGAGGATGGAAAATGGTGGCTTATCTGTCGCCAAAGTATCGATGGACGGAAATAGATAGAAATACGTCGAACTAGTGCGGTGGACTATGGCTATAGATTTTTTTTAGATGCTGTTTTATGTTGTTGTCCTTGTCTACATGGATGGTATTATGATTTTAGTGGATTTGTATTTTTTTCAGAAGTGCTCTTTATAGAATTATGGGGATATTCTTCAAAAAGGCATGAATTTATGTATATATATGATCATATAGACAATATTAAAAATTTGGCTAAATCTAATGACAAATTCCATCACCATATTCCTGTAAACGTATTTAAGCACACACAAAACAATACAAATAAGACTGACTGGTATTTGCAATTCTAGGGCTTACACAAATATGTATAACAAACACGTTAAAACAAACCAGTATATATTAAATTGAATAATGCCCCGTAACGAGCTACAACTAGCCGATGATAAATATACGGCATATTTCATTACCGCGCAAAGACAGGATTGAATTTAATTCATTTCATAGAGTGCGGACAACGTATATATGATCACGCGCTGCGGTCGACCGCGGCACTGATTTAGTTGCATGTAGCCGCGGGCCAAGCTTTCATATATGGATTTAATCATGATTACATTTTGAGTATTTCCTTTTGGTATTATTTCACATTTGTTTTGTCTTTGACTATTGTTCAAATATTATATTAGCTTAAAGTTTCCATTTGAAAAGATATTGTTAATGAATTACATAATATATCATCCACATAAGAGAAAGTTCAAAGCTAACTTAAGATTATATACTTCTACCTAGAAGAAATATGTTCTTATGAAGCAACCATGATACGCAAGAGAGTGATCAGTAATGGCAAAGCTTGCTTGGATAAACACATTAGATTAATATGACACCATCTAAAATTCATAGCCCGGTAATTAGGATAATACGGATATTAAAATAGATTTATAGGTGTGAGAACAGTGACCACAATGTAACCGAACAAACACATAAGCGACAGCTCGTATTATTAATTTATTAAATTGGTCCATATTAATAAGTACTTATTCAAACGACCGCCTAATATGGATAATGCCTATTTGATCATAAAGCGCACACAGGCCAACGTTAATATAACAGAATATTATGTTACAGAAACTAAAAGCTGTTACTTTTACTTTTCTAAAAGACCCAGTTAGTAATAATACAACTTTATGACCCGTAGATCAAGAACCTCAACAACTACACAAAAATAAGAAAATGTCGAACGAAGCGAAAAGTTTTCCACTCAATGGAGTCAATCGATCAGACTCTCGACTGCGGACAAAATACTCCACATCATCTCAACAGGCCGTTTTTATGACGATGTTATTCGACCGAGTAATCATGCTTTAAATTTTGTCGGCTTCGACGTTAAACACAGATGTATGCAAAGCGTTTGATACAGTGTATATATTGTAAATAGCCGTTACTGCATTAACTAACTGTGCCTTTTATCTATTCCAATTTACTGTTTTTGATATTATTCGAATAATTTTCTCAATTCGTAATTGTTTTAATGATTTCCTTTCTGATTACATTATTAATTATCATTGGAGTTCCTCGGAGGCTTAACGTAAGTCTCTTAATCAAAGCCAATACAGATTGCCACCCTGTGTTGTGTAGTAATCAATCACATCTCAACAATCTTCATTTTCTATTGTTGTTGTGTCTTAGTTCTTTAAGTACTAATCTGATTTTTAATAAAATTATATAGTGCTTTAACAAACTTTTTTCAACTTTACGTTCAAATAACTTAACTATTAATTTAAAGATACAGAAGCTATTAAATGACATGGTATAAAAGAGGAAGAAGCAAAACTCCCTTATTGGGCATCTGGGCAAAAAATTCGTCCGCATCGCTATCAACGGGCAAATTGCCCAAAACAGTGGCAGTGCATATTTTTTGTCAATAAATGCCAGCCCTTTAGTGACGTGAAGAGTCAACTAACTGCTTTCTGATGTTGCCAAAACACTCATTCAAATCTTTCATTTCAATATTCCATAGTTATTATATCCAATCTCAATTTTCACAAATTACTGTTAAGTACGTTCCTATCTAGATTCTGTAAATGTGCAAACCATTTACAAAAACCTCACCCTTTTCGATAATAAAATCGTGGAGAGAAGTAAGTACTAATATATATGTTAATATAAAAATAGCTATCCAATCATCGGGATTGCCAGCATCGCGAAATACTTCGTTACTCGTATTATCGCCGAGGAATCTCCGCGGGAACATTTGGCCGCGAGTGGATTTTCTCATTATCTTCCCATTGTGTTCCTTTATTTCGTTTATTGGTTATCAGCTGAATTAGTGGCAACAAACGTGAGAGGAACCGAAGATGTAATAATACTTGATGAGGTTAGTGGTGAAATAGATCAAAGAGAAGCGCGGATTGAAAATTGATGAGACACAATTCGCGGTAAAGAAACGTCTTGAGTGTAGTTTTAGTATTATTCTGGTTAGTAACATCAATCCTAGGGTTATTGGACGACTCGCCCGAATTGAACTCGCCCGAATTGGGCGATTTGTCCACTATTAAAAATATTCATTTTTCTGTGTCGATTCGCCCGAAGTTTATTTATCAACGGGCGAATTGACCACTCCAAAATAATTTAGTGGACGATTTTTAATTTCCCCCCCCCCCCCTCCCCCAACCCCAATCCTAGTTCAATATCAACAAATAATAAAAAATATACTTCAGAATAGATGTAAAGGAATAATATACAGCAATAATGAGGCAGAAAAATACACAAAAATAATTCAACGTTCAGAGACAAAAAGTACAAAGACAAGCAATAAAGACATGTCTCAAACATTACCATAGACAGAAAATGTGACAAACAAAACTAAGCTCCATTCTAAAATATAGAGAAACATCGAACGGCAATTATAAACTCCAAAGAAAACTCCACTGAAGTGGTAAAGTTTGTAGATAAAACATAAAAAGCGCAGCCACAGGCGATAAATTATACCAGAAGAGCAGCACTAGGAGAGGGTAGAACGGAATTGGTGTAAAATTATTGCTCGATTGCAGCAAGTTTTTGTACTGCAAATACAATACCGGGCGCACGGTTGGCGCAGTGGTTGAGCGATTGACTGCTGCGCTGCGTGTCGCGGGTTCGATTCCCGCACGGAACAAATATTTGTATGACCTACAGATAGTTGTTCCGGCTCTGGGTGTTTGTATATGTGAGTTTATATGTTTGTAAACGCACCCAAGATACAGGAAAAAATTCCTAGTGTGGGGCAACGTTTAATTTATTTAAAAAAAAAAATCATTTCGATAATCCGTTGATGTGAAATACTCGGAAAAAACCGTAATCTTGTTCACCGGTGAGATAGTTAAGAACGTAACTTGGGGCGTTAGCATACTCTTTTCATAGCTGCATCGCATTTTGGTGACAAAAAAAATTTGAGTCACCTTTTTCTCAGTCGAACGTCGGAAAAGCAACTAAATCTTAAAGTGGCTTTATTTTTAAGACCCTCACTTACTGAAGTACGATTATAGGTGATCAATTCAATAATAATCCTAGAGTCGTTCACGATATAATGAAAAATGATTTGATTGAATTTCTCATAACAAAGGTTTCGTAATGAAGGTACTTTGAATATTCATTTGGTTTGTCTCTGGAAATAATAAAATGGAAGTAAATATCGTGAAATAAGGGATATATAGGATAGTAAATATTATGTGATAAAATTAAACGTGCGTGCTTCGAATAAGAATAGCTAGCTAAGGTATTATGGCTCTCTTTCAATATTATTATGTCTTTCTGACGTCAGAAAACAAGGTACATATTCTAAGATCGTACACAATTCGAAGATCGCACATTGAAATAAAAGTTAAAGTACGTATTAAAGAATACTCTCTGAGTACATACAACAATAAAACCTTAAATACAATAAAAATAACTCATACAAGCCAGTCAGAGTAGCGCTCATCAAAAGCTTCTCCGTCCGCTGACAATCATAAAAACAACATGAAAATCCTCGTAAACCACCTCTCCTGACATCAACTACGCGTATTATGTGAAATTATCAACATTTCCTACTTGTTTGTCAGTCTTTGTACTACCACAAACTAGATGTACAGAAGGTTTACTGCATACGGCGAAAGAAAACATGTGCACGCAAACATAGAAGCGTACGTACGGCGATTTAAAAAAAATGCAAGTCGCGAATACGCTTGCATTTGCTGTGCTACGTGAAGCGTGTCTATGTGTTTGTTTGTTTTCGCTCGTTGAATGGAGCTGAACGTCTGTATTTCTGCATCATCTATTCTGTGGTACTTGTTTGCCACTTTGTACTACACACTTGAATTTTATTGACACTTTCATGGATCGTACGCGGCAAGAAACATCTCCTTTAATTGGCGCCCACTTTAACCTAGAGGTTTAACCCCAAATTGAGATGCCTGTAATTTTATGGTTGGAACCTTTGCTGCTTTTAGCTAGCTCTGTTACTTTTTATATTAAGTAAAATGTTTCAGTATTTTCAGGTACAGATGTTGTTTGCTGGATATCCCGCATTTGAGTTTCAGATATAAAACTAAACGTGTATCCTTTGTAGTACGGTATGAAAAGAAAAAAAGGAATAACTGAAGAATTTTCTTCCCGCTTACTATCTTAAAATTCCAAGTCATGAATTGGAGACAAGCTCTCGGCTGCAGACATGAATAGTAAAGCAGGAGTATTCAATCAAGATCTATTTCAAAAGCCAACTTCAGACACTTTAGCAAATTCCTTACCGAGATTTGCTTTTCGGACGACGAAAATGAAGAAAAAAATCTATGAAAGTATCAGGGAATCAGTAGCGTCTGGAGCCTTAGTTAGAGGACGTAAGAACAGGGAAGGTTTCCACGGCAGGCGCGCCGCGAAGGGCGTGCGTTGACCTGCTCAATAAGCGATCGATGTAGTTGGCACTGAGCCAAGAGTCGGAGGCCCGTGTTGGCTTTTCGCCATGTCTGTGGCCCTGGTACTCTTCGGATGCCGTGCGAGCTTTGTTGAAAATATCTGAAGTAACTATCTTGAGGATTCTTCGAATCAATTGGATTGCTTGAGGTTTCTGATAGAATGACGATATCTTTTGCATAATTTTATTGAATTTGTTTATAAAACCGTGGCAAGTAAGTATGACGTGGTTTGTTTTGCAGTTTCATTTTCATAAATAAGAAATCTGTCTCATTAATTTATTCAAGTAAAGTTTTCAATTTATCTTTTTAATTATATTACATAATATTTTGGAACACCGATGTACTAACAATTAAATTTGTTTATTTATTATAGGGGACCGATCAAATTCATGTTTAAAATAAAATTAGGAAGGTATTGTTTAAATATTTCTGCGGGGCGACCGATTTAAGTTCCGGGTGCCATAATCATCCTTTCCGCAACCCAATTTTGAACCGTCCAGCTTATCAGGAACCCTTATAAACCCATTAAGTCCATTTATACCTAGACTTACTAAAAAGGTGCTTGCATAAGGGGTCAAGTTGAATTGGTCTCCACATGGCTCGAAGGAAAATGTTGATAAGATCAGGGATTTCGTGAATTTATCGTCGTTGTAATTTAGGAAAGTTTTAATCTTAAGTATTTAGAGATCTACGGTGAAGCTGGGAGAAATCGCGGCAATATAGATGAAGCTTGTTAGGGCGGAAGGTGTTTCTTCTAATTTAATAATTATTGGCCTCAAGCAAGACTACCCACCGAGCGACTTGGGTTTGATGCCTAGGTCATAAAAAGTGCTACTGGATTTTCCACTGGGTATGAAGCTGTTCGGAGACTGGATTTGTGTCTGCCTTGGCTTTTTATTTCTCATTACATAAAACATGCTAATCGTTATTTTAATTATTTTGCCAAAATATTCTTGTATTTATTTTTTTGCTATTTCTTAGTTAAAATAAAATAAAGTCAAGAAGATAGAATTAAAATGGCTATCTATGATCTGATACGCCCTATACTATCGAAAGTAGATAAAAGAAATCCCGTATGTGATATATATATGGACCTTACAAAGGCTTTTGACTAAGTAGATTATAAGATACTTTTAAATAAATTGGAGAAGTATGGTATGCTTATACCATACTTCTAGGCAATATTTTGAATCTTATTGAATCTTACTTACACAATAGAAAGCAGATTTTAGAAATAACACGAATATGCCCACGCACTGGAAATGAAAGAAGATACCGATCTAGTAGTAGCATAATTAAATACGGAGTCCCACAAGGCAGTGTGTTAGGATCTCCACTATTTTTAACATATATAAATGAGTTACCTAGGGAAATAAAGCATCCTATGGTACTGGTTGCTTATGACAGCACGGTGGTAATAAAATGCGACGATCCTAATACGTACGAAGCAGACATAAATTTGACATTAAATCAAATAATTACTTGGCTAAATATAATAATCTGGTCATAAATCTAGAAAAGACTAAAATAATGTATATTTATCAAAGAATTCTAAATATAAACGTTGACATTACATTTGGGGACCAAAATTGAGTCGGCAACTGTGACTAGATTCCTTGGTATTATTATCATCATCATCATCAGCCTATTAATGTTCCCACTGCTGGGACCCAGGCCTCCTCTCTGAGAGGGAATGGGCCATAATCCACCACGCGGGCCCAGTGCGGGTTGGTGGATGTCACATGTCTTCGAATTTTTGGTTCTAGAACATGCCGGTTTCCTCACGATGTTTTCCTTCACCGTTTTGAGAGCAGTGGTGATGAAATAATTTACACAAAGTAAAGCGCCTGCCTGGGCTCGAACTCACGACCAACAACTTGTAAGTCGCGGCCGTTACCACTGGGCCACCCTGCTCTCTTAGATAATCGATATTAGTAGATTAAACCAAATAAAAGCAGATAGATAGAAAATGGATAACTGAAATTTAAATTATAAAGGAAAATATTAAGCGCTATTCCTCTCTCCTAGACACTAACTGAATCTAGAATGTTGCTGTGCCCGACAGGGTCCATAATTGTTTATGTAACTAATATTTACCACCTGTATGTACATTATGGATGCAATAAATTTAATATGAATTTGAATAACTTGTCCTGAAAATCGCAAACGGACGATATTTGTAAAAAAGTTAATATATTTGCATATGCCCTCTATAAATTGGCTAAAGTTGTAAACTTAGAATCTCTTTTAATGGCCTACCATGGCTATGTTGCATCCGCATTAAGATATGGCATAATATATTGGGGCAATTGCGTAAATAAAGAGTATGTTTTCAAAGCCCAAAAAAGATCTATCAGAGCAATGTGTGGTTTACAGGGTACTGACAGTTGTCAACCTCTATTTAAAGCCTCAAAATCCTAACCTTGCCTTCTCTGTATATTTATTACAGTTCTTTGACATAATAATATTTGTATACTAATAGTATTCCCCTTGAATAAATATGTATAATGATGTCTTTGCAATTCTGTGGATAATATCACTTTTAAACTTTTCTGATAACAATAACTTATTGACATTATAACTATTTATTACTAACATGATCGCATTTATAAATAATTATTGACATTACTTGACATATTAAATAACACAAAAAAAAAATATATTGATTACGGAATTATTGTGTCAATGTGTCGGTGTGTACGCTTTTATAATAAGCTTCCAAGCCATGTACAAGATCTAAGTGTTAATAAATTCAAATCATTCATTAAACGTTAGTTGTGCCAGAAAGCGTTTTATAACATTAAAGATTACGTTGAGGACAAAAAGGCTTGGGATTGAGCTGTTCCAATTAATTTTGATTTTTTAATATTTTGAATTTAGTTTTTATTTTTTGGTTTTCTTGCAATGACAAGAATATTTACTTTTTAATTATTATATTGTTTTATTTTAATTATTGTGAAAGTGAAGACTATGTGGATCATTCTCTTTTTTATTTTAATTTATCTTAGTTTTTAGTCATCGTCTGGCAGTTTGAGTAGTTTATGCGGCCTACCCGAATGTCCTTTCTTTGGTATTGTTCGTCAATTCGTTGAGCTCCTTAAATTCTGAGTTGAGCTGCACGGTTATTGTCAAATGCGTGCACTGACTGGACAGGTCCACTCAATCTGGCTGGTTCTTTCCTCAAAAGACCATTTCAGACATCAGTCTACATGGTCTTCACATGACCTAACCAAGATTTTGTCTGGACTTTAAAAGAGACTGTGACCTCCGAGTTTGTTTCAGCCTTTCTTCTCAGAGTAGTCAGACAGAAAACGCCGACCTCATCTAGTTTAAAAAAATATGATCGTCATGTAAAAGTCTTTGTACAAACCAACTTACAGAAATAAAATCATTCATCATTATAACTTAATTTACCCAATTGGCAAAAGCCTCACATAAATGTATATTTGTACGCCACATGACAAAACATATAGAAACTTTTACTATTGTAACATCTTGCACACTGCTGTAACCTACTTATGTTTACAAATAAAGACTGATTGATTGATTGATTGAATTATAAAAACCAGGCAAGAATGCCAAAACTACTCCAGAGACAAGATGCCGCAAAATGCTAAAAAAAACTTCTTAAAAAGAGCCGTATTTTTGTCCTAAAAATGTTCTTGTAAACAGTTTCTTAGATAACAAGAATGATTAACGTAAGGAAGTTTTATCCGCTGTAGAAAATAATTTATCATTTTTCTCGAGCCTTTGGATCAATGATAGATAACTAAATTAAGAGGTTTCTTCGTACATAGTAGATACATTGTGGCTGAAATATTAGAATCATTTGATGATTCTTTAGTGAATATAACGCAAAACTTACTTTTTCTTTTTAATTTATACTTTAAAAGGTATCTAACTGATTGATATAATTGAGATAAATTCAGACTTTGACATTCTTTTTACAAGCTTTTATTTAACTTGCAATGTATGTTTGTATGTATGTAAGTGTGTTCGGATCAAATCTGGCAACTGTATTTTAAAGCAGTTATCCTCCACCGATTAAGATGAAATTTTTCATACACGTTTAGTTTGGATGACAATGCATGGTTAGCTAAGTGACGTCATTCTAAATCTAATATGGTGGACGGCACAAGTAGACGGACTAGTTATTTTTTGTGCACTGTCATGATATGGGTATCAAATGAAAGGATTTGCTTAGAAGGATAAGAAAAAAGCTTGTTTTAAAAAAAGTTTTTAATGGATAATTTTTTAACATAGGCCTAAATTAAAAGTTTTCTTGAAGATTTGAAACCAAAGGCCAGTTTTTGAAAGTTAATGTGACATGTTACCAAATCCTCGTTAAAGCGAACACAGCTTTGTTATTTTGTTGTTTTTCAGTTGAATGAATTTTCAACATCGAATCACATTACTTGGTTTGTGTTTTATATGTCACTAATTTCGCATTCCAGCAATTCCATTTTGAAAATAAAATGAATATGCTTAGCAATTTCTAATACCAATTTTTTGAAATCATTAAACCATGTCCCAGTTATATCATACTTTAACAATACCCGTAAAACTTTCTACAAAACATCCTTCAATAACGACCGGACCTTCCGCAGCGCACCTCATCCATTGCCGCTTGCACCAGACACCGCGCATAAATATGGAACATGGTCGTCGTTGCACGGTGACACCAGCGGTGTTGACCGCGACAATTTGTTACCGTGATGAAATATATGACCACCTAGGATTATATAGATGGATGGGATTTGTTCCTGCTCTGTTAAAACTACAGGCTTTGTTTGACATTTTAATTGTCTAGTTTAAGCATTTTATTGCCTAGCTAGATTCTTTCTTTTTCTGTTGCATTATTGTGCGTGGAATCATTTGTCATACAATTTGAGACAGGTAAGTATTTTGCTTTGGCTAGTTTGAAGAACAACATTACGCCTGTAAGTCGTAGGCAGAGGTGCACTATAGTGTCTATAGTACAAACACATTTATGTTCAAGTCCCCTGTATTAGGGGCCGAGCCTATTGCCACCAACCGGATACAAAAACCAGACTACTATTGATATGCCAGGTGGGAAATCCTTGATAATTTTGTTGAATACATTACGATAGGTGTTATTATGTAAAAGCTTATTTTGTATTTTGTAAAACTCACGCCTCCACTTTCCAATTACTGTGACAGTAAAATTGCGACTATAGTCTGTAGCTCTAAGAGAGGGTCAAGAAAGAAGAAGAAGTTATTGCACGTCAATAGAACGCTTAAAAGTTTAGCTTTAAAGTGGCAAAGCGATAACAGTGCGTAAATCAGCCTTACGATGCTGATGGTCGGATTCTTATTTAAATGTCAAAGTAAGACAGGTTTTCTAAATAGTTAGAGTTTGACAAATATGATTATTTTTCAAACTCTAATA
The DNA here is from genome assembly GCA_945859665.1 of Anorthoa munda. Taxonomy (NCBI): domain Eukaryota; kingdom Metazoa; phylum Arthropoda; class Insecta; order Lepidoptera; family Noctuidae; genus Anorthoa; species Anorthoa munda. Next base: position 507,644 of record OX243896.1, on the reverse strand, counting down.
AAGCCTTCAAATTCTTCATTCAGAAATCGTGATGGTCAATAAAAATACAGAAATGGCTTTTTTTCTGAGCTTCAAATCTAATAATATTTCTGAGAGATAATTTTCCGGTGTTAAGTCAGTAGGTAGATTAATTAGCAGATAGATATATTTGTTTCAACTTAATTAAAAAGAATATCAGATTAGGTTCGTGTCAATATCTTTATCCTCCCACTCCCTTCCTTGACGATACTGTTTGAGACGAAATTCATGTACCTAATTAAACAGTAATTAACGAGCACGTCCAACGAAAATATTTATATTATTAAACTTACCTTAGTAAAATGTAAAATGTGTGGAACCCACGACTGGCTGATGCAACTGAAACAAACAAAATAGATTGTCAATTACCATGAAATTCATAACATTTTTTTATTTGATTTCCTGTGCTTAAATATGGCCGTGGCACGCCATACTCAACGAAAAACAGCTTTCAAGAAATAAAAAAATCACAATGAGCTTGATGTTAAGTCTTAACGATCATCCAGAAAAGAAATGTGTCTACGATGAAACGAGTGTTTAGTCTTGCTTTGGAATACGGAAACTTGAAAACATGACTCATGAGTCTAAAAAGGCCAAGCAAATTGGGTCCTTTAATAATAACAGGTGCAGCGATACACTCAATATTATTTCAGCACTTAAAATATTCATTGACAACAATATTTCCTAAACGATCATCACTTTCTGTCCCCTCTAATTAAAACAAGGATTAGGTACACGTGTACAAACTAACGGCCGACCTAGATAACACGTGCTCAAATCATGCACCGTTTTACAGCAACCTAACCTAACCGGCTGTAAATAATGGCACATTCACCACGAAGTTCTACGAGACCAAACTTTATTTAGGTTGTTGGATAGTACAAAGGCTTATTGGATAAATCAGAACAGAAACATATCGAACTTCAGAAAAAGAGGCTGTCACATAGGAATGAGTGACAGTCTATTTTTAAGAGACAACGCTTTACGACGCCAAACTTTTGTCAATAATCTGTTGGCTAGATCAAACGATCATTGAAGACACTAATAGCGTGCTGAGACGCTGCCCCGCAGCAGCCCACGGCTAAAACATGCTAAACACAGCACGTGTATTTTGCTAAGCTTAGAATGAAAATTTAAGCGGTACCTTTCACTGCAACCCGCACGCACGGATACTTGCGGATACGCTGTAAACAAATGAACATCTCCGAACACATCCCGCGCAGCAGTGGCCGGACAACTTTAAAATCCTTAGAGAATAGAATGAAATTTAGATTTTACATAACACCACGCCTGTAATACCTAAAAACTTAGGCAGAGTAGTATCTGTGGTTCACCCACATTTCACTAGAAATGATAAGTCCCTATATAGTCCCTGTTTTAAATTAGGTTCCCTATTGCCAGCAACCTGGCAAATACTGAATTTTCCATGATTGAACAAACTAACGAGATAGCTTTCAACACTTTTTCCGAGTTACCTACTTCATAATAGCAGCAGACCAAGCTGAAGATACCGGAACGAGTTTGACACTTATCTACAGCATTACTCCACAATTGGCCAAAACCGAGCGGAATGATGGAGGCATTTGCTCTGCAGTGAGACAGAACAGGCTGAAAACAAACACAGGGAGATCGATAGGTAAGCTTTACACGTGTCCCAAGCAAGAACACACAAACAAAAAGTAAACATAAACGCCGATTGGACTAACTATTAATAACCGTGTCAACAAGATGAGTTCTTCTACTAAGCTAATTACCTCCCCCCAGTCAAGTAAATAGTGTTTCGCTTGACTGAAGCCACCTAGCCACCCTCAGCTAGGGTTGCCAACCGTACTCTATTATAGAGTACACTCTATAATATCGTTCTCTTATATAGAGTATTGCACTCTATTTCGTGTACAAAAGTACTTTGTAAGCAATAAAATCAATAGAGTACGCTAAAATACTCGGCTTTTTGAATTCGCATTAAATTTAATGAATGCACGTTACTTCAGCATTTCACTGAGATTACAAAGTAATGAAAAAACAGGGCCTTTTTACCCGACTGCCGAAGGAGGGTAATGTGTTAATCAGCTGATTTTTTTATTTTTTTTTATTTATCACAATTACTCTCTGCACTTACAGTTTGACCCAACACGTGCAGAGAGTCAACAATTTCACCATTACATAATAATATGATTATAACAACAATTAGAATAATAAAACAGTAATAACATAATAATCAACAAAACAAATAATCAACAGAACAAATAATCAAATAACAAATAATCAAATAATAAAACAGTAACAACATAATAATCAAATAACAAATAATCAAATAGTAACAACATAATATCAACTAAACAAATATTCAAATAATATTAACAATAATTTTAATTCCAAAATAATAATAATTTAATAATAAGAAACAAACAACAGATCTAGGTAGTAAAACACTCTTTACACCCCTTTAGAAATATAAGCACATTTGAGTTGAACATGTCGACCTCCGGATGCTGAGCAGTCAGAGTATTGAGCAATGATACCGCCTGATTGGTGGCCGCATATTGCGCGGTACGAGTACGGACTCTGGGAGCCGCGAGTAGAGAGTGCGAGCGCAGTCGCGTGTACTGAGCCGGCGCGGATAGTCCAAAGCGCGACAAGGCCGTAGGGTTATCAATTTTGCCGTTCAGTAAAAGAAAGTAATGCAAAAGAAGCGCACATTTACGTCTTAGCTCGAGGGTATCAATACCCACCATTCCAGAGACGAACAGAGAGGGATACAAGTATGGATAATACCCATACATTTTTTTGTATAGGTACCGGCAGAACTTACGCTGTAGTACTGAACTTAGTCTATATATGTATGTATATATGTATGTATGTATGTTTGTTCCTATGTGGCGTTCTAGAGACCAAACGCGTTGGCCAATTTTGACGGTTCTTACGTCAATCGATTCGTCTTAACCCTGCGAGTGTCACTGCCTACATTAAAATTGGAAAATAGAAAAATGGCGGATTTTAGGCGCCATATTGTGGAGGCCCAAAATTTTGTTTTTCTTCCTAGCCTATCGTATGGTGGTTTCAAAAATATATAACACTTATATGTTTAAATGTATCTAATTCTAAAAAAAGATAATTAAAAAAATCAAAAAACCCGACAGCTTAAAAAGCGAACTAAAAAGATGTTGGAAAAATGGATGGATGGATGATGGTTTTCTTCTTGTTTACATCTTTTTAGTTCGCTTTTTAAGCAGTCGGGTGTTTTGTTTTTTTTATTATATATAGGCTCGTGCTTGACCACTATCTCACCTGATGGTAAGCGATGATGTGGTCGACGGTGTAGCACGAAATTGAAATGTCTTTTAGTGAAAACGCCAAAAAATGTGTATTTTTAGTGTGTTTTGAAGCAAGTACCAAAAAACTGTCTCAAATAAAAGTACTCTTTTTATAACGCTGTTCTCTTTATTTACTAAAATAACTAATACTCTATTTCTTCTAGAAAAACTGTACAACCTTCAGCCATCGCGTATATTATAATCGTCTAATGGATAAACGAATATTGTTCAGGTTAAAAGGTTGTTCGATAAAGAATAGTCGGTGTTTGGAGTGGCCTGTCAATTTATGCGGATAACAATGGCTTGTCATGGTTTATAGGTGATAGTTATGTTGTCAAAGCATCATAGCTGTTAGCATAAGTGCCCAAGGGAATTAATCCAAGGGTATTTTGAAAGCGAAAAACATAGATGAACGTATAGGTTTTTTAATAGTGTTTGTACAGTCAGAGGAGTATCTAATTATTATGGAGTTTATTGTCCTTTCTTCTCCATAACAAGCTACTTTTCCGAATGGACGGTAGAATCAATTATTATTTTATTACTTTTAAATTAAACTCACTACTACCTAAAAGGGTACAGGTACAAAAGTGCTTTTTTGACTTTGACTGAGCAAGGGATTGTTCAGCAAATCAACTATCGACTTCAACTTCAACAACAATTGACGACACAGTCGGCGTAGAGGTTGAGCGATCGGCTGCTGCGCTGCGTATCGCGGGTTCGATTCCCGCACGGAAATATATTTGTATGCAACAGATAGTGGTCTGGGTGATCTGGGTGTCTTGTGTATGTGAGTTTAAATGTTTGTAAACGTACCCACGATACAGAAATAAAATCCGAGTATGGGGCAAAGTTTAGTTAAGTTAAATTAGATTAGATTAAATACAGTCGAATGTATAACCTCCTCCTTTTTGGGTTGTCGGTTAAAAACAATGTCTGTCAACTCTTGAACAGTAAAACGATAATATAATATTGTACTCTAGGCTATCTCTTCTTCGACGAACGAGTACTAAGTTACTTTGGTCACGTCGTCATGAAGCAACCTGATAACCTGGAACCTGGCTATAATGGGGAAAGTGGATGGAAAAAGTCCACGTTATCACCTACTCGCTGGTCAGATCAAGTTAAAGTTACACTAGTCAACGGCACGAACTATTTTGTGCGCGTGGGTAAAATGCGTGCTGTATCAACCGACAACACGTGCGGAACAGATAGATGCTGTTATGAGCAGTAAGAAGCTAGTTCGCGTACGAATACACACTTTTGCAAATTTGTAGCGAAATGTATGATGATTTATAATGAAAACGAGCGCGCGTAATTTTATAAACAGACCTTTGGGAGTCTAGATATCATGAAAAAACGACTGAATGTATCTGTTCAAAATAAAATTATTTGCATTGTTGAACTACTAATCTATCCCTGTATGGAGGCCGTTTTTAAATTTTCCTTCTCCTTATGATACTTATTTTTAAAATTAGTGTTAAAATATGTGTGATTCGTTAAAATTTGTGTTAAAATATGGAACTTTCAAAGCTCATAACTATCAAGTAAATATCTTTTTTACTTTTTTGCTTCCATACAGGAGTAGATAATGATGAGACTAATTGATATAATTTTTTTATTTTGAACGTACATCTTCAAACAGTGGAATAAAAGCCAGACTACGTTTGTATGGAAGAATTTTCGACTAGTGTACCCTTAAGGTCACGACACAGGACGGGTCACAGGACTCACGGTGGCCACTGCCCTGAAAAGAGCCGAAGACAGAATGGATTGTCGACGTTGATGAGCACAAATATGTGGATGTCTCTAACTATTCTCAAACTCATTTTTTATTTTTTTCTCTTCTTTTTATTAGATTTCTTTTATTAGACTTTTTACAATGGTTTTCAATCATCTTTATAACCCTTTGCTATGAATAGTTACAGCACTGATAACAACATTTGTGCCACATGTTAAATTTAGTCTTGTTATACAATTTATTTTCAATTTTTTTACCTTTGTATAGATTCTTTTACCGATTGTTTTGTGAATCTTTGAACATTGTAGGCCTTCTAGATTTCTAGATGCTTGATAACATTTGATAACTTTTTATCTAGTTTAACTTTTTTTTTGTTTCTAACTTCTTATTGTCGGGCCTACGTTGTCCCCCCATATCTAAGTAATGCTGTAACACGGAAATATTGTAAAAATATTTTTTTTTCCGCTAAAAAGAGCCAATTTCACTCCAACTTTGCGAGATGTAACCGTGCCAATAACTGACCATCTTGGGCTTCTTGGCGTTACGTTGACATCGACGCTCAATTTTGGCCCATACATTGAGGCAAAGGCTCAACTGGCTGCCAAAAGGCTGGGGATCCTTGCAAAGGTGAGAAGGTACTTCACGCCAGAACAGCTGCTCAGTTTGTATCAAGCGCAAGTTCGATCATGCATGGAGTACTGTTCTCATCTCTGGGACGGATCTGCCAAATATCAGCTTGATGCACTAGAGTCGATTGAAAAGCGGGCCAAGAAGCTCATCAGCGATGAGGCACTGGTTAAGTCAAAACTCCAGAGCCTTGAACATCGTCGCCGAGTTGCCAGCTTGTCGGTTTTTTATCGGTTACATTTCGGGGAGTGTGCGATGGAATTGCATGATCTAATTCCGCCCAGCCCGTTTCATCATCGGACTACCAGACGTACGGCGATGCGCCATCGGTACATGGTGGACATCCCACCCATACGCACTAAACGTTTTGAGAATACTTTTATTATGCGTACAGCTAAGGAGTGGAATTCCCTGCCGGAGTCTGTGTTTCCCGATAGCTACAATCTAGGGGTCTTTAAGTCAAGAGTGAATAGGTTACTACTAGGCAAGCGTGCTCCATCGTAGACCACATCTTCGCTTACCATCAGGTGAGATAGTGGTCAAGCGCGAGCCTATAATAGATTAAAAAAAAAAAATAAAAAAAACATATTTTTAAAAGAGTAACCGTGGAGTTCCTTCCGGTTCTTCTCCATAGGAAACGACCAATCTGAACCGTGCGCCTCTTGTCGACGTTTTATAAGTGCCCATGTAGGCCTATGTAAAACAAAAAAAAACTGATTTTGATTTTGATTGATTGGATTGGAAGCAGCTTTTTAGTGAACCCGTCAACGCTTTCCAAGACGGGCACGACCTTCAGCAAAATATGATCTCTAATTTTGAGAGAACCGCTTTCAGCAGAAGACGAGTAAGGATACAACATGCGTGACTTTTGTGTAGGTTTACGTAATATACCTGATGAGTGTGTAAGTACATGAATAGTTTATATAAAGTATGAGTTACAGGTGGCGCCAGTGTGCGCTTTCTCACGGCATTACAGGAAATTGTAGGGCATTACAAGACGTTCGTCATTAATACGGCGTTTACATCTACATACTATTTGCATACTTAATGTAGCTGTGTTCGTTCTATATTGTTGAAGAAGTATTTAGTATGTCAAGGAAAAGTGTATCTATTTCAAATAAATCAGCTATTTTTTTTATGAAAATTGTATTTGTATAAGTAGCTTGGTTACATAGGCCTTAGAGGCCCAAATAATTGTCCAAGATGGTCCTTACACTACTATTATATGGCCAAATAGGTACTTCAGCCACAATGCTATTAGTTTCAGAGACATGAAGTACCAGGCGAATAGAAGTGCGAGGAGTATTAAACAGATGAGTTTCATCACAGAACTCATTATGACGGCGCTCGACGGGATCGTATTACATTAATATAAGCGGAAGACACCGCCGCCGCCGCCGCCGCTGGCAGGTAGGTTCCGCAAGCGACGCTCAATTAATTTTGTTTTCTTGTTTGTTTATGTTTATTAAAATATTTTCTGGTGTCTTAAGAGAGTTTTTTTAGTGTTGATATCAGTAACCCAATGTATAGGTACTTGACTATCAACTGACCACCGGACTCTGAATTGAGAATTTAGATAGTTAAGAACTTGCCAAATACTTGAATGTTAAAGTTTGACGAGTTCTCATACTTACTTGAGATGAGGCTGGCCAGTTCTGAATTTCATATTCTTGAGCCAGAAACCGGAAGTAAGCTTACACTAGGTACGAAGTATTTAAAGTTTGTATATGAAGAAGCTTTGCTCTGCATTGGTACAGTTTTGAACCGGTCCTAATTAACTAATAATTCACTCTTAAAAAATCAGTAAAACAATCCCATGTGCATCATCAAATAAAATACATGTACATTTTGCTACAAAATATTTGTTGAAAATTAAACAAATTCCAATATTAACAAGTTTGCTGAAAATATAGTTCAGTACAGTAATTTTTTTTATTGCACTTTGATTTTGACGAATTGAAATATTGACGAATGAATAAACAAAGAATGTTTTAAAACAAAATGTAATTACTGAGCTGACACGATGCTCGGCTGGCGAACTGGCGAATAAAGTTTTAATCAAAATATACATGTCTTCGGGCTACTGCCATGCACGTGCACTGCATAATAATTACTTACTACTGTATTTATGTACATGTTTGTGTCCAAAAAAGTGCCTTTGTTTGGGTTAATATTTTTCAATAACTCTAGCAGTGTTACGTTCTTCTAGTAGTAATTTGCCTTGTATTTTTAATTGCTGGTTAACTTTATTATTTATGGATCCTGAGGGACTTAAGTGAACCACTCTATTTGGAAAATTAAAAGTTTAACACCAACCAACAGTAGTATCTATTTGTGAAATTAATCTAATGAATTAGTTCAATATCTTTATAAGTTGTAATAGCCTGTTGTTCTGATGTATAGGTAAGCTATATTACTGTAAAGTTAAAGTTTCATCAAAATCCTTTTAGTAGTTTTTGCGTGAAAGAGTTACAAACACCCATCTATCCATCCTCACAAACTATCGCGTTTATAATATTGCCGTAGTCGGATAGAATGGGCTTCTTCTTTTGTTTCCTTAACATAATCCTTAATTTCCTACAACATGTCAACGTTTCCCCTCTCTTGTCACTGCTGTAGTTTTTGTTTTGTTTGTGCCCGACAAGAAACTTTTCTCATATAGCGACGGCAATATTGTGCTCTATTGTATTCGTTCTACCGAAAAAACTAGTAACGGGCAACACATACAACCCCACAATTACGGCTCACTAAAATATTGCTCTGTATTTATTTAGTCTTAGTATTCTATTAACATATGCCAAAAACTTTCTTTTTATTCAAATTTAATCATAGTTCATTGAACTTTATCATATTTTGAATACAAAAGCTTAAAAACTCAGTTAGCGATTCCCCAACACTCAAATGACCGTAGAATCTTACAGTAACCAATCAAGTTTGCTTCACAGAGCTCTTCAATGTTTGTTTGTCACCCCCTTTGTATTCCTCACTACTGCCGGTAGCTGTCAAACAAAAACTAGGCCAAACACACACACACTAGCCCAATTTTAAAGTGAATGTCATAACTGTGACTTCTCACGTCAAAGCGACAAAAGGGAGATTGTCGAGAGCTCCGAAGTGACATCATCCGCACTCACCGATCTCCGTACCAACTAAGATGAATAAGCCAAGGTGGTGAAAAGGGGTGAGTGGGGGGTTATTGAAAGACCGATACGATTGTGTAATTGTGCTTGGATGGGATTGTTTTGAACTGATGGTATTCTATTTTGATTGATTGATTGATTTTGTGTATTCTGTCCACAGGTAGGGTTGAATACGAGTGTAATGAAAGGGAAGTGTTTGTTCAGGTGTAGAACTGTATCATTGTGTATTTATTGGGTTATATTTGACCGCATTGGTAAAGATTTGTTGGTAGCGGGATAAGCTACGTGTTAGGGAAAAAGGAACTGTGATTTTAAATTCTACCAAAAATAAGACTTCCCACTAGAGACTAGGTGGGTCAATAAGCTGATAAAAGCTGCGGGAATCCGCGGGATGCGAGAGGCATAGTACCGGTCGAAGTGGCGACACTTCTGGGAGGCCTTTGTTCAAGAGTGGGAACCTTTCTGCTGAAATGGTGATGACGATGAAGAAAAGTTTGATTGTAATCTTACGATCTATTTAAGAGTTAATTTTCGAATGTTGGGCATCGTGTTGATGTATGAAAGTATGTACCTATTGATAATGATGCTTCTAAAATAATAATATTCTTAGCATCGCTGTCAAATTTAAAACCCCTGGCTTAAATTCCCAAAGCGCTCAAAATGTTATTCTTTCCCTTTCTTTTCTAATTAAAGTTATTCTTATTTGTTCCGTGCTTAGTTTCTTTCTCGCTGTCCAACTTTGTAAAGTCTCAAGTTACTTCAAGTTACGTTTTTCTGACTTCAATGAATACCTACTTAAAGCTTATTTAAGTTGGAAAGCGAGTTGCAATCAGTGGCGGCTGGTGGATCATATAAGTAGTAGTGCACTTTGCCAGCTCACCACGGTGTCAAATTCGAAATTGGTAAAAATTTACAGGGGCCTATGTAAATCGGCAAACCATCTCGCTAGCGACTTCTAATTCGACGCCAACGCCATCTAGTTACGTCGTTGTACAACTTGACCAAAAATTTAACATTTTGTTGACCTGATGGGTGACTATTGATTATTAACAAGTTGTATTATAAATAACAACATTTCGTCTATTCTAGGTATTTTTATATTTTATAAATTAAATCGATACGCCGATTTTTTATCACCTTTTTTATTAAAATCTGGTATTGCCTGAATAATATTTGTTTCAATGGTGAGCACAGAAAGTGCATTTAACCTGTCCTGAGACATGGTGTATCTGAGAAACGTTTTAATTCACTTTAGTGTCGAAATCTCACACATACTGTCCCACAACTCAGTAAGTATATTAAAAAGAAAACAATAGAAATTAGAATATAGAAGTAACTAAAAGCCGCGATCAACTGCAAAATTGCAAGCTGTGCACTGTGTCCAAAAAAAAGTAAACAAGCCCCGCGCCCGCCACATTTCCCACCCGCGTAATGTTCGTGAATTTCGTTCGTCAAACTTCGCCCGCTCTCGGTAATCTTCGGCTCGCTGGGACGGCGCACGAGAGTGTCGTATTTTGCCGTACATTTTCTATTGAACTATCTCTGTCTCACGCGCCAGGCGTTTTCGCTCGTGTCTCATAGAAGTTGTATGAGCACTCGCCGTGCGCTGTAGTCTAGCGCACGGGGAATATTTTTTATAGCAATATACGTCTTATTACTTTAGCAAAGAGCTTAAATTAGTTCGTCATAATTTCGTTAACATTGAATAGATCGTTTATCAGATATTATTAAACATTTATAATGCATTTATATCTTTTTTTCTAAACCTGTTAAAATCTGGCAGTTCAGCGCACGAGTGAACTTAAAGTACAGCCACCTCTGGTTGCAATAACTTAATTGCTAACGGAGTCACGGTAGAAAATAGTTATCAAAAGTAAGTTTTAACTTTAAAGTCAAACGCAAAAGAACCTGTTCAGTTTGGCAAGGGTAATTAGAAAACTATTTTGGATTAAAAAGGGGTGGCGTATTTGAAACCCTTAGGCCCACTTGCACGAAAAACTTAACTCTGAGTTATTTGCTAACACGAGGTTAAATTGGCAGTTTGTCATACAATATTGTCAGTTTAATCTCATATTAGCAACTAGAGTTAAGTTTTTCGTTCAAGTGGACCTTTTAAAATATTTTTTTGTTATTGAAGTCGGATTCCGTTTTTCACGCAACATTTTTCGTACTTATTCCCACGGCACATAAATCTTTAATTATTTACAAAAACACACAGTATACGAGTATAACGACTAATCTGCCGAAAACAACAACCCAACCCCGGCTTACCAGCCTAAAAAACCTTACAATATTAAATTGGCAACACCGCCGTGATAATTTTAAAACCCTTCCGTTCGATAACTACCCTTCCGTCAAGTTGACGGGGGTTGTGTGTACGAGGTGTAAGAGGGGGTGTGAGCGGTGTGCGGGGGTGCGCTGCCAATACACATCACCCTCACGAGGGTTGTTATTAATTAAATTTTAATCACGGATGTATAAACAAGATGTCTGCTTGACGCGGCATAGGACAACTCGTAATGATCTGGTAGCGGTGTGGCACCAACTTTTCGTAGTAATTAAATTAGTTAGACACAATAACATTTTGAATTAAATTAAATTCAAATTAAATTTATTACATACATAATGTACATATAGGTGGTGAGTATAAAATAACAGAAACATTTATGGACCCTGTTGGGCACTGCAACATCACACGCAGACAGCGGTTCAAGGTAGTTTCATTTTATACTTAGGGGCGAGGAATAGTTAGGATCAAAGTTATGCGTAACTAGTTACCATTTCCAAAACTGACAAAAAGCCGGACTTTTAAGAAAAAGTCAAAAGTCTGGACATTTAACATGTGTTATGTTTATTAAAATTTTTTTTTATAAAAAAAGTGTCTTTTTTATAAAAAAAAAACCCAAGCAAAAAATCCGGACAAATTAGAAGGCCGGATAAATCCGGACAGATGTAACCCTATGCGTGACCATACATACAAAACACAAAAAAGAATATATGAATCGACTTCAGAACCTCCTTCATTTTATCGTCGATTAAAAATTATACTAATATCAAGTTAACCTGGCCTTAAAAGCTTAAAGCGTATATGATATAGTAGTCGATGTTTGTTTAAGCATCAGCCGTAATCAGGAAACTTCATTGATATACAAATATCACATAGATATCTATCTAAATCTATCAGATTCTGGATCAGCCATACGAAAGGGTTTTAACAATTCACAATATCTATGAACTGTATCTATCTGCCAAACAATACCTTCCCCTATTGTACACCGTCCTGTAGGCATTCAATCTAAGCCGTCAATACATCAGATAAGGGTCGCCACTCACCAGCGAGCTATTAATTAAATTGTAATCACGCCGCAGACGAGGCTTGTTCTCAACCGTTATGTTATGACGAATTACTGTCTGATTACACGCCTTAATCGACGGGGGTACAGTAATTTGTTGTGATTGGACGATACAAACAATTTGCTTTGAGAGTTAAAATTGAATATTATGTTTAAAAAGTTATTTTGTGTTATACCAAGGCATTATTATAATATAGCCCGTTAGTTTGTCAAGCAGCCTAACCAAGAAATATCATGTGTAACTGGTTTGTGGAAGGTCCGATAGCCAGCCACTCCATGGGACACACTTACCTACACCACAATTATCCCCAAAATATGTAGTTGAGAAAAGGCAGATTTTTTACCAAAAGTAGGTAAGCATTTACAAGACGAACATAATATGAATAGGTTCAGTGAATGGTCTGTATTACTTACCTGGGACTTCTGAACAATTTAAATACTATGCGAAGTAAGGCTTCAAGTTCTAAGACTTATTTATGTTTTAATGTTAAGATATTTATTATTTCGGCCTAAACAGTTCGGCACCAAAGGATAAGTAATAAAATGTAGTCTCGCGAATATTTCAAATAGTTTCGGAAGGAGAATAAATTATTTAATTCGGAGTAAAATGGTTAAGGCTCACTTACGCCACGAACTTAACTCAGAGTTAGTTGCTAACACGAGGTTACTACTAACTCGGAGTTAGTATGCTAACCCAGGGTAGCGCAAGCGGGCCGCACTCCTATTTAAATATCATTACAATAATAAACGTTAAAATATTGAAGAGTTATATTCTGTCAACAGCTGGCGTATTTCGTATTTACAAGCCGTGCCCACAAAAGCACAACAAGAGCTTACATGTTGTTGAAACCGCCATACGTCTCGCGTGCCGACAACCAGTGCCGATTAATTGCCGGCCGGCTCCCGTCCGGCTCTCCGCCGGCAATCGTCGGCATTCGCTCGGCACTGGCGGCATTCGAGCGCTAATTATCCGCGCTCATTCAATGATACGCTCCCGTGCTGCGCCGGACGCGGTGACAACTTTACGACACGATTTCTGATTGTTTTTCGCTCCGTACAAGTGAAAATGATTTCAACGAGAGCACAATACAATCCTGCTGACTGTACAATAAGCCTGGCAATGTGAAATGCTGAATTTCAGTTCCCAAATTGAAAAAAATATTCGAAACGTAAACAGAAAATGCGTGTGTGTTGCCCAAAATAAATGAGTTATGTCAATTTTATTATACTCTTCAAATCCAATTTATCCGTTCCAATATAGCTATAATTTATATATTAATCAAACTCGTGTAATATTGAGTACGAAATTAATTTAATTACTTGGCTGGTACGTGGACGTTTTGATGTATGATGACGTCATTAATTGGGGTGACAAAGAGACGAGTGCTTGTAGCAATGTGACGTAACGCCGTGTTCACAGTTTACACTGTCGCGCTCGGGAGGAGTGGGCAGCGTCAGGGAAGGATTGCCGGAAACGAAAGCGTAGACGGGTGTCACGACATAAAGTGATGGTGACGTTCAATAGTTAAGAGAATGGAAGGTCCACTCTACCGTTGTGATTAAACGCTCGTGATAGCTATTTCTAACAAATAAATGAAGAAAAATCAAACCAAAAGTAATATATAATGGTTTCAACCTCGTTTATCTGTTCTGTGGTTGCAACCGTCTCCTGCTACTATTGATTAGAATATGTACCTAAACGTTCAGAGGCCTTACTGCCTTAGTGCGGATTTTTAACGTGATATTGTAAACGATCTCTTATAAAATATATACAAAAAAAGAGGTGTCTCCTTACCGTTACCAGACGGCGCTTATCCAGTTTCAATACAAATTGATGGTGAGACAAAACTCACACTAAGCCCTCCGAGTATTTTTTTAATCGCTCGGCTCGCGTTTGACCACTGTCTCGCCTGATGGTATTATAGTAAACAAATCTTGTTCAGCTAGAGCAAAATTAGCAAAAGTGATAAAAAGATTTTTGTAAGATAGAAATGAAATTCTGCATGCAGCGTAAGTTTTCTTGTCAAGTTTTCGTGTCAACACTTTAGCGTGAAAGAGTCTTTTTATTTAAATTGAACCTTTTGTATTCTCATTTAAACGACACACGCTGGATTATAAATACAAAAGGGAGAAAAGTATTCATGTATAGAAAAAAACAGCGCGGAAAATATGACTCCGTACAAAGACGAAATCTGAAGAAATTGTACATCACAACGTTGTCAAAGAAGCAATTTATATTAACTTGATCTAATTCCACCCCTCTATGTATTTTAACCTTTCTTTCTATCCAATATAGAATGTGTTCATATTTTTTCATATACGTGAATACTATGAGTGTGCCTCGCGACAAGATTACGTCGTGTTCTCTTCTGCTATATGCTAGGGGTTATAAAGAGAGATACATTGTCAGATGTGTGTTACAATAGTTCTTTATTGACTAATGCTACATAATGTTTAATTTGGTATATTTTAGGATGCAGTCTAAACCAAATTATAAAGTACTGTATTTATTTTTAATGTTACTTATTATCCCGAAAAACTGGGGATATTCGCGTTTTTCAGGGTGCTCTCGCTTCAGTTTTACGAATAATATGTAAATTATACTTTTATCTAAGAAGTTGCTGTTCATGCTCTGGTCTATTCTTAAATTGAATAAGAGTACAATGGTCACATTGATCCTTCTTAGAGCGATGGAAACCATAATTAAATTAGTTTCTAACAATGGGTTTGTAAAAACTGCCCTTCTCAGGAACATCTTGACGTTTTTTACTATACTCTACATAGTATAAGTACAAACGTTTTTCGCTTAAACCTGAAGGCAAATATTTTCCCTTCGTCGTATTACGACAGTAATGTGATGACACAGTAGGTAAAGACTTAATGTGCTCTTTCATTATATCCTTAACTACTTCGGATTTCTTACCTATCTTATCTGGCTCAGTAACTCCAGATGGTGTCAACTTTCTTCGCAGATAAATATCGAATAGTTTGTACATAATAATTTCAGATAAGAATATTTTCTTGTTCCGTACTATTTAGAGCGTGATTTTTCAGTTTTTAACCGACTTACCAAAAAGGATGTTCGACTTAATGTATTTCAATTTTTTATTTATGTTCACCGATATCTCCGTCGTTTGGAGACCGATTTTGAAATTTCTTTTTTTTTTCAAATAGTATGTTCCCAAATTGGTCCCATTTTAATTTGGTGATGATCTGATGAAGGGCTTCGAAGATATAAAACAAAACTCTTCAATAAATAACGCCAAACCTCTCGGGATTGCTGCAATCATGTCTGTTCATTGTTTATACCATTTCATAACATAACATCACGCCAGTACGCTCTTAAGGGGTACGCAGATCTCTCATTTCACCGGTTATGTTCAAGTTTCATGATATTCGGGAAATCTATTCTGGCGTTATAGGTACCTTACTAAATAACTTGCTTATTAGGTAGGTAGGAGGTACAACTAAAAAGTGAAATATAAAAATACTTTTTTGCAAATAAATACTTTACTCCAAATAAAAAACTACAAAGTGAAAAATAACTTTATTTTTGGAAGTCGGTGTCCATAACGCAAAAAATTGTACCTACGAAAAACACCGACTTCCAAAAATAATGTTATTTTTCACTTTGTAGTTTTTTTTTGGAAGTCGGTAGTATTTTTGCAAAAAAGTTTTTTTTGCAAAAAAATATTTCGTTTTTGACATCGCTTTCCGAAAAGAAAGTTATTTTCTTATATGTAATGTTTTGTTTTGGAAGTCGGTTTAATATTTTTGTTAAAATGTTTTTTTTTTATATTTTACTTTCTAACCCCCGAAGGGAAAAGATGGGTGTTATAAATTTTACCTGTGTGTTTGTGTATCTGTCTGTGACGTCATAGCTCCTAAACGGATGAACCGATTTTTTTAATGAAAGGTGGTTTTATCGAGAGTGTTCTTAGCTAGGTTTGATGAAAATCTATTCAGCCCTTAAAAAGTTATGGGCGTTTTAATGCTTGAATCGGGGTGTTTTAATCATCATCGCAACATATCGTGTCATAATTACGTTTTCGATCGAAGCGTGTCTACTACTAGACAAATTATGAAGTTTAAAAAGAAATATATAAAAAATGTGTCGGGGTTATCACCATCATCGGATCAGTTCGATAATACCATTTTCATTTGAACCATTTATTTAAATTTGCTTCATCACAGCATTTAACTTTTCGAGATATCTTATACGAGTACCCAAAGCACACCTATCATTGATAGGAGTCAGTGGCCATCTGTGGTCTTCTTCATCAGTTCAATTTCACCAAATGATACTTTCTAAATACAAATGCTTGCCATGTTGATGAAAATACCAAAATTGCTATATGTACGCATATAGAATTTAAGGAAAACCCTTGATTTCCATGGGATCCTCACACCAGATCCTGACTTGGTGAAAATGGGATCACCTTGAGAGTATACACTTTCGAACATAAATTATTTTCAAAATCGGTCCATAATTGACGGACTAATCGGTGAACACAATGTGGTATTCATTCCAAATCTCTTATTCTACTTACGTTTTATCACTTTACAAATCTTCATCATAACTTTTGAAATTGTATCAACTCATGTAACTAATTTTTATGTATTCTTTGATAATGTAAACACCTGAAAAGCATACATTTGTTTTAACATCCAAAAACTTATTTTTACTGCTAATTTGTAAAAATCATAGAATATTTTAAACTCCGTCATTTGTATCTGACATGACATATGTCAATTTTATTTTCTTAAACCATAGACATAAGATACCATGGACTACCTTTTTTTAAACTCGTTGTACATTATAATTTTCATAATAAGGGCAGCGGCAGACTGCCCCTCTGTAAACCGTTATATTTCGTTCGTCATGATTTTTTAATTAATATTTGAATTCCATAAAATATGACAGAGAACGAAGAAAAACGGGAGTCACTTTTTTAGTTTTGAATCTGGACTGAACTCCGAAAGTCGGTTGACTACTGAGTACTATAATACCAATTGTATTTTCTAACGCTACAACAAATAAAAAAATACCCTAGTGTCGAACATCCTCCTCCTTTTTGGAAAGTTAAAATAAATGTATGACAGTTACAAAGGAAAACCCTATTTGTAAATTAACAATATAATCTTGCAACACAACATGCGATCACGACACGAGTGATGTTATCAAAGTAAACACGAGATTAGCGTCCGATATCCGTCGATAACGATGTGATAGTGATAGACATACCACTACAGATTTATATTATTGTACATCACGCGCATTATCTAAGTACATTACATTACACATTATTACAAAAGATTTTTTCTAGCAGATCTTGCAATATTAATGCTCGTGATTGGTCACTACTTGACTTGCAGGTAAGTGATGATGTGGTCGGCAATGGTGGCACCATGTTTAGATTTGTACCCTTAACACTGTCTTCTGACTATAACTGTCATTTTGACAGCATTAAACCATAACTTCTTCTTTTTTTTGTCTTGTGGATGTGTAACAGAATTAGTGCCACTCAATGTGTGTATCCTTTTCCCAATTATGTTGGGGTCGGCTTACAGTCAATAATTTACACGGATCGACTACCTATCTGACCTTTACAACCCAGTAACTGGGTAATACGATATCCCATGGCAATACTGCAGTCAGATATCCAGGATTCTGACTGCTTGTAACGACTGTCAAAGATTTATAAATGACAGCCAGGACCACTTTACCTCCTAAGTAATTATTACCTCCAATTTTAAAATCCTTTTCAGTGCATTAAACGGCAACACTGTGCTTTGACTGTTATTAGCGCTGGCAGCACCGCAATGGCGGCACAGTATTATTAGTGCTGGCAACACTACACAGCGGCGCTATTGCTGTGCTTGAGTGTCGGGTGCAGTGCAAGCGAGGCGATGCGGCTAATTGTTTGCTGCGAGGTGCGCTTTAAGGAGCGTTGTAATTATAAATGTTCTGAAAATTTATTAAATAATAAAAAAATTATTGCACACAGGTAGCTATAACACCACACTGTTAAAAAAAAGCGTTATGTGTATGGCGCCAAAGATATACAATAAGATACCTGAAGTTATAAAAGAACAACCATTTAGAATATTCAAAAAGCGACTAACTGACTTATTGTTGCAAAAATGTTACTATTCTATATCCGATTTTTTGAATGATGACTTGTGATAGTATATAGGAACATATTTTCGTTTTTTTCTACGCTGATAACCTGCTATGTCATATGTATGTACCGGTGTCTACCCATAAATGTTTGCATGCCGAAAGGCAGGATGTACAAGGATTCTTGAATTTTTAACATCTTATTGTAATACCTACATTCTATACAAATAAAAACTTCTTATTCTTATTCTTATTCTTATTCTGATTTAATATCTAACTTGAATTAACGTGGACAAATAGAAAAAAAAAGTAATAGAGGTTTTACATATTTTTTTTCTTTTTGTTTCGATTGAGAACCCTTTAAATGTTTTGGGCCCAGTAAATTGGTGACCTCGAGTAGTCCCGTTCTTTGGTCACATATCCCAACAAGGCAACTATTCTATCGAGCGGCTTGCAGTTCGGGGTAGAGTGGAAGAAAACAGAGCACGCGGCAGGTCGCCCATGCGTTGGACAGACTAGATTAAGTCTGCAGTAGGCGGCCCATTGCACACGAATAACAGCTGACAGAGAGGGATGGCGCCGCATCGCTAAGCGAATTATGGCAGCCAAAAGTCTCACTGCAACATGATGACCATGACTGCTCTGCCAAGAGTGTACCGACGAAGAAGATGTAGCAGACACATTAATTGCAGCGTTAGTGGCGTTCAGTATGTCCTCTAAAGTACAGGTATATGGGCTCTTGGGGCGTTCTAGCATATTTTTTTCATAATTTGCACATGGAAATCCCATTTCACGACGGGTCTATGAAATCCCATTTTGCCAATTTGTGTTTGTTATCTATTTTTATGAATTGTCTTATTATTATTTAGAATTGGTTTGTTGAACCAACTTTTTTTTTGTAATAAATGGAAAGATCATATATAAGTTTTCATACAAAACTATTTTTAGTTTTTTTTTTTTCATTGTAATTACAAAGTAAAATCCAATCGAAAATATTTTTTTGAATCCAGTACCGAAAACACCCCGAAAGTTTTCCGAACAAAGCCGAGCCCGTGTGACGTCACAACGTTCATTTCTACTCATTGTGGCACATAGCTTATACAGTGTTTTGACTTATAACCAATTACATCTTGTTATTATTGTCAATATATTGATGAATATCGAATACATTGATCATAAATATCGAACCTTAAAAGTTATCGTGCTTGCTTCGCATCATTATGTACGAATATTACAAATAACTCCCCATTATTATGTGATTCGCGCAATACCCAACCTAGCAAACTGTACTAAAGTTTTGAGAAATGTTCTATGTCTAACTAGATTCCAATTAGAATATGTTAATTATGTTGTTATCTTGTTCTAATTTAGTATTAGATTCTGATTAATTTCTTAATTTGATCATTAAAGATTGAGAAAAGTAAATTTTTAAGGGAACTTTCGAGCAAAGTTGACATTTTTGTATAATTACGTAACTTGAAAACATAATTTTTTGTTTATGGAGATATATTCATTATTTTAATTTTAAATGACGGATATAGGCGTAAAACTAATATTTCTGTTTGAATTGTGAAAATCGGTCGACGCATTTAAGAGATATTTGAAAATGTACCGAATTAATATTTTCACGTTTTAGTTCTACAAAGTTTTTTAGTGTTTGTAATTATATTATATAGATATTTGTGTTTAATATTATAAAGGGATATGCAAATAATTAAAAATACCGAAAATATTAAGGATGTTATGCAAAAAATAAATAAATATAAAGGCTCCACAGATTTCGGGTTGTATAATATTTAGTGGTACCTATGAAGTTTTTTGATATCTAAAGTCGAAGTTGCGTGCCAATCGTGTTTGTTAGCTTTTTATTTTACACGAATATCACCTACCCATATGTAACAACAATTACATTATGACAATTATGTTTCTAAATGTAATGTGTACAATGGACAACAATGACAAACACCGGTCGCGGTCCACCATCACGTACGTACGTATTCATTACGACTACTTTACTTATGCTCAATTTTTCCAAACCGTCCATCAGATGGATATCTTTTCGAAATTTGCCTTTATGAATCCTTTATCACACATGTCTAAATAAAATTTGCTGTTATAAATAATATTTTTGCACTAATTTTCGGATATTTTTTGTCAATTTACGTGACACTGTACTATGGTGAAATTCCTTGAACGTTATGACGTCACCAACATGGCGACCAATCATGGCCCGTTCGTAGACAGGTGGTTCTTTTTAAAATTTTATCGATTTTCAATTGCTTATAATAAATTGAAAAAAAATATTTAGGAGATTTTTGCAACGACAATATAATTTATGATATGTAAAGTTTCAAAATAAATTTTAAAAATCGTATTTTTTTTTAAATTCAACAACCCAATTGTCTGGTTCTGCTTTCGTTAATGAGTTAGGCACAGACAACAATTGTATTCACCAAATGAGTTGCTTGTGATATTTTTGCTCTTTTAATTTCTTTCAAATTTATTTATTTATTTTTATTTTATTTGGGAAACAAACAGATGCAATAACAAACATAAGCATACAATTAGTTCAACACAATCCAGAAACAGTTTCCACAGATTAATATACAAGTAAACACCTGTACCACAAACACCTGTACCACAAAGTATGTAAGCGGTGGCGCCGGCGGCGCGTTGCCTGTACCATGCGAGACTAGCGCCAAGGAGACGTCTTGCCATCGACGTGGCTGAGTATTGATCGAACAAAATTTAAATTAAGAAAAAGGAATCGTCGACACGAGAAAGAAGAAGAAGTCTCAACGATTAATTTTTTTATTAAATCGCTGGCCATTTTTAATTGGCAACCCTACCCGCACATGAATAGTGCTGGCAACCCCAAGCCGCTATTGTATCATACGTGGTTACCGCGCGTCGAGTGTCGCGCAGTCAGCTAATTACGTCTGCCACGCGTTCATGGACAGACAGACATTTGATATGCGTGTATGTGTATGGCAGGCGGTATGTGGCACAGCCTGGAGGGTCGCGCTAGTCGGACAGCTGCGGTTATATGTGACGTATTGCCTTGTCAGATGTACTACACGTGTACCTCTGTCCAACTCTTAGGGCCATACAGGCGTGATGTTATGTTATTGTCTTGCCAAAGTAGCAGAAGGTAATGGTGCAATTTGTAGTTGAGTTCCACACTTAACTAGCCCGTTATACCCCACTGCTGGGAACAGGCATGAGGCGCTTAACCACTATGTCACCTGATGGTAAGCGATGTGGTGGTCGACGGTGAAGCTCGCTTGCCCAGAAGTACTGCCAACGTAGCTAAATTAAATAGTGCAATCTGTAGTTGAGTTCCTAATCTAATTTTTTATTAGCCTGTTATGCCCCACTGCTGGACAAAGCCTTCATAATTCACACGTTCTTTTCTCTGTTAAAAATGATTTAATTTCTGATATCTTTTCATGTTTATTATCGATTTGCCTATCTTATTTAGTTGCTTTAAATCGAGTAAAAATTAAGTACAATAAAAATGGTTAAAGTCATGATTTCATGATGTGCCCAATATTGCCCAGTATGAATTAATTTCAATTGGCCATGTAAACACATCTTAATGTGGGGTATCCTGTTTTGATAATCCCGTACCTTTGCTTGTGTGTGTGGCAGCTGGGTGGTGCAGCCTACAGGGTCGGTAGTGGTATAAGACCAGATATTAAGTTACGCACTAGTATTCCTGTATTTACCGAAGAGATAGCCAGGAGATACATAACACAGCTACATTTCCCAATTACCTAGATATAATAAGTACAACAAAGTGTCCCAAGCACGTCAAAGTTGAAATATTAAGAAAGCCTCTTTCCTCATTCCCGTGCTTTTCTTCCAAGTTGTCGGCAAGGTACACACGTGTGCTAATTCCCGTCTGTTTACTATCCAGCTCTCGAGTCCAATTAGCAAACGTTTGGCTCCGTATGGACATACAGAAGGTTGGTTCTAAGCAACGAGCGACAACACACGTAGACGCGTACGTTCGACGGCGACGAGCTAAAAACTATGTAAAACAAGCTTCTGCCAGCGGCTTCCCCCGAGTGAAAGTCGAAAATTATCTCGAGGGAACATATTCCCGCGATAAAAAGTATATAGTAAACTGCTAAGCAATGAAAAAGTTCCACCCACAAAATGCCGACCTAGCTTCATAAATTAAAAAGTATAATGAAATCTATTTTATTATGCAAACTTAAACTCTTTTAAATACTGGTCTTTTTGAAGCCATGGATAAAAAAAGAAGAAAAACAAAATTTTGGGGTTTGAAAATTTCGGAATACATTTTTGTTTTGCTTTTGATTTCATCCTTGCCCATCTCCATCATTTTCGCCGTTGTGAAAGAATTCTTAAATTGTAAAGTCTTACGGCTCTCGTACCCATAAATCATGCCACTATCACCCGAGGATTGTACGAGAATCATCACTATGGTGGAATTGGGGACCAGCCAAGGAAATACGGCCAGAATAATGGGCGTGACACATACTACTGTCCGACGAGTGATCCAAAGGTTTAGGGAGACTGGATTAAACCTGAGAAGACCAGGTACTGGCAAGCCAAGGTGCACAACAGTCCGAGAAGATCGTTTCATTGCGGCAGCCATGTTAAAAAATCGACATCAGACGGGAGTTGCGGTTCAACAACAACTTCTGCAAGTGCGAAGGGAGCCAATAAGCGAGTGGACAGATAGGATAGATGGACCCCATTTCCGCACTTAGACTTGCATTTGATCCATTGTGATCCAATTTTTGGTTCTAAGACGTTTCCTCACGATGTTTTCCTTCACCGTTTTTAAGAGCAGTGGTGATGTAATAATTTACACAAAGTAAAGCGCCTGCCTGGGTTCGAACCCACGACCTACAACTTGTAAGTCTCGGCCGTTACCACTGGGCCACCACTGCTCTAAGCGAGTGGACAGTCAGGAGACGACTTGCCGAAAGAGGATTGAAGCCTTACAGGCCAGCAAATGACCCAAAACTGCAACGGCATCATAAAGTTGCAAATCAAATCAAATCTTTTTATTTTTGCCCGATTGCGATACGCCCGCGAGCATACAGAATGGGGTGAGGACGAATGGGGCAGAGTGATGTTCTCTGATGAGTCAAGATTTATGCTGTACCATCATGATGGGAGGAAAAGAGTATACCGACGACCAGGAGAACGTTTTGCACAAGCATCTTTCGAAGAAAAAGTGTCACACGGCGGAGGTACCGTTCACGTGTGGGCTGGTATCTCTGCAGAGGGTCGAACAGCGTTAGTTCCAATCGAGAACGGGAACCTAACTGCTGTGAGATATATCAATGAGATTCTCAATGAACATGCTGGTCCGTTTTTGGCCAATATGGGCGACAATGCAGTGTCCATGCACGATAATGCACGGGCCCACACTGCTCAAGTTGTAAATGAGTATCCTCAGGACGTAGGAATCCACAAAATGGAGTGGCCAGCAAGGAACCCCGATTGGAATCCTATTAAGCATGCTTGGGACGAGTTTGACAGATGTGTGAGAAAACGAGTTCCACCTCCAATTACTCTTCGTGACTTGAATTACGCGGTCATCGAAAAATGGGAGAACATTCCTCAGCATATGCTGAGGAATCTGGTATTCAGCATGCCCAATCGCGTAGAAGCTGTATTGAGAGCACATGGAGGAAACATCAAGTACTGAGTTATCAAAACCTACGTTTACACCTAATAAAACCCCTACTTAGAGATTTGGTTTTATTTGCCAAATGGCTCCAATTTTTTAAAACATTTAATTTAAAATTTGAACACAATATATTATTTTTAGTTGGTAATATTCTGCTGCGCTGTTAAATGTACTTCAATATTGCAGGCTTTTCCCGTTTAGGAGTAATTTGGTGCTATGTCACTGGAACTTTTTCATTGCTCGCGAGTGTATATCCTATGTGCTATTCCTGACTTTAATCTATCTCTACACCAAATTTCATCCAGATCCGTTCGGCCGTTCTGGCGTGATTGAGTAACAAATATACACACATCCATCCAAACTTTCGCATTTATAATATTACTAGCTTCTGCCAGCGGCTTCGCCCGCGTGAACGTCGAAAATTGTCCCGAGAGAACATATTCCCGGGATAAAAAGTATCCTATGTGCTATTCCTGACTATAATCTGTCTCTGTGCCAAATTTCATCCAGATCCGTTCAGTAGTTTTTGCGTGAAAGAGTAACAAATATACATACATCCATCCTCACAAACTTTCGCATTTATAATATTAGTAGGACTAGCTGTTGCCCGCGACTTCGTCCGCGCGGTTATGAAGATATATAGTTTAATGATGTTTAACGCAAATTATTTATATATTTCAGTCAACAGAAAATGCCTGTCACAACTGAGCTACATTTTGAAAAAAGCCACCAATTAGAAAAAATATTATAGAGTATCACAAAATTCTTTTTAGCTTATGTCTCCTACTCATAAACTCTAGAATTGGTAAATTTCAGGACGGTAGTACAAAAAAGCCGGCCAAGTGCGAGTCGGACTCGCACACGAAGGGTTCCGTACCATTATCGCAAAACACTGCAACAAAAATCACGTTTGTTGTATGGGAGCCCCCCTTAATTTATTTTATTTTAATTTAATAATTATTATTTTTTGAAGAGAATATACAACTAAATATTCTGTGAATATTTCAAGTGTCTACCTGTTGCCGTTAATAATATCGAGCAAAAAACGGCAAAAATATCACGTTTGTTGTATGGGAGCCCCCCTTAAATATCAATTTTATACTGCTTTTAGTATTTGTTGTTATAGCGGCAACAGGAATACATCATCTGTGAAAATTTCAACTGTCTAACTATCACGGTTCATGAGATACAGCCTGGTGACAGACAGACAGACAGACAGACAGACAGACAGACGGACAGCGAAGTCTCAGTAATAGGGTCCCGTTTTTACCCTTTGGGTACGGAACCCTAAAAATGATGGACTTTCATACAAACTTGCGAGAGCCTTTAGACCCCTAAAGCCGGCCATGTCTCTAAATCCGTTCCGAACGGACGTCTACACACTACAAACTACCTTCTTGCCAAATTTTAAGTACGTCACTCAAAAAATGAAGGACTTGCATATAAACTTGCAAGCGCCCTTAGACCTCCTAAATCGGCCCCTGTCGCAAAATTCGTTCTTAGCGTACGTCTACTAACTATAAACTATCTCCCTGTGAAATTTAAGTTAGTCACTCAAAAAAAGAAGGACTTTCATACAAACTTGCGAGAGCCCTTAGACCCCCTAAATCCGGCCCTGTCGCAAAATCCGGTCTGAGCGGACGTCTACTAACTATAAACTATGTCCTTGCCAAATTTTAGGTATGTAGCTTACAAAATTAAGGTTTTTCATATAAACTTGCGGGAGCCCTTAGACCCCCTAAATCCGGCCCTGTCGCAAAATCCGCTCTGGGCGACCTTCTACTAACTATAAAATACCTCCCTGCCAAATTTCATCATTATACGTCAAGCGGTTTTCGATATTTCGTGATACGTCGGTTTAAAGAAACTTTATTCCCAATAAAGACATATGTCACTTACTTGAGAACAATACTAAAAAATATAAAGGGTCTTTCAACAAGGACGGGTCGATGTTAAAATTGAATAAAACAAGATGTGTGTGAGATATTAACGAAATTTATTTTTTATTTAAAATGCCCATTTATGCCATTATGGATGGAATATGACATCGTTCAAATGTCCGCCGCGGCTTCGTATGGTGGCACGAATCCGAGAGGTCCAATTTTTAATGACTCTGCTGCATAGATCGAGCGAGCGCTACAGATCAATGATAAACAATTTCTTTTGGCTTGAATTGAACAATATGGACGTGAACGACATGTGGTTCCAGCAAGATGGCGCTACTTGCCACACAGCGAACGACACAATCGACATTCTGCATGAACGGTTTGAAGGTAGAGTTAGAGTTCCGCTAGACTGTTTCTTGTAGGGTTTTCTGAAGGTCTATGCCAATAAACCACATTCGACCGTTGCCCTGAAAGCCAACATAACGCAGGCCAACGCTCGAATTCAGCCGGATCTATGCAGCAGAGTCATTAAAAATTGGACCTCTCGGATTCGTGCCACCATACGAAGCCGCGGCGGACATTTGAACGATGTCATATTCCATCCATAATGGCATAAATGGGCCTTTTAAATAAAAAATAAATTTCGTTAATATCTCACACACATCTTGTTTTATTCAATTTTAACATCGACCCGTCCTTGTTGAAAGAGCCTTTACAATAGATTGCAAAAAGTTCGTCATCAGTATTATAATTTAATAGTTACCCATCCAATGCATTAATTTCTCCAAAAGTGATCGATCGAGTGCTGGCTAAGTTGAGTCTTGCATGCATTGAAAGAGTGCAGATTGTTTATACAGGACGGTAACTTATTATAGAGTTGTGCTCCTTCAAAAGTTAGCATTTTTTTGCCATAGTTGGTTCTTATTTTAGGTAAAACTAGCAAGCTTGCTCGCCGTGATGAGAATGAGTGACCTTTCGCTTTTATATATATATAATAATAATATAGATAGTAAGATAGTAAGAAGTAATATTTCGCAACATACTTTTTTCTGATTGATATTTCAACTTAAACTTTTTGTCCATGTAAATTAAGTTGGTTTCAGAAAGACTAACAATACTGAAAAATCTTAGCAAATGTTTGAAACTGTAGTGCAAACTGAACTGTTTTCCGTGGGTGTTATATAATAGATTTTTTCCAGGAATATAACTAAAATTTACGGGTTATTAGACGACTCGCCCGAATTTAACTCGCCCGAATCGGGCGAATCGACCACTATTAAAAATATAAATTTTTCTGTGTCGATTCGCCCGAATTTTATTTTAGAGAACAAACAATATAATAGTTCAGTCGTCCTCGCCCGTCTCGGTAATAATATGAAGAATTAATCGAAGTTAATAGATATTGTACTAGAAACTAGGAAAGCAATTCATTAAATAAGTAATTACCACTTAAAACGTGGAGAGATATTTATACCCAAACTACCAGGAGGCCAGAATCATCAAGAAGTATTTGCAGACCTAGAATCATTACATACTAGTATTAGGCTGTATCCGGTTAAACTGTAAGCCAACCCAACAAAGTTGGCAAACGGCTAGGAAAATTATGAATATAGCACGAAGAAACGATGGATAGACTACATTAAGGATAAGGCGGATTGATTTTATGTTGTGGCTCTTCTGTTAGTATCTATATAGTGGCAAGTTAGCGGACATCAGTCGCCTAATGAGTCAAGTTAGTTCTGTCCCGGGGGACAGCTTCACTTGCTCACACTTGCTTATTTATCCTAACGGAGCTGCTCCGTACTTAATGAGCGAACGCTGTTCGAATAATCGTTTCATTGGGCTACACAGATTTGGGTAACGTCGTGTGTCTCATTCACAAGTCAGCGGGATAGTTGCGTACTTATAAAGTTAATTCCATTCATTTTGACAGATAAACAATACCCAAAGGGTAGCTCAAAGAAGTGGACCTGAAATATATGAGGTAGGCCTTGGCGAAGCAGTGGCACATTCTACTAGCAACAACCAATACCTAATTTAAGTTTACTTCAATTCTCAAATATATTTAATCAGCACGCCAGAACGGCTGAACGGGTCTGGATGTAATTTGGCTCAGAGATAGATTATAGTCTGGATTACAGCACATAGGCTAAACTAGGTATGATCCCTTGGGCTAATAAACACTTTCCGTTTCGGGGCGTTTCATTTCGTTACGGGATCTGTCATTCTCCGGGACTTCGTCGAGCTTCATTGCCTCAGCGCTTTTTTGGTGGTCGCCACTGTTGATTCAGGCTTTAAGGCGTTGAGTTTGGAAATAATTCGGTGAGATTGCCCCAAAAAAAACACTTTAAACGCGGGCGAAGCCGAGGGCGGAAGGTAGACTATAATAAAGCAAAATATTGAAAGGGAGTTCATAGGGAATGAAGGATTATAATCGTTTGGTTATCTAAATTCTATTCTATTTTGTATCAATTGCATGGGTTTAGCGACATAATTACTCCACTTCAACAAAAACCACAGAAGGCTACAAAACTTCGCACGTGTCTCACCAAATTACACAGTTCAATAATGATTAGCCGCTAATCTGGGCACGTAGGCTCCCGGCACACGAGGCGCGGATAAAATCGATACCGACGCGATACCGCGTTGTGTGTGTGATTCTTGTGCAGGATGCTTGCGGGATGAGTGCAGACTAATTGTTTGTAATCACCCAAGTAACACAAACGTGCTGAATAAAGATTGAGTAAGAGCAATCATCAAGAGCATAAGCTGAATAGTAAGCTGAATAACGTCTGAGTACCTGTCTATTCAGCTGTTATTCAAGCAAAAAGGGCCCCAATTTTGAATGCTTAACGCTGAATAACATCTGAGCAAGACCTGAGTAGGAGCTTAATAACGTTTCAATTAGCTTAATAACCTTTGAATAACAGCTCACATTGCTTTTATTAAGCTCTTACAACTGAGTTACTCAGCTTAATCGAATTGATTATTGTATTCAGAATTTATTAAGCATTTAAATTATTGTTCACACTTTTACAAACAATATTCATACAAATTGTGAAAATAATTCAATTGGATTAAATATTTTAATGTCGATGTCGAATTTAAATGTGATTTGACATGGTGAACTTATAAAATCGGTAAGTAAATTTTAATTTACAAATTAGAGGTCTGCTATAATATGTTAATTGTTAGTGCGAAAGTAATTTTGTCGTGAATAGTATGTTTTTTTTTCATTATTTATTATGCGCCGCGTTAATAATCAAGATAATAGATAGTAAATAGTATTTTCATACATACATAATAGGTCTGACAAAAGTACTTGTGACGAAATAGCTAATACTAGCAATTTTAATCCAACTATATAACTTGAATCGAGTTGAAAATGTTGTAGTTGTAAGATTAAGCATTTTGGTATCTCGTAAATTCCGTGAAAGTTTATATTACAAAGATTTTTAATGGCGATCGATTGTTTTGGTGTATAATGCTGAATAAAAGTGCACACATGCCTTGTTACTAAGCTATAACTTGAAAAAAGTAGTCTCAGTACACTAACTTCTGAATATCAATTATATAGTTGATCACATTTCTAAATTATTCAGATTTTTAGGGTTCTCTAATCGATTTAACAAAAACCTTTTCTATTGTGGAATTTCACGCCCGGCTTTCACTGAATTCATTACATTTAAAATTATAGCGTCTTTGCTTGCATTTTTTTTCGAGAAAATCTCATTTATGATTAAAAATGTGGTGCACACCACACACACGAAATCTGCTATAGATTTCGCGTGTGTGGTGTGGACTGGGCCCTTGTTTAATCCGTGTTTTGTTATTTGTTTTATGTACAAACGCCAGTACATCAAGCCACCCGAAACTGTCAAATTGAAAACTGAACTGAACCTCAAGGCAAATTGAAAACGTAGCCGTGCAGCTGTCACTTGGCACTGATGGACACCAGACGTACAGACTCTAGAAGGAATCAAGAATAAATACGCGAAACCACAACATATTATGGAGAGTCAAGACAAAATCATGAAAAAACTTGAAGAAATTTATGTGCATGTTGGAGAATTAAGAGTCGAAAATAAAATATCTTATCACAACGTAAATTTTATTTTCTTGTACTGTAATACCTTCTGCTAATAAAATAATCATTTCTTTTTCTATTAAAATTGGCCGAAATTCTTTCTAAAGGACTATTTAAAATTGGATGACCTTCCATGTTTATATTCAGTGATATGTTTTCTGGAAAAATGTTTGTGTTAATCAATATTTTTTAAGTGTCTCAATGACGCCATTGTGCCAGTATTCATCTTGCTCAATAGACTTTATGTGGACTTGTCTCGGTCTCTCGGTGTATTTAAAATTGTCCTTGGATCATTAGGTAAAATGTCTGGGAATCTTTGATTTAATATTTCTGCCAAATCCTTTAGTGCTACTTGTGTGATCTTTTTTCGAAAGCCCATTTTCAAATTTTTCTCGAAATATCAAATTTTTCATGTCTACATTGTTCTTCTTCGATATTTGTACACTGCCATCAGATGCATTCTCATCTTGTGTGAATCGCAATGCTGTTTGACTTTTTGGGGGACGGAACCCTCTTCATTGCACGGCAACCACGCATGCTGGCTGGGACCGGGTTCAGTTTTGTTCAAACTATTTTCATAAATCTTTTGATGACCAGAAACACATACTATTGCTGATATTTAAATATTCTTTTAACAATTTTCTTTTGATGTAACCAGTTCTCTTACGTTTTTTCCACAATTTTCGATTCATATTAAATAACGCAAAAAATAAATACGGTCAATAATATTTTAATTAAGCTGGTATTAAGCTATGGGCGCTATAACAACATACATATGGTCTTTAATTTGAATAAGTTAGTTTCAAACTCTCTATTAAACAGGAAAAAGCTTAATAAAAACATAAATAATATTATTTATTCAGCAGCTGAATAATTAGTAAAACATAGAATCTTATCCAGTTTGAAGATAAAATAAAAGCAATTATTCAGTATCAAGCTGTTTAATAGAATTATGTAACAATATTATTCAGAAGGTGATACTTTATTCAGCATTGAGCTGTTTCAAACGCTAATAGCTTAGTAATGCTTTTATAATAGCAATACAGATTATGGATATTCAGACAAATGCTACCGACGGGGCTGTTTTTCAGCTTTAAGCAACCTGAAACGCGTAATGCTAAATAACGTCTGTATAATAATCCTACGGTGACTGGTTATTAAGCGTTAAGAAGGTAAGGACAGAAATACAGAATTTATTAAGCGTTAAGAATTTTAAGGGTCCGAACTCAACCTAATTCAGCATTTGGCTATTCCCAAAGCTCTTATACAAACCATATTCATCTTTGAACTGTATAATATGCAAAATGTGTACTTTTATTTTGCTTATGTGTTACTTGGGCACGATTTGGAAGGTGCTGGAAGTGTGCACGTAATATTGTAATTTGTAATATTTTCTTTGGGCGTGTTATTCTGTAGGTAAAGTTACTCAGTATGATTTGGTATATAGTAAAAGAAGATTTGATGTAATCGCTGAAGTACATACCTATATCACGGAAGAAGAAAATGGAACGAAAGAAGCAAGTATGAAGTTTGCAACTGACAAACACAAATATCTTATAAAGATTACAGCGCGATGAAGTGCATATACCGAGACAGATCACGATAACAATTTTAATGTGTTACTGGCAGATAAAGTTTTAGAAAAAAAATGCCTTTGTAACGTTTCGTTTCCGTAATTCATAAGTTCCCTGTGTAACAGTGTCG
This sequence comes from Anorthoa munda, assembly GCA_945859665.1. NCBI lineage: Eukaryota > Metazoa > Arthropoda > Insecta > Lepidoptera > Noctuidae > Anorthoa > Anorthoa munda. The sequence continues at coordinate 475,982 of OX243896.1, read as the reverse complement.
TCATTATTTTTGTGGTGCTCGCGTTTGACAACTATCTGAAGCGATGATGTAGTCGACGATAGAGTACACTTGCATAAAAGTAACCTAATCAATCTTTGTTTAGAGACCCTAAATTTAAAGCTATTTAGAAATAGACTCCAACAGAGAACACAGCTTACTTAAACTCAAAGTTCCATAAGTATTAACGCTCGGATACTTACTAGTTGAAACATTGCAAGTAGATTTTTACATACAGCAAAATAATATATCTTACTTCTGCCTAACTAACACGAATTTAGTCCAAGACAAATCAGCACACCAATAACGGAGCGACCACAAATTAAATAGCCGAGATAAGTTGGCGAACTCGCAGCTTAGAGCAACGTAAAGCTAGGTAGAGCCGGCACATCATGCGAGGAACTTTTGATTAATGGTGCCCTGGTACGTGGATATGTTCGGGCCATATAAAATGTAGGTAAGTGGCGAACTGGGAAGTAAGGCCGTGGTGGCTTATCTCTGGTGTGTGGAGAGGAATGGCATGTAGGCATGGTTATGTAACATCACGCCTGAATTCCCTGAAAAGATAGAAGATTTTTGTTTAGGAGGTATCTACACTGAATTTCAAGCAGTTCTGTTGCAAGCTGATGTAACAGGGGCAAGCTTTTTACCATCAACCGGATACAAATCTAGGCTCTAGAATAGTACTGAAAAAAACGCAATAACTCGTTGCCTTTTGAATAATGAAGCCAGGAATATTCAGGAGTTTCATTTACGACCTCTAAAGGTCTAGAACAACGAGAGAGTCCATCAAAGAAAGCTTAGCAGGTGTTTAGTAGTGTCAAAAATATATACAGTCTAATGAAATGTACTTTTTTTTCAGTCACTTGAATTGTCCATACAATTACACACAAATAAATAACAACAATACACAACACACAACAATATATAACATTTACTTATTTTAGATTACCAACAATTCATATTGGTCCTTCTTACACAGCATTACAAAGGGCTTTGGAATAGTTAGAAGCCTTAACTTTAATGCCACATTGACACTTCGTCTATCACGAACAAAATACGATCGCACGATTAAACAACGGTTTATGGCTTCCTACGAAACCTTTCGACATTATTTATTAAGTCAGTAATCCGATGAATAAACGTATTTAATGCGATTAAGATTTAGTTAACTATAAAAATACTGAAAAACAAAGTTTGCTCAAGGTTGATTTGCTATTTTGATGGCCAATAACTGAACTTACCGATAACGGACCATCTCGAGCTTCTTGGCGTTACGTTGTCATCCACCCTCAATTTTGGTCCATCCATTGAGGCGAAAGCTCAACTGGCTGCCAAAAAGTTGAGGATCCTTGCAAAGGTGAGACGGTACTTCACGCCAGAACAGTTGCTCAACTTGTATCAAGCGCAAGTTCGGTCATGCATGGAGTACTCTAGGAGTACTCATGGAGTAGCTCTCATCTCTGAGACGGATTTGTCAAGTACCAGCTGGATGCACTAGAGTCGATCGAAAAGCGGGCCAAGGGGCTCATCAGCAATGAGATACTGGTCGAGTCCAGGCTCCAGAGCCTTGAAAATCGCCAAGTTGCCAGTCTGTCGGTTTTTTATCGGTTACATTTCGGGGAGTGTATGTGCGTGCATTGCATGAACGAATTCCTCCTAGCGCTTTCCATCATCGGACTACAAGACGTACGGCGATGCGTTATCGGTACATGGTGGACATCCCACCCATACGCACCAAACGTTTTGGGAATACTTTCATTATGCGTGGAGTCTGTATTTCCTGAGAGCTACAACCTGGGAGTCTTTAAGTCAAGAGTGAATAGATTTCTTCTAGGTAAGCGTGCTACATCGTCGACCACATCATCGCTTACTATCAGGTGAGTGTGGTCAGTAATTCAGATTCATTTAGCCCAAAAATATCGAAGCTTCTTTCTCCAAAGGGTTAATGTATATTCATCGCACGTGGATGATAAAGTTCTCCCGGCTAGTACGTCATTCGCCCCATGGTTCTTACAATTTACGACACCGTAACACTAAACCTGCCTAATGTTCTAATAGCTAGCCTGAATCGGGTTAGTAAAACTTTGGATGTGCTTAGTTCATCTAATATTAGGCATTCTTAACATTGCCATATTTGAAACATGTCTTTATATATTTACAAGCTGTGTATGATGTATCTGATGGGATTTCTAACCTGCTAAAATTACAGACTTTCATACAAGCTTTAATTTCCTTCCATCCATTAGCTACGAGTAGAAGATAAGAATTCTTCCTTAGTTCACACCTTCGTTACATAAGAACTCTTGTGTATTTTTTCATGCTCCTAGACCCAGCGACTTGCAATGTGTGCGTTGTCTACCAGTGAATTAATTTTAGGAGATTCTTCATTCATAAATCTTTACGGGTGTTGGGTCCAGCAGATGTCTGCGATATAATTACGATATATAACTTTTATAGCCAATATCAAGAGCCTCAGTTCTTTAAAAACACTCAAATTATAAAGCTACTCCCGTTCCACGCCTATTCTTCTGCTTACCCCTCGAGACCCGGCGGCGGCGGCGGCGCGTCGGCGCGGCGTCGCGTCATCCCAGCGCCGACTTCCGCAACATTACTGACTGCAGACGCAGCCTCCCACACCCGCAGCGGTTAACGCGCTTTATCTCACTGTTACGGACTAAACACGCATTCTGCTACATTTGCTCTTTTATTGTATTATCCCTTCACTAATTGTTGAAGCTTTACGCTCCTATTTGGGAACGGAGGAGGCAGAAATGTTGCTAACTGATAATTTAGAGCCATTTATAGGTTTCGCTTGTTTTTGTGCTTTATGATGCCGCTTTGTGCGTTACCACAAATGAGTAATTTTCATGTCAAGCTCTTCTTAGGGTTCCATAGTCAATAAGGAATCCTCATAGTTTCACCATGTCCGTCTGTCCGTCCGTCCGCAGCTTAGCTCAGAGACTTTTAGAAATAGAAAGCTATAATTTGGCATGTTTAATGCACATATTAATCACGCCGACAAAGTGCCGGTAAAATAAAATAAGGTTTTTTTTTTCTCTCTCCGGTTTTGTTTCTTTTTTTCTAGAAACGTTTCCCCACACTAGGAATTTCTTCCTGTATCGTGGGTGCGTTTACAAACATATAAACTCACATACACAAACACCCAGAGCCGGAACAATTATCTGTAGGTCATACAAATTTTTTGTTCCGTGCGGGAATCGAACCCGCGACACGCAGCGCAGCAGTCAATTGCTCGACCACTGCGCCAACCGTGCGCCCAATGGTTTACCTACACGTAAAGTGGGGATGTTTTTTACTCTCGGCTATCCCATGGTGTGGGGTATCGTTGGATAGGCCATTCAAAAATATTACGGCTCTGAAAACCATTTTTGGATTCAGGGATCCGTTCGCATAAACTTTGTACCTATCGCTGATTGTTGTTGGTGATTCATTGTTTAGGAACTTCAGCAATTTTACCTAATTATGTTGGTGAATGTAGCTTTTTGTACGGAACCCTCGGTGCGTGAGTCCGACTCGCACTTGGCCGGTTTTTTTATTAACAATAGGCTCAGGTTTGACCACTATCCCACCTGATGGTAAGCCATGATATGGTCGATGGTGAAACTCGCCTGCCTAGAAGTAACATATTCACTCTTGACTTAAAGACCTTAGCTTGCAGCTATCAGGAAACACAGAGGACAATGCCGGGGTCAGGAAATTCCACTCCTTAGATGTATGCACAATGAAAGTATTCTCAAAATGCTTTGTGCGTATGGCATTCATTTTCCTAAATGACCAAAAAAATAAGTTTCTTTTGAGGTTTGCCACAATCGCGTAAAAACAAAAAATACGATCTCATCAGCTACATGATTACCCTATTCATTTTCCCAAAGATAATCAAATGTAAAATAAATCCGTCATACATTATTCTGTTGTCTCCTCCATCGCGTATAATCAAAGCCTACAATATTTAGGTATTTATTTTACAAATTTTCTTCAAACTCTGCGATAACAAGATGTTGGGTATATAGAGGGAAATACCGCGGCGGTCTAATTTACTCTCGATAAGGCTTAGGCGGGCCGCAGAAGAACTTCCCTACGGACATACAAGACGTTCGCGACAAGTTGAAGTTTAATTAAGTGTGTGGATGGCCTAAGGACTTAGTGTGGGTTACTCTCTGTGTGTGGGTTTTTCCATCTGGTAGCAGATCGGAGTCTCAACTTGTGCTCGTTTGATGAGCGAGCCCAGCCACACACACAAACACAACTGGTGGCATGTGGGGGTACATAGGTGCACCTCTGCTTAACCCTTCAGGGAATTTCGCGTGATGTTTTGTTATGAATTCGGGCTTAAAATGACTCAGTGTAATTATTTTTTATTTGTATAAGTATAAAGGACCGCAAGATTTCACAAGCAACGCAAAAAGTCTAAAACAAACGAAAAAGGACCTTTTGCTGTATAGAAAATGTCACATTTTCCAGTACCTTCGTCAACTCGCGGCGAGGCCCGAGGGCTTTAAGCCCCTTATATTGCTTTTAAATTAGTGTTCCCTCAGGGACCCTAAAATTTTGATTAAATTTTAAAAAGAGTACTTGTGTTTAGAGTCGAAAATCCATTAAGTTTTGCTCAAAAAAGTATCGAGATCAAAAAGTATGAACCTATTACAGAAGGTGGCTTCGATAGTACAAGCATGGCTGCTTTCAATCAGAACTTTATTTCGATCTGCATGTACTTGCTCCAGTTCGAACTGTGTGCCGAATTAATGTTGGCACGATATCTGTCGGCCGTAACTATCGAAGAAGGCGGCAGATAAAAAGCAATCTCATTTCTTTTGTGAACAAACCTATTTACTGTATTGTAGTATACGCTAAGTCTGCGGATAAATTCATTGACATACTTTTTTTTGGTCAAAATGGTCTTAAGCAAAGAGTTGTGAATGTCACAGAATAATCGCATAGTAAAAATAAAATTTGGAATCCTGCCCAAAAACAATGTCCGTATTTCTTGGTCTGAAATACTTCTGAATTCGAGAACTGACCCGTCTCAACCTGAGAGGTTGTTTGACAAAAAGTAACGCGTATAAGATAGTTCAGCTTCTAAACATAAAATATCTTGGAAAATTCACAAACAAAAACAACAACAAAGACGTCGGTTGTTTTAATTTTCCCCTTTTATGTTGGTTTTACTAACAAACAAAATAATCTCTAACAAGTAAAGACACAATTTAGACTTCCTTGTCTCCCTTTCCTTCATAACGACATCTTCCTTAAATCCCTTATCCGCAGATGATCAAATAGGGGCTCACAAAAACGGCTCACAAAGGCACAGTGTCGCAGCGTGCCGGCCGTCCTTTGTCACCGCCACCCGACCATACTCATAACTCACGGACTCAGCTCCTCGCCAACCATTTGTCATCTCGTTTTTCAGCTAATGAAACTGTGTTTGCTGGGTAGCTGAGATTCGCGAGGTGGTATATGTGCATTTATACACAGCTAGCAGTCAGTGAAAACTAAACCACATAGACATTATACGGCATCTTAACACAGGAACCTTATTAAAAAATATATATAAATGTATATATATATATTACCAGAACATTCTTAATTTAAATTTTCTGTAGAATATTAGAATTTTCAATCTGCTAAACAATATTTGTATTAATCATATGATTACCAAAACGCAAATTGTCTACGTAGCTCAAAAATTTTAAAAACTGAAGTGGGACCGGGCAGGCCATGTCTGTCGGATGCCGTCTAAGCTTGGAGCCCTGACACAGCTGGACCGGGTCGGGCAGATCGAAGAAAAAATGGCTGGACGCCTTGGATGGCTTACTCGAGAATTGCGCAACACCGAAATAAATGGAAAAAATGGGGGAGGATTGGGACAACCCAGACAAGCAAAAGAAAAAGTTTTCGTAAATAATGGTGCATGAAGCCATATATCACTGGTAATAAACACTTGAGATATACATCTCCAGTGTTTATTAAACCAACCCAGAAAAGGCCTTTTAATTGGAAAGAGAATTCGTAAACGAATGAAATTAAATACAGTCACTTTGAGGCCTTATACAGCAAATAAAATGGAAAATAATCCCCAAAGATTGGTACAACACAAACATTCGCGTAGAACCGTTAAGTTAATGTAGAAGAAAAATAAATGATATACCAACTCCATATTACTTGAAGATGAAGAGCAGCGAATGTTCCTACTTATACAAGTTTGTATTAAGTAAACTGAGTGTGGGTAGATATGTATATTGAAAGCTTTTAAGGCACAAGAGAGCTAGGTTATCAATTGTATGAAATGTTACGATTGTTGAGAGTTTCGACGGATGGCAAGATCTGTAGTAAAGGATACCTAAGATTATAGCTACCCATCCATTGCTAATCTACTGAAAGTTATTCATGGAAGCGAGTTTCTAAGAAAGAATATTAACTAATAATTATGCGGACGTACGAAAATTAAATAGCTTTGCTCTCAATTTTAACTTTTATTTATTAAGTACACACAGATAAGTAATTGTTTGTTTGTAAAAGAAAAAATCTTCGGAATAGTTATCCGGTTACAAAAAATATTGAAATCTCGCACTGATCGACAGTAACAGTCACTTTACGTTACAGTCGCGGGAAAAACTTTTACCTAATAAGCATCGTTTGCCATCAATTATGCACAAGTTCAGACTGCCAAACTACAAATCGAACTTCGAACCTTCAGATTTATTTGCAGTCACATTTTGATCTCCAAACCATCAAGACCTTCTCTATTACTCTCAGACTGTAAACTCTATTTTAAAACCAAAATCAGTGCGTTAATTAAAGCACTACCATCTACAGTCTCAATGCCCCTCGCAGTCAAGCACATTCTTGTTCTCCACAAACCTGAACCTCGGCATTACCGCGCGAGCACGGACCGACAAACGTTCTAAATACAGCTCGAGGCCGCGCCCTGATTACCCACGCCATTCACCCCCATTCACCCGCTCGGCATAAAAGATAGGCCGCGTCAGCACTGACAGACGGACAGAAAGAAAGATAACTTGATCTGTAACGTTTTACATGTCAGTGCTGGTGAAAGGAAGACATGAGCAAGGTTTGAACGACGTTTTTCGTCTTTAGTCAATAGTCAACTGGAGCCTTAAAATAGATAGTCACTTGCGTAAAATACTGCAGGCGGTTAGTCTTGAAGTGACGCTAACATAGTTGGGATAAAGCTAGGTAAATGATGTGTTGGTCCTGTAGCGTTGTGAGGGCCTCAACTGGAAATAGTCGAGTGATTCTAAAATATCACAATTAGTAAGTTCCTGACAACACTAAAAACGCGGCACAACACTGATTTTCTCGGGACGCTATCGCTCGGTCATTTCGTTTCCGCTATAACGTAGTTTTATTTTCTCTGTGGCTTCCGCTTGCTAAGCTGATGAAAGCTATCTCCTGACCCTATACCTGATTCACTGCGCTGGATAACCTATATTGATGTCATCATCTATGTAGTATCTGATTTCACGCTGTCATTGTTGGACGCGCGGCAAGGAGTTGTCCAGCGCACAGGAGATTGTAATGTGTATATATTTCTACTGCATCGAGGTGGAGTAGTGCCTCACTGTGTTATTGTAAGTGATCACGTTTACTTTATGTTTATTAAACGCTCGCGTGTCATACTTAACCTAATTTTTCATCTATCAATGAGCTTGCTATTTTCGCAAACTCCTTACCTGTAAACCGCTGCGATGTGCTGAGCTTTCACCTATAATGCTTTCCACACCGTTCCTTGGCATAAAAAAGGGAAGAAGCTGGTACATCGCATGCGGCTTGCTGCTAATTGCACCGCATCTAACATGCGCACCCTATGGTGCTTCCAGGGCTCTTCGTACGGGCTGAGGGCTAGATCCCTTGCCCACTGCTGCACGCTGCTAGCTACCGGACGCTACCTACGCACGCTGCCCAGGTCTTGGCCTGCCTATCTGCGGCCTACCCCACGCGAGCCGGTGCTGACAGGCTGTGTCCGGGCACTGCCTGTGGGAGCTACGAGGGCCGTCCGGCCTATTGCTGACCTTGTGCTGACAGGTCCCCACGTCTGGCACGTGCTGCCAAGGGATGGTACCCTTCTTATCATATTAACTTTGTGACAGCGATCGGAACAGGACAGAATAGTGACTTTACTTACCAGCGACCTAGGTGTGGATCTTTAGTTTCTTTAATATATGTACTGACTTGTCCAGCTGTTTCACTTTTCATCTACCTAACTGCCTACCTATCACTTGGCAGCCTGCGCAGCCTACCATGCGCAGACCTAGCCGTTACAGTCCCTAAAAGTTAACAGTGCAAATGCACCTATTAACAAAATCGGTTAACACTTCACTTTTCGGCTACTATTGACTGCTATATGAGCATTTTTTAAGCACCCTGAGTCCCTAATGCACTCCAGGTTAAAAATAATACATATTTTTACATAGTTTCCGTGAAAACAGATACACGATAACTTTTTGTTTTGTCTGTCTTTCGTTAGGTTGGCTATGCATTGGCTGACCTATTTATTATGTAGGTAGTGGTAGGAAAATCTATTGAAAAGTGTGTATATCACATATCTCCTCCACTACTGATAACACGTAACCCTCTCTTAAAAAGCTTGGCCCTCGCTGGCCGTACCGCGTCTAAACCAAGCGCATGTGATATGGATGAAGGGCTGGACCGGATGCGACGCCGCTCAGCTGATCATTTATTTAACCAAAGCCTGGCTCACAACGTTTTTACTTACTGCCGCTGAATGAAAGCGCAGTATACATACCCACGCGTAGTACCACAGATGAATTTATAATTTCAAACTTATTTATTCTGATAAAGTCATATTTGGTAACATCCGGCGTGCGATTATGACCAGTTGTATGTAAACGAAGCAAGAGGAATAAGTTAAGGTCTAAGAGATTAAAGATTTATCTAAGTTTTAGAGCTTTCCTGAGTATTCTGTAGTTTCTGTCTACCCCCATGGGAAAAAGGCTTTCATGTGTCTGTAACAGCATAAGTCTGTAAATCTTTTAAAAAATCACCTTACTAATTTAATTTTTCGTAAAATTATTTGCCAATTTTAACTGAATTTTATACCTACATGTTTTTAATTCAAATTTACTTGAAGGCGATGTAAAAAGACTAATGAGAACCATAGAGGCTATTTCAATTACGATGTTTCGTGTCGCACTGCTGCGGCACCGCAGCGTTGCGTTTGTCGGACTGCGCACGTCCAGTTGATTTTTCCATACAATTTATGCACACAAATACTCGTACTGCTACTACGTATTCGTGCGTGCGCGGCACCAGCACCGCACTGCACTCTTGGTTTCGACACGAAACTTCTTAATTGAAAGAGCCCTTAAAGTTACAAAATCTAAAGCACTATTCAATAAACAACTCTGAACGACCAATTATGGTCCAAATTAGCATAACTTGGACCATAATTGATCATAATTGGTTGGTTGGCTTCATAACTACGTTACATTTTCTTTAGTGTTGAAATAAACGCAACTAAGATTTGTAATTTAATATTTCAATCTATCCTATCATTCTTGCAAAAAACACAAAATGCTGACAATTTAAAACCATGTCTTGATTTTAAATTTTATGCCCAAAAAGTGAAAACCGTAGCAGGAAATCTAAAACATGGAATTTATCAAAATGAAGAATCAAATGCTTCGCTTGACGTAACCTGACGCGGGCTCCGAGACCACCACTAATGAGGCAGTTTTGACTTGTCAGCGAAGATAATTTAAGGAATTAGGCATTCAACAAATTCTGCTGAGATATTTCTTTTCAGGAAAATATTCTAATCTACATACATTCCTAAACTCACGCCATTTTCCCTATGGGGGTTGGCAGAAAGTAAAGAAAGCCACCTGCTAGGATCCTAACATACTTCTTTTGCTTCATTTACATTCCGGTTATGAGTACCTATTACACACTAATCCACTAATCACATGCGAGATGAACGACGCGATGTTTTTGTGTGATTGGCCGATTTGGTCGGTTGGATAGTGTTTAACTTCTTTGCGCACTTACGCAATACGGCTGCTGGCCTTTCTGAAGAACATCACCAATAAGATCCTACTATGTCCCTTTCGAGATCATGGCGAGACGAGAGGCGAGTTACAACACCTGCGATTGGAAAAAAAGCATTGTGACCACGACCACTCTGCCAAGAGTAAAATGAAGAGGAAGAAAAAGAATGTCCTTCTCGACCTACTTTGCCCAAATAATATAACAATAACCTAACATGGCTGACATCCAAAATATCGGACATTCTTAAATGTTCCCACTCCCCATATCTCTACATAATATGTTGAACAAACGCCATAGAACAATGATGCATGGTGCCGATAGCTCAGCTCAGTAATGCAAAGGCGCTCGGTGTCCGGCCAGTAATGCTAACGTATGGCAGACAACGCCTTTGGTTTGGGCTTGCTATCGATATTCCGCTGTTTTGAATACCCGGGGGAGCGAATATTGGACAGTGTTTCGTAATAGCTAGTGACAATTTGCTAAAAGGAACAGTGGGAAATAAGGACAAGCAAAATAAACAGTATGCCTTGGATGAAAATAATTCAAATTAGGATTTAGAATTAAGGCGCAACAAAGAAAAGTGATAAGTTAGTTTATAAAAAATCTAATAAAACGAAATATGTTAAACTATCGTTTATTTTCAAAGGGAGCGCCTTTTTCTGACAAAAATCATCGCATTTCAATAGATAATTTATGCTCGAGTTCATCACAAATTTAATTAATCGACTTACTTATGGATATACTTGTATTCTCAGGGTTAATATTTTAAAGCTAAGAAAATATGACTTATTAAACCTCCGTTTTAATATAATGTACCTATCTGGTTCCTATCCAGGTATCACACGGGCTTTAGTTTTACCTCTAACTAAAAGCTAACTAACATAACCTATCACAAAATTAACCTAGAGAACTTCAACAACACTTGTGAACCTTGCACGTACCTATCTAATAAAACCCCGTCAAAGACAAAGGACACCACAACCTTACGGCACAGTGCCTCAGCGCTAACCCAATGATCGCTATTTGACCCACATGCCTTCCTTTAGTCGTCTGCAAAGCATTCCCAGGGTATATTGTAATTGGAGTCGCTGCCTGTCTTTGATACAATTTGTACGCTCCGTGGTTCGTGGGCTTCTCCTTGTGCTGGGAGTCGTCTTTGTGGCTTAATTACTGAGAAAGTGTTATATTTTCTTTGAAATACGCTGTAGTTTCTGCATTATTGACAAGAAAGCAGTACTAATATTATTATAAATATAATTATTTTCAACAAAACAGATTGCGTATAAAAAGGGGAAAGCTCATTGGACGTATTAAAATTTATCCACATCGTTGTCAACTGGAAACTGAAGTGCCCAGAACGACGGCAGCATTTCCACGTTGAATAGCAATGCTGATTCTCTGGCCGAAGAAAACCCCAGCCCTCTGGGCACGTGAAGATTCGACTAATAATTATCGTTTACTTATATATCAAGTAGAAGTGCAGCCTTTAAAAACATCCAAGCTTATCCCACAGTGTAAGAGATGCCAAGCATATGGCCATACACAGAAATATTGCTCCAAGGAACCTAGATGTGTAAAGTGCACTGGTAAACACCTTACTAAAGATTGCACAAAATCGATAGCAGACAAACCCAAATGTGTTCACTGTGGTGAGCCACACCCAGCCAACTATAGAGGATGTATGGTAGCCAAAGAACTGCAACAGCTAAAAAACAAAGCCTTAAAGAAAAAGGTTACTACACCTGTCACTCAGGCTCCTAGTGCTAAGAAGAATCTCAAAGAGTATCAAAGGGTATCAAATAATGTGTCTTATGCGCAAGCAACGAAACCTCGTGAATCACAACCAACAGTACACGGTCCACAACCCTCCAAGTCAATAGACGCCGATACAAATGAAAATATAAACAAAATTTTAAATATTTTAACCTCATTTGAATTAAGGTTGAAAAATCTAGAAAGTAGTGCTACACAGCTACACCATATAACTCAAAAATGAAGAACACTCTTAAAATAATGGCGTGGAATGCAAATGGACTCCTAAAGCATCAAAACGAGCTAGAGGTGGTCCTTGCAACAGAAGAAATTGATGTGTGCCTCATATCGGAGTCTCATTTCACAAGAGAATCGTATATTCACCTTAACGGGTATAAAATCTATCATGCACTGCACCCTGTGAATAATGCGAGAGGAGGAAGTACCCTTATAATAAGAGAAAACATCTACCATTACCTCGAATTTAAATATGAAGAAGAGTTCATACAAACTGTAGCCGTTAGGGTCAAAACTAAACTTCATCACATTACAGTAGCAGCTATATACTGCCCACCAAAGCATGCTCTGAAAATAGAGCAGTACAGAAACCTACTAAAACTTCTTGGCAACACGTTTATATTGGGAGGTGACTTCAATGCAAAAAACATACGTTGGGGATCTAGGCTAACCAACACTAAAGGAAAGGAATTGCTTAGTGCTATGCGAGAAATCAAGTGCAATGCAATATCAACAGGAAAACCTACTTACTGGCCTACTGATGCTCAAAGAATTCCAGATCTGATTGACTTTTTCATTTATAAGAATCTGTCAGCTACATATCTTCACATAGAGGAGGGATTTGATATGAACTCTGATCATTCCCCCATTATCTTAACCTTAAGTGAGACCATAATTCAGAAAGAAAGCAATGCAATTTTAGTTAATAAGAACACGGATTGGGATAGCTTCAAACTCGACCTAGACAACATCATTGACCTTAAAGTACCACTCAAAAACATTCAGCAGTTGGATGAAGAAATAACAAAATTTGTGACAAACATTCAAAGCTGTGCTTGGGGAAATACACCTCTTTTGAAAAGAAAAGTCGCAAGTCATAGATATCCGTTAGAAATAAGAAACCTCATAGCCATAAAGAGAGCTCAGAGACAAAAGTGGCAACAATCAAGATATCCACTTGACAAAACAATGCTGAATAGGCTTACAAGAAGATTAAGCAAAGCAATACAGAACTATCATGATGATGCAACAAAAGATTGCCTTAGCCAATTAACAAGTAGTGGAAAATCAGAACACTCACTATGGAAAACATATAAACGTTTAAATAAACCCATCGTCCATGCTTCACCCATTAAAAAATTAGATGGCAAATGGGCCATGAGTAATGAACAGAAAGCAAATATATTTGCAGAACATTTAGAACCAACCTTTTCAAACCAGCGGTGAGGAAAGCTCTGAAAACATAACACTGGATGTCACTCACCATGACGACCTCAATATAAAACTGGTTACGCCAAAAGAGGTAAAAAATATGATAAAAAACTTAGCCAAAAAGAAATCGCCTGGATACGACCTTATCACTGGTGAACTCCTTCAAAATCTGCCACGAAAAGCCATAGTAAAACTTACAACCCTTATAAATGCAACATTCAGGTTGAACGTGCCTGATATCTGGAAAGTTGCTGAAGTCATAATGATCCCCAAACCTGGAAAACCACCCCAGGAGGTAACATCATACAGACCTATATCACTTTTACCAATCATTTCAAAACTATTTGAAAAACTACTCGTAAGACGCTTAAAACCTATAATAGAAGACAGAAAACTGATTCCAAATTACCAATTCGGCTTCAGAGAAAAACACTCCACGATAGACCAAGTACATAGGATTACCAACATTATAGAAAAAACTCTAGAAGAAAAAAAAGTCTGTTCTACAGTATTTCTAGATGTAGCACAGGCATTTGATAAGGTTTGGCATAAGGGTCTTATTTATAAGGTAAGGAAAATGCTGCCAAAACAATTTGCAGACATTTTGGAATCCTACCTAACAGAGAGGACGTTTAGAGTCAGACATGAAGATGCTTATTCCGATCTCAAGCAAATAAAAGCTGGTGTACCACAAGGAAGTGTTCTTGGCCCAATCTTGTACCTATTGTACACCTGTGATATCCCAGAAATGGAAAACAACTTCATTGCAACCTTCGCTGATGACACAGCCATCATGGCTATAGGTGTCACTCACAAAGAAGCTGTAAATAAAGTACAAATTGCTGTCAACTCCATCACCAACTGGACAAAAAAATGGCGAATTAAGTTAAATGAGTCCAAATCGACTCATATAGACTTCACAAACCGAAGACCTAATTATACACCGGTATACATTAACGGTTGCGTAATACCTTACGAAAATACAGCCAAATACCTAGGTATGACGCTTGACGCAAAACTTCGCTGGAAGGCTCATGTCAAAAAGAAACGCCTGGAGTTAGACCTACGCTACAGGAATATGTACTGGCTACTTGGCAGACATTCATCATTGTCAGTATACAACAAAGTACTTCTGTACAAACAAGTACTTATGCCTATATGGGCATACGGTATACAGCTTTGGGGCTGTACAAAACGTACCAATATTGAAATAATTCAAAGATTTCAAAATAAGGTACTTCGGAGTATAGTAAACGCTCCCTGGTACATTAGAAACGAGGACATCCACCGGGACTTAGGAGTGGACCTTGTCGCTAAAGTCATAAAAACATACGCCGAAGCTCATGAACAAAGACTTCATAAACATGTGAATGTCGAGGCTATTCAGCTCCTTGACACCACGGACATAGTAAGGAGACTGAAAAGGACTAAGCCTTTTGAATTAGTTTAGTGATTGTTACGGAGTGCAGTGAGTGCTACCTTTTAAAAACACAAGAACTAAGTGTCTTTCCCTCATAATAGAGACAATAAGAAAAGTGCCAATGGACACATTCTTTAGTACCTATACATTTACTAGGAAATTAAGTTAAATTTAAATTACTTATTAGCCTCAAGGCTAGATTGTAATTGTTATGAGGTAACCATTCGGTTACAACATAATGAAAAAAAAAAAAAAAAAAACTTATATATCAAAAACTCGATGAGTACTCGGAATATTCTGAGGTTATTATTTAATTTAATTAGTACCGAATTGATGATGATGATGGTAGTTACCGTAACTGAATTCTGGGCCAGGTATTCTGGTATTTTTAACAAATGTCGTACAATTACGGTATTAGAACTTTGGCAGTATCAAAATCGGTCGATTAAGTCGCACCAAAAATCAAGAAGCATTTCATGAAAACTTTTCGACTTTTCTCCAGCACCAGGAGAGTATATCGAGTTAGGAGCATGGGTACTGATTTGAACCGGGACAATCTGCACGTTAGCAGAACGTGGGCCGCATACTGTCCCCCGATTTATGTGGCCCTGGTACTTTATGCGTGGCAAGCGGGCAGAATCGGCAAATGTAGTCTAATGGTTGGTTGGTAGGTACGTTCGACGTCGTTTACATTGATGTCGCGAATTCTGGAACTGGAACTGGTCCAAAGTCTTGTTAATTACAATTTTGGTAAAAGCTTAATGCAAACTCTTAATGCCTTCATTCATAATTGTTCAAGTACAATTGAAGTAAATTTGAATATTTGGGTCGTCGTTCGAGCCCAGTCATTTTAGAATATTACGTCAATGCTATCTATGTACGGCTTTTAATACCCGCTATTGTAGGCTTTCCTTATTGCAATTACCACTTTATTAGCTATACAGTTGTAAGAAAACTTAATAAAGCCTGTATGGATAAAGGGACATATCAGGGATGCCCAATAAAAATAATGCTTATGACCCTTATAGCAACAGTCGTTCGACAGATCTATCTTTCGGTTAGCAGACAGGGCAAGACCTTAAATGGTGTCAGAAATGACATCCGTACTAAAGACAGTAACATCGATTAACCGTAGCCCCCTACCCACAGTACCCACTTCTGTATGCATTACAGCGATAAAACTCATAGATATATGGCTCACTTCGACGGAGCCCTCTAATAATGTTCTACCACTATAAATAATCGAGCTCGAGCAATAAGCTCGTTTGACAAACTCAATCGTGGCGGCTCACATAGCCCAGCATAACCTGACCTGTAGCCACACATTAATGTACCGGCACAGGAGGTCAACGTGACGGGTTGCGTCCGAGAAGGAAGCGAGCGAAATGTATTGCCTTTATTTTTCCTTTTAATAGACGATTTCATCGATAAGTATCGAATGTTGGTGGCTAATGGTCGAATAAGTATAAAAAACTGGACTTTTTTGACAGTGATACGCCCTTTTGCAATTAAATAAATTTTTAGGATTGGAGCTCGGAACTAAATAATAACCGCCACACGGGTCGACCTTCAGGTCTAAGCAACGCTTGCCGATGTTGGGTGACCACCTTAAGAGGAAATGCGGTAGCAGAAATCCGACTGAATACCCTAAGTAAAAACAAGTTTGGCTCTCGCCTATTTCAGGAGCATGCAAAACAAAAATGATAATGCTTGAGAGAGCACAAAGGATGATCCTAAAAGTGAGCTTATCAAAGCCACGACGTTTCCCTACCTCCACACTCTATGAGGAAACTCAAGTTTTGACTGTCCGTCAGCTGTACGTGATGCTGACTATACTTCGCCAACGCTCCTATTTAACCGAAGAACTAAGAAAATGCAAAGCTCTCACTAGAAGACGCTTTGCATTTGCTTTGCTTTGCACCCGTTTTGCTGAAAGATTCTTCTCATTTCGTGGGGGAGTATTGTTCAATAAACTCAATAAAGATATTAACCTATCTGACTGTAGCAAAACTGAATGCAAGAATAAACTTAGAAAAAGGTTACTCGAATTAAGCTACACGGACACTGAAAAATTGATTGAGATGATTTCTTGATTTTTTCTTGAATTTTTGCATTTTATTATTATTTAAAAGTAATTCAGTATTTTTACATACATGCAAACACTCACTTATAAATTTTATATATATATACAGCTATAAGGTAGTACTGTATGTCAAACTGACCCAAGCTCGTACATACACGTATACACACACACACATACACAAACACACACACAAGCACACATGCGCACGCATGCACATATTAGCTCATTCATCCACTCACATATCTGCTCACTCACGACGTCCGACAGTCTGAGCAACATAATTTAATGGGGGGCCTGGAGTTCTAAAATACAGGCATAGGCTTAGTTTAGACTCCAGATCTCCCACAAATTACACAGGAGATAAATAAAGATGTTTTATTATATTATATTATTTCCTCCTGCAATATTAGACCAATTTAAAGGTATTCTATAAACTGAAATATGAAGATATATAATATGCCCCTCTGTTTTCCTTTTTGATGATACATTATCTTTAGCTGTTGCTAACCCTCAAAAAATGCTCAGATCGTACTCGCGTCGGGGAACCGCCAACATTTAAAGCAGTTTGTTTTATTTACTCTTTTTGAGCTTTTTAAATCAGGGGTTTTAAATTTAAATTTAATTTTTATTTTATGCTTTTTAAACTATATATTAGTAGTAGGCAATCGCTTCAATCGACAATCTATCGAATCACGTAATTATGACATAATATATTGCGAAAAAACCCAGATTCAAAGAGTAAAATGTGAATTACTTTTGAACGGTTGAACTGATTTCAATCAAACATAGCCAAGAACACTCTCGATAAAGTCACCTTTCAAACAAAAAAAACTAAATCAAAATCGGTTCATCCGTTTAGAAGCAATGATGCCACATACAGACACACAGATACACAGACACACAGATACACAGACACACAGATACACAGACACACAGATACACAGACACACAGATACACAGACACACAGATACACAGACACACAGATACACAGACACACAGATACACAGACACACAGATACACAGACACACAGATACACAGACACACAGATTCACAGCAACCCTCTTTTTCCGTCGGGGGTTATTAAAAACACAGTATATATCTTCCTTTTTCAGTTTATGGAATGTCTTTTAAATTGGTGCAATATTATAGGAGGAAATAGGCAAGAGCCAAACTTCGAATTATGATTTTTACTAAGAAAATTCAGTGGCAGTTCTCGACCCACATTTCCCCTTAACATACCAAGGTTCATCTGTGCCTCAGAAAGCACGTAAAGCTGTTGGTCCCAACTGTCGTTCGTAGATCCATAACAGTAGTTACGGATAGACAGAAGCGAGAAAATTTGAGTTACCTACTTACTGGGCAGTCCCTCCATGTGTAATACTGGTACTCAGCGGCAACATAATGGGGAAAAGTCGCAGCAGATTGATATCAGGATTGGCTGTAAACAGTGGCAGCTTCTTTGTACTTTCCTAAAGTTGCTTAACTATAATACTGCACATAAATAAATGTTTAGTTACGTAATAAACTGTGCTAGACTTAGATAAACCCAGTTATAAATCTTGCACGCTGTGAAAGGAACGGCTTTAGAAGAACTTCTAAACTTTTGAGTTATCTTTTGTTTTAAATAAAACTCATGTGTTAGAGTTAGGACGGTCAATATAAATATTAGTGGAGCAGGACTTGCTGCTAAGAAACATCTACTATTTGTGATATTAGATAATAACCTTTGTGGAAAAAAAAAAAATTAAATACTAGAAAAGCCACCCCAATTCTCAAATTATAATAAACTAGATTAATTGTGAACTATTTATTGAATTTGACTATTTTATATTGTCCATTGAGATAACAATATGCGTGTCAGTTTGCGTTTTTTGTTGTCTTTTTATAAAAAGGTGTAAAAATATTTTACTGTAAACATTTATTTATGTAATACATTGGTTGGTCGCGTTACCGTATCCGCTGACAGCGATAATTTTCTTTTTATTCGTGAGCTAATGATGACTGGCAAAGCCAAAACTATTACCTGTAAACAAATGAAATTCTGAATAGTTCAAAACAAATGTAAAAGCACGGTTGACTGTAATATGAAACGTGAAATGCGCTAGTTCACGACACATTGCGAACTGAGTAATGAACTTTTATCAAATATTGATGAATTACTGTCTCCGTGCGGCGATGCAAACGACATGTCTTCGTGCGGCGACACGGAAAAAGGGTTATTGTCCTAATATTAATAAACAATTGTTAGGTGGCCTATGACTGTGATGAGTAATATGGGGCGCAAGAACTTTTCACGCTGGTTTCATGGGTTAGCACTTATATATTTTCCAACGAAAGCTCGCTTTTGCGTTTGACCAAAATCTTTACGACCTGACCAAGTTACGAACTTTGACAAAATTCGCATCCTTCCTCAGCATAAATGAGCGTGATACCCATATTTGGTCCAGAGCCCTAATTCGAACAGCATTACCGCGGTATAAAGACGAAGCCTTTCGTCCATATGCCTCATTGGCTCCATCAGTAATGCCATCTCGGGCAGACGGACCTCCGCAAAGCTTGTAATACCGGCAGGATCTGCCATCAAAAACAATCGCAACTTTATAGGCAGGCCCCAACAGCTTTTGCGCAAAAAACCTAGGGAACCGGTGTATTTTAGCGCAGACTTGGGTGTGCTTATGTATAGGCTAAAAGGTTTTTTGTGTTGGCAGGCCGGGCGGCTCAGGCACCCCCTCCTCCCCCCCCTCTGGGGTGCACCCTCACCCCGCCGACTCTTTATAGGTTTTCATGGTGCTCTGACATAAATAAACTTTTGTAATGTTGCCATCTTTGCGGCGCTTTCATATTATTTCATTTGGCAACATGTTATTTTTTGTTACGTGTTCTGTATCTGGAGTTATGAGGTTTCTTGTGTTTGTTTTACATTAGGCCTTTTGTACAAAAAAAATAAATGAAGGCATGAAGCAAGGCGACATATTGAACAAAAGAATACCTGCCTGTTTTCCGGTATTACATATTTTAATTTTCATTCTTCGCTTTAGCATATTTCATGCGAGCGCCCATTAAATCTTCCCTGAATCCTCGACTACAGGTAAAAATATAATGTAACAATCTGCGCTCACTGCGCTTCACATAAAGCAACATAACAATATGTTTGAGGGGCTATTTTATGCATCGTTTGCTCCGAAATTGCACTGTTGCTCTACTTATGATATAAGTCGCATACATAAGGAAATGGCCGGAAAATAAGACAAAAAGCGATCTAGAAAGAATTATGACAAACATTACTATAAAGGTTTGTGTAAAGGTAAGTGTTGCAATATCCATAACAATCAACATGCTTTTATTTTTATATACCTCTGAGAGCATCAGAAAACTGGCTGTCAAAAAACGAGTACTAAGAAAACCTTTCTTCTTTACTTTGAAGTCGATCTAAGGAGAACTTCCTCGTGGGACGATGGCGTACAAATATAGCAAAAAAAATTTTTTTGTATCTGCCGCCTTCCATAGTTTATCTAAAGAAAGTTTTAGGAAATAAGCACCTGGAGAAATGCCGCACTTGGCCTTGTATTAACGTAAATAAGAAAGCCCTCCAATGTAATGATTTCTAGAACAAAATATTTTCTATAACTGTTGTTCATAATTAAGAGTCTTCTATATATCTATCTATACCCTGGAAATGGAGATAAACTGGCCTGTCTATCTACTACTAAAGGATAAGGGCTTGGCCATATAACGGTTGAAAGTAACACGTAGCTATAGAAGTATGCGTACTGATGATACCTCACACAGAACTCGTAATTAATTCAGATAACCTCGTATCAGGCCGACCAGCGACCGCGGAGCGAAAAGGGCCGAACAAAGAGGAAGCAATCATTGAAACAATTAAAATCAAGCGCTTCTCCGAGCAGTGAGCGTGTGTTCCGTCCCGCGGCCGTGTGTCGGCAATCCGACACGTTGCCTTGTCGGTTTTCACTGTGCCGTATAAAATTGGACCCGTATGTAATAATAATAATGAACCAAGAGATTATAAGATGCATTAATTACAAGTTTTTATATAGTTTCACGCTACTGTATGTGCCTTATCATAATAGCTTGCAAGCCAAATTTTACCTAGTTCCTGGTGTTGGATTGAGCAGAAATTTCGCACACACAATTTTTCACGTGACAATGCAATTTTTAATAAAGTTTGTTTTAATAAAATACTATGTAAACCCTTTTTTTTTTGTTAAAATAACTTGGTTTTTCCTTTCCTTTATTTGCGTTTATATTACAGATAGTCACATCGCGTATTCGAGTAGGTCTATGCCAAAAAGTACAGCTTTCTACAGCTTCGTCTCTCACACAAGAGGCTGTCTACTGTACCTAGGTACTACTATTTATACAAAGATACGAGTGTTTTCTTCAAACGAGCCCTATTTATATATATCTCGAAATGGGGACCAATTTAATGGGCGCATCGCTGATCAAACACAAAGTGGCACAGCTCACGATCAGTGGGAACATACACGACGTTTATCAAAGGTAAATGAGCTCTTATTTAGGGTTCCGAAGTCAACAAGGAACCCTTATAGTTTCGCTCTGTCCGTCTGTCTGTCCGCAGCTTAGCTCACAGAATCTAAGTACCAGAAAGCTATAATTTGGCATGGATATATTAATAATGCCAACAAAGTGGTAAGATGAAATCAAAAAAAAAAAAGAAACCTGTACGTCCCATATACTAAAACAAAATACTAAAACTAACACAAAAAAAAATGCAGAGTGACGGTAACAAACTGGCTTCTTACATTGGACTACGATATGACGGAATGTCTCTTGGCTTAATAAAACCTTACAGTACACATTGACAATTCACAAATATACACGTGCACTCACTAACATACTTATAACATACAGACACTTTCTTATAACACCAACACAACTGACACAAATCACTGCACCATGCATACACTCTTCTTTACCTATTTTTAAGATTTAAATTGTTAACGGAATGAAGGAGCCTGGATCTCACGACACAGGGAATCCTAGTGTGAGGTCTAGGAATTCAATCCACTTGAATGTAACCTTATCAAATAAATTTATTCTTATTCTTATTCTTATATACGTAAAGTGGGGATGTATTTTTTTCTCGTCTATCCCATGGTGTGGGGTATCGTTGGATAGGCCATTCAAAAATATTATGGGTTTGTTGAAACCGTTTTTCGATTCAGAGATCCGTTTGCGTAAAATGAAGCTTTAAATTGCAAATTTATGTTAGAGTCAAGTGTGTGTCCCCCCCCCCCCCTACCAGTGAAATGGTTGCTCTTGGCTATGTGAAAAAATTCACGGCAGTAGTAAATATAACGAAAATAAAAGGAAAATTATCACGGATAAGTAGGCTTTACAAGTTTACGATTAATAGTCGACCAACTTATAAAATGTACTTGGAACAGTAAAAAAATTGTACAAATGCCATTGCAAAATTACTTAAATAACGTTGATAGCTGTGTAAAACAGAGTAAATATATGCCTACGACCCATGTAAAAATATACAAAAATAAAATCATAACAGGCTTTACAAGTTTACGAGTAATAGTCGACTAACTTATAAAATGTACTTGGCACAGTAAAATTTTTGTACAAATGCCATTGAAAAATTACTTAAATAACGTTGTTAGCTATGTAAAACAGATAGTAAATATATGCTTATGAACCATGTAAAAATATACAAAAATAAAATCATAACATCCTTAATAATAATGATTTCTAAATTTATATATATAAAAGAAGAAACTGACTGATCGATCAACGCACAGCCAAAACTGCTAAGCATGAAATTTGGCAGAAAGGTTACGTGTATTTGGCATTTGTATTTGGCAGTAAGGTAAGTGACGTAAGTGAGCACTAAGAAAGGATTTTTGGAAATTCCACCCCTAAGGGGGTAAAAAGGGGGTTAATAGATTGTATGAAAAATCTAATCCCTTAGGCCAAAATTCTTGAAATTTAGAACAAATAGTAATCTTAGTAAATGATAAAGATTGACATTATTAGTTTTTCGAAACTACCCCCAAATTATGATTTAGGGAGTGTTGAAGTTTGTATGAAAAAATCTGATTTCTTTGGTTAACAAACTAGAAACTTGCCACAAATACTAATTAGGTTAGTATTTGTGACAAGTTTCTAGTTTGTTGACCCAAGAAATCAGATTTTTTAGATGAATAAACAAGGTTGTTATTTTTCTTTTTAAACTGCCCTCAAAAGACGATTTAGGGGAGTTAATGTTTTTTTGAAGAATCTTATTACTTCAGTTAATATACTTGAAACTTGACATAAATACCAATCTAAATAAACAATAAAGGTATTAAATATTAGTTTTTCAATACTAGCCCCAAAAGATGATTTAGGGGATGTTAATTTTTTTTTAAGAATCTTATATTTTGCGTTAATATACATGAAATATGACATAAATACCAATCTAAATAAACAATAAAGGTATTCAATATTAGTTTTTCAATACTACCCCCAAATGATGATTTAGGGGGTGTTGAAGTTTGTATGGAAAATCTGATTTCTTTTGTCAATAAACTTGAAACTTGCCAGAAATGCTAACCTAATTGAATAATAAAGGTTGTTATTATTATTTTTTGAAACTACCCCCAAAAGACGATTTAGGGATGTTATTTTTTTTTTAATTATCTTATATCTTGGGATAATAAAATAAACAATAAAAGTAATCATTGTTAGTTTTTCAAAACTACCCCCAAAACATGATTTATGGGGTATTAAAGTATTTTTGAAGATTCTTATTTCTTGGGTCAATAAATTTAAAAGTTGACATAAATGGATGGTATTTAACTAATAAGTAAACAAAAAAGGTTGTCATTATTAATTTATCGAATCTGCCCCCAAAAGACGATTTAGGGGGTGTTAATTTTATTTTTGCGAATCTTTCATATTTCATTACGCGGACAGTGCGGACTTGCTTTTTGCGCGACGAGACGCGACGCAGTGTGAAGTGACAACTTGTAGACGTGCATTTGCAAAGGGATTTCAAAGCAAATACCCGTGTGTTACTGAAATATACTAGTCTTTATCTAGTAACTTTTAAGTTAAAAATCATATCAGCGCGGAGTTCCGGGGAGACTGCGGGTACTCGTATCAACTGTGAATCCTTGGCAAGAAAATATATTCAACTACCCTCCATCACCATCAATTTGTTATACGTGTTACCCTATCTCATCATGGATAAAAGAATGAACTAATGCATTGAATGCAAAACACAACCTGACCATTGAGAATGAGCATTCTCAAACTCTTACAGAATTTAGATACATCGAAGGGTCCAGGAAGTGACACTGTGCCCCCTCTTTTCTTTGTTAACTGTGCTAAATCCCTGTCTTTACCAATCACTTATATCTTCAACCGGTGTTTCCGCGAGGGTTACTGTCCATCTATATGGAAAACTGCACACATTGTACCCATCCACAAAAAAGGTTGTAGAAATAGTATAGAGAATTATCGTCCCATTTTGAATGTTTTAGGAAAAATAATGGAGAAAATAGTACACAACTTTATTTATCCAACTATATCTAAATTAATTCCGCAACAACAGCACGGGTTTATTAAGGGCCGGTCTACTAACACTAATTTGGCAGTATTTGTTGATAGTGTTGTCAGTGATATGGATGGTGGTGGACAGGTTGACGTGATCTACACGGACTTTGAAAAAGCCTTCGACCGTGTGGATCACGTGATCCTTCTGCGTAAGCTGCAGGAGCTTGGCATCCGTGGTAACTTGCTCAGATCCTTTGAGTCGTACCTTAGGAATCGGTCTCAAATTGTTATACTGGGTGGAATAAGGTCTAACTGCGTAACCATACCATCTGGTGTGCCACAGGGCTCAATTTTGGCACCCCTGTTATACTCTATCTACCTATACGACATAGGAGAACATGTTTTCAATGCAAGGTTTTTGATGTATGCGGACGACACCAAGATTTATATGAATATTAAGAATAAGGATGATTGTGAGAAGCTACAAAATGACTTGGATAGATTATCTAACTACTATAGTACCAATAGAATCAATGTGAATGTAAACAAATGTCAGATCGTAACATTTACTAGGAAGCGAAATTGCATCCGCTACTGTTATTTATTTATTATTTATTTATTTATAGTTAATTAAAACGGTACAGATACCAATTACATTAATTAACATAGAAATTGTAAAACAACAATGATAATCGATATTATATATATAATCTTTTTTATCGATATTATTATTGATATGATGATGATGATGATGTTATAATCTTAGTGGTGGAACTATTGTGCGTGGTAATACTATTAAGGATCTTGGTGTCGTTCTGGATGCAAAGCTTCTGTTTTCGGAGCATGTGACCTATGTCGTTGGTAAGGCGTACAGAAGTCTTGGATTTATTATGCGTATGTGTAAACTATTTACCGACATAGATTGCATTAAAATACTTTATTTTGCGTACATACGGACAGGATACTGTCCTGGAATACTGTAGCAATATCTGGAATCCTCACTACTTGGTTTATATTCAGCAGATAGAATCTATACAGTCTAAATTCATTAAATATATTAATTATCGCAGTGATTTCAGACAAAAAGATTATCTTCTATCATGCAAACATCATAATATACTTGCATTAGAGAACAGACGTATGATTTCGGATATGTTGTTTCTTTATAATATTTGTAGTGGAAACATTAACAGTATCGCTCTTAATGACTTAGTTCTAAGATTGAGTACTCCGTCTCGACGGACTAGGCACACGCAGTTTTTCGATGTGCCACACAGTAGTACAAACTACGCTAAAAACTCAGTTATCGATAGGATATAAGGAGCTTTAATAAACAATTCGCTCACATTGATATATTTAATTCCAAAAAAGGTATGTTCAGGAAACTATTACTAACCTCTGTATGTGACGAACTGAATAATAAAGCTAAAGCTGAATGAAACGAGTATTAATTGAATTGTATGGAAAGTACAAATACAGACCTACACAGATTACACCACATTATACAATACACTAACACTACTATGCGTTCTGAATGAGAGGACGGTCGGCGCCTTCGCTCATTGTGACGCGATTCGTCGGGATTGTACCGTTGCCGTTGGCGGCGGAATGGTTTGTTTCGGAATCTGGGGGTTAATATAAATAACTGACCCTAGGCTTTTGAAATAGATTGTCGTATTGCTAGCTGTGCGGTCTTGTCCGATTGTAGCTTGCTGGGGGTTAGTCGATTTTCCTCTCATTTGAAACGCATAATAGAATCACACTCACACACAATTCCTCTTGCACACTTCACATGAGTTAGTTATATAAGATATGTTTTGTTGTTCTAAGTTTCTGTTGCAATCTTAATTGTAAGGTTTATAAATTGTAAATCCGTAATTGGCTGTAATAGTAGTACAATAAGTGTGTTAAAGTATTTTTAAGAGCTGTGGATTTTGTGATTAATAAATAAATAAATAAATATATCTTGGGTTAATAAATTTGAAACTTGGCACAAATACCAACCTACCACCAAGGAAAGGACCAAGACTAAGGAAACCAACCAAGGAAAGGTTGTCATTATAAGTTTTTGAAACTAACCCCAAGCTATGAATCTTACTGGACAGGGTTACGTTTTGGACGTGGGGTTCTAGGAGAGCACTAAGGAGCGATTTTGCGTCAATTCAACCTTTAAGGAGGTGAAAAGGGGCAAACTTAGTTTGTATGAAAAAATAAAATTCCTTGGGGATAAAGTTAATAATCAAAATTTACATAAAACATTTTAAAACCTCGCCTCCAGACAGTTAGGGGTGTTAAAGTTTTTTGAGGAATCTTACTTCGCAATTTGGCTAACGTATACGAAAAATATTTTATGTGACTCGCACACGAAAGTTCTTAGGTCATCGGATAACATGAAACTCAAAATGCCAATGCATTCCACCATCTTCCTGGACAAATCTTTTACTGTCCAGGCCGCTCGTCTATGGAATGCATTGCCTGTGACAATAAAACGCGCGCAATCACTACCGATCTTTAAAAGACTGGTAAAGGATCACTACCTGTCACTGTGATCTGTATTGTTTTCTCACTGTCATCTTGTTGGAGCTGTATTGTTTTCTTGCCTGTATATTTATATGTATGTATGTATTTATGTATCTATTTTGATATTTTATATTTTGTGATTTCTATGTTTGTAACTTATTATTTAATTTTAAAATTGCACCAAGTGCAACCCCATGTCGTGTCCAGGCTATCTCTCTCCATTCTGGGTTGCCTGGTAGAGATCGCTGAACGCGATAAGGCCGCCTGTTGTATGTTTGTTATTACTTTAAGGTTTCCGTATGTAATCTTTTTATCTTGGTACAATAAAGTATATATAAATAAATAAATAAATAAATAATATTTAGGAATGATTTATAAATGAAATATGATGATGGAATAGCATATTTAGGTTGTTCAAAACTCGACCCTCAACGGGGCAAAAAGGGGTTGATATGTTTTTAGGGGAGGATTTTACTTTGTGGCGGTAACCTAAAATTTATGATTATTTAAGTCAAATAACGAATCGACCCAATCCAATAAACCCTGTATATCTACAATACCCAATTCTTATTTTTATTGATTTAATAATAGCTTATTTTTGGTCGCCTTCACTAACTGCATATAAGAAAAATAAAATAGGATAAACGAAATCACGCGAAAGAAGTCGCGGGCGGATTAATTATATTTAAGCTCGAATAACGCATTGGTGTGGCCGGAGCCGTTGGCAGTACCGGTCCGTATTCCATACGGAGCATGCGCGCAGGGGAGTCCATTTTGTGTTAGTGCAGAAGTAGTTTCGACGTTTTGTAATCAAAACATAAAAGTAAAGTAAAATTTGATTAGTTTTCTAAGCAAATTACTTATTTTCCTTTTTCGATATTCATCTATAAAGTCAATATTCGACCCGACTACATCACTAATTGAGTAGCGTAAAACTTTCTAGAATGAAATAGTGAATACCGCAGATTAGAGTTAAATACATACGAATATTTCCTAATTTCGAAAGAGAAATAAGCAAGGAGCGTGCGTGCAAGGATCCAGGAACGAACCATACCATTCCCCGTTCCTGGATCCTCCCCTTTCCTTTCGCAATTCGCACCCGCGGTGGTACTCAAATAGATATTTTTTTATTTTACTTCAGTTTCGAAGTTAGATTTTATAACTCCTTCTTCTTACAAGTTAGTCCTTCTTTAGTTTAAGGCAAGAGTGAATAGGTTACATCTAGGCAAGCGTGCTTCACCGTAGACCACATCATCGCTAACCATCAGGCGAGATAGTGGTCAAACGCGAGAATATAGATTAAAAAAAAACATCATCCTATGTGGGCCCGTTTTTAGACGTTGTGTGCCGCTGAAGCCGTTTTAATATTCATGTAACAACAACAAACCCTCTTCTTAGTCCGCATTATTATGCAACTTCGGAACCCTATTACTGCGCGTGGACCGACACGCACTTGGCCAGTTTTTTTTATAAATATGTTTCGCTCATAACTTTTGCAGTACCTAGGATCGCTGTATAAATAAATATCGAAGATCCATAGTATATACAATGGCAAAGCTGACATTTCGACGTCGAAAAGGGAAATTTAAAGGATTTGTTGTGATTCTAGACCTGTTATAGTTATAGAAATTAAGTACTTCTTTAGTTAACGACTTAAGTTACCTACCATTCATGGCTGGTTTCTGGTTTGTATATTTGAAGTTAAAAACATGTCAAAACGTCGTGTAAAACTTTCTTTAAAACAAATACTCAACACGAGAGTAAGTCTCTGATCTATTTGGGTTCATAAAGTGCCTAAACTTACGACCAACACTAAACTAATAGATATTATAAAGAGGTAATAGATATCGTTTGTTTGTAGAAGGTCATCGATCCGATTGCGAACAATCTTCCACATATAAAAAACTTCACTAACCCCGAGTGCCATAGGCTACTTAATATCGCAAAAAAATGCAAGCTTCCTTAGGGATATTCTACAAGAGCGAAACGATAAAGCTAGTTTACCATGAAACCCTCTTATTTCTGACAAAAGCACCTTCTACTCTTCACAACATATATTGGCACCCGGCGGAGATGGTAAGCTTACTTCCGCGCATCAGATAAGGCGCGACTTCCGAAATCGATCGGCTAATACCGCATCGAGTGTCGTATGGTGCGAAGTTTATGAAAACATTACCGACACGACCTCTGGGCTATTGAAAAGTGTATAGAATAGAATGTTGTGCTTCATTTTATAAGTCAGAAAAGTATGTGCCTTGCTTTCATCATGCAGTAGATACTCTATGATTTGACGCGAGACTTTCAGCTATTAGTCGCTTGCTGAGATCGAGGTCTTAGGTTTGATTCCCTGGTCATGCGAAGTGTTATTGGGTTTTACCACCAGGAATTTCAAATGGTAGTAGAGATTTGGTTCCTGTTTCTGAAATATTGGGATCGGGGACGCTCCTTATATGGAGCTTTAAACTTATACCCTGGGAAAATAAGAGTATACTCGTACAGTAAGATTACTCCTTAAGGGAGGTTACCATATACAAAATCCTGTCACAAAAAGCATAGTGGAAAACGATGTATCCCACTATAAAAGAACGAAGATCAAACATACATTCGCTAAATTGTCTCAAAATATTCTCGTTTTCCTTTGATATGATTATATTGCCGTTTATTTTATAAAAGCACCTTCGTAACGCCGGGTGCGATACGAAGTAAAGCAATGACTGCAGGCAACGAGCCCTGCCGTCGACAGGGTAGACCGTATAGGAGTTTCATTAATGAGGATTATTTACACAACCCCCGGCCATTCTCGCTGTGTTCAGATAGTGCTTTATTTTCAAGAAATTATATTAAAACTTCGGGGTTGTGTATATTATGATACACATATTTTTATTTAAGACGAGGACAATGAAAATAGTATCGATGCTTTCTACCCGACTGCGATAAAGCAAAATGAGGTTTTTGTTTTCTACTTCAAAGGATGATAACACGTTGACAATCTGCAGTTCCAATGGTTTATTTACATACGTATGTATTAGGTAAATAGGCAAAAGATACAAAAAAAATTTTTTGATCAATGATCCATTGCAACATTAAAAATATCAGTGCGTAGTCTATGACTAGGCAAGCCCATAAAAACTCCAGACTATTAGCAACATACATACATAACCTAAAATATTACTTGAAAAAAAAGGCTGATACATTGATCTCATTAATCAATGTGTAACATCTTTGGCATAGTATTACTATACCGATAGAAATTGTCATTCCACCAAAAGAAAACAGAAATCATCCGCAAAA
Source organism: Anorthoa munda (assembly GCA_945859665.1). Classification (NCBI taxonomy): domain Eukaryota; kingdom Metazoa; phylum Arthropoda; class Insecta; order Lepidoptera; family Noctuidae; genus Anorthoa; species Anorthoa munda. Next base: position 445,888 of record OX243896.1, on the reverse strand, counting down.
TATTTATATATTATATTGTCTCAAGAAATGCACCGAGATTATTCGTTCAAAATTTTACAGTATAGCAGATTCCTCTGAGAAACGTAGCCAGCAGTAATATCATTGTTATCTAAACAGTAGCTGCAGTGTTATCACGAGCTGGTTCGGCTACTACCGAATCGTTCCGGAGATTGCCGAAGTGTTGTGGAGTTGCCGGCAATTTTGAGGATTGCCGGACGTTTGCCATTCTTGTTAGACTGCTATTGTTGCTGGGTAGGTTGCCGTGATTTTGAGGAGGTAGATGTATTGTGATTTCATAATTAGAGTATTTGGTTTTCTTATAAGATTTACGCCACGATTTGGTATTGGAATACGAAAGTAAACTGGTATTTCATTGGACCCGATAAATGACAGGATTTACCAATGTTTGTATCATAATGTATATTTAAGAAGAAGGTTTGAATCACAGCTTTCCTTAATTAATTTGGATTTAGATATAAAATAAATTGTGTGGAAAAGGTGGGTATTTGCCTTGCACTGGGACAGAAATGGTTAGTTCGATAGACATTGTTTTAAAACCGTCATGGTAAAGAGGAGTTCTAGATTAATAACGTCAACAGACTTAAGGGTTCTGTATTGTTTATCCAGTCCAGCTCAATAAAAGTAAACAACATACAATAACAAACAATTATATTTACAAAAACTCAGTTCATTTTTACAAGCAACGTGTTTCAGTTAACAAAACATTAAGGAAAGCTACTTTCATTTAATATTACAAGGTTTTCAACAGAACCTCACGTTAACTACACCTAACTGCAGTGTACACAGACGGATGGCGACGTTCAACCGCAACAATGACTGTTTTCCTTACTTTATACTCCTAACTGGTTAAACTAATAATTTCATTCTTACTTCATATTTTTCCTTCATTAATTCAAAGTGTACAAGATAAAGATGATTCACTTATGTTTATTTATTACGTTATAGGACACTTGCGAATGCTCTACATATTTGCGGTTTGTCAAATACCCATATTTTATTATGATAAAAGTCCCGTATTTATCATAATAAAATATAAACTTTATAAATTATTTGCCAGAAACATAGTTCTCCGTAACTTCCTACTCACTTCTTATAAACTAAAGCATTCATAGCCAACGATTGAAATGATAGTATAGTAAGTGTGAAAGTGCCTATAGGGGCACTTTGTGAGAGTGTAACGCTTAATACGCGCTGCGCACATAACCCTCAACTGAACAAACAGAGCTAGCAGTAACCGCGTAGGGAAAGGGAAGCGCTTACTTCGCTATAAAACTAACCAATTAACCGCACAAGTATCCTAATATTAGGCAAACGGGAAACTCGGGCAATTCAGGGAATAATTAAGTGAAATTAAGATTAGCTGCTTATTGCTATTATACGCTGCCATTGCTGGAACTCCATAGAACATAATTATGAGCCGCTTAAATCTTGCTTAACACCTAGTTGTTCAGTCAAAAAACTCCGAGAAATAAATTAATTTTTCAATATATTTTTCCAATGCATATTTAGCTAGACTTCGCGTACCATTAAATCTTTGCCGGGAAATTTCTTCAGATATAAACAAAATTTAGCGACTTTTATCAGATATAAAGGTGCCCCTGCAGAGTTAGCTTATGCAATGAATTCAATAAATAAGAATTTGGCTACAATTTGTGAATGGAGTGAGGCAAATGGGCTACAGGTAAATCCGTCGTAGACCCAGGTCATAGTTGTTGGCAGCTCAAAGATGATTCCAAAAGTAAATTGGACACAACTTGCTTTGGTACAATTTAACGGAACTACTATTCCAATAGGTGAGAAGGTTAAGAACTTTGGGGTTTGGATCGACAGATATCTGTCTTGGGGTCCGCAGCTTCAGGACGTAAGCCGCAAATTTTTTGCATCTGCTAGGTCCCTTAGACGATTGCGACACTTTCTTCCCACTGCCACTAAAATTGCGCTTGCACAATCCTTTCTGCTTCCTATCCATGACTATGCTGATGTCAGTTTTCTCGATCTCACCCAGGTACAACTAGATAAACTTGAGCGACTTCAAAACCTTTGCATAAGATTTATATTTGGCCTGCGCAAATATGATCACATTTCTGAATTTCGGACAAAGCTCAAGTGGCTTCCCATACGTCTTCGACGGGATTCTCATTTTTTATTTCTGCTTTACCTACAGTATTCTATACAATCCTACAATCCCCTCTTATCTCAAAGAACGTTTCAAGTTCCTTCATGACACACATAATAGATATCTGAGGTCATCGGAAAACTTGAGACTAGATATGCCGATGCATTCCACCAGCTTTTACGACAAATCTTTTACGGTTCAAGCAGTGCGGTTGTGGAATGCTTTGCCCGTGTCAATAAGGCGTGCTCAATCTCTGCCCATTTTTAAAACAATGGTAAAGAGTCACTACCTCTCTCTTTAATAGTTGTTTTTCTTGATTTCTATGCTTTTTTCCATACTTATTACTGTATATATTTGTCTGTATAATATAAATTATATATATAGATATATATATATGTATTTATTTTATATATAAATAGTACACCAAAGACTACCTACTGTACTGTCTTTCCTTCCATTTTTAAAATCCATCCAAACGTTGTCTTGAAAAGATCGCTTTTAGCGATAAGGCCGCCCATTGTGTCACTCATTGTAATGTTTTCTTTGTCTATACTTTCTGTAATTTATATGGTGTTACATAATAAAGAGTATTCTATTCTATTCTATTCTTACTAAGGAGTGGAATTCCCTGCCGGTCTATAAGACGTACGGCGATGCTCCATCAGTATATCACTAAGCGTTTTGGGAATACGAAAGTATTATTATTGTGCGTACTGCTAAGAAGTGGAATTCCCTGCCAGAGTCTGTATTTCCTGATAGCTACAACCTGGGAGTCATTAAGTGAAGAGTGAATATTTACGTCTAGACAAGCGTGCTCCATCATCGACCATATCAACTCTTACCAGTAGGTGATATAGCGAAGAAAAAAGGCGAAAGTGATATTTTCCCCGACACACAATGCTGCTAAAGTGGAGGACACTTTGGAGAACAGATAAGCAGTAAATGAAAGGAGTCAGGTAGTGGGGGGTTCACGAGTCAATAACCGGCGCCACACAGCCAATAGGAAGTGATTAGCTGACATATTATACGGTATACCCGGGGGGAGACGCGGATTGTAATGATCGCTAATCATTACAAATCCGCTTCTCCCCCGGGTGGAACGGCACGTGATTTTTTGAATTTTTACTCGACTGCGCGACGCACAGGAGGGTAATGTGTTTATCAGTATATACAGTATGTATGTTTTCTCCTAAGTGGCGTTCTAGAGACCGAGGAGCGTAGACCGATTTGAATGATTCTTACATCTATCGATTCGTCTAAACCTTGCGAGTGTCACTTTATCACATCACATCATCAGCCTATTAATGTTCCCACTGCTGGGATACAGGCCTCCTCTCTGTGAGAGGGAATGGGCCGTAATCCACTACGCGGGCCCAGTGCGGCTTGGTGGATGTCACATGTCTTCGAATTTTTTGTTCTAGGACATGCTGGTTTCCTCACGATGTTTTCCTTCACCGTTTTGAGAGCAGTGGTGATGAAATAATTTACACAAAGTAAAGCGCCTGCCTGGGCTCGAACCCACGACCTACAACTTGTAAGTCGCGGGCGATACCACTGGGCCACCACTGCTCTCCACTTGTGTGTCACTAATGACAGTAATCAAAATTCACCACAGCGACAAACATAGACAAAATCAAAAAAAAAATCGACGAGCTTTGTCGAGTGGGGTATAAGTTATAGTTGAATAGGTATTAAAAAATCATCTTTAGGTTATTTTCTTCATTATTATTTTAAATTATAGTTTAGAATATATAACGATTAAAAGTTGGTTATCAACCGTCTTTGCTAATTACCTCATAATCTTTCAAACCACTAGATGGATTTACATAATTAAGACAACGCTAGATACTTCTTGACCGCCCGATTTGGGCCCTATATTGTGGGGGTATCAGTTTTTTTTAACACAAAAGTTGTAAATAAAAAGTAAATTAAAAATCTAAAACCCGACTGTTTAAGGAGTGGACTAAAAAGATGTAAAACAAGAAAACCCTGCTATAAATAAATAAATAAATAAACTTTATTTCAGAATCACTTTTAAACAATTCCATATTTGTTAGTAACAATGTAAACTTATAAAATAGAGTGGTATAGTGCTATGCAGTCAGAGGATACATAATTATGGTTTTGGCCAGCCAGCTTCGCGAATGATTTTCTTCTTGTTTCCATCTTTTTAATCCTCATCTTAAGCAGTCGGGTTTTAATTTTTTTAATTTTATATGTATGTAGTAATTAGTCAAATTGTTGCGACTACTTCAAGGTATGGTAGAGCCTTTAGTAACGAAGAGAATTTGATTACAATGTGCAAATAAAGATGTTTCCTAATTCCTCAGTTTCGCTTCGTGAAGCTGATGAATTAGGAGGAGCTGTCACTTAGTTTTGTAGAATTAGTGACGTACTGCAAAAATAAACGTAGTTTCAGTTTATTATTCTACAAAATTCCCCCTGGACGTCGCTAACAGTTGAATGCACCGACCGACCGATGTCGAATAGCTCACTACAGGTGATTTTGGTAAAAACACTAAAATTACCACATTTATCGACACTAAATTATCACTACCACTCATTAATTTTGCTTTCATCAAAATATTAGCGAAACATTGTAATAAATATCTTAACAAAATGTCTATTATAATTTGTACTCAAAATACGGCGTGTGATCAAACAGCTGTTCAATCAACGCGATAGTGATGCGTAGTGCCAACATCACGCCGGGTGACCACAGATTATACAACATTTATGTCATTCATTAGATATGCATGTAAACATTATACTTGACATTTTAGAGTCAAACAAGGTAATATCTTAATTTATGGGCAAATTCCTAATCTTGTCAGAACAATCAATGTTAAATATCTAGCTGTACTAATAGATGGTGAACTCGAATGGGATAAACAAATTGATGCTCTTACCACCAGAACCCTGCGTCTCCTATATATTTAAGTCCCTGAGAGAATCTGCTAATCTCGACACTTGTAAGATGGTGTACTTTGGCCTGTGTCAACCGGTAATAGGATATTGCATTACGGTGTGGGGAGGAGCGAGTAAAACATGCCTTCTCAAACTAGAGAGAGCGCAGAGGGCTATACTGAAAGTAATGACCAGAAAACCCTTCAGATACCCAACAACTCAACTGTATTCAGACTGTAAAGTTCTCAAAGTATAACGTCAACTCTATGTGCTCTACTCACTCCTTAAAAACATTAATCCCTACCCACCTACAACCGAAAAAAACGCACCTTTATCCCTCCAAGTACTCCTCATAGAACAGCCTTTGCCGAACATCAGTATCTGATTTTCTGCTCTCTCATCTACAGAAAAGTTCATAATCACCTAAACATACTTGATCTGACAAAATGGGAAATTAAACGGAAACTTACAGAGTGGCTTCTTCAACAAGACTATGATCACACAGAATCAATATTAACCTTCATAACCTAGCACACGCACATACTTGCATGCACTACATACATACACACACGCGCATATACATGCACACACATGCACACACACGCACACACACAAACACACATACGCACTCACAAAAATTAAAATCATTATAAATTTTTCTCAATTTTGTAACCATTACCATTATCTAAAATTGTTGAAAATTGTTTAATTTTGGGTGCATCGTCAGAGTCCTCACTAAATAAAAGGTACTATAAAATCATAACCTTATGGCCGTCCACTGTCTCTTAAGATACAGGTATACCCTAGTTTAAGAGACAGGGTAACGTCAGTTGTCAACAGGTGTACCATGTCAACATGCTCTACCATATTATACTGTACCTTGTATATCTTGCTTGTAACTATTTAGTATAAGTTTTGTTTTTCTCACCATCTGTACCTTTTTGATCAATAAACAATTTTTTTTTATTTTTTTTTATTGTCCAGCAGGATATACTTACCTTAGGTAAGCTTAGGTGTTTCCCTCATATTATTATGAAAGAGTGATGAAACTGAAGAAGTATCTATTTCGTAAAGCAGTTATAATAAAACCTTTAAATAGCACACAACATTATGTATAGGCAAAGTGTTGTTATTAAAAGCCTGTGTCCAAATGCTGCATAAGTATTTATTATAATAAATATATATGTATGTTTATTTTAACTACAATATATTTATTTTTATTCAATTTTACTTCAGTAATTTTTTCAATTTTTATGCACCTGCCATGTTATCACTCCACCACCCTTGGTTGACTGGTAGAGAATGCCTCAGGCATTAAGTCCGCCTATGTGTCTGTATGTTGCATGAAGTTTTAAATAAATAAATAAATAAATAAGTATTTCATATTTTTTATAAAAAAACCGGCCAAGTACGAGTCGGACTCGCGCACGAATGGTTCCGTTCCGTACCATTATCGCAAAAAACGGCAAAAAAATCACGTTTGTTGTATGGGAGCCCCACTTAAATATTTATTTTATACTGTTTTTAGTATTTGTTGTAACAGCAATAGAAATATATCATCTGTGAAAATATCAACTGTCTAGCTATCACGGTTCATGAGATACAGCCTAGTGACAGACAGACAGACGGACCGCGGCGTTTTAATAATAGGGTCCCGTTTTTACCCTTTGGGTACGGAACCCTAAAAATCAAAACTCTTTGAAAGAGTCACGCAAGTGTATTAATGATAGTTGCTATACTTGACATCCGAAGCAACAATATTTGCATCAAATAATGTTACTAAGAGGATGATCGACATGAACATTTATGTAAATAATCATTTAATATTCAAGACTAACCCCTCTGAAACAAAGTTCAAGCATTCTTAAACAAAACAAAGCATTATCTCGTTCTGCAAGAAAACTAATTCAATTCATTAATTTTCAGCGGACCCAGACTGGAGAAAAACGAATGATAAGCTTAGGTACCCCCGACAATGCTCAGGTATGAGCTGAAACTTAATGTAATAACAATGAGACTAAACAACCGCGTCCCGGAGTCTGGACAGATGAGATGAGGGCACTACTAGTACACAAGTACGTCTGCGAGCCGAGACGACAATAATGAGACCTAATGCTTACTTTTAATTCACCCTTGCATTCATAATTTTATTATACGCATTTGAATTTTAAAATTAAATTACAACAGTAGCGACATCTATTGGTGGAGGGTCATTCAAACTGTTTTTTTGCGCCCGCCAGATTGCGTTAATTTAAATTATGAATTGTGGAGCGAGGCTTTTGAGGTTTACGAGCCTAGGTTCTTAAATCTCGTAGAGAAAAAAAAAGGTTTTTTAGTGACTTAAAAACTAAGTACAATACAATTGTCAGAATCCTAATGCCTACAATTGTAAAAATCCTCTACTACTCTGCAGCCGAACTAAGTGAGAGCCTGTATCACAGAATAAATAATAGTACAAGTATATGTATTTCGGCATAACTACTAGTTGCTAAATCAAGAATTCGAATTTGAGAGCTTTCAAACGCTACTTTAGCATGAATACTAGTCAAACATTAGTATAAAAGTAGAATTCGACAAGTTATTACCGTTAAACTCGCATTTTAGAAATCGAATTTGGTTTAGTAGACATTTTTAACAATATTCGCCATAAACAAACAAAAAAAAGCTATATCTACCTGTAGACGATGCTACGTCGACAGCTCAGTTACAGGAGCGAATAAATAAAATACGTGGACTATAAAAATCTGGTGTAATTACATGAATACAATATTTAAGTAAAACGTAGTGTATCGCAGGCATGCCATGGATAGACACTATAAAAAATGTTTTCTTGAAAAATAAGTCGAAGAGCGAAAGCGACCGTCTGTAAAATACAGATTCAATGGTATTCGATCGTGCTTCATGAACAAGCTTAACATGATCGATCTGCAGAGTTTCATACAAAATATTACGTTCTTGCATCCATTCCACTCACAGACAGGTCCTTTGACGGGCTCCGGTAAAATACTTCTGTCTGAGCTGCAGTTAACAAAGATCGCGAGCATTTCATTGATGCCAGAGGAATATTAAAGAAAGCAATATGAAATACATTCCTTATACTCAGAGAAATTGTTTGAATGAAAATATGCTACAGTACCTTGCAGGTTATTAAATATTTTCATGAGAAAATGTTAAGAAAATTACTGCTTTGACATGTCAAAAGTCTTGGCTGAGAAACAATAAGGAATGCACTGGTATCACGACAGAAACAACATAATCAGCCTACGATGCCCTTCTGAAGATTGGTTGTTCACTGTTGAAATGATTTGCGCACCATGTTTTCCTTCACCGATCGTTTTGAAAGGGAAATATTTGGAATTCATATCCAACCTTCACAAATTGAAGAGGTACTGAAAGAAGAGTAAAATGTAAATACATATTGTTAGTAAGTTTGGTAGTCTACCAGGTCTATATACATCTATAATCTTCAAGGCTTCATAAGCCATTGGCATCAGAGCAACAAAACTGAAATGTCTCATCTATGCGCCTGTAATTTCAACGGCACTGACTCTGGAGGCAGGATATGGTTTTTTTACTTTTCAAGGTCTTTCCTCGCCGACTGATCGACACTTTGCGTGACCAGAGAATTGGCTCGTTCCTTCCTCAAACAATTAATAGATATGCTATTCAACGTGGCAATGCTGCCAGCCTTCTGGACACGTTTCCGTATGACAGCGATACTTTGACATCTCCTTTTGTACGTAGTTAGATTTAGTGTAAATAGTTAGTATAGTAAATAAACATTTTCAGTATTTTGAAAAAAATAATTACCTTCAAGACCAGAGAAAGCTCAGTGTATCCAATTACCAACTGTACGTCATGGAAACAAAGCAACCCCCTTCCCCTTCTGCATTCCTCTCTCGCGACATTAAGGGGTTCCGTCGCGAAGACTTAAACTGCATTGTGACGACTTAATTCCTTAATCCTTTAATTCTTAAGAACAGACTCGTCAATGGATACTAAATACACGCAATCTCTCACAGAAGACAACCGAGGTACGGTCACGTGGAAGGGAATGGTAACGTTTCGATAAACGAGTATGATCTTCTATACTGCTGTATGCCCTTCTTGAGTTTACTTTTGCTTACAAAAATTTTGAGTAAGCACTTACTAGACAGGAGATTCATTGATAACATTCTTCGTGTTCTGATTCATCTAATACTCGTTTAGAATAAATTTCTTCAAGCGATAAGACCATCGTCAATGGTATTTTGTCTGACATGAACCGTTGGTCTTAAGTATTAAATCAGCGACGACACTATGAAACGTTTTCATTGATTGATTTTTTTCAGTTGCGACTGAATGATGTCGGTGGAATAAATCAGACTGGCATTTTATGTCAGACTCTAGAACGAAATGTCATTACATAGGCTGGCCAACGAAAGCAGTGGTTATTGTCTTAAAAATTATCGAAAACTAAATTACAACTCGATAACTTAAAAAATGGATTTCAAAACTGCATGGCCTCAAATCGAAATGGTGTCAAAAAGTTACATCCAAGTTGGTCAGAAAGTACTTATTTTTGTATAAGGAATGTTTTTTGAAAACAATTTTATTACCGTACCTACTTTCGCATTGTCACAAAGCAACATTACATCGTTAAGATCGTTTCGCGTTTAATTAGCTTTCACCCAAAATATTATTTTAATTTAACAACATTTACATACATAATATAATCATAACGTTTCAAAGACAGTGTGACAGTTCTGGGAAAAGATTGATTAACAGGTATTTATGCCGAGAGCCGAGTTTACGATATTATTATAATTAGTGAGGAATTTGAAGGCGTTTTTTCTGTTCTGTGATCTCAACCAATTTGGAAATACAGAGATGAAACTATATGTGGAAACTTACCTACTCGTAATTGGCAAAATCACGATAAGACGCACTGATTTTGTTTGATCTTTGAACATTATAGTAGTAAGTACTGTGAGGACTCACCAATTAAGAGGCAACCTACTTGCCTATTATAAGACTCTTCTTAGCGTGTTGATGACATACAGACTCTTAATATAAGTTTTTAAGCTGACATGGTCACAATCATTAGAATTAATATGCGTGCGTGAAAAACGAGTGAGGAAGAGGGTAGACAGATATGTCAGCTCGTAAATATCACCCACCCGCAAAGACTTTAGTTCTCGTGATCATGGCGCTTGTAACGGTGCCGAAATATCGAGCTCTCAATCAAATTCAAAATATACATGGTAAATATCCCGAAACAAATATTAATTCTAATACAGACTCTTTTTAGTTAAATGCCAATGTTAATTATAAGACTGGCAATAGATAACTACTTAGTTTTGAAACGTGATTGAAATAGGAACACTTGTCAAATAATAGATGTAATAATAGTTTTTGGTTGTGACTTTTGGGTACAAGCTGCCTGAAGACAGGCGCAGTGTTGATACAATATAATATTTCAAAGTAATTTCTGCTTATAATTTATAGCTCTCTGAGCTACCCCCCTCACAGTATCTTTACTCTGTAAATAAATGTTTATTTCATAATTGATGAACAAACAGCACGATCCTGGATCGTAAAATACTTGCGCATCTTGGAAAAAGATCCTCGCTACTAACTATACGGACTTTAACATTATCACTATGATGTCAGCTTTTATCGGTTAGTTTATGCGAACAAGAAAATATGTAGAGAAGAAACTCAAAGAAATTTTATTAAAATCCTACAAAAAACATAAAAAACTTCTTGAATGCTAATTTTATGTATAGAAGCCAAAACTGAGCTAGTAACAAGAAGAAGAGATATATCGCTGTCAATATCCTCTGAAAGCCATATCTTTACACGCGTGAACAATGGCGTCTCGACTGGAGGCGATGAGGCGGTGAGGCAGTGAGGCGGTGACCTCGATCCGAAGTTTGACAGTGAGCAATAACTGACGACCTTCCCGGAACATCCGTCATCTTTTACACGAACAACATCGCTGTCCACAGGGAGCGCTTGTGGTAGGTCGATACACTTTGCTCGATCAGTCATCACTCCTAAGATATTCTTGTAAAGTTTGCAAATAGGGAGGGCTTCTAAATTCAGTATTCTGTTTATCAAGCCAGGTATGGTAGGTCGAGACAGCGGGCGTCCGATGGACGCGAAACGCACAGGACCGATCAGTGTGGCGACGCCTCGGGGAGGCCTATGTCCAGTATTTTGCGTATTTCGGCTGAAATGATGATTATGATTATTATGATGACCTACTTTAATGTATTTTTTTTTATTTAACGATAGGCTTCCGTTTGACCACTATCTCGCCTGATATTGTCAAAGTTTCAAAACCTGACAGGTTTTCATGCTGAAGTGATTGACAAATACTCTTCTACAAATTCTAAACTCAGTTATCAAGGCATAGTATTTTCGGTTTAGGATACGTGATCAACGATGAATTTATAGATTTAGTACCTTATAAATAGGACCAAGGTAGAACAGTCATAATGTATATGTAAAGGTCTGCTATATTTTTAGAATATAATAATGCATTCCAAATAGAAAATAGTTTCGCTACCAATGACTGCACGGAGACAGCCGTTTACGTCGCCGCCGCACGGAGACAGTAATTCGACAATATTTGATAAAAATTCAATACTGCTGTATTTATCGTTACATTACAGCCAGTCGTGAATTTTATTTAATTTGAACTGTTCAGAATTGCCTTTATTTACAGGTAAAGGTGGAGTTAAAATTGTATAAGATAGTTCAAAAGTCAAACTCTTTATTTCAAGACATTTAAGCGGCACTTTTTAACATCAAAACTTTAAATTTTAAAATAAGAATAATTGGAAAAGTTGCTAGTCATGGTGAAGAACGGACAAGAAACTCCACCGTTACCCTTTAAAATAAAGTGTTTTACAATATTTACATACAAAATCAAATTATTTTTATTTTAATTACAAAATATTCACGCACCCGAGATACAGGAAGAAATTCCTAGTGGGGTAAAGTTATAAAAAAAAAAAAAAAAATTATTAAACCTTGTAAGGTACTTTTGAATTAACAAACAAAATATGAATCTAGTTGCACATTCACAAGCGTCAGTAGGTCTCTATGGAGAAGACTGTGCATAAAACTCCACGGACACTCTTTTCCATCAGTTTTAATTACAATTATTTGGTTACATAATTCTTGTTGAAAAAATACATATCGATGTAAAAAGACTTGCGAATAAAAGCGTCTAGAGTAAACAATTCAAAAATACAATAAGTACGTAATTAAAAGAAGGCCGAGGCAGCTAAGTTATTACCAATCCCAACTGATGGCGCCCGTTCACGAACATGACGTATGGATTGGCATCACTCAGCTCAACCATCATATAGGGCACCGAATGCATAATATCTCTCTCCCGAATGTTGTCTCTCTGATGGTGGCATGTGCCACACATGACACACTCAACTGCCAGGGCACAAGTCACAGATGAGATTAAGAAGTTGTTGAACAAAAAGGTGTTGGTTATGCTGATGCCAGCTATCTTGGCCTTAGTCAAACTTGAGCGGCTTCAAAATGTTTGTATAAGGTACAAAAATAAGGTTCATATTCGGTTGGCGAAAATATGATCATGTTTCCGAATTCCGTGTGAAGCTCAAGTGGTTGCCAATTCGCTTTCACCGGAATGCTCATATTCTTTCACTTTTATATAATGTGCTCTTCACTCCTTCCACCCCTCTTTATCTTAAGAAACGTTTTCAGTTTCTCTGCGATTCCCACACAAAATTTCTTAGGTCCTCAGATAACTTACGACTTCAAATGCCAATGCATTCCACGAGTTTTCTGGATACATCCATTACTCTCCAGGCTACTCGTCAGTGGAATGCGATGCCAGACCCAATCAAACGCGCCCAATCGTTGCCTGTGTTCAAAAGACTTGTGAGGGAGCATTACCTGTCGCTGTGATTATGAATTGATTGTCATCATTTAATTTATTGCCTTTATATTTTAGTATGTATGTATATAAGTATGTATTAAATATCATATATATGTAGTATGTATGTATTTAAGTATATATTAAATATCATATATATGTATTTGCATATCTTTTATATATATATTTTTTGTAAAACTGGTATTGTCTCACCAATAACAGCCCCACTTTGTGTCCAGCAATTACTGTCCATACCAGGTTGCCTGGAAGAGATCGCGTAATGCGATAAGGCCGCCCATTGTATGTGTTTTTAGTTTTAAGTATTTTTGTTTTAAGTGTTTTTAGTTATAAATGTAACTTATGGTGTACAATAAAGTATATAATAAATAAATAAATAAGTCAACGAACGGCATATAGGTACAGTAAATGGTAGATCTACAGTTGGTACATAGTACTCACACATGTGCTGTGTAGTTACAATACAAATATATTCATACAGTCTTCAGCAGGTCCAACAATACTTCAAAACAATAATGCCCTGCTTATCACATGTTTTTGCGTCCTAGTGGTTGTAGAGCAGGACTAGCCAAGCGTTTTTATCAGCGATGTAATCCCCTAACTTATAATATGCCTGCTTGCATAGTGTGCGTTTTATACAAGTTTCATTCAGTTCTAGAATGTGGGCATGTATTTTATTGTAACATTGTATACAGTACTCCATGAAAGATGAGGCTACTTTAGCCAGTCTGAAACCTGGTTGAACTAATTGGTCCCTATTTCTAGTAACGTAATTATGTCTGTCGCCGTTTTTACTAAAAAGATGTAAATTCTTTGTCACGTACATGATGTATTTATAAAAAGATTGACAAGGAACCGTCATGATGTTTATGTCCTTAAACCTTAAACAGTTCCCTGAGAGAATCGCGCCGGGTGGCGAAGATTTTATATCGCTCTGATGGCTCGTTTTTGCAGAATAAAAATTTACTCAATTGCTGCAGCGCTTCCCCATAGTAATCAGTCTAAGATACCGTAAGACATTATACTAAGAAAGTAACTAAAATAGACCAGCCTCGCGGTATTTACATCAGTAAATTTACGAATTTTTCCAACAGTATAAGCTGCCGAACTTAGCCGCCCTGCAAGTGATATGGCCTCGTATAATGAAGACCCCATTTGTAACCTACTGTTAACATTGTGCTTGTGGGTGTTGTGGGTGTTGTGGTTGTTGTGTTGTTACCATTGTAATGGGGTCTTCATAGGGTGATCCCCAGAAAAACCGTTTTATCGACAAATTCTAGATTCTCCTTGTTTAATATAATGTCACAATCAGTACTTTTGACATTTCGCAAGGCAAATTTTACCCACTTATTTTTTACCATTTAAAACTAAATTACTAGCAGTGAACCATTTTGAATCTGCCGTACGTTACATACGTTACGTCGTCAACATGACTAGTACGTCTATTTATTCAAAAATTAAAGATGTGTCATCAGCAAATAACACAATATTTATTTTGTTTTCCAATAAACTCTTAATCAATAAAAACCGGCCAAGTGCGAGTCGGACTCGTACACCGAGGGCTCCGTACAAACCTCAGCTTAAAGGTATTATAGACCTGAGTATTTGATATGAATTTCAATTTTATACCTCTACGCGTTCATGAGGAAAGGGGTAGTAAGTTTAAAATTATTAAAAATATTTTTATTATATGATGTAACTATAAATTTACGGCTTTCGCAAAATTTCCTTTATCTGTGCTATAAGACGTAGCTTCGTACCAAAGAAGAATGACCAAAAGTGGTACCAAAAAGTCTCACGCATCAAGACCAACATTTTATAGTAATTAGTTTCATAATTTTTTACGACATTACACATCGGGGATTTGATTTTTGAATAGGGGATTTAATTTTGAGTATAAAAGTATGGATATTGACTATTGTTTTACTCCATATAAATGACGTTCCGTTTTACATGATATTATTATAATTAACATAACCTTGATTTTTGAAAGTGTCATGATCACTGTAAAAAAAAATATAATTAGTAGATTCTACATTAATTTAAAAAAATATTAGTATAGAATAGAACCTTTTTTTAAAAGAATATCATTATTTTATCTATGGTTAATTGGCCGTTCACAGCCGGTCATAAAGATGTAGAATGCAATAGAATCGATTTTTGATGAAAAGACTAACCAGTAATCGTTTCTTTTGTGTAATAAATAACTATAACGTCGATGTATAAAATTTCTATATACATTACGTCGTTGGTAGCGTCAAACAAAATAGACCTAGTTTTTAGGTTATTTTCGATTTTATAATATAATTCCGAAACCCGGGTTTTGTTTTCATAAATAACTTTTGTAGGAGTTAACATAATCAGTGTAGTCTATAAAAAACAAAGATTGATTCCGATGCATCATGGTACGGGATTCCATACATCCATGAGCATTCTCCTTTCAAGATTCTGAGTTCACGGGAAGTAGTAGGTTTTGATTCCCTTGTGAGTGTCGAAATTTTGCGGGTTTCGGGTTCCGTTTAAGGATAACTTTCGAGGTACGGAACCCTAAAAAAGATTCATTCAAGATACGTACACCTTTGTCTTCTGGAAAAATCAGCGAGTCATTTCCATATCCAATGAGTCATCATATTTTTTAAAGCATATTCAATGTTTTATTGTAATCTGGACTCTATTCGTAATGTCGCGGCCTGCATCACAGACTGACCCTCCCCAACAAATCTTTTAAACTCAAAACATTCACCCTTCACTTGTTTTTCGATCGGGAGGGGTTGGCCTCCTTTCCAAACTAACGAGACCTTGATTAACAAGCACGGCACACGCGAAAATGTATCGCAACTACATCAAGATAAGATACAGTTTGGATCAGCGGTTTAATTATTATAATTCATATCGCCTAGTAATTGCAGGGTTTGAGTGAGAGCCTTTCATTTGAGTCTGAGCTCTGAGCGGCACTAATGGAGTATAATCCTAGATACAGCTGCGGAATCCGGCTGGGTTTTGTAACAACTTTGGGCGGGTCTGTCAATCTGTCAAAAAATTACTGATTACCAGATTGTTACAAAAAGTTTTTTTAGGAACAGATTAACATGACAAGGTCTGTCTTGCCCAAAAAATTAAGCAGCTGAGGGATTTGTAGAGCCATATTTTGTCTATGATATTGTTTTCAAGTTCCTTGTAAAAGGAAAAGAGCCAGTTGCTAATAACCGATATGCTACTGAATAATCTAGATGGAAAACGTATTGAGGCGCTTATATTCAATAATAATGTTTGGCCTTTTGGACCTCAGAGCACCAAGGCTTTCCTATCGGACAATTTGAAAAACTTTCTTTGAGGTTTTTTCAAGCCAACACTCTTTTGTACTATAACGATCTGCCATTTTATTGCTAATCCCTATCCTATAGCTACTGTCTAAGAGGATGATTAATTGTTTATATTTTCGGAGGTGGGCGCTTATGTTGTCGATTGCGCTATTTGTTGCAATAAGAATATTCGATTGTTCAATAAAACTATACCATCAAAATTACTCTAAGGAAACAAACTTCCGGGTAAAAAGTCCATTCCATCCATTTAGATCATATCAAATCCAGGACATGGTCTAGCCGTTTGAAAAGTTTCATTCAAATCCATTCAGCCATTAAAACGTGAAAAGATAACAAATAGACATGCGAAAGTAACTCAAGTTTCGCATTTTTATAGTATTAGTATGGAAGTAGGTATGGATTTTGCCACACTTGTGAAACTGATACGATCCTACAGCCATACAGAACATAAAGACGCTCTATCCTCCGGACATCCCCGCCCATAGTCCGTAAATATAAGCCCTGTCCGTAAATTACACGAGGCCATATTGTGCGCGTCAGCTGTTTGTTCCCGCGCGTTGGACGCACACGAGTGTACAGGTAGCATGTGATAACAAGACCCACCAGCCTGCTGGTTACCGAATACCGAGTGTGTTCACTGTACTCGAGTAACAACATAACACCCTCTGAGACGGCTAGTCTCTTGGCTGACTCACAAGAGACTAGCCAAGTGTCATGCGATGTCAGCGGTGGCGATGCTCGAAATGCCAAAATGTAAGAGATTTGTCATCAATACATTTTTAACAATTCTCCAATCGCTATAGCGATGTATAGAATGTCGCTTGTCTAGAGCCTAAGGACTTAGTACTGCGGTATATATCGGATCCTTTGTTCCTCAATATATGGAAAATGACAAAACCAGAGATTGATAAATCAATTTTATGTATGCCTTCTATTGAGTTAACGTTACCCATCCTTTCTTAGGAAGGCAGGAGTAAGGTACACCTTCATTTTTCGGCAGTTAAGTTATAGGGAGGTTTTTGCCCAGCAGTGGGTCAAATAGGCTAGATATATATACGTATAGAAGTTATAGGGATAGAGCTTGTTGCCTTTAACCGGGAATCCAGAACATAGACAAACGCTACGAAATTCCTATTTGCAATAAGAGATAAAACGAACCATAGCTCTCGATTCTAATGACCTCTGGCGACTACACATCCGCTTTAATCGTTCGGGTGTACGTTTGGCTAAAAACTCTTAGCTCGGCTGAATTCCCGGGGCAGTGCTCGGGCCTGGTCGGGCCTCGGGCAGTTGTCGCGCAGGGTCGGGCACTCGGGTCAGGGGGCAGACTCCGAGGAACGGGTCGCCGATCAAAATATGTTATGGCCAGCGATTAGGACGATTGCTTTGCGTCCAACGAACGTTACCGAAGGCAATGGCACTTGAGGTGCTTATTTATAGTCATTGTTGGGCACAGTTCCGCTAATTGCGGGCTGTGACCGAGAAACAAATGAAATTAGTTCCGGAGATGTTTTAGGAAAACACTTGAAGGAAAATCATAGCATTTTGTGTTGATTGTAAGAAATGTAGAGGTTTTCGTACGTAGCGTTGCTCAGAAGAATTCAGTAGGAGCTAATTAGTATTTCGGGAAATCGATTTGCGCACTTCTCAGTTCAGAGGCAGATTAAACAGGTGGTGACATATTTACACAGATTGAAATAACGTAATTATTGTACAAAACCTGTAATTTTAGAGATAAAGTGGATTATGTAACCTGCTATAACTGGGTTTAACACACAAAGATACTCCTAATAAACTTTATCAGCGACAAGAAACCTTGCAGTTCCACATCAGTCAGCGTCAAAAACGTTGCGTTCGTTCAGTTTACGCGCGCGAATCCGTCTGACGTTACCTTATTATTAATGTACAAATGTACAGCACAACATTATGCATGAGTCAGTATTCCTTTATCACGTAATGTAATTAGTATCAGAGGCTCCGGTCAGTACACAGCAGTACTGTAGGACACAGATCAGCCATACGAAACATATTTGTTTGTATTATGTATTACATGTACACTCACTGTTTTACGGCAAATGATTTTGTTTCATCATCACACGCGGTATATCTCGGTGGTTTTCCAATAGGTTGTATATAGAGTAGACTTACCGGGAGGTGTTGATGTCAGTGTGGTCGAGGTGTCGACTGCGATTGGCCAGTGAGGTTACTGTCGAGACTGAGTCGCGATACGTGCGCTCCGCGCGAGTGCCCGGCGTCGACTGGCCGCGTCGATCGATAGCCCCGCCATCGCGCGCTACGTTTCCTTTACACCAATCATTTCGAACCAATGTTACTTTTTATGACGTATTTTTTTGGTGGCTACGAAATTATTGCGATGTGCCAGCGATAGACGTTGCTCTCGTAAACTGAGGAGGTATTATCATTTGCTTGATTCAATGGTTCAGTAACTTCAGTACAATAGGATATAGAACGAGGCGAGTGTTTCCCGATCGCTTCGGAAGTGCGATAACAGCAGACCGAGCGTCTGTTATAAAGTACACATAATAGTCTTTGTTTACTTCTGTACACTACTATCGCTGATGAGATTACTTTAGTAGAGCAACTAATGCGATAAGCTATCATTCATAATATTTATTTTTAAGAAAATTTTCAGTGATTAAAGAAAACTTTATCGAAACTATCAAATATACATAAATACATAACTAAGCTACACGTGTTACTCCGCTAATCGCTCTGTTGATAACCATTGCTCATTAATGTGACAGTTAGTATGTCTCCACTTTTTCTATGAGTCTATGGCCAAGGTCAGCGTTTGGGGGTCAAGTTCAATTGGCTCTATTTCGGTAGAGTCGTGTAATTACTGTAAGAGCCGCTTAACTGCAGCCATCGGCTCTAGGTAGAGATGAGAGCGATAGAGCCGAGAGGAGCCAGCTATTGTAACGACACTGATAAGTTATCCCGATTGCTGGATTAGGGGAAGTTATGATAATTTAAGGGTGAAGGTTGTTATGGGGTTATATTTTTTAAGAGGCTGTTGTTCAAGGCAGTTTAGGGGTGGTTTGAGTGGCGATTTTATGTTATTGAATGCAGAACAAGCGACGGTTCATCATTTTAATGTTCAGAGCTAGCTAAGTAGTAACCATAACCTTGGGATATCAGCAATGCCAGACCTGCGGGATCGCGATGCGTTCTGATGAGACACTCGTGACCTCATCTCGTCTAGTAGAAAGAGATAAGTGAGATCGTCGATGGAGCGAACGTGTCCAGAAGATGCCTGTCCACTCTTGCTTCGGAGACTAATGGATCACTACTGATACGGAACAGATATGCTGGCTGAGAGTTTGGGACTTCGACATTTGGCGTTGACATCATAATGTAACTCAAAATATGTCTTGTGCTTGTAATTACATGGATAATCATATCATTTTAACCGGAGAAACGCTGCTCGGTGGCAGTAATAAATATGGTGGTATGTATGTACTTTACCGAACAAGCTCCTTCATAACTCTACCTTACCTATTGCTTAATACAAGCATATTTTTTGTTATTGCTAGCCTTCATTGAGTTCCACAGCTGGGCAAAAGCCTCCCATTTGCCTTTCCATACTTAGCCAGATAGAGAGACCAGAGCTAGCCCAATACAGACAGATATTAATGTATTTTTGACGTTATAGCTACTTAAAGAAACATATTAACCAACATACTACAGCATTTTTATTAGATTTATTACTGAGTTATTTATATCAAACAAGGAAAACAAAACGTGTGACAAGCTAGTGTTATCACGTTTGTAACACCGGTTTAGATAATAGGAAACAACTCTAATAAATTATGATTTTAAATCACAAACGTCATTTCTATCTTTTGATACTTATGTCACAAAATAGAAATTATAGAGAAGGGCCACTCCAGACGTCCTCCTGTCACCTAAACTTGCCAGAGTCACTGAGTTACTAGTTTACTGCTATATTGATTCTAAATAAAAAATGGAGTAGGATTTTTTTTATCTATAGGCTCGCGTTTGACCACTTTCTCACCTGATGGTAAGCGATGATGTGGTTGACGGTGAAGCACGCTTGCCAAGAAGTAACCTATTCACTCTTGACTTAAAGACCCCAAGGTTGTAGCTATCAGGAAACAAAGACTCCGGCAGGGAATTCCACTCCTAAGCTGTGCGTACAATGAAAGTATTCGCGCGCAAAAACATAAATGTGAAAAAGAAGCCAAGTTCGACGAAGTAGAGTTGAGATCTAGAAGGATGACAAGTTTCACTACATCTCGGTCGGTCTATCACCACTATGCCAGGCTTATTGGAAACAATAGTCCTGTCACTATCAGTGATGATAGACCTATCCCAATACAACGTGGCCTTGCCATTTTCGAGAACTGGGTCGGGCTCATACTTATAGCTTACTACCGCCCGTTACTATTGCCCGACACTATGCCTTAGCACTTCCGATTCCACAAGAATGTATTTGAAAGCAAGTTGTTGATGGATAATTCTGGCTACAAGGTTGTGTCTATGCAAATAATCTACGATTGCAAGAATTACAACCGGAGATAATATGACGGATGGATTCCCGCAGCCGAAGACATGCCCGACAGATGTCAACCGTGCCGTCCTTCACAATGTATTTCCGGTAGTTGTTAATTAAGCCTTTCCTTAAACAATGTAAAATTTCGCCTACGGACTTGAAGTGAACTAATTTATTATTTTCTTAGATATTGAATTTTTAAATAGTCATATTGAATTTTTTTATGAACGTAAGCATGTTTATGTAATTTCAGGCATTCTTACTGTATATATGATAGGAATGCACATCACTCACTGAAGTGTGTCTAGATTAATCTACCCATTTCCGACAATACAACCAATAAGCCAAATGAAAAAAAAATAACCAGCTAAGTACGAGTCGGTCCCGCGTGCCGAGTATTCCGTAGGACTTAGAATTTTCGTTTAGGTTTTTATGAGTATCCTTTATACCTCAAAATATTAATTAATTAAAATAGTCGTTACTATCTTTAAAACA
Organism: Anorthoa munda; assembly: GCA_945859665.1. Lineage (NCBI taxonomy): Eukaryota > Metazoa > Arthropoda > Insecta > Lepidoptera > Noctuidae > Anorthoa > Anorthoa munda. The sequence goes on along the minus strand of OX243896.1, from coordinate 424,571 downwards.
AGAAAGTTATTCTGATACAAAAAAATACCTCAGTTGTGTTTTTAAAAATAAAAGTGTTGTAGTTTAGAATATTATTATTTAAAATATGGCACAGGTTTTTACAAACAATATTTTCGTCGACCGCGACTGAGCTCTATCCAATATTGCCCAAGAATCCTTGTAAAATCGTAATGCCAATGTGTGTGTGTAAAATGGCTCTTTGTTCGAAGTGACCTCTATGTCTACGGCGGCGCCGCCACTTACATAGGTACATATGTTAAGTTATTATCAGCATTGGGCTCGAGACATGTAAAGCATAAGGCGTGCCTGCCTAAACGCTTTTCCTTGATTTTTGCGAAGTATTTTCTAAGTTTTCCCAACTCCTCCGTGTAAGTCCTGCTTGTGCCTGCCCTTCTCACAAATATACATAAATATTTTTGTTATTCCATATGATGACTGATTGACACAGATTAAGCGGAAACCTTTGCCTATTAGGTACAACAGCTGGTGTCTGGGGCAAATGTATAGCTTTAATTTCATTGCAGCATAATTATTTTACAATGAAGAGTTGAGTAATCTTACGTGGGTAAGAAAAACCTTAATTTAAACTCTTTATACCCCGGATAGGAATCGAATCACTCTCCAGTGGATCAAGGGGCATAGTGGATCTCTAAGCAATGATGCCGCAGAACTTGATAAGAGGAGCTCCGAGATGTTAGTGCCAGGCCCACTTCTCCCCTTGCCTTCCTCGCAGTTTCGTGCGTGGATTCACCAAAGATCAACAAACTACATAATAACTGATGATCACGGGCAACAAACTGTAAACAGTCAAAAATGACTTGGCAAACGTACACCCGCGTTTTACTAAAAAACTTCTCAGACAGAGTAGAAATTACTTAAAAATATTTATAGGGACAATAACGGGCCACAACCTTCTTAACATCTTTTCAACATAGGTGCCACATATAACCCACTTTGCAGGGGCTGTTTTAACACCGAAGAATCAGTCGCCCACGTAGTCCTGGAATGCGATGTCATGGACCATGCATCTATCCGCGAAGAAATCCTCGGAATAGTGAGGTCGCTCCGTGAAGCCTGTAATGCTCCCAGGAAGCTTCTGTGCTTTTGGACGGAGCTAGGCTGGTTATTTTAGCCAATGCCCCCACGCACAACGGACCAAATGGTAGTCTAAGAGCGGAAACGGGAGTCACTGCCACTACCACTACTACCCCGGACAGGAGGAAAATGGTATTGCATCCCAAAGAGCTCATCTACTATGCGCTACTTTAAAATCACCTTGTGAGAATAAAACAGTACCGTTAGTTGCACAACCTATAATTGAATCAAGCCTAACACTAATTTAGTTTCTCGTACATTTCGTACGTTTGTCAAAGGCTCTGTATTCCAGTGCCAGGTATAGTTTTAAGTCTACCCGTAGTGATGAACTACTAATCCATCTGTTACCTTAGTTAACTGGGTGTTAGTTCCAAGTCTCAGATTGCATTATTTGTTTGATAAGCAGTTCATAAGTTTCGTATTTGTAAGGGGCATGAACTCACCTGCAGAACAACTGTCCCCTACTGATTAAGGGGACAACTCTATGCTAATAACCAAGGCCGCAAACATGAAATAAATAAAATAATCATTATTTCGGACAAGTAACATCCACATGGGTTAGTAAACGAGAAAACTTATACCTATGTTAGTACACTCTTAATTTCTTAAAAATATTATTTAGTGACGAGGTTGTTGTTCTGAATGCATTTCAGAACAACATCCCCTAATAACGGAGTGTCGTACCTCCAAGCTATGGTTTTTAGGATGGAGTTGGAGCTAGCCCGCACTCTGCAGAGCAAAGAGGCAGATCTCAGCCTGACGATGGCATGGAAATCATCGACGCGAGATTCCGCGAACATACCTGATGCACTGCAGAAACGGGGCAGCCCCATCAACATCCTAAACCCGTTATTATATTGGACCCGTAAGGCGCCGATAGCCTGCTAGTGTAGTTGGTCTACAGGCTGCACGTATAAAATACTTGGCAATAAGCTTTAAAAAGTGTTATTTTTACTGCCTTGCTACACCGTGCAAACTTGCGACCAAACATGTTACAACGAACTGCCAGCGCCCTACGTTCCCTCTCGATATCTCCCGATCATCAAGGCTGTCGGTGACATAGTGCCCCAAGTACTTGAACTGGTACACTCGCTCCAACTCATTCCCATTGAGTTTAATCGGGGGCACGTATTCCGGACATTTACCACCGACAGCCCTAAAGACCAAGTACTCGCTCTTTCTGACATTGTAGATAAGGCCATGCTTCTGAGCATAGCCCTCACAACATGTCAGAAGTTCTCTAAGCGCCCTAACCGTTGGGCTCAGCAGCCAATTTAGACTTTAACTAATAATTTTAAGATTGTTAAACTATGAAAACCACTTACCGTTACAAAATGTAACCCAACCCGAAGACTAAACCAAAGACCGACCGTAGCACTCACGCTTGCGACTAAACACTATGTTTGTCCTACCAACAAGCACACACTATGACTGACCTATTCAAGAACTGCATCCACACCTCCGACTAACAAATCTCCAACAAGTTGGATGAGCACACATCACATCACGAGGAACTGCAACAAAGTTCGCGACAGAAGTTCAATAACTGTTCCGTTAACGTAACAATGGCTGACCTACTCACTACTGCTCCTAATATAGTCACACGAGCATTGTACTGTCCTATAACTGTCATTATTTATACCCGCATTGTAATAGTTTCACTTTGTAGGAATCAGTGAAGATGTAGCCTAATTGATAAATGGCTCATGTTCGACCACTATTTGACTAGATGGCAGAGCTAGGCAAAATACATTATTTACTTTCATAATACAGATAACAAAATACTATCTTGCATGTATTTAAAATACGAAATACAAAACCGACTTCCAAAACAAAACACTACAAAGCGAAAAATAAATTTCCTTTCCAAAGTCGGTGTCTTTAGTACCTATTGTTTTTCGCTTTGTAGTGTTTTGTTTTGGAAGTTGGTTTGATTTTTTTGTTAAAAGTTTATTATTTATCTTTTTAGGGTTCCGAAGTCAACAAGGAACCCTTATAACTTCGCTCTGTCCGTCTGTCCGTCCGCAGCTTAGCTCAGATAATCTAAGTACTAGAAAGCTATAATTTGGCATGTATATACATATTAATAATTCCGACAAAGTGGTAACATAAAAACATGAAAAATATTTTTTGGGTACCTCCCATAGACGTAAAGTGGGGATGTATGTTTTTTTCTCATCTATCCCATGGTGTGGGGTATCGTTGAATAGGCCATTCAAAAATATTATGGATTTGTTGAAACCATTTTTCGATTCAGAGATTCGCTTGTGTAAAATTAAGCTTTAAGTTGCAAATTTATGTTAGAGTCAAATGTGTCCCCCCCCTGCCAGCGAAATGATTGCTCTTGGCTATGTGAAAAAAATCACGTCAGTAGTAAATATAAAGAAATTAAAAGGAAAATTATCACGGATAACAAGGCTTTACAAGTTTACGAGTAATAGTCGACCAACTTATAAAACGTACTTGGAAAAGTAAAAGTTTTGTACAAATGCCATTGAAAAATTACTTAAATAAAGTTGATAGCTGTGTAAAACAGAGTAAATATATGCTTATGAACCATGTAAAAATATACAAAAATAAAATCATAACATCCTTAATAATAATGATTTCTAAATTAATAATGTTTAAGCTCGAATAACGCATTGGAGTGGCCGGAGTCGTTGGCAGTAACAGTCTGTAGTCCATACGGCGCATGCGCGCGGGGTCTATTTTGTGTTAGTGCAGAGGTATTTTCGACGTTTTGTAATTAAAACGTATAAGTAAAGTCAAATTAGATTCGATTTCCAAGCAAATTACTTATTTTCTTTTGTCGATATCCTTCTATAAAGTCAATATTCGACCCGACTTCATCACTAATTGAGTAGCGTAAAACTTTCCAGAATGAAATAGTGAATACCGCAGATTAGAGGATTCACCTCTAATTTGTATTAGAGGAGATTAGAGGTGAATACATACGATTTTTTTCTAATTCCGAAAGAGAAATAAACAAGGAGCGTGCACGCAAGGATCCAGGAACGAACTATACCATTCCCCGTGGCTCTAACGCGCGCTCGTATCAGCTCCTTTCGCAATTCGCACCCGCGGTGGTACTCAAATAGATAATATTTTTCTATCTTCAGTTGCGAAGTTGGATTTTATAAATCCTTCTTCAGTTACCAGTTAGTCCCTATTTAATTTAAGTCAAGAGTGAATAGATTAAATCTAGGCAAGCGTACTTCACCGTAGACCACATCATCGCTTACCATCAGGCGAGATAGTGGTCAAACGCGAGAATATAGATTAAAAAAAAACATCATCCTATGTGGGCCTGTTTTTAGACTTTTTGAGCCGCTGAAACCGTTCTAATGTTCATGTAACAACAACAAAACCTTCTTTTTAGTCCGCATTATTATGCAACTTCGGAACCCTATTACTATTGCGCGTGGCCCGACACGCAGTTGGCCGGTTTTTATTTTAGTTTTGTTAGGTATCTCCAAATACCATGAAAATAATTTAAAGCCAAAGTAAATCATGACGATTCCAATAAAACCAAACACGACTAGGATTCATTGTTTTATTTCGGAGTTCCAGTGCCTATCTTCCGGCTTCATTATCAGATCAGTTCGATGTTACCATTTTCATCAGTATCATTTATCTATAAGTATTAGCTTCATAGTCGGTTAGCTATTCGATATATCTTATACCCGTGACATACATAGCAATACGGAGTACTAGTGGCCATCTGTTGTCTTTCGGTCCTGGTTTCCTTATCATGGCACCACCCTTGGGACATCTCCTTTCCAACAAAAAAATAATCATTAAAATCGGTTCATAAACGACAAAGTTATCCGCGAACACACATAAAAAATATATAAATATACGAATTGAGAAACCTCCTCCTTTTTTGAAGTCGGCTAAGTAAAAATCGTTAAAATACTGTATTTTTTAGTGTTTTAACAATTTTATTGAAAATATAAATTACAATATATAGCCGTGTCGTGTCAATCCATCGTGACATTCGTACCTACTGATATACTTAATTAATACACAATATGACACTCGACAAGATACTTGAAACTTAGACGCACACGGTCGCCATTTTGCCTACGAGAGCTATCAAGCGCTATTTTCTGCAGACGCACCCATTAAGATCGCTAAATGTATTTATGTTCATATGTATTTTGAAGCCATAAGTATTTGAAATACTAACTACAAAATACTTCAGGGTTAGGAATTTGAAATACCAATTACAAATTACATTTTTAAGAAGAAATTCCTAATTGAATTACAAATACCAAATACGTATTTCAATAACGTTTTTTAATTGCAAGTAATTCAAATGTGAATTTGTGGGTGTGTATGTGAGTTTATATGTTTGTAAACGCACCCACGATACAGAAAGAAATTCCTAGTGTGGGGCAATGTTTTTTTTATAAAGGAAGATAGCAAGAAGAAAGAAAGAAATTTAAAAACTGCCCAACCCTGCCTGATAAGCGATGATGTGGTCGACGTGAAGCACGCTGGCCTAGAAGTAACCAATTCACTCTTAGCTTAAGGGCCTACAACCGCGTTAATGCCGGAAAACGGTAATCTTCTAAACCATACTCTTTAGTAACGGCTAGGTTAAAAGGTTTGAAAAAAATAATATTTATTATTGTTTCATGTACATTATTTGTGAAACATGTTTTTTTCGTTTATCAAAAAAAAACAAAAGGAGGTTAAATTTTGATATTCTGGTTCCGAGCGGGTGCACGCCGCACGGCCAGTACTGCGTTAACATTGGGGAATGTATATACGCTTTAAAGACCCTCAGGTTGTAGTTATCAGGAAACACGGCCTCCGGCAGGGAATTCCGCTCCTTAGCTGTACGCACCATGAAAGTATTCTCATAACATTTAGTACGTATGGGTGGGATGTCCATCGTGTTCCGATGGCGCATCGCCGTTCATGTTGTAGTAAGATAATGGGACGGGCTGAGTGGAATTAAATCGTACAATTCCAACGCGGACTACCCAAAATGAAACCGATAAATAACCAATAGGCTGACAACCATAAAAAAAGAAGTACAGTTGCCACGGCCAGCCAGCGGAATTGATGGGCAGGGGAAGTCGGGTTCGAAATAACAAAACTGCGTCCAAATCTCCTCGTTTATTAAAGGTTTATAAAGGTGCCTAAAACAATAAAAATTATAAATGATTACAAAATGGATACTCGTTCAAGCCTCAATACATAGACACAATTACAAAATAACTTACCCAAAGGGCACCTTGAAGTAGGTACTAGAAATCACAATATAACGCAATACACACAGTTCATAAACCGAATATATTAATATAATATAATAATTTTTCCAATATAAAATTTAAATTAATGCCTTGAGTGTCAGCAGGCCAGAGCTATTTTTCTTGACAGCTCCCTTGAAAAAACGAGGCTTTTTGACAGACATTCCATCAATGAATTTTGAATTTTTATTTTTAAGAGATCGCCAAAATGATTTGAACCAAAAAAAAGGTCGACATGGTCACAATACCCCGCCGCCCCTTGAAAAAATTTGGAGGTAGGCCGAGAAATTTGATGAGGAGAGGAAAAAAAAAAAAAAAATTACAAAATGCTAAATTTAGAGATGGGGGTGATATTTACAATGTGAATATTACAACAGAGTCTGAGTCCTACAAGCACTCAATCATACAATCATACAACCTATCAATATTAGTCTTAGGTATAAAATATTGCCCTAAAACATCACGCAAATGAAGTAGCTGAAAACTGTGTACAGGCTACTCCGACGCAACTCTGCAATCAGTGTAGGCTTATTTAAAGAGTCACCATCCGCTCTATAATGGTGAATGATGTAAAGTATTTACAAAATGTGTGCTCAAATGCGCAAAAGGTCTTTAGAATCATTTCTTCTTTTATTATTATAGAAGAAAAGTAATAAGAGGGTGATGTTTTAGGTTTACATCATATAAATATAATTAAATTAAACTTGAGAAACTCGCGTAATATTAATTAATTAAAAGAAATATGTATAAATTAAGAAAAATTTGAGACAATGTTAATGAAACCGAAAGAAAATAAATGAATAAAAGAACAATTATTGTAAAACACTAGGTCTAGGTTTGATATCTTTAACATGCCATCGACCTATAGGACGACCTGTTAAGTCTGCTAAATCATAAACAAGAGGAGAGATTTTTTGTATGATTTTGCATTTAATAAATTTGGGAGCTAATTTAGCTGAATAATATCTGCCGGCCGCACTTAGTGCGTAATTACGTTTCCACACTATGTCGCCTGCATTGAAAACTATATGTTGGCGTTTCTCATCGTACCGAGCAGCATTATTTTGATGAGAAAGCCAGAGCCTATTCTGAACTTCAGCAAGAATAGGGCTAAGAGAACCTACGTTATCAGCGAAAACGTCACGAGGAGCGAAAATCAAATCTTCCAAGGTGTCATGATTTGGGTAAATTGAACCACACGAAACGAGTTCACGACCATAAACAAGGAAGGCTGGTGTGAATTTAGTGACTTCATTTACTGCGGTATTTATTGCAAATTGTATTTTATGTAATTGTAAGTCCCAAGTCCTATGGTCTTGATCGACAAAGGATGCTACGGCTGTAATTATGGTTTTATTGTAACGTTCGACTGTATTGACTTGTGGGCAATATAGCGGTGTAAAGCTAATTTTTGGGATGTTGTAACGTCTAAGCATGTCGGCAAGTTCATTGCTAGCGAATTGAGGCCCGTTATCAAGGATAACCGTTTCGGGAATACCGTGGCTCATGAAGACTAGATTTTCTAAAATGTGTGCAATAATAGCAGAAGTTGCCCGCTTAATTGGAAACAAAAGGCAATATTTACTAAAGCAACAAGTAACAACGAAAATATAACGATTTAACTTCCTGGACATAGGAAGAGGACCAATCAAGTCAATAGATATAGCTTGAAAAGGTCTTGAACAAACCTTAGGTTTTCCCATTAGACCGATAGTAGCTTGTGTTTGATGTTTGTAAGCAAGGCATGTCTCACACTTGGCAACAAAATTTGCAACGTCCCTATACATACCTTTCCAGAAGTATCTAAGTTTCAGTCTGTTATACGTTTTAAGAAGACCAAAATGAGCAGTGGTAGGTGTAGAGTGATTTTCGACTATATGAGCCGTCGTATGCTCAGCCGGTATCACTTCTTTCCAATTGTACTCGGAAGTAAGAATAGTGCTAGTGCGAGTATACCTGTATAATTTGTTATTCCTAACTATATACTCAGGACAAGCAGCAGGATTGTTTATACATTTAGCCCTGATTTCATTATACCAAGCATCAGCTGATTGACTAGGGTCATAATTTATTAAAGAAATAAGAACAGAACGTGAAAGAACATCAGGAACCAGATGGTCTTTACCTTTTTTGTGTTTCATTTCAAAATTAAAAGCAGATAATCGAATACTCCAGCGAGCTAAACGACCGGTAGGGTTATTTAAATTAAGAAACCACTGTAGAGAAGAGTGATCAGTGTAAATTGTAAATTTCTGGCCGTTGTCTAAATAACAACGCCAGTGTTCAAGGCCTGTAATAACGCTAAGTAATTCGCGCTCAGTAATAGAGTAATTCTTTTGAGCACCAGTTAATGATTTGCTCATGTAAGCAATAGGTTTTTCAACGCCATCGATGTCCTGCGTAAGCATAGCTCCAATACCAAAGCTAGACGCGTCACAATGTACCGCAAAAGGATCATTAAAATTAGGACGTGACAATACCGGGGTAGTAGTCAACGCTTGTTTTAGCTTAATAAAAGCATTATTATGTTCAACCGTCCATTTGAAAGGAGGAGCTTTTTTACTGGTAGAGGTTAACGCGTTAAGTGGTGCAGTTAAAGTACTGAAGTTTGGTAAAAACCTACGGTACCAACTTGCAGTGCCTAAAAATTTCTTAACTTCTCTTCGAGAAGTGGGGGCAGGTATGTCAAGAATAGCTTTGACTTTATCTGGGTCTGTGCGTAATCCGTACTCGTCAACGATAAATCCTAGGTATTTTAGTTCTTTCTTAAAGAATGAACACTTATTAAAATTGACGGTAATGTTCGCCTGAATAAGTTTGTTTAAAACCTTCTGAAGAAGAGATATATGTTCCTCAAAAGTATTAGAAACGATTACAATATCGTCGAGATAACAAAAGACTTTGTTATCAAATTCATCAGAAAGTAAGTTATCTATAAACCTCTGTTGTGTTGCAGGTGCATTAGTTAAACCAAAAGGCATAACTTTGAAACAAAACATCCCACGACCGGGAACGTGAAATGCGGTTTTCAACCTATCATCCTTATGTAAGGGAATCTCCCAAAAAGCTTTAGCGATGTCAATAGAAGACAAATATTTTGCATCTCTTAAATTATCTAATATATCAGCAATAAAAGGCAGTTTATATGCGTCTTTCATAGTAATTGAATTTAGTTTCCTACTATCAATACAAAAACGCCAAGAGCCATCTTTTTTAAGAGTAATTAAAACAGGACTCAACCATGGGCTCTCGCAAGGTTCGATTACATCTAGTTTAAGCATCATATCAACCTCGTGTGAAAGTGCTCTTAGCTTTTCAGGTGATAAGCGGTAAGTACGTTGCCTAATAGGAGCGTGATCACCAGTATCAATGCGGTGTACCGCTAAATGCGTCCTACCTAAAGGTCGTGTTTCCGTAGAATTTATTTTAAATTGTTCTATAATATGATCCGCTGCCATTTTTTGTACAGGGGTCAAGGTGTCGTAATGTGAAACTTTAGAAGCTTCAACAGTAGCAAGAAAGTTTGACGGGTTAGTATTTTTAGAAAAAGATATAAGTTCTAGAATATCAGTAGCTAGGTTAAAAGATTTCCAAAAATCCATTCCAAAAATAAGGGGTTGAGTAATAGAAGGAATCACGTGAGCAGTAATAATCTTAAATTGTTTTTTAAAAATAATAGGTAATTCAATCGTACCTATAGAGTTAATAGGTTGGCCGTTAGCTACCGAGCCACTTATTTTATATTTTGTATTAATAATAAAATCATGTTTGAGAAGTTCTTTATAAGCATTATTGCCAATAATAGTAATCGGACTACCACTGTCGAGTAGTCCACAAAGAGTAAGGTGTTTAAGCTGAACATTGCAGTACGGTCTCAAAGTATCAGTATCATTTTTAAACAGGACTGTAGAGGTCTTATAAGAATTCATGAATACCTTAATGTAATTAAGCCATTGTTGCCACTCTCCACAATCCTGACTTATGCGTTTTTTGAACTTGGTTCAGTTTTACTAGTAACGCAATTAGGACAGTTGGTGGCTTTAAAATCCTTTAAACCACACTTAAAACAAACTATGTCCTTCTTCGGACATGATCTCAAAGAATGTTGATTGTTCCTGCATCTGGGGCAGAACTGATTGTTAGAATTATTGACCACGTGAATAGAGTGAGTACCAGAGTAGCTTGGAGTAGATTGTACCCAGACTTGGCCTAAAGTCATTGATTCGTACCACTTGCACGCTTTGAATAGGTTAGAGACCGAAGAAATATTTTCCGGTAATAAACGAGATTTAAGAGACGGGTAGAGATTACGAACCAAAGTATCAATTTTCTTTTGTTCGGAAAGCGGCTCCTTAAGTTTACTAAATAAAGTTTCAATCTTAGTAAAAAAACAGGCGACACGTTCGCCAGGCTTTTGCTTCCGTTCATCGATTTGTTTGAGCACTTTATAGTCGTAGTCATCGATTTCAAAATCATTAAGTAATTGATTTTTAAAAGATTCCCAAGTAGTAAGGGTGTTGACCCTACAACGGTACCATTCGAGTGCCGTGCCTGCGAGGATATCATAAATGTACTTATGTAGTTTGTCGTATTTAATTTCCCTAGCAGTAGCGAATTCCTCAACTTGACGAATAAAATCCCTAGGGCAGGTATCACCTTTAAACGTAAATCGTTTTATTTCGTTAACACGAGGTCTGTCTTGCAGAGAGGCAAACGTCTCTACAAGTTTATCAACAACAGAAGTAGTATGATCTTTGTCCTGTGCCGACACAAAAGTAGCCTGAGAGGACGAAGAAGAAGGAAATATGGTCAAAGAATTAAAAGTTTTATGCAGTAGTGAAAGAGATTTGCAAGCTTCGTTAAATATGGTTAACACTTCAGTAGTAGCTTCAGAAGTGTCGATCCTGTTAAGCCGGTCTTGTAGGTGAGAAAGGTAAGTTAAAATTTTATTTTTCGAACTTTCTGTTGGTTTGTTTTCAAAGAGTAAGATTTTTGCGTTTAAATCCACCAAACATTTGTTTATTTGTAACAAGTCCTGGTCTAAATCGAGAGGACTTGCATCAGATACTACAGAATTGGTAGAAACGAGATCTGATAATTGTTGACGGAGTAAGTTCGCAGTAATCGCCGGAATAGCACCCCTTAACAAAACTTCGTAAGTTAGTTCATTTTTATTGAGTAAGTTTAAGTCCATATTTAAAAATTGGGTAATATTTTAAAGTTGTTAAAAATTACGTTAAGTAACGTTAGGGTGTAAGTAAGAAACGATAAAAGTCAGAATATTAAAAAGATAATACGCATAAGTCGTATGTACCGTTGTAGCAAGTGTGTAACTACCCTAATGCAACAAGTCCGTAATAAAAATTAAAAATTTCTTTTAAGTAAAAACTTTTTAAGAAAAGCGGCCAGCAGATATCAGGAATCAACAAACAAGAATAAAATATGTCAAATGTCAATTCAAATTGTTTACAATTTGATGTCGGTGTGACGATAAACAACAAAAATAAATTATGGTAATGTTATGGCATGTAAAATCCCTCAAATAAATTGTTGTTGAATTAATAGTTAATTACAACACAATAATAAAATCAACATAAAGGTACAAGTAGGTAAATCAAATTGGTGATTACGAGAGTGGGTTTAAGTTAGGTTCTTAAATTAAGTAATTCTATTTGTATATAGCTAATAGCTAAATAAAAGTATGCATCTATTGCCAAAGAAGGAGGGTCAGGAAAAAAAAAGGTGCGCAAGGCTTTTGGAATTTAGAAAATGAGGACTAACAGTTTGACTCCAGCGAAACAGTGTTGGTTCTTCAGTAGGTCCTGAGAGCCTTAAAAACGTTGAGGCGCCACTGCCACGGCCAGCCAGCGGAATTGATGGGCAGGGGAAGTCGGGTTCGAAATAACAAAACTGCGTCCAAATCTCCTCGTTTATTAAAGGTTTATAAAGGTGCCTAAAACAATAAAAATTATAAATGATTACAAAATGGATACTCGTTCAAGCCTCAATACATAGACACAATTACAAAATAACTTACCCAAAGGGCACCTTGAAGTAGGTACTAGAAATCACAATATAACGCAATACACACAGTTCATAAACCGAATATATTAATATAATATAATAATTTTTCCAATATAAAATTTAAATTAATGCCTTGAGTGTCAGCAGGCCAGAGCTATTTTTCTTGACAGCTCCCTTGAAAAAACGAGGCTTTTTGACAGACATTCCATCAATGAATTTTGAATTTTTATTTTTAAGAGATCGCCAAAATGATTTGAACCAAAAAAAAGGTCGACATGGTCACACAGTGTTATATAGTGTCGTGATGTTTAGAATAATTTCTATTGCTGGGATACAGAATACTTAAAGGCCTCCTCTGTGAGAGAAGAGAAGATATTCCACCACGCAGGCCTAGTGCGAGTTGCTAGTCAGTTGAGTAGACCTACCAATGCGTGCTGCTCAACTAGCCGCTATGAGCAATCTTGTTTTTTGTTAGCGCTAGTCATTGTTTAAAAAGTGTTAAATGGTTTGTAAGAGGTGGTTTCTGGAATACGATTTGATTACATTCCATTTCTTTCCAGTCCAGAAAATGCACGATTCCTAGGGGATAATGGGAAGTCACAGAAATAAGCCAGTAATTAAATACTTGAAAGTCCTTTCGATATATAATCTGAAGGCCAAACAACACCTCCTGGGACTTAAGTCCTTAGAGAGCTATTCAAACCATCTGCGAGGAATTTCTTCGTTCTGCTTTTTATTCTATTACCAATATTCTAAAAAAAAAAAAAAACAATGTTCTTTGTAATCTAAGTCGTGGTCCGTCACTCTAGTGAACAGATTGAAATCAATTGAAACGAACAAATCTCTTAACGCAGAAAGTGTCAGTTTTTGCGCGAATCTAATTACGCTTTGTAAAAAGAAGTCTTTGTTCATTCTACTGTAGTTTGCGACGCGTTTACGATAGACTTGATGGCGTAGAAGAAAAGATCCATTGCGTCATTAATCTACGTAAACAAAACATTGAAATATCTGACAAGCTGCAAGAGTCTATTTGTCGGTAGCGCCGCTGGCTGCGAGAATATGACAGGTACTGGGTCAATCCATCAGATTGCGCAAACTGTTTGAAAGGCTCCTAATATTGATTAGGAACCTGGAGTCTGGATTTTATTTAACCCTGGTGTTGCCTTTCCCTTTATTATCATAGGACTTAAATGTAACTGGCGAAAAAAATATAGGTTAACCTCTGCCTGTCTTACTTCAAACATAGGTTAACCTCTGCCTGTCTTACTTCAAACATAGGTTAACCTCTGCCTGTCTTACTTCAAACATAGGTTTACCTCTGCCTGTCTTACTTCAAACATAGGTTAACTTCTGCCTGTCTTACTTCAAACATAGGTTAACCTCTGCCTGTCTTACTTCAAACATAGGTTTACCTCTGCCTGTCTTACTTCAAACATAGGTTAACCTCTCCCTGTCTTACTTCAAACATAGGTTAACCTCTGTCTGTCTTACTTCAAACACAGGTTAACCTCTGCCTGTCTTACTTCAAACAATACAACAAGACAAGAGTCCAGTGAATGACATTATATCAGCGACATGGCAAAACATCTAAAATGTGTAGGATTGACTTGCGCTATCGAAATGTCCCTTAGCATTACGACAGTTGCTATCGCCAGTATTCCTATTGTCTAGAGTCCAAGAACCTCATCATCATAGAGGAAAATATAATAGTCATCAGTATTTCTGCATTGTGAAATATCAGTACACTGCCAGCTGAGATAAGCCAGCCATATAAAATGCTGCACTCATAAATTATTATCATTCGCTGAAAGCATCTCAACAGTAAAATAAAAAAGAATTCGCCCCACCCCGACCTACTTCCGAACTGATCAGAACAGCTCAAACATCAGCTTTCTTTATTTGAAAACTCTTCTGTTGTGCTAGTACTTTCATACAGCCAGTTAATATTCCGGTTCGGTGTTAAAATTCTATGTGAAAACAAGATTTCGTATCCATGTTACGTAAGATCGTGGGCTTCCATAGGGGTATGGGGGTGTAAAGGGAGGGGAGCACAGCCTGAACATTTATCTTCGTCCACAACATTTCCCTTTTGGCACTCAAATGAGCGCGGATTTGGAAAATGCAACAGACATAAGGAAAATTGCTTTTGCAACATTATTACATTCATATCTGAATAATCAATCTTAGGATTGTACTGTTGTGACAGTTTTTTATCTGTTTAAAAGCTTTGTTAAAACGAAAAGAAAATATTATTATCAATTTCTCGAAACCATTCAAGAGTTGACTTCCTCTATTTTTTTATTTTAACCCAAGAAAAAACAGAACGTTAATTGTAAATCCTTTATTTCAACTATTCTGTGAGTAGTGCTGGTAGTCGTCTGTTGTACGTTACAGAACATACTTTAATTAAAAACCTTTTTTACATAGAACTGTGGATGCTCACAAAAAGCATAAAGAATGCTAGTTCATTTGTTCATGAACAAGTAACAAAGAATCCATTTTGTTCGGGAGCTGACATCCAAAACCAACCAACAACTAAATATATCATTATTATTTTTGTTCGTGTATGAAACTAAATGAATTTAGAGAAATTATTCATACTTTCAGGAGATTTATTACAGCTGAAGCATTTCATTTGTAACAGTTACTTTGCAACACATATAGGAATCAATTTATCGACTGTTGTCGACAGTACATAAATAAAAAAGTGCTAAATGTTATTTTAATTAAGTGAGAAAAACATTAATTATATGACAAATATCATCTGCCTAGCCTTTTTCCCAATTATTGTTGGGGTCGGCTTCCAGTCTTACCGGATTCAGCTGAGTACCAGTGTTTTACATGGAGCGACTGCCTATCTGACCTCCACAACCCAGTAACTGGGTAACACGATACCCCTTGGCAAGACTGGTGTCAGATCTCAGGCTTCTAACTACCCGTAACGACTATCAGAGATCTTCAAATGACAGCTGCAACCAACGGTTTAGCGTGCTTTCCGAGGCACGGAGGCTGTTGGGCGTAAACCCAACAAATAAATAGTAAAACACGTATGGTTAAATTATGGTATATTGGTTTGGTAAAATAGTAATGGTTAATGGTATGAGCAAACGCGGCTTGGTTGGTGACCGATCATTAACTAACTTTATAATGATTTTAATACTAAAACTAAATATTTGGGTCAGCGTGGAACTGCTGACTGCGCGCGCGATTGACATCAATGAACTGTACTTTGTACATATTCCCGAGGGACTGGAAGATGAGGGTGCATGGTGATACAAGGTGATAAAACAATAATATGGTGCAATAAACAAGATGATAGTAACATACAACTCTTAAAAATTCAATTTATTACAGCCTCTATTCCACTACACTAAAACTGAATGAGTTTGGGAATTTCACTTTATTCACTCGGGCATATAAATGGTCAGTCGCCCTCGTACAGGGATGGTTATTCACTCTATTGTATTCATCACTAACACTAAAACACTGATTAGTTTCACTCTGGCACTGGTGATCAGCAACGCGGCGGGTTCTCGGTTGCGGTTGGGGCGGTGGCAGCGTCCGGGACGTTGGCGTCGCTTCCGCGCGCCACTGCATTCGTGCGCGGATCCTCCGCACTCCGTACGCCAAACATGTTAATAGAATAGCTCCAGCTATTATGTAAATTGCGATGTAGTGGTGAACATCGTGGTAGTTTAAAGATGTTTCGTCTTCTAAATCTGTTTTGGTGTTATTTTTTACTTGATTAATTTTATCGCCGATCATTTTTAATTTCCAGCGGATGTCTGTTTGGTTAGTGTCTATCTCATAAACATGTAAGGGCATGGTCACATTTACAATATTGTTAATGGTAGGTATATCAATGTTTATGATATCTGGTTTCAACCTTAAGTCATTGTTCGACTGTCTGCGCGAAAGTAATGTGATCCCGTCGTCTTTGATGACGACGGGATCACTGTGATCACTTGTGAGTTTTAGTGTTAGTGATGAATACAATAGAGTGAATAACCATCCCTGTACGAGGGCGACTGACCATTTATATGCCCGAGTGAATAAAGTGAAATTCCCAAACTCATTCAGTTTTAGTGTAGTGGAATAGAGGCTGTAATAAATTGAATTTTTAAGAGTTGTATGTTACTATCATCTTGTTTATTGCACCATATTATTGTTTTATCACCTTGTATCACCATGCACCCTCATCTTCCAGTCCCTCGGGAATATGTACAAAGTACAGTTCATTGATGTCAATCGCGCGCGCAGTCAGCAGTTCCACGCTGACCCAAATATTTAGTTTTAGTATTAAAATCATTATAAAGTTAGTTAACGATCGGTCACCAACCAAGCCGCGTTTGCTCATACCATTAACCATTACCATTTTACCAAACCAATATACCATAATTTAACCATACGTGTTTTACTATTTATTTGTTGGGTTTACGCCCAACAAATTGGTCCTTCGAGCCTTCGGAAAGGTGGGATCTATCGCGTTGTGGACATTGTACGTGACGTGTTAGTAACTATCTTTCTATAACCAGTCCTTAGACAACAGTGCATTAAGTGATATCGTCGTAAGTAAGTTAAATTGGAACAACATACTTCTTCGAGTCACCACCCACCACAGTTCACCATCAACCAGGAGATTATCAAGTAAGATCTTTCCATTTTATTACTTACCAGAATGTCTACCATTGCCGATTTATTTGCCGTTCAGAAGGAGATCATGGAAAATATGAATAAGCTTTACATTAACTTTAAAAAAGAAGGTAAAGAGCGGAAAACATCGGAAAGTATTAAACGTCGTTTACAATCTTTAGAGACCTTCTGGAGAGAATTCTCGCGTAACCATGACAATTTAGAGAATTTATGTGACGAAACTGAAGATAATGAGTACTTCGGTGACGATTCGTACACTAAAACTAAAACATTTTATGACGACGTTAAGAGGCATTTATTAAGAGTTCTTGAGGGAACAACTACTCGGTCTCCATCACCAAAGAACCAACCATCAGCACCACCATCGCATGCAACGACCGTTCCACAGCCTAGCACATCAGATAACGGGTTTCCAAGTACCGGAACAGTACCCAAAAAGGTTTTACCACTACCACGATTCGTTTTCCATGACGTCGACGAAACAAGTAAAATCGAGGAAATGATGAGAAAACAGCAGAGTAACTTCAAAGCATTAGCCCGAACTATTTCTCAGATCAATCTTAATGTTTTGTCTGAAAAATGGGAGTTTAAAGATGTTTTGAAGAATATTGAATCACGTTGGACAGCAATTGATTCCTTACATTGGGAAATCGACTGTAACTTACAAGGAGAAAACAGTAACTATGAAGATCTGTTTAACAGGTATGAGGATGAATATTGTGAAATTAAAAAATCTATTAACCAAAGAATGTGGGACGCTAAGCACAGAGATAATTCTACACCAAAAATAGATATACCAATTTTCAACGGAAATTACCAACAATGGATTTCTTTCAAAGACTTGTTCAATGAATCTATCCACAATAATAATTCTATTTCTCCGGCCCAAAAAATGCAGTTTTTAAAAATGAAACTACGTGGAGAAGCTGAGAAACTGATACAACATCTTCGTGTAAGCTCCGGCAATTACCAGACCTGTTGGGACATCCTAAATCAAAGATACAATAATAAAAAACTAATTTTTAATTCACACATGAATGTTCTCATGTCTTTGCCAGTAATGCACCAACAAACAGCTTCCAACATAAAAAAGCTTCATGATACCACTAATGAATGCCTCAACGCATTAAAAAATCTAGGCATAGACATATCTACCTGGGACCCGATAATCGTATACCTTATCACCCAGAAAATGGACGCCGAAACGTATACAGATTATATTGACTCATTGCCGGACCCTCGAGACCTGCCACATCTGCAAGATTTTCTAGCTTATCTTGAAGGAAAATTTATTGCCTTAGAGACAGTTCGTCGCAAAACTGAGACAATTAAGAATACGCAACCATTCCATAACCAACAAAAACATTCTAACCAAAATTTTAATACCAGTACTCAACGTAAAAACCCAAGAGATTCAGGATTCAATAATGCTAATAGACATGACGAATGCAAACCATTTATTAATCATTCAACTATCAAACCATATCAAAAATGTGTAATTTGTGACGAAAATCATGCACTGTTTATTTGCAATAAATTCCGTGAACTAAATAACCAAGAAAAACGGAAACAAATTGCGCAAAATAACATTTGCAAAAATTGCCTAATTAACCATAACGGCAAAGAGTGTACGTCGCAAAAAACATGTCGCCATTGCCACGAAAAGCATAATTCGCTATTGCACAATGCCTACGTGATTACTAACCCTGTTACCAACCAGACTCATACCAATCAGCATAACCAATCAAAATGTGTGTCACACGTGTCAAAAGACAACAAGCCAATGACAGACATTCTATTAGCAACAGCCCAAGTTAATGTTTTAGGAGCTGACGGAACCTACAAAACTATGAGAGCCCTCATTGACCAAGGGTCTCAAACATCCATTATTTCCGAAAACGCAGCACAACAACTTGGAATCCCTCGCCGAAGGTGTAAAGGTTCCATCTTCGGGATTGGAGCGAAAGAAAGTAACTGTAAGAGAGTAATGACAATTACCATAGCATCAAAACATAATGAGTTTACCACGAATATTGATGTATTAATAATGAAAAACTTAATCAAAAAGCTACCAAACCAATCTTTCACCAAACCATCCTGGCAGTACCTCAAAAATATACAGCTCGCAGACCCTGAATTCAACCAAAGCCGCCCTGTCGACCTATTACTAGGTGCAGAGGTGTATTCTGAAATTATCCTACACGGCATTATAAAGGAAGATCAATCACAACCCATCGCACAACAGACGCAACTAGGATGGATCTTATGTGGTAACGTGAAATCGTACTACTGTAATGTGATCTTGAACAACTGTGACGATATAAAAAGGTTTTGGGAAATAGAAGATTTGACAGACCAACCCGATAACCAATCTAGAGAAGATTTATACTGCATACAACAGTATCAATCCGAAACTAAACGTCAACCAGATGGCCGTTATGTCGTAAGATTGCCAATGAAACCAGAAGTAAATGAACTATTGGGGGAGTCTAAGTCAAAGGCCATAGCTCAATTTCACCAATTAGAAAGAAAATTTAGAAAAAATAACCAAATAGCAGCTGATTACAAACAATTCATGAACGAATATTTTAACCTTGGTCACATGAAAATAAGTCGTAATAACCAACCAATAGAGTACTTTTTACCACACCACTGTGTAATACGAAGCGAATCAACAACGTCTGCAATACGAGTTGTATTCAACGGGTCAGCGAAAACATCTACTGGATATAGTGTGAATGACCTCATGTACAGCGGACCTAACTTACAACTTGACCTATTATCTGTAATTATAAAATGGAGACAGTACAAAGTAGGTTATGTAGCAGATGCTGAGAAGATGTTTCGCCAGATAATCGTAAATGAAGATGACCAACAGTACCAGAAAATCATATGGAGAGATTCTCCGAGTAAGCCATTAGGTCAATACCAATTAACAACTGTTACCTATGGAACCAAAGCGGCACCATTTTTAGCACTTATGACTATGAAGCAGTTAGCGAAAGATGAAGCTCACAAATATCCAGAAGCAACGAAGGTTCTGGAAAATAACCTGTACATGGATGATGTTTTACATGGGCAACACAACCTCGACTCTGCCAAAAAGATTAAGGGTCAATTAATCGAATTATTTAAGGCCGGTGGGTTTAATCTGCGTAAATGGAAATCAAATGAAACAGCCTTATTAGAAACCACTCCAAACGATAATGAAAACTCATTTCAGTTCAAACAGCAGGAATCAACTAAGACTCTAGGATTGAAATGGACACCATCCACTGACCAATTTAGTTTTGAAATAAAAATGTTACCATTTGTGCATGATGAACGCATAACCAAAAGAGAGCTTCTCTCAGAGATATCGAAAGTATTCGACCCTCTAGGATGGCTCTCCCCTGTAACCACAAAATTAAAACTCCTATTTCAGTCAATTTGGCAACTAAACCTCAACTGGAGTGATATTTTACCAGAAAATATACACAATGAATGGAACCAAAATAAACTAGACCTACAACAGCTAAATGACATACGAATACCAAGATGGTTGCAATGCCATGAAAACGATAACATCGAGCTGCATGGATTTTGCGACGCTTCAACCAAGGCCTACGCCTGTGTCATCTACTGTAAGGCGCATAATTCAGTGGTGCTCGTAGCTGCAAAGTCCCGTCTCGTACCGTTGACAAAAGATGTGACGTTACCGAGATTAGAATTATGTGCTGCGCAATTAATGACCAAGTTAATGAACAAGATGCAATTGTGTCTCACAGAACACCATATTAAAACATTCGGATGGTCAGACTCCACAGCGGTACTAGGGTGGATTAACGGTAACCCAAACCGTTGGAAACCATTCGTAGCCAATAGAGTTGACCAAATCGTCAAATGTATACCACCTGAACGTTGGAGTTACGTTAAATCAGACGAAAATCCTGCCGATTGCGCAAGCCGAGGGATAACCGCTGCGCAACTGTTAAAACATCCCATTTGGTGGAGTGGTCCTAACTGGCTTCTAACGTCGAAACCAAATCCTAGTACCAAGAAACCAAAATACTACACGCACGAAGAAACTAGAAAACAATACCAAACCAATGTCATCACTAAACCATATGAAAATGACGTCATAGGTAACTTGATAACCAACAACAGTACTTATTTACGAACGTGTCGAGTACTCGCGTGGATATTACGCGTGTTCTCACATAACAATAACAAACCAACATACCTAACCATTGGAGAATTGAATAGAGCTGCTAACCAATTAGTAATGCACGTACAAAGAACAGAATTTTATGAAGAAATTACCAATCTTAAAACCCAGACTAATTTGAGTTCAAAAGGTCGTTTATTACCATTACACCCTTACATTGACTCTGAAGATGTTTTACGAGTTGGCGGGAGAATAAAACATGCCAATCTCAGTGAAGACATGAAGCATCCGATGATATTACCACACAATAATCAGCTTACTGATATGCTTATTGACCATGCACATAAAATGACATTCCATGGAGGATCTCGACTTACGTTAGCTTGGTTGAGGAGGAAATTTTGGATCATAGGTGGCAATAATGCCGTAAAGAAGCGTTTACGTAACTGTGTGATATGCCGACGAGCTAAATTTGAAAACCAAAACCAGTTAATGGCAGACTTACCAGCTGCGCGGATAAATCAGACACGACCCTTTTTTCATACGGGCGTTGATTTTACCGGCTATGTAGAAGTAAAAAGTAACAAGGGCCGCGGCATAAAATGCAGTAAAGGATATATAGCTGTTTTTGTATGTTTAGCAACAAAAGCAGTTCATCTTGAGCTTGTGTCGGACCTCACGTCATCAACATTTATAGCTGCACTTCGAAGAATGTCAGCTCGACGAGGAGCTCCTCGACACATATATAGCGACAACGAAACCAATTTTGTTGGAGCTAACAACACCATACAAAAGGAGTATTTTAATTTGACTCAAACCATGGACCAAATTGCTCATCAACATCTGGCAGAAATGCAAATAGAGTGGCATTTTAATGCACCATCATGGCCAAGCGCAGGAGGTCTGTGGGAGGCCGCCGTCAAAAGCCTTAAATACCATCTACGTCGAGTGCTAGGTAACCAAAAGCTAACCTACGAAGAATTTTCGACCCTATTGTCACAGTTAGAAGGCTGCTTGAATACACGACCTCTGTGTGCTATTTCTGAAGATCCAGACGATTTAAATTTTTTGAAACCTTCGCATTTTCTGGCCAGTGGACCATTATTAACCATAATAGAGACCGAGAAAGACGAACGTACCAGATGGCAACTCGTCCAGAAAATTAACCAAGATATTTGGAAACGTTGGCAATCTGAGTATTTAACCCAACTAAATACGCTATCCAAGTGGCACCATTCTCATAAAAATGTTAAAATCAATGACATAGTGATTATTCAAGACGTACACGTGTCTCCAGGGAGGTGGGCCCTCGGAAGAATTTTAGAAATTCATCCTGGCGATGACGGTCTTGTTAGAGTAGTCACGCTCAAAACCAAAGGAGGCATATTAAAAAGACCAATCACCAAACTGTCAATCCTTCCAATCCACCAAGAGGAGAACCAACCAAATGTACCGACCGAAATAAATCAACAAAGAACCACAACTGAAGTGGACCCCGAAAAATGCTATGAGACACCACCACGTCGAAGAACGAGCATTTCAACGAAATGTAGCATTTTAACCATGGCACTTATGGTGCTTATGCTGTTAGTGTCGCCATCACATTGTACTCTCCACACAAAAAAGCTGCCAGATAACCAAACCATCTACTTCGATAAAATCAGTAACATGAGACTGATTAGAGACGAATGGAAACTAGTAGTATTTTATGATATGACTGCTTATTGGGAAGGCGTATCATTAGCCACAAAGTATATAGACCATTTAGATAATTGTTGTCAAAAAATACAAACCATATCTCACTGTCAACTAGTTCTGTTACATCTGCGCCATTGTCAAGATGAATTAGACCATTATAATGAAATTTTGACCAACCATGGACAGTTACCAGAACGGCACCATCTTCGTCGTCGTGGCTTAGTCAATGCTGTGGGGTCTATAGCTCACAGTTTATTTGGAGTACTCAACGATGACTTCGCACAACAATACCAGCAAGATTTGACTAAGCTTCGAGGCAACCAGAAATATTTTAACCAATTACTGCAAAATCAAACATCGATAATTGAGTCAGAGTTTAATGTTATAAAGAGAATGGAAAAAACCGTAAGACAACAACATAAGAATTTTAACCAGCATCTTAATAAAATAGATAACTTAACTAATAGTATGCAAAAACAAATATCTGAAAACGCATATATCAATGAATTTACCTTGTCTTCAATATCAGCCAACGGTATACTTATGAATCTGAAGGATATACAACAAATGTTATTAAACACAATCACTGACATCTTCCATGGTACATTCAACATACATCTACTACAACCAGAACAATTAACCAAAGAACTTCATATCATCTCAGCCCACATCTCTAAGGAATTATCGCTACCAATCGATAACATTCAGACTGACTTAACCAAACTTTACCATTTATTAACGGTTAAAACAAGATTTACAGGGGACAATTTGATATTCGAAATAAAATTACCGTTAGTAGGCAGAGACACCTTTGAAATATACAAATTGACACCAATTCCAATAGCAATCGGCGACAAAATGTATGATTGGAAGATGGCGCTAGCTGTCATGTAAACATTGTGCTCCAATGATAAAATTCTTTAAAATTATTATTTGAACAGTGTCTGCTTAAATACGTCATAAGAACCAAGAAAACAGTACAATACGTGTGTGAAAGTGTTATCCTAACAAATTATTCACGGTGAACTATGTAAACAAAACTTATAAATATGGATAAAATTTTGTGTTCAAAAGAGTTTTGAGTGTAGTATTTGTGACTTTTATGAAGTATATACCGCCAAATACTTAGCTATAAAGCGTGTGACATACAAAATTTTAACAATAACAACGAAAAAGTGACTAAACAGAAAGTGACACATAGTGAAAAAATATTCAAATCGTTAAATTACAACTGACATCATTAACGAACTTTTTTATTTGGAAGAACCTACTGGTCAACAATTTCGACTGTATAAATAACAGTCACAGTGGCGAGTACGTCATATGCCCTACATGTTACTCGAGTAGTCCGTGGCTCGAGTTCGATTCCCGCAAATGGTTTCACTTTTTGGAATGTTTACAAATTAGTTGGACTTGTATCAGACAAGCAGGACAAAGCAACCCATTAGTTTCAAACATTTACCCACATAATACCGAAACAAAAATAAAAAAAAACAACAGTAGAAACTGACATTCCAAGATGGATTTTCAAAATATAACTATGCGAAGAAATAAAACAGTAATCAGCTCTCCGACTTCCTCTTTTGACTCCGCTAATTCTGAGTATCTTTCGAAAAGTTTACCACAAACTGCCAGCTTAAGCTGCGAAGAGTGTGAAAGACTAAATGGAGATATTGAACAGTTGAGAATACAATTAAATGCTGCTCATGATGAAATTGACAACTTAGTCATGGAAAACGCCACCTTGAAGAAACAAACAACTGAACAACAAAATGTCATAGTTAAACTAAAAAACCTATGTACCGCCCAACCTAGTAGTACAAAAAAACACTCAACCTTAAAGAAAAATAAATGCATGAGACAAAATTTGAATATTACCAAAAAGAACCTTGATATGAGTCTTATAGACATAGATCTAGAAACAAAAAAATATAAGGAAACCATAACAGATGGCGCTGCACGCAGTACGAGCGAGAATGGTTCACCTCTAGATCTCAACTGTAACTTGAAGCAGTACGATCTAAGCACAACTGATGTCACAGTACGTAACGAAGAAGAAATCATACAATGGGAGAACCAGAGAAGAAATTATGTAATAAAAGAAAAGCAAAGAAAAAGGAAACTATGTGTCCTTAGTAACTGCAACAACTATCGGCCGGTGCAAATTATAGAAGATACCTTTTGCGAACAGTTTGAGTATTGCCATTATGTGTCACCTAATTGTAAAGTGAAAGAAATGCTCACAAATATTACAAACAAGGTTCAAGATTTTAACATGGACGACTATTGTTTAGTAATGATTGGTGAAAGGGACTTCAAAGATAATGAAGACTACATCGAACTTGTTAGACTAATTAGAGAATCCTTGGAACAAACAACTCATACAAATGTGATTGTATGCTCTCCGGCATACGTAAGGGGTGCTCTAATTCATAACTATCGAGTGGAATTGTTTAATAATTTACTTTATATGGACATACAAAATTATAATTATGCATATTTCTTTGATACGAATCGTGACCTCTCCTTGGAAATGTTCTCATATAAAACAGGCAAACTTAATAAACAAGGTATAAAGTGTATATTTGGAAGTATTTTCAATCGCATACTTGTTGACATAAAAAAATATCCATTGGATTATGACCATGAGAATTCACAAATATCACTTACGAGTAAGGCTCATGTACAGAATGAGCTTTTTCGTGCCTCCCTTTAAAAACAATGCCTGTTATGATAAACAACAACTTACATTGTTGCATCAAAATATAGCTGGAATACTCAATAAATTAGATTTTTTTGAAGTAACAATATCTGAGTTAACGAAAGAGATGGGCGTGATAGACTTTATTTGTCTTAGCGAAACTTTTATACAATCCGGTCATGAATGTAATCTTAAACTTACAAACTACAAGTTAGCTGCAAATTATTCAAGATCCAATAAAAAACGGGGTGGCACGTGTATATTGGTGAAGGAGGATTTCGTTTTTAGCCCTTTACAAATAACAAATGAAATGTCTAGCGATTATTCTTTCGAATGCTGCGGTATAGAAGTTCCGAGTCAAAACTTGATACTAGTATGTGTTTATAGAATCCCGGATTCCGATGCCGGTATATTTTAAAAAAAAATGGAGGCTTTGTTACACAAATTAACTCATAAAAGTAGGAATCGTATCGTAATATGCGGAGACTGGAACATTGATATCCTAAAAGACACTACACAAACAAGAGAATTACTATCTATTTTGCATAATTACAACTTATTGACACATATTAAAATGCCCACTAGGAAAAAGAGCTGCATAGATCAAATAGCCAGTAATATCTCGATACTAGACACAAAAAGCAGTATACATAACCTAGCCCTCTCGGATCATGATACTGGGCAGTCATTAACGTTCTTTCTTCCGATATCTAATAATAAGCCGAAGATCCCAAATTTCTTTTATGAAGTCAAAAGAGATTACAATAAAAACAATATTAAAAAGTTTCTTGATTGTATATCGGCTTTAAGTTTTAATGAAATATATAAGGAAACAGATTGCAACATTGCATTTAACAAATTTCATGACCTATATATTCTCTTTTACAAACTATGTTTCCCAGAAATAACAATAAAAAAATATAATAAACCAATAAAAAATAAATGGATAAGTAAAGGTATAAAAATATCGTGCATAAAAAAGAGAACTTTATATTATAATTACCAACACGATGCCTTAAGCAAAAAATATCATAAAAGAAGATACCTGAACTATTCTAGAATTTTAAAAACGTGTATATCACATTCACAATTAATAAATAACACAAAATATTTATATAATTCTAAAAATAAATGCAAAGCGACATGGTCTATTATAAAAAATAATATAAATAATAATGATAATTATAAAAATGATATCAAAGAATTAATAATAAATGATAATATAATTAATGATCCTTATGACATATGCAATCAATTTAATAACTATTTTATAGAAATGACCAATAAAATTAATCTTAGCAATAGTAATAACGTAAGTAACATTGACATTACCACTAACACTGGCAGTATCTTTTTGACTCCAGTAAATGAACAAGACATTGTAAAAATTATCAACTCTTTAAATGATACTAACGCTACTGGATATGATGAAATAACCACAAAAATAATAAAACTAAGTAGCGAAAGCATAGTAGAACCTTTAAGTTATTTAATAAATCTGTCATTTGAGACAGGCACATTTCCTACTAGATTAAAACAATCTATTGTCAAACCGCTATACAAAAAAGGTAACCGCACGGATATGTCCAATTATAGACCAATTACATTGATCCCTATCCTATCAAAGATTTTTGAAAAGGCAATGTACGAGAAAATAATTAACTTTTTAAACAAAAACAGCATCCTTACTGAGAACCAATTTGGTTTTAGGAAGAATAGTTCAACTTCTCTTGCTTGTTTTACATTGGTCAAACTGATATCTGAAGCCCTCAATAACAAAATGCCTGTATTGTCAGTGTTTTTAGATATGAGCAAAGCATTTGATTTTGTCCCCCATGATCGCCTACTTTGCAAAATGGAGAAATACGGCATAAGAGGCAAGGCGCATGACTGGCTTAAAAGTTATTTATCGAGTCGCCAGCAAAGGACAGTAGTATCAAAAATTTACAATAATACAAACAAAACATATAGTTCAGAATTAAAAATAAATAGTTGTGGTGTTCCTCAGGGAAGCGTATTAGGGCCTCCATTATTTATAATATACATAAATGACCTTTGCAAGAACCTAAAACATAATTGTACACTATTTGCTGATGACACTACTCTCACAATAAAATCTTCTAACAGGAATGACCTAGAAACTGACACTAACAATGAAATACTAAAAGCATTAAAATGGCTGGAATCTAATAATTTGCGTGTAAATATTGAAAAAACAAAGTTTTCAAATTTAAAACAAACAATTCCTTAGTAAAACCACCTCAAATACACTACAATAATTCGATTTTGGAACCTGTACCTTCAACCGTATTCTTGGGAATAGTTATAGATGAAAAATTAAATTGGAAAGATCACGTAAAAAAGGTCTGCACTCGTCTCGACAAATTTGTGTTTGCTCTTCGAAAACTGAGACAAATAGCCAGTAAAGAAACAGCCCTAAGTGCATATCATGGCTATGTTGCATCAGTGCTGCGTTACGGCCTCGTGATATGGGGAAATTCAGTGGATGTGAACAGTGCATTCATTGCACAAAAAAAATGTGTCAGAGCTGTGTATGGAGCAGATTATTTAGATCATTGTAAGCCATTATTTAAAGTACTGAAAATTCTTCCACTTCCTTGCCTATATATTTTTGAGATTTGTATGTTTATTAAAAGGTATTCGCACATGTTCCCATTGTATGAGAACATTTCTAAAAGAGTGAAAAGCAGAAGTCCAAATAAATTACTTGCACCTAGCCAGAGACTACAATTGTATAGCAGGAATTCCAATTGCATGGCAATCAAAATATTTAATAATTTACCCTCACGCATCAGAGTGTTGCCCACGAATAAATTTAAGAAAACAATATTTGCCTGGCTTTTAGACAATTGTTTCTATTCAGTTAATGAATTTTTAAATTATAAATTTTGACATTACAGTTTATTAATTTACACTTGTTAACTTGAATTGTTTTATTTTTTAAGCATTTGACATTGTATAATTATTCAATTTTGACATTTCATTCATAATTCTCTTATCATTGTATAAAAAATATCTGAACTAATTTATAATATTGTATGCCTTAAACGTCGCGCGCACAACAAGTATGCGTAATCTAATGTTGTTTCTATTGTGTCTGCTTATTGACGCGCAATGGGGGAACATAGCCTCTTCTCGCGTTTCGATGAGAAATTACTTACTACAATTATATTGTTGTGGCCGCTTTGGAGCTTGGACACTGATTTTATAAGTTAATTTTAATATTTCTACACCGGCAACGGTAGTGTATGTGAAACTGTTTAATATTAAGACCTAATGTACCATATACTTAGAAATAAATATATCTTATCTTATCTTATCTTAAAATGCGACAAATAATTATTGCATCTGATCTATTGGCCATCAACTATCAAAAGGACTTACAAATACCACAATCTAGTCTACAACTACAACAATGCGTTCATTATGATTTAGACATCTTGCTCTGTGCCCATCAAATACCTATTTCAATAACCAAAACAGAACCAATTTATTGTGCTAGAGAAATTGAGTCCTTAAGTTGTAAGACGGAAAGTAGAAAGTGCAAGAATACCTGGGTACAATTAAACAAGGTAAACAATTACTTGTATTCATGTTGCGGGCAATGCTCCATACAAGTCATATGTGACGATCAAATTACCATTGAGCGATTAGACAAGGTCGGGATACTCGCATTAGCAAGTGGATGCGTCATCAAAGACGACGGGATCACATTACTTTCGCGCAGACAGTCGAACAATGACTTAAGGTTGAAACCAGATATCATAAACATTGATATACCTACCATTAACAATATTGTAAATGTGACCATGCCCTTACATGTTTATGAGATAGACACTAACCAAACAGACATCCGCTGGAAATTAAAAATGATCGGCGATAAAATTAATCAAGTAAAAAATAACACCAAAACAGATTTAGAAGACGAAACATCTTTAAACTACCACGATGTTCACCACTACATCGCAATTTACATAATAGCTGGAGCTATTCTATTAACATGTTTGGCGTACGTGTTAGTGATCAACTCGGTATGTTGAAATGGTCACCCATCCACGGACCGACCTCGTCAAGCGTTGCTTAACCTTGAAGATCGACCCGTGCGGCTGTTATTATTTAGCCACGAGCTCCTCAATTATATGACAAATATGACATAAAAATAATAATAAAATTGGAATTTTAAAATAATCTCAATGTTTACGTACGCACTCGAGCTCTTTTAGACCATTTTATTATGTAAAGTAGCATAGTAGTTTGTTTACGGTCACGATGCGATAGTTATGACAGCGCCATCTAGCGTTGAGGCGAGTTAACGGAGCGAAAATAACATCGCTTGCTTGCAAGCCAACAGCAGCTGCTAATACGCTTACATACCAATTTATTACAGTCACACTGAAGCATAGGTACTTCTTTTCATATAACTATTGTAGCTTTTGGATTTAAGCGTAAATTAAGCAAAATAAATATTAATTTTAACAGATGGCGATCCATAGATTCTGGTTAACCCCATGGAAAAAAAGTTAAATCAAAAAATCTGATCTTCTGATTCTGTTCTGTTTCTGATATGATCTTTAGTTCGCTTTTTAAGCAGTCGGGTTTTTAGATTTTTTGAATTAACTTTTTTTATTTTTAACTTTTTAATTATTTTTTTTTTAGATTTCGGTGCATTTAAATTAAACATATAAGTGTAATATATTTTTGAAATCACCTCTTAAAACCCCTTATTTTGATACCCCCACACGATGGGTCTGGAAGTAAAAAAAATGTTGTCCCTCTACAATATGGCGCCCAAAATCGGCCATTTTCCTATTTTCAATTTTATTGTAGCTAGTGACACTCGCAGGGTTAAGACGAATCGATTGACGTATGAATCATCAAAATCGGCCAACGCGTTTGGTCTCTGGAACGCCACATAGTAACAAACAAACATACATACTTACATACATACATAAATAGACTGATAAACACATTACCCTCCTTCGGCAGTCGGGTAAAAAGGCCAGAGCTTATGTATGTATTGTTACTTTAAAGAAGTTCAAAATAATACAAGCAAGGGGCAATTACGGAAGAGGCAATAATCCTAAATTGCAAGCTCAGGAGGTGACCATAAGCTCTTAGAGTAAGGTTATTTTGAGCTCGCCTAAGTGACAGATGTATTCAAGTCATATACATCTGTCCCATAAACGCACTCAAAGTAACCTTACTCTCAGAGCTTATGGTCACCCCCCTGGTCTTTTAAACTCAGCATTATTAATTCTTGAACTAAGTCCCGATGAAAAGTTTTAAGAGGAAGCACTCCAGGAAATGATATGCACCGGATGGATGCCACCGCGGGGACATGGGTCGGGAATATGGCAGGACAATGAAATTGATGACATTCATATTTGAATCCGGGCGCTGAGCGCAACTTGCACATGTGCGTGCTACATCCGATTACGATGAAGCAGTCAAGTCACACTCTTTGCTTTAAAACAAGCTGAAAATGCGAATATGGAAAACGGAAACTCAAAATTTCCAAAATTTCAAAATCTAAATTTTATGTCATAATATTGAAAGAGGCCGACAGCCAGCACTTTTTGCAATTCAAAGTCCTACATAAAATCAGTTTACTAAAATACCCGCCCATCACCACTTCTTATTTTTTGCCAACCAGACAAAATAATTTGCTGGAAAGCGGAATCCATTTGTAATAGAGCAGTCAAAGGTAACCTAACTATGTAGTTAACTCCCAAAGTCAAAGGAATGAGACTTGAATATAAAACTACAATACCTACTGAAAACATAGATAGATAGTATAGATTAGTCTTCTGTGAACAAGAACACATTGGCCTGTCACTTAATAACTCATAGCCGTACTACGACGAAACATTGTTGCTATACTAAGCTCAACTTCTCTTATAAAACCAACTAATCTAATCAAAGTTAACTTTACCAAAATAGTTACCGAACACAACTAATTCCATTAGTTCAGTGTAACACGATGCTTACAAGTTCATGCACCCAACCAGGGTACTCGTACCAGGCGCGCACAGCGACCGCAGAGCATCGATCAAACTGCGAGCAGCGACCGAAGCAAACAAATGTACCACAGAAGCGGCTTATTGATACCTCCTGATATTTGTGTACGGTTACCAACTGTGTGGTGAGATTTGTTGCGGAGTAGTTTTCAGGAAAATGTTTTGTGTCGTGCGATAATATTATTTCAATTGATTTCGTCAAGATTGGTAAGATGAACTTGTGATTTAATTGTTGTGCTGTTATTCAATGTTGAATAAGATTATTCTGGCCTAGCAGATATAATGTTTTTGATTGTGGATCTATATTACCTGAATCTTTGTAAATAATTTTCAGTTTTAAATATATCAGGCAGGATGGACCTCCAAGGGTTCTTGCTGGACGCGTTCAGGAGCTGGTCGCCCCCAGAGCCTAAAGTGCTGAAGAAGACCAAGTTCTCCATCACCCTGGACTGGAGTAGAGTGGAACCGTTCCACTTCATCGCTGAACAGCTTTTGTATAGGTTGGAAAAGAACGATAAGATACCGCCTTGGGTTGTCGTGTATAGGTAAGGATCTTACAGTGTTGACATTACATGTTTACTTACTAGTCTGTGTTTGTGACGACAAATTATATGTGGGAAGTAAATCAGAGTCATCGATAGATATAAATAATTGAATACCTAACATTTCCGTAACTCTATCCATCAGAAACTATGCCCACTCGTCGGTGTAGCAAACCCAACTCTACTAAAATAATAATTTATAATAGGCTTCTGCTTCAGTTGCTTTATGAATTTATTTTCTTCGTGGTATTCCTTCTCATATAGTCTTACTTTATGTGTCTTAGCTGTAATACCCTGCATTTTTAGGGTTACGTACCCAAAGGGTAAAAACGGGACCCTATTACTAAGACTCCACTGTCCGTCTGTCTGTTACCAGGCTGTATCTCATGAACCGTGATAGATACATAGTTGAAATTTTCACAGATGATGTATTTCTGTTGCCGCTATAACAACAAATACTAAAAACAGAATAAAATAAATATTTAACTGGGGCTCCCATACAACAAACGTGATTTTTGTGCCGTTTTTTTTTTTTGTTGCGATAATGGCACGGAACCCTTCGTGCGTGAGTCCGACGCGCACTGGGCCAAGTGCATTCCATTTTGTCGTATACTTTTTAATTCTATTTTCTTTTTTTTGCCTTTATGTTTTGCCTGTTGTGAAAAAGTTAGTTTTTAATACACTAATGAACATCATTTCCAGAGGCGGCAAAACGACTAAAGAAATAGACAACCTAGCATCCAGACATTGTCACAAGTTCCGACTGAGAGTCATCGTGAAAGCCACAGCAGTCACTTCGCTTGCAGAAAGAGCGATACAGTTCTATGGGGATGAAGCTTCTGTGTATGAGAAGATGAGAGAAGTTGATATGGAGAGAGAAAAACAGAGCGCTGATAAAGGAGAAGGGGATGCAAGCTATGTCAAATCTCCTAATACTGATAAAATGATTAAAGTAAATGAATGCGGAGATGGAGGGAATACAAAAAGAGAAACGAGGTAAATATATACGAAGTCTATTTTATTCTTTTCTTCTTATTTCTTCCTTTCCTTTTCATCCTTTTCTTTTCTTTTCTTCCATTCCTTTCTGTCTCTCAATGGTTTGTGTCACTCGTCTGAACAGAGTACTCATGAACAACGAGGATCACAAGTGGCTGGAGTCTGCGTGGTCGGAGCCTACGTGGTCGAGCACCGACACGGACGGAACCTCCGCTGTGTGCTTCTGTATGGCGGTGCGGTGCGGCTACATCAAGCAGGTACTATACACAATCATAAAAACACAAAACCACCAAAGGCTCTAGACAAGTGACATTTTATCAAGCAAAGCGTCGCGCTATACAAATGTCACGTGATCAATCCCTCACATTTTATCAAGTTAAGCGTTGCGCTATACAAATGTCACGTGATCAATCCCTCACATTTTATCAAGGTAAGCGTCGCGCTATACAAATGTCACGTGATCAATCCCTCACATTTTATCAAGGTAAGCGTCGCGCTATACAAATGTCACGTGATCAATCCCTCACATTTTATCAAGGTAAGCGTCGCGCTATACAAATGTCACGTGATCAATCCTTCACATTTTATCAAGGAAAGCGTCGCGCTATACAAATGTCACGTGATCAATCCCTTACATTTTATCAAGGAAAGCGTCGCGCTATACAAATGTCACGTGATCAATCCCTCACATTTTATCAAGTTAAGCGTTGCGCTATACAAATGTCACGTGATCAATCCCTCACATTTTATCAAGGTAAGCGTCGCGCTATACAAATGTCACGTGATCAATCCCTCACATTTTATCAAGGTAAGCGTCGCGCTATACAAATGTCACGTGATCAATCCCTTACATTTTATCAAGGAAAGCGTCGCGCTATACAAATGTCACGTGATCAATCCCTCACATTTTATCAAGGTAAGCGTCGCGCTATACAAACGTCACGTGATCAATCCCTCACATTTTATTAAGGAAAGCGTCGCGCTATACAAACGTCACGTGATCAATCCCTCACATTTTATCAAGGAAAGCGTCGCGCTATACAAATGTCACGTGATCAACCCCTTACATTTTATCAAGGTAAGCGTCGCGCTATACAAATGTCACGTGATCAACCCCTTACATTTTATTAAGGAAAGCGTCGCGCTATACAAATGTCACGTGATCAATTCCTTACATTTTATCAAGGAAAGCGTCGCGCTATACAAATGTCACGTGATCAATCCCTTACATTTTATCAAGGTAAGCGTCGCGCTATACAAATGTCACGTGATCAATCCCTTACATTTTGGCATTTGACCATCGCCGTCGCTTATGGAATTACCACCGATGAGCCTACTTGAGTGGCTGTAGAGAATGCCAACGCATTAAATTATGAGCGCTCTTTGCACCTGCCACGTTACCATCAGCCTTGAGTGGCTGTAGAGAATGCCAACGCATTAAATCCGCTTGTATAAGTTTCGTTGCATAAAATTTTAAATAAACAATTTGGTCACAAGTTTAGCAAAACTGCTCGGAGTCTGTGTTGCCTGATAGCTACAACCTAGGGGTTTTTAAGTCAAGAGTGAATAAGTTACTTAAAGGCAAGCGTGCTTCATCGTCGACCACATCACCGCTTACCATCAGATGAGATAGTGTTCAAACGTGAGCCTATCTAAAGGGTCTTTCAACAAGGACGGGTCGATGCTAAAATTGAATAAAACAAGATGTGTGTGAGATATTAACGAAATTTATTTTTTATTTAAAAGACCCATTTATGCCATTATGGATGGAATATGACATCGTTCAAATGTCCGCCGCGGCTTCGTATGGTGGCACGAATCCGAGAGGTCCAATTTTTAATGACTCTGCTGCATAGATCCGGCTGAATACGAGCGATGGCCTGCGTTATGTTGGCTTTCAGGGCAACGGTCGAATGTGGTTTATTGGCATAGACCTGCGACTTTAGAAAACCCCACAAGAAAAAGTCTAGCGGAACTCTAACTCTACCCTCAAACCGTTCATGCAGAATGTCGATTGTGTCGTTCGCTGTGTGGCAAGTAGCGCCATCTTGCTAGAACCACATGTCGTTCACGTCCATATTGTTCAATTCAAGCCAAAGGAAATTGTTTATCATTGATCTGTAGCGCTCGCTCGATCTATGTAGCAGAGTCATTAAAAATTGGACCTCTCGGATTCGTGCCACCATACGAAGCCGCGGCGGACATTTGAACGATGTCATATTCCATCCATAATGGCATAAATGGGCCTTTTAAATAAAAAATAAATTTCGTAAATAACTCACACACATCTTGTTTTATTCAATTTTAACATCGACCCATCCTTGTTGAAAGACCCTTTATAATTAAAAATGTTATAACTAGAAGTGTGAGCCATGCTGCACCATTTTTTTTTCTAAACAATCAATCTGCCTAGCCTTTTCCCAACTATATTGGGGTTGGCTTCCAGTCTTATCGGATTCAGCTGGGTACCAGTATCTTACATGAAGCGACTGTCTAATCTGGCCTCCACAACCCAGTAACTGTTTAACACTGTACCCCTTGGCAAGACTGGTGTCAGATCTAAAGCTTCTGACTACCCGCAACGACTGTCAAAGATCTTCAAATGACAGCCGGGACCAACGCTTAACGTGCTTTCCGAGGCACGGAGGAAACTCGGTATGTTGAAATGGTCACCCATCCTCGGACCGACCTCGTCAAGCGTTGCTTAACCTTGATGATCGACCAGTGCGGCTGTTATTATTTAGCCACGAGCTCCTCCAATTTTATTTCTAAACGGTCTACAAAAATTAACATATTAGATTTGTCTGTGATACCATGAGCCATATACCATTAAATGGCTGATGCAAATGACTAATTTATCCATAATCTGTGACTACAATTGAAAATGTTTAAAGGTGCAAGGCATGCTGGACGAGCGGCCCGCGCTCATCGGCATAATGAACCCGAGCAACGGCTTCACGCCTCTCGCGACAGCCGTAAGGAAAGGTATCGACCGTTCCCAAACCGTACGCGGCTCACTTCCGGTTAGAATAGCCGGCGGGCTGTGCATTTGTGATGAGCCGCACCAGGTCATCGGAGCCGGCGCGAGACCTGAATGGAACACATATTTTATGCATGCATATTTGTATCGATCTGTTGTATTAGTAGGTTTCGTGGAACAGAGACAGATGGCAGATTATTTTTGTCTACCTTACTTGCCTGTACCGTGCCTTAATTTTTCATTGGCCTACTTTAAGTTCGCAAGCACTGATGTCGAGCTTAGGGCCCTAACTTCGATTCTCAGATTGGGCAAGTATACTTTGGTTAGGCGTGTTGTTATTTTAAGTACTACCGTAAAAACAAATCCTGCTCTAATAGAGATCGTTAAAACCAAATGTCTGTTTCCTAAAGTACAAGCTCAAGTGGTCACGGACTCACGGTCATGGTGACACTTAGTGGGTGTCGTTACAAGAGTGGACCAATAAAACAGTTCCACTCATTGTCACAGTTTCCTAATCGACCCTTGATCAATACTCCACACATGGAATACGAGTATCAATAACCTGATTGAATGTAAGAGAAAGGATTTACCTGTTACATTTTTTTTTTATCTTAGTAGAATTTTGTCATCTGGTTTCAAATGGTTTAAGACCGTTTCTTACGGTTGGTAATGCATCAACCATCTCATTTGCTTCACGTCAATCCGAAATCTAGAAATAGTTTAAAAGGAAGGCTAACAATATAATGGATATGTCGCAGGGATATGATGAAAACAGGGAATTGATCAAATCTCTAAGCAAAATTGGTTCAGTGAAATGACAAAAATAACTTTTCTGTAGTAATTTAAAGGTTTATTTTGTACGTTGAATTAGTATTTGTGTGGCAGAGCCGACGGAGCCCCGCTGCGCGGGGCTCCTATTTCTGTATGCAGGGTCTAAAGTAACCTAACACGAAGGAGATGACGGGAGCTGAGTTCGCTCGCTTTGCTCGCTCACTTCAGCTCCCGTCATCCCCTTCGAACCTAACCTGTCCGTGTCGGGGTGCCCTAAGCTCCCGAGCTCGCTACGCTCGCTCTTAGAGAGATTTGATCAATTCCCTGTTTTCATCATATCCCTGCGATAGATACATTGCTACGTTACTTTGACTGATCTCTTTCGTTGGTGACGTGGCAGGTGACATAAACACGGTCCGCTTCCTCCTGGGTGCGGGCGCGGATATCGACCAGCCGTCGTCCAGCGGCCAGACAGCGCTGCACCTCGCGATCCTCACCGGCAGCGTCCCCATCACGCAGCTGCTAATGGAGCAAGGCGCCGACTTCGAGGTGAGAGCCTAAGGCCGCTTGTACACGTTAAGAACAGTGTCCGGACCTACGCACGAATTCGTGTTGGTTCTATACATGCCATGTTTTCTTTGATAAATACATCTTTTATTTGTTAGGAATTAAATTATTTATTTTTAACATCCAATAGTACTTCATCATCATCATCATCAGCCCACAGCAGTCCACTGCTGGACATAGGCCTCTCCAATAGCACGCCATTTGTTTCGATTTTCGGCAACTCTTATCCAGCTGCTACCAGCCATTCCGCGAAGATCGTCACTCCACCTAGCCTGAGGGCGCCCCACCTTACGTTTACCAATTCGCGGTCTCCACTCAAGGACACGTCTACCCCAACGGTCATCGGTTCTACGGCTTATATGGCCAGCCCATTGCGACTTCAGCTTGCTTATTCTGTGAGCTATGTCGACAACTTTGGTTCTCTGCCGAATCACCTCATTCCGGATTCGATCCCTTAGAGAGACTCCGAGCATAGCCCTTTCCATAGCTCGCTGAGCAACTTTGAACCGATGAATCAGCCGTATTGTGAGTGTCCACGTCTCAGCGCCGTAGGTCATAACAGGTAGGACGCACTGGTTGAAGACTTTGGTCTTCAGGCTCTGTGGAATACGTGACGAGAAGACTCGACGAAGTTTTCCAAACGCCGCCCAGCCCAGCTGTATTCTTCTATTAGCCTCTTTCTCAAAGTTGTTCTTACCAAACAGCTGGGATATGTCGGGTGAATATTTTCAGTTTGAATATTTCTTATTATAATGACTTCTCTGGATAGTTGACACGTGAGGATCTACAGGGTTCTAAATGTGATCCATTAAGTAGATATAATTTAAATTCTGGTATGTCGTCAATTGACTTACTTGGAATTTTGCTTTTTTTAGGTTTGGATGTAATCGCTAGCCGTGTTCCTGTGAATGTAGTGACCCTTAATTAAAAACCTTGGAGTTTGGTGTTCGACTGGTTTTCCTATTGGGGTCGTTAACTCTAAAGGGACTAACTATTGACAATAGTTGTCTTGTAACAGGGCTTCTTGAGTGGACTTTTCTCGGTGGCGTGTGTCTTGTGGCTGTTAGGTGCCAAAAGAAAAAGGTAGTAATCTTGGGGCCCAATTACTTGCCTATTTAGGTCATTGAATCTGAATATTTTTGAATTAGCAAAAGGCAGTTTAATATCGAGTGTTCTTTTGAAAAGTTATTTCCGTTTTGTATCTTATGGTAGTTGGACATCGAGCACAAGTCTTGGCTTTGGTGTCTAATGAGTCACCTGTTTGGGTCACTAACGCTGAACCGACTTATAATTGGCAATATTGGTTTTGTGGTAAAGATTTTTCTTGAGAGGCTCTTTTTGGCGGGGTATAGTCGTAGCTATTGTATGCCAGAAAATCCTTAACGTCGATGCTCGATTTAAGTTACCCGTTTAGGTCAATAACTCTGAACGAGTTAACAATTGACAAGGGCCTTGTAAGAAGCAAGTGTTTTTCTTGATCGGTCGCATATATCATGTGGCTGATGAGCTTTTGGTAAAACTTCCATATTTGGATTACAGCCCATTCTCTTACAATTGTTTATGAACCTGCCTGATATATCTGATAGCCCTTCTCTGGTTTCATCTTCATTGATTGTTGTAGGGTTTCAGGTACAGGGGAGTATTTATTCCCCGCTTTGGTTAATCATACCAGTTTGCTGTAATGAATCTGGTTGGTTATATAGTTTGGCATAATTTACCGTAGCTATATTTATGATCTCCATTCAGGATTCACATTTGGTAGTGTATTATAGATGAATATATTTCTTGACAGGTGCTATACAGAGGGTCATTCGATGTCAGCAATGACTGACCATAGGGGTCTTCTGCGACCTGTCGAAAGCATTTGATTGCGTTAATTATGAAACATTACTTTTGAAACTTGAGCATTACGGGCTAGGCCAATCAGCGTTGAGTTTAGTTAAATCTTATTTAAATGATAGACAGCAATTAGTTCAAATAAACGGTGTCAATTCGTCCGGGTTAACCGTGAAAATGGGGGTACCCCAGGGTTCAATTTTGGGTCCTTTCTTGTTTCTAGTCTACATTAACGATTTACCTCATCTATTGAAAAACAATCTAAACATGGTGTTATTTGCTGATGACACTTCGTTGATTTTTAAGATAAATAGACGTACGAGTAACGTTGACGACGTAAATACCGTCTTGCGACAGGTTCAAAATTGGTTCACAGCTAATAATCTAGTTTTAAATGCTAAAAAGACTAAGTGCATAAAATTTGTCTTGCCGAATGTCAAAAGTAATGATTGTGACATTATATTAAACAAGGAGAAGCTAGAATTCGTCGATAAAACGGTTTTTCTGGGGATCACGCTAGACTCGAGTTTACAATGGGGGCCTCATTTAATATCACTTGCGGGGCGGCTAAGCTCGGCAGCTTATGCTGTTAGAAAAATGCGTCAGTTTACTGATGTCGATACCGCGAGGTTAGTCTATTTTAGTTATTTTCATAGTATAATGTCTTACGGTATCTTACTATGGGGAAGGGCTGCAGACATTGAGTCAATTTTTATTCTGCAAAAACGAGCCATCAGAGCGATATACAATCTTCGCCGGCGCGATTCTCTAAGGGAACTGTTTAAGAACATTAACATCATGACGGTACCTTGTCAATATATTTATGAAAACATCATGTATGTTAGAAAGAATTTACATCTTTTTAGTAAAAACGGCGACAGACATAATTATGTTACTAGAAATAGGGACCAACTTATTCAACCAGGTTTCAGGCTGGCTAAAGTAGCATCATCTTTTATGGGGTACTGTATAAAATGTTACAATAAAATTCCTCCCCATATTCTACAACTAAATGAGACGAAATTTAAGACTTGTATAAAACGCACACTATGTAGGCAAGCATATTATAAGTTAGGTTAGGGTTAGGGTTTTACTTTTACCACCTTATTTTTATTAATTGGATAATTATGTATTTGTATTATTTCTTTGAATTTTGCATGCCAAAGGACATGGCTAAATAAAGTATGGACGACTGCCCTAGCAATGAATAGACATTTTAACTAGTAATATGTAATTCTGAATAGCTGAATATGAGTATTTCGTATGAAAAAAGTTACAGACACTTTTTATATCGTCATAATCCTGAAAATAAAATCTTAGAAACGCCTACATTAATAGGTATACAAACTTGTAAAAGAATAAGATTTTGCTATGATACTTTATTAAGGCGTTCAGAGGAGCTCGTGGCTTAATAATAACAGACGCACAGGTCGATCTTCAAGGTTAAGCAACGCTAGCCGAGATCATTTCATGGTTCCATCGTGTACCATCTTTACATAGCGAGTTTCCTTCGTGTCTTGGAAAGCTAGTTAAGCCGTTGGTCCCGGCTGTCATTTGAAGATCTTTCATTTATTGCTACACCACAGTTTATGCATCTCATGATGAATCAATACGCAATTGAAACTTAAGACCATACTAGTTGGCTCTGTATACATAATACCCGGCGAAAGGTACTTCGTTCAAAGTGAGTTCCCATGACACCCCCAACATGTTTATTTTTATTTGGTTCTAATCGAATCGAACTTTTTAGTGTCAGCACTAATTAAGCGCCGTTGCTTTCCAGATTTTGCCAATAATTTCTAGAAATCAGATAATCTCTAAGGTTTTAAGATGTATTGCGACACAAATAAATAATAATGAATACTGTTCGTTTCGATTTACGCAAATGTCTTTAAAAGTTGGTTTATTGACTACAATTTTTCGTAGAACGGAATCTGTTCTTCTTGTCAAACAAAAACATGAAAAATCTTTTAATTATTTGATTAATTCACGAAAGTTCTAGAAGAATAATAAAACTGTTATAATTCATTAATGAATATTTGAGATGTATTGCGATAAGTACAATATTAAATAATAATGAATACTGTTCGTTTCGACTTACGCAAATGTATTTAAAAGTAGGTTTATTGACTACAATTTTTCGTAGTACGGAATCTTATGTTCTTCTTGTCAAACAAAAACATGAAAAAACTTTTAATTATTTGATTAATTCACGAAAGTTCTAGAAGAATAATAAAACTGTAATAATTCATTAATGAATATTTGAATGTTACGAGCTAGTGAGAAATTTCTAGACGTGCTAAGGGCAGTTGTTTAGCCATGTCCTTTAGGGCAGAATGTATGGCTCCACTTTTCTAACAACCCAACATCTTATTTTGTATACCTACATTCTAGCAAATAAATTATTTGATTTGATTTGATTTTTGATTTAGGTGATTACATCGCTGATAAAAATGCTTGGCTCAATGCTGGTCCTGCTCCGCAGCCACTAGGGCGCAAGAACAATTAGTGATGGGCAGAAAAGTATCGAAGTATTGTTGGACCTGCTGAAGACTGTAAAAAAAAATTGTATTGTATAAACTCAATTTCTTTTAGTATTATATAATTGCACAGCACATGTGTGAGTACTATGTTCCGACTGTAGATAAATCTACCATTCACTGTACCTATGTGTCGTTCGTTGACTTCTGTGTGCCCTGGCAGTTGAGTGTGTCATGCTCTCTCTAATTTCTCTCTGATGGTGGCACATGTGTTGGATCATTCGGTTCCCTTCATGATGGTTGAGCTGAGTGGTGCCGATCCATGCGTCATGTTCGTGAACGGGCGCCATCAGTTGGGATTGGTCATAACTTAGCTGTCTCGGCCT
The DNA here is from genome assembly GCA_945859665.1 of Anorthoa munda. NCBI lineage: Eukaryota > Metazoa > Arthropoda > Insecta > Lepidoptera > Noctuidae > Anorthoa > Anorthoa munda. The sequence goes on along the minus strand of OX243896.1, from coordinate 382,396 downwards.
GTTAAAGTGCTTTATTTTTAAATTATTTGTTACTCTAGACGCTTTTACGTACACGTCTTTTTACATCGTTCTCACATATATGTATTTTTTCAACAAGAATGATGTAACCAAAAAACTTGTAATTGAAACTGATGGAAAAGAGTCTCCGGGGAGTTTCTTGCAAATTCTTCTCCATTGAGACCTACAGACGCTTGCGAATTTGCAACTAGAGTCATCTTTTTATTAATTTTTTGTTTGACAATTCAAAAGTACTTCTAAAGTTTACTTGAAATAAATACCTTGATTTTGATTTTTGACTATACTAAAGTGTGGGGATCAATTTTGTGACAGTACAATAGCACTTGACAATCTCATACATTTTTTGTAATTTTTTTACAGATATATTTGTACGTATAGTAGTTGTTCTATGGGGAGCACCTCCTTATTTCTGTGTTGGTGTTTTGTGAAGTTTTCTTTATCGTTTTTGTTCAGTTTTGGCTTATTTTGTCATTGGTTTCTTTCATTAACTGTGTGGTTTTTCTGATAAATTCTATATTATTCAATTAGTAACTTTTAAACATTCCAGTATAGAGTGCACGATTTTTATGGTAATATGCATTAGGTTTTTGTGTCATACTTTTCACGTGACGCTATAAGTCCTGGTAGATTATTTTTAGAACCTTTTATAGCTTCTTGCTCGTTCAATGTTTTCATTGTTAATGGCGTGTCAGAGAAGTGCGCCTGCTTCTTATCGTGGATTTCTGGTGGATTGTAGCTCTCTGCATTATGTGGTCTTATCCAAACGAAACTGACTACGATACTTCGTACTTTGAAAGTAATTGTGGTTGTGTAGTCATAATATGACTTTATGATGTTTATTTTGGAGAGATCGATTAAGTGTTAACATGAACATCTTGTTTATGATTTTGAGGTTTTATTCGTATGCGTCAATACGCGAGACTCATTCAATAATGAGTCTCGCTCCACGAGTGCTGGTGGTTCCATAACCATATTTTCCAGCAACCAAATGCTAATGTTCGTTACCGATACCCCGATCTGTGCATTGAAATCACCCATAGAGGTAATGTATTTTTCAATACAGTTATTAAACATGGCGTACTTGCAGAGGCTATAATTATGTTTCGAAGATTAAATCTTTTGCATAGGCATTTTTCTGATATGCGGTCGTGGCTTTTTTTTTACGAGCTCGATCATTATTTTTGCAGTTGAGTTTTAAATGTATAAGTCAATTTTAAAAAGTTTAGTAGTAAGGAGTTTTCATACATAGAATAATAATTGGATAGATTTGATACGAGGAAAAATGAAAGAGTCCGTACATCTTAGCATCGAATTCTCAAAAGTCTTTTAAATGGTTGTTTAATATATTTAATTAACAGTTTTATTTTAATTATTTTCACATAAAAGAAAATTGCCAATGAAATAGAATTAACTCCACCCGATATTTTATGAGGCGAAATAGCGCAAGATGAAATTTTGCCCCTGAAATCTCGAAAAAGATATATGACGACTTACGATAATTTTATTTTGTGGATAAAACAAATGTAATTCTTTGATTTATTTTTATTATTTCCCACAACTGTATTGAAACACGTCGTGTGATGCACGGGTGTTTGGGTTGTTGCAGACTCGTGTCATTGAAAATCCTCGCCTTCGGCTCGGGCTTGTTGGTGACAGATCGTTTGCAATAGCCTCTTTTCCACCCTTATTTCCAAGTTTTCATAAAAGTTTAATTAGCGACGAGGTTTCGGAGGTTGCATAAGACTGTATAATTGTAGAAGGCAGGTTTTCTAGAACTATTTGTGGAACACAAACTCTTTTTGATATTTCGATGAAAGTTGAGATGTTTTACTTGTCTTTACTGAGGGGATATTTTTGGTTTTCCTAAGTAATACGCGTAATCATCGTCTTCGATAATAGTTTCTTTTAGTAGATGGACTTCAGTCAATCCCAGTATGTCATGGGTAATATTTGTAACACTGTTTTAGCTCAATATGTTTTGTTTTGATGATAGTGATTTAACGTTGAATGTGCAATGTTTAAATCTATTTTTCGGTATTAGTGTCCTTGGAGGGTTTAATACTATACTCCGCTGGCAGAACGCCGTAGAAGTCATATATGGAACTAGTATGAATAGCGATATTAACCCTATACTGAATGAAGTCTTATTCGAAGAGTGGTAGAGTGCGGTCGAAGTTGTAAAATTTAAATGTTGGAAATTATTTGGTATGTTTTCTAATTTTTTTATGTCTGTGATTAAGTCGCGGGGCTTGCCTATAGACGAATAAATCGCAAGATTTGCCCTCAGGCGAATAAAATCGCAGTACTATTAAATTTGAGAACAAGTTGTGGGCTTACCTACAGGCGAATAAATATCTATATGCGAATAAGTCGCGGGTTTGCCTACAGGTGTATAAATTGAAGTATTATTAAATTTGCGAATAAGTCGCGGGCTTATCTACAGGCGAATAAATCGCAGGACTTGTCTACAGGCGAATAAATTGCAATATGCGAATAAGTCGCGGGTTTGCCTTGCCTACAGGCGAATAAATCGCAGTACATATAAATTTGAGAATAAGTCGCGGGTTTACCTACAGGCGAATAAATCGCGGGACTTACCCACAGGCGAATAAATCGCTGTATGCGAATAAGTCGCGGGTTTGCCTACAGGCGAATAAATCTCAGTACATATAAATTTTAGAATAAGTCGCGGGACTTGCTTACAGGTGAATAAATCGCAATATGCGAATAAGTCACGGGTTTGTCTATATGCGAATAAGTCGTGGGTTTGTCTATAGGCGAATAAATCGCATATTTTGTGAGTATGTGAGTACCATGTTCATATTTATCACATGATTAAATTTTGATGTTATTGCTTGTGACAGTTTGTACCTATACATAGTATAACAGTGCATTTTACTTCAGAGGGTACTCACGTACAGATGAATTGGTCAAATATCAATGACAGAATTGATATGGTTTGTTTGCTATTTTTTGTAAGTCTATATGCGAATTAGTCGCAAGTTTGCCTACATGCGAATAAATCAAAGATTTAGTAAGTATATGAGTACCATGTTCCTATTTATCAAATGGATAAATTTAACTGTTAATGCTTTGTACCTATGCGTGGTACAGCCGTGTTGTTCTTGATGAATCATGCTTTAAAAGTACTCAAGTGTCTAATGAAGTAGCCAAATTTAAACGTTACAATTGATTAGATTTGTTTCCTAATTTTTATAAGTCTATATGCGAGCAAGTCGCGAACTGATATATATATGCGAATAAGTCACTGGTTTCTATACAGGCGAATAAAATGCAGATTTTGTAAATATGTGAGTACCATGTTTGTATTTATCAAATGAATCAATATAACTGTTATTGCTTGAAATACTTTATATCTGTACATAGAATAGCAGTTTTATTCTAGGTGAATTATACTTCATAAGGTACTCACATAAAATTAATGAATTAATACTGAAAAAAAAAATATTTTAAAAGAAGTTTTTATTTTAAAGAAAAGAGTAAGTGTGGAGTTTCTTGTCCATTCTTCTCCATAGCAAACTACTTTTGCGAATGGACAGTAGAATCATTTTTTTTTGTGACTTTGAACTTTTTACATTCAAAAGTGCCATTAGATGGTTTGATTGATTTGACTTTAGACTTTGAAGATTGACTCAACAGGCCGAGTGTTAGGTTATCACCGGATACGTGTATGGGGTCATACACGTTGTCAGGATGGTCGAGTGTTAGGTTTTCTTTGATAAATACATCTTTTATTTGTTAGGAATTAAATTATTTATTTTTAACATCAAATAGTACTTAAAAGTTGTTAAATTGATTATCCTAGAAAATATTCGAATGTCAAATGTCGTCACATCTAATGACAGTTGTCGATTGGAGGGGATTGTTCGGACACGAGGCGCGTTGAGTCAGTTCGTGAGGCTAGTCTGGGCGGGCTTGGAAGCAAAGAGTAATATAATAATACTTGGAAGATTGTACTGTTGACTTAAGTGGATATATTGTATGGAGTTGATGGTAACTTAGTGTGAAATGGTAAATAAATAATAGTTCAAAGTCCAAACTGTGTGTTATTGCTGAATTACCAACTACACGTAAGTATTATCTATTCTTGAGTATTTTTCTATCCTACTGACCTACCGCTTCGTACTAGCTCTGTTGTCTATCTAGTGATCTATTACAATAGCAACACAACGCGCTGTATGGCTTTGTCGTTAACAGAATTCTTTTATTAACAAACGTTCTAAAAGTAATAAAATACTTGACCACTACACCCTACCACACACCCTAAGCACGAAAACCATCATATCGTTTATAGGTTCATATTGTCTTGTCTGAAGCAGACATGACAAGTTTTCGTGAGGTCCGACAAAATTCTGATGAACTGTCTGCAGCAGACACGGTGAATCTTCTTAGTGTGTACAAGCGGCCTAATACCTAGCCTTATGAGACGTTAGCTGGGCCCGTTTCACTCACGTATAATCTTTGTCAATGTAGATTTCTATTACTGTAACAATTTATAATTTTAGACAATATTTCCAGAGATAAGGTACTTTTTTGTGTTTATTATACATAGGCTCGCGCTTGACCACTATCTCATCTGATGGTAAGCGATGACGTGGTCGACGGTGTTGTACTTTTTACAAACATATACTACCTACTGTACCTTTAATATTAGTACTATTTTAGAATGCTACAATTTTATCTTACAGTCAAACAGTTACAGATAGCAAAATACTTTAATCGTTAACCCATAAAAATAACCCCTGATTACGAAAATACCGAGTTAAAATTAAATAAACAGTTAAAATTAAATAAACATTTAAAATAAATACAATTAATTCAGTCTACCATTGCTACATTTTCGTCCAAATCAGTAATACCTAAGGAATTATATTACAAGCACTGCTCTATTGTGTGCTCGCCGCTTTCCATCCGTTTCAACATGGCTGGTGCAATATTCATAGATTTTGTTCGATCATTGATACGATCTTACTTTACATCTGTAATGGTTCTGCCATAGTGTATCTGTCTTATATCGAATGTACCGAAATTGGCTATAGTTCCTGTGAATAGTTGAAGATAGTCATGATGACTATCTTCAACTACACGTAACATTTGTTCCGAGATCCGTGATCATGGTGCTTGCAACAGCAACGAAATATCGGAAAATCGCAACAAACAGTAAACATGGTAAATATCCCGTTTCTTATGTTAATGTTAGTGTTAGTGGCCATGACAGTTTAAAAATTTCTATCGTACACGTATCTATCTATTTTTTACTAATTGTTACAAATGAAGACGACGTAGTGAACAAAACACTCTTTAAAAAGAATCTTACGGTTTCGGTTTAAAGAATTTATTCTCATAAGAACAATACATAGGTTCACTTACAATGAGATACAGAGTAATTGTTTACATCTAAATAATTACATTTTGCCTCTGATGCGTGTTGTTGAAGTTATACAATACAAATATATAGGAAGTATGTAATTGCTAACATTTAATATGCGGTATGACTACATTTCATAAACGTAATTTCTCAGTTTTAGTTTAAATCTGTTAATATTATCACAATCTTTTACGTCATTTGGTAGGTCGTTAAACAGCTGTGCTCCTTCGAACAGTATGGTTTTTTTACCGTAGTTTGTCCGAGCTTATCTTCGTTGTAATTGATTTTTATTTCTTAGGTTGTATGATATTGTTTTTTTGTGTAATTTTAGCTTTGATTGTACGCTGTTTGTGGTGATTTTTTTTTATTAGAATGCGGGGTACCGTATGTGTATAGTTGTTTGAGATTTAATAATTTGGTCTTTTCAAATAGTGTTTTAAGCCTGTGCTACACGGTCGCCGACCGCGACAAAAACCAAGGTCACCTTGGTCGGAAGCGCGTGGAGCGATGCCAGCTACACGGTTTGCGACAAGTTAAAGTTTAAGGCGATGATAGCTCAGTGGTAGTGACGTCGGATACCGAGACGAAGGTCGCGGGTTCGAATCCTACAATGAGCTTGAGCTTTCGGTGAAGGAAAACATCGTGAGGAAACCATAGCACGGTGGTAGGGTACTTTGTAGTACCCGCCTGGCTGGCAACCACCCTCAAGTTGAAAATCTGTCGCCAAGCACCTTCCGGTGTGTTCCGACAGCAGCACTTGAGAGCCAGTTCCCTTCTAGGCTTTGTGTGCTTACCACCATCGGCCACATCATCACTGACCACGGTGAGATTGTGGTCAAACACAGGCCTATACATAGAAAAAAAAAAAAAAAAAAAAAAGTTCCCAACCTCAGTATGTTTAGAACGCCGCGCAGAGAGGACGCATTTACGCTCGTACCGTACTTTCATTACAACGACTTCAGGGCGCCTTGCCTATCAAAACTTCAAAAAGAATATACTAATAAACTTTAAAAACTAAACTCTAATCTTACTATCTTCTTATTAATATTATAAATGCGAAAGTTTTGATGGATGTATGTAGGTTTGTTGCTTAATCAAGCTAAAATTGTTGAGCGGATCAGGATGAATTTTGCCACAGAGATAGATTATAATCTGGAATAGCACGTATGTATCTCTTCATCCCGGTATATTGTTCCCTTGGGATAGGAAAAAACTTTTCACGCGGGCGGAGCCGCTGGCAGAAGCTAGTATAAATAATATAGGTACATTTAAAGTAAGTAAAAGAATCTACTTTAAAAAAAATATACCATGCATTTTCTTTTCAGTTGCGTCTATACATGACTCTGATGTCAAATCCCAAAGACAGGACAAGTATCTGTTTATATCGATAAGTTCCGTTATTACTTTGCTTTCGCTCTGTTGAGCCATATTTTGCGCTCACCGCCTGCAGAAGCGCGACTGTCATACGCGTGGTTGTCAACAAGCGTCTACACAGCATCAAACAAGTCGCCGACCAACTCGTTGGCAACGCACGAACGCCGACCAAGGGCGTTGGAAGGTCATGCTAAATTTGGTTGGCAACCACTGTCTATACGGTCGGAAATGGCCGCTTCCGACCAAGGTGACCTTGGTTTTTGGCTTGGTTGACGACCGTGTAGCACAGGCTTTAATGTTATAATCTTAATATATATAAATCTCGTGTCACAATGTTTGTCCTCAATGGATTCCTAAACCACTTAACCGATTATAATAAAATTCGCACACCATGTGCAGTTCGATCCAACTTGAGAGATAGGGTAGGGTAGGGTAGGGTGGGGTAGGGTAGGGTAGGTAGGGTAGGTAGGGTAGGTAGGGTAGGTAGGGTAGGTAGGGTAGGTAGGGTAGGTAGGGTAGGTAGGGTAGGTAGGGTAGGTAGGGTAGGTAGGGTAGGTAGGGTAGGTAGGGTAGGTAGGGTAGGTAGGGTAGGTAGGGTAGGTAGGGTAGGTAGGGTAGGTAGGGTAGGTAGGGTAGGTAGGGTAGGTAGGGTAGGTAGGGTAGGTAGGGTAGGTAGGGTAGGTAGGGTAGGTAGGGTAGGTAGGGTAGGTAGGGTAGGTAGGGTAGGTAGGGTAGGTAGGGTAGGTAGGGTAGGTAGGGTAGGTAGGGTAGGTAGGGTAGGTAGGGTAGGTAGGGTAGGTAGGGTAGGTAGGGTAGGTAGGGTAGGTAGGGTAGGTAGGGTAGGTAGGGTAGGTAGGGTAGGTAGGGTAGGTAGGGTAGGTAGGGTAGGTAGGGTAGGTAGGGTAGGTAGGGTAGGTAGGGTAGGTAGGGTAGGTAGGGTAGGTAGGGTAGGTAGGGTAGGTAGGGTAGGTAGGGTAGGTAGGGTAGGTAGGGTAGGTAGGGTAGGTAGGGTAGGTAGGGTAGGTAGGGTAGGTAGGGTAGGTAGGGTAGGGTAGGGTAGGTAGGGTAGGTAGGGTAGGTAGGGTAGGTAGGGTAGGTAGGGTAGGTAGGGTAGGGTAGGGTAGGTAGGGTAGGTAGGGTAGGGTAGGTAGGGTAGGTAGGGTAGGTAGGGTAGGGTAGGTAGGGTAGGGTAGGGTAGGGTAGGGTAGGTAGGGTAGGGTAGGTAGTTAGGGTAGGGTAGGTAGGGTAGGTAGGGCAGGTAGGGTAGGTAGGGTAGGTAGGGTAGGTAGGGTAGGTAGGGTAGGTAGGGTAGGTAGGGTAGGTAGGGTAGGGAAGGGTAGGGTAGGTTAGGTAGGGTAGATGAATGTTTGGTGTTTTTATGGCAAAACAAAGTTTGCCGGGTCAGCTAGTGTTTTTATAATTTTGTTCTGGGTTCGTTGTAAAGGCATTAGGATAGTATTTGCAGCAGATCCCCATATTTCAATTAGGTACTCGAGATGTGATTTTACTAATGAGTTATAAATAATAGTACGTACTTATATTAATACAATTTGAGATTTTGCGTAATGATGCTAGTAATGACGTTAATTTTGATTTTACATGTTCGATGTGCAGTTTCCATGTGAGTTGGTCGTCTACCCTCAAACCGAGATATTTTTCGCAGCTCGAACTTTTTATTATGTCATTGTTTATAGTAAGAGGCGGGAAGTCTGGTAATGGTTTGTTTTTTGCGGTGAAAATCATGTATGTTGTTTTGGACGTGTTTATTGTAAGTAAATTATATTTAAGCCAATCACTGAGTATACCAAGATCTTTTTGAGCATTTGTTATAATAGCATGGATAGATTTATCGAAATAGAAGAGGCATGTATCGTCCGCGTATAAAGTTAGGTGACCCGTTAACCCTATTTTGTTTATATTATTTATATAGATTAAGAAAAGTAACGGACTTAAAATTAAGGGGACTTGGGGACAGCCGTATGGTACGTTTTTTATGGAACTAGTGAATTTATCTATTTTAACTACTTGTTGTCTATTTTGTAAATAAGATGTAAACATTTCTAGGGCTTTATCTGTGACCCCTATTTAATTTCTGGAGAAGTTTATGGTGGCATACGGTGTCGAATGCCTTTTTTAATCAATAAATACCCCCAATACAACATCCTTTTCATCTATGTGCGTTTTGATTTTAGTTACCAAGTCTACTGTAGCTGTAAGAGTGCTAGATTTCGAACGAAAGCCGTATTGTTCGTCGATTAGGAACTTTTTCTCAAGAAGGTATGCATTTTTTTTTGATAATACAAGTAAAACCGACACTGGCCTGTAGTTTCCTGAATCAATCCTACTGCCCGATTTGAAAATAGGGCTGACTTTGGCAACTTTAAGCGTGTTCGAAAAAATGCCGCGCATCAGACAATCGTTTATGCAGTTCGTTAATTTTGGAACAATTATATTTTTGAGGCATTTGATAACCTTGGTACTGACACCATCTATCCCAGTACTTGTATTACTATCTAGACCGTCAATTATTTTATAAATTTCGTCCTCAGTGCAAGGAGTGAGTTTACTTAGAGTTACGTCGTGTGAATGGTTGTGTTCGTACATAAGAGTGTTGCCATCGTTCTCGTGATATATTACGGGTATTTCGTTAGCTAATTCCTGGCCTATTGATGAGAAAAATGAGTTAAATAAATCACATATTGCGTTACCTTCAGTTATAGGTCCTGTACTCGACATTAGTTTCGGAGGAGCACTGCTTTCTTTGATTTTATTTAGTGCTAAATTATTTATAAGTTCCTACATATTTTTCGGTTGATTGTTATTGTTGTAGAATAGATCGTAGTAGTATTTTTGACGTGACAACGTCTTATAAATTGGTTTGCCGGGTGACACTTCAAGAAACTGCGTTACGCTCCGCTCACGTTATGCGCTCACAATGAGAGCGAGTGAGAGGCACGCGTCCCTTCCACTCGGGCATGGTTAGCCCGCCTAAGAGCGAGAGAGACAGACATAATCCTTCTTCCTACTATACGAATGAATATTCACATTAAAATTATTTTACCACTCAAAGTCGTTGTCACGTAAAACTTTCGCCCGTATACCGACTTTACAGGCAACCAATTTTTTTTTCTTGTGTGTCTTGATCAGGTTTTTTACCGAGTCTCGTTGTTTGGAAAAGGCTGTCTGTATGTTTCCGTCTTTTGGTTAAGATTTTGTCTGTTGCCATTGGTTGTTACGTAAGAATCAGTAATAGTTCGGTTTATCCAATCATTTTGAGGTGGATTCAGAATTTTTGTTTTGTCGGTTTTGTTGTTATTTACATGTTTTGTGATAAACCGCTCAAGGTGGTAGTAATCATTTTCTTCATTTATGTAATTATCTGTTAGTGTGTCACTGTATAATTTATTGCTTTGTATTGGATTTTGTTTTATTTTTGTGGCTTTAGACTGCCTATTTCCAAGTATATTTGTTTATGGTCAGACAAGCATTACTCGATTATGGAGAAATTAAATGAGTGGTTACTTATGTTTGTGCAAACATGATCCAGTATAGATTTTGTCGTCGAGGTTTCACGTGTACTGTATAGGCCATTAATTTTGTTTAGTATTGTAGCGGTTAAAGAGGACTTTAAGAGGTGAGTGTAGGGTAGTGAAGTATTAGAGAGTTATGTGTTATGGAACGTTATGGTAACGACTATAGGATATTCTCCTACAGTACGTCGTAGAGTAAACCAAACCCCAGCTTGTGAGTGACCACGAATGGTTTTAAAAACACTTCCAAGTGAAGAATGGGTGCCAATTACCAGAGGGTAAAAGGGATGTGTGTGGGGATTAAAGGTAACTATAAATTAAAAGTAAGAAAAGGATATAAATAACAAATTAAGGTCCGGCTTGACACGACGTAGGCAGCTAGGAAGATCCGGACTTCACACGACGTGGGCAGCTACGAAGATCCGGCTTCGCACGACGTGGGCAGGTATTTCTTAGCAGACAGTCAGGTTACGCAGCTGGACGGACACGAAGGCGTGCAATGCCCGAGGTAGGCAGATGAGCTCGCAGATGAATCGCTTACTCGTGGATAAGCAGTAGGGTAGCCAGCAGGACGAATGGGCTGGCACACAGATGGTCAAGGCTTGAACCAATTGTCAGGCTAACAGACAGTAGCATAGGTGCAAGAACAGGCAGATAGAAGTGTGGAGGTCGGGCTGTGGCTTACTATGCCGATCAAAAGAGCCCTTTAAACATGAAGTGGTGTCCGACAAGGTCAATGAAATTAAGGTTCCACATTCAATATGTTTATATTTATTGCACCTCTAAGATTTTAATACATTCACATGCCGTATTTATTATAGTTTTCAAGAGTTTTAGATTCAATCGTATACTTCATAGTATTAACAGAAAAACGGACTCTAGCGTTCAGAGCAGATTCAAGACTAAAAAAGTGACACCCGTTTTTCTTCGTTCCGACATGTCTTCTAAATTTTAAATTTGAATATCAATTAAGAAATCGTGAACGAATAAAAACGGTTTACAGAGGCGCAGTCTGCCGCTGCCCTTATAATGAAAATATAATGTACAACGAGCTTAATAAGCTATAGAGAATGGTATCTTATGTCTATGGTTTAAGAAAATAAAATAATGACAATGTCATGTCAGGTAAAAATGTCAAGAGTTAAAAATAATATAATAGTTTTGGATGAATCAACAAATCTTATGATTTTCAGGTTTATACCAATGTAAAGCATACGTAAAAAAATGGAAAACGTGAGATGATACAATTTCAAAAGTAACGGTGATGAAATTTGTAAAATATATTATAAAACGTAAGTAAACTAAAACATGTGGAATGAACACCACATTTCCCCGAAACCCCAGAAAAATTTTCAAACTTAAGGAAAATTTTGAAGGTTGAAATATTAACCTTGATCTTTCACACAACATCTTTCATGCTTTCGTCAAACACTCTCATTCAATCACACATAGGGGATATGGTTCACATTCAATGACGCATACTCCACAAGGAAATATTTAATTAGATAACGAAGGCTTATTTATTTTTTATAGGTGTCGTTACCCGCACCTGTTTGAAAACCCGAAGAAAAGAAAATTAAAATATTTAAGAGAGCCCACGCATTTGGCTTATTTTTAAAGAGTTACGGGACCGCTCTTTGCACATAAGGCTTTCGGAGTTGTGCACACCGCTCTAAGAGAACTCCTCATCCTTATTAAGATAAATGATGTCAAGGAAATTAAGAAGTTTAAGAAATTAAGAAGTTTAAGAATAAATACAATTGATGTGTTAGTAATAAAATAATAAAATCTAGGAGGGCTTTAAGTCTAGGAGGGGGAGGAGGGGGAGGGAACTCAAGTTAAAGAGGGACTCAAGTCTAGGAGGGGGAGGAGGGAGAGGGAACTCAAGTTAAAGAGGGACTCAAGTCTAGGAGGGGGAGGAGGGGGAGGGAACTCAAGTCAAAAGGGACTCAAGTCTAGGAGGGAGAGGAGGGGGAGGGAACTCAAGTCAAAGAGGGACTCGAACTTGGAGGGGGAGGAGGGGGAGGGACATATTTACAAGAGGGAAGAATATAAATAGGGGAATTAAAAAAAATTGCCTAATAGGTTTGGTATAAATAGTGAAGATATATAAAAAAAAAAAGGTGCTAGCAAAAGTTAGTAAGAAATTATGAATGATGATGAAATGAGGGCCAAAATAGAAACCAAAAGTTAATCAATTTACTTGTGCAAGTAATGTTTTTGAATTTTGAGAAGATCGAGCCCACGTTAAAAAAAAAAAGGTGTAGTAAAAAAAAAGGAAGATTGTGGGTGATGGGGTGAGTTCTAGAAAAGTTGGGCGCCAAACTGTAGCGTTACGTATAGCTCAGTTGAACTATACGTAAGCCACGTTAATAAAATTAAAGGTAACTATAAATTAAAAGTAAGAAAAGGATATAAATAACAAATTAAGGTCCGGCTTGACACGACGTAGGCAGCTAGGAAGATCCGGACTTCACACGACGTGGGCAGCTACGAAGATCCGGCTTCGCACGACGTGGGCAGGTATTTCTTAGCAGACAGTCAGGTTACGCAGCTGGACGGACACGAAGGCGTGCAATGCCCGAGGTAGGCAGATGAGCTCGCAGATGAATCGCTTACTCGTGGATAAGCAGTAGGGTAGCCAGCAGGACGAATGGGCTGGCACACAGATGGTCAAGGCTTGAACCAATTGTCAGGCTAACAGACAGTAGCATAGGTGCAAGAACAGGCAGATAGAAGTGTGGAGGTCGGGCTGTGGCTTACTATGCCGATCAAAAGAGCCCTTTAAACATGAAGTGGTGTCCGACAAGGTCAATGAAATTAAGGTTCCACATTCAATATGTTTATATTTATTGCACCTCTAAGATTTTAATACATTCACATGCCGTATTTATTATAGTTTTCAAGAGTTTTAGATTCAATCGTATACTTCATAGTATTAACAGAAAAACGGACTCTAGCGTTCAGAGCAGATTCAAGACTAAAAAAGTGACACCCGTTTTTCTTCGTTCCGACATGTCTTCTAAATTTTAAATTTGAATATCAATTAAGAAATCGTGAACGAATAAAAACGGTTTACAGAGGCGCAGTCTGCCGCTGCCCTTATAATGAAAATATAATGTACAACGAGCTTAATAAGCTATAGAGAATGGTATCTTATGTCTATGGTTTAAGAAAATAAAATAATGACAATGTCATGTCAGGTAAAAATGTCAAGAGTTAAAAATAATATAATAGTTTTGGATGAATCAACAAATCTTATGATTTTCAGGTTTATACCAATGTAAAGCATACGTAAAAAAATGGAAAACGTGAGATGATACAATTTCAAAAGTAACGGTGATGAAATTTGTAAAATATATTATAAAACGTAAGTAAACTAAAACATGTGGAATGAACACCACATTATTTAATATCCGTTTTCCTTGATTTCGTTCAGGTATTTAGTGACGTGATTGTCCACGTTGACGAGATCAATGTTAAAGTCGCCAAATACAATTGCTCTTCTTCTCTGCTCCAGCTGTGCGGAATACGTCGTTAAGAAATCGTTATTGTTTGAATCACCTGGTTTACAAATCACTCCGATGTTAAGCGATAATTTTTTTATATGTACCCACAGGTAGTGGTTTCCATTCTCGCATAATTCTTCCGTTACATCGTATTCTATTGAATCGTGTATATAAATTGATACACCTCCACCTTTTCGTGTTTTCCTATAGTTGTAAACATGCTTGTAGTTTGGCAGCTCATATAATTTTGCATCGTCTTCAGAAATAATCCAGGTCTCCGTGAATAAGTGGGTAGTTTTTGGTATCGCCATAATAATACATTTGATTTCATCGATCTTACCAGTTTTGCGAATATTTCGTAAATTAGCATAAAAAAATCTGAGTGATGATGGGTGTAAGAAATACCCTTACACCCATCATCACTCATATTTTTTTATGATTTGATGGCTTAGTTTGTCTGTGTGTTTTCCATTGTGTTGTGAACCTCCTTCGAGTTTTTTTGGCTAGCTATTATTGTAGGTTTTCCTTTTATATATTTAATAATAAGGTCTTTTTCTCCGTCTTCTGTGCGTTTTTTAAGTTCTCCTTTTATAGATTGTAGATATTGCTTTTGAGTTGGGGTTAAATCTGAGTAAATTTGTATATTTTCGGGTAGTTTACTTTTTTTCCGGATCAGATATTTAGGTGTTTCTGTATTGGTAAAACATACTTTGATGGGCCGTTTCATGTTTGTGATATATTTTCCCAATCTTGTAGTTAACTTACTGTTTTAAAAATTAACAACCTATTTCTTTTTTAGCTGTTTATAGACACAGGACCTACTGGCTCCAGCTCATTTAACACACGACGGTAATTGTGTCAGGAACCCTGACAAATTCAACGTAACTATCATAATTATCATTTCAGCCGAAAGACGTCGACTGCTGGACATAGGCCTCCCCCAAGCGTCGCCACACTGATCGTAACTATAATATGTAATCTGCGACAGCTAGGATTTACGTCACCACCTCGTGAGTCATGCCAGTTTCTAGGACACGTGTGCTTCCTGTTTCAGGGTCGTGACCTGAACGGTCTTCGCGCGGAACACTACGCAGTAGACTCCGGCAGTCTGGACATGCTGCGTTACGTGCTCGACCGCGGCGGAGACGTGCATGCTGAGGACGGCACCGGCTGGACGCCGCTCTTCAGAGCACGTGAGTATATTAGATAGTTGATAAATTAAGATAGGGAGGATAAGGACCCTCCTCCCTATCTTAATTTAACAATGTAACATGTACATGTCACTGTTTTTTGTACCCTTATAAATAAATAAGAAATAAAAACAGAAAGCTAATAATTAAATAAAAATTGGTATTCAATGGTTTTTTTTATTCATTTAGGCACAAATAAAACTACCACGTTCATGTAGAAATTATTCCTTGTCCCCGCGGCGAAACATAACTGTCCTGTACAAATACGGAATAATAATAATGTGTCAGTGAGAATACAGGATATTCAAATAGTGAAATAGAGTCTAGCATATTTCAATACCCAAACATCGAATTACGATATAGACGTTTAATTGGGCCGATAGGTGAACATAGAATGGCCTTCAGAATGAGCAAGCGATAAAGATGATCAAGAAGACGAAATGTACGAACTTGACGCCACCGAAAACTAAGGTGTTGTTGTTAAATACAGTTAAAATTGTTGAAATACGTTGTTACACTTTGTAAGCGTTAAACCACTTGTCTAGGCCCTAAGCAATAGGCTGGCTATTCGACTCGTGTAAGGTGTAGCAATAGGATATTGGTTGATGATGGTGAGTGTGACACTCGACACCGGCTTTGAGACTGGCAAGCGACTTAGGAGATGTCTCTTGTAACTTTGACGTTCAAAAAGTAGCCTTATTAGAACTTGGTTATGATGTTCGCAGTATGTCAGAGTGCCTCTACTGAAGTGATAGAAGAGCTGGTGGTGCGTGGCAGCTCGCTGGAGATGGCGGACCACGCCGGGCTGCCGCTCACCTCCGTAGCCAGACTGCTGCACAAACAGTAAGCGTTTACAGTACTAAAGATGTCATAGAAAGATGATGATGTCGCCTGGCAGGAAGTTGGGTAGACGACATTGTTGTTATCGTGGGTAGAACAAGAATGAGGTTAGGACGAAAAGGGATTGGCATAATAAAGGAGTGGTCGAAATTCGGCGGTTGTTAATGATGATGATGATGGCTTCGGTTCGTAAAGCATAAGCTTTGTCTCATTACTATTACTCATTAGCATCATTATCTTCATTTCAGCCGAAAAACGACCACTGCTGAACATAGGCCTCCTCCAAGTGTCGCCACATTGACCGATCAAGAGCGTCTCGCATTCAGCGTATGCCCACAATCATAACCAGGGTCATCTGTCCACCTAGTGGGAGTTCAACGCAGCATCTTCTGGTCCCGAGCGCCACTCCAGAACATTTCGACACCATTGACCATCCGTTCTGCGAGCAATATATGTGCCCTGCCCACTGCCACTTATCTTTCGAAATTCTTCATTGACTTTAAATTCTTATTTTATAACCTCATCCTAAACAATTGACGTGGTTACGTTCCAGAGGCCGCAGCCGCGACTCGGTGCTGCGCCTGGTGGACTCCAGCTACCCGCACGAGAAGGCGCTCGCCAACTTCACCAGGCTTACCAAGAAGATCTACAACGTGCACTCACTGCTCAAGCTGCCCAGCCCGCGCAGCAAGAGGAACTGATGCCGTAAAGCCAGAGGAGACGATGTGTTGCGCTGGCGCCACTAGTTACAGATAAGATGGAGCATTTAGGAGGAAATATTATGCTATAGAGTTATTATCTTTCCATGGTCTCAATAAAATTTGATTACTTAGTTTTTTTTTTATGTTGATAGGCACGCGTTTGAATTGACCACTATCTCACGACGATGCGATGTTAAGCGATTATGTGGCCGACGGTGGAGCTCGCTTGCCTACGATGTAGGCTTTGATTGTTTCACTACTGGGTAAAGACCTATTCTTATTCAGGGGTGGCATGAGCTTTGGTCACCACACTTACTCATGTTCAGTGATTAGCGATTTTATAACTATATTTCTTCCGTCTTTAATACAGAAATCAAACTACAATGATAAAATGTAACACTAATTTAATTAGAAAATAAAAATATTTACAAAATCCTTAAATACTAACGGAGTATTGAATTGCAATTGCGTGTAACAAAGTGGTAACAGGTATGGTTCAGATTCAGAACACAGCCAGCGGCCACGGAAGAGCGACAGTCCACAGCCCACAGACAGCCCCGGTACCCGGTACTAACATATCCAACACGAAATGCATTTCATGGCAAGCCCTAAACAATACCAATAAATAATTAAATATTAATCTGTACAAGTTATATGAGTCTAATAAATAACGTTAGCATCAGTAAGTGCGTCATCCAGTACAGACGCAGCGTGCTCGCGGCTGCTGTCGCGTGCTTCTCGTTCTCAAACTCCACCTGGTTCTTGGGCATGCTGTGCCCGTTAGTCTGAACTTCTTCTATCTCCCCCATCTCGAACTGAGTGGTCTTCGTGTCTCTCCGCTGCCTCACCTTGTCGTCCTCTTCCTCTTCTTCCTCCTCCTCGTCTTCATATTCATGATCTTCATCTTCGAACTCGGGTAAGTCTACAGTCACTTCGGCTATATTACTGCCTTCGCCTTTAAAATCTTCAGGTTTTTTAATATTTACAAGTTTAAGGTGCGTCGTCCTTGTATCGACCACTTTGGCTTTATTCGATTCTTGAGTTTCTTTATTAATATGAGCAGCTACTGGAGGTGGGATTTCGCCCTTGAAAGGACCAAACTGTGGCGTTTTTAACAATTGCTCAAAGTTAGCTGGCAGTTTAGCAGAAAATAATTTACTGGGGGCTTTACTTCCATCGGGGACGCTCGTCAATGTCGCTGCTGATATAGTTTTTCCATCGTACGTGGTTAAGGTTTGATCACTGGATGTAGATAATTTCTGAGAGTGCTCTTTTGGTAGTTTTGGGTCGGGAGGGAGGTAATGAGGGCTGATTCTATCTGATTCCATCATTAAATCGCCAGGAACCTCTTTCTCCATGTTTGCCTTGCTAAACAAACTAGACAGTTTGGAAACATTACTCAGTTTAGTGACATTCTTCAAGTAGACTGGATGGGGTCTGTCTTCTTTGGCGTGATTAGTTGGGAACACTTCCTTGGTTCTATCGTTAGTGGGCAGCAGGTGATCTGGGGGTGATGGAATGAACATCGGCTCGAAGGTCTCCGTGAGCTTATCGCTGGGGGGATACTGGTGGTTGGGCTCGACGTACGAGTGGGACTCTTCATAATCGTCGTCAACATCGGCGTCTTCTCGTCTGTTTGCGTTTCCTTCGTACTCAGCTATCCTGTCTTCACCAGCCATCAGTGGTTCTCTAATTATAGGTTTGAACCCACTCTCAACTACGATCGAGTCCGGTTTGAACCCGGTGTTGACGGCAGGTGGAATTGTAGACTTGTCTGCGGATTCCCCAATGAAATCGGATGACTTGATTTCATTTTGCGATTGCTGTTCATTTTCGTGTGGTAAATGAACTGGTGTTGATTGAAAGAACGGCGGCGGAGTGGGCGGGCTCCTCATGCCGAGCTGCTTGCTTGGGATCATCTGTTGGTCCAGGGGCGTCGGGTTGTCCATAGGTTTGCCGAGAATGATCTGTCCCGGCTTGTTGTAAAATGTTTGTACGGTGCTGTGCTGAGCTATTGCATCGTTACCACCGGGAGGTAACATTATTTGACTTTTAACCACTTGATTCGCGATGATGTCAGTTTGACCTAAATTCAATGTCTGACTCGGAACTGTTAATTGTACGTTGTTGGAACTCGGCTTACCCATTATTATGGACTGCACTGGACTGCTCGGTATCTTGGAAAATTGTGGGGGCTGTGCAAATTGTGGAGGTACTGAAAATTGAGGACCCGCTGAAATTTGTAGATGCGCTGAATTTTGCGGATGGCCTGAGTTCTGTGGATGACCTGAGTTTTGTGGATGGCCTGCATTTTGCGGATAGCCTGAGTTTTGCGGATGGCCTGCGTTCTGCGGATGGCCTGCGTTCTGCGGATGGCCTGCGTTCTGCGGATGGCCTGCGTTCTGTGTATGGCCTGAGTTCTGTTTGGACCCTAATGTATTATAGGGTTTATTTTGGTGCATCGAGGGCATGGGTGGTCGGTTCATGTTCTGCTGTAACCGGTTTTGACTGAACTTTGGCGGCGGTTTCTTCTGCGGTCCGTGCGGGCCGTGGTGGTTGGGGAGGGGGAGAGGGTAGCCCATGTTCCCCTTCGAGTACGTTGTAGGAGGACGACGGAGTTTAATCTCAGGCGGCGCCGGACGGCGGAACGAGTTCGGTCGCATGTTGTTGTTCATTGGCTTGTGCGGATTGTGCGGGTTCGGTCGGAGGACGGACTGCAGCGTCAGAGGCTTCTGGTTGACAGGCAGGAAGTAGTGGTCACTAGGCTTTCCCGGCTCGATGAAGTACTCGTCGTCGTCACGCAGCGGCTGCTCGGCCACGAACAGCTGCTCCTGCGCGCCCTGCGCACTCTGCGCACTCTGCGCGTTCTGCGCGTCTTCGTCCTCGTGTACCTGGTACTGCAGGTAGGAGCCGTTCCTCTGGCCATCCTTTGCGCTGTCCTCCAGCGTCTCCACGGCCTGTATCACCTCCTCGATCTGTATGTTGGATATCGGCAATTCGGAATACTCCTGTCTCTTAGTGTTGTACGGCGCCGGCTCTACTTCTGGGTACACTTCTCCCATTAGTCCGCCTTCGCTCTTATATCTACTGAAATCGTTATAATTCGTTTTCGTATTGATTATTTTCTGTATTTTCCTGCGGTCATCTAAAAAGTTACGTTTGGGCTCTAGCCTAGTGTGTACCTGCACAGACTCCTCTCCGTCGAGGTCTGCGGGCTGGTCGTGTTGGTCGTGTCGGTCGGGCAGCGCCACAGTCTGCACGACACGCGACTCCTGCGCATCCTGCGCGTCGCACACGTCCAGCACGTTTATCTTCCACCCGAGGTGGCGGTGCGTGAAACACTGCAAAAGACAAACACGTTACTCTACGGAATACAAGCACAGGTTGCAAGCTAATGAAACTGTCACCGTCCAATAATATACATTGAGAAGTAATCGAGCTATCTCATGCACAGAGAAGGCTTGGAAGGCTGAAACAGAAAACAGATAGTAAAGATTATGTACATACAGGGTATGCGTCACAGTCCAGTGGAGGCACAGATTACATACTACTTGGAAACCTCACCTCTTGAAAGTCGCTCGGTGCAGGTACACTTATGATCCACTCGCGTTTTTAATTACTTCAAATTAAGTTAGTATTTAGTATCTGAATTGTGTCGTGTTCTAGTATAGTAGATATCCAGCGTCATATAAGAGCGTTGCTTAAGTGCACGTGCCCAGTGACACAAGGAGGCAAATTACCAGTAGTAAATGTAACCTGTGATGTAAGTAATAAATATATGTAGTTATAATAAGTACGACCGTTAAAATAGAACAGCAAGTTTTTTGAATGATGAATTTGTCACACAAGCATGAGTGACAAAGCCGAATGTGTCATAATAACGAGCGCGTACTGTAATGTTCTGTGTGTCGTGCGCAGTTCAGCGTTGCGTTTATTTGGACACAGTCAGTTGTCATGCGTCGTGATATGAAACAGTGAAGTATAGAATACGAGTATAAAACATGATATACATTGTAGAGAACAGATGAAGAGTAGTGGTTTGTAAGTAACAGTGAAAGTGTTCGGTTGTTGTCTGATGTTGGACAAATATCTTGTTTGTTGGTTTGATAATAATATGATATAAACAAGGGCGTCGATGATTATACTCATAACGAAATACATTCTCAAAGCTGGCCTCTATGCGTAGTACCATGCTCGTCTTGAAGAAGTGAACGAAGGAACAGCTTATGCATTTACTAAGGAGAGAAAATAAACTATACATAGGACGCTTTAAAATCATAGTTGAAATTCTTAATAGTAAGCACCCCATTTGTTCTCTACTCCGTGGCGGATGAAGAAGTTTGTTTCGAGGCACCATGCATGTCTAAAATCAGATGGTAAGTCAGGGAGGCTGGCAGCTAACCTGGTAGTAGACAGTGTCGGGAGTGTTCCTGTCGGGCGTCCAGGTGACGACGCCGGGGCTGCCTTCCTCGCACACCAGCGTGAGAGAGCGCTGGTAGGCGCCGAACGACGGGTAGTCGTCAGCGCCCGGCCCGGTCTGAGCGGGCGTCCAGTTGCACAGGCGTCCCACGCCGCTGGCCTGCACGCCGCCCGAGCGCGTGCGCCGCACGCCTGCGTAGATCTCCACGCCCTGAGACACGCCAGCTTTTGTATAGTACACGTAACAATGTGCGGTGCGCCCTTACAGTCTCTTAGTGCAAGTCGTGAAATATTATACACTCAATCAGGTACACGGATTGCTTAACATATTGACTAACAACTTAAGTTGTCTAATACGAAACGTATTTTTTTTTCCAGTCAAATGAAATTGTTTACAAAAAACAGCAAGTTTACTAGCATACCTAATTTGTTAATTCCATAAACAATGTATCAACCTGACTATAATACAGGAGCTTAGATATTGCATAACAATACGAATACTCGACTACTATACATATAAAATAATGAAAATGTCAATATAATATCTACAATTCTACATTTATGTGCGCTCTAAATAAACCCTTTGAAAGTGTAAAACTGAAACTTGGAGGAGTTAACAAACAAGATAATGTTGGAGCTCACTTCTAGAGCAGTTTGAAGCAGATTAAAAGGATTCCCAACTTTATCAGTTTTATAAATACGGAAAGCTAAGAGATCTCACTGTTATTTTAAATGCACGAGTTTGGAATTGTATTCTAATACCCGAAAACGCTGCAATGAAGTTGGGACAAATTTGGTTCGGCGATAAAATGTGCCGAGTTTGAACTCCAAATGAATGGAATGTTTGTTTTTTTTTTAGTTTTATATTTAAAAGTTCCTATAAGCTTTTATTGTAATAAATGTTTTTGAGTTTAATACGATTTTCTGAATATAAAAAGGCAGGAATAAAAGTGTTTATTTACCTCCTTCTCCTTGTCGGTCTTGTGGTGGTACCCCCCGACGGGGTCGTTGGTGATGTAGAAGGGGTGGTACCTGGCCGGCACCTCGGGATCGGAGCCGCCCTCCACCACGAATGTGTACTTGCGGCCGCGCACCACGTTGATCTCAGGGATCAGCAGCCCGTTGATGTACCACGAGATTCCCCAGCCCACGTGACCTGCGCACCACGTACACACTTAGAACACTAAATACGCCTTCAGTAGAATAAATAAAATATAAGAAAAATTGGTCTCAGAAATTCTGATGAGCTACTACGTATAGACCAGACTATCCAAGACCTCCTCAAAGATTTTGGAAGTTTCTCATGATTACTCTGGTCTTTCGACTGAAATGGTGCAGCGACGAAGAAGCGACTCCGAAATCTACTAAAATTATTTCTTCTTCAATCGGTCTCGCATTACTGAGGATTGTGGTCATCGACAATGTGCCTCTATCGAAGCCGGTTTACGAGTAAATCGTGTTGGCGATTGGCCTCGTGCTTTCTTTGCTTCGGTATTGCCAACAATGACCACTCGATGGGTACGGAAGAAAAAAATTGAGACCCCCACAATATGGCGCACAAATGCCGTCGTTTGTTTTTTTTAACGTCACCTAAGAAACTAAGAACACTAACAATCTAAGAACACTTGGGTGGTCAAGACGTTTCTAACGATGTCTTAATTATTTAAATTCGCCACGTGGTTTGCAAGATATGAGATAATAAAGAATATTACATACTTACAAACATACAAGATACGCGCGAAAAACATAACCCTTTCCTTGCAGTCGGGTAAAAATACGCATAGGCGAACTAGAACTTTAATTTCGAGCGCATATTCGTTACTAGTACATACTCCGAAATCTATGAAAATGCCGCCCATGACGAAAAATGCAAAACCTGAAATAGAAGCCATTTTGGATTCAGAATTTACGGTATCCGCACCCCATGAAACATGGAAAATCCTTAGGAATATTAATTTGAACCTTAGGAACCTTTGAATAGCCGCCATCTATGAATTGTGAACCAAGAGAATGGGGCAGCCCTTAAATTACTGTATATATTATTATCAAGTTATGTAATGGGTCTTGGTACACAAAACATAAGCACCGCCTTCCTAGATTTACTTGGAACTAGCTTCTGCCCGTGGCTTCGCCCGCGTAAAAAGTATATTATCATCCCATGAGAACACGCTACCGGGATAAAAACTAGCCTATGCCTTCCTAAAGTCTCAAACTATCTCTATACCAAATTTACCAAATTTAATCTAAATCAGTTCAGAGCTTTAATCGTGACAGACATGGTTACTTTCGCATTTATAATATTAGTAAGATTTGTTATTCTGATGTATAAACTATATAACTGTGACTCCGTTCGTTCAGTAGTTTTTTGCGTGAAAGAGTAACTAACATCCATCCATCCATCCTTACAAACATTCGCGTTTATAATATTAGTAGGATGGAAGTATATATTATAGTATGGACTAGGTAGCCTTGAAAATCATGAAAATGTCTTCCATGACGGTAAATACACAAATCGTATGGTCGCCATCTTGGAATTTGATTTGCAGCCCTTTGTCGATTGACAGCTACGCCAAAGCAGCTGACTTCGTAAAGAAGCGCGCAAGTTTACCAGATCCTTCCTACAATTACTTATCATACATTAACGTATACTGGGCATTCTGTATCAAACGTTCTAAAAGCTCAAACGCAAAACTCTCCCATATAATACGAAAAATCCGAAATATTTTGAATACCGACCGCATTCTAAATTTGAATTTTGAATACTCCTGCGTAATAGAAAATTTAACGCGAAATTAGCCACTGGCCTGATAAATTTGTTCACAAGAAATTATTAAGATTACATTATAAAATCATCATAATTATTACTATAAGTTCTTATTGTATTTTATGCCTAAAAACGGTTTTATCCTCATTTTTAGAATCAATTTCAGATAATCACTCATTTATTTAAAGGTCGGTAGAAATTTAAAACAATCGTTTGATATAATCGATGAAGAAAAATTTAACGATTAAAGACTTGGGTGCATGCACAGCACAAAAAAAACACAACAACAATTAAATATCAAGTTGAACATAATCTATAGTACCTAATCATTTTCAAGATTAAATCGTGTTTTTTTATGAACTTTGTGCGAAAATTACAAAAATAAGAAAACAAATAAAAAAATATAAAAAAAAATACCTTTATTTCCCAAAAATAACAAACAACCTTGCACAATTTTTAAAAGTTTCGTAGACAGGCACGTAATAAGGTTGCAACCTTGCACAGGTCTACCACATGTTTATAGTTTGGCACTTAATAAGTTTACAAGCTTGTACAGTTCTAAACAGTTATGTAGGTAGGCACCAAAAGGTTGAAAAAACGGAACTGATTCATCCTGTTCCCCGTACTAGTTTAAACTGTACTACGGAGGAACAGAAAAAAATAGAATAAAAAAAATTAGAATGATTGTAGATTGTGAATAAAAAAAAATAGAATGATTGTATCTTTATTTTGCCCTTTTGCATCTTTTCAGCTGGCGAGAAGTTCGTTATAGACATATTTTGAGTAAATCTAAGTTTTTAGACTATACAAAGACTATACTTTAGTAAACTGACGCGGTTTAACCAACCTCAACATGTATATAATAATAAAGATAAACGTTAAATAAAGAAATTTTATAAAGTATAATTGTTGCGTAAACAATTTTTTTCTGAATAACGTCAAATGTTGAAAGTTCATGCAAATTCCTGAATTTCATGACGTAATTCGCAACAGCCTAACGACTCAGCGGCGAGCCTCCGCCTCCTGACGGCGAGCCTCCTCCTCCTGACGGCGAGACTCCTCCTCTTGACGGCGATCCTCCTCCTCCTCACGGCGAGCCAGCTCTACCCGACGGCGTGCCAGCTCCTCCTTAACGCGAACCTTCTCCGCCTGACGGCGAGCTAGTTCCTCCTTACGGCGAACCTCCTCCTCCTGACGGCGAGCCAGCTCCACCTCACGGCGTGCCAACTCCTCCTTAACGCGCACCTGCTCCTCCTCTCGGCGAACCAGCTCCTCCTTTCGACGAACTTCCTCCTCCTCACGGCGAGCTAGTTCCTCCAGACGGCGAACTTCCTCCTCCTGACGGCGGGCCTGCTCCTCCTGGCATATAGCCATAAGAGCGGCTTGTTCAGGGGTCACCGGTGAGTGAGCTGGTTCCACTGCAGCCGCGGAGTCTCGTGGTCCACCTGTCGATGAGGAGGCGGAGGCGGATCCAGGAGTCATTTCTGAGGGGGGGCACAAGGGTAAGATATGTAAGGAGGTAGATAGTTCATTCATTTTCCTTTACTCTATTCTGAACGAAATACGAGTTTTTTTTAACTAAAACGGGACAACCAAGATCTACGA
The DNA here is from genome assembly GCA_945859665.1 of Anorthoa munda. Taxonomy (NCBI): domain Eukaryota; kingdom Metazoa; phylum Arthropoda; class Insecta; order Lepidoptera; family Noctuidae; genus Anorthoa; species Anorthoa munda. The sequence continues at coordinate 357,057 of OX243896.1, read as the reverse complement.
AGATGTAGGAGTAAGCGAAGCAAGCTTGTATTTTTTTACGAATATATTATTTTTGTCCAGGTGTCAGCCCCAGCAAGATGCCCTCCGTTTCTTCTTTTGGTAGAACCGGCCTTTATTCCCACTTTTGACACCGATTTGTTACAACAGGTATAAATTATTCAAACAACACACTTTAATTTATACCACTTTATTACTCAAACACTTCTTGGTCGAATTTATTACTTTGCACTATTTCGCTTTTGATCCCTCCGAATCGCTTCCAAATTGAAACTATCTCACGACAAAACCGATAACTCTTTATACACCGTTACATTTTGATCGTTTTAATCCCATGGAGGGTCAATCCGGGGCATGCAACGTTCGTGCCGTTCATGAAACAGTATCTATTTTTTGTATAGATAAAATTAAAATGTTCTTGTTTCAAAATATATTCACCAACTAAGTGCATTGAGGTAAGAGCAGCGGTGGCCCAGTGGTAACAGCCCCGACATTCGTGTCGAAAGTCGTAGGTTCGAACCCAGCCAGGCGATTTTCTTTGTTTAAATTATTGCATTAACACTGCTCTAAAAACGGTAAAGTAAAACGTCATGAGAAAACGGCATATCCTAGAACTAAAAATACATGTGACATCCGCACTGGGCCCGCGTGGTAGATGATGGCCTATCGTCTTACATAGAAGCGGCCTGTGTCCTAGCAGTGGGAACATTAAAAGGCTGATGATGATGATGAGACGTAACGTAGGTATCGAGTGAACCGCATGCGCCGCGCGCCGCCGCCGGGTAACGAGCGCGCGGTCCGTCAGCCGCCCGGCTCACCCGGCTCACCCGGCTCACCCGGCTCGCGCTGCTATTGGTTCGCCGGTTAACTATCGCGTGTTATTATTGGTTCGACGTCGCTTTCGAGTTTTGTTTATCTGTCATATCTTAATTCTCTTAGATAAAGTACCTATAGATTAAGCCTTATAATGACCTTGATTGATAGAGCGAGATGGCTAATTGGCAGCTCCATGTAAATAATAAGGACAAAAGATTATTTTTTGTCTTTGTCACCGTGGCCGGTTTCTGTTGTTTGTCAAACTCTAATACAATGGCAGGTTTGACAAACAAACTCGGTTTTGTTTGATTTTCTATGATTTTGTGGTATTATGTGTTAATTGAAACAAGGAATTTGGGTTATTTATAGATAATAAGTGTCAGTGCGATGGTGGGTTGTAGTGTTCTTGTACTTGTTGTAACACCAGAACTAACTATTGCTGTCTCATGTGCGGCCACGCCAGTGCTTAATCTATAGGTACTTTATCTAAGTTAATTCTAATGTTTATTTATTTCATAAATCGATTGTATTACCAAGACAATTCATTTCGCTGCGGGATTAAACGATCAAAATGTATCTGTGTATAGCATAGGAGACGTTTCTGGAAAATTCTATACTATTCTAGAACGACAAAACCGATCGCCCTTTATATAGCATGGGAGACGTTTCTGGACCATTCCATACTGTTCTAGACACTACGAAACCGATCGTTTTTTATAGCACGGGAGGCGTTTCTGGAACATTCCATACTGTTCTAGACACTACGAAACCGATCGCCCTTTATATAGCACGGGAGACGTTTCTGGAACATTCCATACTGTTCTAGACACGACGAGAACGATCCAGAATGTTCGTATGAGACAGACATTCAAGAGGAACCTTTGAGATCCTTCTTGACGTGACGGGAACATTCCAGAATGTTCGGCATAGAAAGACTTGGGTGACATGAACGTTCGATATGATAACTGCCGCTATTCTATACCAGATAGCTACTAGCTACTTATACTTTTCTTCCTCTCGTCAATAGATGACGCTACATTCTCTTATAACAGTTGGTATTTCAGAAGGACATTAATAATTACCAGTGATGGCGGAGTATCCCTGCTTGCCGCCGGTGGGCCCCATCTGCGCGTAGAACACGCCATCCGGCGGCTCGTAGCACTGGATGGCGGGGATGTCCCAGGGCTCCGCCTTAGGCACGGGCTTCGGCGTCGGCACCGGGTTGGGCTTGATCACTTGTGGCTGAAGTTTAGAGAGTTTTTATGAAAAGTCCATCAACTGCTTTAAAATATTTGTCGAGAGGGATTTGTCATGGCACTTTAAGAGATCTACGGTAAAAGCAAAATGAGTTCTTCTAGTTCAACCATCTGAGTTGGCTTCCACCAGACACCAAGGTGTACTCACAGTGTGTTGCTGTCTCACAGGCTCAGGCTCGGGCATGTCCGGCGGCGCGTCGTCCTCCTCGGGCATGGGGCAGTTCCACACGGGAGGGCGCCCGAACTCGATCAGCTTGTCGCCCTGCGCACACAGACAAAATACACATTATTATCTCAAATGATTCGGGCAAAGTTAGAATGTATTGGAAATAAAATTGATATGGTTCGTCGTACGAGTGGCTAGATGAACTTCCATAGATTCGAAATCCTGTGAGTTTGTACAACCCTTATTGATTTTAAAGTCATCTGACTGGACGATTACATAATTAGAATCTAATCTATTAACAACAACTTCTTGATTCCTATCACTACTACCATCAGAGTACATTGTATTGCCTCCTATGCCATTGAAGGCGATTTTATTGAGATGGATTTGTGGTGCACCTCGATAAATTTTAACCGACTTACCAAAAAGGAGGAGGTTCTATGTTCGACATTACGTATGTTTTTTTTTTTGTATGTTCACGCATATCTCCGACAATATTGGACCGATATTGATATTTTTTTTTTTTTGAAAATTTATGTTTCGAAATTGGTCCCATTTTAGTTTGGGGAAGATCTGATGAAGAACTTCGAAGATATACAACAGAACTCTTCAATAAATTACGGCAAATCTCTCGGGATTGCTGCAATCGCATGTCTGTTTATTGTTTAAACCGTTTCATAACATAACATCACGCCAGTAAGCTATTAAAGGGTACGCAGATCTCTCATTTCACCGGTTATGTTCAAGTTTCATGATATTCGGGTAATCTATTCTGGCGTTATAGGTACCTTACTAAACAACTTGCCTATTGTACCTACCTATACAACTAAAAAGTGAAAAATAAAAAGCTTTTTTACGAAAAAAATACTACCGACTTTCAAATAAAAAAACTACGCAAATTTTCGACATTCGCAAGGGAATCAAAACCTACAGAGTACTTCCCGTGAACTCAGAATCTTGAAATTTGGTACAAAGCAACGTCTTACAGCACAGATAAAGAAAAAATTGCGATAACCGTAAATTTTTAGTTACATAATATAATAAAAATATTTTTAATAATTTTAAACTTACTACACCTTTCCTCATGAACGCGTAGAGGTATTAAATTGAAATTCATATCAAATACTCAGGTCTATAATACCTTTAAGCTGCAACAAAATCAAACTTCTATGTCAACGCAATCAAGAGAAACATCAATTTAAGTCATATTTTCAAACTTTCAACTACATGCAAGGGAATCAAACCTAAAGGGTACTTCCAGTCGACTTAGAATCTTAAAATTTGGCATGAAGCAATGTTTTATAGCACATATAAAGGAAAAATTCCGAAAAACTTAAAATTTTACCTACAGGTTTGTACGGAACCCTCGGTGCGCGAGTCCGACTTGCACTTGGCCGGTTTTTTTATTTGGTTGTCGGTAATATTTTTTGTAACAAAGCTTTTTTCAACATTACTTTTGTTTCGTAAAGGATGTTTTACAGTATTTTTATCCAAACATTGTTGTTCACTAACCTTGGTGAAGTGCGGATGGTAGGAGACCTCGTTGCGCGAGTTGAGGGGTCCGATGGCCCAGATGATGGCCTGGCTAGTGTTGGTGAGCACGGCGCGGTCCAGCTCGTCCGCCGCCTTCAGCGAGCGCTGGTACGTCACGATGGAGTAGCCGTTCACCAGTGCTGCGTTCAGCAGCCGGATCGAGTTCGTGTTGTCCTGCACGAACAGGGTCGATATAGTCTAAACTTATATTCATTTAACATGCTGTCAGACGTTGGTCATTACACACGTTTGTCAAATATGTAAGGTGTAACAGCTGTAGACACACTACACACACACACACACACACACACAATATGCAGCACGTACCACGAGCCGCTGGTCTGGACAGGAGCCGCGCACGCCGGCGCACTGGCTCTTGGCGTCCAGGTAGTAGTCCTCGGCGAAGCCCTTCAGCGTACGCTTGTCCACCCAGGCCACAGCTGGGTCACCGCCCACCATCTGCGTCTTCAAGTTGTCACCGGACACACCGAATGCCATGTACTCGCCATCCTCTGGAAATAACACACAATGTTAGGGCACATAACATAATATCACGGCTGGATTTGCCGAAGGGTAAGCCGAAGAGATGGGTATTATACATTTCCACCATCTGCTTTAACAGCTATCGGTCTTTCAACCGGTACTCACCAAGTTTAGCCACGAGCTGCAGCACGATACTGTCCCCGGCGACCGCCCAGCGCACCTCGAAGGCTAGCTCGTCGTACAGCACCTCGCAGTTCAGCTTCGACTACACACAAACAAACATACAAGTTATACAAGGGATTGTACTCATCAAAAGTGAGCTGCCTATCACGATTGTTAACGTACATTTTTACGTTACGGTCTAAAGACACAAGACTAATCACACTAATATTGTGAGTGTGAGTGTGTATGTTTGTTACTTCTGCACGCTCAAACTGTTGGACGGATCTGGATGAAATTTGGCACAGGGATAGACTATAGTCTGGAATAGCACATAGGATACTTTTTATCCCGGGAATCCCCGAAATAGTTTTCGCCATTCACGCGGGCGAAGTCTGTCAGACTCCTACTGACTAACAACCCCCTCGGTGTTCCATCTCACATCTACGCCGGGGGTCAAAGGAATACACGATACTTCCGCAACCCCCGGCTAGTGCCAGCCCGTGCCCGCGGGTTCCCGCCCGGGTGTTAGGGGGGACTACGCGCCGCCACCTCGGGTCCTGGTGTTTGGGGGGGCGACGAACGTCCTCGAGTCCGTCGCCTCTGGACCCACTTAGGGGGACTGGAAGAAGGCGTTGCCCTCTCTTCCTAAAAAAACTCCCTCTCGTCTGCAAGACGACTGTCAAAGCAGAAGAGAGCACGCGCTTTCTCGCGCCACCCATACAGTGACGCGAGTACCTCCTCGTAGGATATCGTGCGATACCCCCTAATGACTCTGACGGCCATCGCTCTCTGCGGCTTCCGCAGAACAGCGATGCTACCGGCTGTCAGGTCAGCCGCCCAGATCGGGGCTCCATACAGGGCCATCGATCACACGATTCCCACGTAGAGCCGCCTACATGGCCCCCCAGATTAGAAAGCAGCGTTGACAGCACCCCAGCCACCGGATGTGGGTAGTCCTGTCTACCTTAACTCTGTCCATGTATAGATCTTTCTCCACCAACAGTGGTAGATATGTCCATAACATCACAACCAAGTGATTAATACGGCATTATTCATAATATGATAAAAACTTAAGAAATAATTAAATTGACCGGGCTTTCTGAATAATATCCAAACCTTAACAGGCAGTTTAATAAAAAGATGTGTTTTCTCGCTCACTTCAGCTCCCGTCATCTCCTTCAAACCTAAATTTATCCGTGTCGGGGTGCCCTAAACTCCCGAGCTCGCTTCGCTCGCTCTTGGAATCATAATTATCGAATTACCCAACCGTTACGTAGCAATATTCATAATGACCAGCCAATGCGATAAATATAGAAGTTTAAATCAGTATTCATTACATTGCCCGATTAGACTTGACTAGATTCATAACGCCCGGGCATTATACATAGTGCACATGTTAATCACTTGGTCCATGACACATACACTGACATGTCAGCCGTCATATACCTATCAGATGTCATAAATGTATGACGAAATAAAGTATCATAAGTATTGTGAGTTAGGATGAACGCCGCCGCCGAGGCCGGCCCAGAAAGAGGTGGCGAGACGACCCAGAGGCCGCTGCAGGGTGTGGTCCAAGGTGGTTCAGGTAAATAATACTTGGAAGGATTCGGGGGTGGACTTTGCCCATCAGTGAGAAATATAAAAAAAACGTATTGAGAAATAAATATCATCATCCAAAAAGTGTGACTGCTGCTGTCTTGTTGTTTGTGAACAACAGCGCGTCAAAGACGTTCGCTCGTTAAAACTTGCGTCGCGCACTATAGGTACCGCACCTTATTTTCGCTGATAACTTGGGCCTACAGTTTGTTATTAAAATAGTTTGTACGAATTGTCGATAGTCGCCAAGATTCTGAACCAATTAGTGAGTTCGCTATAATCATACAAGTAGACGGAACGGATAAACGTTGTTCCTTGAATTATTTAATGATGGCCTTTTAAGGACGAGAGAATGTTCGTATTTCTTAATCATTGTAGCATCCCCTACAACACTACTGGATTCTCTACTACCGATGCTAATTTTTCCAAATTTGTTTTATGAATTTATTCTGAATCCTATCCTACAAATAAAGATTCTGATTCCGATTCTAGATGTACCGCCATACAGTAGTGATGACCACAACAGTTAAAAGCGACTGGCTTATTTTGTTTTTATTTCATAGTCAAAGCAATATTAGACCTACCGTGCCATAACATTTTGATTGGCAATCGCGATAAGTGTTTGCAGTACTATTGAACCGAGACACAGAAGCAGTGACTCTAGAGGCACATTTGGACACGTTCCAATCGCGCAGTACTTTCATTGAACTCCGAAGAGAAGTTATTTTAATTGAATCGATCGCAACTCTAAATGGAATGCCTCGTATAAGCTGTGTAGAGCATTTGTTTAACACTCAGATATTATTTTCTCCTCACCTAATACAATGGAGAATAGTCGGTTGACAAGGACGAATTGGGGCAGAATACGTGTTCCGCTGACCCCAAATAACATGGGGCAAGGATAAGAAGATGTTGACAGTCAAATGTAATAGATCGCATCATCGCTTAACATCAGGCGAGATAGTGGTCAAACGCGAGCCTAAAGATAAAAAAAAAAAAAAAAAATGTTGCTATAATCGAATCGAAGCCACGGGGAATGATATGGTTCGTTCCTGGATCCTTGCGCGCACGCTCCTTGTTTATTTCTCTTTCGGAATTTGAAAAAAATCGTATTCACTATTTCGTTCTGGAAAGTTTTACGCTACTCAATTAGTGACGTAGTCGGGTCGAATATTGACTTTATAGATGTATATCGACTAAAGAAAATAAGTAATTTGCTTGGCAATCGAATCTAACTTGACTTTGGATTACAAAACGTCGAAAATACTTCTGCACTAACACAAAGTAGACTACCCCGCGCGTATGCGCCGTATGGACTACGGACCGGTACTGCCAACGACTCCGGCCACTCCAATTATGCGTTATTCGAGCTTAAACATTATTAATTTAGAAATCATTATTATTAAGGATGTTATGATTTTATTTTTGTATATTTTTACATGGTTCATAAGCATATATTTACTATCTGTTTTACACAGCTAACAACGCTATTTAAGTATTTTTTTAATGGCATTTGTACAATTTTTTTACTGTTCCAAGTACATTTTATAAGTTCGTAGACTTGTAAAGCCTACTTATCTGTGATAGTTTTCCTTTTAATTTCACGGCAGTAATTAATATAATGTAATTACTGCCGTGATTTTTTTCAAATAACCAAGAGCAACCATTTCGCTGGCAGGGACACACACACTTGACTCTAACATAAATTTGCAACTAAAGCTTAATTTTACGCAAACTGATCTTTGAATCGAAAAATGGATTTAACAAACCCATTACATTTTTGAATGACCAATCTAACGATACCCCACACCATGGGATAGACGAAAAAAAAAACATCCCCACTTTACATCTATAGGAACCATTCCTTGTTGACTTCGGAACCCTAATAAAACAGCTTATTTATTTTTAGGCAATTTGCACCGGATCGGTTGTTGATTGTTTAAGATAGATTTGACATAATTTTCATCAACAAGCATGTTTTTCTATAACGCTGTACGCCAGAAATTACGCTTGAAACGCCACTGATCTGATGCTCTTGGTAGGTTCTCACAGTATTTCGGTCGCTGGGCACAAACAAAAATACTAGGCAAGGCAAAGGCAAGGCCTTTCACAGTCAGTAATTCGGTTAGCTGAGCCGCACGTAACGTAAAGGGAGGGACACATGCTCGTGGTCAAGGCGACATAATGTTCTGCGTGTACATACAGTGACCTTCCCTAACAGAGTGTTGTCAGAGGTGAGGGATCAGGTCAAGAGGGACAAATGATGAAGATAATTCAGCAATTATATCAGACTATAAATGTAAGAATGAAAAGCTACATCAAAATACCACATTACTTTTGTAATCATTTGATCTAACTTCAAAAATATATGCACAAGTAAAACTCACAGAACAAACGGGAACTTAACATCTTGGGCATTTTCTCCCAGTCGACCTTAAGGCTATGTCTTATGGTTAGGGTTATACGCTCGAGCCTAAATTAAATGAAACCTTCTGAGCTCATCAGTAATGTGTCCGCTATCCGCTACAGAACTGGGTCAGATACGAGACGAGACGAGACGAGACGGCGCGCACCAAATTAATGTGGATCCGGAACAACAACACAGAGCCACTGCGGATCACTGGACACACGAATGTTATTATTATTATCATCTTATTCATTTATTGTTGTGTTGTATAGATGACAAGATAGTGTTAAGTGAAGTTCTAGGATTGATCAATAGTTCGACCTGAAACAACAGGGTAGATCCTACAGCCCCCAGACGTCAGAATATAGGTATACCAGAATCAAGTTCTAATTACTAAGGAAACTGGCAAAATAATTAAAAAATTACTATAAAATAACAACAATTGAATTAAAATGTTTCACGGCTCAAATCATCATCAGCCTTTTAGTGACACCTCTCTGTTAGAGGGATTAGGCCGTAATCCTCCTCGCAGGACCAGTGCGGGTTGGTGGATGTCACAAGTCTTCGAATTTTTGGTTCTGAGACATGCCGGTTTCCTCACGATGTTTCCCTTCACCGTTTTGAGAGCAGTGGTTATGAAATAATAAAATAAAGCGCCTGCCTGAGTTCGAACTCACGACCTACAACTAATAAGGCGCGGCCGCTACCACTGGGCCACTACTGCTCTCACCACGGCTCAAATATAATCTTGCAAATTAAAAGAAAGTTTTATTTCTTATTTGTAACCGAGTCATTGGCTAGACATGATCTGGGCTGGGTCGAGGACGCGTGACGTCACACAGTGTTCCGCATGCGACTCGCCGGCTCCGGCCGGGCGACGTCGACGCGTGGGTTCACGGGACGACTCCACCAAGACGTAAGGTGAGTAGGCACAATTACAACCGATTTACAATGGTGAATTAACTGTGGGGCATAATAACAATAATAATTCAGCTGCTGCAGAATCAGAAGTTACGTGACCATTTCATGGCGTTCGTAAATTTCGTATTTCTGTTATTATGGACCGTTATAGTACTGAACCGATAATAATGTAATACTGAATTCTATAGATCTACTCCATTATATTACTGCCACATTGTTTACAAGCGCTACTGCTGAGCATAACTGGTGATACGTAGCTGTCCTATACGTAGGTGTACTATACGTAGGTGTACTATACGTAGGTGTACTATACTTAGGTGTACTATACGTAGGTGTACTATACTTAGGTGTACTATACGCAGGTGTATTATACCGCAGGTGTACTATACGCAGGTGTACTATACGCAGGTGTACTATACGCAGGTGTACTATACGCAGGTGTACTATACTTAGGTGTACTATACGTAGGTGTACTATAATTAGGTGTACTATACGCAGGTGTACTATACGCAGGTGTACTATACGCAGGTGTACTATACGCAGGTGTACTATACGCAGTTGTACTATACGCAGGTGTACTATACGCAGGTGTACTATACGCAGGTGTACTATACTTAGGTGTACTATACTTAGGTGTACTATACGCAGGTGTACTATACGCAGGTGTACTATACGCAGGTGTACTATACGCAGGTGTACTATACGTAGGTGTACTACACGTAGGTGTACTACACGTAGGTGTACTATACGTAGGTGTACTATACGTAGGTGTACTATACGTAGGCACGGGGACTCATTGCTAAGAAAGAAAATTTGGTTCAAATAAATCTCACTAGATGGCGCGATATGCACCTCCATCTGTTATTGAATGTGTGTAAAATTAACATTTTCTGGAATTGAACACAAAAATTGTATATTCTTGTTTAATCAACTCTCCTAAGTACAAAGTTATGGCATATTGGGCTCTTAATTCACATTTCAAAGATTATTAGACGGATCATTTAAAATTGATGCCAATAGATGGCGCATTTTTTAATTTCTGAGGCATGCCACTCGCATGCCACTGCCACATTTTGGTGCAAAAAAAACTGTAAATACGTGCAAATAAATACTAGAAAACAAACCTTCACTGTATTTAAAGAAAACAATATTCACAAACCTAGTAAACCCTTTTACTTGCAAGTCGCTGCTAACACCGTTCGATGTACAAAAAATTGCCAGATTAAGCAGTCTAAAAACGCTAGTTACGTCGGCACGGTTTCTTTGTATGGGATGAGGTATCTGTATGCTAGTATTATATTATCTGTGATGTAGAATAGAATAGAATACTCTTTATTATGTACACCATATAAGTTACAGAAATTATAGACGAAGAAAATATTACACTGGGTGACACAATGGGCGGCTGCTCAATCCTTCGAGGAATACAGGCGTGATGTTATGTTATATCAACACGTAGGTTATGTGTACGTGTCACAAAGTAAATAGTGGCTCAGATGTAGCAGACAATATTATTGAGCTTTATATTTATATGTATTAATAGGAAATTATATAGTGAATAGGTTAGTGAGTTAATAATTATAACGTCTCTACACATTACATGTTACGAGTATGTACATTATGTATAAATGTAAAAAATTTAAGAACGAACACAGGAACACCGACTTCGGAAGTTGAAGTAATTTTTCACTTTGTAGTATTTTTATTTGGAATTTAGTTGTATTCTTTTGTAAAAAAAGTGTTCAGTCTTCAATTAAAGATAACCAGACATTAGAGAATACGCAGTAAATAAAGTAGCATCAAAAGACTCCTAAATGTCTGCAGCATACTAGCGTGATTTTTGAGGAGCAGCCAAAATGTTTGCAGTCTAGCCGAACGGTTGGCCAGCTGGTATTCGACCCTCGCGACTGTAGCCCAATTCCACGGAATACATTCTGTAGGCATTTATTAAATATTGGGCCATCACTGCTGGAGCATTTATATATTGTCAGAACTTTATTCTGTTTAATATTAACTTACCCTGACTGCTTAATTGAGCTAGAACTCAGCTCTGGGTTACCTACATACAACATTGCTCTTAAACATAAGTGGAGAATTTAATGTGTGTCTTACTACACTTCTGACTACACCTTTGAAAAATATTCACTGCAGTGTTACGGGAATGGGATTACAACTGGCGATCTACCACGCGCTACAACACGCCACTGAGCTGAGCCACGTTAACTTTTAAAGTTGCTCGAAATTACAAGAAGAGTGTTTAATGTGTAACGTAAGCACACTTCTGTAAACATTATAATGAATTTTCAACAAACAGAGTGTAACTTTCGCCTATATACAAGTTTACTCGACATTAAAACTGCTGTTCTGGACATTTACACTTTACATCCTAAACAAACTAATTGTCTTTGAGAGGGGCCACTATAGCCCCCTCACTGTAGAGGATTATGTCCTCAGTACGCAGTACGCAATGCGGCAGCCATACGCACGCGTACCGCATGCTCTGCCCACCCCGTACTGACGCACACACGATACGCGTAACTTTGTACGATAACGTGCAGATGAACAGATGATTGCCAGCTCAAATCTGATGCTGTCGACTTCTAGCAATGTATGTTCAACGACCGAATTGTATAAATGTCTCAAAATAATTGAAATTAAATAGGTGCGTAGCATTTAGAATGCATCCTTTTGACCTCTTTTTTTGGGCTCTTTGTCCTTTGGACTTGTTAAAATATTTTCAATGATTAACTATATATGCCGTGGCTGAATTCTGGGCCAAACACAATATTTAACTTTTTACATTTGCCCTCGACACGCTAAGAAGAAGAATGATTAACTTCTTGATGATAACTTTCAAGATTGATGACACAAAAAACCACTATGCTCTGTGATTCTAGATAAGTTTACATTCTTCAGAATCTTCTATGTTATAAAAATATAGCAACGTTCAGTCCTATCTTTTCTTCCTTGCGTGTATTGTTACTCAACGTCGAGTCACACTATCACATTATGCAGATAGTGGCCACTCTTCTGGGAGTGTCAGATGAGGCTGTTAATTGCATCACCGTATGTAATATATTGTGTGCAACTTGCACGCTGTACACATCGCACAAGTTGATAAATGCTCACTTGACATCGTTCACAGTCCGCCAAAACTGTTGAGTAAACTGTTGAAAAACAACGAATGCCTATCAAGCACTACAACTAAAATATGTGCGATATGGGACTATCGCACATATACTTTAGATGTACAGATTCACTAGGTGAATCTGTACATCTTCTTCACTATCTTGTAACTCATAAATAATCTTAGACATGGTGGACTATACCTTTGTTGATTGTTTTAGAACTTTTAGATATTTAGAAGAAAATAAAAAGCAGATTCAAGATTTAGCAAACGTTTAATACATGTTTGACTGGCTTAAAACATAAAAATATATTAAAAATGTACAAAAATACGATAATATATCGCCGTTCCGTTACGACATGGTCGTTGTCCTCGACACGGGGACACAGACCATTCGTACCACGTGCATATCACAGTTAGGAATATGTACTGCCACTGAGTATTTATCACAATTATATTAGTAGAAAGTATTTACATTTTATCACAAGAGGTAAAGGCAGTTGATTTTTGCTTAAACTTAAAAACAGTAAACAATTACAAGTAAAGATATCACCCAAATTAATACTCAGCCACTTTCCAGTTAATAGGTAAGTAAATACCTACATACAACATAGTTTGCGTCACTTTATATAAAACATTAAATGTTTAACAGTGAATGTATGACACGATACTTAATATTACCGAAAGGTTCTGCAATAGAAACATTAATCACATAATTACCGACACTTCCCATCACTGCACTGTGATTACGTAAAAAAAATACTGCATATACAAACTTACAAATAACATAAAGAGAACATTTGTTTTACGCGCTCATAGAGAATGTGACAAGTGATCAATGATACTCGTATTGTTTATGTCATCAAATGTTCGCACATTGTAAATTGTAGCCAATTAGCGTGAAGCATTCTTGTGCAAAGCGTGAAAGTGTCCCTGGCTCATTCTGTACTGTGACAACTATGTATGAGCGCGTGGAACAAAGTCCTGCTAACGTGGGCGAGTGGGCATCACGTCGTGGCTCTAAATACGTCTAAACTAAAACTAATGGTAACTACTGGCTCTGAATGCGCAGCAACTCGCTGCAGACCGCAACACTAATGAGGATGGCGGGGTCACCGCGGCTTTATTTCGCGTATTAGTGGTTAATTTGTATTTATTTGTACCGACTTAGTATTTCTTCCAGAAGTGCATAGCAAGCATTGTGATATCAATTAAAAAGTTTTTAAATATAGATTCCACATTGCAATTGCAGTACAAAGGCGTATTTTTAATAGTGCAAGTATAATATGTAGTGCACTTAACTAGAATTAGATCTGTATGAATATTTTTCCCAAATTTATGTGAAAATGTTTCAAAGCGAATGATCCGACAGTTAATTGAAGCGAGCGTACAATTTCAAATTTGCAACTCTTGCATTTTAGATTCCTCTATTTCAATATTACCTTCATTTATATTCAAAACGCAAGCAATTTAGTAGTAATGATACGCAAATGGGAATACCATTATCTGTAATAATCATGTACGAGTATCAACAGAACATTTCAATCTCGCTACCACTCTGTGTGGATGTGTGCGTATCGCTGACACTCGCGTAAAACGCACTGCGTCTTTATTTGTTCGCGTTCGTGGGAGCGTTGGGCAACCTCAGGCCGGCGCATTGTGAGAGAATCAATTGTATGCACTTTGAGAACAACTGAACAATACGCCATTATGTAACATTGCATCTAGTTTTGTATGCATTGTTGAAGCCAAAAATTCTGTCTTTCCTGCCAATTACCGTGGAATGACATTCTCTATCAAAGGACCTGCGCATATTTTTTTTATACGATAGGCACGCGTTTGACCACTATCTCGCCTGACGGTAAGCGACGATGTGGTTGGGACTGAAACTGGCACACTACCATAGAGCATATTCAATACATTTTTGGCAAAGAACAACAAAACTTGTACTTGTAACCACTTCTACAGGAGTGCAACTGAGTCTAGGATAATGAAACGAGCACCATTGTTCAGTCACTGTCATTTACATCCCCAACGAGAGAAGCGAAGCGAGTGACTTGCTACAATAAATGTGCATGTTTCGAGAAGATGGCTACATGGAGGTCGAGAGATGCGTCTCTCCGCCTCGTCCGTGCGATGACGGCGGCGTGTCGAGGCCACATACGAATGTGAGAGGTGTAGAAGGGCGCACGCTAATTGCCCAATCATGTTAATAATAAATGCTCCTTACGTGACGAAACTTCGTGCGAGACCCTGAGCTACCTACTCGTACTAACTAGAATTCATTTCACACGCATGACATTTGCAGATGCACACAAAAATGCAGTTAATTCAAGCGTAGACTATTGGCTAAGCCTATGAATGAATAAGCTTGAGCTATATGTACTCAATAAGCTCTGTGATCGATCGCAATGTAGGCGGATGGGGAGGATGAAAGGCCCATGACCTCGATGCGCGAGTGACAGACGAAGACGCGTCGCGTGCGAGGCCGCCGGCCGGTGAGAGGTGAGCATAAGTGCGGGAAGAGTGTTGCGGTTGCAGCGAGTTGCACAAGTGATGTGCGATGTGGGTCAAGGTCACCGCGGGCTCACGCGCGCGCGATGTATGGGAGCAGGCGGTACTGGAAGGGCTCTTCACTTCGTTGCGTCGCTTGCTGCGAGTGTGCTCGGCTCTGTTGCTCGTATTGCTGCTGGTGGTACGCTTGCTGCTCATCCTGCGGCTGGCTGTAGTAGTTCTGCTCCTGCTGATAGTTCCGCGGCTCAGACTGCTGCTGGTTGTAGTAGATCTGTTCGTTCAAAAGCTTCTGCTGCTGTTCAATCTGTTGTTGCCGCTGCTGAAGTAATTGCTGTTGTAGCAGCAGTTGCTGGTACTCGTGTTGATGTTGTTGCAGCTGTACTGAGTGTTGCAATCCTGGCTGCTGTTGCTGACTGAAGCCATCTTGTGGTTGGTTCTGTTCTTGTTGGTGTTTCTCTGCCTGTTCGAGTGATCCGTCTTCTTTGATGGTGAACTCCTTGGAGCTCTGTATGGATACGAGCTGTTGTTCTGGTGGCGAGTAGGAGTCGGCGCGGCGGTGCAGTGGCAGACGCGCGGCGGCATCGTCCCGCAGGGGGGAGCCGCCGGCGCGCAAGGCCAGGGGGCGCGGGGGGCGGTACGTGGTGGCGTCCAGGCGAGCTATGGGGTGGCGCGGGCGCGCAGTGCTGGCGGCCTTGCTGCTGCCCGCCAGCGCACTGTTGCGGCTCTGCAACAGGAAAGCTGCGCTCAGCTACTGCGGGAGCGGGCGGGCGAGGGGGGGCAGAGGGAGGAGTCGGTCACAGAGCCTAATCAAGTATTCGCTACAATTCCGTGTGGTTGCATCAATGACGCTGTATGAATTCGTTGGTAACGCCATGTTAATGAACCATTGAGTCACCGCCGATCGCTAATTTTTGCCAACACATATTAACCGTGGTTGTACGGATATGTGCGTTTGTGAAATGTGTAATTTATTCAGAGATGATTTGATTTAGAATCAGAATCAGAATCTTTATTTGTAAACATAGGTGGTACATGGTATGAGAGATGTTACAATATAACGTAGATTCTCTATGTTTTGCCGTGAAGCGTACAAATATCATCAGCAAATTAGAACAACAATGAATCAGCAAATGTCATTAAATCATTAGCTACTTTGACTAGATTTGACTAAATTGTTAAAGGAGTACCTGCATGCGAAAAGTTACCTAATTCCAATCTGCTAAAACTTGAAGGTACGGCAAGTAAGGTATAATGAGCTGCATATGTATATTCTTCAAAACGTTGTAAAGATTGATGCTGTAATAAAGCTATCTCAAATGAGCAGATATTTACATATTTTCCTAGCGAATGTGCTGCCATTATGCACGTCAAAGCAAACTGTATTACGTCTCACACGTAACATGCACATAATTACAATATATCAGTATATTTACATAACGTGCACATAGCGGTCAGAGGTAGCCGTGTGCGGGTCGTTGACCTCACGCTTCACTTTCCAAAGCGGCGCGCGCGCAGATGTCCTCGCAAAAACATGACTACCATCACGATCAGAAGGGTAACTTCGACCAATTACGAAAGTTATAGCGTCCGGTGAGGGCAAATTAAAAAAAATATATACTTGTATATCTCTAATGTTGGTAAGAATTTTGCAAGGATTAACTTCTTAGTCACTCAATAACTTTTTTAACTTTTTATGCATATTTTTAAGTATGTTCCAACTAGACATAAGCTGCTCTGTGGGGTAATAGGTACTCTGCAGTCATGCTTGTCATGAAGTGGACCTTCTGCAGTCATCTGTGTGATGTCACCGCTGGCATCACGCTCGGTTACAATGTGAACTTTAACGTTATGTAAACAGTGTCTAGGAGTGATGAGCAGTAAATGTGAAGGCTTCCGACGTTACGTTATCTAATACTCTGTGAATGTCCACTCTGATGAATAGAGAAATATTAAATGAGAGACTCGACGGAAGACGGCACGGTTCGCCTGGTGGTTGAGCGATCGGCTGCTGCTATGCGTGTCGCGGGTTCGATTCCCGCTCGGAACAAATATTTGTATGGCCTACAGAGAGTGGTGCCGGATCTGGGTCTCTTGTGTTTATGGGTGAACTGACATTTGTAGGTCTCAACATTTATAAGTCAAAAACAAAACGACCAATATCAGGCCACTTATAACGATCTGGGCACACATTACACACAGAACTTGGATCGCGGCCAGAACAAACACATTCAGTGTATATTGAAGACTGAGCAGTTTCTAGAGCAACTGCATGATTCACAAGTATGAGGGCAAAGTACGAGTTAAAGAAGATAAGGGGTGGGGTGACTGAGATTTAAAATAGGGGATGCTAATTTTGGCAATGTATTGTACATTGCCAAAATTACTTTTACTGACTTTGTTGTCAAGTTTTAAATATAGATGAACAATTTCAGCAAATGTTGTAAGCTAATTTAAAAACAATAATATTATACATTAGGTTTCTAAATTCTCATTGAAATTACGTAAATCCTTGAACAATTCTGGTCGCGTGGTCCCGCGTAGTACTCTCGTAGCAGTCGTAGCACTACGCTGACCCTATTCGCGGCGCGCTTGGAGCGCGACCAACCGCTACGGGCTACGGCGTAGCACCTACTTTGAACCCGGTTGATTCAATATTTGTTCGACGGATATGTTCTAGTTCTCATGTTGTGTAGTTTAAATCATATTTACGTAGTTTTACATATAATTAATTTAGCAAAACAATTCAATTTACAAGGCCGCTTTGCGAAACTTAAAAATCAAAATTTTCGTATTACACATCTGTAACAGGTGCTTAGTACTTAGTGCTGGTTCACCATCGACTATTAGCATACCAACAGCACTAAGTACACACACAGAGTCCACTACGAACAAAGCGTCATTTTGCACGCACACAATTAATGACATTACGATTTTACAGGGATTCTTGGGCAGTATTGGACAGAGCTCAGTCGCGCCTGTCACGAGTGCTAGCACGGGTGTTTGCCAAGTCATTCAGTCTTTTGGATGAAGTTCAAAATATATAATATTTTTCAATGCTTTGCAGATATTTGTCCATCATGTATTTAAAGAAAATGCGAATCTTCTACACATTGAAATACAATAATCGTGCATTTAAACAAAGACCCAATCGGCGAATTCTAATAATTAGAATTATTAGAATCTATCAGTGGTCTTTTATTTTTTTTGTAACAACAGGTTTTTGAGGTATAAACGGCCTCACTCATAATTTACAGGGCAACCTAAAAATCCTAAGTCCTACGGAACACTCGGCACGCGGGCCCGACTCGTACTTGGCTGATTATAATTTTTTCAATTTAGCTAATTGGTTGTCTAATTGTCGGCAAAGGGTGGACAGCTTCATCTAGACACACGTCAGTGAGGCTCACTACATGCATTACATTGGCTGTCCCTGCTACTACACCACTCACTGTGCGAGCCACGGTGATACTACTACACCACTCACTGAGTGAGCCACGGTGATTCTACTACACCACTCACTGAGCGAGCCACGGTGATACTACTACACCACTCACTGTGCGAGCCACGGTGATACTACTACACCACTCACTGAGTGAGCCACGGTGATACTACTACACCACTCACTGAGCGAGCCACGGTGATACTACTACACCACTCACTGAGTGAGCCACGGTGATACTACTACACCACTCACTGAGTGAGCCACGGTGATACTACTACACCACTCACTGAGCGAGCCACGGTGATACTACTACACCACTCACTGAGTGAGCCACGGTGATACTACTACACCACTCACTGAGTGAGCCACGGTGATACTACTACACCACTCACTGAGTGAGCCACGGTGATACTACTACACCACTCACTGAGCGAGCCACGGTGATACTACTACACCACTCACTGAGTGAGCCACGGTGATACTACTACACCACTCACTGAGTGAGCCACGGTGATACTACTACACCACTCACTGAGTGAGCCACGGTGATACTACTACACCACTCACTGAGCGAGCCACGGTGATACTACTACACCACTCACTGAGCGAGCCACGGTGATACTACTACACCACTCACTGAGCGAGCCACGGTGATACTACTACACCACTCACTGAGCGAGCCACGGTGATACTACTACACCACTCACTGAGTGAGCCACGGTGATACTACTACACAACTCACTGAGCGAGCCACGGTGATACTACTACACCACTCACTGAGTGAGCGTGAGCGATGTAGGGACAGCCAATGTTATGAAGCCTGAATCTACATGAATATGCTTAATGTAGTTCTGAAGTTAGAAGGTCAAAAAAAATTCAAGATGACAAATCAGAATTCAATATCTAAGAATGTAATAAATTATTATAATTGTTTTAGCCGAAATTGTATCTTTCTTACAAGAAAGGCTGTGAAACTTATCTCCCCTAGATGTCAACTATTCTTCGTCGAACTTTGCGCCTTTTCCACATTTATGTTTTAGTCGAGCTTGATGCCTTGTCACATTTTTACGTTTTTGGTGAGATTATTATTACACCATTGTTATGTCTTGTTACCCTCAAATCTACGTCGTATGTGGTATCGTTATGGATATTGGATGCTCTGTCTAACCTCTAAGGCATGTAAGCACGGTAGAATAAATTTTTTATAACATGTTAATTTTTTAACGTTCGAAAGTGCCGCATAATGGCCTAGTTGAAATAAATACATTTGATTTGATTTGATTTGCATGATAATAATATGATGTATGTTTAGATGAACCGATGTATTTGCGTTTGTAAATTTATTACCTACTCCTTTTTATGTGCTTATATTTGCATAGTTAATGTAACGTCACTAACATGTACCTACAGACACTCCAACATAATAATATTGCATAACATAACAGATGTATTCATATAACAAACCAACATCATCATTTCAGCCGAAAGACGTCCACTGCTGGACATAGGCCTCCTCCAAGCGTCGCGTCACAGATCGGTCCTATGTGTACCAAACCAACACAGTATCGTATACATGCATTTCATCAAACTCTCGGCGTATTTAACACCACAGTTCTGGTGGGATACCACGACTAACTGGATAGGTTCCTCGAACACGATACTGAGCTAAGAGACGATTGTGTATCATTTGCATTGGAGCCATGCGGCGCCAAAGATGAAGCGCAAATGAAGAGCTCACGTGTGTGACAAAGTTAACCGCTGTTATTTTATCGAAGCATATATACCTAGTACAAAGTGAGGACAGTGATCAAAGTCATTCGATCGCTGTCACCACTTTGTACTAGGTAGATCAAGATGTAGATTATTCCCGTCACGAAATCGCTCTCTATTTGTTTCTGAAAAAACAAAATATGCAACACTGATGTTTCAGTGCTTATAATATTACATACATACATAAACTCACGCCTTTTTCCCATTGGGGTAGGCAGAAACTTCAGAACGCCACGATGCTTACGTAGTTCTTTTGCTTATAATATTGTTTTCTCCATTAGTTAAACGCCAAGGCTGTAACTGTGTTTTTGTAGTGTCCCCGGTGTCATAATTTAAGTCCTACTAATACTAACGTTAGGGGTTTAGTTTAAGCAAAATTGATTAATGTAGTATGTTGTTTTGTGCCAAATAAATATATTTCTTTCTTTATTTTTGCTATCTTAGGTATAAGAATTACTATCTCTTATTCAAGTAGCTTCTGCTTGCGCCTTCGTCTTCTTATCTTTGGTTTTCGACAAAGTTGTAACTTAATATTAATGAAAGAATGTTTCGCATTCGGATCAGTACATAAATACTTGCAGGAATTATCCCTTACAAATAAATAAGTTTAACTTCGTATGCTGCCAGCCTTCTGGGCACTTTTCCTGTTGACAGCGATGTGGACGAATTTTTTGACGCCCCGTAATTGTACATATTAGTTTTTCTTATTTTAGTTCTAATATTAGTTTGTAAATAATGTACATTAGATATAATTATTAATTAATTTCAAATAACTGCTTATAAAAAAAATATAATATAGAAGTTCACGTACTAGTATATGACGGTTGCCCCGAACGGTACATTGCATCGTTATGTCATAAAGCTTACACGAAGGTACTAGAACTAAACTGCAATGTATAATTCATATGCGCATTTGTCTACACATAGTACAAACAAAATAATACAACTATTTTGCTGAAACAAAGCAAAGACAAAGAAAACAAAGAAGCTTTAGTATTCATAACAATGATGTACGTAAACAGCGCAAGCACTCGATTTCACGGCTGTTTGTGTTCAGCAGCCGCGCGTTAACTTTAACATCTTCATCTTAACCGAGCGCCGGAACACCGCTGCACCGGCAGAACTACACTACACATAAAAACAATTGAGTAGCACAGAGGAAACACTTTTGTAGAACTATGATTTTACTATTCAGAGTATAACCCACGTAGCGTCTCTGTCTAGGTTTTTTCTGCAAAAGATTATCTATTAGATATGTAATAGACAGCTAATCTATCACTTAAGACCTAAAACTTTACCAAAAACTGTCTGTCATCCAATTTAAAATCTGACTCGGCAATAAGTATAAAGTTGAATACAAGGACTAATATAAAATGTATTTAATCAATCGATCAATCTCATTCACTAAACAGAGCTTCTCTCAACTTGTACGAACTCGATTTAAAATGAATGCCCTCAATATTTCTTGTCGTATTATTTTGCGACTTGTTCGCGTCTGACGGCCGGCGCCCGCGGGACGCACCCTGTAGGCTGTACCCGTTCAAAAATTAAATCAACACCCTTTACTTATTTATTACTCTCTGCGCAAGAACACGCACATCATTTATTAAGTTCGGCTTTTTCCAACAATATGAGACGTGACCCTAGAGAATGGTCTCCAATATCTCGAACTGATCTAATATTTGGGACAGTGCGCAGTGGTTCTACTTCACTCCGTCAGAAAATGCCATCGTAAAGTTTTGGTCTCTCGTTTGACCTTTCTTTCGAAACGCACGAATAAACCTAGATCACCAAACTCAGAAATGTCATTGACCGTTACTGGCTGAGTTGCGGACTGTAAACTTAATTGTGTCCATGATGTGTCCGCACGAAACTGATCGCCGTCGTTTACAAATCCTCTCGGTTGCGCAACTTATCTCACTATCGGTTCTTTTTGCAAGCCATCTCTATGATCTGACGAAATTCTCCTAACTTTACTGAATTCGCAACTCTATCTGCATAAAACTAAGGTTATAATTTACGTGTGGGAAGATTAGAGAAGATTTTAAGCATAGCTTATAAAATGTATACGGTTTCGTAATGGGTGGAATTGGATCTTTCATAAGTTTGGTAAACACTGATGTGTAGAGTGTAGGTAGAGGTACTGTCGCAAGCAGCACACGATGCTCAAGTAACGTTATTACAAAATGTATTAGTATGTAATTTTATGTTTCCACGAACGAAACGAGCACGAGAATTAAACGTTGCTAATGACGATGAGTACTTCAGAACGACTCGTGACGAAAGCGACGGATATTTCAAGTACCTACTTTATGAAAATATTTTAGATGAGTTGGTCTATAATGTTCTGGTTTCTTACCACATCATCTTCAAATAACACAATTGTTATGAAACTCTGAGGACCGAAAATTGTTTCTTGAATCGTAGCTACAGCCTACATGCTACCCTCGTTATACTAATCATGCATTTTGTTTCATTCACAAAAAATGCACAGCATCTTCAGATTATAACCTGACCTGATATATCTAAGATTCAAAATTGTTCTGTTAACATTTTCAGCGACGATAACTTATTTTGGACATTAGACGTCCGCACTCCGCTCGGAGATAATGAATTCGGTGTAAAGTAACAATTTTATCTAACGTCGGCGGCGCGGCGGGTGCAAGCTGTGTCGCCTGGTCCGAATTCATTACGTGACGTCACCGTGCCCCGCCTGCACCCCGCCACCCCCCGCGCCCTCCGCGACACGACTCAATCCAGCTCATCACTTTATCAGGTCACCGGGCGCCGCCAGCGCGCACCGGTACGTTTACACAGATTATATTTACTATCTTAGATGTTTCGTTTTAATAAAAATCCTACAGATTAGGGTGGCTAACATAAAAAATAAATAAATCTCGCCCGTATCTCTCTCGAAGGGCTACAGTTAGGGGTGTTGAGTACACGCACCGTATACCATAGATTCCAATGGAATACTGGCTGAACACAATTGACAATTAACAATTATTGATTTGATTGTTTTCTGCCAAATGACATAACTATCAGAAAATATATCCTATATATTACGACAAGGTTAGCGCAATGGTTGAGCGATCGGCTGCTGCGCTGCGTGTCGCGGGTTCGATTCTCGCACAGAACAAATATTTGTATACAGCAGATAGTTGTTCCGGAACTGGGTGTCTGGTGTATGTGAGTTTAAATGTTTGTAAACGCACCCACGATACAGGAGAAATTCCTAGTGTGGGGCAAACAACATAAGAAATACTTATTTTTAAAAATCTCACCACACTTTATTTTGAGTTTCAAAGGACATTGTTGTCAATGGCTCTAAAGTATCCTTTTTGCTCGAGCAATGAGTCAGCTCATTGCCGACACAAGCATGATGTCGCATGCGACAGCTGTCACTTAGAGAATGTATGTACATATGAATCTGCACGACTTTCTCTAAGAGAAATATCGTTTCTGAGAAACGTCGTACGATTTGCGATCAATCTGTTGCGACTGCAATATATGAGCGCGGCGGCGGCGGCGGCGGCGGCGGCGGGTACATGTTCTACAAGTATGTATCATAAGCTCAGTAATAACTGACGAATGTAAATACGTGCTGTGACTCTATATTAGTCGTGTTTACGACTCAATCTAAGACTAGAATCTGAGTTATACTATCGTGCAAAAGAAAATCTAGTGATGCAGGTTTTATTTATCTCGACAAAGTAGTCAAAATTAAGCAATCGATTCGATTTATAAATTGACAATAAATAACTAACAGAATTTCCTCTTAAACTGCTCAACTGATCCGAACTTTCTAATAAAACAATTTGTTACAGAATTATCTGGCGCTAGCTGAAATTAATTATTATTATCTAAAGCAAACTAGAACCATAAGTTCCTCTCGCACCGTGTACCGTATAAGAACAAAGACAAGCTGTAAGTGAGGCCAGTAAATCATGTGAACAATGGCGGCCGAGCACCGAACCCATTACTCTCGCTATGACTGCTCGAGTGCTCGCACACTCCGCCTCTCTCGGCAGTCAGCTGCACACTCACACACACGCATTGTTTGCCAACACACTCATCTAAACTGTGTTCCTGTCTAACTTGGTAAACATATAAGTCATCTGGCTCGCTTGATTACTATCTATCGGGCATTACTCATATTTATTTTGAATTTGATAATCTTAACAATTTGTTCATCAATAGTTTTGTGAATAACTTTAAAGTTAAATTTTGAGTGAGGCATTGCAAAACGTTTTCACGGTGATTTAAAAATTTGTATTTACGTAACATAGGTTTCATATTTTATTAACAAAAATAATTTTTTGTTCTATTGAATTGATTTGAAACTGGGAAATCCCTCTAAACTTCTCAGCAGTTCTCTTGTACTTGAGAGACGTTTACATTCAAGCCGCAATATTATCTTGGCAATGTTAAAATGTAAAAAAAAAATAGTAGTATAGTCGAATTGTCCCTTTGATTGTGACCCATCTTACATTTATTCAAGCACTATCAAAGTAGGTGAACATCGCGAGTAACTTATTTTATCATCATCTTCAACGGCGCAAGCATGTGTGTGTGTGTGTGTGTGCAACATATTGTTCGTAATGAGTGACGTCACACCAGTGAGGTGCCACTCAAATCAGTTGCTCGTTGGCAGCTGAGCGAGTGAGGAAAGCGCGGTGACGCGAACTACAGTACATTGTACAGGAACACTCAATAAGATACGTATCCATTTATTTGAGAAGAGAGTTATTTTTTATTAGTTCATCCCAGGACGTGGTTTATATAGTTCTTAAGTAAGTCTTTAATATTTTGAAGTAAAAAAAAGAATCATCAAAATCGGTTCATAATATTTGGCGGAGTAATCGCGTAACGAATATACAAAGACATACAGTCGAAATGAGAATTTATGAAGTCGGTTAAAAATTAAAAAAGTGTCATGAAGGAGGTGGTCAACTCCTCAACCAGACAAGATAGCACCGCCGCATCGTGTTCGGGCTCATCGGATGTGTTTGATAAATGATATTACAATCAGTACCTATATTTCAGTTCAAAAGTGTGTTTTATTTTTTTAATTTTATATTTATTTTGATTATATTACATTTAGCCTAAGGTCCAAAGGCGTAGTGCTAAGGACCATTAATATATCTTTCAAGGGCTGTCGTTTTCGCAGATTTGTTGAACCTGTCAACAATTTGCCTGCCTCTACCCAACTATGTTGGCGTTGGCCAATCTAACCAGATGCAGCAGAGTATCAGTATTTTAAATGGAGTGACTGCGTACTGCCTATCGGATCTCCACAACCCAGTTACTGGGTAACACGAAAAAAATACTACGCTATAGCACAGATAATATAATACTAGCATACAGATACCTCATCCCATACAAAGAAACCGTGCCGACGTAACTAGCGATTTTCGACTGCTTATTCTGGCAATTTTTTGTACATCGAATGCATTCGGTTCTGTTTCACGGTGATAGATAGATGGTGTTAGCAGCGACGCGCAAGTAAAAGGATTTACTAGGTTCTTGAATATTCTTTTCTTTATATACAGTGAAGGTTTGTTTTCTAGTATTTATTTGCACGTTTTTACAGTTTTTTTTTTGCACCAAAATATGTTAAAATGCAAACTTTAACAATCGAGTGGAATGCCTCAGAAATTTAAAAATGCGCCATCTATTGGCATCAATTTTAAATGATCCGTCTAATAAATAATCTTTGAAATGTGAATTATGAGCCCAATATTCCATAATTTTGTACTTAGGAGAGTTTATTTATTTATTTATTTATTTCAATAAGGCATGCCAACAACCTATTCGCAATTACATTTTGTAGAAAGAAATTTAGTAGATATTCCTGTGCAAACAGGTCAGTTATAGGAATGCACAGCACTCACAGATTAGGACTATGAAATAGTTATTTTACAAAAACAACAATATAAATAAGATACAATATTAAAATTGATTAAACAAGAACATACAATGTTTGTGTTCAATTCCAGAAAATGTTAATTTTACACACATTCAATAACTGATTGAGGTGCGTATCGCGCCATCTAGTGAGATTTATTTGAATCAAATTTTCTTTCTTGGCAATGAGACCCCGTGGCTATAGGAATATTAAAAAATTTGCTACGCCGTAGCATCTTCGTAGCACTTCCGTAGCACAAGCTACGCGTTTGTTCGACGAGAACTATATTGATGCCTAACTCCTTACTAGGAACTTTCTAATATAAATAAAAAAACAAAGACGTAAGGACATCACCTGTATGCCGAAGGCGATTTGCATAATTATGGTTATTTAATTAAGGTTTTCAGAACAGAACAAAATACGTAGGTAATTCTCAGGCTGGAAGTTCTGCCTACTGCACTACTGAAGTAGGCGACTGCACTCGGCAAGTATACTGACACAGTTGAGTTGGAATACTACTTGAGTTGTAATAAAACGGACTACGCTCTAGTTGCATGACTTTTATCAGAACATTATCGTTGTACTTCTACTGATTCATTATTACCTAGCTGGTTCGTATGCCTCGACATTACACGAGCTTTTTTATCGAAGTCTAGAGTACAGAAGATGCTGTAAAGTTGTGAAATCATTTTGGTGCCTTAAATCTTATTTTAACACGGAGTAGAGCGCAAATAGAGTGTTCATACGAAGGATTTTAAATAACGGCTATGTCCATCATCAACAGTCTGCCGAGCCTTTCCCCAACTACATTGGGCTCGGCTTCCAGTCTAACTGGATGCAGTTGAGTACCCTTATTTTACATGGAGCGACTGTCTTACCTCCAAAACCTGACTGACTGGTGTTGGCTCTGTACGTGATATTCTTCGATATGTTTCATTATCTCCTTACTCCGTGCGCAACCGAGCTATGTGTAGTGTACATACCTGCGGCGACACGCCGAGCATCTTGAGGCTGGGCGGCACGTTGGCGAGCGCGGCGCGGGGGAGCGCCACGTGACCAAAGTTCACCGTGAACGCCTCGCACCACACCGCGAAGTGACCGATGTCGAACACCGTCAGCTCCTGAGAGGGGCGGGGAGGAACGTGAGAACCAAACTATCGCGTAGATCGCAGACATAAGCGCATCTAGCTAGAAGACGCAAATATATGTACCTCGCGTGTCAAAAAGGGAGTAAAATTGAGAACGATGCTCTATCTTTTAGCTGTCTCATTTAGCATTATCGGCACTGGTCATAGCCAAAATCTAGACAAATACCTTACTATGCCGTATTGAGTTTTAAAAACTCTACAAAAAAAGATGGCCAAGACAATGGAGACATTTTATTTCATTGGCAAGTAATTTTTTACTTAAAATGTGTGTGAAAATTGGACCGCTTGGTTTTTTTTGTTTTCCCTCTGGAAGGACTTGCGACTAGTTAAATTTATGTCTGTAGTGCGGTTATGTTTGATATAATAACAAGAGATCTTATGACCTAATTTCATTTAATATACTTTTTTAATATAAAGATCAAATGATATAATGAATTATTGATATAATTTCATT
Source organism: Anorthoa munda (assembly GCA_945859665.1). NCBI lineage: Eukaryota > Metazoa > Arthropoda > Insecta > Lepidoptera > Noctuidae > Anorthoa > Anorthoa munda. The sequence continues at coordinate 329,354 of OX243896.1, read as the reverse complement.
TTACCTAATTTTATATGGTATAATGACCATTTTATATAGTGCACATTTGATATAATATTCATTTAGTATAACATTCAGTTACTATAATATTCAAAATATCTAAGTAACGTTTAATATGATTTAGAAACGTCTATTTTGTTATGTATATTTTTGCAAAAAGTGATTAAATTTTAAACGTCCGCCATTTCCGTGCTAGCAAAAACAAGCACCACATTAGTACATTACTGCAGCGGCCAGCAAAATAGGCATTGATGGACGAACGTGTAAATGTGGGCCGAGGCGAAGCCGAGGCACACATACGTAAGTCCATCAATACCTAGTTGTGGCCAAGGCTTGTATAGTACTTTTCTCAAATAATGCGCGGAAATTAAAACTAAGTAGTACCTAGAACTCATTTTGTCAAAATCAAAGACGAACAACAATAATTGTTCCCGCGTTAAAGTGTTCCTTTGTTGTTTTTTTCAATAAACAGCGTTCTATTTGCAAGCCAGTTCGAAATTTAAATAAAACCTTTGATAAGTTACCTCCTTGGTTGCCATGTTTCGGAGTAAAACATCGTTCCATTTTTAAACTACACGACAGATATGAGTTTACTATGGAATTTATTTGGCCGCTAGACACGACAGATATGGATTTTCGTACAACTTTTGCCGGCCGCTGCGCGCATGTGAGCATTATTCTGACAACCTTCCTCGAGATAAATCGAAATTGCTGTACTGCCCAAATACATGCGAGCAGCGGCCGGCAAAAGTTGTATGAAAATCCATATCTGTCGTGTCTAGCGGCCAAATAAATTACATATTAAACTCATATCTGTCGTGTTATTTAAAAATGGAACGATCTTTTACTCCGAAGCATGGCAACCAAGGATATAACTTATTAAAGGTTTAATTTAAATTTCGAACTGGCTTGCAAATAGAACGCTGTTTATTGAAGAAAAAAAAACAAAAGAACACTTTAACGCGGGAACAATTATTGTCGTTCGTCATTGATTTTGACAAAATGAGTTCTGGATACTACTTAGTTTTAATTGCCGCGCATTATTTGAGAGGACTTACGTATGTGTGCCTCGGCTTCGCCTCGGCCCACATTTACACGTTCGTCCATCAATGCTTTTTTGCTGGCCGCTGCAGTAATGTACTATTCTTGTTATTAGTTTGCTTTTATGCGGGTGGACGGATATTTTTATTTTTTGTCTGTCATACAGTTAAACCATTTATTGTATGTGTTGAGTATTGCGATTTCGATATTTGTTTTAATAATTAAAATGACTACAAATTGCAGTACATTAAAAAGTTCTAAAGGTGGACAATAACTTTGTGTAAATGGATACATTTATAACAAAAATAGGCAAGTGGACGATAAAGTTTAATGGATTTGTGTTTTTTGTGTTTTCTTATTCTCTTCCTTATATACATCGGTTTGTAGTTAAATAGTTCGAATCTGTTCCAAAACCGAATCGGGGCACTCTGACTTCATGTAGTCTTTTGGCTGATACCCCTAGAGTGTATATAAAAACCGGAGGCGCGAAGGGAAAGCAACCGCCGCCCACTGTAACAAAGAATGGGTGCCTATCCTTTGTTACGTAAGGGCTAAGGGGTTGCACTTCCCGCAGCGCCGGAGACGATGCAGAAGCAATTTTAGGGTTTTGAAGTTAGGTTACAATAATTTGTTTTTTTTCAAGAACGGTGCGTTACCTTGGAAATTTAGTTAATATGAAAATTAGTTGAAATGAACGTTATATGAAAAGAGCATTATATAAATTGAAAATTATATGAAATGAACGTTATACTTAATGTTGTAAGAGCAAATGAAGGTTGTATGAAACACTAATACAACAAAACAAAATAAAACACTAATAACATTAGATCACATGAAATTAGGTCATATATTTTATAGCATATGAAAATTATATCAAGTGAACGTTATTTCAAGTGATATTATACTATCTGTTATTATACCATACATGTAATGTAGCACCCCTGTAGTGCATACACGAAGCCAAAATGCTTGCAAATGCTTTTTTCTTGCATGGTCTGTGTTCTCTACTACGTATTTACCCTAAACTAGTAATAACATGTGGCATATAAAATCTGAAGTGGTAACCGCATACTGGGCAGGTTCCCCAAGGTTTTTGGGAGGGCTAAGCCCAGTAGTGGGTGTGGTACATACCCCGGGCAGCGTGAGCACGATGGTCTTCTTGTCGTACTTGCGCAGCGGCGCCTCCTTGCCGTTCTCGTCGGGGATGCGGATGCCCTGTGGGGACGGCTTGTCGCCGCGCCCCACCCAAAACTTCGCGTCTGCAACAACCAAACATGTTCTACACATCGAGCTAAACAACTCAACCAATGGAAAATTACACGAAAAAAGAGACATAAGATTGAAATTGATTAATTACAGTCAAGACTCTAAAGCTAAAGTGCTTATTTCATTAATATTTATTATCTCCTGACTTAAATACCCCCAGGATTACAGATTAATCAATACTATAGGTAATAAACTAGGTAATGGACCATGGACATGTCATGGACCAAGCGATTAATCAGAGCACTATGTATAATGCCTTGGCATTATGAATCTAGTCAAGTCAAATCGGGCAAAGTAATGAATACTGATTTAAACTTCCATATTTATCACATTGTGGGGTCATTATGAATATTTCTACGTAACGGTTGGGCAATTCGATAATTATAGTCAATGAATTTTTCCAAAAGCGAGCGCAGCGAGCTCGAAAGCTTAGGGCACACTGACACAAGTACGTTAGGTTACTTTAGACCCTGCAGAAAGAATACGGGGCTCATATTCTATATTAAAACCAATGTCAACATTAAAGTTATAAAAAAAAACACATCTTTTATTACCCGCCCAATAAGTGATGGGCATTATTCAGAAAACCCGGTCAATTTAATTATTCCAATAGTTTTTATCATATTGCATAATCATACTGGGCATTTTTCACATCATCATCACCATCATCATCATATCAGCCGAAAGACGTCCACTGCTGGACATAGGCCTCCCCCAAGCGTCGCCACATTGACCGGTCCCGTGCGTCCCGCAACCAGCGGGTTCCCGCAACCTTCACCAGGTCATCGGTCCACCTGGTAGGAGGCCTTCCAACGCAACGTCTTCCGGTTCGCGGTCGCCACTCCAGAACCTTTCTGCCCCATCGGCCATCCGTTCTGCGAGCAATGTGCCCTGGCCACTGCCACTTAAGTTTGGCAATTCTTCGGGCTATGTCGGTAACCTTGGTTCTCTTGCGGATCTCTACATTTCTGATTCGATCACGCAAGGAAATTCCGAGCATAGCCCTCTCCATTGCCCTTTGAGTGACTGTAAGTTTTCTGATGAGGCCCATTGTAAGCGACCACGTCTCAGAGCCATATGTCATCACTGGCAACACACACTGGTCATAGACTTTCGTCTTGAGACACTGTGGTAAGTTGGACGAGAAGATACCGCGCAACTTCCCGAACGCTGCCCAGCCGAGTCAGATTCGACGGTTGACCTCTTTCTCGAAGTTGGCCCTACCCAACTGGATCGTTTGTCCCAGGTAGACATAGTCGCCCACAACTTCGAGTGTAGAGTCTCCTACCTTGATAGGAGTGGGTGTAACATGGGCATTCAACATTACCTTGGTTTTGTCCATGTTCATTCTAAGACCCACTCTTCCGGAAGCTCTACTGAGGTCATCGAGCATTGTACTGAGGTCCTCCATGGTCTCAGCCATAACCACTATATCGTCAGCAAACCGAAGGTGAGTGATGTACTCGCCATTGACGTTGATGCCTAGACCTCTCCAGTCCAGAACCTTGAAGACATCCTCCAGTGCAGCGGTAAACCGCTTCGGAGATATGACGTCTCCCTGTCTCACACCTCGCTGCAAAAGGACTGGTTCCGAGGTCTGATCCTGAAGTCGAACTGACATGGTGGCGTTTTTGTATAAACACTTCAACACTTCGATGTACCGGTAGTCAATTTGGCACCGTTGGAGAGACTGCAGTACAGCCCAAGTCTCGATCGAATCGAAGGCTTTCTCGTAGTCCACAAACGCTAAACAGAGAGGCAGGTTGTACTCTTCGGTCTTCTGTATAACCTGCCGCAGCGTATGTATGTGGTCTACGGTGCTGAAGCCTTTACGGAATCCGGCTTGTTCGGGAGGCTGGAAATCGTCAAATCTGCGCGCGAGACGATTCGTGATGACTCTTGAAAACAGCTTGTAGACATGGCTAAGAAGTGTGATGGGCCTATAGTTCTTCAGTAAGGCATTGTCACCCTTCTTGAAGAAGAGTACCACCACACCCCTGCACCATGCCTGTGGCGTTTTCCCTTCGAGTATGACGGAATCAAACAGCTTCTGAAGGGCCTTAAGGATTGGTTTTCCACCCGCCTTCAGGAGTTCGGCCGTAATTCCGTCGTCACCCGGTGCCTTGTTGTTCTTAAGCTGTTTCAGAGCCATCCTAATCTCATACAGGCTGACGTCCGGAATGTCTTCGGTATAGTGTCGGGTCAATCTAGCTCTAGGGTCATTCGCTAGATTCGCGACGGGTTTACTGGTTGACGTGTACAGCTGCCCATAGAATCTCTCGATCTCCCTCAGAAGCTCTGGTTTGGCGGAAACGATCCTGCCATCATCGGTCTTCAGTTTCGTGAGCTGGCTCTGCCCTATAGACAGATCTCTTGCAAAGACCTTGGAGCCCTTATTCCGCTCAATCGCGTCTTTTATACGCTCAGTATTAAAGCGGTGGAGGTCGCTTTTCCAGGACTTTGAGATCCGTCTATTTAGCTGCCGGTATTTCACCGCATCGTCTGAAGACTGCAGGATCATCTCACGCCTCTCCTTCATTAACTAGAGAGTAGGATCAGAGAGTTTTTTGTTCCTATCTGTACGGCGGGTCTTGAAAAACTTAGACCCGACCGTATGGACAGCTTCCACGAACCCATCGCTGTAATCGTCCACGGAGCTTCCTAGGAACTCGAAACGATTCTGGAGTTCGAGCTGAAAGTTCTCGGGGTTTTGGACCTGGATCTGTGCTGGGCGGAGCGTGGACTTCACCAGTCGAGACCTTTCAAGTTTAACATTAATGTTCAATGTGCCTCTTACCATGCGGTGATCGCTCCCGGTTTTCACCGAATTGATCACAGAGACATCATTGAACACTTGCTTCTTGGTTGACATGATGAAGTCGATCTCGTTTTTAGTTGCACCATCGGGGCTTTGCCAGGTCCACTTCCTGTGCTCACGCTTTCTGAAGAAGGAGTTCATCATGTAGAGGCCCTCCTTCTCCATAAAACTGGCCAGTCGGTGACCCCGGTGGTTCCGGCGTCCAACTCCAAATTGCCCCACTTGCAGCTCATCCACGTCTCGTTTGCCCAGTTTTGCGTTGAAGTCCCCCATGACAACGGTGAAGTGAGTTTTGAAACCATGCATGGCTCTAGAGATATCCTCATACATGGTCTCTACCTCGTCGTCGGGGTGTGCCGAGGTCGGGGCGTAGACCTGTATAACCTTCAGCGAATATCTTGCGGATATTCTGAGTATAAGGTACGCCACCATGGTCGACACACTCTCGATCTTCACCACGTTGTTCACAAGGGACTTGTGGACGATAAACCCGACACCACCCTGGGACTGTCGGTCACCCTCTCGGAAATAGAGCAGGTTACCGGATTTGAGGATTATCGAGTCCTCCCCCTCTCTTCGGACTTCAGATAACCCTATAATACTCCATCGCAACCTACTCAATTCTTCCTCCAGTTCGGCTATCTTCTCGTCGGTCCGGAGTGTTCGCGTGTTATATGTTCCCAGGTCCAGTCGTCGGTGTTTATTGGGGTAGCCGGGTCCACTCCGGGGATTCTTAGCACCCCTTGCCACGCCATCGCCTCGGCCGCTACCGTAGCCGAGGGTAGACGGGCTGCCGGGCACTTGGGGCCGTTTTTTCTTTGTGCTGATCATAAGGATAGGGGGGTTTTGCCATAATCGCCACGCTTGGCAGGCGGGTTGGCGATCGCAGTTTGTTGATAAAGTGCACAGAGAACGCTGCTGCCCATTCTCTGGTGTGTCCCTTAGTCGCCTCTTACGACACCCACGGGAAGATATTGGAAGGGGAAATTCTTTACGTCCGTCACCATACGGAACCACATTGCCCGTGCATTATGAATAATGCCCTATTAATCACTTGGTCCATAACATATACATAGATTAAATCAGTTATGATCTTGAACTTCTTCTAAATATAAAGAAATTTTAAGCAGTTTAGCTTTGGGTCTACGACAGCAATTTAAGTTAACACAACATCACGACTGTACTCGCCGAAGGGTTGTTTGGTAAAGTTATATAATATATGGGACATCCACATTTCGCTTTTCATTTCGTTTTTCTTTCCAGTTGACTTTATTATTAAAACGCGTACACTTATACGTACTTCCTTGCTATATTTAGTATTCTCTTTATCTAAACATGAGCCTATAGAATTCTCTTCATGCCAAGTATTCATTTCACATTTAGTTTCGTGAAAGCCGACAAGGTTGGCACGCCTATCGCCTTCCGCGGGCCCTGGAGGATTCAAAACGAAAATATTCACCATAAAAGAATGTCTCATGTATGCGGGGTGCGTCACCCCTGAGAATCATCGCGAGGAACATTCTCGAACATGCCGGCAATACAAACTTCATTTGCGAACACTCACGGATTACTCTTTGTACCAATACGCCGCACATCGGTCCTTACATCCTCCACTCATAATCGCACACGTACGTAATTCCCCCGCTTACAAATGTTTGTACAGTCAAGAAAATTAATTGTTTCACGACATGCGTTATTTTGTCGTGTTACAGCCATTTCATACGACTGTCAATGAGCGACAGTTATTGAAATTCTCTCACACTTTATGTTGATAGTCAATTTGCTATACGATCATTTTCTATGGCTTTACATCTCGAGTTCCCAAAGTTTTCCTGTATTCCGTGCGTGATTAGCTTAATGTTCGTATACATAATATGTATGCGTCCAAAAATTTCGGAAGTCATCAGAATGTGTGATGCGTGTCCCAGGTGCGGTAACGTGTGACGTCACACTCACGACGCGACACATATCCTTCACGCTGAGATATTGGTTCCGCGCGGGCTGCCAGCTCCCATGCCGGGAGGCGTATAAGACACCCTGAGGGATGCGACTATTACGTGTTGCTGCTGTATCTGATCGTGGCTTTGTTAGCAGAGCTTCGAGCTCCCCTACGTACGTAAGATTAGCTTTCATAATTCAGCTACGAGGGAAAATACCTACTTCCGCTTTATCTTTGACATCACATTTTATGCGTTGGGAACCTGATATTTTGTTTATACATACTTATCATACGTGTTAAGTACGCATTTAATTGCAATAAATCCCTAAATCGTCTTTTGGGGGTGGTTGCAAAAAACTAATAATGACAACCTTTATTGTTTATTCAGGTTGGTGTTTATGTCAAGTTTCATATTTATCAATCCAAGATATAAGATTCTTCCAAAAAATTAACATCCCCTAAATCATCTGTTGGGGGTAGTTTTGAAAAACTAAGAATGAAAACCTTTATTGTTTATTTAGATTGGTATTTATGTCAAGTTTCAAATTTATTAACTGAAGTAATAAGACTCTTCAAAAAAACTTAAACACCCCTAAGTCGTCTTTTAACTACCCCAGTTTCAAAAAATATTAATAACAACCTTTATTATTCATTTAGGTTAGTATTTGTGGCATGTTTCATGTTTATTGACCCAAGAAATCAGATTTTCCATACAAACTTCAACACCCCCTAACTCATCCTTCGGGGGTAGTTTCGAAAAACAAACAATGTCAATCTTTATCATTTACTTAGAATACTATTTGTGCTAAGTTTCATGAATTTTGGCCGAAGGATTTAGATTTTTCATACAAACTATCAACCCCCTTTTTAATCCCTTAGAGGTGGCATTTAAAATCCTTTCTTAGTGCACACTTACGTCATTTGAGGAACCTTTCTGCCAAATTTCATGCTTCTAGGTTTAGCAGTTTCGGCTGTGCGTTGATTGATCAGTCATTGAGTCAGTCAGTCAGTCACCTTTCGCTTTTATAGGTATAGAAGATAGATTTATAAGTTCGAAAAACATTTGACCGAATTTCATTTCACCGAACACCGCCTTACCTCAAGACGTACCAGCTTCACCGGTCTCGGCCTTTGTTCTTCACAATTCTGACCCAGACGAAGTAGCAACCGTAATCATGAACCTAAAGTCCGACAGTGCAACTGGCTGGGAGAAAATACCTATAAACTTCTTAAAAGCTGCCAAGACCATCATTTCACCAATTATCGCACACCTTATTAACCTCTGCTTTGAACAAGGAACTTTTCCAGCCGCCATGAAACAAGCTGTAATAGCTCCTGTCTACAAGAGCGGTAACGTAGCTGACCCGTCTAACTACAGACCGATATCTGTACTTCCATCCTTGTCTAAAATTGTTGAAGGAGTAGTAAATCACCGCTTGACTAGATATTTAACAAAAAATAATTTAATCTCACCCTCACAGTTTGGCTTCAGACAGGGTAAGTCTACAGAAGACGCGGTCTTGGCACTTATATCTACAGTCACAATAATTTAAAAAAATCAAAAAACCCGACTGCTTAAAACGCAAACTAAACTTCTTTGGTCCGGGGCTACAGGCTTTTGGTCCGCCAGCTCGCGAATATGTTTTTAGTTTGCGTTTTAAGCAGTCGGGTTTTTTGATTTTTTAATTATCTTTTTTTATTTACAACTTTTTAGTTATTTTTATTTAGAATTAGGTACATTTAAACATATAAGTATTATATATTTTTGAAATCGCCTCTTTATATCCTTTATTTTGATATTCCACACGATGGGTTTGGAAGAAAAAAATTTTTTTTTCCCCACAAAATGGCGCCCAAAATCAGCCATTTTTGTTTTTTCCAATTTTAATGTAGCCAGTGACACTCGCAAGATTAAGACGAATCAATTGACGTAAGAATCATCAAAATCGGCTAACGCGTTTAGTCTCTAGAACGCCTAAAAAAATATGGACAGTCGTAATAAGTGTATGGCAGTATTTTAGACCTTAAAAAAACCCACAAAAAAGTACACAAATCACACCTTCCACACCGATATTCACACCCCTACATCACAACACCGCCACCTCACACATACTGCCCCTCGCACACACATAACACCGCGCGAGCTCCTTATTCCTTACTTACTTACATAAAAAGTTTTTAGTAGTATTTTTATTTTATTTATATTTTTTGTTTTTTTTTTTTGTTGTCAGTCTTCTGGCATTTTTTCAAAATTATCTACTGTTTTTGTTTATTTTTTTCTCACACATATGTATAGATAATGTAAACTGGAAGAGCGAAGCCACCTAATGCAAGCAAATCTTTGCTTAAAAGGTGACTTCTAAATTAACAATGTAATTTACAAAGTTGATGAAATAAACATTTTTTTTCCTAAAACTTATCAACTATCATCGTTTAATTTTTTTCGTTACTCCGACGTTTCACTTGGTCGAAATACTTTTTACCGAAGTTACACTTAGCCGTAATAACATTTTTGGAAATATTTATTTTAAACGCATATCCAAATACTAAGTGAGAGAGAAACAGTGGGCGAATACAAATGTTTAAAACAACAACCTGAAAAAAAAATTGTCGACGGAGCACCGCTCCGCGGGGCTCCTATTTCTGTCTGCAGGGTCTAAAGTCGGGGTGCCCTAAATTCCTTACCTATGGCAATTGATACTTCGATGATCTGGAATTATGTCAAACTAATGCATATAGCAAAAAAGACGTCGGTCAATAGTTTCGGTAAAATTAAATTAGAACGAAAAAGATTCGGAAAAGTGATCGGTTCCCAGATTATATGTGACAGTATGCCCCTCGCCTTATCACCTGCAGCCAGAGGCTCGTGCGACTCAACACACGTGTGTAAGGACGGGGACACACCGCAATTACCGCGACGCGCTGACTAAGTGGCGCCGCGATCATCTTTATACCTTCATATTACGGAAGAGGAACGTTCTTCACGACATGATGCCACATTAAGTAATGGAGCTCTTGTAATCTTTTGAAAATTGGGCAGAAAATGCGAAGGATATTATTTAGTGGAAAACTTTTTGTTATTTTTAGCAAATGTGAACAAGGACCCTCTACTACCCCGTCGCAGCCAGCAAGCGTGACGGTTATGACATGAGCAGACTGTTACTGTTAATTTATGCACATTATGACCGTTAAGCATGATGCGATTATCATCAATTAGATCAATCAGTGAAAGTAGCCGGAGACCATCACCCGTGCGTTCACCTCTATGACAGCTATGACAGACATCTTGATAAGTACGTTCAACATACTACGTAGGACTTGAGAGCGTTAAAAAGTTACGTTTACTTAGACCAATAATCTTAACCTAATTTAATTAAACTAATGGTTGGATGGTATATAAGTCTGAAAATACCTTCTTTCACCGGTCATAACTTTCCATCATGCACCAACCGTGTATTACATGTTAAATAGGTAATACATTGACGAAATATTGTATTTGTTTTATCGAACACATAAAGTTAAACGTCGTAATTGCCGTGACATAGCCCACTTTCCCGGCGCAGGGCAACGCGTAGCGTCTCATGCAGATGTAGCAGGCGTTTAATCGCACGATGTGCTGATAATCGTTGCTGATGCGCGATTTATGTGTTCGCGTGAACGATTCACTGCGTCCAACTGCGTGTCGCGCTAGTACGTACTCAAACCTTATCGTTATTTAATATTATTTGTTTAATTTATTACATTCTTATGTAATTTGATTAAGTATATCGCGTGGCGTGACTTAATGGTTTCTTATGTGAAGCGAAAGTTATAGATGTAGCTTATGATTTGTGAGTTATTAATGACAAAAACTTAATAATATAATAATTCACGAAGTTGTATTAGAGATCTATCATTTAATTATTCCTTGGCTTGTCACAGGGTTACCTATCATAAGTTCGAAAAACATTTGACCGAATTTCATCTCACATAAAACTCTTCAACTATTATCGTTTCGTATTTTTTACTTCATCGAAGTCACGTCTGCCACTGTCTCAGTTGACCTATTATCAATTCGATTTTTTTCGTTACTCCGACGTTTCACTTGGTCGAAAAACTTTTTACCGAAGTTACACTTAGCCGAAATAACATTAGTTCGAAATATTTATTTTTAAACGCATATCGAAATCCTAAGAGAAACAGTGGGCGAATACAAATGTTTAAAACAGAGACCTGAAAAAAAATAGCTATTTCTGTCTGCAGGGTCTAAAGTCGGGGTGCCCTAAATTGCCGAGCTCGCTTCGCTCGCTCTTTGACAAATTATATGAAATAATTAATTAATAAAAATGTCTAATGCATGACAGCTATTAATAAATCATTTGCATGAAAATTCGAAATAAATACGTAAACACAGACGAGACTGCGTGAAGTCGATTTTGCAGCGATTCGTTTCTGTCACTAAGATTACAACAACAACACGACGTTGTCAACATATTGACGTTTTATGACACTATTTCAATTTTAAATTGAAAATTCTACCAAGTACCCGGCTATATATTTTTGACTAAATAATATTCCCTATAATTTTGTTTCGGTTTGCTGAAAATATGGTAAATGAAAGTAAAAGAAGTAGAAGAAAGTAAAAGTTAAAGTTCAAAAGAGGCTTCGGGCAAAGTTAATTTGTAAATCGGTGAAATGTAGTTCGGTAAAATAAAACATATGCCACATGATACTTCGATGATTTGATATATATATATATAGCAAAAAAGAATCGGTCAATAGTTTTCGGTAAAATGAAATTAGAACAAAAAAAATACGTAAAGTGATCGGTTCCCCTTGTCACAGACCTCAGAATAAATTAAGTTTATAGTTTTTGTGATTTATGTTTTAAATTTTTTACAGTACTGTCAGGGAACCTATATTTATTTGGGACTTGCAAACAATAGGTTATGTCAGCCCATATTTAGTTGGTCTTGTTTGCTTGTTGCCTACAATTATGTTCCCTGGATGTAGAGTCGACAAGATTAATTCATGACAATATTTTTTCTACAGACATTCTAATACAATAAGATCGAATTTTGCTTAAATGTATCCTTAGCAAAAACACTTGCTGTCGATTTAATATGACTGTGTCAATTAGTTTACCCATCTTTCTGTATTTAATTACATGCCACCATTTTCATATCTACGTTACGTTTTTTTTTGTATATAAGTTTCTGTAAACGAAAAAGTTTGTATATGTTTTTGAATTGAAATATTGTTCTGTACTTATTTCTATAATCAAACAATGCTGGACGACAGTTCATTCCAAATTCAAAACATAATTTCTGCATAACCAAAAACAAAATTTTACCATCTACTGCAATGAACACAATGGCAAAAATTGCACGACTCTGTGCCCGTATTGAAACAGTTATAAAAATACTTTAAACGTCCTAAGTGCACCATGAGTAGTATACCAAGAAAACTTGAAGTATTCCAACAAATTATTGGCTGAAAGGGTCATGAATCAACTTGCTTGACTGTACATACGTACATATACGAGTACGAGTTCCTAATAAGCAAACCAACCCGCACCGAGCTTGAGAGGAATAGTAGCGCCATCTATACCAACACATACTAACTACAAAATGACTTGACGTCACACAAATCCTACATCGTTAAATCGATATTAACATATTATATACAACAGCCCAGTTGCCCACTATACACAACACCTTTTTTCAATGGAATTTTCGGAACCTTGTCCCGCAATCATTTAGGTATATACTCGTACAACTATACATACCGGGAGCTTCGCCGTCGTAGGAGAAATTGGGCACTAGTAGCGTCTGTGCGTCCACCACGACCACGGGATCTGACGACACGCCGTGTACGCCGCGCAGTGCTGATACCTTGGCGGGGCGCGGGTACTCCGTGTCACGGGGGATAGTCACATCGCCGAAGTTCACCTGCGGGAGGATACACGTCAGTACAATACAACATAGAGGTGCACGTATATAGTACACCCACATTTACCCTAGTTTTTTCATCTTTCCCAAGTGCAAGGCAAGAGTGTATAGATTACGTTTTGTGCCGCTGAAACCGATTTAATGTTCATGTAACAAGAACAAAACCGTCTTCTTAGTCCGCGTTATTATGCAACTTCGGAACCCTATTACTGCGCGAGTTCGACTCGTACTTGGCCGGTATTTTAATATTGGTAGGCTCGCGTTTGACCACTATCTTACCTGATGGTAAATGTGGTAAATGGTGGCGATGATGTGGTCGAGGATGAGGCGCGCTTGCCTAGAAGTAACCTATTCACTCTTGACTTAAACTAAAGAAGGGCTAACTGGTAACTGAAGAAGAAGTTATAAAATCCAACTTCGCATCTGAAGTTAGAAAAATATTATATATTTGACTACCACCGCGGATGAGAATTGCGAAAGGAGGCGACACGAGCGCGCGTAGAAGCCACGGGGAATGATATGGTTCGTTCCTGGATCCTTGCGCGCACGCTCCTTGTTTATTTCTCTTTCGGAATTTGAAAAAATTCGTATTCACTATTTCGTTCTGGAAAGTTTTACGCTACTCAATTAGTGAAGTAGTCGGGTCGAATATTGACTTTATAGATGTATATCGACTAATGAAAATAAGTCATTTGCTTGGCAATCGAATCTAATTTGACTTTAGATTACAAAACGTCGAAAATACTTCTGCACTAACACAAAATAGCCTCCCCCGCGCGCATGCGCCGTATGGATTACGGACTGGTACTGCCAACGACTCCAGCCACTCCAATGCGTTATTTGAGTTTAAACATTATTAATTTAGAAATCGTTATTATTAAAGATGTTATGATTTTATTATTGTATATTTTTACTACAATTTAAAGCTTAATTTTACACAAACGGATCTCTGAATCGAAAAATGGTTTTAAAACCCATAATATTTGGAATGGCCTATCCAACGATACTCCACACCATGAGATAAACAAGAAAAAAAAGCATCCCCACTTTACGGCAATAGGAGGAACCATAAAGATATTATTTTTCATTATTTTATTTTACTACTTTGTCGGCATTATTAATATGTATATCCATGCCAAATTATAGCTTTCTAGTACTTAGATTCCCTGAGCTACGCTGCGGACGAACAGACGGACATAGCGAAACTATAAGGGTTCCTTATTGACTTCGGAACCCTAAAATGGCAAAAAATCACCTTTGTTGTATGGGAGCCCCAATTAAATATTTATTTTATTCTGTTTTTAGTATTTTTTGTTATAGCGGCAACAGAAATACATCATATGTGAAAATTACAACTGTCTAGCTATCACGGTCCATGAGATACAGCCTGGTGACAGACAGACAGACGGATAGTGAAGTCTTAGTAATAGGGTCCCATTTTTACCCTTTGGATACGGAACCCTAAAAAGTTTAAGTCCTATATAAAAGGGGGCGAGCCTATAGCCATCAACTGGGGACAAGTTTAGTCCTGACGCCAGGCTGCTACTGAAGGAAAACCCAATAACACTTTGCCCCAACGGGGCATCGGTCCCAGGACCTCACGATGCACGAGCAGTAGCACTTACGATTACTAAACCAACGAAGCAGTCAGTACGAAACTATGCAGAAACCATGCCGTGCACGGGAACGGTACCCGCCAGTATAATCTGGTTATAGCATTACCTATAGTCAGATTTGACTGGCTACAGAACACGTATAAAATGTAAGCTGAACGAATGTTAATGCCGTGAGTCCTAACATCCCGTCATTGTACAGTCAGAGTATTGTTAAGCAGATACCATATCACAAATAATCAAATTCATTTTTTTTACTAAGTTAACAAAACGAATAAATAATTCCACAGTAAAAACTGTGGCGATGATTTTTTTTGTGCTTTATGTAGTATCCTAGTACGAGTAATTCTAGTATGCATCAATGAAGCTTCCTTTCACTTCAATTAACATAGAGATTTCCCATAAAGTATTCGGAATTGAGATCGATTAAGATTCAAACGTTGATGGTATTGCACAAGAGGTGCGGCTTTCATAACAAACCTGTAAACATACAGGATGTGCACGTTACGTGCATAGCTGTTATGAATTAATATGCATGGTTAATGCATGTCTTGCACTAAACTATGCGACCTGTGACCTGCGGCTCATTCGTGCAACTGCTACTGTTTATAGATGCAGCGAGTGTCGTAAACTGTTGGGTGTTCAGTGCGGTGAGGCGACCGGTCGCGGGTACACAAAGGCAGCCGCACGTCTTTTATTATATATTCACATTGACAGCACCTCTATTTCGTCGCAGAAAGAGCGGGTTTGAAATCTCAAGTGACGTCACGGACGGTAGTTCGATCGTACCCTAGTTGAATATTTTTAGTTCTCTAAGACTCTCTTCACTTGGTACGGTAAATTCTAGCGAGGGATCGTTTGCTGAATTCTTGTGTATGTTAGAGCACTAGGATAACGCAGGAGATAGTAATTTCCGCCGGACGGTCAATATGATCGCCCTACATACCGGAGAGTTCATGCACTGACACAACATCAGTTTTTCATTACTTGTAACTCATCGCACATGTAACTGCGGAAGTGTGCGGGGAACAAGAGGGGCGTGGGACGGGGGGACTAAAGCTAATCTATGCGAGTACCAGCCAGCGGGCTTTAAAGGGACGCGAGTTATGAGCGACAGCGGGCAGCCTTAACAAAGGTGGAGTTAGGTAATTCGATTGGATATTTAAAATATCATTAAGGACAGCCCCGTGAAAATGAATAACAGTCTTTAAATTCGTAATAGGTACCTTTAAAATGTTTTTTTCATGTTATCTTGAACCAATATTTTTTACCCCTTGCCTCAAAATCTTTTTCGACAAGGTTAAGGATTCCGCTAACGCTATCGCTCATGACTGACAGACAGAACCGCGCTTTACATCTACTAAAGCATTCTGCGTTCCAATGTCCGCTGTTCGCTACAACCCGCGATTCTCTCCTCACTTGCACCACAACCCTCACGTTGATAACCGCTTCTTTGTCATATATGAGTTCCCAATATTAATATTTTAAACATGGCAGCGAACAAAATTGAGTGGAACATTACACAATTACTCGCTTTCACAAGATGTAATCTTTCTGATAGACACCAGGATGAAATATTGTTTCAAGAATTATGTAATGTCGTGTTCCCACATGTTTCGTCTAAAATAGCTTATTCTCTGAGGCAGCCTGTCCTGGGTCAGATAGGTTATAATGTACATAGTGCGGGAGCGAGTTGGCGACCTCGTTCGGTAATACTTGCTGACGAACCCATGTCTACTTCCTTGGGCTGTTCAGATACATACAGAACAACCCTAGCTGTGCAAACAGCAAACAACTGAGCAACAAAATATCGCATATCATTAGGTGAGATCGTGGTCAAGCGTACGCCTATCATCAACAAAAAAAATTACAATTAACAAGATCCTGACCTGAATTCTTCTACAGACATTCTAATACAATTGGGTCGAACATTGCTGAAATATATCCTTAGCAACAAACTTGTTCATCAATAAGACAGTGACAATTAGTTTACCGATCAAGCTGGCATTTCTTTAACAGCAGGCAGTTTTCTTTTCATTTAAGTTTCTGTAACCAAAATAGTTTGTACATGTTTTTGAAATCAAATGTTGTTCTGTACTTCTTTCTATAAGTAAACAATGCTGGATGACAGTCGATTCAAATCACAACTTCTAAAGCAGTTTTTTTAGAGTGATTTAGCTGCAAGATAACAACCCAACCTAACAATAATATGGAATGAATTTCTGATATGAATTATTGACTTTCTTTGCAAAATTTGCTGAAAAATTCGTTTCCCTGAATGTTCACTAAATATACTGACCGAGTACTCGTCGCAGTAGACGGCGAACCAGCGGTAGTCCTTGAGCGTCTTGCCGTCGGGCAGCGACAGCGTCAGCCCCTCGCCGGTGTAGCGTCGCAGCGGGCCAGCGCCGCCTCGCTCGTCGCGCAGGCGGGTGGCGCCCGCCGAGCTTGAGCTTGGGGACCCAGAGGTGCCCACGTAGAAGTACGCCGCTGTGGATGAGAAACAACATGTTATATGGATGTTTACAAGTCACAAAAGTTAGCAACAAGCGCCCGTGATAACAATTAGCCGATAGTTGCGTAACTATCAACTAGTAGTGGCGCGACTATAACCTGATAGTAGCGCGACTAATAACGGACAGTGGCGCGTCTATCACTGGTATTGTTCCGGCTATCACCTAAAAGTGGCGCGACTATAACCCGACAGTGCCGCAACTATCACACTATTGTGAAACGACTATCAACTGATAGTGGTGCGACTATCAACCGATAGTGGCGCAACTACCAGAGTGAAGTATATCAGTCTCGATAGTGGCGCGTTTACGCAGCCATACGCTAAATGAATAATGTTATAATACAAGAGTGTTAATTTATTGTTGTTTAACGAGTCAGCACTCAGCAAATGTAATACTCCCAGTAGTTTTCAGAAAGCATGTTAATTAACTCGCGAGAACAATATTAGAGTAGTATCGCACAAAGTGGCCGACTGGCCGCATTCAAACCGTAATTACAAAATAATTGAACATCGGCCGATTCATTGAACTGTTCACAAACGTTAATTAAGACTTTCATAAATCATAACTCTCTTCCAAAAGCAGAACAATGACAATCATGGAAATGGATTGTACAGCAAACTCATTATTTATAAAACTCTGATGACACTTTTGTCAAACTGTTGAAGAATTTATGATACTAACTGTACATTCTATCAAATCATTATTCTACGTGTGTACATTTAGTGATGGTGTGTAGTAAAAGTAATGTGTTGAAACTCACCAGGAATTTGTTCTGACTAATTCAATCTTCAGATAATACATCAGTACAGAAGAGATAAGGAGGAGAAAGCAGTTCTTGTAATAACAATCATTACACTTTGAGGGGGTCGCATCCATCCATCAACTGCGAAAGTCTCCTGACATCACCAAAATTGGAGGCAAAAGAAAACGAAACTTCACATGAGGATGCAAAGTTGAAAATTGATTGGGTTTGGTAATTAGCATGATCCTGCGCCTACCAGATCGGATTTGACTGCTATATATAATTTAAACTGTGAAATATCAAAATAGAGTAGAATTTGGTTCGGCTGTGTGTGTGTTTGAGACCCAGTTTTGTATCCCTAGTTAACGCAATCAATAGTTAAATGTGCTAACTAATGGTTACAAACTTCGGTCTTCTTTTCGTGTGAGGATGCGGCCACCTCTGGTGTCAGAGTTAATTAAGTTGCCTCTGGGAATCCCACATGCCTCTGATGTCCAAGATAAACTTAAAAAGTATATATGAATTTGATAAAGTCACATTGGAACTTGCCCAGATTTGAACACACAACCTCAAGCACGAGAGACAAGGTCTTAGCCACTGGGCCACCTCCACGACACACCAAACTTCGGTACGATGCGATTATTCATCAATAGTTTGTTGATCTAGTAAATGGTCAAATAATTAATCGCCAACTTATTTTGGGGGCCGAGTCACCCACGTCCGTAGGAGTGTACCCTTTGATTCCCTACACGTGGTCCCCGGGTGGTACAAATCAGGTGACAATAACTAGTGGTAGGTTTCGGCCGAAGGCTTGCGACCACCCACCGGGCAAAGACGTACCGCCAAGCGGCCTAGCCGTGTTCCGGTTACGATGCTCGGTGTAGCCAACTAGAGGAGTTGGGTCGAGACAGCTGTTCTACTGCTGGCAAACCAGCCTGACGCGCGCTGTTATAGACTGACGGGAGACTAGTCGCGGAGGGTAGCGGGATCCGAGGCACGGTGCGCCGCTGGCCGACCGCAGGTAGTTGGGGGCCCAAGTAGTGTGCCAGCCACACATGAAAGGCTGCCCCGCCAACTGTCGAAAAATTCCGGAATGCACCATCGTGCTGGTTGGCGACCAGATGGGGAGGGCCCGATGGACATGCCGGGGGGGTTCGAGCGTCCCCGCAGTCTGCGGCCTAGTGCCCCAATGATGTCGTCTTTTCAGTGCGTGTCTGTAGGTTAGCAGCTTAGAACCTCGTCTCACTTCCTTCTCCTCACCTCCATTCACTCTACTATAATGATGTCAAAGAAAATGAATATCAGATTAAAACAGCGGCTGCACCCCCTCCCCCACAAAGTGCACCTTACGAACATTCGAGGTCTGCACTCAAATCTCTCTGCAGTCCACTACCATCTGGAGGCTGAGAAACCAGCGCTGTTTTTCCTTACGGAGACGCAGATAGTGAGCCCGTCAGACGCGTCGTACTTATCTTACCCAGGGTTTACCCTGGAGCACAATTTTAAACCACGCGCGGGTGTGTGTATGTACGCCCGTGACGATACTTGCTATCGGCGTCTCCGTAACCTTGAGGACTCCAGATTCTCAATGCTGTGGGCTTTAGTTTACATCAGTGAGGCGGCTGATATGGCACAGCAGCGGTACCCTTCCGCCCAATTAGTGTTACTAGGGGACTTTAATGCCCACCACCAGGAGTGGCTCTTCCCTTACCAGTACATTGGTGGTTATCGATGGCTGCTCGTCGGACCACTTGGATATTAATGCCGGGGTCCCTCAGGGGTCGGTTCTCTCAGCAACTTTATTCTTGCTGCACATTAACGATCTGCTAAAACCTTTGGGTATGCAGACGACAGCACTGTTGCTGAGAGATACTTGTCCAACGCTCGTGCTACCGGGCCTCAGATCCAGTCTCTCCGGGAGGCCATGGTGGAGCGCTTGAACCTGTCCTTGCAGGCAGTCTCCGAATGGGGCGATGCCAATCTGGTCAAGTTTAATGCTGCTAAAACCCAGGCGTGTCTTTTTTCCGCTAAAAAGAGCCAATTTCACCCGGCTCCAACTTTCCGCGATGTGACCGTGCCAATAACTGACCATCTTGAGCTTCTTGGCGTTACGTTGACATCGACTCTCAATTTTGGCCCATACATTGAGGCAAAGGCTGAAAAGTTGGGGATCCTTGCGAAGGTGAGAGGGTACTTCACGCCTGAACAGCTGGTCAGCTTGTATCGAGCGCAAGTTCGATCATGCATGGAGTACTGTTCTCATCTCTGGGACGGATCTGCCAAATACCAGCTTGATGCACTAGACTCGATCGAAAAGCGGGCCAAGAGGCTCATCGGCAATGAGGCACTGGTTAAGTCAAAGCTTCAAAGCCTTGAACATCGTCGCCGAGTTGCCAGCTTGTCGGTTTTTTATCGGTTACATTTCGGGAAGTGTGCGAAGGAATTGCATGATCTAATCCCACCCAGCCCGTTTCATCATCGGACTACCAGACGTACGGCGATGCGCCATCGGTACATGGTGGACATCCCACCCATACGCACTAAGCGTTTTGAGAATACTTTTATTGTGCGTACAGCTAAGGAGTGGAATTCCCTGCCGGAGTCTGTGTTTCCCGATGACTACAATCTAGGGGTCTTTAAATCAAGAGTGAATAGGTTACTTCTAGGCAAGCGTGCTCCATCGTGGACCACATCATCGCTTACCATCAGGTGAGATGGTCAAGCGCAATCAAGCAAGCCTATCAAATAGGCTAACAATTGACGAAATCACACATTTTAGCTACGTATCAAATTTATTTATTATTACAAGCTTTTAATTAACTTGCAATGTATGTATGTTTGTATGTATGTATGTAAGTGTGTTCGGGTCAAATCTTGTAACTGATTTTTAAAGCAGTTATCCTCCACTGATTAAGATGAAATTTTGCGTACATTTTTAGTTTGGATGACAATGCATGGTTAGATAAGTGACGTTATTCTAAATCCAAGATGATGGAATAGTTATTTTTTATGCACTGCCATGATATGGGTATCAAATGAAAGGGTTTGCTGAGAAGAATACGAAAAAAGGTTGTTAAAAAAAAAAACATAAATTATATATTATACACTTCGGATCAAAAAACGGAACCTAAGTGAACTAGGGTCCGGTCAGTAATTGGGCAGGCAAGCGCTAATCGTCGAACGATCGGACGCTATCGGGCGGCATCGCCGGACCCAAGCTCAAACTCTAGACTAATGATTACATACTTCACAGCTTCCCATATGTTATGTGACGTTACATTTTACTCTTTTCTGTTCTCTACACAAAAAGCAAACTGTTTGAGGTATGCGGCTCAGTAGCAACCAATCTTCTTGTTAGATCGTATATCACGATTAGTAAGCATACACCGAATCGATAATAAATTGGATTTGCATTTGTAATTAATGTTATTAAATAAGGTTTATGATGGAAAGCAATCCATGTACTCTAAACGATAAATAATCCATTAAATAAAATCTTCAACGGAGAATCCATACATAACAAATATTATTTGAAATTTTCTAGTAGCAGCCCGGCCTCGGGATTTATAACGTCCGTTTTCTTATAATAGGGTTTACACCCAATTACGTGGGACTAACTCATCATTATTATAATAAATTCAGCCGTCTACTGCTGGACATAGGCCTACCCCAAGTGTCACCACATCTGCCGGTCCTATGCCTCTCGCATCCAGGGGATCCCTGCAGCCGTCCATCTAGAAACCATGGCCCATAGGACTTATCAAATCAAAATGCGGGTAATAAACAAAGAGTTTGGGATATAGTTATTGTTTATTTTATAGCGCAGAAGTCTGCCGTGTGGACGTACTTTTCACGACACGATCGCTTGTGCAACTATGGCGTGATGTTTATTCATCAGGCGCTATTAGCATCGCGCTACATTGTAACTTCGCTACAGCTCGGCCGCCCGAACTGGGACAAGCTTTTGGCAACACCTAATATTTTCTTCTGTGAAAAGTAAACCTACTTTCAAGTACTTCATCACTGGCAGTAAGCGCCTTTTAAAAATGAAACGTTGTTGTCAACAACAACAACGTTTAAATGTCTGCTAGTTTAAGCTTTAGAATAATAAGTACGCTAAATTGTACAGACAGAGAAACTGATAGAAATATCGAAAAGAATTCTCTATCTATTGTACCGGAGAGTTGGACTTTACAATTTGATCGTCGAGGACCGTATTAACGCTTTTATCATACATATTATTATAGCGAAGTTGTGTATCCTTTTAAAAGCAAGCTCAGAATTCTGTCCATGTTTTAAGGTATAAAGGACAAAGTCACCTCCAAGAAATATTGCAATACTTGTAACATAGCGGCGCGCTACAGATGCCTCGTGACGTCACGTCCTCTGAGGCTCCGGCATGCAGAGCTGGACCACCCAACAAAGGGTCAAAGCATATCTCCTGCTGGAGGAATCCCCGCTCCGGCTAGCGCGTACACTTCTATAGTAAAGGAATGTCTGGCGCGGGGAGGGGACGCGACAAATTGGCATTAATTACGTCACGCTCCAGCTTTGTGTTGCAACTAGGTGTATGTATGGTATGGGTATGGTGATGTATGTGGCAGACAACAGCTCTGAATTCGATTGTGTTCGTCGTGTGCGACCCGTCATCATCATTCCGCCTATATTATCGCATAAAATTTTCCAACTTTTCGAGATGTGACCGTGGAGCTTCTTGGCGTTACGTTGACATCTACTCTCAATTTTGGCCCTTACATTGAGGCAAAGGCTCAGCTGGCTGCCAAAAAGTTGGGGATCCTTGCGAAGGTGAGAGGGTACTTCACGCCTGAACAGCTGGTCAGCTTGTATCAAGCGCAAGTTCAATCATGCATGGAGTACTGTTCTCATCTCTGGGACGGATCTGCCAAATACCAGCTTGATGCATTAGAGTCGATTAAGGCGAAAAGCGGGTCAAGAGGCTCATCGGCGATGAGGCACTGGTCAAGTCAAAGTTCCAGAGCCTTGATCATCGTCGCCGAGTTGCCAGCTTGTCGGTTTTTTTCGGTTACATTTCAGGGAGTGTACGATGGAATTGCACGATTTAATTCCACCTATAATGTGATTTTTTATTTCGTGGACTAAACTGAAACTTGGGGGGTTGTCACTTTATCGTTACATTAAAATAGTGTCGTACCCTAACTATCCTGAGTGATCGAAAGTTAATCGAAAATCGAAGTATATCGAAAATGAAACTATTTAACAGCATAAAAAAATTATTTGTTTAGAAGCTAGCGGCCCATATTTAGTTTCTACTCATTTATGTCAGACTTAATTTTATCGATTGCATTTATTTTATTGTTGATTTCGTATTTAACACAATAAAAGTTCATGTACTATGTGTATGAATACTGTTATATTTAAATATATTACGTTTATATTCATAAAACATTTATTTACACCAATTAGTAAAAATAAATTCAGGAGTCATGTCACATCGATTCGATGAATCACTTATGATTGAGCCTTACCTACAACACTATGTTCCGCGCTTGCAACATTTAAAAAAAATAAGGTCAATAGCAGCTGTCAGTTTAGTCCACGAAATTAAAAATCACAGTATAGCCCGTTTCATCACCGGTTTCCATCATTAGACAACAAGACGTATAGCGATGTGACATCGTTACATGGTGGACATCCCACCCATGCGCACAAAACGTTTTGGAAACTCTTTTATTATGCGTATAGCTAAGGAGTGGAATTCCCTGCCGGAGTCGTGTGCTTCCCGACAGCTACAATCTAGGAGTATTTAAGTCGAGAGTGAATAGGTTATTTCTGGGCAAGCGTGTTTCACCTTCGACCACATCATTGCTTACCGACGACGGAAGCCTCCCCAAACCATCGCCATAACGACTGCTCCTGTGCTTCCGGGTTTCCACGAATTTCTCCTTGACTCGCTCATATACAAACAATAATTGTATGTGTTTCTGTTAGGTCATAAACGTTTTAGCGATAATGTAGACTTCTTTTATCTTACTAAAATTATAAATTTGAAAGTTTGGATGGATGAGTGTGTGGATGTATGTTTGTTACTTAATCAACCCAGAACGCCTGAACGGTTCTGGATGAAAGTTGGCAAAGTGATAGATTATAGTGTGCTGCACACAGATTATTTTTTGTTCAAATGTTCCCCTGGGACAAAAATAACACTTTTCATGCGGGTGAAGCTGCTGGCGGAAGCTAGTTATTGTTTGTTATTGTTTATGTGTAGGAGTAGGTATTTTACTCCTACACATATTATATTATTATGTCGAACGCGTAATAATATAACACAATAATTCCTATTAATTGGAAAAATGGCGGCCATCCAGAAAGCAAAACAATTGTAATTGTGTCTTTCTTAGTTTTTCAATAGATGGGTTTTGACGTCATGGTATGATGATCCATCGGATGTTAGGTATTCTACGGAAATAATAGATAAGAGTATGCAAGCCCCTGCAGGCACCTGTGGGTATGTAAGACCCTGAATGCACATATTATACGCTAAATGGGTATATTAGGCATTATTTTTGTTCAATCATAACTTGTTGTTTTATTTGATTAAAAAATAAACAATTTGTTTTTTTTTTGTAAAATTCATTACATTTGCACGTTAATAACGCTCTCCTAGATACTAGTGAATTTGCAGATAGCAGTTTGTTCTTAAGGGTACACTAGTCGACGGCACGAACTATTTTGTGCGCGGGGTTAAAATGCGTGCTATATCAACCGACAACTCGTGCGGAACAGATAGATGCTGTTATGAGCAGTAAGAAGCTAGTACGTGTACGAATACACACTTTTGCAAATTTGTAGCGAAATGGATAATGATTTAGAACGAAAACGAGCGCGCGAAATTTTATAAACAGACCTTTGGGAGTCTGGATATCATGAAAAAAAAACCGGCCAAGTGCGAGTCGGACTCGCGCACGAAGGGTTCCGTACCATTATCGCAAAAAAACCGCAAAAAAATCACGTTTTTTGTATGGGAGCCCCACTTAAATATTTATTTTATTCTGTTTTTAGTATTTGTTGTTATAGCGGCAACAGAAATACATCATCTGTGAAAATTTCAACTGTCTAGCTATCACGGTTCATGAGATACAGCCTGGTGACAGGCAGACAGACAGACGGACCGCGGAGTCTCAGTAATAGGGTCCCGTTTTTACCCTTTGGGTACAGAACCCTAAAAACGACTCAATTTATCTGTTCAAAATAAAATTATTTGCAACTACTAATCTATCCCTGTATGGAGGCCGTTTTTCAATTTTCCTTCTTCTTATGGTACTTATTTGCGCCCAAAGATGCGTTAAAATGAGTGTTAAAATATGGAACTTTCGAAGCTCATAACTTTCAAGTAAATTATTTTTTTACTTTTTTGCTTCGATACAGACCTAGATAATGATCAGAAAAATTGATATCATTTTTTAAATTTGAACGTACATCGTCAAACAGTGAAGTAAAAGCCAGACTACGTTTGTATGGAAGAATTTTCGACTAGTGTACCCTTAAGGTAGGTTGCTGCCGTGGATGTGTGCAGCGGACCCTATGCCAGTGAGTAGCTCCAATCGCATGCTCGCACGCCTACCTCCAAATATCGCCGGATTCCTGCCCGGCGAGCACGGCCTACTGTGACATGGCCTAAGTCACACTTTTTATCACAGTTTGGGCGATAAAGCCATTTTGTCTTAAATGCTAGCACGGCGGCGTGAGATATTTTCTTGACTTGTGGCATAACTTCTTGACATTTATTTGTTTTCTTTTTCGGAAATTTGCCAACTTTATGGCAGTTTCGGTTTAACCTTGGCCATAAAAACCATTTAGGTTCAGAGAAGCATAGTCCTACGACGCACTATTTCCGAATTATGGGCCTACGAATTTTATTTTATTTTACATAAAACGCTCTATATCTCGAAAACGGTATGTCATAGGCAAAAAATAACCAAAATTTAGCCCCCCTCTTTACTACCCCCATGCTAGCAGCATCCCAACATGAATTTATGAAAGAATTTTTTTATTTTTTTTACTTTGCTTGGTTTTTTCGACTTGAACTACAAATTCTTAACAGAAAATATTTTGGGTCATGACAAGTTATGATAAAATATGTCATGTCTTACAATTTGTCTTAAATACTAGCACGGGACAACCATGTGACATAGTTTCAAGACGCGACATGCCTTTCTTGTAGCTGACTTCATAGTGCGACATAATCTGAATAGACGACCAAATAAAATAATACTTATAAAAGTGTGCCGTTCATACAGATAAAATACTTTTTAATTTTGTTGGGAACAAATTAATATTTGACCCACGACCATAGACTTATGCACACTTTAAATTATTTAGAAAATTTTAATAATTACTTAAAAAATATAATAGCTTGGACCCAGTTCCCGATACCGGTGAGCCCCTATTTTTTTATTTTAGTTATTTTATGGGGGTTTTATTTAAGAAATAATTTAAAATGTAGAAAGTAAGAAGAATATGGAATATAAGAAAACAAATTATAAAAAAGTAATAATAAAAATAAAAATAGGTAGGTATGGCAATAAAAAAATAACAATTATAAAAAAAAAAATACAATTACTTAATAAGCCTGTAACATTTCAATTGGTGGTGATCAATGCTTATTAATTAAGCATTGATCACCACACACACAGAATAAATTTATTGCCATTTGGTGCAGTAATTAGAAGGAAAATATTTTATTTTTCAACTATAAAATTTTATCACCTCCTCCGAACGAAAGTGATACATTTTTCTTAATCATCTGTCAAAATGTGAAGTTTGTGACAAAATGGGTGCGCCCGTACTAGCAACTAAGACCCGATGAGTCCCAAATAAACGTCAGGAAATTTTCTAACGCCACCGGTACTAATAATTAAGACAAAATGGCTTTATCGTCCAAACTGCGATGAAATGTGTGACTCAAGCCATGTCACAGTAGGCCGTGCTCGCCGGGAAGCAACAAGAAAGGCATGTCGCGCGTTTAAAATAAGTCACATGTTTGACCCGTGCTAGCATTTAAAACAAATTGTAAGACATGACATAATTTATCATGTCTTGTCACAAATGTCTTGGGTACGCCCATGCTCGCTCCGCTGCGCGCGATACTATGCACGCCCGCCGTGCCTGTGTCGCGCTCGTGTGTGCTGCCTAACTTCGCCTTATTTATCAACTCCTTACTCAATTATACGCATTTTTGCTGGTGGCTGCACCTGCGGTGGTGGTGGTGGTGGAGCATGAAAAATTCAAAAGAAAATAATTGGTCGAACTTTATAACTTTTCAAACAAAAATCGTAAAGGTATGTTTTACGACCTTTGAAATCTGCTTATTGTACAGTCAAGGTAATCAACCTGAGGTTTAATATTACTTACGACATTGTACTCCTAAACAAAACACTGAAAAATTTTAGTTTTTATAGTGATCAGGGGGGAGACCATAAACTCTTAGAGCAAGGTTATTTCGAGTGTGCGTAAGTGACAGATGTATATGGCTTGTATACATCTGTCACTTTTTAACAGTCAAACTATGATAGTTTTGACACGTCAGGGTACGGGGGCTGATGTTATCCTATGCCCGCAGTCAGCTGGCTTGTACTTGTACACACAAGACACAAATAGGTGCTGTACGTTGATGTGTCGCGACTCGCGAGTGTGTGTGGCACACTTTCACACTACGCCTTAACTTTTACTGCAGGAGCCCCAGACAGCTTGTCGAGCGCTGTACACCACAACTAAGCTACATAGTAAGAACGAGTATGTTGACGCGTCACGTGGCTAACTTTATGTGCACACCGCACACCACCGCACACCGTCTGTAAAGATGAGATGTCTCCTGATGACTACATTTACATCCAACCACATTCGAAAGTCTAGCTAATGTACTAATTTCAATGAGTTTCGTTTTATTAAACTGCATTTGAACAGTGGTGGCCCATTGGTAACGGTCGTGACTTACAAGTCGAGTCAAGTCGTGGGTTCGAACCCAGGCAGGCCCTTTACTTTGTGTAAATTATTTCATCACCACTCACCGTCTCACCGTCTCAAAACGCTGAGGAAACCGGCATATCCTAGAACCAAAAATTCGAAGACATGTGACATTCACCGACCCGCACTGGGCCCGCGTGCTATTTTATGGCCTATTCCCCCTCACAGACAGGCGGCCTGTGCCCCAGCCGTGGGCACATTAAAAGGCAGATGATGATGATAGAACTTCACGTAACATCACACCAGTATTTCCCAAATGCCTAGGCAAAGGTGATACACAAACACAGTTTTAAGTCTCATGCACTGGACGTGAGGATGCTTTTGACATATTCCTATTGTAAACCAATGAATCCTGGGTATTGAGCCAGGAACCCCTACTAGACCAAAGAAGTAATCAAAAGAAAGATAAAACTCTAACTAAGTTATCAAAGCATATAATGCAACTAATGATGACCTTGTACTTGTACAGGTACTTGAAATGCCGGGCCCTTCTAGAAACATGCTCACAATCTCGTCACGAATACTTGTGTCAATTAAATAGTTCTAATTGTTTGGCCGCTGCTCATTGTTGTCGCAAGCCGTGATATTACATTGACTAATCACAATCGGTAAACATTCCTTGTTTATATTTAGGCAAAAAGCAAAGTTAGATGAATTATAATGGCTTTCAATGTAGCTTTACTATTGATTCACTTATTAAACAGTTAAACCAGTCAGTCATGGTCGTCTATACTATAAAATGCCTAACTGTACAGAACAACTGGCAACTTGGAATATATGTAGGATACAGACATTAGATCGCTATAATGCACCCCAGCACTACGAAGAACGTTCTGCCGTTCACGTCTACGGATAGTCATGGTGATACTGTCAGAACTTTTGTTTAATAATGAACAGTTAAATCGATTAGGCTCTTTTGAAATGATCTTAATGATACTGACAAGCCAAATTAAACCCATGATGAATATTTTGGTGTAACAATTCAATAAACAAACCGAATTCAAAAACACCTCGTTTCTTTAAAGTCTGTCAAAAAACTAACGTAACCTACTGATTTTGTTACACTGTGGTTTCATAATAAATCGGTCGATAGAATAGCGGGTAGTCGAGCGCGAGCAAAAGTGACATTGGTCCTGCCTTGTCAAGGCCTCGCAGGTGACTGAAGACTGAAGAGCCGTACCGTGGCAGCTGTGTTATATTATAATTGTATGACTTAATCAATTAAACTATTTTATAAATTCTACCCTAAGAATAAAGTTCTATAGGTTGTTAACTTTTTATTTCTTTCAATCACAATCTGATTTACACGACTCTTTATTTAGTACTCGTATATAACAAAACTAAGGCTTGGGTTTGGGTTTTTATATTTCATTGTTTTTATTTATGTAACACTCACAATTATTTCAAACAACCAAATCATCTCATCGAAATGAGGTTCTCAAATACCTTGAGTTGATAGTGGTTGAGCATAAAGGAGTAGAGGACATGACCGTTAATGTGTTGCGCCGAATGTGGCCCAATTAACAAAAGGTTTGTGTGTCATGGGTGGTTAGTGGCCGCGCCACAGCTGCGCGCTTTCATTTGTAATGCTAATGTGAGTCTGATGGACGTAGATAGCTTCATAAATGTCTGATGGAAGCAGATAAAGTACGGCAGTGTCTCGGATCGCGGAGCAGAAGGCAATGGGCGTGATTAGGGATCACCCGCGCGGAACACACACAATGATCTGCGAGCTCAAAATCTCGCCAAGAAAGTATGTTAGCTCTTGTTTAGCATCAGGAGTTTCCTATTTGTAAGTATTTCCACGTAAACTGATGAAAGTGCAGTTTACGTGGATGTAAATACAATATATGCAATATCGAAGTGCACTGTATGTGCAGTTTTGCGAGAGTGTGCGTAGCTTATAAGTCTACTCTGTATTTTTAATAAAATAAAATAAATAATAATAATAAATACTCAGGTTATTATCATTTGCATCCTTCTCCACGAAATAAACTTGATATTTTCTGAGTATTATACACTGTAATATATTGGAACAAAAACACAATGTGAAAAATCTATAATTTGTCCAAGTTAAAGCCATCTCAGTAGCCTGTAAGACTGACTCGCATAAAGGCGAGCTTCGTTTCAATCTCTACCATGAACGAAGATAAACTTGTAATCAGAGTTTGTCATTAGTTAGGAGTCCACAACGTGTATCTATCATATGCGTGTCAAAGTTGAGAGCAAAAGTGAGTTGTGTGTGAGTTTACCAGTATGTGTGATTGTGTACTGACCTGGTCCTTCGCCGTCGTAGTGGAAGTCCTGCAGATATAACGTGCGCGAGTCCACGGCGAACACGCGGCCGCGCACACCATGTTGTAGAGCCGCTAGGGGGCCCAGCTCCTTGCCGAAGTAGTGCACCTGCGCGCTGGCAGCGCCTGCAACCAATATCACACGTTAGTCAAACTGTCCTATACCAGGGTTCTTGCAATGCGTTGCGTTGCATTTAGTGTGCAATAAAAACAACACATCCTCAGACAAAACAGGTCGTGTGGTTAACTGATGAGACGAGCTGACTGTGATTAGCAACCGGTTTATAATGCGATCGTGCACGGGATTACATCTTACTGCAGCCAAACATAATCATATAATCAATAAAGCAGCCCAAACATTGCTAATCATTAAGTAGGTAATCCATAATTTCTAAAAAGTTAATTAAAAAAATCAAAATACCCGACTGCTTAAAAAGCGAACTAAAAAGACGTAAACAAGAAGAAAATCATGCTGTGCAGTCGGAGGATACATCTGGTTTTGGTCGGCCAGCTCGCGAATATGTATCCTCCGACTGCACATCATGATTTTCTTCTTGTTTACGTCTTTTTAGTTCGCTTTTTAAGCATTCGGGTATTTTGATTTTTTTAATTAACTTTTTTATTTATAACTTTTTAGTTAACTTTTTATCGAATTAGGTACATTTAAATATATAAGTGTTATATATTTTTGAAATCACCTCTTGAAACCCTTTATTTTGATACCCCACACGATGGGTTTGCCCCCCCACAATATGGTGCCCAAATGCCGCCATTTTCCTATTTTCCAATTTTAATGTAGCCTATGACACTCGCAAGGTTAAGACGAATCGATTGACGTATAAATCATCAAAATCGGCCAACGCGTTAGGTCTCTGGAACGCCACATAGGAACAAACATACATACATACATAGACTGATAAACACATTACCCTCCTTCGGCAGTCGGGTAAAAATGAAAAAGTAAACGAACGTGAAGCTTATTTGAAATTAAATCGTGCTCTGAAATTATGCACTTAGTTCCTACACAAACAGGTATCTAGCAATAGTGTTATAGTGTTATGTCAAGGTTTTCAGTGGAAATAATAAAAGGTTAGCAGATTAATACATATGTGTCGTTGTATTGATAATAGATTAGCAGATAAATACATATGTATCGACGAATGTGCTCGCTTTCATCAATGAAATGGATCAGACGCAGCTGCCTATCGAGTGAAGTCTACAAAAACGTCATTGTTGTGTGTTTAAGTGATGTGTGGAATAGATTAGCAATCACTTTCTAATAGTGATCATCTCTGCACGACATACAGCACGAGACACGCGCGAGATTGTCGCGATGATCACTCAAAACAGTCCTCTGACGACGTCAAACATTTCCTATTTCCTCTAGTACCCATAATGTCTGCTTAGTTATGCCATTAATTTACGTATAACCGATTGCGGTTCTCCAAAAACGAATGTTAATAGTCAAGCATTCAACCCAACCTTTGTATTATGCTATAATAAAAATATAAGTGTAAATAAATAACGCATTTGTATTATAGAGCTTTAGTAGCACACTTTACCTTCATAGAGGCTATATGTGAACTAACATACATTGGTATAAGTGCACGTTAACGCTGTTTATCGCAGCGCAGGAGTCGCCGCTGAGCTCGTATCTCGCGTCAAAATGTCCTCAGCTCGCCTTGTGCCAGTTGTGCGCGCCGCTCCTTCCAGCCGCCGTCGTGACTGTCCACAACCACTCGCCTAGTATATTCATATATGTAATATCATAAAGCTGCTCAACTTTACCTTTACATTATAATGTTTCATATAATATAGGCGCTTGGTCGCGTCCGTTTGTTTGCTCGAGCAACAATTAGAAACTAAACTAAACTTCCGATCAGATTTGATAAGTTAAATATCTTACCATCCTCAATTTAATTTCATCCCCTACCCTCCAGTCCATCCTTTATTGTACACAACAATATATTCATCCGTATATTTAAGATTTTCTGTCTCGGTTACTATAGGTAAATATTATTGTATGTTTAACTATCAATTTGCATTGCTTTATTTTGTTTCATGGGCAGTTCAGCTTTGTAGAATCAACGTCGCCTGATTCACACTCGTGTTGTATATCTATCTAAAGCTTGACAGATATTTACAGCTACCTACTGTCGGTATACAAACATGATGTTTTATAGAAGAAGCACGCAGGCGGAGCCGCAAGCAGCAGCTAGTCGTCCTGATACAAAACACGACACGACCTTGTGGACCGGACTCGTATCACCTCCATCGCACGCACTCGGAGAGTGGTTCCTTTTGTCAATGATAGATGTGATCAAACACACACACATACACACATGCGTTGTGAGCACGAGTGTGCGTCATGAGTGATCCACATCACAAGAGAAAGTGCTCTCAAGAAAGTGCTCGCTCCGCGTAAGGCCACACAAAAACTAAACGATTTAAACGTGCCACCTTACTCACGCATTCTCCCAAGTATCTACAGCGAACACATAAGGGCGATAGTCGTGTGCCGCAAATACCGGCTCTGTAGTAACATAGGAGCAAATCTATTCTGAGGTGAACGTACGTCTGTAAATGTAGCCACGAAATAAGGACAACCTCGAAATCCACTTCGGTGTTAACTAGCGATAGAGCATTCTAAAGCAATCGGTAACCACCAATTAACTAACGCTCGTTAGTCGCCACTCATTCACAAAGAACTCTTCAAACTGCATTTATCAAAGATGGGCAAATGGTGTGTCGAAAGAAACGTTATTTACAAAGAATTTTATCGAACCTTCTTCTGTGTACAGAGTACATAATAACCAATAACTATCTAAATTATGTTGCTGTTTACCAGTGCTGACTATCCCAATAGTTCGGTAACCCATGACGACGCTGTTGTATATGTTTTAAGCCAGCCCATGTCGTGGTGGCCCGCTAGTAGACCTCGCCTCTCGTGCTTGAGGCCGTGGATTAAATCCGGGCATGTAACAATGTGACTTTTTCAATTTATAAGTACTTTCTAAGTTTATCTTGGACTTCGCTGACAACGGTGAAGGAAAATATCGTGAGGGACTTTAGTTAGACTTTGTAAGTTTGTACTCCATTGCTGTAATTTGTGCAAGGCGTTACAGTGCGAGGATGAACTATTTTTTTTTTGTAAAAACAATAAACCTGACTTCTAAAAAATAATTAACTGGAAATAGAAAAACAAGTACTAGAGACTTTATATATTATGAGGTGCTACAGGCGGGGACAAACACAAAATTAAGTATAGAAAAATAGACCAAAACTTCGTTTGTCACCGCTGATAGCATCTCATAATATTTATATGTATAAATTACATTTTTCATTCAAATTTTTTTGTTTTATTAATGAACGAGTTCTTCAAATAAGTTATGTGGTAAAAGTTTTATCTTACTATCAAAGTTACACTTATCTTGAATTTGTGCCAAAATAGGTACATAAAAATGTAACGATAAGTATATATATTTTTGGAATGGTATATTTAGTAGCTTTCATTTAATACCCATATGGTTACGATAACGAAAAAAGAAATTGTATCACCTATATATAAATATTATTATAGCCTATGTCACTCTCACAATTGAGACGAATCCCACGACACCACATATATCATATTCCGTCAAGCCGTTTGGGTTAGAGAGCGTGCTATAGAAATGGATACATACATACTTACATACATACGCTCGAAAAACATTACCCTCCCGCAGTCGAGTAAGAAATAAGCCAGCACTATTGTGCGCCATCAAATGTGTCTCAACAAAACGAAGCCGACAATTTCTAGATCAATCTAGGTACACAGACACAAACAGGAACTTTTCAGCACTCGGTTATTAAGGACACATTTTTTGCAACATTAATTTCAATGTTATTCAATTTAAGATCAGGGTAGGGACATGGCATGTCCGGGGCATGCTTCAACCAGGGAAATTGGATATTATAAGCAAGGAGCAAAAATGTTACCATCTGGAGATTCTGGGGATTACGGAAACCCACATGAGAGGCTCGGATTTCTTTACCACGGCTTCTGGACATACCATCTACTTTTCGGGACAAGGAAGCGTAAGCAAAACTGAAGTAGGCGTCAGTGTATCTCTACTGATCAACAAGTCTGTTCTCGGATACAATCCCGTGAGTGACCGTATAATGACCATGAGAATTAACTCAAAACCATGTCGCATGAACCTAGTTGTAGTATATGCACCAACTTCTCAGTTGTCGGAATCAGAAATCGAGGAGTTTTATAGACTGCTGGAGGACAAAAAGCTTCCCCAGAAGAGAGATCACCCTCTTGATGGGAGACCTGAATGCTAAGGTCGGATCAACAACGCGTGAGGACCATCTAAGTGAAGTAGTCGGGAAATGTGGTCTTGTGGATAGGAATGATAGAGGTGAGATGTGGCTTCAATTTTGCATAGAAAACTCCCTCACTATCATGAACACCTGTTTTCAGAACCACCCAAGACGTCTATATACTTGGGTAATGCCAGGAGATCGCTTCAGAAATCAAATCGACTACATTGCAGTCGCAAAGCGATGGAGATCCTACATTAGCAACACCAAGACGTACCCTGGAGCCGACTGCGGCAGTGATCATAAACTTTTGGTGGCAGAAGTGACCATCAAGCTAAAGAGGTGTATCATCCCAGCCGACACTCACCGCTTTTAAGGAAAGTTTTAGCAGAAAGGCCGCAAACTTTTAAATGGATCCCAGTGCTGATATAGACACCAACTGGACGAGATTGAAACAGATGCTGTTCCAATCACGGACAGAAATTAAATGTCAGGACACTGATCGTCCAAAAAAGGCTTGGATTACTGACGAGACATGGACGGCGATCAAGGAAAGAAAACAGCTACTGACAGCCAGAGACGACTCAGACCGTGCTCAATATCAGCTTCTCTCAGCAAGGGTACAGTGTTTATGCCGCAGAGACTACAACCAATACCTGAACTCAATATGTCAGGATATTGAGGAGCACGCGCAGTCTATGCATACAAAAGATTTATTTCTGCAAGTGAAGAGTATTACCCGGGACTTCAAGCCGAGCTATTGAAGATGATCAGGGGCACTTACTGACGGAAATATACCAGGTTACAGAGAGATGGCGGCTGTACTGTAAGAGCCTATACAAAGACACTGGGAGATCTGATGAGCCGGTAATCCAGTTTGAAGATCTCTTCTTAGAGCCGGAGATCCTGGAATCTAAAGTGGAAGGTGCGCTGACAAAGCTAAGATCTGATAAGTCAGCTGGAAGAGACAGCATTTTCGCCGAAGACCTGAAGTGTCTTGGAGACATAGGTGTTAGGCTTTTGCGGGAACTGTGAACCAGTTTTGGAGAACAGGAAGATGGCCTAAGGACTGGAAGGAGTCTCTCTTGATACCGATACACAAGAAGAGGTCAACCAGGAAATGCGAGAACTATCGGACAGTGGCACTCATATCCCATGCTAGCAAGATAATGCTCTACATAATTAACGGACGGCTCCAATCGTATTTACAGTGACAAATACCAAGTGAGCAGGCTGGTTTTGTCAGGGGTCGAGGCACTAGAGAACAGATTGTGAATATAAGGCAAATGATAGAGAAGAGCCGCGATTTTAATGTTATAGTGCTCTTGTGTTTTATCGACTACTCCAAGGCGTTTGATTGTGTGAGGTGGGATTGCCTATGGAGAATACTCGAGGAAATGGGAGTACCTTCGCACTTGACAGCATTGATCGCAAACTTATACGAGGATGGAGAGCCGCTAGTCGGAATCAACAGTGTGGTGTCGGGGCCTTTTAAGCCAGAGAAAGGAGTACGCCAGGGATGTATTCTGTCCCCTCTTCTTTTTAAAATCTATGGCGAATACATCATGAGGAGAGCCTTAGAAGAGTGGGAGGGGGGCATAGCGGTAGGTGGCAATAAAATCAGCAATCTCCGATATGCAGATGACACCACATTGTTTGCATCTTCGGAGCGCGAACTTGCTGAGCTATTAATGAGGATAGAGCGTGAAAGCGAGATGGACGGACTGTCGATCAACAAGTTCAAGACCAAAGTCATGAGCATCGACAGAGCTGGACTAATAGCACGCACGGGGGAACTTGTAGATCTAGAGTTCGTCAATGAGTTTGTGTACCTGGGCTCCATGATCAGCGATCAGGGGGGCTGCAGCGGGGAAATTCGGAGACGAACGCAGATGGCCAAGATAGGAACATCTCTAATAACACCAAGAAGAGACTCGTTAGAACGCTGGTATTCTCAATTTTCCTTTACGGCTCCGAATCTTGGGCAATTCGCTCGGTGGATCAAAGAAAGATTGAGGTTTTCGAAATGTGGTGCTGGAGGAGAATGTTGCGCATATCATGGACAGCAAAATGCACAAATAAGTCCATTCTAGACCAGTTAAACATCAAAACCATACTCTCCACGATCTGCTAAATTACTTTGTTCACATCGCCCGGAGACAGCCAGATAACCTGGAAAAACTGGTTGTTGTGGGAAAAGTGGATGGAAAAAGGCCACGTAGACGCTCACCCACTCGGTGGTCACATCAGATCAGGGCGATTATGGGCCTCACGGTAACCACTGCCCTGAGAAGAACCGAAGGCAGAGTGACTTGGAAGCAGCTCGTCAATGACTCCGTGAAAGCTTTCCAAGACGGGCACGACCTTCAGTAATGAAGACAACGAATAAGCAGAAGAGTAAATTTAAAACAAACTTGAATGATGTGTGTGCTCTGTCTAATGATTGATTCTAAAAGTGACGCCCGGCGCAGCGCGGTACTTTCTCAAGCGGTATAAAATACTCCAGAAACAGAAACAGACCATGCATCTTTCTCTGCGCACTGAGCAACGACACGACGAGAGAACAAATCCCCACATCCTTCCCCACGCCTCTGCAGCAGTACCAACCGATATTCATTCTGGTAATTAGTTATTGACTACAAATTTTTTATAGTAGACGCAAGAGCGACTGCTGGAAAAGTTCGGTTGGTTGAAGCCTGCACACGAGACACGTGCCTGCACTCGGGTAATAATAAAAAAAAAACATTTATTTCAGAAAAAAAAGAACATATACAAGGCAAGGCAAGTTTGTTAGTAACAAGAATCTTATAACTATGTTAGTAATTTATAAGTTTTGTTGACTACGGAGCCCTAAGAATCAAATACAAGAACTAGACACACCGTCTACCCCAGTCAAACAATACAGTCAGACAGTAATACAGTCGTGATGTTATGTGAATATCAATCCAGGTAACCTTGACCGTCCATTGCAGAAGGCATCACTCGGTCAGGTATCGGCCAGGCTAGGATAAGAGAAAAACTGTATCGCGCATTTGACATAATGCTGATGTTGTCAGCGAGGCGAGAGGCGAGCGGCGAGCGGCGAGGCCGTGACCGATCCGTTGAAAGCGACAAGTTCGCTGACCGGTCCGGTTTCCGTCCGGCTCCAGCCGCGTCCGATAAATTAAATAAACCAGTGTGCGTAAAAAATACCGATCGCCTCACGTTTGACTGTCACTTGTTGATCTTTCGAACTCGCAACCTTTCTATCTAGTATTACATTGAGAAGATCACTGATCTGGTACTAACTCAATTAATATCCCACAGAGTAAGTTCTAGGTGTAATCAATATAATTATGTAATATAGCGTCAGTTGAGCAAGTGTTACGTGCAACGACTTGTGCTCCACGAGTCGTTAGTATTGCATCCTTAATTGTAACGGTGGGCACAGCCATTTTGCGGCAAATTATTATCTCAAAACTCTGTAAATTCGTGTTATCCGTAGCCCTATCTGCCGCATTTAGAAAAATTAACGGTTGCTTAAACCGCTCCTTAGTATAGATTTTGTACTAAAAATCAATAATAAGTAACCGGTAACGGCTCTGAGTGCGGCAGTACGACTGAAAAAAGAATCACCATTATGATTTGGATGAACGATCAATTTGTTTTTGTTTAAGTTGACGGTGACAGTATCGTCGACCGCAGCCAGCGTGGCGGCTATGACGTCACCTATACATATTACACATCGCATTACGAGCTGAAAGCTGTCACTGTCTCCGGCTGGTGGGTTAAACAAACAGTTAAACGACTCACTTCACTGACACTGCCGTAATCTTACTATGATAAAGAGAGCAGCAGAGCTATTGTATTCAATAGTGAAAGTGTTAAATCAATCGATCAATCGTTGAGGGCGTGTCTGTGTGTCACAGAGCAATTACTTTCTTATATCGATTATCGATGTATTTGCGTGGTAGTCACATTCAGGTCGAGCATCAGTGCATCGACACATTGTGTAATACTAGTCTAGCTAGAAGAGCATTTATTCTTTTAAATAAATATTTGCTGTATGAACTTGATGTCTACGAGTAACGATGTAAATGGAGAGTAGAGTAGGCAAAACAAAGGGGTTATAACGTCCTACGGACCAGCGGCGGAGGCATGGTTGTCTCGTAATGTCGCCGACACCTCCGCACTGCAGCTTACATCTCTGATCTACATACTAATCGGAATATGGGACCGCCTGAACCGCTAGACAGGACGGGGATATGTCGTGATTGCTTATGAATCAGAACCGTTCTAACCAGTATGGAATATATCTCGGTACGGTGTTTATTGTCACTGTGCCAAACTACTTTTTGTGACAATAACAAAGTTATGAACATGATTCATTTACAATGTATTTTTATCACCATTCGAAATTTTCTAGGCATTAGATACCTATCAGTCAAACACACGATTCACGAAAAAATAAATTTAAAGTCGGCTGCTGAATAACTCAAAAAAAAAGTTAAGGGAAAATTGGATGGATAAAATATATTTTCCAGTATATAGCTGTCATAACAAGTACCTAATACTGCGCTTTCTTTGGCAACATAACAATCTGCAAGTGCCAACAAGTGAGGCAACACGAATGCTCATCACAATTTCTTTCACGTGCTTACTTGTCTCTCGGACAGGTGCGGCAGTGGTATGATGATATCGTATGTATAACTAGGCCGGCGCCGGCGCAGGCGGCGGCTTCTTTCAAATGATGCAGTTTAACTAAACAGCGCGTTTAAGTGAAACTCTAGCGGTTAGAGAACAAGTTCCCAACACATTCGTACATAAACGTTATTACTGTAGAAAGTGGCCTCATGTACGCATGCGTGTGTCAACATTATGACTCAGCTGTTGCAAAATGAACTTATCACTTAGTTTAAATGTGGCAGATCCGTATTCACTGTGACCGTGCCCTGACAAGCGAGCGGAGCGCCATGAAGGGCATCGCATTCGCGTCAGGTGAGATTGTCAGAGAAGGTCCACCATGCGATGAGTGACTCACGCGAACTTCTGACAGTACAGGTTATAGTTAAACTATACGGTAACAGTGTGTATAATCGGTTCAGTTTTATTACGATCGTATTATATTATTTAAATATCTGTGATTCTATTGGTAATCTGTGTGACAGGATTTCCTATACATCATAAAAGATAGCTTGATCTCTGCGACTTATGTCAAACTGACGTATACGTTATTGTTAGCCTGTCAAGCGCTATTGTACTGTATTAATACTGACAGCTGTCGCAGATATCAAGCTATCTTTTATGACGTATAGTGCAGTTATCAGTCTCCCACAAAGGATTTATCAAATAATGTTACACTTTTAAGAAATAGTTTGTTATGTTATGTTATTGAAGCTAAGTGATTCCATGCTAGTCAGTTTTCTATTATGTACTTTAAAGAGAGGTTATCTGCTAACGAAATTAAGAACAGGTGGCCTTTTGTATCGAAGTTGTGTAGTTGGCAGTAGTGATGGAGGCCTTTCTCCGCGTCACAGTCGCGGTCACGGGTGATGTGCAGCGCTACCGTTACGTCACGACAACACGCCAGCGTGCAGCGGTTCGCTATTGTTATGTTATCACCTGTGACCGGCCACTGATCTGATTTCAACGCCGACGCCGACGGTCGTACTACTCTTTCATGTTTCTGCCTCATATTACTACAATATACCATTACCACAGGGTTCTGGGTTCCCTTAGCTTTTTTTTACAGTTTTTTACATGGAGCGATTGCATATTTTAACTCCGCAACTGTAACTGTGTAGCGCGACTATACGATACCCCATGGTAAGACTGCTGTCAGATTTGGCTTCTGCCTTCCCGTATTGACTGTCAAAGAATTACAAAAGACATACAAGACCAGCAGTACTTTCCACGGCTAGGTCTCTTAACCAATCCATACTAATATTATAAATGCGAAAGTAACTCTGTCTGTCTGTCTGTTACCTTTTTACGCTTAAACCGTTGAACCGATTTAGATTAAAGTTGGTATGGAGATAGTTTGAGACCGTGGGAAGGACATAGGATAGTTTTTATAAAAACATAAACGCTCAGTTAAAGTCTATCTCGCCCGCGATCTAATGCGGATACATAGCTTCGGGCGTGAGAACGTCAGTGTCGCATAGCGTTAGCCAGCCACCGTCAATGGTTGGTGACATCTGGCATTTTGAAGCTTTCTGTCTATTCTCATCACGCACGTGACATTATTCCCTGGTTTATACGGCAGTATCGGCCAATCACAGCTGCATATTGCTGAAATGATTCTCGCGGTGCATGTGCTGATATACTTTCGTAACTGTATCTGAAGATAGTTTTATTGTGAGCCAGTCTCAGAGGACTCGCTCGCCACACAGCGCATAGCGTGCGTGAAGTCACGCATGCTGGACACACTAACAAGATCAGCTTCAGCTCGCACTCAATAGCCACCGTGCGGACGCGGTACAGGAGGAGCACGGAGCCGCCTCACAGACTAAACTAAACCATTTATACTAACGAATCACATGATGCTTACATTCAGAAAAACAGTGTTATATCATCATCATCATAATCCACAGCCCGACTTCGCCCGCTGCTGAGCCTTTATAAGCTTTTCTCTTCTAGTGCCAATCTTCGCATCCTGTACCAGCCTCATCCAGGATCTACCAGCGATGGCAACAATATCACCTGTCCATCTCGCCGCTGGACAACCAAAACTTCTTCTTCCTTCCTTGGACGCCACTCAGTGTTTAGTGCATCCAAACTTGACCAGTGTTAAAAGAGAGCTAACCTTTTACCTCTAACCTGAGAAATGCCCGATATAAACGTTTTATAATTATAACCCTTTTCCTGACTTTAGAAACAAACACAGAATTTGTTTATATCTGTTGCTCTTGCAATCACTTTCGAGGCAGTTCGGAATCATAATAGCGCCGGATATAATAAAGCAGCTGTTATCTCACGTCGCCCGTCGTTGTCGTACGAGCGTCGGAAGCTGATCGCTCCTCATGACTTAGTGACGTCACAGGGCGAGGCGACACCTGTTGCTGGTGGGGACCACACGTGCCCACAGCACGCAGGACGCCAGCTATCCTCGCGTCCTGCGTACTGGTCTATAAAGGAAAAAGAAGGCAGCACGGCGTTTAGGCGTAACTACTAACTTTGCAAATATATTGTTTGGTGAGGAGCAGCCTCTCATTATCCATGTATTTCCTACTGTTAGCAATACCCGAGGTGTTAGATAACGGTTATATAACGCACTATCACGGTGTTGTGGTGAGCTGTGAGCACTGAACGAGCTGGCAAATTGTGGGTGTCGTGCGCCTGCTGGTACCGCACATATTGTTAGCGTGATCATACTGTGACTGTCGTGTACGGAAGAACTGAGGATCTTTTATTAACGATCTGCTGATTCAGACAAATAATACTGTAAGTTATTGCAGTCTTTCGGGCGCTGTCGCAGTCGGGTTAGTGGCAACAAGCTGGTCATCTGTCACTCATGTACAGAATAATGGAAACACACCGCTGGACAACTCTTCGGAGAAGACGGCCGAGTTTTTAAAAGTCGAATGGTGTACTGCCTACGTCTGCAACACTCAGTAACGTGAGTTTTTGTACCAATAAACATTTTTATGATTTATTTTATTTAAATATTATATTTATGTATTTCGATTTTACCCCCTAGTTTTACCTAAATTAAATAACACATATTGTCACACAGGTGTATGATACGGTTCCATAGTATTTCATACAACATTCGTACCTGTTGGTACTAGCTCGTATGTCGCAGCAGTACTGCACTTTCCCCGCGAGGGGGAGGCGGGGCACTCGCGTGCGGGAGGGAGGGGAGGCTCCTCTCACTTTCCTCGCATTTTTGCCGCGAGTTGTTGAACTGAAGAGATTTACGAGATGCGAGTACTGCACAACTGCAAACAATGCGTAAACACATATACGCGCATCTACTGATGTATGCGCGTGTATGCGTTTGTCTCTGTGCTACTTGTCAATGTATTTGCATGTATAAAATGTAGAGTATTTCTCATTTTCCCATAGTAACTTATGAACGGATTGTGTAGGCAGTAGACACGCAACCGCCACATGTTACATCGTTTGTATACCTTTCGTTATTAGTATGCAGATGCAGATTAAAGATATACGACACGTTCAATATAAAACTGCTCGTTCTCAGATCGTTAGCTTGAGAAATCACTTGCCTACCAAGTTTTTCCGTAGCTTTTCCGTGTAATGTGAATTAATTTAAAATTATTATCTAAAGCTACACAGAGAGAGTAAACAGTTTAATATTCTAATAAACTAATTAGCATATGAACTTTGTTAAGTACTGTATTTCTCTATATTTACATTGATCTAAGTAACTATAATTACTTAAACTACAAAATTAAAACGCATCTATATCGCAAATAAAAAATATGCAACAAGGAGTAACCGCTCATACAAAAGACATCAACGCGCGAACATATTTATCGGTATTTTTACCTGACTGCCGAAGGAGGGTAATGTGTTTATCAGTCTATGTATGTATGTAAGTATGTATGTATGTATGTATGTATTTATGTATGTATGTATGTATGTTTGTTCCTATGTGGCGTTCTAGAGACCAAACCCGTTGGCCGATTTTGATGGTTCTTACGTTAATCGATTCGTCTTAACCCCGCGAGTGTCACTGGCTACATGAAAATAGGTAAATGGCGGTTTTTGGGCGCCATATTGTGGAGCCACAAATTATTTATTTCTTCCAAACCTATCGTGTGGGGTATCAAAATAAAGTATTTTAAGAGATGATTTCAAAAATATATAACACTTATATGTTTAAATGAACCTAATTCGAAAAAAAATTAACTAAAAAATTATAAATAAAAAAAGTTAATAAAAAAAATCAAAAACCCGACTGCTTGAAAAGCGAACTAAAAAGACTTAAACAAGAAGAAAACCATGCTGTGCAGTCGGAGGATACGTCTGGTTTTGGTCAGCCAGCTCGCGAAGATGTATCCTCCGACAGCACAGCATGATTTTCTCAGCTCAACTGGCTGCAAAAAAGTTGGGGATCCTTGCAAAGGTGAGACGGTACTTCACGCCTGAACAGCTGCTCAAATTGTATAAAGCGCAAGTTCGGTCATGCATGGAGATACTGCTCTCACCTCTGGGATGGGTCTGCCAAATATGAACTTGATGCACTTGAGTCGATTGACAAACGGGCCAAGAGGCTTATCGGCAACGATGCACTGGTCACCTCAAAGCTCCAGAGCCTTGAACATCGACGCCAAGTGGCCAGTCTGTCTGTTTTTTTATCGGTTACATTTCGGGGAGTGTGCGATGGAACTGCACAATTTGATTCCGCCTAGCCCTTCCATCTCCGGACAACAAGACGTACGGCAATGCGCCACCGGTACTTACATGGTGGACATCCCACCCATACGTACAAAGCGTTTTACGAATACTTTCATTGTACGCACAGCTAAGGAGTGGAATTCCCTGCCGGAGTCTTTGTTTCCTGATAGCAACAACCTTGGGGTCTTTAAGTCAAGAGTGAATAGGCTACTTCTAGGTAAGCGTGCTTCACCGTCGACCACATCATCGCTTACCATCAGGCGAGATAATGGTCAAACGTGAGCCTATCGATAAATAAATTAAAAAAAAAGGAATTTCTATAAAATAACATTTTTAAACTTAAATTTAAAAAAAATACTGTCTTAAAAAGTCAACATGTTGTGTTACAAAAGTTAGTGAGAGAAACGATTCGCTGCAAAACCGACTCCACGTAGTCTTGTCTGCCACCCCTAGAGTGTAATTTAACCCCGCGAAGGCGCGGAGGGGCGAGGCGGCCTGCGGCGGCGAGCTGAGGAGCAGGTGGTTTAAAGTGAGCTTTAAAACCATCTGCGACGATAAGCTCGCGTGGCACCGTCGGAGCCCCGCAACGCCGGAGCCCCGCAGCGCCGGAGCCCCGCAGCGCCGGAGCCGTGACAGAAACCATGCCTGTTGCATGCTCACTTACATTCTTGCTTGCATGTTGCTTGCTTGCTGCATGCATGGTGTATGCTTGTTGAATGCTGCATGCTTGCTGCATGCATGGTGTATGCTTGTTGAATGCTGCATGCTTGCTGCATGCATGGTGTATGCTTGTTGAATGCTGCATGCTTGCTGCATGCATGGTGTATGCTTGTTTGCTTGCTGCATGCTTGCTGCATGCATGGTGTATGCTTGTTTGCTTGCTGCATGCATGGTGTATGCTTGTTTGCTTGCTGCATGCTTGCTGCATGCATGGTGTATGCTTGTTTGCTTGCTGCATGCTTGCTGCATAATATGGTTATGAAATGTATGCCAAAAGACGTTTCTGCCTGTGAACTTTCTGCGATATGATGGTTCTGCCTTATAATGACTATCGATATGAAATTTATGCCTAAAGATGATTCTGACTTACTAAATTATGAGTTTTGAATGTATGATAAATGAGTGCATACCAAACGGTTTTCTGCAAAATTATGTTTATGCTATCCGTTGTTATGCG
This sequence comes from Anorthoa munda, assembly GCA_945859665.1. Classification (NCBI taxonomy): domain Eukaryota; kingdom Metazoa; phylum Arthropoda; class Insecta; order Lepidoptera; family Noctuidae; genus Anorthoa; species Anorthoa munda. The sequence continues at coordinate 284,363 of OX243896.1, read as the reverse complement.
TAATAATATTATAACATAAACAGTTCTGCTATAAAAAGTAGACCCCTTTGAACATCATGGAAGATAAGAGCTTAGTTACTATTAAGAAGCAATTTCAAGAAACGTTAAGTATAGAGCGCTGCAGCAATATAGACAGTCAGGCGGGCTCGTGACGACGCAGCGCGCAGGCTGCTATCAGAGCTTACTAACGACGATATTATTCACGATCACGGAGAGACCTTACTCCATACAATTTACTATCTAAAATGTAAATCTGTAATTTAGGTGTTACAAATTGTAGAGTCAACAAGTAGTTTTACGACGTTTCATACAATAGAGACTATGTACTGTCATAACACTGTAGAATAATAAGTATTATCGAAATGCTAAGTGATCAATTCCTTACATTTTGTCATTGCTAATTATTAAATTGATAATCCATCTGACACCAGTCACAGTTTCACACGCTCACGATCAAAACGATATTTTACTGCATCATTTTGGGATCATGCGACAATTTCATACTACATTTATTTTTAACCGTATGAACGAAAATCTAATACAAGAGGACAAGGACAGGCGCCACTGCGGGCTCGCAGTGCGAGCGTCATCACGTGGCCTACGACAAGAACAAACAACAGCGCTTTGCTGTGGCTACGACCGGGCGACCGATTCGCCGCATCTCTCGATGATAATCGTCAATTATTAGCCACTTTCCCTTTCTAAGTAAGCCCAGTCGTAGCGAACATCTGCTGCGTTACATTCTACTATTCGGTACTTTCACTTCCGCATCGACAACATTCGATCTATCAATCATTGAAATCGATTCTCTGCAGATAATTACATTTAATCTTTGTAAAGTTAAACATCTCTGATTCAATACATTCAGTCGTGGGTCAGAGAGTGAGTTCCGGACACTCGGACACACAATAAACACTACTTTTATTGGAATTGGACAATTGAACAGTTCAAGAAGTCAGAGATTAGCTGAGCTCCATAACGTACAAATGCTTTAAGATATATGAAACAGATTTTCGTGTGTTATCATAATTACATAAAAATGTTATCTAAACACTTGTTTTTGATTAAAGTGTATATATTTTTAGTTAAGTATTTTATACTATGTAAACTTGTATCTATGTAAAAAATTAAAACTAGTTTTGCGTTAAAACCTTGTTTTTCCTTAAAAAAATATGCAAGGTGTGGTTGTAAGCGTTTTCTTAGAAGTCGGTATAAAGTCTTAGCGGCGAGTGGCGCCAATGATGTCGATGTCCCGGTATGTGCTGACTCGCTGACCCGCGCGGCGCGCAGTCTGTGACCGACCCGTGCCCCGTGCCCCTTGTTTGATAACAAGTACACAAACAATCGGCGCGCGCTGGTATCGCCCGTGGCCCACCCGTCCCATTGTAATAATTAATGTTTAGCGACAATAGACAACAACAACAACAAACATTCCGGTACACCGGCCAACAGTTTCGGCGTGCGGAGTGTGAGCCGGGGTCAACTCCTGACGAGGAGAACTGCGGTAGATGCTGCAACTAACTATTACATAACAACGTTTTGACAAAATGCATCATTTAAAAGAAGTTATTATAACAATTAATGGGAGATGCAAATTTATTTAAGTGTATTAAACTCATTTACTGACAGCTGTAAGCACCTCTGTGGAGCTGATCCAGCAGAGGCCCCAAGCCTGCTCCCCGATGTGCCCATACTCCTAAAGGTATCATGAAAATCAAATGAGTGTATATTTGTGTTCATAAGTTATCTAGTATCTCGGTCGGATTCGGAACTTACTTTAATTCGAAATGCCCCACCGCTTTTTGCAGATACGTGTTACGGGTATGATACATTCCAATAAGAAAAAACGGGCGTCCCTCTGTTTAAATATAATGATAATATCATCAGCCATTTGAGCCGAACACACCTGTTACCCCCCGGGGACACGCAGATGATATAACACGAGTACGGTGACATCATCTCACACGTTAATTTGTATTAATTAATATTTATTTACGAGTGTAAGCCGACACTGACACAGCTGCTCTCTTATTCGTGGAAATGACTAATGTTCGAGCAGTGATTCGAAAGGAGTCAATGTACAAGTAGCGCAGTCCATCAGCAACTAGTCAATAAATGATAAAGCAATAGGTAGGTACTCAAACGGCAGCAAAATTATCGTCATTACAAGGTTATCATATCGAATCTTAGCGAGGGACGTCCCCAGCTAGGAGCCAGGTGGACAGGTGAAATTAGAAACCTGGCTAGGACAAAATTAACGCCGAAGGCTAAGGAACGGGTGTTGTGGTGGAGCTTGAGAGAAGCCTATGTCCAGCAGTGGACTGCAATAGGCTGATTTGACTGTACAGCAAGTCACAAAAAGCGTAAGAGCGCCACATGCGAGGCTTAGCCACGCATAGCTGTGTATTTGTGTAACTGTTAGATGTAACAGGTCAGCTGGCCACGCAGATGTGCAAAGCGCGGGCGCCGACACTTTCACCGAGCGGATGCGAACAACTCGCGAATAGATATTCACGAGATGTGGTACCTTGCTAGTATTACTAGTGGCTAAACCTGGTCATAGCGTAACAACCACAACCGGCTATCAAATGTTTGTTATATTATAAACTAACTTCAACATAACAAACACCACGCTGAGCTCGAGAATGCAAATTGCCGATGTAGCTCAAATAGCTGCAAGTCTGAAGTGAACTGGGCAGGCAATTCTTGTCGGATGCCACCAAGCTGTGCTCTGACACAGCTAGACGGGTCGCGGCAGACTGAGAAGAGAGTGCGACGCCTTGGATGACCTCCTCTATAACTGGCGAGGAGAAGCACAACACATAGAGAAATGAACGGAATGAAGGGAAGTCCATTCCCCAGGAATAGGACAAACAAAACGCGAAATGTTAGCTCTGACTACTGACCTCGACAGCATAGTGGACGGTATCTACATAATATAAGACTGAAACAACAACGAAACTAGGATTGCTAGCGGAGTACATGGCGAGCAGTGTGCGTGCACGGCGCATTCACACCGCAGCGCCGGCTCGTGGAAACTGTTCCGTGTGAAGCGTACCTTATGTCACAACAACCTTTATGTGGAGAAATAAACTGTGACGTTCAGTGACATAACAGACGTGAACACCTCGATGTAGTACAGTGTGCGAGTGGCCGCAGTTACAGCTAGGGTTGTCAACCCTATTTGGGATTTTGGTGAAAGCAATTGGTTATTCAAAATTCATTTTTTTAATTTAAATCAAGAGGTTTATTTAATGACTGTGAGACAATATTAGAAATTCTAAAATTACGAGAAAAATTGAGCAACGAAATGGACAATCTTTTCTCAGAAACAACAACATTGAATGAAATCTTTGCAAAAGTAAAAGATTTTAGTGAGTTTACTGAAAAAAACACAGCACAAAAATGGCAGCATATTTAAAAAAATACTGAAAATAAATTCCCCAATTTATTTATATTAATCTAAAAATTGAATGTAATAAAGCATATGACACTTTTTTTTTCAGCCAAGACATTAATAAGTAACAAATATATCTTTGTCTATTTTTAATTTTTGGCACTTTAATTTTTTTTGGAAGAGCAGTGGTGGCTCAGTGGTTACGGCCGCGACTTACAAGTTGTAGGTCGTGGGTTCGAGCCCAGGCAGGCGGTTTACTTTGTGTAAATTATTTCATCACCACTGCTCTCAAAACGGTGAAGGAAAACATCGTGAGGAAACCGGCATGTCCTAGAACCAAAAATTCGAAGACATGTGACATCCACCAATCCGCACTGGGCCCACGTGGTGGATTACGGCCCATTCCCTCACAGAGAGGAGGCCTGTGTCCCAGCAGTGGGAACATTAATAGGCTGATGATGTGATGTGATGTCTATTTTTAATTTTTACTATAAATTACTATATTTTTTATAGCTTATTTTGAAAAATACTGTATTTCGCTGAAAAAATGTTGGCAACCCTAGTTACAGCACACCTAGCGACTTCACACTCGCACTAGCCGGCGACGCCGGCGACGCTTGAGGAAATGTCTCACTGAACATTACATATACTCAGGATGAGAGGGTTACATAGTAAATAAAGCTAGATTTAACGATTTCGCAGATTTTACGGTTTCGCCGAGTACCAAAATCCTGTTTGATAAATGTCTTTTGGCAGGTCAACGGCAGCAGTATTTATATATGTATAGCGGGCTGGTATCCACAACTCCACCAAGGCCAAGTGCGTATTTTGCATACGTATGGCCTAAATAGGTCATTCGATCCATCCTAGCGCCTCAAGGAGGGCCAGCAGCATTCTAATGTTACTAATTGTGTCGCGGAGAGTATAGTTCTCGCCAAACTTCTTGGCGGCCCTGAAGTTGGCTACAATGGCTGAGCAGTAGTAAATCTCATACAAAAACAGCACCATTTCGTGCCTCCATGGCGCATCGGAAAGCCAACTTCAGGGCGGTCCAGAGGTTTGGCGAGCACTATACCTGGATTTCCGAAATACTTTGCTCTGTAACCAGCGATCACTCGTGACGTCAACAGTATGAAACAGTCCTGTTAACCCCGAATGAAGATGGTTTAAAGTAGCAGTCGGTCAGTCTGTTCAGAAGCTTATTATGTTCTGTCAAACGCCTGAAATCTTGTCTTGAAAATAATTATAATACGGGCGGTAGTCTGAAGGTTCTCATACAATGATTGAGAGTAGCGTTGTATGTCTTCTGGGCATGCAGAGCATCCACGCGAGTTGTGAGTGTGCGCCACTTGTGTACCGTAGCGTGTGCGGTGCGAGAGGGCCCGGGAGGGGGGAGGGGGGGGGGGGGGGGGCTCGGGTACCGTTGGCACCTGACCCACTGCCCGCGAGGAATGCGCTCCGACTACACACGCATAGCTACACATCGCTAACGGTGCGCCCCGCGCCCGCGCCTACGCCTCACGTACACTTCGTATAGAAGGACTACTCACTGCGAAAATACGGTCGTCAGGGACAAAAGACTCGACCAACAACATAATCTGTTCAGCCCCTCGGCGAGTCAGATGGAGGATTGGTGTTTGACCGTATAGTTTTCCGAGAGTGAGAAGAGCCATCCTTCGACTAGTGCTGTTGTATGGCACTTTGTGGCGGCGGTGGAGCCACACACCCGCTCTACAGACACACACGGCACACGCTCGCGGAGGGCTAAGGTCGAGCGCACTCTAATTAGATCGCGACAACCTCTAACATAACCGGCTAGCGCCATTTCCTACACACTCATGCACACATAGACGACTATTCTATAATTATTCATAATTTCTATGGAGAATTTGAATAAAGAATATGCTAACTAGTTGCTAGACAGTTGGGTGCACGGTTGGCGCAGTGGTTGAGCGATAGACTGCTGCGCTGCGTGTCGCGGGTTCGATTCCCGCACGGAACAAATATTTGTATGACCTACAGATAGTTGTTCCGGCTCTAGGTATTGTGTATGTGAGTTTATATGTTTGTAAACGCACCCACGATACAGGAAGAAATTCCTAGTGTAGGTATTTAAAAAAAAATAACAAAATGAAAGCAATGTTTTGCACAAATAAAAAAACGGAACATGCTTCAAATATGTTCTACTAGCTTCTGCCAGCGGCTTCGCCCGCGGCTTCACCCGCGTCACAAGTGTTTTCTTATACCAAGGGAACATTATACCGAGATGAATTTTAAATTATTCTATTAAGATACTTGCGGCTAGATATTTCCAGGCAATCCTGCAGCAACCTATTCTACTATCAAGTATCATTCATGAAAATTATGTTTAATCAAAAAACCTGTTCCGTTACAAGGGAACATTATCCCGGATAAAAAAGTAGCCTATGTGCTATTCCAGACTATAATCTCTGTGCCAAATTTCATCCAGATCCTTTCAGCCGTTCTGGCGTGATTGAGTAACAAACATACATCCATCCAGTGAGCATGTTGTTTTTTGCTAGAAACATAAAATGTTAAATATAGGACCCGGTATGAAGGATCAACAATCCATAAATTAAAGTTCGTCGGATTTGATTGACTTAATGGAGGCTCGTGAGTCGTGACAGACATCTCGGGAACTCGTGACATGCCTCATCTGTGCTCTGTTCTGATCGTAAAGCTCGTCGCTTTCGGATAAGTGATACCAGTTTGCAAATAACCTGTAGTGTGTTGTGATTACCTACTGCGGCGCCATCGCGCCAGACCGCTGGCGCTGGCGCCGGCGCCAATTATTTGGTGGATCGCATTCCATAATAATATGCACACGAATGTCAAGGTTCAAACGTTCATTAATAATATGCGCGCGCAGTGCCACTCTACACAACCGTATCACCACTCTAACGTTGTTGACTAGTCATGCCATGACACCTCATGCCGACTCTTCCAACATTCTAATACTGTGGCTATGCATTGAGCCCGATCCAATAATGTATAATCTGCAGCAAAACTTTCCAAGGCAATCATAGTATTTTTCAGGATTTGCTATCAATTGGTGTTTAAACCATTTTATGTACATAAATCTAATTTTGCTACTAGTACCAGGTACTAACTAGTCTAATCAAAAAAGTCACAGAGTCCAAGAATACAAGTCACCTTCCTCCCTGTAGGTACCAATACACACAATAAACAGTTTCCACTCGGTGTGAAGCTACACCGATTTGTTTGTTTTGTATTGCACCGATTGCAGGCGTCATACATCATAATTTGTAAGAGCGACGAGAGGCAGGTTCGTGTTCGGGTAGTGTGTAGACTTAGCTAGCACAGGAAGGTTGCGGACTTGCGGAAGTCTCAAGAAAGCGCATCCCGCCCCCGTCACCGCCGCCGCTTGTCGCAACCCGCGGCGGTCGCTGTCCTCCCCAGTATATTCGAGCCATAACTATAAAAAGAACATGCAGGACTCCTCAAAACAATATTGATTTGCATGGTTTAATATTGACTGAAGTCAATGAAACACAAAGAGGCCAGGTTGTTGTCACTACATACAGAACATCAAAGCAGAGTCCACTATTTCAAGATTTATGCTCTAACAAGAGTTGCGTTACAACATGCAACATGCTGCATTATTGATGTTATGGACCAAGTGATTAATACGGCATTATTAATAATGACCAGACAATTTGAAAAATGCCCGATATGAGTAGGCAATATGCTAAAAACTATTGAAATAATTACATTGACCGGGCTTTCTGAATAATGCCCATCACTTATTGGGCCGGGTAATTAAAATATGTTTTTTTATATTGTTTTAATGTTGACATTGATTTTAATATAGAATTGGTAAGTACGATTACTATTTAAGCAACAAAATCGACGGAGCCCCGCTGGGCGGGGATCCTATTTCTGTCTGCAGGGTCTAAAGTAAAGCAATCGGAATGCCCATAAGCTCCCGAGCTCGCTTCGCTTCGCTCGCTAGGACTAAAATTCATTGACCATAATTATCGAATTGCCCAACCGTTACGTAGCAATATTCATAATGACCAGACAATGTGATAAATATATAGAAATCTAATTCAGTATTCATTACATTGCCGATTTGACTTGATTCATGATGCACGGGATTAATCACTTGGTCCATGATAGATACACGAACCGATATGTAAACACGAACAAAAAATGTCGGATTGGTGCACGGGCGCCGAGGAAATGCATAATAATACAAGTCGAGTGGCGCCGGCCGCCGCTAATCCGCTAATGTCACCCCATGCTAATGAGAACGGCGCGAGACACTAGCGCGAGCGGCCTTGCCGCGCAAGCGAATCCGTTCCCTAACAAAACATCACCGAGACTTGCTAGAACACAGGGCTTAGAAAAAATCTATGATCGGCATTAAAATACAAGACAGAAAAATAAACCTTTAAAAAAGACTCGAGTAACGAACATATTTTTTTTTTTATTATAGATAGGCTCGCGCTTGACCACTATCTCACCTGATGGTAAGCGATGATGTGGTCGACGGTGTAACACGCTTGCATAGAAGTAACCTATACACTCTTGACTTAAAGACCCCGAGGTTGTAGCTATCTGGAAACACAGACTCCGGCAGGGAATTCCACTCCAAGCTGTACGCATAATGAAAGTATTTCCAAAACGTTTAGTGCGTATGGGTGGGATATCCACCATGTACCGATGGCGCATCGCCGTACGTCTTGTAGTCCGATGATGAAACGGGCTAGGCGGAATTAGATCATGCAATTCCATCGCACACACTCCGAAATAAACCGATAAAAAACCGACAAGCTGGCAACTCGACGACGATGTTCAAGGCTCTTGAACAAGCTTTGACTCGACCAGTGCCTCATTGCCGATGAGCCTCTTGGCCCGTTTTTCGATCGACTCAAGAGCATCAAGCTGGTACTTGGCAGATCCACCCCAGAGATGAGAACAGTACTCCATGCAAGATCGAACTTGCGCTTGATACAACTTAAGCAGCTGTTCTGGCGTGAAGTACCGTCCCACCTTCGCAAGGATCCCCAACTTTTTGGCAGCCAGTAGAGCCTTTGCCTCAATGTATGGGCCAAAATTAAGTGTCGATGTCAACGTTACGCCAAGAAGCTCAAGATGGTCCGTTGTCGGTACGGTTACACCTCGGAAAGATGGAGCCGGGTGAAATTGGCTCTTTTTCGCGGCGAATAGACACGCCTGTGTTTTTGCGGCATTGAACTTGACCAGATTGGCATCGCCCCATTCGGAGACTGCCTGCAAGGACAGGTTCAAGATGTGATCCCCAGTGGACCGATTTCGGCGGAAGCCGTATTGGCAGTCGCTAAGGATGTCGTTATCTTCTAGGTATGCCAGGAGCTTATTAATAAGTACGCGTTCCATACTCTGTAAGAGTCTGTAAGAGTATGGACGTTACAGAGATGGGTCTGTAGTTGGCCGGGTCAGCTCGACTGCCCTTCTTGGGCACGGGCTGTACGCTGGCTTGCTTCCAAGCATTCGGCACTTTTCCAGTCTGATAAGAAAGGCAAAACAGGCGCGTCAAGATAGGAGACAATTCAGGCGCACAGGTTCTGAGAACAAATGCTGGTATACCATCGGGTCCGCTAGCCTTATTCACATCGAGGTTGCGCAGCACCCTACGTACGTCCTTTTGGTGGATGCGAATGTCCGACATACTCATCTCGCATCCATCAGGAGAAGGAGGGGGGCGTGCGCCACCAGGATTCAGACGCGAAGACTTCGCGAAAAGAGAGGCAAACAAGTTTGCTTTCTCCTCAGCGGAGTGGGCCAGCGACCCGTCGGGTTTCAGCAGTGGTGGTAGTAAGGGACGGCAGAAATTAAATTCAACCGATTTAGCCAGGGAGCAGAACGCTTTACTACCTAAATCATGCTTTTTAAGATAGACCAACTAAAATGGAGGTAGGCCAGTCATCTCATATACTATACTACACAATTCCTACGAAAAGAAGAGCCAAATCGTAGTCGTTTACAATCACTTCGGTCAAAATTGAACTCATATGATGACTTATCACAACTCAGACGTAGCAAAATAATTTTATTCGCGATAACGGAAAAGCTTCCTACATTATAGATGTGTTGAGTTGTCGAGAATAGTTATGTGTGGAACTATGGACGTACTCATACGAATAGGCATTTGCGGGACTGTCCGGTTTGGACAGGAAGTCGTTATGGAAGCTACGTTAACACCATGCGAAGAAAGTTATTATGTGCCACGATTACTTACTTGTACTAAGAAAAACAACTTTTACCTCACGTCATGTAAAACGTTCACCTTTAGGCACTCCATTACAACTGCCTCTAATTCAAACTGGTTTGTAATTATTGAAGACTCCGATAATATGTGTGGTATTACATACGCTCTTGTTGACCACGCTACATGGCAAACTTGAATTTATTAATTGGAGATGCAAAACATTTATGTCTCGAGCTTATTAATCAGAGAATAAGGCCCAGATTGCGCTCTGCATAAGGCTGTGTAGCCTTGTACATACATTCGCGAGCTGAGGACTTGGTTAGTGCAGACGGAGCAGCTCTGGAAGATGATGTGTCACCTATCATCTGTTAATTGGTACACTTTCCCACGGCCGCGGCGCTAGCTCATCTATTTATTTATTAAAACTTCATGCAACATAAAAGTACATAGGCGGACTTAATCCCTGAGGCATTCTCTACCATTCAACCAAGTGCGGTGAAGAAATAGCATGGCTAGGTGCATAAAAAATGAAATAATAATATTATATACGTAGAATGAGTACAAAAGTATATAGCTAAAATAAGCACACTAAAATATCACCCGAACAAAACACAACCATTCGCCGAACTAATTCTCGCGAAACTCGCACTAAGCTGTCCAACAGATGACTACCGTTCTACATGCACACAGCAAACTTGATAACCCGCAGTTTCTGACCTAGCTTGTGATATACCTATCCAACATTCATAAGTGACCCTAAAACCGTTGTCTAAGTGGGACTACCAAACATGCCGCAGAGGATGGCGCTGGAGCATAAGACCAACCGAAATACCTTTTTAATCAACTTCAGGAGGTTCTCAATTCGACTGTATTTTTTGAGGCTAGTCTTAAAAAATCCCCACTGTTCTAAAATATTTCGATAATTTTTGTTTGTTGAAGATCTCGAATTACGGTTAACTGTTTGCACGCTAAATGAATTGAGGTGGTAGCTATTGATATTGTAACTTGTACCACAGGATTGGATTCGGCGCCGGCGCCAACATTCCTCGAGCGCCCGCCGGTTTAGCAGCTCGCAGCTACCGGTGCGCGGTAGTGACCCACTGAGCATTGCCCGGGCAGCCTTTGCCACCGAGTCCTCGGACCCGGTGCCGTTAACACTATGGATATTCTCACAAAAAAAAATGAACACAACTAACACTAGATTAGTCTGACATACTTGATCATGACTTAGCAACACGTCAGCGTCACTTACGTTTGATGTTTAAGAAGGTTGCTTAATTTAGATACCTACGTAGAGCTTAATTATCGTAAAATGGATTTATTTATAATTAATTATAACCATACAAAGACCAATTATTATTATAATTTATAAGGTCGATTCAAGCGAATGCTTTTAAGTATTTTGTGTCTTCATACCTACGTAGAGTAAATCAATGTCCACATCCAGTGGAAAACACTTTTTGGAGAAGCAAAGGAAATTGCATCTCAAGATGAGTGCACGAGGAGTTTATTTTAAAGAGTTCAAAGGAACCATCAAAATCATTAAAAAAATTGGGGTCATTCGTACCCTTCGCAATGTTGTTTATCTGCCCAAAATAATAGTAAGGTAAGTACTTGTAAGTCTTGAAGAGTTTAGCGATGCTCTTAATGAAATCCCAACATGTTAATTTTGCCGAGCTATGGCTGCAGTAAGATGAAAGTGCTACAAAGTTCACTGGAAGCTTTCCGTTTAGACATAACTCGTCAGCGATGAGACCTGTGAGGTGGTGAGGGTGGTACTCACCGACTAGCAGCAGCAGCGCGATGGCCGCCGCGGGAGTCATCACGAGCGACGGGACACACGAGAACTGAGAGGAGCGCGGGTTGCGCGGGGAGAGTCGCGCGTGCGTGCGGAGCGGCTGCTTCGCGGGTACTGCTCGCGCGCGCGCCGGTCATACAGTTTTGCTGCGTGTGCATCGAGCAACCCTCCCCGCACCCCCGCGATCTCCTTTCTCCGCTCTTCTCAAATCCTCTCATCCGACTCAGAATATTACTCTTCTAGCTTCGGTGAGTACCTGAATAGGATTGGGCGAGAGGCTACGGCAAATTGCCACCATTGCGGCAACGACCTGGATTCTGTACAGCACAAGCTCGACGGGTGCCTTGCGTGAACCTCTGAGCGGCACGTCCTGGTCGCGAGGATCGGGCGAGACCAGCAGTAGTGAGGGCTTAGATGGCAGAGACAGAAAACTGGAGGGAAATGTCGTCGTTCTGTGAGACCGTGATGGTCCCAAAGGAGGCCACCGAGCAGGATCGTGCGAAGGCCGATCCCACTCTGAGAAGGTGTCGTGGAGACGGTGGAAACAACCACCTCGAGGAGCTGCTTGCTCTCAGAGTGAGGACTGCTACCTGTTCGCCCGCCGAGTGACCTTAAGACGATGGCACAGTGATCACGTGGTACCGTGCACAGCGAGACTCGGGGAGGCTCAGGGGAGACTGTTTTACAAAGTCCCCAGGGATATGTTTTAACAAGCGTTGCACAGAGAGGGTTTAAGACGTCACGGGGTAACCCTTCTCTGTGATCACTGGGATGGTTTTAGGCACACTGATTGAAGATTCATATGTAATACTGTTCAAACTAAAACCCGACTACTGAAAAATCACGCTCTAAAAAGTATGAAACAAGAAAGTATTCCCGAAAATTTACAGAGGTCGTATGCCACCTACCGTAAAAAAAATACATTCTGCAAAGTAGCATAACTAGCATACGACCACGGTCGGTAAATTTGATGTATCAAACCCTACCTTCATTTTAAAATCCCAGTTCAATGATACCACACATGATGGGGCGGGGCGAAAATAAGGAATTTCGTTCTTGACTTCGTGCCCCCTAGTGGGCGCCATTAACCAGCGGACAACCTCATTTCTCAAATTATGATAAGTAGTTTACAAGTAATGAGGGAACAGATGAACATACATACATACACACATACCGGTCAAACACTCCCTTTTTGCTTCGCCGTAATCGGGTAAAAAGAAATAAACCTATCAGAAACGGGTGCAAATAATTTTCGAGCTCGCTTCGCTTGTTCCTGTTTCCTGCATAAGTCGTATGAAAGACCTAATGAAAATCTAAAACCTCAAATTCCTGATATGAGGTCCTAAAATAGAGATAAACGAAAGGGACACCATGCAGATAGTCCTGCGCCTGATCTCTCTCAGCCGAATTGAATTGTCGGCCCATCGGACTATGATATCGAGGGAACAGAGGAAGCTACAATCTAGTGGTTTTTAAGTCAAGAGTGAATAAACTACTACTAGGCAAGCGTGCTCCATCGTCGACCACATCATCGCTTACCATCAGGTGAGATAGTGGTCAAGCGCGAGCATATAAAAGATAAAAAAAAAAACTGTAGTCAGCATGCTCAGGATTGCTGGTAACTAGATAGCTCTTTACAAGGTATTTCATTTTGTTAATGTTGAGGTCGTACTGATAGCTAGTTTCACAGTGAGTATGAAGCTCAGCCTGCAGTACCGCAGCTACTTTAGATACCTGCTTACCTACTTACTTGCTACTTATTCGTGGGCCATGCTGTAAGAAATCCACCGCAGCATATAATAGTCTATCCACCGCAGCCTCACACACCTCGCACACTTTTTAGAATACAAGCAAAACGCTCCAATCTGTTATTTATTTATGTGCACTTACAACCTGATGAACTGCAGCAGTGCTAACCTGCTGAACCGATTGTCGATATGATTGTAAATGTACCATTTCGACTTTCCCTAACATCACTGACAGCTCACTTCGTGCTCACTTCACCTAAGCTTTCACGGTAATTTTTTTTACAGAATCGACTAGCTCAGCGTTTCCTAACCTTTTTCAGTCCACGGAATCCTAGGCCAGCACAATGGGGACTAACGTTTTATTGCTCACCGGAGAGAGAGAGAGCGCCACTGTTGACTAATTTCCATAAATATAGCTGTTAAACGTAAAGCAAACTTGGAATGGTAATTCATTTCTAATGCCGTAAAAGTGCAATTTAATATAAAGTCGAGCGTGCCGCAGTTTTGCGTTCTTTCCGAATAAAAGGAGGATAACATTTGCCGAAACATAAAATTCTATTAAAGCAGTGGTAAATCCCGTATACATAGTTAATACCATGTTAATACCGTACTCGTATGTGCGCGCGGGCCGAACGGCGCCATGTGTGCATGCGTTTGTAATTATACATTTTGCATTTGTGTGGCAATGACACATGTTACCCACACATAGCGCCGCGCGCAAAGATGAGTTGAACTATATATACCTATCGTAATCTGCCATATTTGGAAAATAATCACAAAAAAAAAATTCACATGAAAAAGTACACAGACTTCAAAAGCAAAAATCTATAAAGTGCAAATTAACAAATTAACTTTCAGTTCGGCAGTCGGTGTCTTTGGTACCTCTTTTTTTAACCTCCGACGGAAAAAGAGGGGTGTTACAAGTTTGACGTGTGTTGCTGTGTATAGTCCCCGGCATGTAACTTGGCAAGATTTGGCGTAGTGGGGGTAAGTTCGCGCATAGTGCGTGAACTGACCAACCACCACATAGAGCGATCGGAACGTGGATGCGATGTGATTGGTCAGTCGATCCTTGTGTCACCTGTCCAACCAATTGCGCGCTCGGAACTGTGCGAAACGTTCCCCGCGTCACGCTTGGTAACCAAAGGGACCTAAGAAACGACTTGTGCGCATCTAACGACTCTTGCCAAGTTACGTGCCGACAACTATATCTGTGTATTTTTGTGTCTGTCTGTGGCATCATAGCGTCCAAACGGGTGAACCGATTTTGATTTTTTTTTTGTTTGAAATGTGATTTTGTCGAGAGTGTTCTTAGCTATGTTTGAATACAAGTAAAAATTAAAAATTTCCAAAACGCCCGGCAATTTCTTTTATTTAATACTTTTCAATCTACATATCTACATATTTATTCAGTAGTAGACACGCTTCGATCAACAATCTATCGAACACGTAATTATGGCACGATATTTTGCGAAAATACTCCGTTTCAAACAGAAAACAGCCCATAGCTTTTAAACAGCTAAACCGGTTTTTACCCAACATAGCTAAGAACGCTCTCGCCAAAGTCACCTTTCAAACAAAAAAAAAACTAAATCAATATCGGTTCACCCGTTTGGACGCTATGATGCCACAGGCAGACATACAGATACACAGCAACACACGTCAACTTATAACACCCCTCTTTTTCCGTCGGGGGTTAAAAATCGGTTCAGCCGTTCAAAAGTTATGGGCGTTTCACTGTTTGAATCTGGGTGTTTACGCACGATATCGTGTCATAATTATGTGTTCAATAGATTGTCGATCGAAGCGCATCTACTATGTACTAGATAAATTATGTAGCATGAAATAAAAAAGTGCCGGAGGTTTTTTAAATTTTGAAATTTTACTTGTTATTTCTTTTACTCTTATTAGTATAGATAAGTATCCCTTAATATCATGAAAATCATTAAAGCCATAGTACATATTATTTAAATTCCAATAAGCCCACACACGACTAGGACACATTGTTTTATTATGGAGTTCCACTGCCTACCTTCCTAGGTTTCATCGTCAGATCAGTTCGATGGTACCATTTTATCAGTGCCATTTATTGATATGTTTGCTTCGATCATAGCCGCTTACAATTATAACTAGTCGAGATATCTGATACCTATGACGTACTTAATAAGTTACCTTGTTACCCGACTGCCGAAGGAGGATGTTTGTTCCTGTGTGGCTTTCTAGAGACCAAAAGCGTTGGCCGATTTTGAAGATTCTTAGGTCAATTGATTCGTCTTAACCCTGCGAGTGTCACTGGATACATTAAAATTGGAAAATAAAAAGTTGGCGGATTTTGGGCGCCATATTGTGGGGTACCAAATTATTTTTTCCCCCAAACCCATCGTATCAAAATAATGGGTTTTAAGTGGTGATTTCAAAAATATATAACACTTATATATTTAAATGTACCAAAAACTAAAAAAAAAAGAAGTTATATATAAAAAAACTTAATTAAAAAAAAACAAGAACCCGACTGCGAATATGTTTCCTTCTTGTTTACGTCTTTTTAGTTCGCTTTTTAAGCAGTCGCGTTTTTTGTTTTTTTTTATGGTACATTATTCGTAGAAGCACTAGAACCCTCAAAAAATGCTCAAAATTGCGCTGTCTACAGAGGCTTAGTCTACAAATGGAAAACATAGGGCATATCATATTATACATATCTATATTCTATATCTATATTATATATATCTTACTTTTCCAGTTTCTGGAATATCTTTTACATTGGTCCAATATTAGAGGTAGAAATAGACGAGAGCCAAACCTCGAATTATGTCTTTTTACCCGACTGCCGAAGGAGGGTAATGTGTTTATCAGTCTATGTATGTATGTATGTTTGTTCCTATGTGGCGTTCTAGAGACCAAACGCGTTGGCCGATTTTGATAATTCTTACGTCAATCGATTTGTCTTAATCCTGCGAGTGTCACTGGCTACATTAAAATTGGAAAATACAAAAATGGCGGATTTTGGGCGCCATTTTGTGGGGGAAAAACCCATCGTGTGGGGTATCAAAATAAAGGATTTTAAGAGGCAATTTCAAAAATATATAATACTTATATGTTTAAATGTACCTAATTCTAAAAAAAATAACTAAAAAGTTGAAATAAAAAAAGTTAATTAAAAAAATCAAAAAACCCGACTGCTTACTTTACTTTACTTACTTTTTAAGCAGTCGGATTTTTTGATTTTTTTAATTAACTTTTTTTACTAAGGCAATTCAGTCGGCGCTCGCTGCTCATATTTCCTCTTAAAGCCAAAATACTATGAAATTTGACATTTAGAAGACCTCAGTCTACACAAAATTCAAACGCCTCGCCCCCATTTCAACGATCCTTTAAAAACAAGTAAAATTTCAAAATTTATAAAACCTCCGACACGTCAAGTTTATTTCATGCTACATAATTTATCTAGTATATACACATTTTATCTAGTACTAGCTGTTGCCCGCAACTTCGTCTGCGTGGCATTAGTAATTCGTATAGCTTATTTTTTATATCGCGTAATAATATTCTAGGTTTTACATACAAACTTCTTCCCCTCTTTCCACCACTTAAGTATGATTGCCGGGATAAAAACTATCGTATGTTCTGCCCAGGGTCTCAAAATATCTCCAAACCAAATTGCATCTAAATCGGTTCAGTGGTTTAAGCGTGAAAAGGAAGACAGAGAGACAGACGGAGTTACTTTCACATTTATAATATTAACTCCGCCCGCGACTTCGTTTGCGTGATTTTGAATTTTATACCTCCTACAGGTGACTTGATTTCTTATGTGCAGTTAGTAAAGGCAACCAAAAATAAGCTGTTATTAAACCAAATAAAAATGTGATTTCGTAGAGTTCTACGGTTTATAGGTTTGGGACGATTCGTTGAATACTAAATTTTAGGTTACCGGCACAAAGTAAAATCCATCCCTAAAAACTTAATAACCCCTTTATGCCCCATTGAGGGTTGAGTTTTAACAACCCAAATATGTTACTTATTCACTCTTTTCTTTATTATTGTTCGATTATGTTAGCTCTCTAGATTGCTGAGTAAAATTCCTCAAAAAACTTTAACACCCCTTAACCCTATCAGGGGGAGAGGGGTTGGTTAGTTTTAAAAAACGTATTATGCAATTTTGATTATTTAGTTTATCCCCAAGGAATGAGATTTTTCATACAACCAATTATTTAAAGGTTGACAGTTCTGGAGTGGCGACTGCGTACCGGGAAACGCAAAGTAGGAAGTCCGACCTGGTCAAGACTGCGGTTGTCCAGTGTATGCGAAACGCACAGAACCGATCAGTATGGCAACGCTTGGGGAAGGCCTATGTCTAGCAGTGGATGTTTTTGGGCTGAAATAATGATGATGGTGAAAGGTTGATTTTCCGAAAATTCCGTCTTCGTGCTCTCCTACATACAAAACGAAACCTTGTTCAGTAAGATTCATAACAAACTTTAACACCCGCTTAATTGTATTTTGGGGGTTGTTTCAAAAAAAATATAATGACTATCTTTTATTATTTAGGTTGGTACTTATGTCAACTTTCAAGTTTCCAAAGACATAAAATTCTTCAACAAAACTTTATCACTTGTTAAATCGTATTTTGGAGGAAGTTTTGAAAATCTAATAATATCAACCTTTATTGTTTACTGAGGTTGTGTCAACTTTCAAGTTTATTAGCCCAATAAATAAGATTCTTCAAAAAAAACTTTAACACCCCTAAATCGAGTTTTGGTGGTAGTTTCGAAAAACTTATAATGACAACCTTTATTGTATACTTAGGTTGATATTTGTGTCAAGTTTATTAAACCAAATAAAAAGATTTTTCAAAAAAACTTTGGCACCCCCTAAATCGTCTTTTGGGGGTAGTTTTGAAAAACTAATAATAACAACCTTTATTATTTATTTATTTTAGTATTTGTGCAATGTTTCAAGTTTAGTTACACATGAAATAAGATTCTGCCTTACAAATTTCAACACCCCCTAAATCGACTTGAAGGGGTTATTTCAAAAAACTAATGATGTCAATCTTTATCAATTACTTAGATTACTATTTGTGCCAAGTTTCAAAAATATTAGCCGAAGGAATTAGATTTTTTATTTTTTACAAACTTTGCCCCCCTTTTTAATCCCCTTAGGGATAGAATTTCGGAAAATCCTTTCTTATCGGATGCCTACGTCATACAAAGAATACCTACACCTTTCAAGTTCGAGGTCTCTACGATCAGCGGTTTGGGCTGTGCGTTGATCCGTCTGTCAGTCATTCAGGACAAAGCATTATATAAATATAGATAGATATAAGATAGATATATTTCGTGGTGGCCCAGCGGCTAAGATCTCGCCTCTCGTGCTTGAGGTCGTGGATTCGAATCCGGGCAAGTACCAATGTGACTTTTTCAATTCATATGTTCTTTCTAAGTTTGTCTTGGACATCGCTGACAACGGTGAAAGAAAACATCGTGAGGAATCTTGGACTTATAGTGAGTTTATTATAAGATTGTGCTCCATTGGTGTAATTGCTGCTAGGCGTTCCAGTGCGAGGATAAACGAATAAATAAATAGTAGACACGCTTCGATCGGCAATCTATTGAACACGCAATTATGATACGATATCTTGTGAAAACTTCTTCTTCTTCGTCGGTACACTCTTAGCAGAGCGGTCGTGGTCATCATGTTGCAGTGAGACTTCGGGTTGCCATAATTTGTTTAACGATGCGACGCCATCCGTCTCTATCGGCCGTTATTCGTGTGCACTCATTCAATGGGCCACCCACTGCAGACTTAATCTGGTCGGTCCATCGCATGGGCGACCTGCCGCGCACTCTCATTCCTTCCACTCTACCCTGAACTACAAGCCGCTTGATAGAGTCGTTGCCTCGTTGGGACACGTGTCCAAAGAACTGGAGTACTCGAGCTTGGACTACAGCCGACAGACGCTGCCTGATACCAAGCTCTTGAAAGATGCAAGGGCGTCGCCAAGGGAGGGCAGCGGGGGGCAGCTGCCTAGGGTAGTTAGGGTAGGGTAAGTAGTGTAGGGTTGTTGGGGTAGGGTAGGTAGGGTAGATTAAAATTTGGTGTTTTTATGGCAAAACAAAGTTTGCCGAGCGGCGAGTAATGGGTAGCTCGCCGTCCGATAAGGACCAGGCCCGAGTCGACGGCGCGTAGTGTTCCATGCGCGCCTCAAAGAGATGTCAGCAAATTGACGGGGTCCGCTAGGGCCGATGCCTGCCTGGGTCGCGGATAAATTTGAAAAAGAGTTACCGCGGCCCTGGCTCAAGCAACTGAAGGAACACGGGTGGGTTTTAGTCAGTAAAAGTCTGACACGCCCTCCCGCTTAACCCAGAGTGGGAGAAGTCATTGGATGATTTCCATTCCAAAAAAAAAAAAAAAAAAACTATTGAATATATATAAACCAAACCCAACAGATCGAACTGTTGTTGATATCCTAAAATAGGCAAAAACCTTCTTTCCCGACACGGAAAAGCGTTGAAAATTTTGATCGCTCTGCCGTGCACAACGTGTACGGTAGAGTTGCGTAGCTTTACACGTTAGACTCTAAATAGTGCTCGCCAAACTTCTGGGCCGCCCTGAAGTTGGCTTTCCGATGCGCAAGGCACGGCTTGGTACTGTTTTTGTATGATTTACTACTGCGCAGACATTGCAGCCAACTTCGGGACGGCCAAGAAGTTTGGCGAGAACTATACCGATATTTTTACAATCGCTGTAGATGTAAGGCTCGTACTACAAGTGAAGAGCTTCATGTGCTCTCGACTTTACCTACAATTCATACTTTTCTCATTCTCCATTTCAACTTGCCTCCCCCCTGGGCCATCGGCTGGCGACGCCCTTGGAAGGATGGATATGTAAGTGCGAAACTCTGTCTCTTGTGAAAACACCCAGATTCAAACAGTAAAACGCCCATAACTTTTACACGAACGAAGAACACTCTCGACAAAATCACCTTTCATACAAAATAAACTAAATCAAAATCAGTTCACCCGTTTGGACGCTACGATGCCACAGACAGACACACATATACACAGCAACTAAAACGTCAAACTTATAACACCCCTCTTTTTCCGTCGGGGGTTAAAAAACAACTTCTTCAATGTGAAGGTTGGTTTAATCTGTTTCTGTATTAATTGATTTATAACCAACTTTACAAAAAATAGGAGGTTCCTAATTTCGGATGCTTCTATTTTTAGGGTTCCATCGTCAACAAGGAATCCTTATAGTTTCGCCATGTCCGTCTGTCCGTCCGTCCGTCCTTCCGCAGCTTAGCTCAGAGATTCTTAGTACTAGAAAGCTATAATTTGGCATGGAATATACATATTAATCACGCCGACAAAATAAAACAAAGAAAATCATTTTTTATGGTAGGTAGGTACCTCCTGTACATGTAAAGTAGGGATGTGTTTTTTTCTCGTCTATTCCATGGTGTGGGGTATCGTTGGATAGGTCATTCAAAATATTACATGTCTGTGAAAACCATTTTTCGATTCAGAGATCCGTTTGCGCAAAAATAAGCTTTAAATGGCAAGGTTAGAGTCAAGTGTACCCACCCCCCTGCCAACTAAATGGTTGCTTTTGGATATGTGAAAAATTCACGGCAGTATTAGTAGTATTAGTATGTAACGAAATCAAAAGAAAAACTATCACTGATAAGTAGGCTTTACAAGTTTAGGTACGAGAAATAGTCGAACAACTTATAAAATGAAAAGTGAAAATTTTGTATATTATATAATGTATGGTGACAACAGTTTTCAAATGGCAAAGTTAATTTAGCCCCTTCGTTAGAGCAATGTTCGGTGCTTTCATTGTTTAAGAACGTTAGTAATGTTACCTATTTATTTTGGTGGATGTAGCTGTTTGTATGGAAACCTATGTGCGCGAGTCAGACTCGCACTTGGCCGGTTTTATTTTTGTGTTTTTCGTTCATAACTCCGTCCTATATAGACGGTGGTATACTCTCGAGGTGGTCCCATTGTCACCAAGTCAAACTCTGATGATAGGATCTAATGGAAATAGAGAAAACTCCTCAAATATTATAGGCAGACATTTAACGATTTTGATATTTTAATAACATTTGCACTCAGAACAGAAAGCATCATTTGGTGAAGTGGAACTGATGAAGGAGTTCACAGAAGGCCACTGGAACTCCTTAATAAGTATGTCATGGGTGTAAGATATCTCGAATAGTTTAGCGATTATGACGAAACAAGTACATTTAAATAAATGTTACTGATGAAAATGGTACAGAAAACTGCAAAGAAACTTCACCCCATAGAGTGTATCAAAAGCGACATCTATGGACAGGAGGATATACTACGATTTATACGTGCGCCGCGTGCGCGCCATCTCTGTGATATTAATAAAACTGCGAATATATTCTAACTAGAAATAAAAAAATGACGGCGCTCGCGCGCTCATGCAAGCGACCGCTAGTTAATATCCATCGCATCCTACCTATTGATATTTTTAAACTTCCAAATGTGTTTAAACTTCCAAACATTACACTTTTCTACAGATTTCTAAGAATTCACAACATAGAATTTTAAAATGTTATAAAATCGTTTGGCCGAAGCAAGATTCGAACCTGGACCCTATAACTCAAGAGTCAAGCTGCTATACCATTGCGTCATTCTACTTCTACTTCGAAAGGACACGCGGGACAGGCCACACTAATCCTACATCGCGTATGAACGTAAAGGTTAAACGAAGCAAAAGCTCGCTGTCATGGATATATTTTACTAATGGGACCAGGTATGTTAGGATCACATGGCATTCTGTACTCTCTGGATTTATTAAATTAAATTAAAATTTATTTATTTCTGAACCAGTCCATAAGCATACCATGTGAAATTATAAATATTAGATACATTAAAAAAATGCAATTAGAAATACATTACAAAAGTCATCAATAAACACACTACAAATTACAATTTAACAATACAAAAAAATATTAAATACATTATATTTCATAGTCTAAATTTAGGTTTGGATCCGGAGTGCTCAACATGCAGCCAGTCCAGTACCGCATTATTGGGCAATCAGGATCCATCCTCCATGGCAAACAGCTGCAGGTAGCTTTTGGAACTGCCTCGTATGCGTCGCATCAGAGACACAACTCTCTTGCGCATAATCGCCGCAAAACCATCTATATTTGCATCCTCAAACATTCCCGACGCGCTGCAGTAGCGAAGCAGCTTCATCAGCGCCCTGAAGGCATTATTGTAGAGAACGCGCAGGGTGTCGTACGATGTTTTCGTATGCTTGACCCATAGGCTGCACGTGTAAAACGATTGGCATAATGCCCTAAACTATTATTGTTGGAGTTATTGGACCCATCTAAGGGCGCTGGCCCCGATGGTATACCACCAACCTTCTATATTAAAACGGCCGATAACATCAGTACTGTGTTGCACTTAATTTTTAATAAATGCTTACATGAAGGTGGCTTTCCTACCGCGTGGAAGCAAGCATTTATAACGCCAGTTTATAAAAGTGGAGATAAAAATAATGTAGAAAACTACCGCCCCACATCGATTCTTTCCGTCTTGTCGAAGCTTTTCGAGAGACTGGTGCACGGCACTCTTTAGCCCCAAATTCATGGCCTTATTATACCGGAACAACATGGGTTCGTCAAACGGCGGTCTACTACGACCAATCTTACGATTTTTACAAACTTTCTTTTTGAAAATATGGACAAGAGGGTCCAGGTAGACGCTGTGTACACTGATTTTCGGAAAGCTTTTACAAGGTGGATCACACAATTCTTTTGGAAAAGCTCGCCTTCAACGGAATCCGAGGTAACTTACTTCGTTGGTTTGCATCATACATTTATAACAGGACACAAAAGGTCGTAATTAATGGGTCTGAATCTGAGATTGTGATTGTGTGATTGTGGATTATCTTGACATAGTGATTTTTGATTTGACTTTACCTACAATTCATACTTTTCTCATTCTCCATATCAACTTGCCCCCCCCTGGGCCATCGGCTGGCGACGCCCTTGCCTGTGCGTTTCGCATCCACCGGACTCCCACAGCCTTGACCAGGTCGTCACTCCACATAGAGAGAGGCTTCCCAATTCTGCGTCTTCCGGTACGTGGTCGCCACTCCAGATCTTTTCAGCCCCAAACGGCCATCCGTACTGCTAGTAATGTGCCCTGCGGGCACTGCCACTTAAGTTTGTCAATTCTTCAGGCAATGTCGGTAACCTTGGTTCTTTTGCGGCTTTCTCCATTTCTGATTCGATCACGCAAGGAAACTCCGAGCATAGCTTTCTCCATTGCCCTTTGCGTTACTATAAGCCTTCTGATGAGGCCCATTGTTATGACTCAGGTTACTCATAGGAATATATTCTGCAGAAGTACAAAAACTGCGGCAGTAAAAGCTACGATGTTTATTTTATTTTATTTATTAGGGACAAAAAAACAGTTACATGTTAAAGTTTAAATAAAACTATGAGTACATAGTAAATTGGCAAACATATAACCCACACCATTGTCCACGGATTAATATATGAACAAATAGGAAACGGAAGAGTATCGTTCATCGCGTTAATTTATCTTATATTATGGATTATGGAGATAAAATATTTATAGCCAGATATTTAAATGTTTTACTAGAAAGGGAGAAGATATATATGTCCATGAAGTGTGTGTTATAGGTTTCCAGAAGCTGACGAAGAGGCACCCGTGCCCCGGCGTTGGTCCTACATGAATCCACATGAGGAACAACCGGGGCACGCGAGCCGTCCTCCTGATAACATTTCGGGGCACTGTATAGCGTAACTTATTTGTGATTTCAATACAATCGAATCTATTGTTACACAAACCATGCAGCATCATGGCCACCAAAAGTAACCGCCGAGACTCTAAACTTAAAATATTATATCGCTGTAACAACTGTGTGTATGGAATCCTCGAATGATAACATCTATAGTTCATTGTGCGTAGAAACTTTTTCTGCATGACTTGAGGTAAAACGGTTTCCAGACAGGAATGGCGTATTCTAATTGAGACCTTATTAAAGTTTTGCATAATACCAAAAAGGTAGAGGATCGCACAAAGTCTTTACAGGCTCTCATGACAAAACCATACATTTGAAAGGCTTTATTTATTATGTTTTTAATATGCAAGTCAAAATGCAGACATGAATCATGTAGTTACACCAAGGTCGCGAACGGATTTTACTATATTTAATTGTTGGCTATTCAAAGTATACTTAAAATTTTGTTTATTTTTGTTTTAGATAAGATAAGATAAGATTTATTTATTTTGTAAAACATGAGTACAGTAAGAAGGTCTTATATTAATATGAGGTGGCTACATGTTTTGCCATTTATGGCGTACAAAATTAGTTGCACTAGACAAACAATAAAGTACAATATCAAAATTTAAATTAAATTGAAATTACAATGTCAAAATTTAAATTCAATTTAATTTAAATTTTGATATTGTACTTTATTGTAACTGTTAAACTTTAACATGTAACTGTTTTTTTGTCCCTAATAAATAAAATAAAATAAACATCGTAGCTTTTACTGCCGCAGTTTTTGTACTTCTGCAGAATATATTCCTATGAGTAACCTGAGTCATAACAATGGGCCTCATCAGAAGGCTTATAGTAACGCAAAGGGCAATGGAGAAAGCTATGCTCGGAGTTTCCTTGCGTGATCGAATCAGAAATGGAGAAAGCCGCAAAAGAACCAAGGTTACCGACATTGCCTGAAGAATTGACAAACTTAAGTGGCAGTGCCCGCAGGGCACATTACTAGCAGTACGGATGGCCGTTTGGGGCTGAAAAGATCTGGAGTGGCGACCACGTACCGGAAGACGCAGAATTGGGAAGCCTCTCTCTATGTGGAGTGACGACCTGGTCAAGGCTGTGGGAGTCCGGTGGATGCGAAACGCACAGGCAAGGGCGTCGCCAGCCGATGGCCCAGGGGGGGGCAAGTTGATATGGAGAATGAGAAAAGTATGAATTGTAGGTAAAGTCGAGAGCACATGAATCTTTTCACTTGTAGTACGAGCCTTACATCTACAGCGATAATCGATCGAGAAATAATATCGGTATAGTTCTCGCCAAACTTCTTGGCCGTCTCGAAGTTGGCTGCAATGTCTGCGCAGTAGTAAATCATACAAAAACAGTACCGATCCGTGCCTTGCGCATCGGAAAGCCAACTGCAGGGTGGCCCAGAAGTTTGGCGACTCACTATTCAGAGTCCAACGTGTAAAGCTACGCAACTCTACCGTACACGTTATGCACGGAAGAGCGATCAAAATTTTCAACGCTTTTCCGTGTCGGGAAAGAAGGTTTTTGCCTATTTTAGGATATCAACAACGGTTCGATCTGTTGGGTTTGGTTTATATATGTCGCATCAAGGCTGGCCGATAGATGCAAACCATCGGCAAGTCAGGATGTACTCCCTTAGGTTAAGACATCGTGTGTGGGCAGGTCGGTGGGTACAATCGTGAAAATGAAATCACACAAATTATTCGATACACTGAGTATATTCAAATAGACACAAGTTACATTCTTGCTTACTAATATTACGGATCGACACTGATTCTACGACGTGTTAGCTCTACGGCTGTCAGTACTCAACTGCCAGTACATTTTAGCTCAACTGCCACATTCTATTATCCCCACCACGCAAGTGGTTAGGTTAGTTGTTCTTGCTTTGCCGCCAGATGGCGTGCTTGCGATTTGTTTTGACGTCCGTACTATTGACTAAACCCGACACGGCCATCCTGCGAGACAGGCGTCCTCGTCTGTTCCTCATTGTCAGGTTTTAACAGTGTATCGAATCATGTGGAAATCCTCAATGGATGTCCTCAGCCCTTGGGGAAAGCTGAGGGGTCTGTCAGACTCCTACTGACTAAAACCACATGGTGTTCTCTAGGCCGTAGTTCCTTTTGAGAGGCGAGCGTGGAACACACACGTCGCCTTCTCGGGCCTCTCTCGGGTGACAGATCCCCAAATCTATCACCCGCAGGCTTCATCATCTTGTCTTCACTCCATGCCACCTCATGTCGTGTTGCGCCACACGTCCTCTTAGTCTACTCCGACCCGCCAGTCGCCCATCATACAAGGGATGTTTTTCTGAAACACAAAATTTCCAAACAGTATTCACTCGTCCAATCCTGACGCATACTCTAGGTGAGTGAGGAAACATTTTGAATCAATCAAACATGATCATTTAAATGTCTCCTTTCACCTTTGCAAGGGAAGAGTAATTCTATTTCCAATTTAAAGAAAATAGCAACTCAATCATCGATTTGGTACCTAAAAGCACCCAATCATAGTGATTACAAAGTCCAAGTACCACTGACAGTCATTAATCTCAAATTAAATCCAGCAAAAGAAACCACCAGGTATCTTATTCACGATATTTAGCTATCTCATAGCTCTCTTAGCAATCACAATTGCTCTACTCGAACATCTCCACGATGTCAAGTCAACTCAACTCTCTGAACTCGGAACCTGTTCACACAGAGATTTAGTCTGCCCTATTGGTACTTGAGCTTTGTGTGTCTTACTAACACGATCTACGCAAAGTAATCAAAATTAGAAAACCAAAATTATTTCAATTTTCGTAATGAGGGCTTGACGATTCGAACGTCATCAAAATTATCATGGTGACCTCACCAAACGCATGACTGAGAGTTTAGTTTCTTTTAAACTCTAAACTCAATAGGAACTTTCTGTAAGGTTCCCAACACAAACATGAATTTTCCCACCAGACATAGTGTCACACAGGCTTACCGCCAGCCATACAGGCCACACAGACCTACCGTTGCCATACAGGCCTACCGTTGCCACACAGGCCAACAGTTGCCACACAGGCCAATAGTTGCCACACAGGCCAATAGTTGCCACACAACGCTCGGTTATTCCTGACCAAACTAGATTATTGGGTTCGTGAAAATAAAGATTTTAGAACCCTACTCTTTAAACTAAACCGTTACCCTGGGCCATGTACCACAGTCATTCCAAACAAACTTTAAAACTTATTCTGCAGCAAAAACTGCCAAGCTTACAGAAACTCTCGAGTAAAACCTCTAACGCCACGGCTCTATAGCCGACTAGCAATTATATTGCTCTCACACAACGGTCTCTCTAGACCCCGACCTCCGCCAGAATCCACTGGTACGGTCAAACATAATATGGCTGATAGACTCAATTACTCGACACCTTAAGCTTGCTCATCATTATCAAAATCCTTCTGACATCAACATCGACTGGTACATAGCCCGCTGGCATCTTTCTTAACCTACAGTGTGCATACTTGTAGGTCCTAAGCGTACCTATTTAAAGCTTTCGGTGTATAACGCTCACCATCCTGTCATAATCACCTATCGCAGACTTAATACAGGGCCCATTTAGTTTTCGTACTAGAGATTCCCACACAACACTATTCATTAGAAAAAAAAGATCCGACGATCAACAAGTTCAACAACTAAACAAAGTAATAGTAACAATGCTGTTACAGTTTGTTATAATTCAAAGGCAATGTATACTCAACTCATGAAACCTCTTCAAAAACCCATCGCCACATGTTACGCATGAGGTGCGGTCCAGAATTTGTCTCATAAGCAGACATGTTAATCAGATTTGGTTTCAATACCACTGTCATCAACTATGATGTCCAATTCTCAAGGAACTTGGTGATCGGGGACCCTTCTCACAAGATTCGCGCCTTTTACTTAAAGATTTTGGAACATACTGACTGTTAATATGAGGGAAACAATTAAGCCTGATAATGTCCAAGGAAGCCGTGTGAAGGAGCTTCACGAATTAACTCTGATCAAAATCTTTAAAATCAAATACCAACAGTAACTATTTACTATCGCTCACCAACTCAGTTTTTATGCAAGGAAAACGATTGCTAGATCTACTGCTATCATAATATTACTTTGAAAGTAAGCAAGTGAATTCAGATCTGAAGACGGCTGTGTAAGTCGTAACACAACAAGATCTTTACCGAGTACAGGTAAATGACCAGTACCGTTACTAACTCGATACAATTTCGATGCCACTACGACATCACTAACTCGCTTTGCCACTGAAAACGACTACTTGTTCAGTCATTTGAGATATCTCAATTCCCTCATATGGGATGTCTCATCCTAAGGTTCGTACTAAACCTAAAATTGAAACTAGGAAAGTACTAACTAACCAATAGGAAACTCATTAGCTACTTGCTTTTTACTAAGTGTGTCTCAATTACCTAGTGATAGTGCAAGATATAACCACGACCAATACAATGGTCAAACATGAAAACTTAAAACTCGAACTAGCATCTCTTCACTAGAGAACCTTCGACCTCCCTATCGAAATAATATGGAAGCGACTCACCGAGTATTCCATTCCAAACTGGCGCGCGCTCCCGACCTCACAGCTGTGGTCATAGCGTTCGACTACCACCTGCGAACTGCTAGCCTGCCATCGGTCTTAACCTCTCAGACGTTGACACGTCAACCTTCGCGCTCAGCATCTGAATCGCTAGCCTGCAGCAGAGGCTTCAGGCTGCGACACAATATGGTATCTGAAACATGAAAAACATTACGAGAGTATATGTTCACACGGTTATCTTAACCATACACAGCTTTGATGAAAATTAATCGATGCACCGGTGTACTCGTAGTAACCTAAACTAATGAATCCAACTAGCCTTTTCCCAACTACACTGGTGTCGGCTTCCAGTCCTACCGGATTCAGCTGAGTACCAGTGCTTTACATGGAGTGACTGCCTATCTGACCTCCACAACCCAGTAACTGGGTAACACGGTACCCCTTGTCAAGACTGGTGTCAGATCTCAGGCTTCTGACTACCCGTAACGACTGTCAGAGATCTTCAAATGACAGCCGGGACCAACGGCTTAACGTGCTCTCCGAGGCACGGAGGAAACCCGGTATGTTGAAATGGTCACCCATCCACGGACCGACCTCGTCAAGCGTTGCTTAACCTTGATGAATTACCAGTGCGGCTGTTATTATTTAGCCACGAGATTCTAGTAGTAGTAGTAGTAGTTACCTAAACCGGCATGGCCAAATAGGTTATTATGGACACCGAATTTGAGGGCAGAGTTCCTGTCCAAAACATGAACCTACTGTAACATGTGCCTAGGAGTAGTTTAGCCCTTTGATTCGAAAAGAAGAATATTAGGCCTCTTATCAAACTTAGTCAACTCTCACCTGGCACCAGACAAAACTATCGCACTACAATTCTAATCAAAGTATTTCATTTGGCATTATCATAATTTAAAGACTGAAATGTAAGGTAGGTACGTCGCTGTCACCATATCGTTCTAACTTCCAAACATTAATAGTCAGCCAAGACCAGTCAAGAGTTATTGCCAGTGATAGTAAAATAAGATCTCTTCAACAACACCAAAACTTGACCAGCGATAAATAACATGAAATTATGACATGACACGGGCCACCCCGACAATCCACTGGCCGCCATACCGTACACAAAACACAGAATTTTAAATAATGAACACTCTTGGCCATAGTTATAACAAAATGAAAACGACTCACCAGATTGGCATAAATGTCCGAGTGTATGGATCTTTCCACACGTTCACACGCTCCTCCTTGACCTGTCCAGCTCATTGCTTGTTGCTAGCCTTCTCGCTGCTCCGCTCCGGACTGGTTTTTTATTATTCAAGACTGAGGGTAGTCGCAACTGACACCGCGATTTTTTTTGCAAGAATGTAACCGCCATTTTCACTAGCATTGTTTGTTTTTACGTGTTATCTCATTAGCACGACCGAATCCCAATTCTGATGTCGCATCAAGGCTGGCCGATAGATGCAAACCATCGGCAAGTCAGGATGTACTCCCTTAGGTTAAGACATCGTGTGTGGGCAGGTCGGTGGGTACAATCGTGAAAATGAAATCACACAAATTATTCGATACACTGAGTATATTCAAATAGACACAAGTTACATTCTTGCTTACTAATATTACGGATCGACACTGATTCTACGACGTGTTAGCTCTACGGCTGTCAGTACTCAACTGCCAGTACATTTTAGCTCAACTGCCACATTCTATTATCCCCACCACGCAAGTGGTTAGGTTAGTTGTTCTTGCTTTGCCGCCAGATGGCGTGCTTGCGATTTGTTTTGACGTCCGTACTATTGACTAAACCCGACATATATATTCATTCGCGACGTACGGGAATGATCAATCAAGCAAGTCAAGTCAAAGACTTAGGACTGTGGTTGCTTTACATTAGGCCTCTTAGGCATTAGAATCTCTAGGGGGGGGCAGCAGCCCCCCCCTGCCCCCCCTTGGCGACGCCCTTGCGCACAGGATCGATCAGTGTGGCGACTCTTGGGGGAGGCCTATGTCTTTTGGCTGAAATGATGACGCTGATGAGCCTGAGTCACAGATAACTATAATACTAGCATATTTGAGTAATACATGTTGACTGTGAACTGATCACATTTTACAGTTAGAACATGGTTACTTATTTAACTAACTATGGACGAACTAGTACGTACCTACTATGTTACTTACAGTAAACACAGAACAGAGCTATAGAAGGCGTTTTTTCTGTTCTGTGATACTAAACGACGATCCACGTTGCGCCTAGTATTAATCTTATAGCAAAACACAGAG
This sequence comes from Anorthoa munda, assembly GCA_945859665.1. NCBI lineage: Eukaryota > Metazoa > Arthropoda > Insecta > Lepidoptera > Noctuidae > Anorthoa > Anorthoa munda. Next base: position 253,524 of record OX243896.1, on the reverse strand, counting down.
CAACTAGTGGAGATTAATTCCTTCTTTTGCATGATTTAGAGAAAGCTACATTGTATACGAGGGTCACTAGATATCTGCATTATAAACTAAAAAAACGATACAAATGGAGTGATCACTTCACAGAGTAGTTTCGTAAGTATCAATTTGTTCACCGCCTCACTTCCGTCACAGATAATATAATACTAGCATACTTCCGTATACTATTCTCACTTCACCTCATACTAGACAGTAGACTTTATTACTGCATAGGTAAGTAGATATTTAGGTACCTAATAGCCAGTTTTAGTAATAGGTAATAATATAGTAATATTTAGTTCTAGATTCAATTTGCCAGTAAGATAACTTGGTCAATTTCTGAACGTGACAGAGGCTGAGGAAAACTGTCCAAAGAGAACAAAAAGTGAAAGTTACCCAAGTTACTTACCTGTGATTGGTGGCGGGGAGCTTACAGCGATACACAACATGTACACAACCAATAGAACTGCGTCCTTAGTTAACTGCGTCTAAATGAGAACACAACCACTCTAGTGATTTGTCAAGTTACCGGAAGCTGGTGGTATGCGAAATACTTCAAATGTTGTTTGTGACCTTTAATAGTTAGAAAGTTTAAAAAAATTGTTTTAAAGTCAGTGTAAGATGTTAAAAATATGTTTTCTGCTGCTAATAGCAGTCACAAAAGGTAAAGATTAGCAGTTAGAAATTATTTCTAGCGCTTATGTGAAAACTTTCTATTTTATTGTTACCGTGTGCTGTGTATTGTTGCAGACTGTGTGTCTCAGGACGAGGACGGCCCATATCGCGGCAGGTTTATCGGGAAACTCAACTCCTACCACCACCAGGTACGTCAACACTAATATTAATATAGAACCGAACATTTCCTTGGTTTACAAAGTTATACTAGAGTGACAATAAAAATGGCTATTCAACCTAAGTGCTTAGCACTTAGCAGCAACAATTAAAATAAAAAAATAGAAATTATGACATCAAATAAAATTAGCTAATAGTGCACTAACAATCAGCTGGTTATATTATTACAAGTGAAGGCCTACTGTCAGGCATAAATCCAGACACTGCTGCTACCGATCCACCATTAATTTAGAAAATTGAATTAAAGTTATAATACAGTTTACTAGGTATGATAATGTGTGTGTGTGGGGAGAAAAAAAATCTTTGATAACTTTCTAGACAAGCCTAATAATCATGACAAAACTGAGATGTATCATGAACATGATGTCTCAGCAACTGCGGTCTCAGGGACTTTGGCAAGCTTCATTGCCTCGGCGCTTTTCTGGTGGTGGCCCCTGTTGAATCTAGCTTTCAGGAGCTGCAGTGGTTTGGGAATAGTACCCTGGGATTGTCCTAAAATACTGTGGTCTAACAGTGTAACTCTGCAATATCAGAGCAAAAAGCTGGCAATCTAACCCAGTTTAGTGCTTGTGACCGCAAGATCTAAAGGCAGTCTGGTACAAAGTATAATTTATTTGGACTTGCAATAAAATAGTTTGGATTATTATCTAGGTTTCAGGTGATGTATATGCAGTAGATGACTATACAATACTTCTGGTGAACTTCAACTATGATGGCACGGGGGATGACACATTCTTCTGGGCCGGGGATGCAGGTCGGCCTGGCCCGCAGGGCTTCATTGTGCCCAACGAGTATGGCAGGTTAGTAACTCAGTAGTCAGTACCCATCTGTACTGCCAAGTCTGGTTTAACCAAACACATTTTTCAACATCAAAAATAACAAACTTCCATAAAAACTTTCCTCCCCTTTCAGGAAATGAATTAAAAATATTGTTAGTCCATTTTTGTCATAACTCGTGCAACATTTTATATTCCTAAACCCAGTATATCTCAAATGAGTATATCTGGATTACAACATAGGTTACTTTTTATCCTGGCAGTATGTTCCCATAGGATGAGTTATAAATTAAATATCTTTTATTTCAGACAAAGTCCATAGGATTAGTAACAATTTACTTAAAAACTAGTGTTAGTAGGTACAGATATAAAATTAAAGACATGGAGTTCACACAGGCAAAAGTGTATAATGACTTGTATGTTGCAGAACGAACATCCTGGAGCGATACTACAACGCGGAGGTGCGGCTGGCGGTGCCGGACGGCAAGCGCATCTCGCGCATCAAGTGGCTGGCTGTGTACGACATCGGCAGCCAGAACGCGTTCGGGGACGTGTACGTGCCCGACGAGTTCGAGGCGCCGGCCGAGCGCGCCGTGGGCCCGCTGGCCGGCTCGGCCGCCGTGTCCAGCAAGCCGGTGCGCTTCCTGGACGCCACCACCGTGCTGTGAGTGCAGCTAGATAGAGCAACTATGTCGCACACCAAACATATATAGCACTATCTTTCATATGCAGAATTCCGGAGCTACGCTACGACGGCAGCGGAGAGGAGGTGTACTTCTGGACCGGCGTGGGGCCGCAGCCCTCCTCTAGGGGCATGAAGATACCCGACGAGTATGGCTAGTGAGTATACAAACTAATCATTTATTTTGTATAACCCATATAACGCAAATATTTAGATAAAAAAGAAGCGAACCATTCCCATGAGACGATCCCCGTCACTCGTGTCCGCCAGCCTGGAGCCGCTGCGCGCCTACGCGGGCGAGGACGTGCGGCTGTCGCTGCCGGGCGGCACCACGGTGTTCGACGTCAAGTGGCTGGCGCTGTGGGACCGCGCGCGCGCCGCCTCGCTGGGCAGCGTGCTGGTGCCCGACGCGCTCAACGTGCCGCCCGCGCCCAGCGAGCCGCACGCCTACGAGTCGCCGCTGCCGCACTGCAAGCAGCTGCACCGCGACTTCCAGGTCTCCTGGGAGGTCTTCGGCAACCAGATCACCGTGGAGATGGCGGCGCAGGTAAGCTCGGCCGCACGCGTGTGCGAGGGGTGTCGTGTGTCGCGGTCTGACGTCTGACTGGCGCGTTGTGTGCAGATGGACGAGGACGAGTACATGGCGTTCGGCGTGTCGGGCAGCGACAGCGCGTCGCGCATGCTGGGCGCCGACGTGGCCGTGGCGCAGTACAACGCGGCCTTGCAGCGCGGCCTGGCCACGGACTACAACATCACGGCGGCGGCGCCGGTGAGTAGAGTGTGGGGGCTGTGTGGGGCACGGAGCAGCACACAGACACTAACCCACCACTGCTACAGTGCGTGCAGGTGCTGGGCGCGTGGCGCGGCGTGTGCCGGGACGAGCGGCTGGGCGGGCTGGACTCCAACCAGGTGTTCAGCGCGCGCCGAGAGAACGGCCTCACAGTGGTGTCCTACCGCCGCACGTTGGCCGCCGGTGACTATACTCTTACAATTTTCTTGTTATGTTTTTAACGTAATTCATGCAGCCCATGACTAAGTATTTAAGCATAATTATGACCGTTCCTGACGAAATCCGACCCTGTGGCTAGTTCGCTTCGGTCTAGGCGAGATCATTTCCACTTTATTTCTTCCAGAACCGAGAGAGAGATTTGTGAAAATGATAAATGATTTTATTTCTGTAAGTTGGTTTGTACAAACACTTTTACATGTCGATCATATTTTTTAAAACTAGATGAGGTCGGCGTTTCCTGTCTGACTACTCTGTGAAGAAAGGCCGAAACAAACTCAAAGGTCACAGTCTCTTTTAAAGTCCAGACAAAATCTTGGTTAGATCATGTGAAGACCATGTAGACTGCTGTCTGAAATGGTCTTTTGAGGAAAGAACCAGCCAGATTGAGTGGACCTGTCCAGTCAGTGCACGCATTTGTCAATAACCGTGCAGCTCAACTCAAAATTTAAGGAGCTCAACGAATTGACGAACAATACCAAAGAAAGGACATTCAGGTAGGCCGCATAAATACTCAAACTGCCAGACCATGATTAAAAACTAACTAAGATAAATTAAAATAAAAAAAAGAATGAGACTATGTGGATAGTCTTCACATTCACAATAATTAAAATAATATAATATAATACTTTAAAAAGTAAATATTCTTGTCATAGCAAGAAAATAAAAAAATTTAAGATCTAAATTCACGGTGCAAAATAAAAATAAAAAATCTAAATTATTTGGAGCAGCTCAATCCCAAGCCTTTTTGTCCTCAACGTAATCTTTAATTTTATAAAACGCTTTCTGGCACAACTTACGGTAAAGGAATGATTTGAATTTATTAACACTTAGACCTTGAATGTGGCTTGGATGGAAGCTTATTATAAAAGCGTACACATTGACATCTAAACGAGCCACCTATTTTCTTGAGCCTTGTTGTAGGTACTACAAATTTGTGTTTGTTCCTAGTATTTATGTTATGGATATCACTGTATTTTTTAAACAATTTTATATTTTTATGGCCATAAAAAAGATTTTCATAAATATACTGAGAAGGCACAGTCATTACATTAATCTCCTTAAATTTCTCTCTGAGAGAGTGTCTCGGGCTTAATTTATAAATTGATCGAACAGCTCTTTTCTGCAAAACAAAGATAGTCTGTATGTCGGCGGCATTTCCCCACAACAGAATACCATACGACATTACACTATGAAAATAGCTAAAGTATACTAAACGGCTGTCTCTATGTCAGTTAAATTATGAATTTTTCTAACAGCATATGCTGTGGAGCTTAGCTTCTTTGACAATTTACCTATATGTGGGCCCCACTGAAGCTTAGCATCCAAAGTTAGGCCTAAGAATACTGTGCTATTTACAGGATTCAATTATTCGCCCTTTATCATCACATCAGTTTTCACCTGCCTAACGTGAGGTAGGGTAAACTTAATGCATTTGGTTTTTTTTTCATTTAGAAGTAAATTGTTAACATTAAACCAGTGAACTACTTTTGAGATCGCGCTATTTATATCGTCAGTAACCAGCTGCTGACGTTTAAGTTTAAACAAAAGTGAAGTATCATCCGCAAACAACACTATATCATGGTTATCCTTTATGAGGTAAGGCTAGTCATTAATATAAATAAGAAACAAGTAAGGGCCAAGAATTGAGCCTTGCGGGACTCCCATTGTTACTATAGATCCGGGAGATCTTTTAACGTCAACGCTCTCGAATCCTATTACTCAAGTATGAAATAAGAAGAGCCAGAGCGCTGTTCCGAATCCCGTAGTGGTGGAGTTGCCTGATTAGCGTTTCATGAAGAACACAATCAAATGCCTTGGACAAATCGCAAAATATTCCCAAGGCATCGCACTTATCTTCCCATGCATTATAAATATGTCCTAAAAGCTCAACACCGGCGGCATCAGTAGTTGAACGACCCCTTGTAAAACCGAACTGTTTGCTACGTAATAATTTATGTTTATTAAAAAATCTTCGCAATAGCTCTAAAATTAATTTCTCAAATATGTTACTAAACGTAGGTAGTACTGAGATAGGTCTATAATTTGTAGGGTCTGAAGTACTACCTGATTTAAACAAAGGTATTATATTACTATTTTTCTTTAGGTCAGGCAACTCCCCACTGTCGATACAATTATTAAAGATAATAGCTAAACTAGGTGCGACAATGTCAATACTTACTTAGACTTAGCAACTTCTACAGAATGTCCACACAGATCTGCAGTCTTTTTAACATTTAAAGTGTGAAAGGTTTTAATTATGTCTCTACAAGTAATATGTTAAAAAAGAAATTCAGAATCGCAAACATTAACATTTTCTAATAGTATAGACTCAGCAACAGAATGTGATGAGTAGTTGAAATGGGAATATCTGAAAATAAATTTTCAAAAGCCACTGCGACTTGTGAGTCTGATTTTTTGATGTTTTCATTAATAGACAGGCTGTAATCAATATTTCGGTTACCAGATCTTCCCGTTTCACTATTATTAATATTCCAAGTCGTTTAAATGACATTACTACTGCTTTTAATCTTCGAACTCAAATAACGCGACTTGGCCAAACAACAAACTTTTTTAAATAATTTTGAATAATTTCTAACATATAAATTAAATTCAGCAGTGTTTACATAAGTCCTTTCACTGTACAGCTCATAAAGCCGGGTTCTACTTTTATGAATACCAATGGTAAACCAATCACCAAATGAAGCATTACTATTAACCGAGATAGTCTTGGGAATAAAAGTAGAATTAAATTGTTTACAGTATATATAAAAAAAAATTAATTAAAATGGATGTTCACTCTTTCACGCAAAAACAAAGAACAGATTACGACGAATTGACGAAACTTTACAGTAATTTAGCTGTTTATTAACTCATCAGAATTAAACTTAACACTATATATATTTCAATTTGGCTATACCACAGTACCTGCTAGTTGTTCATAATTATAAATGTTCAATATTACCAATTCTTATTCTGCAACTCTGTTACCTGCTGCGAGGTTAATGACCGCTCTTATTTGCTTAGATTCTTGGCAAACATTGCAAAGCTTTTAGAACTACATACTAGCCCATTTCCTTGAGAGTTGGATTGTGGTTAGTTTTGCCAAGAATTATTAGAATTGGTTTGTTGAATCAATTTTTTTTTTGTAAAAAATGGAAAGATCATATATAAGTTTTCGTACAAAACTATTTTTAGTTTTTTTGTTTTTTCATTGTAATTACAAAGTAAAATCCAATCGATAATATTTTTTTGAATCCAGTACCGAAAACACCCCGACAGTTTGCCGAACAAACCCGAGCCCGTGTGACGTCACAACGTTCATTTCTACTCATTGTGGCACATAGCTTATACAGTATTTTGACTTTTAACCGATCCAATCTTATTATTATCGTCAATATATTGATGAATATCGAATATATTGATCATAAATATCGAACCTTAAAAGTTATCGTGCTTGCTTCGAATCATTATGTACAAACACTACAAAAAGATCCCCATTATATGTGTTTCGCGCAATACCCAAGTACCTACCATGTCTTCCCTACTCGTAATAAAAGCTTTATAGATCACGTAATGCTAAGATCTGATAGATTCACAACTACCTATGTACTAGATGCATTCATAACCGACCACGCGCCACTAGTTTTTTGTATTGACTGTAAAATAAAAAGACACTACCCAAAATCTTCTTATCTTAAGATTAATTATCCCTCTCTAGTTCTGAGTCTCGCGGAAACTGACTTTGGTTCTGTTTACTCTGCCACAAATGCCAATGTCTCCGCTGACTCTCTAGTAGGCATAATTTCGAATGCTATCCGTGCACACTCAATGCATGAAACCATTCCTTGTCGAAAGCGAACAGTCAAACCATGGGTTACACCGGGCTTGATACGGTGCATTAGGCATAGGGACAAGTTGCATAGGCAAGCTAAACTAAATCAGAACAATGCCATCATGCAAGTCACCTATACTAGATACCATAACTTTTGCAACAACCTTTTAAAAAAATTAAAAATTAGTTATGAAAAAGCGGAATTCGAAAAGAATAAAAATAATCCAAAGGGAATGTGGAATACCATAAACAAAATAGCCAACCTCAAGCAAACTTCACCTCCTCCATCCGAGTTATTAACTCTCACTCCAGATCCAATCGAGTCAACTAATACAGTAAATAACTATTTTGCAGGAATCGGGGAAAACTTGCTAATGCAAAACTAAATAAAAGGGGCACCTCTAGTAGACAGCCAAACCAATCCTCAATAATACACGACCTGTCTAAGTCACCTAGGGAGTCTATGGTTCTGTTCCATACAGATCAAGGGGAAATAAAATTTAATTTAATTAATTACCTACCTCTGTATTTATGCCCAACAATATTTAATCTACCTACTGTTATTTTTAATATTCACATGTAAGTGAATTATTGCATTCTTTTGTGAATAAAGATTTCTCAAACCTCAATATAAATGATTAATTGACTTAAAATATAACATGGACATATTGAATATTAATTGTATTAAATATAAACTATAAATAAACTAACTGTAATACAAAAATTTAAGCAAATAAATTATTAATCAATAATTATTCATAATTTAACATGAACATAGAAAGGCACAAACATATTGGTAGATTTAACCAAATAAATGCAGATAGATAGGAAACGAATGACTGAAATTTTAATTATAAAGGAAAATATTAAGCGCTATTCCTCTCTCCTAGACACTTAACTGTATCTAGAATGTTGCTGTGCCCGACAGGGTCCATAATTGTTTCTGTAACTAATATTTTACCACCTGTATGTACATTATGGATGCAATAAATTTAATTTGAATTTGAATTTGAAATAGAGTCTATTATTGTCAATCTAAAAAGCGACTCTGCAACTAGCATTGACAACATACCTACACAGGTTGTGAAAAGTGCGAAGGGTAGTCTGATTGGTCCACTTACACATATGTGTAACCTATGCCTGGATACAGGTGTTTTCCCGGATATTTTAAAGAGGGCCTTAGTCCATCCTATCTATAAGAGTGGTGTCAGAGACAGTGTCGGAAACTATAGACCGATATCAGTACTAACCGCTATTTCCAAAATTCTAGAAAAGTTGTTAAATTCTAGACTTACTAAATATTTTCATCAGATTAATATTATTGCAAAGAACCAATTTGGCTTTATGAAAGGTAAATCAACAGAAGATGTTACTTTATTGCTTACAGAGATCATAGCCCGTAACCTTGACAGCAAAGAGAAAGTAATAGGTGTGTTCCTCGATATGTCAAAGGCATTCGACACTGTTTCTGTACCCATATTGGTCTCAAAACTGGAATCAATAGGCATTCGTGGGGTTGCATTGGAAATGTTTCGCTCCTACCTCTCTAACAGAACTCAATGCGTTAGGATAGGCAATCACACAAGTTCGCAAGCCACTCTCTCCTTTGGTGTCCCACAAGGCAGCGTTCTTGGACCCACTCTCTTCCTGTTGTACATCAACACCTTGTGTTTGAAGACCTTACCCAATTGCAATATTATTACCTACGCTGATGACACTGCGTTGATTGTGCATGGAAGGGACTGGAAAGAAGCTCAGTGCTTTGCAGAGCGAGCTCTTAAAGACATCATGACTTGGCTTAATGACAATCTTTTGACGCTAAATGTCGATAAGACCAAATATGTAACGTTCTCGCACCGCATTAATACCCAGCCCCCACCAGATTTCGCAGTTATCGCACACACTTGTGACGTCCCAGAAAGTTGTAGCTGTCCTAAATTAACTCGCACCACCACTATAAAATATCTGGGTCTCATCATTGACAATTCTCTGAAATGGTCAACACATATAGGTCAGTTGGCAGCCCGCATTAGAAAAATAATGCCAACATTCAGAAAGCTCAGAAATTCTGCTGATAGGGAAACGTTACTGTGCGTTTACTTCGCCCTTGCCCAAAGTTTGCTGCAGTACTGCATTGTTGTTTGGGGCGGAATCGGCAAGTCTGTCTTACTTCCCTTAGAGCGTGCACAGAGAGCTGTTTTGAAGGTCATGCTTGGTCGACCCCGAAGGTACAGCACTGATCTTCTTTATACCGAATGTTCAGTACTGGCTGTGAGACGGCTTTTTATACTGTGTACCATACTCCGTAAACACAAAAGCATAGAGTATAAACCGATGCAAAAACGCGATAAATCTAGGGTTTGCGAATCGACATACCATAGAACAACCCTTGCAATGCACCAGTATTATGTTATAAGTAACCAATTATATAACAAAGCGAACCGAATCCACAACATCTTTCCTCTAACTGTCAGCAAGTGCAAGAATGTCATACGTGACTGGCTCCTACAATTGGACGATTCAGAAACGGAGGAAATAGTAAATAATAAATATTCATGATTGCATTCACACACTCACCAACACATCACACTACACAACACACCACACAAACACACAGGTACTTGCATGACCGATTTTTGTATATTTTCATATATATATACAAATTATAATTATTATTTCTTTTTTGTCTAAAACAACAATAGTATAATATTTAAGTACACTGGGAGGAAGGCGATGTCGACTGTGACACAGTTTATACTAGTACAGTCGTCAACGTAATCTCTTAAGCATGATCAGTATTACATACTCACTTTATTGTCAGTGGTCAACTTAGATTAAGAGAAAATTGTTAATTTGAATGTTACAAATAAATTATTTATTATTATTATTTATTATTACCTAGCAATCTGTACTAAATTTGAGAAATGTTCTATGTCTAACTAGATTCCAATTATAATGTGTTAATTATGTTGTTATCTTGTTTTAATTTAGTATTAGATCCGTATCGCAGATAATACTAGCATATTAATTTCTTACTACATTAAAGACTGAGAAAAGTAATTTTTAAGGGAACTTTCGAGCAAAGTTGACATTGTTGTATAATTACGTAACTTGAAAACATGTTTTTTTGTTTATGGAGATATATTAATTATTTTATTCTTAAATGACAGATATAGGCGTAAAACTAATATTTCTGTTTGAATTATGAAAATCGGTCGACGCATTTAAGAGATATTAACTGACGAATAAGTTTAAGGAAAAATCTACCAAGTTAATATTTTCACATTAGTACATTAATACCTCAATGTATTTTCACGTTTCTGTTCTACAAACTTATTAGTGTTTGTAAATATATAATATAGATATTAGTGTTTAATATTATTAAGGGATATGTAAATAATGTGAATTAACGAAAATGTTATGTTTATGTGTATCATATTTAGTGGTATCTAATGAAATTTTTTGATAATCGAAGTCGAAGTTTCGCGCCAATCGTGTTTGTTTACTTTTTATTTTACACCAATATCACCTACCCATATGTAAAAACGATTAAGTTATGACAATTATGTTTCTAAATGTACCTGGTAAACAACAATAACTAACACGGGTCCACTAACACGTAATAATCATTATGACTACTTTATTTATGCTCAAAACTTCCAAATCATCCATCAGGTGGGTATATTATCGACATTAGCCTTTATGAATCCTTTATCACACATGACTAAATACAATTTGTTGTTTAATAATATTTTTGCACTAATTTTCGGATATTTTTAGTCAATTCACGTGCAGTTGACACTGTATTATGTTGACACTCTATTCACACATATCAGGGCCGTGCCCGGGACGTGCACGCGACGTGGACAGACCGTGCCCCGTCAGGGGCTCAAAAAACGTCCCGTGCACGGACGTGTGTGAACGAGTTCATATAAAATGTTCCCACCGATATTTTTTTGAGCCCCTGAAGGGACCCGGCCCTGTCACGTCCCGGGCACGCCCCTGATACGTGTGGTTATCGTGAAATTCCTTGAACGTTATGACGTCACCAACATGGCGACCAATCATGGCCCGTTTGTAGACAGGTGGTTCTTTTTAAAATTTTATCGATTTTCAATTGCTTATAATAAATAGAAAAAAAAATAAAAATTAAGAGATTTCTGCAACGACAATATAATTTATGATATGTAAACTTTCAAAACGTATTTTTTTTTAAATTCAACAACCCAATTCAGCTAAAACAGGTTTTTTTTTTAAACAACGGATTTTCGGGTAAAACAGTTTCCATTTACCCGCCTCATAGATTACTCTAGACTTACAATCTCTATCTCTTTTAATCAAAATTTAGTGATCTGCCCACTAAATTTTAGGTTTTTTTGATAGTCACTATAAACAAAAGCATTTTTTTTGTATTGTAAAGTCAAAGACATTTTTTTTTATTTCAATTAACTAGGCGTCTAAGCACCGCTTTCGAAAGGCGTTTTTTTTTTAAATTGATTCTACTGTCCATTCGCAAAAGTAGTTTGTAATCACAAACAAAATAGAACGCCCGCCGCCGCTTATGTACTTCGTGTTGTTACGGAGAAGAACGGACAAGAAACTCCACAGGTGCTCTAAAAAAGAAAGTGTTTTGCAATATTTACATAAGTACATACATTAATTCATATACGTGAGGACAATGCACTTAAATAACATTTTCTCAAACATGCTTGGAAATGTGATCATTATTTTGACAACCTTCTTCGAGATAAATCGAAATTGCTGTACTGGTCAAATACATGCGCGCAGCGGCCGACAAAAGTTGTATGAAAATCCATATCTGTCGTGTCTAGCGGCCAAATAAATTCCATAGTAAACTCATATCTGTCGTGTAGTTTAAAAATGGAACGATGTTTTACTCCTAAACATGGCAACCAAGGAGGTAACTTATCAAAGGTTTTATTTAAATTTCGAACTGGCTTGCAAATAGAACGCTGTTTATTGAAAAAAAAACAAAGGAACACTTTAACGCGGGAACAATTATTGTTGTTCGTCATTGATTTTGACAAAATGAGTTCTAGGTACTACTTAGTTTTAATTTCCGCGCATTATTTGAGAAAAGTACTATACAAGCCTTGGCCACAACTAGGCATTGATGGACTTACGTATGTGTGCCTCGGCTTCGCCTCGGCCCACATTTACACGTTCGTCCATCAATGCCTATTTTGCTGGCCGCTGCAGTAATGTACTATACTATATACAACATAATAGGTATGAAATTTTATAACCACTTACAGGTCGATAGGAACATGCATGGTCCTCACACTTACAAATAAAGATAAATTACCTAATTCAACAACAATGAAACAAGGTGTGAGTCAATTTCTTGAACAAAAAAATACATTATAACATGCTTGTTTACACACTTGTGCTTGTAACAAATATTTGAAAATTATCATTCATTTCATTTGGCGGTAAATAAACGTGGTCAGCTTCTTTCCATAAGATTCGTAGAAGTAGTAATGAGGACTACCGTTTTCGAATTCGCAGCTAGAGCATTTTTTTTTTTTTTTTTTTTTAAAACGTTGCCCCACACTAGGAATTTCTCCTGTATCGTGGGTGCGTTTACAAACATATAAACTCACATACACAAATACCCAGAGCCGGAACAACTATCTGTAGGTCATACAAATATTTGTTCCGTGCGGGAATCGAACCCGCGACACGCAGCACAGCAGTCAATCGCTCAACCACTGCGCCAACCGTGCGCCCTTTGAACTCGAGTTTATATATACTTTTTATTACTTTTTCTAATGGTAATGAATATTTGTCAATAATAGATTAATTGTGGTATAAAATGGTGTTTCGTTTTTACAGAGATGTTTGTCTTCAGAAAATTATGTAGTACTTGTTTTCCGAGCAAAACGGGACTAAGCTACACTATCATACTCAATTACTAAATGATTTTAATTTAAATCGTCCATGCGCGTAATAACAACTTTTAAAAGTAGTAATGTCACCAATAGTCCAGTAGGGATATAATTATTTTTCACATAACCTTTGATAATTCAAAAGTTTGTTATTTTCGCTGGGTGGATAATGTATGTGAATTCATTGCCATGTACAAAAATGCTAACAGTTTAAGAGTTATGCAGTAGGTATGAAATAGGTATTTCCTATTATTTCGTGTTATAACAAAAATATAATATTTAAATTTAAATAATTTACTGTCTCTTTATTAGTACTATCTAAACTTTATATTAGTAAAAATGCTACCGGATAGGTACTGTGGAACAACGGAAATCTGAAAATGGCTCGTAACTCTTTCAATAAAAGATTTAAGTATTCAAATCATTTAATATATGCATAGAGGGGCTTGTTATACCTTACAACGAAAGTTCTAACGACTAAGTATTATGCTGCAATGCTGCTGTATTTTTGTTAATTGTATTTTTGTTTTTGTTTTTTTTTGTTTTTTTATTGTTTTTTGTTTTTTTACTTTGCGATACGCGAAATATTGAATTTAAGTTTATAATTTTGCGCACATATTCGTAATAATAAACTCAGCCGCCATACAAAAGTTTAAACATTTGCAAGCTATGATAGTCGTGCCTTTAGTTTAATAAATAAAATACAATTTGGGTATTGCGGGGCGCGGTGACACTCCACTCCGAATGTATAGGTCGAATACGATTTCTACCTTCTTTGTTCCTATAAAAAGAATAAGAAAGAAATATTCGCAGACCACGGAATAGTCGTACCTGCCGTGCTGACAGTATATCGAGATGACAGAATAATAAAATTCTCCGTATCGTGAATATTTGACAGTCGTTACGGGTCGTCAGAAACCCGAAAGTGTGCGGCTACCCTAACACCTACGGTACCCTTTCCGTATTATCCAGTAGGATTACCGTATAATCTGGGTTGGCAGGGTAGGCAGTCACTTCATATAAAACACTGGTATTCAGATGCGTCTGGTTCGACTGAAAACAGTGGAAATCAACCCCAACATATTAGGGAATTTATATTTTAAGGAATTTTTTTGGAATGTATTTTGTATGTCCGCAAAAATCGAGGGCTTTTCAAAACTAGAAGCGACTTCCATAATTTAAATACACGCAGTAAGCATGAAATTGTAATACCCAAATTCAGATTAACGAAAACTAGCAAGTCTTTTCTTATGAACAGTATACGCTTTTATAACAAGTTGCCAAAGTCAGTCATAGAACTGACCGATGGAAAGTTGAAAAACATCATCAAACGTGTCCTTATTAAAAATGCATATTATAAAATCAAGGACTACGTTGAAGATAAAAATTTTTGTTCCTTCTGCGCATGCGGCTTCCCTGATAACTCATAAACGGCACAAATATGTGGATATCTCTAACTATTCTCAATCTAATTTTTTCTTTTTTTCCTTCTTTTAATTAGACTTTTTACAATGATTTCAATAATCTTTATAGCCCTTTGCTAACAATTTTTTTTTTTTTTTTTATAATTTATAGGCTCGCGTTTGACCACTATCTCGCCTGATGGTAAGCGATGATGTGGTCCACGATGGATCACGCTTGCCTAGAAGTAACCTATTCACTCTTGATTTAAAGACCCCTAGATTGTAGCTATCGGGAAACACAGACTCCGGCAGTGAATTCCACTCCTTAGCTGTACGCACAATAAAAGTATTCTCAAAACGCTTAGTGCGTATGGGTGGGGTGTCCACCATGTACCGATGGCGCATCGCCGTACGTCTGGTAGTCCGATGATGAAACGGGCTGGGTGGGATTAGATCATGCAATTCCTTCGCACACTCCCCGAAATGTAACCGATAAAAAACCGACAAGCTGGCAACTCGGCGACGATGTTCAAGGCTCTGGAGCTTTGACTTAACCAGTGCCTCATCGCCGATGAGCCTCTTGGCCCGCTTTTCGATCGACTCTAGTGCATCAAGCTGGTATTTGGCAGATCCGTCCCAGAGATGAGAACAGTACTCCATGCATGATCGAACTTGCGCTTGATACAAGCTGAGCAGCTGTTCTGGCGTGAAGTACCTTCTCACCTTCGCAAGGATCCCCAACTTTTTGGCAGCCAGCTGAGCCTTTGCCTCAATGTATGGGCCAAAATTGAGAGTCGATGTCAACGTAACGCCAAGAAGCTCAAGATGGTCAGTTATTGGCACGGTCACATCGCGGAAAGTTGGAGCCGGGTGAAATTGGCTCTTTTTAGCGGAAAAAAGACACGCCTGGGTTTTAGCAGCATTAAACTTGACCAGATTGGCATCGCCCCATTCGGAGACTGCCTGCAAGGACAGGTTCAAGCGCTCCACCATGGCCTCCCGGAGAGACTGGATCTGAGGCCCGGTAGCACGAGCGTTGGACATGTATCTCCCAGCAACAGTGCTGTCGTCTGCATACCCAAAGGTGCCGGGTTTTAGCAGATCGTTAATGTGCAGCAAGAATAAAGTTGCTGAGAGAACCGACCCCTGAGGGACCCCGGCATTAATATCCAAGAGGTCCGACGAGCAGCCATCGATAACCACTCGAATGGACCGATCTCTCAGAAAATCTGCAATCCAATCACACAGACCACCGGGCAAACCGAATGAAGGAAGCTTACCAATAAGGCTTTCGTGCCAGACCCTATCAAATGCCTTCGAGATGTCTAGGGAGACGGCAAGCGCTTCCCCGTGCCTCTCGATGGCCTCACTCCAGATGTGAATGGCATACGCTAGAAGATCCCCAGTAGACCGATTTCGGCGGAAGCCGTATTGGCGGTCACTTAGGATTTCGTTTGCTTCTAGGTATGCCAGGAGCTTAGTGTTTAGTACACGCTCCATACTCTTACAGAGTACGGACGTTACAGAGATGGGTCTGTAGTTAGCCGGGTCAGCTCGACTGCCCTTCTTGGGCACGGGCTGTACGTTGGCTTGCTTCCAAGCATTCAATAGTTACAGCACTGATAACAACATTTGTGCCACATGTTAAATTTAGTCTTGTTATATATTTTTTTCCTTTGTATAGATTCTTTTACCGATTGTTTTGTGAATGTGTGAACATTGTAGGCCTTCTAGATTTCTAGACGCTGGTTAACATTTGTTAACTCTTTATCTCGTTTATACAAACTTTTATTATTTTCTTACGACTTATTGTCGGGCCTACGTTGTCCCCCATATCTAAGCACTAATGCTGTAACATGGAGACCGTGGAGTTTCTTGCCGGTTCTTCTCCACAGGAAACGACCAACCCGAACCGTGCACCTTTTGTCGACGTTTTATAAGTGCCCATGTAGGCCTATGTGAAATAAAAAACATTTGATTTGATTTGGAAAAGTCCAAGCAAATGCCTTTTCCAAACAGATGTGACAGTAGAAATATCAAACATCTTATAACCGGTGCAACTGTCACATAACTAAATTGACTACATCGCTGGTCCTAAGACCTAATACAATAAAGGCAGTGTTACCCACTAAGCCTTAGTGGATGACACTGTAAGCATGATATTATGATGTATGCTTATACAAATTTATTCAGAATCAATATAGTTGCAACCCTAGTGAGTCCGGCAAGTTTAGGTGTCAATTTTGTGATACGCTTACCAAGATTTAGAACATTTTTTATTTTAAAGGTAGATAAATTTTACATAATCGTGTCTATTGCGCCCTATCTATTAGTTTTTAAACTCTATTAAAACGAAAAATCGACACCACGTGACCTTACCACACGATTGCTGTACATCAAAACCTAGTAAATGCCTTAAAATATTATATTCCAGGAAAGCGCAAAAATATTATTTGAATTAGCCTATGGAATGTCATCTTGTGTTAGGTAAATAAACGAAAAATAAATAAATAAGCGAGTACTAAACAAGGCTTACGGATGAACTGTACGTAATAAGACAAATGATATTAATGGTGTCCTAAATCTATTGAATATTTTACATATCTCTAAACAATATAATTCAATACCTATTAAATACCGGGCATTTGCTAATTTAAGGTGTTTTTACAATTTGAAGGGACTTTCCTATTGTAAAAAATGATAAAATTAATTAATTAAAGCACCAAATCTCAATTAAATTTTAAATTTCATGGTTAAAATTACACAGTCCATCGCAGCATAGTAAAACTCATTAAAATAATATAAAACCATTATAAATATGTCACCTACTGCGTTCTTATATGGGACTATTGATCATTAACAAGTTGTATTATAAATAACAACATTTCGTCTATACTCGGTATTTTTATATTTTATAAATTAAATCGATACGCCGATTATTTTTCGCAGCGGAATGTTTATCACCTTTTTAGGGTTCCGAAGTCAACAAGGAACCCTTATAGTGTCGCTCTGTCCGTCTGTCCGTCCGCAGCTTAGCTCAGAGAATCTAAGTACTAGAAAGCTATAATTTGACATGTATATACCTACATATTAATAATTCCGACAAATTGGTAACATAAAATCATGATAAAAAATTTTTTTTCGGGTACCTCCCATAGACGTAAAGTGGGGATGTATATTTTTTTTCTCATCTATCCCATGATGTGTGGTATCGTTGGATAGGCCATTCAAAAATATTATGGGTTTGTTAAACCATTTTTCGATTCAGAGATTTGTTTGCGTAAAATTAAGCTTTAAATTGTAAATTTATGTTAGAGTCAAGTGTCCCCCCCCCCCCTGCCAGCGAAATGGTTGCTCTTGGCAATGTGAAAAAATTCACGACAGAAGTAAATATAACGAAATTAAAAGGAAAATTATCACGGATAACAAGGCTTTACAAGTTTACGAGTAATAGTCGATCAACTTATAAAATGTACTTGGAACAGTAAAAATTTTGTAAAAATTCCATTAAAAAATTACTTAAATAAAGTTGATAGCTGTGTAAAACAGATAGTAAGTATATGCTTATGAACCATGTAAAAATATACAAAAATAAAATCATAACATCCTTAATAATAATGATTTCTAAATTAATAGCGTTTAAGCTCGAATAACGCATTGGAGTGGCCGGAGTCGTTGGCAGTACCAGTCCAGTCAATAAGGCGCATGCGCGCGGTGGAGTCTATTTTGTGTTAGTGCAGAAGTATTTTCGACGTTTTGTAATTAAAACGTAAAAGTAAAGTCAAATAAGATTCGATTTCCAAGCAAATTACTTATTTTCTTTTGTCGATATCCTTTTATAAAATCAATATTCGACCCGACTTCATCACTATTTGAGTGGCGTAAAACTTTCCAGAATGAAATAGTGAATACCGCAGATTAGAGGATTCACCTCTAATCTGCGATATTAGAGGAGATTAGAGGTGAATACATACGATTTTTTTCTAATTCCGAAAGATAAATAAACAAGGAGCGTGCACGCAAGGATCAAGTCACGAACTATACCATTCCCCGTGGCTCTAACGCGCGCTCGTATCGGCTCCTTTCGCAATTCGCACCCGCGGTGGTACTCAAATAGATAATATTTTTCTAACTTCAGTTGCGAAGTTGGATTTTATAACTCCAGTCTTCAGTTACCAGTTAGTCCTTATTTAGTTTATTATATACAGATTTCTGCAACGACAATATAATTTATGATATGTAAACTTTCAAAACGTATTTTTTTTTAAATTCAACAACCCAATTCAGCTAAAACAGGTTTTTTTTTTAAACAACGGATTTTCGGGTAAAACAGTTTCCATTTACCCGCCTCATAGATTACTCTAGACTTACAATCTCTATCTCTTTTAATCAAAATTTAGTGATCTGCCCACTAAATTTTAGGTTTTTTTGATAGTCACTATAAACAAAAGCATTTTTTTTGTATTGTAAAGTCAAAGACATTTTTTTTATTTCAATTAAGGCGCTAGTATGCCCCAATGGCCTTGAGCATCCCGGCGAAGCTAAACTCACACACCGGCACGGCTCACGCATACATAGCGAGCGCGGACTGCGATCAAAGAGTATGCGTGGACGCAGAGATGCGACTAACAGGTTGCATTCTTGCCTACGATTCTGTAAATAAATATTAAGTTTTACTAGACATTATTTTTATATAATGTAGGTCGAACAAGTAAAACAAAATAGGTTACATTAAAACTCTACTTACGTACCTACAGCCCCCGTACCATGACGTGTCAAAACTATCATGGTTCGACAGTTTATTTTGAGTGTCCCTCGACCGGCAAGCGAACATTTATGGCACCCGTTTTAATGTTTTTCTATTGTGTCTGTAATTATGCCGGCTGAGTTAGCACAGTCAAAATAAACTGGCTCTGAGCTTACGGTCGGCTCCTGATGTTTTAAGTTATTATATTCGTTTAAAAATACTAAGTAGGTCATCATCTTCCTGCCCTTGTCCCATGTTACTTGGGGTCGGCGCAACACGTTTTCTTCTTTCACACAGTCCTGTCCCCCGTCACGCTATCACTGACTCCCTTTTCTTTCACATCACTCCTCACACCTAGTCCATCCATCTTTTCTTTGGCCGTCCCCTTCCTCTCCATCCATCCACATTTATATTCATAACTCTTTTAGTAACATGCGTTTCATCCCTCCTCATTAGATTACCATACCAGGACAAACGATTTCCTTTCAACTGTTCTGTCACTGGCGCCACTTTCAAACTGCCTCTAATATTATACCTACTCATTTCTCACTTTATCCCTTCTCGTCACTCCGCACTTCCATCTCAACATTCTCATCTCTGCTACATGCAATCTCTTTTCATCCATCTTTTTCACAGCCCAACATTCTGATCCATACAGATGCATGGTTCTGCAGTGGCGTAGCTAGGGGGGTTCCGGGGTGACACGTTTTTTAATATAATTTAGGTTTGAAGTTATTTTAATCAAGTTATCCCAACAAAATAATTTAATTTATCAATTGAGATTATATAAAAATGCACGTATTATTTGAAATAAATGTTAACAAGAAATTATTTACTCTGACCACACATTAGACCATGACTTTTTTCCAGTGTAGTGGGGTTGTGCAGACAAATACATTGCTTTTGGCAAACACTGAAGAGTTGAAATTAGCTGTATCGAAATTTACTGGTTTTTATGATGAGATATCAGAAACAGAACTCCTTTTAGAGATACCGAGGTTGAGAAGACATTTAAAAGCGGCCAAAAACATTGGCAGTTTCTAGCTGGGTGACTCTAGACTTCTTGAAATTCATCGTGGAATGGGACTTTACAGAATCTCTTCTGAATCTTATGGTCGCACTAAAGTTTTTTATGACAATTTGCGTATCACTGAGAGGAGTTTCAGCAAACTAAAATTAATTAAAAATTACTTGCGGGCAACAATGACCGAAAACAGACTTAACAATCTTGGCATATTAACAATAGAACATGAGGTAACACAAAAAATATATATTTTGATGATATGATTGCCGAGTTTACAGCTGTTAAAGCTAGAAAAAAGAGATTTTAGTGCTTGTACTTAGATTAGTATAAACAAATGTAGGTATAAGTAATTAGTAACTATTATTATCAAAATTTATATTGTAATTATGAAACACTTATTTGTAATAATTAAATAAAAACATACTATACGTTTATTGAATGTTTATTCATTTTAACAGATTTCATTATTGGGTGACACCACAATTATGCGCACCGGGTGCCACCCATGCTAGCTACGCCACTGACAGTGTAACAGGTCTAATCGCGGACTTGTAAATTTTCCCTTTTTACCCGACTGCCGAAGGAGGCTAATGTGTTTATCAGTCTATGTATGTATGTATGTTTGTTCCTATGTGGCGTTCCAGAGACCAAACGCGTTGGCCGATTTCAATGATTCTTACATCAATCGATTCGTCTGAACCCTGCGAGTGTCACTGGCTATATTAAAATTGTAAGATAGAAAAATGGCCGATTTTAGGCGCCCTAATGTGGGGTCCCAAATTAATTTTTTTTCTTCCTATCTCATCGTGTGGGGTATCAAAATAAAGGATTTCAAAAATTTATAATACTTATATATTTCTATGTACCAAATTTGATAAAAAGTAACTAAAAAGTTATAAATAAAAAAAAGTAAAAAATCAAAAACCCGACTGCTTAAGAAGCGAACTAAAAAGACGTAAAAGGAAGAAAAACATGCTGTGCAGTCGGAGGATACATATTCGCGAGCTGGTTGACCAAAACCAGATGTATCCTCCGACAGCACAGCATAATTTTTCTATCTTACAATTTTAATATAGCCAGTGACACTCGCAGGGTTCAGACGAATCGATTGATGTAAGAATCATTGAAATCGGCCAACGCGTTTGGTCTCTTTCTAGTTTGCTTCTTAAGCAGTCGGGTTTTTGATTTTTTTAATTAACTTTTTTTTACTTTAAAAATACTAAGTAGGTAATTTAAAATAATTACGTTAAAAAAACTCAATCTGGAATGATATATAACTATAAATAATAATACAGCTTAAAGTCATAATTTCCAGTTACTTAGGCCAAGTTTCTCATCTCTAAATTATCGCAGAATTTATATGACAAATAGTCAAGCACGCGTTACCTGCTGTGATTCGCTGTTGAATTCATCCATGCGGTGAGAAACTCGGCCCTAGCCTCTTTCAAATTTAACCAAGATCGATTCAGCTTTTCAGAGTAACATTCTTACCCCGTACTCACAATTTTAGAAATTATTTAATTTTAATCATTTGCATAGACTGTAATTACTGACTTACATAAAAACCGGCACAGTGCGGGCCGGACTCACGCACTGTGGGTTCCGTATAAACATATTAATATAAAATATTAAATAATGGGTTCTAATGATAAATACCCCACATGCTTATGTGCATTTTTCTTGGATTCATAATGAGATTTTTTTGGATCCCATAATTAAAATGATTACCTATAATGTTTCCATATTTCTAAGTGAGTTTTTAGCACACATAAGTGACATATTAGTTGTGTCGTACTTTACCCAGTTTTAGCAACGTTAGTGGTAACAGTTTATTACTCAATACTCTCTATATAAGGTTACAAATAAAACACTGTTATTCTAAAAATCTGTAAATTTTAATACTCTTGTACGGTTTTGTTCTCTCTCTCTCTCAAATCTCGAAAACTGAAATTATGCAATATGAAACTTTGTGAAAGTGTTTTACAGGAGAGTACTACATGTAAAAGATATCCGTTATATATATTATAATCCGTTGCGTGGTTTAGAAGTTAGCATTATGATTTATTTACACAATGCACAATATAAATAAAAAGTATTTACAAATTCGCATAAAAAAGTAGTCCACAAATAAATAAAAATAAAGCGTCCACGCGCACGATTACGTAGGGTCCTCTGCGGCGAGCGAGCTAGTCTGTGAACGCACACTAATACACAATCTAAGTAAATATTTGCACTAACACGTGCGAATGCGCTTAGTCGGACGAAAGCGCGGCGGAGCAGCGAGCGACACAGCCTTCCCGTGCCAATGCTAATGCGCTACTGGCTTCGCCCCCGTAGAGAGCCAGAATATATACATTGGACCTTACTTTGCAAGACTTTCTTTGCAAAATATTGATTGGTTTAAATAAGCAAAGTACCATCTAAAGAAACTCTAAATACCAATCTGTCTATCTAAAAATATTTTTAAACATACAAGTCGTTTTGGAGGAGTTTCAAAAAGTTGCGAAAAAATATCGTGTTGTTAATTATTTTTTTAAAGCAATACTATAAGTTACACGAAAAAACCTTGTGTTCCAAATAATGTACATGAATCGATAATAAATATTTTTTTTTTTCAAACCTTTTAACCTAGCCGTTACTAAGGAGTATGCTTTAGAAAGTAACCGTTTTACGGCACTAAAGCGCATGTAGGCCCTTAACTAGGCGTCTAAGCACCGCTTTCGAAAGGCGTTTTTTTTTTAAATTGATTCTACTGTCCATTCGCAAAAGTAGTTTGTAATCACAAACAAAATAGAACGCCCGCCGCCGCTTATGTACTTCGTGTTGTTACGGAGAAGAACGGACAAGAAACTCCACAGGTGCTCTAAAAAAGAAAGTGTTTTGCAATATTTACATAAGTACATACATTAATTCATATACGTGAGGACAATGCACTTAAATAACATTACTATATACAACATAATAGGTATGAAATTTTATAACCACTTACAGGTCGATAGGAACATGCATGGTCCTCACACTTACAAATAAAGGTAAATTACCTAATTCAACAACAATGAAACAAGGTGTGAGTCAATTTCTTGAACAAAAAAATACATTATAACATGCTTGTTTACACACTTGTGCTTGTAACAAATATTTGAAAATTATCATTTATTTCATTTGGCGGTAAATAAACGTGGTCAGCTTCTTTCCATAAGATTCGTAGAAGTAGTAATGAGGACTACCGTTTTCGAATTCGCAGCTAGAGCATTTTTTTTTTTTTTTTTTTAAAACGTTGCCCCACACTAGGAATTTCTCCTGTATCGTGGGTGCGTTTACAAACATATAAACTCACATACACAAATACCCAGAGCCGGAACAACTATCTGTAGGTCATACAAATATTTGTTCCGTGCGGGAATCGAACCCGCGACACGCAGCACAGCAGTCAATCGCTCAACCACTGCGCCAACCGTGCGCCCTTTGAACTCGAGTTTATATATACTTTTTATTACTTTTTCTAATGGTAATGAATATTTGTCAATAATAGATTAATTGTGGTATAAAATGGTGTTTCGTTTTTACAGAGATGTTTGTCTTCAGAAAATTATGTAGTACTTGTTTTCCGAGCAAAACGGGACTAAGCTACACTATCATACTCAATTACTAAATGATTTTAATTTAAATCGTCCATGCGCGTAATAACAACTTTTAAAAGTAGTAATGTCACCAATAGTCCAGTAGGGATATAATTATTTTTCACATAACCTTTGATAATTCAAAAGTTTGTTATTTTCGCTGGGTGGATAATGTATGTGAATTCATTGCCATGTACAAAAATGCTAACAGTTTAAGAGTTATGCAGTAGGTATGAAATAGGTATTTCCTATTATTTCGTGTTATAACAAAAATATAATATTTAAATTTAAATAATTTACTGTCTCTTTATTAGTACTATCTAAACTTTATATTAGTAAAAATGCTACCGGATAGGTACTGTGGAACAACGGAAATCTGAAAATGGCTCGTAACTCTTTCAATAAAAGATTTAAGTATTCAAATCATTTAATATATGCATAGAGGGGCTTGTTATACCTTACAACGAAAGTTCTAACGACTAAGTATTATGCTGCAATGCTGCTGTATTTTTGTTAATTGTGTTTTTGTTTTTTTTGTTTTTTTATTGTTTTTTGTTTTTTTACTTTGCGATACGCGAAATATTGAATTTAAGTTTATAATTTTGCGCACATATTCGTAATAATAAACTCAGCCGCCATACAAAAGTTTAAACATTTGCAAGCTATGATAGTCGTGCCTTTAGTTTAATAAATAAAATACAATTTGGGTATTGCGGGGCGCGGTGACACTCCACTCCGAATGTATAGGTCGAATACGATTTCTACCTTCTTTGTTCCTATAAAAAGAATAAGAAAGAAATATTCGCAGACCACGGAATAGTCGTACCTGCCGTGCTGACAGTATATCGAGATGACAGAATAATAAAATTCTCCGTATCGTGAATATTTGACAGTCGTTACGGGTCGTCAGAAACCCGAAAGTGTGCGGCTACCCTAACACCTACGGTACCCTTTCCGTATTATCCAGTAGGATTACCGTATAATCTGGGTTGGCAGGGTAGGCAGTCACTTCATATAAAACACTGGTATTCAGATGCGTCTGGTTCGACTGAAAACAGTGGAAGTCAACCCCAACATATTAGGGAATTTATATTTTAAGGAATTTTTTTGGAATGTATTTTGTATGTCCGCAAAAATCGAGGGCTTTTCAAAACTAGAAGCGACTTCCATAATTTAAATACACGCAGTAAGCATGAAATTGTAATACCCAAATTCAGATTAACGAAAACTAGCAAGTCTTTTCTTATGAACAGTATACGCTTTTATAACAAGTTGCCAAAGTCAGTCATAGAACTGACCGATGGAAAGTTGAAAAACATCATCAAACGTGTCCTTATTAAAAATGCATATTATAAAATCAAGGACTACGTTGAAGATAAAAATTTTTGTTCCTTCTGCGCATGCGGCTTCCCTGATAACTCATAAACGGCACAAATATGTGGATATCTCTAACTATTCTCAATCTAATTTTTTCTTTTTTTCCTTCTTTTAATTAGACTTTTTACAATGATTTCAATAATCTTTATAGCCCTTTGCTAACAATAGTTACAGCACTGATAACAACATTTGTGCCACATGTTAAATTTAGTCTTGTTATATATTTTTTTCCTTTGTATAGATTCTTTTACCGATTGTTTTGTGAATGTGTGAACATTGTAGGCCTTCTAGATTTCTAGACGCTGGTTAACATTTGTTAACTCTTTATCTCGTTTATACAAACTTTTATTATTTTCTTACGACTTATTGTCGGGCCTACGTTGTCCCCCATATCTAAGCACTAATGCTGTAACATGGAGACCGTGGAGTTTCTTGCCGGTTCTTCTCCACAGGAAACGACCAACCCGAACCGTGCACCTTTTGTCGACGTTTTATAAGTGCCCATGTAGGCCTATGTGAAATAAAAAACATTTGATTTGATTTGGAAAAGTCCAAGCAAATGCCTTTTCCAAACAGATGTGACAGTAGAAATATCAAACATCTTATAACCGGTGCAACTGTCACATAACTAAATTGACTACATCGCTGGTCCTAAGACCTAATACAATAAAGGCAGTGTTACCCACTAAGCCTTAGTGGATGACACTGTAAGCATGATATTATGATGTATGCTTATACAAATTTATTCAGAATCAATATAGTTGCAACCCTAGTGAGTCCGGCAAGTTTAGGTGTCAATTTTGTGATACGCTTACCAAGATTTAGAACATTTTTTATTTTAAAGGTAGATAAATTTTACATAATCGTGTCTATTGCGCCCTATCTATTAGTTTTTAAACTCTATTAAAACGAAAAATCGGCACCACGTGACCTTACCACACGATTGCTGTACATCAAAACCTAGTAAATGCCTTAAAATATTATATTCCAGGAAAGCGCAAAAATATTATTTGAATTAGCATATGGAATGTCATCTTGTGTTAGGTAAATAAACGAAAAATAAATAAATAAGCGAGTACTAAACAAGGCTTACGGATGAACTGTACGTAATAAGACAAATGATATTAATGGTGTCCTAAATCTATTGAATATTTTACATATCTCTAAACAATATAATTCAATACCTATTAAATACCGGGCATTTGCTAATTTAAGGTGTTTTTACAATTTGAAGGGACTTTCCTATTGTAAAAAATGATAAAATTAATTAATTAAAGCACCAAATCTCAATTAAATTTTAAATTTCATGGTTAAAATTACACAGTCCATCGCAGCATAGTAAAACTCATTAAAATAATATAAAACCATTATAAATATGTCACCTACTGCGTTCTTATATGGGACTATTGATCATTAACAAGTTGTATTATAAATAACAACATTTCGTCTATACTCGGTATTTTTATATTTTATAAATTAAATCGATACGCCGATTATTTTTCGCAGCGGAATGTTTATCACCTTTTTAGGGTTCCGAAGTCAACAAGGAACCCTTATAGTTTCGCTCTGTCCGTCTGTCCGTCCGCAGCTTAGCTCAGAGAATCTAAGTACTAGAAAGCTATAATTTGACATGTATATACCTACATATTAATAATTCCGACAAATTGGTAACATAAAATCATGATAAAAAAATTTTTTTCGGGTACCTCCCATAGACGTAAAGTGGGGATGTATATTTTTTTTCTCATCTATCCCATGATGTGTGGTATCGTTGGATAGGCCATTCAAAAATATTATGGGTTTGTTAAACCATTTTTCGATTCAGAGATTTGTTTGCGTAAAATTAAGCTTTAAATTGTAAATTTATGTTAGAGTCAAGTGTCCCCCCCCCCCCCCCTGCCAGCGAAATGGTTGCTCTTGGCAATGTGAAAAAATTCACGACAGAAGTAAATATAACGAAATTAAAAGGAAAATTATCACGAATAACAAGGCTTTACAAGTTTACGAGTAATAGTCGATCAACTTATAAAATGTACTTGGAACAGTAAAAATTTTGTAAAAATTCCATTAAAAAATTACTTAAATAAAGTTGATAGCTGTGTAAAACAGATAGTAAGTATATGCTTATGAACCATGTAAAAATATACAAAAATAAAATCATAACATCCTTAATAATAATGATTTCTAAATTAATAGCGTTTAAGCTCGAATAACGCATTGGAGTGGCCGGAGGCGTTGGCAGTACCAGTCCGTAGTCAATAAAGCGCATGCGCGCGGTGGAGTCTATTTTGTGTTAGTGCAGAAGTATTTTCGACGTTTTGTAATTAAAACGTAAAAGTAAAGTCAAATAAGATTCGATTTCCAAGCAAATTACTTATTTTCTTTTGTCGATATCCTTTTATAAAATCAATATTCGACCCGACTTCATCACTATTTGAGTGGCGTAAAACTTTCCAGAATGAAATAGTGAATACCGCAGATTAGAGGATTCACCTCTAATCTGCGATATTAGAGGAGATTAGAGGTGAATACATACGATTTTTTTCTAATTCCGAAAGATAAATAAACAAGGAGCGTGCACGCAAGGATCAAGTCACGAACTATACCATTCCCCGTGGCTCTAACGCGCGCTCGTATCGGCTCCTTTCGCAATTCGCACCCGCGGTGGTACTCAAATAGATAATATTTTTCTAACTTCAGTTGCGAAGTTGGATTTTATAACTCCTTCTTCAGTTACCAGTTAGTCCTTATTTAGTTTAAGTCAAGAGTGAATAGATTACATCTAGGCAAGCGTGCTTCACCGTAGACCATATCATCGCTTACCATCGGGCGAGATAGTGGTCAAACGCGAGAAAATAGATTAAAAAAAAAACATCATTCTATGTGGGCCCGTTTTTAGACTTTGTGTGCCGCTGAAACCGTTCTAATGTTCATGTAACAACAACAAAACCCTATTTTTAGTCCGCATTATTATGCAACTTCGGAACCCTATTATTGCGCGTGGCCCGACACGCACCTGGCCGGTTTTTTTTTAATTAAAATCTGGTATTGACTGAATAATATTTGTTTCAATGGCGAGCACAGAAAGTGCATTTAACCTGTCCTGAGACATGGTGTTTCTGTGAACCGTTTTAATTCACTTTAGTGTCGAAATCTCACACATACTGTCCCACAACTCAGTAAGTATATAAAAAAAAACAATAGAAATTAGAATATAGAAGTAACTAAAAGCCGCGATCAACTGCAAAATTGCAAGCCGCGCACTGTGTCCAACAAAAAGTAAACAAGCCCCGCGCCCGCCACATTTCCCACCCGCGTAATGTTGGTACTCGAACCCAAAGATAAATTTCGTTCGTCAAACTTCGCCCGCTCTCGGTAATCTTCGGTTCGCTGGGACGGCGCACGAGAGTGTCGTATTTTGCCGTACATTTTCTATTGAACTATCTATTTCTCACGCGCCAGGCGTTTTCGCTCGTGTCTCATAGAAGTTGCATGAGCACTCGCCGTGCGCTGTAGTCTAACGCACGGGGAATATTTTTTATAGCAATATACGCCTTATTACTATAGCAAAGAGCTTAAATTGGTTCGTCATAATTTCGTTAATATTGAATAGATCGTTTATCAGATATTATTAAACATTTATATTGTTTTCTAAACCTGTTAAAATCTGGCAGTTCAGCGCACGAGTGAACCTAAAGTACAGCCGCCCCTGATACCTACACCGCGCCCCGCAATACCCAAATTGTATTTGATTTATTAAACTAAAGGCATACCACATAAGTGTTTAAACTTTTGTATGGTGGCAGAGTTTATTATTTCGAATATGTAGGCGCAAAATTATATACATATAAATTCGCAAATCACAATGTAAAAATACAATAACCTGTGCAGCATTATACTTAGTTGTTAGAACTTTTGTTGTAAGGTATAACTAATCCCTTTATGCATATAGGAAATGATTTGAAAACTTAAATCTTGAAAGAGTTACGAGCCATTTTCAGTTTTCCATTGTTCCACAGTACGTATCTGTTAGCATTTTCACTAATATAAAGTTTAGATAGTACTAATAAAGAAACAGTAAATTATTTTAATTTTATATTATTGTTATAACACGAAATAATAGGAAATACCTACTTTATGCCTATTGCATAACTCTAAACTGTTAGCATTTTTGTACATAGCGTTGAATTCACATAAGGTATCCACCCAGCGAAAATAAAAAACTTTTGAATTATCAAAGGGCATATTCTTCTGGCTACTGGACTACAACTGGTGAGCATACAAACGGTAACCAATAAATTCTAAGATTCACATTGCCGAGATCGCGCCAAAATAAATTGTATTTGATACCACATACCTATTGTCCAGTTGCATGTACACTAGTACACATTGAAATCCGCGAATAATTAAAACAGGTAAACAGGTTTACCGGATGCGCTTTCGTGCCTCGCGCACGGTACTGTTTTTGTATGAGATTTACTACTGCGCAGCCGTTGTAGCCAACTTCAGGGCGGCCAAGAAGTTTGGCGAGAACTATAATCGGCAAAAGCCCGCCATAAACTCATTCTACGGCGTTCTAATATTCATAATTATTGCCTAGAGCCAAATGTCTCTAACCTATTCTGCCAGCTGATGTAAAGCTTAGTTCACACAAGTTCTGTCTATGTTTCAAAGTTTGCTAACAGTTTTAGAATTTAGAACCTTGCGGAGTAATGTTTATTATTTTTTACGGCCGAAAAGGTACCTTACTATAGAACTTGTTAAATTTTTGGATAAAATTTCCATTATGGGCTGTTGATTTGGAAGCTCATTTTTTTTTTGTGGGTTTTACTCATAAATAAAAAGCTTTTTACAAATTTTCAAGACTCGAAAATTTTATGTTTTTTTGTATGGTTTTCGTAGGGAAAAAAATGAGAATTAGTCTAAGAGCGAGCGAAGCGAGCTCGGGAGCATAGGGCACCCCGACACGGATAGGTTAGGTTCGAAGAAGATGACGGGAGCTGAAGTCAGCGAGCTAAGCGAGCGAACGCAGCTCCCGTCATCTCCTTCATGTTAGGTTACTTTAGACCCTGCAGTAGGGCATGCAGTTTCGTAAATTTTCAATTTCGAAATTAGCTTACGAAATTGGACTCCTCAGTTTCGAAATTTCGAAACTGAGGAGCCAAATATAATGGAAAATCATGATATATTTAAACTAAACTCAAAATGCAAAATTTGTACTCTTGAGAGGTGCCTAAGTGCAATTTATATTCAAACAAAGTGAATATTCTTTTCCTTAAGACTTCTACTATAACTACTCTACTGCTGGGGACACCTTCGACGATATCATCCAGCTTTTCGAGCTCCGAGTGACAAGAGCCGTTCGGTCAGCGTTGATTCGCGAGCTGGGGTTAAATATAGTTACAGATCGGGCCTCATAAAATTGAGGCGCTGCCGAAGAGCAGAGTGTGCCACCCAGCTCGTTAGTGACAATAGGAGATGCGCAAGTCCACTATCTTGTTTCAACTATGTACGGTGGGGCTTCGAAGAGCATTTCGAGCGCCTTTTCCGCCGCATTGGTAGGCCAGTGGGTGCTTTGCATAGACTGCTGCCCAATCTCGGAGGCAGAAATAGACTGTCAGATGTCCGACGCTGCAGGACTAAAATCAACATCCTTCAGCGGAAAATGGTTATTTGAATAGCACGTCGCTAGCTAAAAAGAGCGGAGCGCATCTCCTATAGTATAGACACATTCATGTACTGATCGGGCACGGTTGCTTCGGTGAGTACCTGAATAGGATTGGGTGAGAGGCCACGGTGAATTGCCATCATTATAGGGGCAAATTGGATTCTGCACAGCTCATGCTCGAGGATTGCCTTCTTGGGCCTCTTCGCCAGGATCGGGCGTGACCTGTCTCTGTCAGTATTAGTAAGGAATATGCTGGTGGCAACATAAAATTAGAGGGAAATAGCCACCGAGTGGAAGCGTGGCCAAGGCAAGGCCAATCCCACTCGGAGAAGAAGGCATCGTGGAAGCAACCACCTCGATGTAGACCCGCCGAAACCCCGCCTGTATCAGCACGAACTGCACGAGCAGGTGGAACGCCGGAGTTTCGGGTACTCAGAGTGTGACAGAGTTCCTGTCCGTCCACCACGTGCTGTCGTTCACAGCGAGGCTCAAGGGAAACTCCTTTATAGTCTCCCCAAGGATGTAGTATTTTAAGAAGTGCTGATGGTGATCACCGGTTTCGTTTTAATTGGGTAAAAATACCACACTGCCCGGTTTTTTTTCCCTAAAGTTCAGGCGCGAGTTCAGGCGAAGGTTTTCCCCCGATAGCAAAGAAAAATGGGCATTCCCAGCAAACGATTGTGGACCTTGTCAAAGTATTCACCTCACTAGCCACCATTATTATAAAGCTTGATTTTTTTTTAATAGCCGATCTTCTTTCACTCTTCTTTATTTATTTAAACCATGGTTAGCCTTTGTTTTATTGTAATGTTAGGACATATGGTCACAAGGTGGCCCAAACGCAACGGTCTAATTGGCTTTAGATTCGTATTCAGACTCATTTTCAGATGATTCCTCTTTTGGTTTCAATAATAAATTTCATAATTGTATGAAAAATAACATAATATTTAAATCAAATCCAGTTTCGAAATTTCGAAATTAGGAGTGTCAATTTCGAAATTAATAAACTCGCAAATATGGTCCGAAATTTCGAAACTATGAAATTTCGGAATGCATGCCCTACCCTGCAGACAGAAATAGGAGCCCCCTCCGTCGACTTTGTTGTTTAAATAGTAATCTTAAACTTTAACCATGGATATCTCCATAACTATGGGGTTCCGTGGGGTAGGGATGGTACAGTGAGGTAGCCCCTCTACCCCCCTTAACCCTTACCCCCTCCGCGCCCCTTAAATCGATGGGCATATATGGAAATTTTAATTCTAACCTGAAAACTTTAACCATGGGGCTCCGAGTAGTTTGGATGGTACAGGGGTACCCCCCTGTAACCCCCCCGGTGGGTTCCCGCATTGTCGAGGCGGGGGAGCTCAGTAACCGTGGCTTGGTCACCCACGGTGAAGCGAAGAGGAACCCGAGGAAGGGCCGCTCGTCAGGGCTTTTGCCGATTAAGCTGACGACGTAGCGGCCAACTAGTAGGTTGCGGTGCCGCTTGGTAACAGGTGATATCGCAACTGAAGCAGGCCGCGATGTCTTATGGAGATTCCCAGGTCCCATACGATGTCGCGGCTGAGGGTTGGAGGCCGCGGCGGGAGAGGAGTGCCGGTATTGCTGTGCGCCGCTCTCCC
Organism: Anorthoa munda; assembly: GCA_945859665.1. Lineage (NCBI taxonomy): Eukaryota > Metazoa > Arthropoda > Insecta > Lepidoptera > Noctuidae > Anorthoa > Anorthoa munda. Next base: position 220,988 of record OX243896.1, on the reverse strand, counting down.
TACCTTCCGCGGCCCGGACGGGGTCGCCACCGTCCGATGGCGGACGCGGTGGGGCCGCAGGGGAGGAGGAGTGTCGGTATTGCGTTAGCCGCTCTCCCTAACCCCTGCGGCCGAACAATGGTAGGTGGCGGGGCCATTGACCTTGACCCGTTACAGGGGGACCAAGTGTGTCATACACGGGGTCGTCTGGCGCCTATGTGCTGATTGGTCCCTGGGGTGGTCACGGCGTACAGTGTGTTCTGGTGCGCCGGTGATGGGGAATACTCCCCCGAGGAGGGTCCGGTGACGGACAGCCGCGGCGGGTTCGCGGTGAGTGCTAACGCGTGCCCGTGTTCCCGCCATAAGCGGCACAGGAGAACGCCGTGGAGTTTTAGTGGGTTAAAGTCCCACATAACTGCACTATCTCCCCGTGGTAGTGCAGTATGCATGAGCATTTCTCAAAGAAAAAAAAAAAAAGCGGTGGTAGCCAAACCTCCCTCCCTACCACCTCTACCCTCCCTGTGCCAAAAATCAACGGCCCATAATCGAAAATTTAACCAAAGAACAATGGCAGGTGCCCATACATTGTTTTAGCCGAGATTTAATTCGAAACACTTTAAATGAAAAATATCTGGTTTAACTCAGGGTGATGTTCTGAATTAGTTTGTGCAAGAATTTTTGTTAGAGAATGTAGAGAATAATAGATATTCAGTCATTAACTTTTGTTGGTTATGTCTGGGTAACTTTTAATAATGTGTTTAAAAGGTAATATTATTCAATTTCGTGGAAGTAAAAGGGGGATATCGCATTAGTATTTCCCTTACCTAGTTATTTTAGCATGAAATGTGTAGTATACTCTTTGTAAAGAGTATATTTATTTAAACTAAGTGACTTTGACTCGTATCAAAAGGTTGTCGTCAACAACCAAGCTATATTTTTTTTAGACTTGGGAACTAGTCTTTTTGCCAATCATTAATTGAAAGTAATTCATTTATTTCTACTACACTACAATATTATTACCTACCTGCAAGGAACATCTACACTTAGACATAAACTGTATTGTTAACTCATTTACTGCAATAAATACAATAATGATATTATTACTTAATATAGTTACTACTTGTCACTTAGCAGATAAAATATATAATGGCAACACTATGCTAAAGAAATGAACTAAAAAATCAAATAACTTTTTATTTATTATGTTTTTTTTTTAAATCTATTTTGGACCAGGCCTAATTATACTTTAAAAAACATAGACAATTAATAGAATGTCTTTCGTATATAACTCACTTTCAGACGCTCAAATTTAAGTCAGCTAAAATTTCGCCATTGTTCTTTTTAGTGATATTGTAACAAAACTAAATAGAAAAAAAATAAAACCATAAAAAAAAAACGATTTCCAAAGCAAATCAATCGCATTGCGGTTTTAAGCCGTGCGGATAAAAGCCGCAAATGCCGAGACATATGGAGTTGTATGCAGCGGCACGCACTTGCAGGAAAAAAAAATCCGCAACTAAACTGTTTTGTCGTAAGTAATCTGTTTTCACCGCGGCGCGCATTAAAATCGCGGTAATATTTTGAGCTTTATGAACAGATAGAAAGATACAAAAATTGCGCAATGTGTTAGTTATGGTCCAAACCAAATACCAAAAATAAAACTAAAAAAAAGAAAACAACCAACCAAACCAATTCGCGCGAATAAAATCCGCGTGGCTAAAAACCGCAATGTGTGCTTAGCCGAAAAAATTTAGAAATAACTTTCGGAAGTCGGGGTCGGAATACGGACATAGTCAGAAACGCAAGTTATTTCTTCACTTTTTAGTGTTTTGCTGTGGAAGTCGTTTTTGTTTTTTAAGTTTTTGAATGTATCAATACGAGTTTGTAACATTCTCTCAGCGGAATCCATGGACCGCGAGTGGGTGACGGACCGCGCCATGTTCGTGGTGTGGGCGCTCGGGCGCCTGGACCACGAGCGCGAGCCCGCCTTCCATCGCCTGTACCCGCGCGCAGACGTCAAGCTGCACCTGGCTAGCGACCCGCCCACGCATGACTGCATCCGCTTCTCCGTGTGAGTATCTGCGCGCTGTTTGATGTGTTTGTGTGTGTGTAGTACCGGCGCCGAGTCGGCGGTGTTGGAGGTGGCCGAGCTGTTCGACCCGGCGCTGCGCGTGTGTGTGTGTGTAGTAACATGTGGTCTCGTGTGCAGCGGCGCGCGCTCGGCGCCGCCAGTGTGGGAGGTGGCGGAGCTGTTCGACCCGGCGCTGCGCGTGTTCACGTTCCGCCTGGGGCAGGGGGCATGCGTGTGTGTGTGTGTGTAGTAACGTGTGGTCTCGTGTGCAGCGGCGCGCGCTCGGCGCCGCCAGTGTGGGAGGTGGCGGAGCTGTTCGACCCGGCGCTGCGCGTGTTCACGTTCCGCCTGGGGCAGGGGGCATGCGTGTGTGTATGTGTGTGTAGTAACGTGTGGTCTCGTGTGCAGCGGCGCGCGCTCGGCGCCGCCAGTGTGGGAGGTGGCGGAGCTGTTCGACCCGGCGCTGCGCGTGTTCACGTTCCGCCTGGGGCAGGGGGCATGCGTGTGTGTATGTGTGTGTAGTAACGTGTGGTCTCGTGTGCAGCGGCGCGCGCTCGGCGCCGCCAGTGTGGGAGGTGGCGGAGCTGTTCGACCCGGCGCTGCGCGTGTTCACGTTCCGCCTGGGGCAGGGGGCATGCGTGTGTGTATGTGTGTGTAGTAACGTGTGGTCTCGTGTGCAGCGGCGCGCGCTCGGCGCCGCCAGTGTGGGAGGTGGCGGAGCTGTTCGACCCGGCGCTGCGCGTGTTCACGTTCCGCCTGGGGCAGGGGGCATGCGTGTGTGTATGTGTGTGTAGTAACGTGTGGTCTCGTGTGCAGCGGCGCGCGCTCGGCGCCGCCAGTGTGGGAGGTGGCGGAGCTGTTCGACCCGGCGCTGCGCGTGTTCACGTTCCGCCTGGGGCAGGGGGCATGCGTGTGTGTATGTGTGTGTAGTAACGTGTGGTCTCGTGTGCAGCGGCGCGCGCTCGGCGCCGCCAGTGTGGGAGGTGGCGGAGCTGTTCGACCCGGCGCTGCGCGTGTTCACGTTCCGCCTGGGGCAGGGGGCATGCGTGTGTGTATGTGTGTGTAGTAACGTGTGGTCTCGTGTGCAGCGGCGCGCGCTCGGCGCCGCCAGTGTGGGAGGTGGCGGAGCTGTTCGACCCGGCGCTGCGCGTGTTCACGTTCCGCCTGGGGCAGGGGGCATGCGTGTGTGTATGTGTGTGTAGTAACGTGTGGTCTCGTGTGCAGCGGCGCGCGCTCGGCGCCGCCAGTGTGGGAGGTGGCGGAGCTGTTCGACCCGGCGCTGCGCGTGTTCACGTTCCGCCTGGGGCAGGGGGCATGCGTGTGTGTATGTGTGTGTAGTAACGTGTGGTCTCGTGTGCAGCGGCGCGCGCTCGGCGCCGCCAGTGTGGGAGGTGGCGGAGCTGTTCGACCCGGCGCTGCGCGTGTTCACGTTCCGCCTGGGCCCGGCCGGGGGCGCGCGCGGGCTGGCGGGGCGCCGCCTCAAGCACTCTCCGCCGCTCGCCTGGTACGTCAATGGGCAGCTCGCGCCCGACCTACAGCTGCGCCGCGGCCTGCAATACTCCTTTAAGGTACGTCGCGGTCTATAATCTGTACTAGCCCAGTGTCGATCGCGAGATAACTTGTAGGTGTGTAACAGGTGTACGGCGGCAACGACCCGCACTCGGCGACTGAGTACCACCCGCTGATCGTGACGGCGGAGCCCGTGGGCGGGCTGGAGCGTCTGAGTGAGGCGGCGCAGCGTGAGGCCAAGGTGCTGGCCGGCGTGCACTACACGCGCCGCGGCCGCCTGGCGCCCACTGCGGGTGAGTAGTGTGGGTGTGTGTGTGTGTGTGAGTGTGTACTGACGCAAGGTGCTGGCCGGCGTGCACTACACGCGCCGCGGCCGCCTGGCGCCCACTGCGGGTGAGTAGTGTGGGTGTGTGTGTGTGTGTGAGTGTGTACTGACGCAAGGTGCTGGCCGGCGTGCACTACACGCGCCGCGGCCGCCTGGCGCCCACTGCGGGTGAGTAGTGTGGGTGTGTGTGTGTGTGTGAGTGTGTACTGACGCAAGGTGCTGGCCGGCGTGCACTACACGCGCCGCGGCCGCCTGGCGCCCACTGCGGGTGAGTAGTGTGGGTGTGTGTGTGTGTGTGAGTGTGTACTGACGCAAGGTGCTGGCCGGCGTGCACTACACGCGCCGCGGCCGCCTGGCGCCCACTGCGGGTGAGTAGTGTGGGTGTGTGTGTGAGTGTGTACTGACGCAAGGTGCTGGCCGGTGTGCACTACACGCGCCGGGGCCGCCTGGCGCCCACTGCGGGTGAGTAGTGTGGGTGTGTGTGTACTGATGCAAGGTGCTGGCCGGCGTGCACTACACGCGCCGCGGCCGCCTGGCGCCCACTGCGGGTGAGTAGTGTGGGTGTGTGAGTGTGTACTGACGCAAGGTGCTGGCCGGCGTGCACTACACGCGCCGCGGCCGCCTGGCGCCCACTGCGGGTGAGTAGTGTGGGTGTGTGTGTGTGAGTGTGTACTGACGCAAGGTGCTGGCCGGCGTGCACTACACGCGCCGCGGCCGCCTGGCGCCCACTGCGGGTGAGTAGTGTGGGTGTGTGTGTGTGTGTGAGTGTGTACTGACGCAAGGTGCTGGCCGGCGTGAACTACACGCGCCGCGGCCGCCTGGCGCCCACTGCGGGTGAGTAGTGTGGGTGTGTGTGTGTGTGTGAGTGTGTACTGACGCAAGGTGCTGGCCGGCGTGCACTACACGCGCCGGGGCCGCCTGGCGCCCACTGCGGGTGAGTAGTGTGGGTGTGTGTGTGTACTGATGCAAGGTGCTGGCCGGCGTGCACTACACGCACCGCGGCCGCCTGGTGCCCACTGCGGGTGAGTAGTGTGGGAGTGTGTGTGTGTGTGAGTGTGTACTGACGCAAGGTGCTGGCCGGCGTGCACTACACGCGCCGCGGCCGCCTGGCGCCCACTGCGGATGAGTAGTGTGGGTGTGTGTGTGAGTGTGTACTGACGCAAGGTGCTGGCCGGCGCGCACTACACGCGCCGCGGCCGCGTGGTGCTCACTGCGGGTGAGTAGTGTGGGTGTGTGTGTGTGAGTGTGTACTGACGCAAGGTGCTGGCCGGCGCGCACTACACGCGCCGCGGCCGCGTGGCGCCCACTGCGAGTGAGTAGTGTGGGTGTGTGTGTGTGAGTGTGTGTGTGTGAGTGTGTACTGACGCAAGGTGCTGGCCGGCGCGCACTACACGCGCCTGGCGCCCACTGCGGGTGAGTAGTGTGGGTGTGTGTGTGTGTGTGAGTGTGTACTGACGCAAGGTGCTGGCCGGCGTGCACTACACGCGCCGCGGCCGCCTGGCGCCCACTGCGGGTGAGTAGTGTGGGTATGTGTGAGTGTGTACTGACGCAAGGTACTGGCCGGCGCGCACTACACGCGCCTGGCGCCCACTGCGGGTGAGTAGTGTGGATGTGTACTGACGCAAGGTGCTGGCCGGCGCGCACTACACGCGCCTGGCGCCCACTGCGGGTGAGTAGTGTGGATGTGTACTGACGCGTGTGTTGCAGCGGGCCCGCTGTGCGTGGCGCGGCACGCGGACGGAGCCGACCGGCGCCGTGACGACGACTACGCCACGTTCCGCGCCTACAACCGCTCGCTGCAGTGGCGCTGCGGCTCCGAGCCGCCGGCCGAGCTGCTGGTGGCGCCCAACAGCACGTGGCCGGACCGCGTGTACTACCACTCGTTCTCGCACGCCGGCATGGGCGGCCGCATCTACGTGGTGGACAAGCACCGCCGCAACATCGGCCGCACGACGTCCGGCGGCCCGGCGGCCGGCGGCCCGGCGGCCCGTGGGCTGCTGGCCGCCGCACTGCTGCTGACGCTGACACTGCTACATTGAAACGTTACACGAGGGACGTACGGCATGGGATTGTACATCTCATATTTTCCCATACTAAGTCGTTAATAACAAAGTCGAAAACAAAGTTTGACTTCAACATGCCATCTCTGTATAACACAGATCTATAAATATTGGTCCAAGATCCCAGACGCCCCAGACGTTACCGAATTCTTGTGTGTAATTGAGTAGTGCTAGTGTGTACTTTGAACATATGTATACTTGCTAGCTTGGATAGACGGCACAGGCGGTCAATTTACAGATACCAGGGCTAAGGGTACACGCTGAAACATTACTCGCTTTTCTTTCATTCTGAGCGCTGGTTTTTTGGATTTATAATTAAACAATATTCAACGCTTAATTAGTAATCCCACACATTTTGTGAAGAAATAACTCAGTAACGTCTGGGTTGTCTAGGATCTTGCACTAGTAGTACAGTACCACTACGGGTACTATCAGACAGTTAACGTTCGAGCGTGCAGGTGGTCACGAAGCCCGCGGTCGGACAGTCCAAGTCGTCCGTCGTAAAAGGTCTATGGTACCTACCACTATTGTTTGACGATAGTTCTTCATCACAAATGATTGATTTTGTGGTCGTTATCCAGCATCAAGACGCGGTCAGAATGCCTCCTGTGTTTGGATATATCTATTAACGTAATACAACACAAAGAACGCAATACTGACCTCTTGAACGCTAGGCTCTGTCTGATAGAACCCTCAGTACAATAAGGCCTCTGCCTCGAATCTTGCGGGCAGCGGGCGGCGGCGGCGCAGACCCCGCACTATAGCGGCGTAGTGTTGTGTTCGTAGTTGTGTCGTCCAGATATTTGCTTTTATTCGCGAACGAAATGTCTAAACAGCGGTGACAACATTATTTTGATTCAAATTTATTCCTAACACTCGATTTATTGTGGGCAAAAGAAGAAGTGAATCCCTACTATAGGGCAAGGAAAAGAAAAGGCGAGTTTTATCGAAATTATGAAGAACAGAGACAATGTCCTGACAAATTCTACAACTACACCAGAATGAGTGTAGAAACTTTTGACTATATTCTTGAAACTATCAAGGGCGATTTGTTCATTAAACTGGTTAATTACTCATCTATTTTTATGGTTCACATCTTTGCTGTTCCATATCGGTGTCCTCTCATAAATTGCTGAAATAATTTGCTCTAGCACGTCCGAGGACATTTCGACACGTCACGAAAATAAATTGCACAACACTGCTATGTAGACGTGCGGGCGGTCAGCGGTCACCGCTTGACCGGCGCGCGGGCGGTCACCGCTTGACTGGCGCGCGGGCGGTCACCGCTCGTAGCCCCGCCGCCCGCAACATTCGAGCCAGCGGCCTAACAGCTTGCAACATACATTACTGAAACACGTTAAATACTCTAGTGATGATCTCAAGTCGCGGCAGCTAACTGCTGCTATTAGTGCAGCTGTGCTCAGTGAGCTGGCGGCGAGGCAGTCAACCCTAAAAGTAAAGCTTGGGTTGATTTTTGCTCCGCTTTTGCACTGCTAAATATTGCAATGCGTATATAGTTCTCTCCGAACTGCTGGGCTGCCTTGAAGTTTGGCGAGGACTATACTTGACAAATTAAGATTGACTTTCTTGTATTGAAATAGGACAACAATTTAAAATAAATTTGCTTCAAACCATTATATTTAAAATGCCGCTATTTATCTAATTATATTGTACGTAATTTTTTTATTATTAGGATATAGGTTCTTTTTAGAATATATTTTGTAAATAGTGGACTGTACCCGAGACGGAAATAAAACGCTTTAGTACTTGGTACGTGTTTTTTATATCACTCTAATTTAGTTTAATCACAATACATGTTTATCCTAATAGTATAAGCCTATATTATATGGAATTAATCTCTACGTAATAATAATAATATCAGGGGGGTGACCATAAGCTCTTAGAGCAAGGTTATTTATAGTGTGCATAAGGGGCAGACGTATATGACTTGTATAAATCTGTCCCATATCACGGCTGAACCATGATAATTTTGACATCATGGTACGGGGGCCGGTCTTCCAATGAGTACGTGAGCACTTGAGGGTGCTCCGAGGCGGACAGGTTAACTGGTGCGTTATAGTCTCGTACGGTCCTGTGCGGTGTGGGCTGTGTGCGGTGTGGGCTGTGTGTGGTGTGGGCTGTGTGCGGTGTGGGCGGCGTCTGTGTCCGCACAGTGTGGCGGGCAGCGCACACGTTAGGCGCGGTGCAGCTCCACGAAGCCGCGCAGTGTGGCGGGCAGCGCACACGTTAGGCGCGGTGCAGCTCCACGAAGCCGCGCAGTGTGGCGGGCAGCGCACACGTTAGGCGCGGTGCAGCTCCACGAAGCCGCGCAGTGTGGCGGGCAGCGCACACGTTAGGCGCGGTGCAGCTCCACGAAGCCGCGCAGTGTGGCGGGCAGCGCACACGTTAGGCGCGGTGCAGCTCCACGAAGCCGCGCAGTGTGGCGGGCAGCGCACACGTTAGGCGCGGTGCAGCTCCACGAAGCCGCGCAGTGTGGCGGGCAGCGCACACAGCGGCACCGGCCGGCGCATGCGCAGCAGTGCCCGCGCCGCCAGGCACGCCAGCGTCACGTGCTGCAGGACGCACACGCGCGAGCCGCGGTTCAGCGTCACCAGCTCGGCGGGCGAGTCGCCGAACTTGTTGGGCTGGTCCAGGTGCGCGCCGCCCTCCAGCAGGACGCTCACCAGCTCCGTGCTGAAGTTGTAGGGGATGGCGGCCACGTGCAGCGCCGTGCTGCGGGCCTCGTTACGTACGGCCACGTCCGCGCCGCTCGCCAGCAGCAGCGCCACCACGCCGGCGTGCGGGAACACGGGCGCCGCGTCCAGCTCGTCCGCGAAGTACGTGGAGCGGATGACGTTGAGCCGCGACACGCACAGGTGCAGCAGCGTGTCCTGCGTGTGTGCGCTGCGCACGTCGGCCGCCACCAGTGCGCGCACGGCCGCCGTCACGGCCTGCCGCTCGGCCGGCGTCTGCGCGCACACGTGCAGCAGGTACATGAGGTGCGTGGTGCAGCGCAGCGCGCGGTCGAAGGTGTCGGCCTGCAGCTTGAACACCGGCCGCGCCTCCAGCAGCCGCCGACACGCCGGCAGCTCGGCGGCCAGCAGCCGGAACACGCGCAGCACGTCGCCCAGCGCCGGCAGCCCGGCCGCGCGCTCCAGGCGGCCCGCGTGCGCGTCCAGCATGAGCCGCGCCAGCGCGCAGGCCGTGTGGCACGTGTCGGCCGCCAGCAGCGAGTCGCGCTCCACGCGCAGCTGCAGCGCCCAGGTCCACAGCTCCACGCAGCGCTGGTAGCGGAAGGCGTCGGCGTAGGACGCGCCGCGGTACATGAGCCGGAACACCGTGTCCTTGTGCTCGGGCCCCAGGATGCGCACCACCACCAGCAGCGACTGCGTGCGCAGCGCGTCCATGTCCGTGGCGGCGGTCTCCAGCTCGTCCAGGGTGCGCCACTCGCGGGCGCCGCCCAGCGCCGGCGCCGGCGCGCGCACGGGCCGCTTGGGGATGTAGGCGCCGGCGCCGGCGCCCGCGCGCAGGGCGGTGGCGCGGCGCCAGGCGGCCAGCGCGGCGGACACGTCGTTGAACTCGTCCAGCTGCGTGGAGCCCAGCAGCTCGTAGGCGTCCGCCATGCGCGCGGCCGAGTACCGCACGCGGCCCGCCAGCAGCGCCACCACGGGCGTGGCGCCCTTGAGGCAGGCGGTGCGCAGCGCGTCGTCGCCGGCGCGGGACGTCAGCAGCGGGTCGGCGCCGTGGTCCAGCAGCAGCCGCGCCGTCTCCACGCGGTGCTCCTGGATGGCGTAGTGCAGCACCGTCTTGAGCTGCGTGTCGCGCGCGTTGACGTCGGCGCCGTGCTGCAGCAGGAAGGCGCACAGGCGCGCCGACTGCACGCTGTTGATGAGGCACGTGCCGCCGTTGTGGTTGGGGCGGTGGATGTCGGCGCCGCGCGCCACCAGGAAGCGCACCACCTCCAGGTGCGTCATGAAGCAGGCCGAGCGCACGGGCGTGGAGCCCGAGTCCGAGCTGGCGTCCAGGCGCGCGCCCGCGTCCGCCAGCACGCGCAGCACCTCCAGGCGGCCGGCCACGGCGGCGCACCACAGCGGCGTGACGGAGTGCACGGAGCGGTCGTCGGGCACCTCGTACACGCCGCGCTGCTCCAGCTCGGCGGCGCACACGTGCACCAGGTACTCCACGATCTCCACGTTGCCGCGCTTGCACGCCACGAACAGCGGCGCGCAGCCGTCCAGCTTGCGCGAGCACAGCGCGCGCCGCGCCGCCGGGCTCATGCTGTAACAACAGTTGCACAGGTCGATCTTCAAGGTTAAGGAACATTTGCCGAGCACGGACCGTGAATGGGTGACCCATCCATAACATAAGACTCCTGTGCGCTTCAGAAAGCACTTTGGGCATTGGTCACGGCCGTCATTTGTAGATCTATAACAGTCAGTTTTGCCTAAGGTGATCATGTTAGCCAGTTACTGGGTTGTAGAGTTCAAATAGACAAACCCTTCACATTATTTTAAAATACTGTTAGTCAGCTGCATCTGGTTAGAGTGGAACCCGACCCCGACATAGGCTTTACCTCGACTCAGTCTATTAGCTATTGTTGCCTTATAGCATGTAAGTAGTAGCAAGCAAATTTAACATTAGCGCCATACACTGGAGCACAAGTCTTGTTGTTACCTATAGTCCCTAGTCCCAACACTGCCCTTCCTATCCTATTATTATAAACATGGAAGTTTGTCAGGATGGATGGGTAAACATTAATATGTTAGTTTCACTCAAAAATACTATGGATTTCATTAAAATTTTACAGTAAATCAGTAATAAGGCTTACACATCAGATTGCGGAAAATACTCATACCAGGCAAGCAACACCTAGGACATATTAAAACAGAAAACTAAAGTCCCTTTACTTCTTCTCCCTATTAAATATGCGCAAAAAAATCAAGTGGCGTAGTTTGACGACGCAACGCTTGGTGACGTCGTGACGCCCTGCTACTTGCTGCGTAAATACTCACGCGCACTTATGTGTTAGTGATAAAAATGTGAACATCACCCACTACACCGAAATACACCTTGTAACCTTGATGATAGCTTATTTCTTGAACGCTATGAACCTACCTACATCTAATACAACTCGAGATCCCCTGATCTCCTGATTTCAATTTTGCTTCATTATGCAATTGTAAAAACTTTACGCAATAAAACATGGCATGTTGTTGACCGCAAAATTGACATTTTGTAGTAGACACGTGTAAGGCCTTTGAATATGGCTGTAGCTTAATGTATTTATTGGCAAAGTTCGGGTTATGTCGTAAGGTCAAATTAAATATATTATCCGGACCAAAGGTTTAGTAAATACAAAAGAGCAAGGGAGCACACGCGATGACCGCTAATCGAGTACTGATTGTTCGACTAATATCAATTAGTGTAGTAATACAAATGAGGTAAAAAAGCACGAATAAGTATTATAATAGTGTAAGGTTAGCCGTACATGCGCCCGGGCCAACAATATACCTACATAAATGTTAGGCTAACCCGCTGCTGCACCGGCGGGCAGCTAGTATAATAGAATCGTGCCTCGGCGACCGCAGTGGCCGGCGGCGGGGCGCGGGGGACAGAAATCCCGTCTAGCGATCATCGCCCGCCACGTAGTATCGTATAAGTAATTAAAAAGTTATGATGGAACTTCAATTTGTTCCGGCCACGGCGCGCAGCTGAGTTTATTGAAGACCGATTAACCGAGTTTTCTGTAGTTGTGGTAACTGAATCTTATATCAATAATTAGATATATAGTTCAATTATATACCTGTGAAATATCAGACTTGTACACTGATTAATTAACGAGATAATCGAAAAAAACAATACTTATGCGTGGTAACCCGACCAAATCTAGAATGTTATAGAAAAGCGGCCGCGCAATACATTATACCAACCTTCTAAAATTATTAGCATAATTGTCCTTAAAAATTGGTACAGTCACGAATAAAATTAGTTTGATTGAAAAATTAAACCTACCGTATGGCAGGTTTAATTTTTTTTTAATGTTTAAATAAATTTAAAATTGCTCAAAGTAAGTGTCCACTATACCATTCTTCATATATCTACTGTTTAACCATTCTGTCGTCGAGGTAGGTAGGTACCTACTTACTATTTACAAGGAATAAATTGCGCCTAATTAGTTTTTAGTTAATCTTCTGAGAAAACTGAGAAAGATATCCTCTCTAAATTGAAGACGTTGGATCCTAATAAAGGAGCAGGGCCCGATTGAATCCCTCCTCTCTTCGTTAAAAGATGTGCCCCGCTTCTGTCGTACCCATTGAAGGAAATTTTTAACAAATCCCTCGTAAGCGGCACGTTCCCTGTTGAATGGAAGCGGGCGCGGATAGTTCCGGTCTTTAAGAAGGGTGACAGTGGTAATGTAAAAAACTACAGACCTATTTCGATGCTGTCATGTTTTTCCAAAATATTTGAAAGTATCATCTGCCCAGTACTGACAAGTCATACCAAATCCCTGATAAGGGTGGAGCAGCACGGCTTTCAGGAAGGCAAATCTGTTTTGACTAACCTTGTCGCATATATCACGCCTATCATGGACGGAATCGATGGAAACCAGCAGATTGACTCGGTCTACACTGATTTTGCTAGCGCCTTAGACTGCGTAGATCACAAACTGCTTATTAGTAAGCTGCAAAGTCAGTGTGGTATTTGTGGTTCGATGCTAAGTTGGTTTGAATCATATCTCGAAAATCGTGAGCTGGTAGTGATTTTGGCCGGACACGAGTCTAACAAATATATTGCCACATCTGGATTACCACAAGGGTCCCATTTGGGCCCAATACTGTTTTTGCTCTTTGTCAACGATATCGTGACTCAAATCCACCATTGCAAATGCTCCCTTTTTGCCGATGACATGAAAATCTCACGTCAAATCAGCTCAGTAGCTGACGCCGATATGATAAAGGCCTGGGCCGGGTTTATGAGTGGTGTTGCGTCAACAAAATAAATCTTAATGCGTCAAAAAGTCAACTTATTCGCTTTACACGAAAAATAAAGGTGATTGAGACGGGCTTTCACATAAATAACGAGGAAATCGCTGTTGTACCAGAAGTTAGAGACTTAGGCGTGATTCTGGACTCTAAATTAAGTTTTATTCCTCATTATAGTAGCATAGTAAAGAAGGGTGCAAAAATGTTGGGTTTCATAAAACGCAACACTAAAGACTTCAAGCATACTGCCTCTAAGATAACATTATTTAATGCCTTGGTGCGTAGTGTGCTTGAATTCGGCAGTGTTGTCTGGAACCCACACTATGCTGTATACTCTGATCGTATCGAGTCGCTCCAAAGGTCTGTCACAAGACATCTTGCATTTGTTACCCCTGGTGTCAGCATGCGATGTTCGTACGAATAGAGACTTTCTCGTTTCAGACTAGGCACCCTACAACATCGCAGACGCATGTTGGACAAGCTATTCCTCCAGAATATTGTGTGGAGTCCCACATCGTGTGATGGACTTTTGGAGCGTATCGGGATATGCGTTCCTAAATTAAAAGCCCGGCGGAAATGTAGGAACTTGTTTGGTACCCCCTAACATAAATCGAATCTTGGGATGAATTCCCCTATGACAAGGCTTCCTTCAAAATACAATGCTTGGTGTGACCTACTTGACCTAGACATGTTTCATGACCGCCCCACTCAGCTCAGACGAAAGATCTTGGGAAAGGAAAGGAAAGATAGTTTGTGATCTGTGTAATAAGACATAATCTGATTTTAATAAAATTATTTTTATTCTCATTGTTTTAATTGATTTTTAATTGTTAACTCACGATTCTTGTTTTCTATTTATAATTTGTATTGTATCTTTGCTTATTTTGTAATAATGTTTTTCTTTGTTATATTCGATTTTTGACTTTGAAAATTACATTTTAGTTATGAAAGTGCTGTGCACATCTGTCATTGACATAGACACTAGAATAAGACCCCAGAAAATGTATTACGTCCATGTTTGTGTTGTTGATATGTCTTAAAATAAATAAATTTAACTGCCATCAGTCCTTACTGGACTATAATCAGTTTAGTTGCATGAATTAGTTGGCGTTTTAGGTACAAGGGCCATTGCCGGCATTGCCGCTGATACCTATTCAGATTACTTGACCTCTCTTAAGTCGATTTATAGATTTGCTGCTGTCCAGCAATTTAACAGCCAAAGGATTTGGGTGGATTGCTAGACGATCAGCATAACGCTTTTTGTGTTTATTAATTTCCTCAAAAATTGTCGGAGTGTTGAGATAATCATGGTTTTCTTCATTTCGTGTGAACCATGGTGCATTGACAATATTCCTCAAGATCGCGTTTTGAGCTCTTTGGAGGCACATTATGTTGCTTTTGCTGGTCACTCCCCATAGTTGGATGCCGTCCGACCATTTAGGTTTTAATACAGAATTGTACAGCAGTAGTTTGTTGTCCAAAGATAGGACTGAATTACGACCCATCAACCAGGTTTTTATATTTGGCATTTAGATGTTCTCTTTTTTGTTTTATATGCGTCTTCCAAGTGAGCCTTTTATCCAAGTGAAATCCGAGATACTTAACACAATCTGTATGTGGAAGAGTTTTATCTCCTAATGTTATTGTGGGACAGTCACCTCTTCTCAAAGTGAAGGTAATGTGACTTGATTTTTGGGCACTGGCACAGATACGCCACTTTTGCAGCCAGGTATTCATTTTATCCAGTACAGTTTGTAATTTGTTACTGACAATATCTGGTTCTTTGGCGCTCGCCAGATAAGCAACTTCATCTGCGTATGTCGCTACCGTAACATCTGCTGTAGTTGGAAGATCAGGATTCAAGTTTCTCTGTGGTGATAATATTGCTGCTAATGTTAAGTATCACAGGAGTGTGATCCGATGATCCGTTCAGGCACGACTCAACAGGCAGGTGTAGATTACTCATGCCACCAGAAATAAAAAAGTCAATAGAAATAAAACAGATCGGGAACTTTCTTCGGATCAGAAGGATTGGATTACCATCCGACCAGGACCTCAAATTGTTTTTGTCTACTGAGTTTTTCAATGCTCTGCCTCTGGTTACCGTGTATCGTGAACCCCAGAACGTGTGCTTGGCGTTCCAATTTCCCGCAGCAATAAACCGATGCCCAAGAGTTTCGAAAAAAATTGTGAACATTTCTTCGATTATTTTATGCTTCGGGGGAGAGTACGAGGGCGGCACTGAAAATTTCGGGAATCAAGGAAGTGACACAACATTACTATTTAAAAATGTATTTATTGCTTTTCGTAGTATTCGCCGCGAAATTTGACACATTTTTCCATACGATGGAACCAATCATTGAAGCAACCATTCCATTCGGCAGTTGGGGTCTCCAAAATGGCCGTTTTGTAGCCGTCCACAGCTTCTTCAGGTGATGAAAATCTCTGACCACGCAATTTATTCTTTATTTTAGGGAAAGTATAGAAATAACTAGGGCTTAGGTCGGGGCTGTACGGCGGATGGTCTAATAATTCTATGATTTCTTGCTCTAAAAACTCTTTTGTTCTGTGCGCGGTGTGAGAACTCGCATTGTCGTGATGGAGGATGATGCGGCGGTTGCAGTTCTCTTTACGGAGTTCAGAAACGACCTGTGGCAAACAAATGCTAGCATACCATTCTGCATTAACCGTTCTTTGACACTCAAGAGGAATAGTCGTAACATGGCCGGTTTTGGAGACAAATGTGGCCATTTTTTTTGCAACACTCCGTGAACGAACAATTTTTAATAATTAATAAATCAATATATATATGTACGTGTATTTTACCTATTTTAGTATGTTATATAATAACTGGTTTATTTTTTTTATAAAAATGCACCTGCCATGTTGTCTCTGCACCACCCTTGGTTGACTGGTAGAGAATGCCTAAGGCATTAAGTCCGCCTTTGTACCTTTTGTGCATGAAGTCTAAATAAATAAATAACGAACAATTTTTGTTGGCTTTAACTCATTTTCGAACACCCAAACTCGTGACTGGTTTTTTGTTTCGAGTTCGTACGCGTATATCCAGGGTTCATTCGTTTTATTGATTGGGCTTTTTAGACATTTCAAGAATTGGAAATTTTGAGAATTGGACATTTTGGGAATTGGACATTCTGGTAATGGACATTTTGGGAATTGGACATTTTGAGAATTGGACATTTTAGGAATTGGACATATTGTGAGTTGGACATTTCGGGAATTGTACATTTTGAAACCGTTGGACATTTTGGGAATTGGACATTCTGAACCTGAACGATTTGAGGATCCTGCGTGGAATCTTTCGAGAGTTCTGACGCACCAAGTAACGCGAGCCGCTTTTTGCTCTTCACAGAGCGAATGCGGTATCCATCGGGAAAACAACTTTTTTACACCTAATTGTTCATGCAAGATTATTTGTATTTGACTCATGCCAATGTCTAAAGTTGCCTGAATTTCGCGGTATGTCACATGTCGATCTTCCTCAATCAGCTTACGCACAGCATCAACGTTTTCTTGGGTGACTGCAGTTTTTGGACGATCTTGACGGGGATCATCACTGAGCTTGACACGTCCACGTTGAAATTCAGCAAACCAGCGATAAATTGAGGTTTTGGATGGGGCTTCATCACCAAATGCAGAAATCATCCGGTCAACACACTGTTTTTGTGTTAAACCACTTCGAAAGTTATAATAAATCATCGCTCTTGAATTTTGTATGCGTTTCGATGGCGCGGCCACGGCGATTTAAAAAAAAAAAAAACTATGCCAAGATTATGTAAAAATTTGTAAAAGTTGATTCCCAAAACCATAAATTTGTCAAAGTTATGGTTAAAAAGTTTTAAGGGTTTGAACGTGGCCGCGCCATTGAAACGCGACGAACCGCGCGGCCACGGAGATCTTTAAAACTAAGCGTTGCAGAGACCTGAAATTTAGGGAAATGACAGATTGAATTTGTAAAAATATAGAAAATAATCCTAGGTTTATATTTTAGGAGCTGTAAGACTAAAACCCCATGGCCGCGCCATTGAAACGGTGAAAAACACGTTAACGCCGATATCTCGCTGAAAAAGCATCGCAGAAGTCTGAAACTTTTTGTAATACCTAGATTTGAATTTGTCGAAATAGGTAAAATACACAAATAATCCTAGGTTTATATTTTAGGAGCTGTAAGACTAAAACCCCATGGCCGCGCCATTGAAACGGTGAAAAACACGTTAACGCCGATAGCTCGCTAAAAAAGCATCGCAGAAGTCTGAAACTTTTTGTAATACCTGGATTTGAATTTGTCGAAATAGGTAAAAATACACAAAAAAATCCTAAGTTTATATTTCAGGAGCTATAAGATCAAAACCCTATGGCCGCGCCATTGAAACGGTGAAAAACACGTTATCGCCGATATCTCGCTGAAAAAGCATGGTAGAGGACTGAAGATTTTTGTAAAACTTAGATTTGAATTTGACAAAGTATGTAAAAATACACAAAAAAATCCTAGGTTTATATTTCAGGAGCTGTAAGACCAAAACCCTATGGCCGCTCCATTGAAACGGTGAAAAACAGGTTATCGCCGATATCTCCCTGAAAAAGCATCGCAGAGGTCTGAAATATTTTGTAAACCCTAGATTTGAATTTGTCAAACTATGTAAAAATACACAAAAATATCCTAGGTTTATATTTCAGGAGCTGTAACACCAAAACTCTATGGCCGCGCCATTCAATACGTTTTGAATGTTTCGATAGGGTGATCATGACTTATTGTTTACAGAAAACTTTCCACCTGCAAGTATAAGAAATTATATCTCAAGGATTCTAAATCATGATAAGTATGAAATGATAAGTACCTATAACTTAGTGTAAGAAAACAATCTGTGATTTTGAAAGAAATTTAGTACCTATAACTTAGTGTAAGTAAACAATCTGTGATTTGTGATTTTGAAAGAAATGATAAGTACCTATACCTTAGTGTAAGTGAACAATCTGTGATTTGTGATTTTGAAAGAAATGATAAGTACCTATATCTTAGTGTAAGTAAACAATCTGTGATTTATTTGATTTTAAACAAATAAATATATGTTTTTGTATCATAACGTTTCACTTTAATTTAATTTAGAATCCTTGAGACATAATTTCTAATATTTGCAAGTGGAAAGTTTTCTGTAAACAATAAGTCATGGTCACCCTATCGGAACATTCAAAACGTATTGTTTGTTTTATATTTTAGCCTATTATCGGTAATTATACATATTAATAGGTGTTGTTTACAAAAAAGATCTCGCTAATACTTTCTTTCCGATTAGATAACCACAACTTATTTCTACGCAATACCGTAATACAGCTCCTGAAATATAAACCTAGGATTTTTTTGTGTATTTTTACTTACTTTGACAAATTCAAATCTAGGTATTAAAAAAAATTCAGTCCTCTGCGATGCTTTTTCAGCGAGATATCGGCGATAACGTGTTTTTCACTGTTTCAATGGCGCGGCCATAGGGTTTTGGTCTTATATTTTATATATGCTTTATTGTAGGTACACCAAGTTAATACATAGAGCAGGAAACTTAAAACTAAAATACATACAATGGGCGGCCTTATCGCATACCGCGATCTCTTCCAGGCAACCTGGAATGGACAGTGATAGCCTGGACATGAAATGGGGTTGACATTGGTGTAACACATAAAATTAAGAATATTTATTTTAAATCATATTATAATAGATACACAAATACATACATATGTTATATAATAAATACATAAATACATACATACTCCAATATAACGAAAGTCAATAGGCAATTAAAGTAAATGTTGTAACGACAATCACAGTGAAAGGTAGTGTTCTTTTACAAGTCTTTTAAATACAGGCAACGACTGGGCGCGTTTTATTGGGTCGGGCAATGCATTCCACAGACGAGCAGCTTGGACAGTAAAAGATTTATCTAAGAAAGTAGTGGAATGCATTGGCATTTTAAGTCGCAAGTTATCCGATGACCTAAGTGATTTCATGTGGGAATCGCAGATAAACTGAAAACGATCCTTGAGATAAAGAGGGGTGGAAGGAGTAAAGAGCACATTATACAGAAGAGAAAGAATATGAGCATTCCGGCGAAGGCGAATTGGCAACCACTTGAGCTTCACACGGAAATCGGAAACATGGTCATATTTGCGCAAACCGAATATGAACCGTATACAAAAATTTTGAAGACGCTCAAGTTTATCGAGTTGTTCTTGAGTAAGGTCAAGATAGCTGACATCAGCATAATCAAGGATGGGAAGAAGAAGAGATTGTGCAAGCGCAATCTTGGTGGCAGTCGGAAGAAAATTCCGTAGTCTCCTCAAAGTCGCAGCAGATGCAAATAACTTGCGGCTTACTTCCTGCAGTTGGGCAGTCCAAGAGAAGTTCTTGTCAATGAATATCCCCAAGTTCTTAACTTTTTCACTGAAGGGAATAACTGAATTGTCAAAAAGAACTTGGGGAAGTGACGTCCAGTCGATCCTTGAAACCATTCTCGAACTGCCCACTACTATAACCTGCGTCTTGATAGGATTGACCATAAGCCCGTACCGCTTGCTCCAATCGCAAATGCGAGCCAGATCCAGATTGATGGCAACGATAGCCTCAGACAGATTTCCGAGAGGAGCTCGCGAATAAATTTGAAGATCGTCTGCATAAAGATGGTAGGATGAAATGAGTTCATTGGAGATTGAGTTTATAAAAACTGCGAAAAGTAAAGGGGATAAAACGCCACCCTGTGGTACCCCGGCAGAAATACTACACCAGGAAGATAAGTTCTCCCCGATGCATATACGTTGCCGACGGCCGAACAGGTAACTTCGAAACCAGTCAACCACCGATGGAGATACATTAAGAGAGCGTAGAATGCCAAGCAAAACATCGAAATCAACAGCATTAAAAGCATTACTGAAATCTAGCAATGCTAATACCGTCAGATTACTGCTTTCCATGGCTGATCTGATATCTTCCGTGATATTGAGTAGAGCAGTGGAGGTGCTGTGACCAGAACGGAAGCCGGACTGGAAGGGGTTGAGGAGATTATTTTTGGATAGGAAAGTGCTAATTTGATTATGAATTAATCGTTCTAGGACCTTGGACAGGAATGGTAAGACGGATATTGGACGGTATTCAGAATAGGATGTAGGATTGGACTTTTTGGGTAAAGGAATAATTTGTGCATCTTTCCATGAGCTTGGGAAGACACCGCTAGACGCAGAAAAGTTAAGGATGTGGCAAATGACAGGAAGGATAACGTCCAGTACCGGTAGTAACATTTTCCGGCTGATACAGTCACATCCTACTGCATTGGAAGTAATCGATAGCAAGCTCTTCTTAACATCACATGCGGAGAATGGACTAAAAACAAATGGAGAATAACTGGGAGTCGTAAGAGATGAAAGATAATTCAATGTACTTAATTTAATTGTCCTATCGAAAGAGGACGAAGCTGTAAAATGATTATTCAATGCATCGATGTCTAAATCTTTAGGGATTGACTCTTGCCGGGTTTTACCGACCCCCAGTGATCTTAGAAAATTCCAAACTTTGGATGTGTCTCCGTTTTGGACAGAGTTATGAATGTGTTGGCGATTAGCATTCCTACACACCTTGTTGCAGAGTTTGCGGATTGAGGCATATTTTTCCCTATTCGCATCAGTAGGCCGACGCTTAAATTTGGACTTTGCCGCAACCTTTTTGTTCATTAAATGTTTGATGTCATCTGTCAGCCACGGCGCCGGCAAATGTTTAACTTTAACTGCTCGTACAGGTGCGTGAACATCATAAAGATCGACCAGTTTAGCAGTAAAGATTTCCACCTGCTCATCGACCGACGTAGAGGCAAACAGAGGAGCCCAATCAATATTGCTGGCATCCTCGCAAAGTCTGTCAGCATTCATACCACCAAAATTGCGTTGCATGAGAATTTTGGCTTTAGCCTTAGGTGGTCGAATTTTATAAGAAAGAAAAATCAGGTCATGATACGAAAAGGCGTCGGCTGAGCATTGGCCATGCTTAGCGACGCGAGCAGGAGAGGACACAAAAATCAAGTCAAGAAGCGAAGGGGTACAGTTTGGAAAATGGTGAGTAGCACTTAGTGGCAAAATGGAAAGATTACTAGAAGCTGCAACATTAGTCAGAGAAGAAGAGCGATGAAGAGAAGAAGAGCGATGAAGAGAAGAAGAGCTTATAGCTCCTGAAATATAAACCTAGGATTGTTTTGTGTATTTTTACCTATTTCGACAAATTCAAATCTAGGTATTACAAAAAGTTTCAGACTTCTGCGATGCTTTTTCAGCGAGATATCGGTGATAACGTGTTTTTCACCGTTTCAATGGCGCGGCCATGGGGTTTTAGTCTTACAGCTCCTAAAATATACCTAAACCTAGGATTTTTTTCTATATTTTTACAATTTTTTTACAAATTCAATCTGTCATTTCCCTAAATTTCAGGTCTCTGCAACGCTTAGTTTTAAAGATCTCCGTGGCCGCGCGGTTCGCCGCGTTTCAATGGCGCGGCCACGTTCAAACCCTTAAAACTTTTAAACCTTATCTTTGACAAAGAACAATGGCGAAATTTTAGCTGACTTAAATTTGAGCGTCTGAAAGTGAGTTATATACGAAAGACATTCTATTAATTGTCTATGTTTTTTAAAGTATAATTAGGCCTGGTCCAAAATAGATTAAAAAAAAAAAAAAAAAAACGTTATTTGATTTTTTAGTTCATTTCTTTACCATAGTGTTGCCATTATATATTTTATCTGCTAAGTGACAAGTAGTAACTATATTAAGAAATAATATCATTATTGTATTTATTGCAGTAAATGAGTTAACAATACAGTTTATGTCTAAGTGTAGATGTTCCTTGCAGGTAGGTAAGAATATTGTAGAGTAGTAGAAATAAATGAATAACTTTCAATTAATGATTGGCAAAAAGACTAGTACCCAAGTCTAAAAAAAATATAGCTTGGTTGTTGACGACAACCTTTTGATACACGTCAAGGTCACTTAGTTTAAATAAATATACTCTTTCCAAAGATATATATACTACACATTTCATGCTAAAATAACTAGGTAAGGGAAATACTAATGCGATATTCCCCTTTTACTGCCACGAAATTGAATAATATTTCCTATTAAGGGTACACTAGTCGAAAATTCTTCCATACAAACGTAGTCTGACTTTTACTCCACTGTTTGACGATGTACGTTCAAAATAAAAAATGATATCAATTTGTCTCATCATTATCTAGCCCTGTATGGAAGCAAAAAAGTAAAAAAAATATTTACTTGAAAATTATGAGCTTCGAAAGTTCCATATTTTAACAATAATTTTAACGCATCTTTGGGCGCAAATAAGTACCATAAGAAGAAAGAAAATTGAAAAACGGCCTCCATACAGGGATAGATTAGTAGTTCAACAATGCAAATAATTTTATTTTGAACAGATACATTCAGTCGTTTTTTCATGATATCCAGACTCCCAAAGGTCTGTTTATAAAAATTCGCGCGCTCGTTTTCGTTCTTAATCATCATCCATTTCGCTACAAATTTGCAAAAGTGTGTATTCGTACGCGTACAAGCTTCTTACTGCTCATAACAGCATCTATCTGTTCCGCACGTGTTGTCGGTTGATATAGCACGCATTTTAACCCCGCGCACAAAATAGTTCGTGCCGTCGACTAGTGTAACCTTAAACACATTATTAAAAGTTACCCAGACATAACCTACAAAAGTTTATGACTGAATATCTATGATTATCTACATTTTCGAACAAAAATTCTTGCACTAATTCAGAACATCACCCTGAGTTAAACCAGATATTTTTCATTTAAAGACTTGAATTTAATCTCAGCTAAAACAATGTATGGGCACCTACCATTGTTCTTTATGGTTTTGGGAATCAACTTTTACAAATTTTTACTGAATCTTGGCATAATTTGTTTTAAAAAAAATCTCCGTGGCCGCGCCATCGAAACGCATACTGAATTTTCTCGAGTCAATTCCATTTTCTCAACGACTAAACAAGTTTGACAAAACCTTGTGACAAGACCGAGAATCATTTTTTAAATAAATAAATGGTATTCGATTTTTAAAACCAAGGAGTTTTCAATTAAAAAGATTTTTAACCGACTTCAAAAAAAGGAGGAGGTTCTCAATTCGTCGGAATCTTTTTTTTTTTATGTATGTTCCCCGATTACTGTAAGACGCCTGGATCGATTTGGAAAATTCTTCTTTTGTTTGTAAGGGTATACTTTACAGTTGGTCCCATAGCCATCGGGTCAGGATCTGATGATGGGATCTTGGAGAAATCGAGGGAACTCCTCAAATATTATAGGCATACATATAGCGATTTTGGTATTTTTATCAACAATGCAATCATCTTCACTCAGAAAGTAACATTTGGTGAAGTTGAACTCGTGAAGAAGACCACAGATGGTCAATAGAATTCCTTAATGCTAAGTATGTCATGGGTTATAAGATATCTCGAATAGTAAACTATTCGAGATATCTATGACGACTATGATGAAGCAAATACTTATAAATACATAGTGCTGATGAAACTGATCTGATGATGAAGCCGGCAGGTAGGCACTGGTACTCCGAAATAAAACAATGTATCCTAGTCGTGTATGGGCATATTGGAATCGTCATGAGATGTACTTTGGCTATATATGAATTTTATGGCAATTGGAAGTACCTATCAAAACTAAAAAGAGATAAATAAAAAACTTTTTAACAAAAAAACAAACCGACTTCAAAAAAAACACTGCAAAACGAAAAATAACTTTTTTTTTCGAAGTCGGTGTCGAAACACGGAAAACAATAAGTACCAAAGACACCGACTTCGGAAAAGAAAGTTATTTTTCGTTTTGCAGTGTTTTTTTTGAAGTCGGTTTGTTTTTTTAATATGACAGGAACAGTGGAAATATTCCATTCCCGATACTTTTAGTGCAGCCCTCGTAGATGGCCGACACAGTGTTTGGGCCAGCTCGATCCTCTAACCTCACTGTAGTGGCTTATAGATAAGCCATTGAGTGTTCTTCCAAGATGGAGTGCTTTATGTTAGATTTAATAATGACTGCTGTTCCTGCGTGAACACCACCATCAGGATGGGGTGTAGCATAGATGTTGTAACCCCTTATGCGAAACGAACTTCTTGTTTTGCATGAGATTCTGATATAAGCATTATATCTAGTTTATTTTTGCAAAGGATTGCTTCAAGTTCTAGTGTGTTAGGTGACAATCCATTAATGCTCCAAGTTCCAAAACGCAAGGATGTCATTTGGAATTCATTTTGGATATTACGGTTGTCAATAGCAAATTTTGCATTTAATAAATACTTTCACAGTGTTTTCTCTGGCTCGTCCACGCCCTCTGCTGCAGCTACGAGTACTCCGAATGAGGTGACCGGATCAGATGATTTACTAACTAACCTCCATATCTCTACTAAGACACCGTACACAGAGCCTTGCGCGCGTTAGACACTACAAAAGGTCCCGGAAGCGATGGGTTGCCTCCTATTTTCTTGCAAAATTGCGCTGATAGTTTGGCATATCCCATAGCTTTATTATTTCAAAAGTCTTTAGCTGAGTGCCTCTGTCCCTCCCTGTGGAAAACAGCTCACATAGTGCCAGTACATAAGAAAGGGCCCAAGATGGTTTTAAAATCTATCGTCCAATATCTATTCTTAACACGCTTAGCAAAGTTTTGGAGAAAATCATCATCTATAATAGTATATATCCAATCATCTTAAACGGTATAGGCCAGAGCCAACACGGTCTCGTTAGGAGACGGTCCACAACATCAAATTTGGCCACGTTTTGCAACTATGTCTTGCATAATAAGGAAGCCAGTGGCCAGGTTGACGTGGTCTACACGGTTTTCGAAACAGCATTCGATTGTGTGGACCACGTGATCTTGCTGGCAAAGCTACAAAAACTTGGGATCCATGGAGATTTACTGAGATGGTTAAGTCATACTTATCGAATCGGTCGCAAACTGTGGTTATGGGAGGATTCAAATCTGATTTCGTAAACATTCCCTCCGGTGTTCCCCAGGGATCTTTATTGGGTCCTCTCTTTTACTGCGCATACCTGTATGACGTTCAGTCGTGTTTCAAATCCGCGAAACATCTCATGTACGCCGATGACATGAAAATATACATGTGTGTAAAATCCAGACTTGATTGTGAACTGATACAGCGTGATCTTGATGCACTATTCAGGTATTATCAACAAAATAATATCACTGTCAATGTCTCGAAATGTCAATGCATTAGCTTTAGCCGTTCCAAATACCCAACTTAGTATCCCTATGGATTTAATTATAATGCCATCGAAAGGGTTGATGTGGTCAGGGATCTTGGTATAATGTTATATTCCAAATTGCTTTTTGACCAACATATAGATACCATCACCAATAGAGCCTCTCGTAACCTTGGTTTTGTAATGCGTACTTGTAAGCCTTTTAGGTGTTGTCATAGTCTAAAGATTGTATACTTTGCATATGTGCGTAGTATTTTGGAGTACTGTAGCCCAATCTGGTCACCCCAATACGAGGTCTATATTAAAAGAATAGAAAATCTACAGAAATAGTTCGTAAAATTTCTAAACTTCAAATCCCGTAAACGTCATGATTCATATGCCCGAGACTGCAAACACTATGATATGGTTCCCCTTGTGGATAGACGTAGGATGTTGGATATGCTTTTGCTCTTTCATATCCTGCGAGGTCGTTTGGACAGCAGTGATCTGCTATCATGTATGGACTTCTGTACCCCAAAAACACGTACTAGACATACAAAACTATTCAGTATCCCTGGCTACCGCACAAAATACGGTAGAAATGCTGTTATGACCCGACTGCCTCGCATCTACTCTGAGAGCTTTAAAAATGTCGATATATTTCATTTATCCAAACAATCTTACCGGAGGCAAGTCTATTGTTTAGTAAATTGATTGTTTAGTGAACTAATTGTGGCATAACTCTTAACTTTCATAACTCTGAGGATTAAGGATTATGTGTGATATATTTGGAATGGGCATGATATTCATGATGTTAGATTTCGCTAATATTTTTTTGGTTTCCCTTTGTCTAATTAATATAACCATATTTGCTTTTAACTCTGATTTAATGTGATCAATGAGTCTTCAATATCACTTGATCACTAATAGCTGCACTTGTGTGTAGCTAATTAACATAACCTAACCTAGCTTTATCCATGCCGTGAAACTCTGTTATTGGGTTAAGAGATAATTGTCATCAATTCGCTGTCACTGTGCAGTGTGTGTGTGTTTACTAAGATGCAAGTAACGTTGATGCAACTGCACTGGGCTGTTCATTGACAGTGAAGTGAATATCTATTCATGTAAATTAGTAATAAGCTGTTGAGTTTCCAAATAAATAAATAGGTTTATCAGTATTCCTATTTGTTGAATGAGGGAATCAATCTTCTCAGATTGTTTTGATAAAATAGCTTCGATTGAAGATTGTTGAGAAAGTAGAGGATCAGAATCATCTGCTCGGTCGGTATTTCTACGATTGGAAGTAACTTCGGAGTAGGATCTGTTATCACATTTATTTGTTGATACGGGTTGTTTTGGTCTGATGTTTAACTCGGATACAAGAGGGGATGCCTTATTTTTATGCTCGCTGTTTACTGCGTGATTGGGACCTGGTCTGTTGGTTTTTCTAGCAAGGATCTCTTTGTAGACCTGGCACCCTTTGTAGTTTGCGGGATGGTCGCATGAACACAATGCACACTTTCGGACAGTATGACTTCGCGTGTTGACAGTTGACAACTTAAAACTGGCTGTAATATATTCCTTTCTTACCTAGAGTACCCAGAAAAACAATTAAAAAAATCTAGACTGAGTTTTTTCAAAAAAAAAATAGTTGAATATGCTTGGGCCGCAACCATGTTAGGTGATATTGTTCATTTTATTGTACATCGGGCCTTTGGCTCATCTTATGAAATTTACCTTGGGCCTTACGAGGCAAGATAAGGTTTTGCATTTTAAGTTTACCTTAATAGAGTCTGGCAAACGAAAGTAGAGACTGAAAAAGCGCGGCCAATTTAAAAAATATCAGCATAGCAACCCTAAAAACTAGTATGAAATACCTGGAATAACCTAATTGGATACTTTAGAATTATTTATTTTACTTCGGCTGAATAAAAATACTATAGGTACTTTATATAGCTAATTTTGGTTTATTCACACCACACGTAAACAATCTTGTTTTTGATTGAATTCGGCGTCGTTCTCCTGTTGTTGTTTCTTGATATTTAGACATCATGCGAAACAACATCTCTCGTAATACACTTTAAATTGTTTTATTCATTTTTCACTTAATAAATTCTATTATCAAGACTATAACAAACAGGTTGTCATTAGTATTGTCATATAAAAAGTTTGCAAATAATTCGAGTGTAGTGGCGCGAGGTGAAAGTCATCTTCATACCCAAACCTGGAAAAACTGATTACACACAACCCAAGGCATATAGACCTATAAGCCTCACATCCTTTTTGCTGAAAACCCTCGAAAGACTCTGCGATAGGCACATCCGTGATGGGCCTCTGCTCAGAAAAACCATTGCACAAACAGCAGCATGCGTACTCCACAGGCAAATCAACCGAATCCGCGTTGCACAACGTGGTTTCAAAAATTGAATGCGTAGTGGACCACAAATGCTCTTCATTGGCTGTCTTCATTGACATTGAGGGCGCCTTCGATAAGACCATGTTCAACAGCATAAACACGGCCCTCGACAGACATGGCATAGACCCGACCCTAGGGGGCTGGATCACCAATATGCTCAAACTGAGAGCGGTCCAAGTCACGGTTAACGACACTACAAGGGCTACCGTCGCGAAGGGCTGTCCACAGGGGGGCGTTCTTTCGCCACTTCTGTGGAACCTGGTAGCTGACAGCCTCATCAAAACACTCCACGATAAAGGTTATTTCAACGTTGGCTACGCGGATGACATAACAATAATAATAAACGGATCCCACGAAAACACTCTATGCAATCTCATGCGTCAAGCCTTGAAAATAGTAGAGGAATGGTGCAGCGAGCACCAACTCTCAGTGAACCCCGCAAAAACTGAACTTATTCTCTTCACTAAAAAGAGAAAACCGATGACACTGCAATTACCGCGTTTCTTCGGAACAACACTAAGCCTTTCAACTGGAACCAAGTACCTGGGCATTTATTTGGACAAATAGTTGAATTGGGCAAATCACATGAACCATATCATCACAAAAGCCAGCATATCCCTGTGGTAGTGCAAACGCCTGCTAGGCAGGAATTGGGGTATTAGCCCCATGGTCACCTACTGGCTATACACTACAGTCATCCGACCAATCATCACATGGCTCGCTGGTCTGGTGGCCCAGGACAGACCTCATCACATCCCAAAGAGATCTCGAAAAAATACAGAGGTTCGCCTGTGTTGAATTCACCAGTAGTATGAGAACCACACCCACTGCCGCCCTACAGGCAATGCTGGGACTCCCACCTCTGCACTTAATTGTGAGGGAGGAGGCAGCCCTAGCCACCTTTAGACTCTACCTATCAGGTTCCCTAAATAAAGACACCAGAATTAAGCACACACGCATAAAGGAGGATGCGATTAAGCGTAAACCGATGCTAGCATCCCCATGTGACAAAGCCCCAAAATCACACCACTTTCATAGGCACTACAACATAATACTCACAGAGGAAAGATGTGACTACTCTGGCCCGAAAGGGATGAGAATATACACCGACGGATCGAAAACTGACTTAGGTACCGGAGTCGGAGTCTTCTCATACGATTTCAACATAAACATATCCAGACCGCTAGGAGGGTTCAACACCGTCTATCAGGCGGAGTGTGTGGGCATCATACAAGCGGTCCATGCCCTAGAAGCCAGGAGGGTCACGGACACCCACATACGGATACTCTCCGACAGCGCATCAGTCCTCCAATCCTTACGAAAAAATTACGTTACATCTAAACTAATACTAGATTGTCACAACGCACTGGAACAGATAACTGTATCTAGCCGTAACACGGTGACACTACAATGGATAAAGGGACACAGTGGATCGCTGGGCAACGACGCGGCTGACGAGCTTGCGAGGCGCGGATCCAGCTCGACGGTCTATGGACCCGAACCTGTTGTACCCATCCCCTTCAACCAAATACGCAGGTGGCTACAGGAATTCACCCAGACACAGGCGGAGAACTGGTGGGCCTCGGCACCGGGCTGTAGGCAATCCAAAGAAGCTTTGCCATCCTTGGACAGTAGGCTTACCAGGCGTCTTTTACGCCTGGACAGGAATGGCCTCCGCCTGGTGATGGGGACCATCACGGGACACTGCTCACTCAATAAACACTTCCACACAATAGGCATAACGGACAGTCCTCTGTGCAGGGCATGCATGGAGGCTGAGGAAACCGTTGCACACGTTCTCTTTGAATGCAGGTGTCACACAGATAAGAGCACAAACCCTCGGGTCACCCAGATCTTACACGGATGTTCTAAGGAAACCAGGAGCTCTAATTGACTTCTGGAGGGAGGTGGGCTGGTTGGAATGACCACCCAACGGCCATGACCCACGTACAAAGGTCCATTTGAAGGACTAAGTGCGGAAACCAAACCCCCCTAACATAGAACATAACATAGAGTGTCTACTTTCGTTTGCCAGACTCTAATAGTGTTTTTTGGAAAAACATAAAAATAAATACCAAGCAAATCTCGGATGTCCAGCTACTAAAAAGTAATTAGAAAAGAAAACAATTGTATAATACGTGTATAATTATTACTTTACATTTGTAAAGTTTTTCTTGAAATAGAAGGGTCACTTCCTAGGCAAATCATACTCGGAATGAAACTCAAAGGTACTAGAAAAAAACAATAAAGATGAAAATAACAAACTGATCTATTAGTAGTCATAGTGGATCTTTGTGTCTCTACTCTACCTACCCTAGCTACCTACCTACGATATGAATGTAACCAAATTTTGTTTCTACTGGCAATCTAATTAAATTTAAAACACAAAATCTGCTATTGTGTGTGACTTAACTATGATACAAGATTATATATTTCCTCACAGACTTTGTGGGCAATGAGAACTTTAATCATGTAGTACATAATTTTTATATTTCATCAATGATTTTCTCAGCGCAGGGAAAAAGCTTGTTGTTTTTCACTTTCACTGATTAAAAACATTTCAAACTCATCAGGATGTTTGATTTTCAAGTGCTTTTTAAATGAAATATTCGCAGATCCAGTACTCACCTAGCTTCTTGGCCCCTCTGAAGTTGGCTTTCTAAGGCGCAAGGTTCAGTGATGAGCTGTTATTGTATCAGATTTACTAATGTGCAATCATTGTAGCCAATTCCAGGGCGGCCAAGAAGTTTAGAGAATGCTGTACACTCTTTGTGTGAAAAATCTCAGTTTACAGTTTCTTGTTTCACTCATTTAAAATCTCTATCAGCATTCTTCATTTTTCTTTAGTGGCCACCATTATTTATCAAATTTCACAACCGTTTACAAAAAAACAAAATACTGCACTTTCATCCACACTGACATAATTATTATAACATAATGAATGGTATTCACATGTATAAATAACATTCCCATGGTATTGACAAGTTCGTGTTTGTTTACAATTGCAATCGGTGGGGTCGGCCTCACAAACTCCTAAAAAGGCAACCAAAACAACTATGAATCCGTGACTTTTCGGTTATACCGAAAAGAACAGCCATAAGCCCTGCTCCCTCGGCAGTCATGTCACAACTTAGTTGAATTTAATAATCAGCATCCATCAATGCTGATGCTGATGTTTGCAACAACCCTGTAGTGTACTTTACATGTCCTTGGCGCAGGCTAGCTCATGGGACAGACGATACTTACCGCTCGAGGGCTGTGCGCATCCTGGCGGAGAGGCGTGCGCCGGGCGCGCTGTGGCGGCACTCCTGCATGAGCTCGTTGAAGGTGGCCTCCTGCTTGGCGAGCTCCGAGTGCTTGGCTTTTGAAGAGCCGCCGCTGCTGCTGCTGCCGCCCTCCTCCCACATAGTGGGCGGCTGACCCCGGGCTCCGGCCACACTGATACGCTTACTATTCGCTCCTTAGACTAAGAGCTGATCCAAACAAAAAATGAAACTTTTACAATTTTACAATTTCCTGATCTGTCGTTTCAGATCCGTAGACATTATGACAGTCAAAGAATAAAACTGACAGTGACAGACAGACTGACAGCGACTGACATAACGTAGTTTTATTTTCTCTGCACAGAACAATAAATACTCAAGAAACCTTAGATAAAGTACCTATAGATTTCGCCATAAAATGAGCTTGATTCTTAGATAAAGTAGGTATAGATTAAGCCTTAAAATGACCTTGATTGATAGAGCGAGATGGCTAATTGGCAGCTCCATGTAAATGATAAGGACAAAAGATTATTTTTTGTCTTTGTCACCGTGGCCGGTTTCTGTCGTTTGTCAAACTCTAATACAATGGCAGGTTTGACAAACATACTCGGTTTTGTTTGATTTTCTATGATTTCGTGGTATTATGTGTTAATTGAGACAAGGAATTTGGGTTATTTATAGATAATAAGTGTCAGTGCGATGGTGGGTTGTAGTGTTCTTGTTCTTGTTGTAACACCAGAACTAACTATTGCTGTCTCATGTGCGGCCACGCCAGTGCTTAATCTATACCTACTTTATCTAAGGCTTGATTGATAGAGCGAGATCGCAAGTTGGCAGCCCCATGTAAATAATAAGGACAAAAGATTAATTTTTGTCTTTGCACCATGGCCGGTTCTGTTGTTTGTCAAACTCTAATATAATGGCAGGTTTGAAAAACAAACACGGTTTTGTTTGATTTTCTGTGATTTCGTGGTATTATGTGTTAATTGAGACAAGAAATTGGGTTATTTATAGATAATAAGTGTCAGTGCGATGGTGGGTTGTAGTGTTCTCGTTGTAACACCAGAACTAACTATTGTTGTCTCATGTACGGCCATGCCATGGCGAAATCTATAGGTAGGTACTTTATCTAAGCAAGAAACGATAGAGTTTTCTTTCTGTGATATATTGTTTAATTGTTTACAAAATCTGGTTTAGGATCAGACCACAGAATATATATACCACAAATATTTAAACAATACAGACAATACATTTTAAGCAATACACTAACAGTTGTCAGATACAATTGTATTTGTTTTGTTCTGCCTGTCATAGTCAGAGATGATCATAGAAAATTTAAAATTTTGACTGATTGATTTGTGTCAGATTAACACAACAGAGACTTTGTATATGCTAGACAACGACAGACGAAAAAGAAACTGTCAGGTGTTTCGTTCTTGCAAACTGAAAAACTATGAAAAAACTAGCCAAGTGCGAGTCGAACTCGCGCACGAAGGGTTCCGTACCATTATTGCAAAAAACGGCAAAAACATCACCTTTGTTCTAGGGGAGCCCCACTTAAATATTCATTTAATTTTGTTTTTAGTATTTGTTATTATAGCGGCAACAGAAATACATCATCTGTGAAAATTTCAACTGTCTAGCAATCACGGTTCATGAAATACAGCCTAATATGCCTGGTGACAGACAGACAGACAGACGGACTGCGGAGTCTTAGTAATAGGGTCCCGTTTTTACCCTTTGGGTACGGAACCCTAAAAGTAAAAGTTTTCTGTGTTTTGTTTAGGAGTACAATGTCGTAAGTAATATTAAACCTCAGGTTGATTTCCTTGACTGTACATTATGCAGACATCAAAGGTCGTAAAACATACCACTTCCCTCCCGTTTTACCCTTTGGGTACTGAACCCTAAAAAAGAGACAAACGCTACCATCTTGAATCTGAATGTGGAAACATACTATTGAAACCCCACGCGACGTCACGCCACCCGACGTCTCGACACCTTATGCGTACCGTGCACATATGCAACACCCCACGTGATGCTACAACACGCTTCGATAGTATCATAGCCAGTATTGCCAAGTCTCGTTTTAGTTTTATCCCAAGTCTGATCTCTATTTACCACAGAACAGAGAAGACAGTAGAAATCGCATATAGCTTCATTAGTATCGGAACCAGCGTACCCAAACTCACACATTTGTATTTCTTAACACTAAGAAATCTTTCGTGTGATTGGTAGTTTAATTTTTAGATGAAAGTAGAAATATGTCAGTCGTCGCTTATTTGAAAATAAACCACAGTTTTATGACCATAGAGTTGGTTTATTGTCTTCTGTTTTTGAGTATTTATTACTATTTCCGTTAAAAGTGCACACGGAATAGTTTAATCAGCAAGTTACGCTACTCGCCGCTAGATGTCACTATAGTAAATGCATTCAATTTAAAGCTGTATTTCGTTACCGATAAGATTTATATTTGCGAAATGAAGTCATTACTACTCGTGCTCCTGTAGGGATGTACCTCTGTCGATGACTTATTTATCGATATTCCGTTTTATTTCCAAACAAAATACAGTCAACAACTTAAGTCGATAAATATTATTATGTGTGAAATCAAGTTTTTATATAACTTTATTCTAATACTTACGATTTATAGAAAGTACACTTAAGATATTTTATGTTAAACTACTGATCCGATTTTGAAAATGATTCTATTGATAAGAAAGATACGCTCTGTGCTGTTTTATTCTATCAATAGAATTATACGTTTACGCGTTTTTCATCTAATTATACCCATTATTTTTTGTAAATCGATCGCGTTCGGTTCCGTTCCACGGCGATTGATAGTTCACCATCTTTATCCGTGGAACGGAACCGAACGCGATCGATGTACAACAAATAAGCAGTATAATCAGTACAGTACGTCGGCACGGTTTCTCTGTATGGGATGAGACACCACTGTAAAGGTATTATTACACTTTGTAGATTTTGAAGGCTGTTGTCTTTTTAAGTGACTTCAAAAACGTAAAACTTTTTTGAAACTTCCTTTTGATGTAGAAAAATGATCAAAGCTTAATTGAGATTTAATTAATACAAATTAAAATAAAAGAATGTTTTAATTAATTAAATAAGTAAAATCAGCTAAAAACAAAAATACACAGATTATTGGCCTTGAAATAATACATACTTGTTAAGAAGTTGCCTTTTTGTTTGTTTAATATTAATTTTAAGTAAATGGTGTATTCGCACATTAATGTAGCGTTCTATAATAGCTTTTATTAAGTCAGTTACATGGTTTGATGTGGGAAATTCTCCAATTTGATGAAAATTAATATCTTCGAACAATTTTTCTCCAATAAACTTTCTTAATATTTTGGCCATTATTTCTTCTTTTTTAAATAGTTTCCCATCTATAGTTCGAATGACAACTTCAGCCACTTTACAAATTTTTATCATGTCGCTTGATGGATATACAAGCCCACCTTTATCTTTGGCTACTATAAACTTATGCAAAGAAATGCTTTGATTTGAAATGAGAGCGCTAACACAGACGTCGCAATTAATTTTCTTTATTAAGATTCGGGCAATGTAACCTGCAATATGTGCTATTGCTTGAGATCTAAATTCAGAAATGTTTTTTAAAAGTTCGCCGATTTCTTGCTCTTCTGTGTTGTCTTCTGTCCAATCATCCTGTACTAAACCTGAATCAGTAGATGTTTTATTTATGCGATCTACTGCGGATGAACAGTTCAGGATTGACAATTGTTCCAACGCAGTACAATTTCTGATCCGAAATCTTTTAATTCCACATGAACCAGAAGTTTTTTATATGCTGCTACAAACTGTCTTGCTGTCGGATTATTATTTGAGCCACCGTGTGCCCTAATATTACCGAATAGTAGTTCCAAGTGATCCTGACTTAATTTGTAAAATGGCAGGTATATGATCATTCTTTTTTGGATGAGGCTTGAGTAAAGATATTTTAACGCTTCAGCGCATCCGAGGAACCCAAGGAAGCCGGTTTTTCGGAGACTATTTGTTATAAGAACGCCATTTTCCTGTTTCAAATTTGAAATGTAATCACAAGCCATATTCAAATATTCGAAAATCTGAGTTGCGTTGCGTTCATTTAAAGCCTTCTTAAAACCATACTGATGGAAATTTCTTGAATTAAAGATGTCGAACATATTATTGATCAACAATATAAACTTTTCTGTGGGCTCACTTTCTTTAAATGCCATAATACGTAAGTCCTTACGGCAAAAATGCATAGCTTCCGCCACGCTTAAGCTAAAAAGCTGTGTTGCCAATTTAACTTTCATTCTTTGATTTTGGAAGTTGATATGACGGTGTCTGACTTTATTTGACAGATGGAACTTTTCATTTTCTTGCATTTTATTTAATTCAACAAAATATTGCCACTGCAGTTTGTTTCCCTCTTTGTCGATCAATATTTCATACGTCTGAAACGTATTTCGTATGAGCTTTATCATATGACATGGGTCTAAAATGACGACAATCAGTTCTTTTGTCACAGGATGTTCAAATTTCACATTGCCGTTCTGGAAAGAACAACCTAGGTAATGTGCCATTGATAAATTTGCTGCACATCCATCAAATGTCAATGCGACAATTTTGATGCCAATGTCATGGATCCGTTCAATACATTGTTTTACAAGCTCACCGCGTTGTACACCTGTGACTCCATCTACCAGGAAAAAAGCTACTGGAACCTTAAAATTTTGGTTTATGGCTGTTATTAAAAAAACTAAAACTTCTTTGGCTTCTGCTAGGTGGTCACCATTTAAACCTGTACCCATGTCAATATATCCATGAAATTTCTGTCCATCCCATTCAATCCTTCGACGTATAGCCATTTCATCAATTACTAATGTAGCTAATAACGTATGGCTTGATAAATCTGCTTTATGTTTTAAAGCTATAAACGACTCTCTCGTAAAACCTGGCTCACCGCCTATATTTGCGTACCATTTTTTTAATGTTTGCGGATGAGGCAAAGAGCTGTTAAATGTACTACGCACGTATTTATATGCTTTAGGTGAGTAATAATGAAGGGTGAGCGCAAAACTGCGTAATTCTGGTGAGTACAGTTGTTTCGAAATAGCCCCCGATTCTAGGTTTCTAAATTGTCGATAAACCAAATCTTTGACCTATAAAATGAAAAATATTATATTTAAAAACTAATTGTAAAGTGTGCATTTCATAGGTTATCATGCCACTTCGTAAGCTCGTAGGCTTACAAAATAGCCACAATCATAAAAATGCAACCAAAAGAAATAAAATATACAATTTTGAACAATTATATCGTTCACTGAATTGTTTAGTTTACAACAATGAAAGAGAGGCAATCTAAAATAAATGAATACCCACCTTTACATTAGTGTTTTGTAGATTGCTGATATTTTCATTAACAATGGAGAATTTTTCTTCTAATACCTTTAAAATGTCTTCAGTTTTATTAACTTTTTTTTTTAGTCTGCGATTTTTAGCTTTTAATCTGCCGATTATCAAGTTCTGTCTCTTAATTTTACTTTCCTTCCACCGTAACACTCCTTGTAGTCTTCTTTTTCTAGGACTAGAAGCTGGTGAAGTAGTATCTAATGTTTGTTTTTTTTGAGGGGGCGATTTAGTTAAATTATCATGTTTTCTTTTATGCTGCATAGGTAGCGAGGATTCTTCCAAACTTGGTCCTGCTCCCACATAAATTGATGCATCACTTTTAGCGACATTTTGCGACGCATCTGACTATACGAAAAAATAAGAGTGAATGTTATGTCAATTAGTAGTTATCATACATTTACATAAACATTAACAATACAAACATAAACATTAATATGATTTGTTCTCAAATGTCATTATTTCTTGAAAAAGAGAAGATATTTATCCTGAAACTGACCAGCAAATTGCAAAAAAACATAAGAAAATTTGAATTTCGCGGGTTACCACTGCGGAGCTACCTTATGGAGTCAGAATCTCAGAAGAATCGCGTTACAACAACATAATGTTTTGAAACCGTAAAAATTATCAAATTGCATACATTTGATACAGATAATTGTCCTTAGGACAACAGGGAAATAATAACTTAATTATACCAATACCTACTAGAAAATATATAATTTTTTGTTTTGGCACTGCTGTGTCGGCTAGGTATTTTTTTCCGCTTTTATTTAAAAAGTCTAGTGTTAAAAAGTGATCTGAGCAAATTGTACTAGTTTTTGCAGGAAACCAATTTTGCCTTCCAGTCGCTTCAATCCATATTTCTTTTCTGTCTGGATCCTTAGGAAATCTGAAGTCACAAAATAATAAGAAACCAACTTTTTTATACGTTTGAGACTTTGTGAATTACAATTGTTCGATTAACATTTTCTAGATTAGAATATTACGAATAGATTACCTATATCCATTTTATATCTATTTCAAACTTGTTTAAGGTAGAATTATAAAAAAAAGGTTTGGACATGGAAATGTGTTTGATTACACTAATACTGAATCACCAAAAAAAAAGCCGCACACAGGTTTAAAATTTTGCCCGATTTATCATAGAACACAAAGAATATTGGAAGTTAAAAAATCGACAACTCATTATCGATATTCGTAATCTCTAATTGAGTAGCTGAATGTGACATGTGCATAGTTGGAATCTTCGAGAACAATATGTTTGAGTTTAAAGAAAGTAGACCTTAAATTTAACAACATCAAATCAACTTTTACTTGTCTTTTTTAATAAAATATTGTTTTTACATTTTTATCGAAATAAAATAAATTAAAACTTACCGATGGTAAGATATACCTCCATTTGATACATTTTTGGTTCTGCTATCGTGTTTACATTCTAAAACAGCACAATAGGGCATTTTTGTATTTTTTTTCGAGTTCTTTTCACCGTGACGGTTGTAAAGACTGATGTGCGTAGTGTGGGCGGGGCAGCAGACATATGCGGGTCAGTGCAAAACTCGGGGTACGCGGGCCCCGCCTACTTGCGACTTCTATTGTAGAGGGCGTTTTTTCTGTTCTGTGCTATTTACCCTAGATTTAAAGTTAAATGCAAAAAATCTCTTTTTTTTGATATCCTTTCTCTCTCCATACTATATTTGATACATTTCATGCAAGATCATACATAAGACGAAACATTACAATCTATAATATAATTTCAGACCAGTTTTACTATAAGAATATTTGAAACCATTATAAAAAATCTGGATATTTCGGGATTTGTATCATACCAAATACTTGACTACTTCATTGAGACTATGATAGCCGTGTCGAAAAAGTTGTTATAAGAAATTTTACGGGTTCAAAGGAAATATTTAAACTTAAGTCCATCATTACAAATTTGACTAAAATAAGTCAATCATTTCTATTAAAACATAAACATAAAAATTACCCTCACCGAGTTTGTACCCTAAAAATGACCGTGCTGATGAAAGTTTACTCAAAATTAGGGTAAATTACCCTAAGTTGGCACCACTGATCATGCTCTCGACTGAATGACGCGTGGCGTTGGGTGTTAACTTAGATAAAGTAGGTATAGATTAAGCCTTAAAATGACCTTGATTGATAGAGCGAGATGGCTAATTGGCAGCTCCATGTAAATGATAAGGACAAAAGATTATTTTTTGTCTTTATCATCGTGGCCGGTTTCTGTCGTTTGTCAAACTCTAATACAATGGCAGGTTTGACAAACAAACTCGGTTTTGTTTGATTTTCTATGATTTCGTGGTATTATGTGTTAATTGAGATTCCCGCACGGAACAAAAATTTGTATGACCTACAGATAATTGTTCCGGCTCTGGGTGTTTGTGTATGTGAGTTTATATGTTTGTAAACGCACCCACGATACAGGAAGAAATTCCTAGTGTGGGGCAATGTCTTTTTTTTTTTAAAAACAAACAAAAACAAACAAACATAATAAGTGTCAGTGCGATGGTGGGTTGTAGTGTTCTTGTTCTTGTTGTAACACCAGAACTAACTACCGGCCGCACATGAGACAGCAATAGTTAGTTCTGGTGTTACAACAAGAACAAGAACACTACAACCCACCATCGCACTGACACTTATTATCTATAAATAACCCAATTCCTTGTCTCAATACACACATATTATCACGAAATTACAGAAAATCAAACAAAACCGAGTTTGTTTGTCAAACCTGCCATTGTATTAGAGTTTGACAAACAACAGAAACCGGCCATGGTGACAAAGACAAAAAATAATCTTTTATCCTTATTATTTACATGGAGCTGCTAATTAGCCATCTCGCTCTATCAATCAAGCTCATTTTAAGGCTTAATCTATAGGTAATTTATCTAAGGTTTGACCTTAGTTTGACAATTAATGATGGATGACAGAATGACAGTCGTTTAAAATGTCAAAACTCAAAACAACAAACTTTGCTCGGAGTTGTTTGATAATTTTGTGTTCTGTTCTGTCTGTTAACTATCGTTGGAAAACAAACATGAAATAATAATTTTAGTGAGGCGAATAATATATTGAACCATTGTGAGTACGTGCAGCGAGTTTGGACTCGTCCGTGTGCCGGTAGTTTGGTCCAGCTGTCTGCCGGTGGACACGCAGCCCGCACTGCCGCAAGCACCGCAGTCGGCTCACTGTTGTTGAAAGGGCGCGCGCGCGCGGGGCAACATGCAGTGTGAGATAGTGGTGCGCGAGGCGACGGCGCGGGACATGGATGCGCGTGCCGAGCTCGTGCGCCGATCCGTCACTGAATATGATTTCGACGCATTCTTATTGTTTTTCTTCCAAGAGGTTTGTGCATGGTGTTAAGTATAATGGACAGGACAACATAATATTAAATACTACTCGCAAGTAATTTCTGTTTTATGAATTAACACCCGTTTTCTTTCTTGGCTTTATTTGCACATAAGCAACTCAAACAATATGACTGAGACAATAAGATACCTACACCATTTGTCTATTTACATAACAAGTTGGAGTATAGCAAGAATATTGTAACCTTGTAACTCCTAATATGGTTGTTTTTAATTCTCTGAGCCCACTCTTACTTACCATTTGATTAAAATCCCTACATCCTCATAGTTACAGAGTTTCTCGGTCGTCTCGACTAGACTGCTGTAACTGACCCAACTAGCCACATAATAATGCCAATTGACATGCCAATATTTAATAGTGCAATCAAATTTAAAAACGTAGAAATATTATTCATCAACATCATGATCGTCAGCCTATTAATGTTTCCAGTGCTGGGATACAGGCCTCCAGGAATGGGCCTTAATCCACCATGCAGGCCTAGTGTGGGTTTGTGGATGTCACATTTCATCGAACTTTTTTTTTCTAGGACATGCTAGTTTCCTCACAATGTTTTCCTTCACCGGTTTTAGAGCATTGATGATGAAATAATTTACAAAAAGTAAAGTGCCTGCCTGGGTTTGAACCCACAACCGATGACATGTAAGTCGGGGCTGTTACCACTGGGCCACCACTGCTCAATCAAATATTGTTAAAAGTAAACCGTTTGCCTGATGTTAAATAGCATCATGGGTGCTGTCAGGACTATTTTCTGGGGGCAGCACCGGCTCTATCCCTCAATCAGGGTAGCACATTTAGCTTTTAGGCGCCCCTGACACCTGGCGTCTAGAGCGACTGCTCCCCGCGCTCTATCCCAGGGCCAG
The DNA here is from genome assembly GCA_945859665.1 of Anorthoa munda. Classification (NCBI taxonomy): domain Eukaryota; kingdom Metazoa; phylum Arthropoda; class Insecta; order Lepidoptera; family Noctuidae; genus Anorthoa; species Anorthoa munda. Next base: position 180,442 of record OX243896.1, on the reverse strand, counting down.
TGCTTTCTGTCTCAATTATCCCCTTGTATATCTACATGAGACACAATGGCTTTTTAATTGTGTCTTGCGAAGTGGCATACAAGGGGTTATGATGGTTTTTATGCCCATTTCTACTGAGATAGAAAAGTCAAGACATATGCAGATAAGTATCAGAAATCAAATATAAAAATAAAGTATTTTTGTATATTTTACTGAATGCTAGGAAATATAAAAATTCACTGACGCGAGTACGAGGCTTATTTTTTGCTTTTTAGAGGTTTTTGTGTCCTGGGTTTTTATAAATTTATTATTTAATTTTTATTTCATGCTTTTTAAACTACATGTCGCATCAAGGCTGGCCGATAGATGTAAACCATCGGAAAGTCAGGATGGTTAAGACATCGTGTTTGGACAATGTAAAAATGAAATCACACAAATTATTTGATACACTGAGTATATTCAAATAGACACACATTATATTCTTGCTTACTAATATTACGATTTACGGATCGACACTGATTCTACGACGTGTTAGCTCTTGGGCTGTCAGTACTCAACTGCCTTATTTCCCACCACGCAACTGCTTATAAAAAGCGTGCCAATGCGTAGTTTCTCTTGATTGCCGCCCCTAGCACCCCCCTGTGCTTGTGATTTGTTTAGACGTCCGAAACGAAACTAAACCCGACACGGCCATCCTGCGAGATAGGCGTCCTCGTCTGTTCCTCATTGTCAGGTTTTAACAGTGTATCGAATCATGTGGAAATCCTCAATGGATGTCCTCAGCCCTTGGGGAAAGCTGAGGGGTCTGTCAGACTCCTACTGACTAAAACCACATGGTGTTCTGTAGGCCGTAATTCTTCTTGAGAGGCGAGCGTGGAACACAGCACGTCGCCTTCTCGGGCCTCTCTCAGGTGACATTATACTTTCTTGGCTTCGTTATTAGTTTACCTAACTATTTATACAATTCAATAAGCATATAAAACTGACCTCATCTCGCAGTGACGAAACACGGTAGCAACTTATCGCTTTCATAATTTTCAATCGCAAACTTTCACTCACACCATAAAACTTTATCACAATATATCGAATTCACACACTTATTCACCAAAAAAACACCTCATTACGATATAACAATATATGTAGGCAATGTTTAGATAAGAAATAGCTAGGAGAGCTATAAGATAGCTAAATATCGTGAATAAAATACCTGCTGGCTTTAATTTGAGATTAACCTCCGACGCGATTTTTGGTCCGTTGCAGGTCCATAAGAAAAGTAGTCGCGGGACGTGTCATGGGCCTACCGGGCCATAACTCAAAGGTCCGATTGGACGGTGGTTTTTGATGTAAAAAATCTACTTGCAACACTTTCTGGCTGTATCATTCGGTCAATCGATTCATATTTCACCGACTTTGGTAACATTTTAGTGAGACACCACTAAAATTGAATGACATAAATTTTTTACAAAATGCATCTGTGACGTAGACAGATTATTCTCTGGCTACGATCTGTGATTTTTGAGACTCCGACGCCATGTTTTTTCATTGTGTAAACAAAATGGTTTTTATTACATTTTATTATTGTTGAGTGATGTTTATTTGGAACAGCCCCCGCCAAACTTCTTGGCCGCCCTGAAGTTGGTTTACCGGATGCGCGAGGCACGAAACGGTGCTGGTTTTGTATGAGATTTACTACTGCGCAGCCATTGTAACCAACTTCAGGGCGGCCAAGAAGTTTGGTGAGAACTATATCTCATAGCTCTCTTATAATTGCTCTACTCGCACATCCCCACGATGTCGAGTCAACTCAACTCTCTGAACTCAGAATCTGTTCATACAGAGATTTAGTCTGTCCAATGTTACGTCAATTCATTATCTACTTCATCTACTATCTCAATTGGTACTTGAGCTTTGTGTGTCTTACTAACACGATCTACGCATACGAGTAGTAATCAAAATTAGAAAACTAAAATTATTTAAATTTTCGCAATGAGCGCTTGACGACTCGAACGTCATCAACATTAACATGGTGACCCCACCACACGCCAGACTTAAGTGTGTTTAATTTCTTTTAACCTCTTAACTCAATAGGAACTTTCTGTAAGGTTCTTTAAACACCAGACAAAGTGTCACACAGACTCAAGGTGTCATACAGGCATACAGTTGCTACAAAAGCCTCCAATTGCCATAAAGGCCAACACACAACGCTCGGCTAGTCCTGGCTAAACTAGAGTCCTGACCTAACTCTTTAACTAAGTCATTACCCTGGGCCATGTACCACTAGTCGCTCAAAACAAACTTTAAAACTTATTCTGCAGCAAAAACTGCCAAGCTCACAGAAAACCTCGAGTAAAACCTCCAACGCCCTCTAGCCGACCAGCAATTGCATTGCTCTCACACAATGGTCTCTCTAGACCCCGCCAGACCATATCCACTAGTACGGTCAAACATAATACGTTCGATAGACTGAATTACTCGACACCTTAAGCTGGCTTATTATCATCAAAATCCTTTTGACATTAACATCGACTGGTACATAACCCTCTGATATCTTCCTTAACCTACAGTGTGCATACTTGTAGGTTCTAAGCATACCTATTTAAAGCTTTCAGAGTATAACGATCACTGTTCTGTCACCTATCGCGGGCTTATTAAAAGGCCTATTTAGTTTTTGAGTTTTCCTCACAACACTTCATTAGAAAAAGATCCAGCGATAAAAAAATTCGATAACTAAACAAAGTAATTGTAACAATTCTGTTACTCTTTACCATAATTCAAAGACATTGCATACTCTCTGGGTCGGACTGGCCATACTGACATGACATGACTGGGAGTTCCGGGACTTTTCCCGGTGGGCCGGTCCCTCCTTGGGCCGGTTCGGTTCGCCAGCTAGACCGGCCTGGCTCACAGCCTGACCGGCCCGCGGAGCGACCCAGCTCCATTTTCCCTTCATTTTTATATAGAGCCAAGCCGTGATTAGTGTGACAGCGCTAGGCCGCACTGCGGTTAACCGCTCGCAGTCAAGCGTGATACAAGCGACCGCTCTGGCAGTATTTTTCCGCGACTGTTTTTTAAACTGTAGCTAGCTACAAAATGTGCGCAGTCAGGCTATGGCCTGTGCTGGTCCGGCTGGTGGACCGGATCGGCCCGGGCCACTGTATGACCGGCCCGCGGAGCACCCAGGAGCCGTACTTCATTTTCCTTTAATTTTTACATCTTTAAATATTTTGGGCGCAGTAGGTGGACACGCTAAGCTGGTCCTAGCTGGGTGCTCAATCGATTGAGTGCTGCTCTATGGGTGCGAAACGTGGAAGATCAGAAAGGATACAAAACAAAACATCTAACGCCAATTCCAAGTTTTTGTCAACCACTGTCTTCGTCGAATTCTCGGAATTTACTGACCCGCGACTATCTCCAACGTAGAGCTTTTGGAGAAATGCCACGAGAGCCCGATCGAGCCCTAGATCAAGCGTCGCAAGTGAGATAGATTGGCCACAAGCTTCAAATAGGTCTCGGTCTCGATCACATATCCAAACAAACTTTGGACTGGAATCCCCAAGGAAAAAGAAAGCGTGGCTGTCCCCGTCAAACCTGGCATCGCACAGTGTTGGTAGAAGCGACGAGCATTGGAATGACATGGAGCGAGTTGAAGCGCAGTGAGGTGGCCTTTGTACATGTACTTTATTATCACATGTATGTAATGTTGTTTTTTGATGTACAATAAAGAATTAAGAAGCGTAAAGCTCAAGAACAATCGCGATAGTGGATATCTGTGGACGCCCTCTGCCTCTTAATTTTTTGTTAACCTTCAAAAGGCGCCTGGACTTTTGAGGAAATGACCAGGGAGTGTGGGCTTTTTACCACTAAAACGACCCCGGGACAACCCTGGGGAGAAAGAATCCTCGCTGTGCACGGCAGCACGGACCACCGTCTTTCCTGGATTCACTTGGTGGGTGGACAGAGTCGCCAGTCTCAGCGCAACTGCTGGAAAAGACAGGTCTCGCCCGATCCTAGCGACTAAGAACTGCCGCTCAGAGGCCCACACTGGGCACTCCTCGTGCGTGTGCTGTGCAGAGTCAAGGTTGCCTCAGCAGTGGAGGCAATTTGCCGTAGTGTCTTGCCCAATCCTCTCACTGAAGTAACCGTGCTCGGTCAGTACCTGACTGAGCCTGTAGGAGATGCGCTCCACTCTTTTTAGCCATGCTTCGATGTGCGGCAGGACGGCTTCGACAACGCGCTTGCGTGAATATTGGCTCCTGTAGCAACTCACGCCACCGCTCGAGCGCGTGTGCACCGCCTCAAAGGATACCGTTCCGTAACCTTGTGCGACACGAATGGCCATTTTCCGCTGCAGGCTATTTAGTCCTGCAGCGTCGGACACCTGATAGTATTATGATGCTGATAGCTTGATCAAACAGGCGGACCATCGATCGCACGACACCGCGTAAAGGCGGCAAACTTCTTCCCATGATCCTGCGAAGTTGAAAAGCAGTCAATGCAAAGCACCCATTGCCTTTTCAACGCGAGGAACGTGCAGGCGCTCGAAATGCTCTTCGAAGCCCAACCGACCATCCAGGGTTAACCCAAGACAGTTTTCCTCTTACAAATAAACGCGGAATAAAGTTATACCAGGTATAACAAAGGAATAACCATACATTTTCATAGGTTTATACTTGGTATTGGATGAGGGTAGGCGCTATTGCTACTGTTAACATCGTTCTCCGTTTTCTTTTACGTTTTTAAAAAACAAATAAGTACAGTTTCTTTGTTAAAAGAAGAAAAGTGTTTAAAGACCCAAAGTTCTCTAACATACATTGTGGACACTGATCCATAACAAGTGAAAGACGATAAAGGTAGTGAAAATAACACAAGTGAAAGAATCGCCCCCGAGTGCTACCTCGCGATCACTCTGAAACATTAATTACCAAATAAAAAAGTTAATTCAAAAAATCAAAATACCCGACTGCTTAAAAAGCGAACTACGGATACATATTCGCGAGCAGGCTGACCAAAACCAGATGTATCCTCCGACTGCACAGCATGAATTTCTTCTTGTTTGCGTCTTTTTAGTTCGCTTTTTAAGCAGTCGGGTATTTTGATTTTTTGAATTAACTTTTTTATTTATAACTTTTTAGTTAACATTTTTTTCGAATTAGGTACATTTAAATATATAAGTGTTATATATTTTTGAAATCACCTCTTGAAACCCTTTATTTTGATACCCCACACGATGGGTTTGGAAGAAAAAATAAAATTGGCCCCCCACAATATGGCGCCCAAAAGCCGCCATTTTTCTATTTTCCTATTTTAATGTAGCCTATGACACTCGCAAGGTTAAGACGAATCGATTGACGTATGAATCATCAAAATCGGTCAACGCGTTTGGTCTCTGGAACGCCATATAGGAACAAACATACATACATACATACATACATACATACATAGACTGATAAACACATTACCCTCCTTCGGCAGTCGGGTAAATAGACTTGTGAAGCCGTGAAAAAAGTGTGGACTAAACATAAATAATTATTGTGGATGATAAAACAAGATTTAATTATTGTTTAAATAATCAAATCCGATACTCACATGAATTCTCAAAAACGTCAACTTTAGTACGTACCCAGCGCCATCTCTTAAAAGCTGTGAGTACTACGTGATACGTCAACAAACACCGACCCACACCGATCGATCAAGACTACCATTTGGGCTAGCAGTTCCGAGGCGCGACACGAGAGATTACTACTAGTACCAAAACAAATCTTTGTTATATAAACCTTTAATAAACGAGGCATAAACATGGAAGAAGTCTTAATTGCACTGCGTAAAATCCAAAATGAGCTAGATGCCCAGAAAACAATGATTAAAGAAAGCGGCGAAAAAGTGGCTGAGCAAGTAAGCAAAATATAAATATTATATATTGGACGAGAAGTTTAAAAAAATGGAAGAAAAGTTCCAAAACCTCAAGAATAAACAGGAAAATCAAGAAAAAAGAATATATTTCCTTAAGAAACAAGCAAGACAGAGGAATATTGTTCTTTTTGGACTGGAAGAAACCGAAGCGTCGTACTCCAACTTGGAAAAGAATCTAGTTGGTTTCTTAAATGAGCACTTTTCATTGAATATAGATTGTAGGGATATACAAGAAGCCAAGAGGATCGGCAAAAAAGGAGACAGACCTAGACCAATAATCATCACAGTTCCAACTCTGGGGATAAAAATAGATATACTTAAACAAAAGAAAAAATTAACCGAAACTCCATACTATATTAAAGAAGATTACCCAGACTATGTCCTGAAGAAAAGGAGAGAGTTACAAGAACAAGCCAGGATCGAAAAAGAGAAAGGGAACTCCGTAATGATAAAATACGATAGATTAATAATTCTTAACAAAACTAATTGTACATCAAGCAATAAAAAAAGAATGCTGTCAAACTCTCCAGAAAACAGCGTCAGCAAAGAACACAAAACGCAGAAGAAGAATAATACTAGGAGTTATTTACATGACTTACAAAGATCGTCCAGTCTATCTGAGAAGCCAGCAAAACCAGGATTATTAAACTATTTTAATGCAAAAACTTCAAACAAGACACTGATAAATTAAGAAAACATAAGCAAAAACATGTAGCAATCGACCCCCTCTCACATGGAAAATACACAAAAGTATTTATAAGGAAAGAAACATCTCCCAATCCGGCCGGTCACCGTGGGAGTATTAGACCAAAACCCTCCAGGGTAACTAAAATTATGTCAGAACCCACGAATAAATAACCTGCTCGATATAGTACTCTGGAGGAGGCCTTTACTCACACTTGATGTGAGGTTCATGCATGCCACGTAGGTATATTTATACGGTTTTTGAATAGTTTTAAGAATATTGTAACAAACTTTAAAATTTTATAATGTTTGCAAAAAAATTATGATTATGAATATTATTTATGATTTTAATGATATACAGTGTATAAAATACTTAAATAACTAAAACTACAAACGATGATTGATTGATTTCAAACAATGTTTTATAGAGTATTGCTATTACCTATACATAAATTAAAATAATTGAAATTGTGTAATTAATTAAATTATTTTATTTGAATTATTAGATTATTGAAAAACCAAATTTAGAAAAAAAGAAACAATGCAATTATTGATTATTTATTATTGGATCTTTTGATCAAATAAATGATATTGTAATAATTATTAATGAAATAATCGCTTCGTTTATTAAGAATTGTTATACAAATGAATGAAATAACATGAAATAACCAATTCCACAGTTTGAACATGGCGAATCAACGGCTAATCGACTCTTCACGTGACCAGAGGGCTGGGCTTTTCCTTGGCCAGAGAATCAAAGTGCCCAGAACGCTGGCAGCATTGCCACGTTGGATGGCAATGCTGCCAGCGTTCTGGGCACTTTTCACGTTGACAGCGATGTGGACGAATTTTTTGACGCCCTATGACCCCTGCCCTTTTATACGCGTTCGTAGTTTTATTTTATTTTTATTTAACTGTATATATAGGTAGTTATTGTTATTTAAGTATTTAATAGCATGTAAATTTTAATTGAAATATTATTAAGAAAATCTTGGATCGTGTAGTAAGCTTTGTCAATAAAAAAACCAGTTTGAACATTGAATACAAAAAAAAATATAAAAAAATTGTAATGAATATTTTTTATGTGTTTGATAATTGATTGGTATTAGAGTTATTAGACAATGTTTTTAAGTTTTGCTGACATCACCTTGATTAATATAGTGATTAAACAAAATTTCTAAATGAACAATCTAATTTAAATAAATTAACAATCTGTTAAATTTATGTAATGTAATGCATGAAATAAAAGGCTTTTTTATTTATTTTATTTATACTTGGTATAACTTTATTCCGCGTTTATTTGTAAGAGGGTTTATGTTTAGAACCACCTAGGCTTGCGCATCTCCAACTGTCACTGACGAGCTGGGTGGCTATCTGGCCCTCTTCAGTTTATGGAACCATAGCCTCAGTTTTATGAGGCGCTAACTCCAAACACAGCTCGCAGATCGACGCCACGACTCTTGCCACCCCGAGCTCGGAAGGATGGTCTCGTCTCTTCGAAGGTGTCCCCACCGGCTAACACCAGGGTGTCGTCTGCTTAAATAACGATATTAACGCCAACGGATAGGTCAACACTCAGGATCACATCGTATGCAAGGTAGTCATCGTCATCATCATCATTTCAGCCGTAAGTCTTCCACTGCCGGACAAAGGCCGCCAAGCGTCACCACATTGACCGGTTCCGTGCGTCTCGCATTCAGCAGACATATCAGATCGGTGGTCAGATGTCAGATAACCAGTCTTGATAAAGGGGTGTCGTATTACCCAGTTACTGGGTTGTGGATGGCAGATAGGCAGTCCCTTCATTTAAAATATTGGTACTCAGCTGTATCCAGAAGGCTAGATAGATTGATTGTTTTCATGTCAGTAAGGTGTGTACCTACTCGTAAGTAAACAAGAATTCAATTGAACTCAAACATAGCCTCCGATAATTATTATATTCACCCCTATTTTATGCCTTTGCCAAATGTGGGCCGCAGTAAAAAAAAAAGTCCCGGTAGTTTTTTGAGTCCCAGTCCGACGCTGCATACTCAACTCATAAAACTTCTTCGTTGACCCTTCGCCACATGTTACTCATGAGGTGCGGTCCAAAGTTTCTAGTATGAGTAGACATGTCAATCAGATTTGGTTTCACTACCACTGTCATCAACTATGACGGTTAACTGATAAGGAACCTTGCGATCGGGGATCCTTCCCATAAGATTCGCGCTTTTTACTTTAGGATTTTGGAACATACCAATTGTTAATATGAGGGAAACAATTAAGCCTGATAATATTTGCTTCTCTTAATCGCTCGAGTGAAGGGAATCACGAATTAACTCTGATCAATATCTTTAAAATCAAATATCAACGGTAACCATTTACTATCGCTCACTAACTCAGTTTTTATGTAAGGAAAACAATCGCGAAATCTGATACTATCATATATATTTCTAAAAACATGTGCAATGCATGTGGTCAATTACTGGAGCAAACTCGTAGTATAGATTTTACCAGTAATAAACCACTGGTCTACAACCGAAGCATTGTGTTTTTTTTGGTATTTATTCTAATAACTTATTACAGTATCTCAAGTGAAAATAAATGTACGGGTCGTAAGTCCGTACACCGATTCGCCGTTATTTGGTTGGAGAGAAACACGTCACAGTTAGATCCACTAGTTATATATATTTCAGTTAAGCGAATTACAGTATAACTTAGATGGAAGGCGACTATTTCTCTCTCTTGGTTGGTGGCTTTGTTATGATGTTTTATACGGTCAAATTATGACGCACATCGTTGGCCTAAAGTAGGTTGCATGTATGCAGAAAAATGTAGTACGGTGATGAGACCGTACATATTGGCAACCCCCAAAAGTAGCTGAGTGTAGAAAGAGAGAAAGAATCGCCTGTAGGTACATAGTTAAGCACACACAGTACAAATTAATCAAAGTTAAAACGCAATGTTGTCTTGACTTAGGGCGGCAGTCGTCCGTGACCGCCTGATGGTTTTCTGGAAGTCTGTTGTTGGCAGGCAGTTGTCCCATAGGTTGAAACTCGATGTTTTCTTACGTTTGCTCTGTGTTTGTTTCTTGGAAATTTGTTTACTCGTGGATTTGCTTAGTCGTTGACCTGGATTTTTGTTGTTCCTTTCTGTATTCGATGAATTGGAATTATTTCTCATGTCAGCATTGTGCAGCAAGGTGTGATGCTTTCTAATTGCATTCTTTGCAAGTTTTTGATGATGCGTAGTTTGTGTTGCCATGAATAGGCAGTTTTTACACACGTGCAATTTCGAAACTGTGTCATTCCGTTGAAATGAGTCCATGTTGATGAACTTTGGGCAGTTCATCAACACGTGATTTCCGTCACAGTTCGGGCAATGGCCGTATGCTGTATGGTAAGTTTTCTTCGCTCGTAGTTATGCAGTTTTGCAGAATAATGTTTGTTGAACGCCCTAGTCTTGAATGCTCTTGCCGTCCTTGTTGTAGTTGGTGCATAATGTTTTGATGTTATCAAAACATGCTAATCGTATTGAAAGCATACAAAGACGATTTTTAAGGTATACTCAATATCGATCGAATACTTATCTCCCTAATTACTTAAGTCGGTGTAAAAAAATTCACATTCTGCCTCTACACGAACGACGAAAAATCGCAGATCTTGCTTTTCTTTTTAGAATTATGAACGGATCCACTGAAGTTCCTGAGCTGGTGGGCAAGGTTGGGCTGCGTGTACCGTGTGCATTTCTGCGGCATTCGCGTCTCCTTCATGTACCTAAAGTTGGAACTACTTACAGACAGAATTCGTACATGATAAGAGTTTGTCGGACGCTTAATGTGGTGTGTCGGGATATTGATCTGGATTTGTTCCATACTAAGATTTAAAAACCGGCCAAGTGCGTATCGGGCCACGCGCAGTAATGGGTTTCCGAAGTTGCATAATAATGCGGACTATAAAGATGGTTTTGTTGTTGTTACATAAACATTAGAACGGTTTCAGCGGCTCACAAAGTCTAAAAACAGGCCCACATAGGATTTTTTAATCTATATACTCGCGTTTGACCACTATCTCGCCTGATGGTAAGCGATGATGTGGTCTACGGTGAAGCACGCTTGCCTAGATGTAATCTATTCACTCTTGACTTAAACTAAATAAGGACTAACTGGTAACTGAAGAAGGAGTTTTATAATCCAACTTCGCTACTGAAGTTAGAAAAATATTATATACTTAGTGCCACCGCGGGTGCGAATTGCGATAGGAGCCGATACGAGCGCGCGTTAGAGCCACGGGGAATGGTATAGTTCGTTCCTGGATCCTTGCGTGCACGCTCCTTGTTCATTTCTCTTTCGGAATTAGAAAAAAAACGAATGTATACACCTCAAATCTCCTCTAATACCGCAGATTAGAGGTGAATCCTCTAATCTGCGGTATTCACTATTTCATTCTGGAAAGTTTTACGCTACTCAATTAGTGATGAAGTCGGGTCGAATATTAACTTTATTGAAGGATATCGACAAAAGAAAATAAGTATTTTGCTTGGAAATCGAATCTAATTTGACTTTATTTTTACGTTTTAATTACAAAACGTCGAAAATACTTCTGCACTAACACAAAATAGAGTCCACCGCGCGCATGCGCCGTATGGACTACGTTCTGGTACTGCCAACGACTCCGGCCACTCCAATGCGTTATTCGAGCTTAAACGTTAATTTAGAAATCATTATTATTAAGGATGTTAAGATTTTATTTTTGTATATTTTTACATGGTTCATAAGCATTAATTTACTATCTGTTTTACACAGCTAACAACGATATTTAAGCAATTTTTTAATGGCATTTGTACAAAAATTTTACAGTGCCAAGTACATTTTATAAGTTGGTCGACTATTACTCGTAAACTTGTAATGCCTGTTATGATTTATTTTTTGTATATTTTTACATAGGTCGTAAGCATTATATTTACTCTGTTTTACACAGCTATCAACTTTATTTTAGTAATTTTTCAATGGCATTTGTACAAAATTTTTACTGTTCCAAGTACATTTTATAAGTTGGTCGACTATTACTCGTAAACTTGTAAAGCCTTGTTATCCGTGATAATTTTCCTTTTAATTTCGTTATATTTACTATTGCCGTGATTTTTTTCAAATAGCCAAGAGCAACCATTTCGCTGGCAGAGGGGGGGGACACTTGACTCTAACATAAATTTGCAACTTAAAGCTTAATTTTACGCAAACAAATCTCTGAATCGAAAAATGGTTTTAACAAACCCATAATATTTTTAATGGCCTATCCAACAATACCCCACACCATGGGATAGATGAGAAAAAAAAAATACATCCCCACTTTATGTCGATGGGAGGTACCCGAAAAAAAAAATTTTTCATGATTTTATTGTACCACTTTGTCAGAATTATTAATATGTATATACATGCCAAATTATAGCTTTCTAGTACTTAGATTCTCTGAGCTAAGCTGCGGACGGACAGACGGACAGAGCGAAACTATAAGGGTTCCTTGTTGACTTCGGAACCCTAAAAAGGTAAAGAATAGTTTGAGTAAGCGTTTCTTTGATATGTAGAATTATTTTTCTGTTTTTACCCGACTGCCGAAGGAGGGTAATGTGTTTATCAGTCTATGTATGTATGTATGTAAGTATGTTTGTATGTATGTATGTATGTTTGTTCCTATGTGGCGTTCTAGAGACCAAACGCGTGGGCCGATTTTGATGGTTCTTACGTCAATCGATTCGTCTTAACCCCGCGAGTGTCACTGGCTACATGAAAATTGGAAAATAGGAAAATGGCGGTTTTTGGGCGCCATAATGTGGGGGCCCAAATTTTTTTTTTCCTCCTAGCCTATCGTGTGGGGTATCAAAATAAAGGATTTTAAGAGTTGATTTCAAAAATATATAACGCTTATATGTTTAAATGTACCTATTTCGAAAAAAAAAATAACTAAAAAGTTATAAATAAAAAAAGTTAATGAAAAATCAAATCATCTTCGCGAGTTGGCTGACCAAAACCAGACGTATCCTCCGACTGCACAGCATGATTTTCTCCTTGTTTACGTCTTTTTAGTTCGCTTTTCAAGCAGTCGGGTTTTTTGATTTTTAATTAACTTTTTTATATTTTGTATTTGTTGTACGTTGAGTCATATCTTTTTATTTTAAACTCTCGCTGATATGTATTTTATGCAAATTTTTATATATGTGAAAACTTTTAATTGGGCGTTTATTGCATGTTGTTTCTGCGCACTTATTGTACTAGCTGTAAGTTTTCCTAAGATTAATAAAATAAAATAAAATGTTGATTGTAGCGCTAGCTTATTCAACTTGATTGTGGACGATAGCTTTCTTGTAAATCACAAAATAGTTTTCTGAACAGGTCTTGTAGATTCTCCTAGTGTTTGAAGATTCCTCTAGTAGTTCTAGTTAGTTTCAGTTGTTTGAAGCTCTCCTAGTAGTTGAAGACACTTCCACTTGTTTGAAGCTGTCCTAGTTGTTGAAGACACTTCTAGTTGTTTGAAGCTCTCCTAGTTGTTGAAGACACTTCCAGTTGTTTGAAGCTCTCCTAGTTGTTGAAGACACTTCCACTTGTTTGAAGCTGTCCTAGTTGTTGAAGACACTTCTAGTTGTTTGAAGCTCTCCTAGTTGTTGAAGACACTTCCAGTTGTTTGAAGCTCTCCTAGTTGTTGAAGACACTTCCAGTTGTTTGAAGCTCTCCTAGTTGTTGAAGACACTTCCAGTTGTTTGAAGCTCTCCTAGTTGTTGAAGACACTTCCACTTGTTTGAAGCTGTCCTAGTTGTTGAAGACACTTCCACTTGTTTGAAGCTGTCCTAGTTGTTGAAGATACTTCTAGCTGTTTGAAGCTCTCCTAGTTGTTGAAGACACTTCCAGTTGTTTGAAGCTCTCCTAGTTGTTGAAGACACTTCCACTTGTTTGAAGCTGTCCTAGTTGTTGAAGACACTTCTAGTTGTTTGAAGCTCTCCTAGTTGTTGAAGACACTTCCAGTTGTTTGAAGCTCTCCTAGTTGTTGAAGACACTTCCAGTTGTTTGAAGCTGTCCTAGTTGTTGAAGACACTTCTAGTTGTTTGAAGCTCTCCTAGTTGTTGAAGACACTTCCAGTTGTTTGAAGGTCTCCTAGTTGTTGAAGACACTTCCAGTTGTTTGAAGCTCTCCTAGTTGTTGACGACACTTCCAGTTGTTTGAAGCTCTCCTAGTTGTTGAAGACACTTCCAGTTGTTTGAAGCTCTCCTAGTTGTTGAAGACACTTCCAGTTGTTTGAAGCTGTCCTAGTTGTTGAAGACACTTCCACTTGTTTAAAGCTGTCCTAGTTGTTGAAGACACTTCTAGCTGTTTGAAGCTCTCCTAGTTGTTGAAGACACTTCCAGTTGTTTGAAGCTCTCCTAGTTGTTGAAGACACTTCCACTTGTTTGAAGCTCTCCTAGTTGTTGAAGACACTTCCAGTTGTTTGAAGCTGTCCTAGTTGTTGAAGACACTTCCACTTGTTTGAAGCTGTCCTAGTTGTTGAAGACACTTCTAGCTGTTTGAAGCTCTCCTAGTTGTTGAAGACACTTCCAGTTGTTTGAAGCTCTCCTAGTTGTTGAAGACACTTCCACTTGTTTGAAGCTGTCCTAGTTGTTGAAGACACTTCTAGTTGTTTGAAGCTCTCCTAGTTGTTGAAGACACTTCCAGTTGTTTGAAGCTCTCCTAGTTGTTGAAGACACTTCCAGTTGTTTGAAGCTGTCCTAGTTGTTGAAGACACTTCTAGTTGTTTGAAGCTCTCCTAGTTGTTGAAGACACTTCCAGTTGTTTGAAGCTCTCCTAGTTGTTGAAGAAACTTCCAGTTGTTTGAAGCTCTCCTAGTTGTTGAAGACACTTCCAGTTGTTTGAAGGTCTCCTAGTTGTTGAAGACACTTCCAGTAGTTGTAGTTTGTCGTTGAAGGCACTTCTAGTTGTTGAAAGCTCCTCCAATAGTTGTAGTTTGGTTCCGGTACTCAATGTGCCTGTACTCTGGTTAAGTATGTGCGCCTTTCTCAATCCAACTGGAGCGACCCTCTCCCGGGAGACCAGCTGATTTGATTCGCTTCCGTCGTTCGTTTGATCTAAAAGAAACAAATTATACAAAGCTTCGATGAAGAATACACAGGTGTATCCTTGCTCGAAGATAAAAAGCTGTAATCACCAGTTCCTTGCAAGTCGCTGCTAACACCATCTATAACCGTGAAACCGGACCGAACGCGATCGAAGTACTTTTAAAAATAATCATCTTAATCCGACGAAAAACGCTGGTTACGTCGGCACGGTTTGTTTGTATAGGCTGAGGCATCTGTATGCTAGTATTATATTATCTGTGGTTATAGTTCATTTTATTTACTAGTCAGTTCACTAGCTGTTTCTAAGTTTCCATTAGGTATAATTACCATTTTGGGAAGTGGACGTTTTGGGAGAGTTAACGTTTTGGGCAGTGTTCGTTTTGAGCCTAAAGGTGTTTACTAAACTACTCACTAGGCATAAATTAACACAATTGTGTTAATTAAATATTGCTTACGAGCACGTCTGTTTGCTACGAACGAGCGCGAGGAATCAGTCCAAAATGCTGGGAAGGAGGTGCAAACTGCAAACGCACTCCCTTGCACCCCCCTCTTGGCGCCCATGAATAGCGCTATTTCCTTTTTTTTAGTTTTGCTTCTGTTTGTAGTTATGAGAGCAAGTGAGTGTGGGTACTGAGGGGAGTGTGTATGTGTGTGTAGCTGACGCTGCAGGTGTGCGTGCTGTGCGGAGCCGTGCTGTTCATCTTCGTGGGCTGCGGGCTGTGGGCGTGCGCGGCCGTGTTGCCGGGCGCAGCGGCCGCGCTGGCGCTGAGCGTGCACGTGGCGCACCGCGCGCTGGCCGCCGCGCAGGCTCAGCGCGTGCGCAAGGAGGCGCGCGGCTTCGTGGCCGAGTACCGCGGCCCGCTGTTGGCCGAGCCGGCGGCCCTGCGCCCGCCTGTGCGCGTGCACACTGGCGCGGGCACAGGGGCCGCCCCGCCCAGCACAGTGCACGCGCGCGTCGTGGGCACGGTGTCGCTGTCGGAGTGCTGGGGCCCGCGGCGCGCCGGCTGGCTGCATGCGCTGTGCGTGGCGCCGGGCTGGCGGCGGCGCGGCGTGGGCGCGGCGCTGGTGGCGGCGGCGCGCACGCACGCGGCGCGGGAGGGCCTGGAGGCGCTGGAGGCGGTGGCCAGCGAGCTGCAGGCGGCTGCGCGTTGTCTGCTGCACTCCGCGGGGTCAGTGCGACAGACAAAAGTCTAAATAACAACATTCTATGTTTCATTCCATATTTTTATTTCCGTTTTGTCAAATTCAATTTAAATTTATTCCATCCCTATGTTTATGTTAAATTATGTTTTATTGTTACTTAATAATTTATTCACTTAAATTTTAATATTACAATTAAAATAAACCGCCATGTTATAACTGGTTGAAAATGGCGTATGATAAGTCTGTCTTGAACAATGATTTTTACTATTAAAAAAACAACAGTACAGTTAATAAACAGTATTCTCTTCATATGAAGAATACTGTTTATTAAACGCGTTTATTAAGTAACCGTGGGGAACAGCTTGTGTTCCCCACGGTTTCGCTGCCGTGGACCACCCCACAGGAGTCCTGTGGCCAAACGGGTCCTGTGACAGGACCCGTTTTCGGGATTAAAAAAATAGCCTATGTCACTCAGGAATAATGTAGTTTTCTATTGGGTGAAAGAATTTTTTAAATCGGTCCAGTAGTTTCGGTGCCTACTCGGTACAAACAAAAAAATATTTCCTCTTTATAATATTACTAGCTGTTGCCCGCGACTTCGTCCGCGTCAAACCCGTAAAAAATATATTTTGATTTTTTTAGTTGCCCGCCGGAACTATGAATTTTCTCGTGATCAAACGTAGCCTATGTTACTCGTTATTACATCAGCTATCTACCAGTGAAAGTCCCGTTAAAATCGGTCCAGCCGTTTCGGAGATTACCCGGAACAAACAGACAGATAGACAGACAAAAATCTTAAAAATTGCTTATTTGTTGTTAGTACCGTATATACTTTCATGTGCATTCAATAAAACGTTGTTATTTTGATATTACATACAGACACTTCAATTTTATTTATTTGTAATAACACGCGGTTTGTGTGCGCGCAGGTGGGAGCTGCGCGGCTCGTATGCGCGCCCCGTGCTGGGCGCCGCGCTGTCGCTGCACGTGTCGCAGCTGGGCCTGGAGCTGCCGCACGCCTGACGACTACGGCCTCATGACTTGCACCGGACCTTCGCTGTAACAACATTTGTACATTCTAATACTTATACTGTTTTATAAATACTTGACGCTTGTTTCATTTTCAAAGCCAATATCACACGTACGTGGGGCGTCTCGCTGCGCCCGAGTTTGTCTGCTGACGGCGTTCTTTGTACAGAACAGGAGCTTCAATTTGTGCAATCCTTTTGGGGGAAAGACCAGGGAGTGTGGGCTAAAACCACCCCGGTGATCACCATCAGCAACTGTTAGGGGCCCGTCACCTCTTAAAAGACCACCCCGGAACCGACTCTGTGCAACGCCTGTTAGGGCACATCCCCTTTATTTTTTTATTTTTTTGGGGTGATATATCATCCAATGACTTCTCCCGCTCTGGGTGAAGCGGAAGGGCGTGTTAGCTCGTGGATGAAAATGTAAGTGGACTGTATTTTTAGGTGAATGGTTTAATGCCGTTACTTTACAAATTTAAACTATCCCGGACAAATAATTAGGTTTTTAGGAAGAGGTGTCGACTGGTGCGGTGCAGCCCGTGGACGCGAGTGTTCGCAGAGCCGCGCCGCGTCGCCGCCGCACTGCGCACTCACACACCGATGCCGTGTCGGTCACGCAAATGTTTGTGCAGCGTAGACGGCGCGCTCCGGCCGGCCGAAGTGTTGGGTACATTTCCCAACATGCTGCCTAGGTTGAAGCGATGGCTTCAAGAAATCTGGAAGGGGGCAGATATGAGAATGTGCCCGTCAAAATGATGTTCCTTTTTAGTCACCTTAGTGAATCCCTCCATTGAGAGCTCTTCAAAATAAGGCTTCTCGTCGCCATTAGAGACCTGTGGATGAGAGTACAAACTAAGTGGCCGTCCAATGGAAACAGAAGGAATAGGAGTAGAAGAATTGTGGGGATTAGAGGAACAAAAATAGGATGGTGTAGCGTATCCGAACGCAGCACAAACTTCGCGCCCGCATCGCGAGCGCCGCCTCCCGGCAAAGTACCTTAGTTAGTTAACTGTCAATCAATGAACCGGCATCAAGGACTCAAACAAAACTAATTATTATAAAAAAATTACAATATTCTCACTGTTAACAGTTGTGATCGTGTGTGTGGTGATTTATAAATAAACAGTCCAACGATATTTGTGTTTTTATAAATGAATATCTTCCCACAAGTGACGCCCAACGTACTGCCGAACTCTTGTATTTTACTTTAATTTCTGTACGATTTTTGGACTCCGGCGAGTATTGTGTGAACTGTGTCGTGTACCATCAGTTTTACTCTCCGCTGAAATCGTATTTGAGTGAAACAAGAACGATTCAAGGGATTTTCGTAGTGAAAATTGTTGCACGAAGATACGTGACTACGGTATTTGTTCTCGTAAAACATCGTATTCACCAACTCAAGAGACATTCTAACTCTAATTCATGCGTAAAAGTGAAATTTTACTACAGTTTGGACTGTTTTTCACTGATTTGTTTCCTAAATTTTCATATTCGTAGGTACCTACTTGCGAAAACAAGTTTGTTCGTGTTCATGTCAATTTTGTTGCGAACTAGTGCGCCAAAAAGTTCGAATTGACATTGACAGATGTATGACAGTGAGATTAATTTAAAAAATTTAGTGGTGTACTTATTTTGATTTATAAACATTAAATTGCTCATTGTATTATGATGATCCTGTAAACGTTGTGTTAAGTACTTTTTTAGTAAATAGTGACATTGAACAGACGTAATCATGGTGTTAACGCGATCACGTACGAATAGTGCTAGTGGTCGAGGACCGGCAGGTGCTGCTAGGCACGAACAGGCTGGCGAACCTTCGCCGCCGTCTCCGCCGCCGTCTTCGCCACTTTCGAGCAATGAGAGCAATGTCATTAGGCATAACCCTCCGCTCGTTGATCCCGTGCTGCCGGTGGGCTTACCTGCCGCGCCGCCGTCACCAGTGCACGTGCAGGCCATGCCGCACGCGCCTCCGCCTGCTCAAGCTGCTTCAGCCCCTATGTTGATTACTCCGGAACAGCTAAGTCAACTAATTCAATCACTACAAGCACATCCAGCTGCCGCTATGGTTCCTTCACATAATATACATGCTGGAAACTTTTCCAAATGCACTCATCGCTTTGATGGAGCTAAAGGCAGTGATGTACTGGCTTTCATTGATGCCATCGAAGTATTCAAAGACTGTGTTTCAATGGATGATGATATAGCACTTAGAGGTCTACCTATGCTATTAACAGGTCTTGCAGCCACATGGTGGCAAGGCATAAAAAGAGATACTCATTCTTGGACAGAGGCTTTAGATTGTTTAAGACAAACATATGGACCACGGTTGCCTCCGCATAGAATATATCGTGAACTGTTTAAAGAAGAACAAGGAAAGGAATGCACTGACATATTTGTGTGTAAGGCTAGGGCTTTACTGTCACAATTACCTGCAGGTTCACTAACAGAATCTGTAGAGCTTGACATGGTATATGGTTTATTAAATAAGCGCATTCGTGAAAAGATAGACAGAAGTACGTTTAAGACTTTTGCAGAACTGTTACAGTTAGCTCGTCGAGTAGAGGATTTGTTTGATGAGGGTCGCACCCCTAACCGTACTGAATCTTCAGTGACATCCTCTGCTTCTACCACACCAAGTGTTGCTACCAAATTAAGTTCTGAGTCATCCAAAAATAGACCTAAGTGCAATTATTGTAAACAATATGGACATTTAAGGTTGCACTAGTCCAAAATTCTTCCATACAAACGTAGTTTGGGTTTTACTCCACTGTTTGACGATGTGCGTTCAAAATAAAAAATTATATCAATTTGTCTCATCATTATCTAGTCCTGTATGGAAGCAAAAAGTACAAAAAAAAATTAGCTTGAAAGTTATGAGCTTCGAAAGTTCCATATTTCAACACCAATTTTAACGCATCTTTGGGCGCAAATAAGTACCATAAGAAGAAAGAAAATTGAAAAACGGCCTCCATACAGGGATAGATTAGTTGTTCAACAATGCAAATAATTTTATTTTGAACAGATACATTCAGTGGTTTTTTCATGATATCCAGACTACCAAAGGTCTGTTTATAAAATTTCGCGCGCTCGTTTTCGTTCTAAATCATCATCCATCTCGCTACAAATTTCCTCCCCGGTCAGTGGGGCGGAGGGGTGCGCGTGCGTCGCATTTACACCTACACACACACACGCTCACTAGTTTAGCTACCGCCCGGCGCCCGCGCCCCGCTGCCCCAGAGGGGCCTCAATCGTCTGCTGCATAATATATACGTCACCGTAATTACGCGCGTGCGGTGTATGTTATTGATATTGTGATATCGACGATAACGTATTCGTATAATATTTTATAACATTGACCCTTGGCTTGAATTTTGGATTCCGATATTCCTTTATGTGTTGTGTTGATTATTTTGAATTGGTCCGAAATTTTACTGACCCTGGCGTTCGTGGGATTTCATACTGATTAACATGGCGTTTGAATTTGAACTTGTTGCGTAGGTGAAGTGATCTTCAGCAGTTCAAGTAACAATGGGTAAGTTGAATCTTTTATCGAATTTAGTTTGTACAATTCATGAGGGCGCTTGACTTGACTTTTATACCTAAATAAACACAGACTTGTAATTCTAATATTTCACGCGCATTTATAAAATTTTAAAATTACAAACTGCCTATCTTTATCTATAATTAGAAAATCTTTTTTAAAAATACTACCGACTTCCAAATAAAAACACTACAAAGTGAAAAATAACTAATTTCGGAAGTCGGTGTTCTTGTTTTTGTTTCTTCGTAATTTTTTTTTTTTTAGTTGTGGTACATAAAGATCAAGTTCAATAATACCTATAATCTCAGATTAGAGAAAATCTGGGCCTAAAATGCCCAAATTTATGCCTGAATAGATTACCTGAATACCGAACATAAAACTAACATAACCGGTGCAATGAGAGTGTATCTTTCAGGGTGAACTGTACAAATCTGCGTACCCCTTTAGAGCGTACCGGCTTGACGTTATGTTATCAAAAGGCCTAACCAATAAACAGTTTTGCGATCGCAGCAATCCCGAGAGATTTGCCGTTGTTTATTGAAGAGTTCTGTTGTATATATTAGGATATTAGATTCCAATTAGATTAGGTATTTTAAGATTTTCGATAGTCGTGCCTACTTATATCGAAAGTTCATTATTATGTAGGTACCTATCTGTTATATCGATATCGGCTCGGCTTCAGCGGCGGACAAACACAAAAGGAAGCTATTTTTTAACCGACTTCAAAAAGGAGGAGGTTCTCAATTTGACTGTATTTTTTTTGTTACTTACCTCAATACTTTTTTAATGTGAACCGATTTTGATGATTCTTTTTAGGGTTCCGTACCCGAAGGGTAAAAACGGGACCCTATTACTGAGACTTCGCGGTCCGTCTGTCTGTCTGTCTGTCTGTCACCAGGCTGCATCTCATGAACCGTGATAGCTAAACCGGTGAAATTTTC
Source organism: Anorthoa munda (assembly GCA_945859665.1). NCBI lineage: Eukaryota > Metazoa > Arthropoda > Insecta > Lepidoptera > Noctuidae > Anorthoa > Anorthoa munda. Next base: position 159,137 of record OX243896.1, on the reverse strand, counting down.
ACAAATGATGTATTTCTTTATAACAACAAATATTAAAAACAGAATAAAATTAATATATAAGTGGGGCTCCCATACAACAAACGTGATGTTTTTTGCGATAATGGTACGGAACCCTTCATGCGCGAGTCCGACTCGCACTTGGCCGGTTTTTTATTTGTATACCTACTATGCGCGCTGACACTCACAAGCTCGGCTCAGCCACCCGAAGCTATTATATTGTATTGTGATAACAAAGAGAATATTTCAAACTGCTATTGTAAACAAACAATCAATAAACAATTTACAAAATAACATTATTTTTTATTTGATGAACCTAATTACCTAGAAAACAAGTCTCACATCAAAGTGGCGCTGTCGAAAAAGCAGTTATCCTGACTCTGGCTGGTATGAAATACCTACTTACGGGGAGGCGCCTGTAGGTTATAGCTTACTAGCTAAGGTAAGTAAATACCTATTTAACACACATTGTAATAATTGCAAAACCTGCAATAAAATACAAAAACATAAAGACATGACCTACACCCGTGCGCATAGAGCCTAGCTTTTCGCACGCGCTGGTACGATACCTACAGTCAGCGAAGCCCTGGCGCCCGCTCTGCCAACGTAAAATCTACCGACTTGACGCTCGAACACTTTTCATTCTTATAACTAAGGGCACAAGGTTCAATAAGCGCGCAAGCGGCTCGCGCTGCTCTGCCGTCGCCGCCGCCAAAAATAATTAAAAAGTCAAATCTAACATTACTTGTCGATAATAACAATATCTATGTAAATTCACATTTTCGCAAAACATCTTATTGTCAAGTTGGCAAAGTCGCGGGTAAGTATAGGTGCATAACAACAAGTAAATTGAGTGCCTTCTAATTACGTTACACACAGTAATAATCCAAAGTTCTACCGGCACGCCGGTGCGGTGGCGCGTATGCAATTCATTGACAACATAAACATAAAAAATAGGTGTTAGCTTTGACACCGCAACCACACACAAGTATATTATAGTAATCTTTGCACACACCGCCGCGCTGTCGGCGCTCTGCAATGAAATTGCGCATGTGTGCGTCACACAGCGTTATGAGTGTGTATACGAACACGATCTAGCTTCTTACTGCTCATCACAGCGTCTATCTCTTTCCTGCGTGATGTCGGATGAGATAGCAAATATTTTAACTCCGCCGCCAAATAGTTCGTGCCGTTGACTAGTGTAACCTTAAAGGAAGATTGCCAACGGCTAAAAATTAAATCTAACACAGACAAACCAAACCACCCAGCCAAAGATGAGAGTGTGAAAATTGTTTGTTTTGGATGCGGTACTCCTGGAGTGATTAGATCAAACTGCCAAAAATGTAAACAATCATCATTACTACCTACTAAAGCATCATTTCAATCGGTGTCCGCAGTGGGGGTACAGCCCATTGATGCTCGGGGCCGTCCCCTAATAAATATTTCAATATTTGGAATAGAGGCTAATGTACTAGTTGATACTGGTGCCAAACAGTGTGTTGCCAGTGTAAGTTTGCAAAAGCACCTTGTTAGTAATGGACAGAAATTTGATTTAGTTAATACTGAAATAAGATTGGCTGATGGCACAAGTTATGTTAAAAATTTTGATGTTGCTAAGGTTAATGTTAATATAAGCGGCTTAGTTGTGCCTACTATGTTTATTGTTTTACCCGGTGCTACTGACACGTTACTGGGAATGAATTTCATCGAGGATGCTGGTATGATGATAGATTTTAAAAATAGTAAATTTTCATTATTTAATGGTAATGTTGGTACTTTGTTGTTTGAGAATTCCCATCCTCCAACAACAAAGAAGGTGAACAGTCTCTTACCTAAATTAACTATCAATTGTGCTTCTATTTGTCTTCGTGAAGACGAAGGTGTAATATTATCGTCTGATGAGAAGGTTCGGTTGTCTGAGCTCCTTAAGAGTAATGAGGATATCTTCGCACTAGGGGGAGAGCCTACCAAATTTGCGATGCATCGTATTGACACGGGGGATAGTCCTCCAGTTGCGGTACCTCCATATAGGTTGTCCTCAGCCAAAAAGGATTTAGTGCGCACCGAAATCGATCGTATGCTCGAGGATGAAATTATTGAAGAAGCGGAATCTGAATGGGCCTCTCCTATAGTTTTAGTACCTAAGAAAAATGGGGAAGTACGGTTTTGCGTAGACTATAGAGCCCTTAATAAAATTACCAAAACGGATAAATATCCCTTGCCTGTTATCGATGATGTACTTCAATCGACTAAATTGAACAATGTGATGTCTACAATTGACCTCAAATCTGGTTATTGGCAAATACAGGTAGCCCCTGAAGACAGGGACAAGACCGCCTTCATTTCGCCTTTTGGAATGTTCCGTTTTCGACGTATGCCTTTTGGGCTCAAAAATTCACCGTCGACATTCCAGCGTCTTGTTGACAGATTCAGGTCTGGTTTGAAGGACATTACGGTTGTTGCGTATCTCGATGACATTTTGGTGATTTCAGCAGATTTGGACTCCCATTTAAAGGATTTGCAACAGGTCTTCGACCGCCTTCGTTTATTTGGTCTGAGAGCGAATAGAGCAAAGTGTGTCTTTGCTCGTGAAAGGCTTACCTATCTGGGTCACGTCATCTCTTCCCAGGGTGTTGAACCGGATCCAGCTAAGGTGCAGCCTGTTGTCAATATGAAGCCACCTAAAGGCTTAAAGGAACTTAAAACCTTTCTGCAAACTACTTCGTGGTTCAGGAAATTTATTCCGGACTTTTCCAATGTCGCTCGACCACTCTCGGAGCTAACACGCAAGAATAAAAGCTGGACTTGGGGAGAAGACCAGGTAGTGGCTTTTGAATCCCTCAAGCGTTTGCTTACGACCAGCCCTATATTGCGGCAGCCTGACTTTAGTAAGCCGTTTGTCATTCGGACGGATGCCAGTGCTTATGCTCTAGGAGCAGTGCTTCTTCAGGGTGATACAGTGACAGAAGAGCAACCAATAGAGTACGGGAGTAGATTGTTAACTCAGGCCGAAAATAATTGTAGTACCACGGAGAGAGAGGCCCTTGCCGTAGTGTGGGCCCTAGAGAAATTTCGACCTTATGTTGAAGGTGCCTCGATAAAAATCGCTACTGACCATCAGCCCTTAAAGTGGCTTCTCTCCTTAAAATCACCAAGTGGTCGTTTGGCCCGCTGGGCGTTAAAAATTCAAGGTTATAATCTTACCGTGGACTATACACCCGGTAAAATGAATGTGTTAGCTGACACGTTAAGTAGACCAGTAGTCGATAATCTGGAGGAGTCTTCCATTTGTGAGGTTTGCCCTGTTGTAATTGATTGGCCTCATCGTACTCCAGAAGAAGTCCGTTGTTCTCAACTGGAAGATCCAACCATAGCCAAGATCATTGAAGATCTCGAACGCGATGGTGAACCTGCTACACAGTGGACAGAACGAGGTTATTATGTTGTTCACGGTGTTCTTTACAAAGTGGATTTGTATGGAGACTCGGAAGAGCCTCTTTTAGTCGTCCCCGAAACACATTTAGCCGATTTGATGAAGGAACTTCATGACGCACCTACGGCTGGTCATCTTGGCTTAGACAGGACTGTGAAGAAGATACGCGAACGATACTTTTTCCCTAACATGCGTTCATACGTGGCTAAATATATTAAAGACTGCGAGTTATGTCAACGGTATAAACCGACTAATCTCAAACCTGCTGGACTGTTACAAACACCGGTTCCACAACACAGATTTGAAGTCCTTGCGATGGATCTGTTCGGACCCCTCCCAGAAACGGACAAGGGAGAGAAATGGATATTTTTAGTCGAAGACGTAGCGAGCCGATGGGTTGAGATATTCCCAATGGTGAATAGCACTGCTGATGCTTGTGCCCAGATATTGATTGAGGAGGTGTTCCTGCGTTACGGTTTTCCACGCCGTATTATCTCGGACAATGGCACACAATTTGTATCAGCAGTCATGCAGAAGGCACTCTTGGTTCTGGACATAAAACAAAATTTGACACCGGTTTACCACCCCGAAGCCAATCCGGCAGAAAGGAAAAACCGAGATATGAAGCAAATGTTGGCAATGTTAGTAGGTCCTGAACACAGGAATTGGGCTGAAGCATTACCAGCAGTTCGTTTTGCTCTTAATACTGCCTGTAATCAGGGTACTGGACAGTCCGCAGCGTACTTGACCTTTGCACGGGAATTTAGGTCCCCTTTAGCAAATACCACCGATTTACGACCAATAATAGAGCAGGAGAATTATGTTCCCCAGGTAACGCCTTACCTGACAAACTTTGCAGAACATCTTAAGGAGATGATGTTGCGAGTAGAGGGTCAACAAGATGCTCGCAAAGTGGTAGCTGATCGTAGTAGGAGACCGGCTCCTATCTTTGAAGTAGGTGATCGCGTTCTGGTCGAAAGCCGCATATTGAGCGATAAGTCTAAGGGCATTACACACAAATTCGCTCCGCGTCGGGAAGGTCCTTTCACTGTGGGTAGAGTCTGTTCACCAGTTTCGTACGAATTGCTAGATTCGAACGGTTTAGTAAAAGGCAAGTATCATTGCAGCTTTCTCACCTCTTACAGTGGCCAAGCGCCTGTAGCCACTGCTAAGAAACGAGGTCGACCAGTCAATGATTCCGGTTCTGTTTTAAAATCTGTTGCCAAGCCCGTGTCGGAAACTCCCGCCATCGGCTTGGAGGGGGAGGATGTAGCGTATCCGAACGCAGCACAAACTTCGCGCCCGCATCGCGAGCGCTGCCTCCCGGCAAAGTACCTTAGTTAGTTAACTGTCAATCAATGAACCGGCATCAAGGACTCAAACAAAACTAATTATTATAAAAAAATTACAATATTCTCACTGTTAACAGTTGTGATCGTGTGTGTGGTGATTTATAAATAAACAGTCCAACGATATTTGTGTTTTTATAAATGAATATCTTCCCACAATGGGAGTTTAAACTAACTTTATTAGAGCGAGACAGCTAGCCATTTCTCATGAGTAAGTAAGATGAGCAATATTATGGTGGATCGTGTCTCTCGTTAATTGTGGAGCCAGCCCCCACTAGGATGAAAGACTGATGGAATCAGCCTTCAGCCCGCGGGAAACTGATCTACTGTATTGTCTTTCGACTGTAGGTAGTACACGCTTGAAGCTATAAATAAATAATGTTCGACAATAATATATTGTAAATGAGGGTATATGGAAAATAAGGTTGTGTATTAAAAAATAAAAATACTAGTTCGATGAGGAAAGGTGATGACTCTCTGTCTTTGTACCTGTATTTGCTGACAGAAACTTTAGGAAAACGCTCACGAGACATGAACTGACAAGTTGCATTGAGTGTACCGCCTGTGACTGAAGGTAAGTTTGGCGTTCCTTCAGCGGCATGGTAACCACAAGTGTCAGTCGTCCTGAATGCAGCGTCTCCTAAATCTCTCTATTTACGGGTACATTTTGTAAGGGACAGAGTGTTCTTGGCTGCTACGGTATCTGATACCGTTGGATCCCAAAAAAAGGTTATAAACAAATGATGTAAATAACCCTTTTCTTTTAGTCGGGTAAATATGTTGATGTAGAATATGTGTTGTAAAGGAGGGTACACACTCGGAAAATATAGTGGTGTGTTTTATAAAACAGCAATAGGGCACCGTTTAGACCCATCGGGTACGGAACCCAAAAAATATTAATTTCAATGAGGACAGCCAGGCTAAAACTCCTTGTCTTTGTACCTGTATTTGAAGACAGAAACTTTACGACAACGCTCACAAGACATGAACTGACAACTTGCATTGAGTGTACCGCCTGTGACTGAAGGTAACTTTGGCGTTCCTTCAGCAGCATGGTAACCACAAGTGTCAGTCGTCCTGAATGCAGCGTCTCCTAAATCTCTGCTTCTCAAGAGACAGTGCTTGGCTGCGATCTGCGACTGTATCTGAAACCGGGGAAAGAGAATTACGAGTGGTTTGGTATTTACCTATGTTCAAAAACTGGAGAGAGGGTGTGAATTGGATTTATGGTTATTGATCGAAAATTTGTTTCATTATTGTCATAGTATAAAATTATATTTTAATTTGATATCGTTGATGTAGGTAGAATTGAATAATTAAATAAGTCTGGTTTTTGTGTATTATTAATTTAATATGTTCTTGTAAGTTTCTAGTCAGTTCTCTTGATAATGGAAATTTATAAAAATGTCGCGGGTAGTTGCCGAAATGTTTAAGTTTTGATCTCAAACGGTTGCGTTTTATAACGAGTCTTTGGAATTTTTCGTTAGCCATTGGAATCGAAATATTTATTTTTTAATTTTTTTTTTATTTGGTATATGTTCGCGCTTGACCACCATCTCACCTGATGGTAAGCGATGATGTGGTCGACGATGGATCGCGCTTGCCTAGAAATAACCTATTCACTCAAATGAGCAAACTCGTAAATATATTGAAAACCAGCTTAAAGCCTGTGCTACACGGTCGCCGACCGCGACAAAAACCAAGGTCACCTTGGTCGGAAACGGCCATTTCCGACCGTGTAGACAGTGGTTGCCAACCAAATTTAGCATGACCTTCCAACGCCCTTGGTCGGCGTGCGTGCGTTGCCAACGAGTTGGTCGGCGACTTGTTTGATGCCGTGTAGACGCTTGTTGACAACCACGCGTATGACAGTCGCACTTCTGCAGGCGGCGAACGCAGACGCACGCGCAAAAAATGGCTCAACAGAGCGAACGCAATGTAATAACGGGACTTATCGATATAAACAGATACTTGTCCTGTCTTTGGGATTAGACATCAGAGTCATGTATAGACGCAACTGAAAAAAAAAATGCATAGGATATATTTTTTAAAGTATATTCTTTTACTTTAAATGTACCTATATTAAATATACTATCTTCTGCCAGCGGCTCCGCCCGCGTGAAAGTGTTTTCTTATCCCAAGGGAGCATTATACCGGGATGAAGAGATGCATACGTGCTATTCCAGATTATAATCTATCTCTGTGGCAAAATTCATCCTGATCCGCTCAACAATTTTAGCTTGATTGAGCAACAAACATACATACATCCATCCAAACTTTCGCATTTATAATATTAGTAAGATTAGAGTTTAGTTTTTAAAGTGTATTAGTATATTCTTTTTGAAGTTTTGATAGGCAAGGCGCCATGACGTCGTTGTAATGAACGTACGGTACGAGCGTAAATACGTCCTCTCTGCGCGGCGTTCTAAACAAACTGAGGTTGGGAGCTTGTCGCAAACCGTGTAGCCGACATCGCCCGACGCGCTTCCGACCAAGGTGACCTTGGTTTTTGTCGCGGTCGGCGACCGTGTAGCACAGGCTTAAGTGAGGCTTTAATCTAACTAACTTGCTAATGAATGGTGCAAAAAAATGGGTCACTTGCGCACAGTTAAGTAAGTTGTTTGTCGCCGAGCGATCAGCTGTTATAGATATGAAGTCAACAAATATTATATGTTATGAAAATGACTGATTATAGGTTTTTAGGCATGAAATATGATTTTGGAGTAATATTTAAGGCTATGAAATCGGATGATTGTTACTGTGAGACTTAAATGAAGCTTTTATGATAGCATTCACTTAAATATAGCTATTTAAATATATAAAATAAGATGAATAAAGGTATAAAAATAAGGGACCAATTGGAACGAACGAAATCACTGAATGTCTAAACTATCCACTGGATTGACGATGATCGGCAAGTTCTTTGTCCGTGACTCGAACGTTCGACGGATCTGATGTCCGTCGTTGCTCGACCTCTTGACGGTTTCTTCTCCTCTGGGCGTGTGCGGGTGCTCGGCGAAGTCTCCTGAGCAAGATGTTGACTTCTGCTGGAACTGCCGCTGCTGTAGACCGCAACTGTAGACCGCTGCTTCGAGGTAGTCGAAATTTTCCCGGAGACCGTTGAATTTAAATAAACGGCGAGATCCTTGAAGGACCAATGCTAGCTCTGAATTGAGAGTATTGAGAGGTGTCTACTGGTGCGGTGGAGTCCGTGGACGCGAGTGTTCGCGCCGCGTCGCCGCCGCACTGCGCACTGCGCACTCACACACCGATGCCGTGTCGGTCACGCAGATGTGTGTGCAGCGTAGACGGCGCGCTCCGGCCGGCCGAAGTGTTGGATACATTTCCCAACAGGCGTGTCAGACTTTTTCTGACTAAAACCCACCCGTGTTCCTTCAGTTGCTTGTGCCAGAGCCACGGTAACTCTCTTCTATCTATGTTCTATGTTAGGGGGGTTTGGTTTCCGCACTTAGTCCCCCAAATGGACCATTGTACGTGGGTCATGGCGGCCGTTGGGTGGTCATTCCAACCAGCCCACCTCCCTCCAGAAGTCAATTAGAGCTCCTGGTTTCCTCAGAACATCCGTGTAAGATCTGGGTGACCCGAGTGTTTGTGCTCTTATCTGTGTATTCAAAGAGAACGTGCGCAACGGTTTCCTCAGCCTCCATGCATGCCCTGCACAGAGAACTGTCCGTTATGCCTATTGTGTGGAAGTGTTTATTGAGTGAGCAGTGTGAGTGAGCAGCGTAAAAGACGCCTGGTAAGCCTACTGTCCAAGGATGGCAGAGCTTCTTTGGATTGCTTACAGCCCGGTGCCGAGGCCCACCAGTTCTCCGCCTGTTTCTGGGTGAATTCCTGTAGCCACCTGCGTATCTGGTTGAAGGGGATGGGTACAACAGGTTCGGGTCCATAGACCGTCGAGCTGGATCCGCGCCTCGCAAGCTCGTCAGCCGCGTCGTTGCCCAGCGATCCACTGTGTCCCTTTATCCATTGTAGTGTCACCGTGTTACGGCTAGATACAGTTATCTGTTCCAATGCGTTGTGACATTCTAGTATTAGTTTAGATGTAATGTAATTTTTTCGTAAAGATTGGAGGACTGATGCGCTATCGGAGAGTATCCGTATGTGGGTGTCCGTGACCCTCCTGGCTTCTAGGGCATGGACCGCTTGTATGATGCCCACACACTCCGCCTGATAGACGATGTTGAACCCTCCTAGCGGTCTGGATATATTTATATTGAAATCGTATGAGAAGACTCCGACTCCGGTACCTGAGTCATTTTTCGATCCGTCGGTGTATATTCTCATCTCTTTCGGGCCAGAGTAGTCACATCTTTCCTCTGTGAGTATTATGTTGTAGTGCCTATGAAAGTGGTGTGATTTTGGGGCTTTGTCACATGGTGATGCTAGCATCGGTTTGCGCTTGATCGCATCCTCCTTTATGCGTGTGTGCTTAATTCTGGTGTCTTTATTTAGGGAACCTGATAGGTAGAGTCTAAAGGTGGCTAGGGCTGCCTCCTCCCTCACAATGGGCGGCAGTGGCTGTGGTTCTCATACTACTGGTGATTGCAACACAGGCGAACCTATGTAGTTTTTCGAGATCTCTTTGGGCTGTACTGAGGTCTGTCCTGGGCCACCAGACCAGCGAGCCATATGTGATGATTGGTCGGAAGACTGTAGTGTATAGCCAGTAGGTGACCATGGGGCTAATCCCCCAATTCCTGCCTAGCAGGCGTTTGCACTGCCACAGGGATATGCATGCTTTTGTGATGATATGGTTCATGTGATTTGCCCAATTCAACTGTTTGTCCAAATAAATGCCCAGGTACTTGGTTTCAGTTGAAAGGCTTAGTGTTGTTCCGAAGAAACGCGGTAATTGCAGTGTCATCGATTTTCTCTTTTTAGTAAAGAGAATTAGTTCAGTTTTTGCGGGGTTCACTGAGAGTTGGTGCTCGCTGCACCATTCCTCTACTATTTTCAGGGCTTGACGCATGAGATTGCATAGAGTGTTTTCGTGGGATCCGTTTATTATTATTGTTATGTCATCCGCGTAGCCAACGTTGAAATAACCTTTATCGTTGAGTGTTTTGATGAGGCTGTGAGCTACCAGGTTCCACAGAAGTGGCGAAAGGAAGCTCCCCTGTGGACAGCACTTCGCGACGATGGCCCTTGTAGTGTCGTTAACCGTGACTTGGACCGCTCTCAGTTTGAGCATATTGGTGATCCAGCCCCCTAGGGTCGGGTCTATGCCATGTCTGTCGAGGGCCGTGTTTATGCTGTTGAACATGGTCTTATCGAAGGCACCCTCAATGTCAATGAAGGCAGCCAGAGATGAGCATTTGTGGTCCACTGCGCATTCAATTTAGAAACCACGTTGTGCAACGCGGATTCGGTTGATTTGCCTGTGGAGTACGCATGCTGCTGTTTGTGCAGTGGTTTTTCTCGAAGAGGCCCGGATGTGCCTGTCGCAGATTCTTTCGAGGGTTTTCAGCAAAAAGGATGTGAGGCTTATAGGTCTATATGCCTTGGGTTGTGTGTAATCAGTTTTTCCTGGTTTGGGTATGAAGATGACTTTCACCTCGCGCCATCCGAGAGGTATGTATCTTAGTGCTATGCAGGCCCGATAGATCTCCAACAGCCATGACGTTAGATAATCTACCCCCCACTGTAGTAGGGCTGGGAAGATGCCGTCCAGCCCCGCCGACTTATATGGCTGAAAGGTGTTGATAGCCTATTTTATCCGGTCTACTGTTACTATGTTGTGGGCTCTTGACCAGTCTTGTTCCGTCGGGGTCCATTCGGGTTCAGCCTCCCACATGACTTGACAGTCTGGGTAGTGAGTTTCGAGGAGGACCTTGCTGGTTTCATAATCGGTTTGTGTGTATGAGTTGTCGGGTTTTTTCAGCGCGCCGAGGGATTGGTCCTGATCAGTTGATAGGATCTTCCGTACCCTTGCGGCCTCGTTATTTGTTTCATTGGATTCACAGAATTTCCGCCATGCCATCCTCCTGGCGGTTCTAGTCTGTTTTTTGTATGCATATTCAAGGGCGGATCCAGGATTTTTTTCTGGGAGGGGCACAAGGGGCGGACAGGCAAAAAAAATCAACAATAACTGTCAGAAATAAACTTGAAGTATCATACTTCATGTTTATTTCTACAAGTTCAAGTATGTACAGGAAGGGTTATGAAAGACAAGACTTTCACTCATGTTTTTTCTGTTCATCATCATCCTATCAGCCGAAAGATTTCCATTGCTGGACATAGGCCTCCCCCAAGCGTCGCCACATTGATCGGTCCCGTGCGTCCCGCATCCAGCGGATGCCCGTATTAGAATCATAAAGGAACTCCATATAAAAGTATCGATATATGTCAAGATTTACTGTGTATCAGAGTTCCTATGTATTTGGTGTATAAGGTAACGGTTTTATGAATAAAAGCACAGAAAGACAAGACTAGGTATTTATTTCAATTAGGCTTGTCAATTATTTCATATTCAGGCTCAGAGAGCTTACCGCCCTTTTCGCTAAACTAGTTCTCGTGTAGAAGAAGGGCAAGAAACTCCACGGAAGCAACTATGGTTGTAAAAGTACATAGACATCTTTTACAACCATATAAATATCGTATATTACAGATCTAATTCTATTATGGCCTTGAATTTTAAAATTATATATATATATATATATTATATAATTGTATTATGATGAATCTTGTAACATTTCACAATATTACATAATCAAAACAACAAGGTTATGGCAAGGAACATGACTAGCCCTTAAATCAATTTAACATCATTATGAATAAAGGCCACAATATGAAAATAGAGTTTCAACAAAACCATTAGCAATAATCAAGTTATAATATCAAATAACTTACATGAAGCGAATCGGGGGTCGTAGAGGGCTCAGGTTTTCTCTGGGGACAACGGCTGGCTCTTCCCAATCTTTCTGGAGGGGTTTCAGGAGGTTTCAGGACTCAAGAAATCTTCAGGCTGAAAATAGTTCCGGTGGGTAGGCCTCACCGTGCCAACCTCGGGAAGCCCAAGCACGAGTGCTTTCGGACCGGCGGTTCCGGAGAAAACCCAAAAAAAATCACTTTTCGGTTGCCGTTTGGGCAAAAAACCAAGTTTTTTGGGACGCAATATCTCCGGAACCCCTTGGCGGAACTGCGCCGAGTTTGGGCTCATTTTGGAGAGCTCGAGGAGGGCTATCCATTGGGGAGACAAAATCAACTCTACATAGAGTTCGAGAAAGTTTAAATTTTTCTCTGTTCTAGAGTAAGTGAACTAGATACTCATTGTCATTTTGTCGAACTTTTGGGATATAGAACATACCCCCTCCAAAGCGCGCCACTAGGGTGGCGGCTCCGGCCCCTCCTGCTGCGCAACGCACCAGATCTAGAGCTGTGGTTAGAACGGTCGAGCCAGAGAGTGGTGCCATGGCTCGCGGCCCAGACCTGGCTCAGAAACCTACGCAGCCTCTCGGGATCGCGGAACCTCTTGAGCAGGTCCCAGGTAATACGGTGTGTGCGGAGCCCCCCCTGGGAGAGGAATGCGGCGCCCGGGAACTGGACACACATAATGAGCCTGAGATTCCCTCGGAGTCGGAGACCTCGGAGGCAGAGTCCGGCGGAGGTTCTGGCGCAGCGAGACACGGAGCCTGCATATGTAGACACTGACGACTGCGACTCCGATGCCTCGTTTAACTCCTGCGACTCCACCAGAACTGTCGATGGGAGGAGGATCGTCCTGAGCGAGATGCCCCGTCAGGCTGGGGCTATCCTCCAAAAAGCAAAGTCGGAACTCGAGAGTTCGGGAAACCTAAAGAGGGAGATAAGGGAGAATGTCGTCTCAGCTTTGCAGCTGATGTACGAGATGGTCCTGAAGCTCTCGGATTCTCGGAACCTCCCTATGGTGGAGAGTCACAGACTGAGGGAGGGTGTGGCTAGGGGACGGGAACGCCAGGCACAAAAGCATGCTCGGACGCTGGAGGCAGCCCTGGCGGAGTATAAGAGACTCGAGGCGCACGTCAAAAAACTCGCGAACGATGTCGAGGCGCTCCGCTGCATAATCTTATTTGACGCTTGCGAATCCATTCGGGAGTTGAAGCTGAGCACCCAACTGGCCCTGAAGGAGTCGCCCGAACTTGTGAGCTTGGTACTGGCTAGGGTGGCGGACATGTCCGCTGGGCTTGAGCCGCTCCGTGCGGCTCTGCATTCAACGTTGGCCTCGAGATTGCTGACCTACACGCGGAACTGAAGCACATCCGTCAGGAGATGGCTTCCTTAAACCAACGCCGACTCGACTGTCCCTTGAGCAAGGCAACTACCGATGATATCATTGCCGCGGTGCGGGAGGCTTCTCTGATCGCTCCTTCGCCCCCTCCGTCCAACACATTGGAAATTCAGCAAATCCTGCAGACGTGCACTCATACGCAGGAAACTGTTCTGGAGGTCCGGCAAGGCCAACTGGCGCTTCAGGGTAGCTTGCCCTCAAGCGAGTCCACGGAACTGCTGGGTTCCAAGGTAGAGGAACTTCGGAGAGAGGTCAGAGACCTCGGGGATACCACAGTGGATACGGCGGCTCCAATAAGGAGAACGGTTGAGCACCTGCAGGGCCTGATGGAGACCCGGATGAGCCCGGAGCTGACGCAGAAGCGGGCACTTGAGGAGATCTCAACGGTCCGTCGCGAGCCGGCTAGGTCCTATGCGGAGGTTCTTGGCACCCCGAGGCACAACCTGATGGTAGAGTCCATCGACCCACGTCACACTAGCGATGACATTGTAAAGTCAATAAAAGCAAAGGTGGACGTTGTGGCGCTTGGGGTGGGAATAAGCAGCATCAGGAGGCTGCGCAATCAGAAAGTCGCCATCGGCTGCACCTCGGAACGAGACAGGGAGGCGCTCGGAAACGCTATTAGGGAGGCTGGGGATGGATTCACGGTTGTGAATCCCCCACCGAGGAGCCCCCTTATACGACTTGTGGGGGTCATAAACGACCTCAAGGATGTTGATATTGTTTTGGCGCTGCCAAAGCAGAATGCCAGTCTCCTCGAAGGCCTATCGTCCGACCAGAGGCAGCTGAAGGTCGTCAGACGAACTAGGGGCAGAACACCAGCCACCACAAACGTAATTCTGGAGGTGGGAGTGGGCCTCTGGCAGCGCCGATGAGGGACCAAGTTTAAAACATCCTTCCACCAGGATATACAATGTGCGGAAGGCAAAGTGGGATCTCTTTACAGAAACTCTCTGCGAAGTCATGACAGAGATGGGGATTACCAGGCAGGAAGCTGAGAGATGCCGAGACCAGGAGACGCTGGAAAACCTCGTCGAAAAATCTATCTCGGCAATTGCAAGGGCCAGCGACAGCGCAATCCCCAAGCTCGCTCAGGGAAGACGAAGTACTAGGCCCCAGTGGTGGACGGAAGAGCTGGAGACAGAAAAAGGAGACGGATCCATTCCGCAAACCCCAGAAGAAGGCCGTTCTGCTTGGACGAATACCTCAAGGCAAAAGATGCGTACAAGCGCAACGTTGAGGTGGCCTTAACTGCTAGCTGGAAAGAGTTCTGCACAAGGCAAAAGGAAGAGGACGTCTGGAGCTGTGCCCAGATAATTATCACTCGCTGCTCGAATACCAGCCGGATTCAGGCAAGCCTCCTTAGGGACCCACGGACAACCAAATCCTCTCAGCCGAATCTTCAGCTGATCATCTCGCCTCAATTTTCTTTCCCATTGACGACCCTGAAACGGACTCTACGGCCCAAAGGACAATTCGGGAGAGCGTTAGGCAAAAGATTCGGCAGCACCACCAAGAGCATAGCCTCCAATCGCCACCTGCACCGCCATTCACTCAAGCCGAGCTCCGTAGTGTCTATGCGGGAATGAGCCCCAAAAAAGCACCAGGTGCCGACGGCTTAACGGCGGATATATGCCACAAGGCCTATAGAGCGAACGCAGAATTTCAGCTGCCCTGCTCAATAAGTGCCTTGAGATCGGACACTTCCCCGTCGCCTGGAAAGAAGCTAGGATCAGGGTGATCCCCAAGCCTGGCAGACCAGACTACTCCCTGGCCAAGGCATACCGTCCTATTGGGCTTCTCCCAATCATGGGCAAAGTCTTGGAGAAACTTGTGGCAAACAGGCTAACGTGGAAGCTGGAGAGTGAGGGCCTACTCAGTAGAAGGCAGTATGGGTTCAGACCACAGTGTGGAAAGGAAGACGCCCTATATGATGTCGTGAATTTCATAAGACGAGGTATTGGGTCAAAGAAAATCGTTGCGGTCATCTCACTGGATATTGAGGGTGCATTTGACAATGCTTGGTGGCCAGCCATTCTTCAACAGCTGCTTGAGAAAGGCATTCCAGGGTACCCTTCGACTCCTTGAGAGTTACCTCTCTGATCGCTGCATCACGTTGGAGTATCTAGCCCATACTGTCACCAAACTAACCACCAAAGGCTGCATCCAGGGATCTATCTGCGGTCCCATCTTCTGGAACGTCCAACTTGACCCTCTCATGGTGGCAGCGGATAAACTCAGGGCACACATCCAGGCATATGCAGACGACTTGGTTGTCTTGGCGGAGGCGGACACTTCTTCAGAGCTTGAAGTGATCGTAAATGAGGCGCTTGACTGTATTGCAGAATGGGGAAGGGCCCATAAAATGCAGTTTGCGGCTCGCAAAACCCAAGCCATGGTCGCGACCAGGAAATTAAAATACGAGGAACCAAGATTCTTCCTCAATAGTACACCCCTCGAAAACACCAATCGAGTTAAGCTTCTAGGCCTAACAATCGACGCAGGGCTAACCTTCCTTCCGCACTTGGAGGAGGTTACTATAAAAACGGCCAACATCTTTAAAATGGTGGCAAGGGCGGCTCGGGCGCATTGGGGTCTTAATTCAAACATCCTGAGGACCATTTACACTGGAGTGGTGGAACCGGTTGTCACCTACGCGGCCAGCTCATGGGCGGAAATTGCTGAGAAAAAGTACGGAAAGAAGAAGCTGGACACAATTACCAGGATGTTTGCAATTAAGATCTCCAAGGCGCATAGGACATCGTCACACATAGCCACGGCCGTCCTTGCGAGGGTTATTGCCCTTGACCTGAGGGCATTGGAGCACCTCAAACTTTATGAGATAAAGAGGGGGAGGCCTCTGGAGGAACTGCCTGGCAGGAAGGTGGAACCACGTGTGCATCATCATCCTGCTCTGAGAACCGAGATAACATTTCAAAATGTCACAAATGACCAAGACCAGAACGGCGAGATCAAAAGTTTCGAACTCAGGCTGGAGAATTATTGTTCCGTCTTCCAGGCTGAATTGGTAGCCATTCTGAGAGCACTCACCTATGCCAACGGAAAGAGAACCGGCACTTCAGTGAATATCCTCTCAGACTCAAGATCTGCACTGGAATCTATTGCCGATACACGAACAAAAAACCCGATCACTTTACAGATCCAGAATGCCATCTCCGAGGCTAAACGATCGGGTCGCCAAATTAGTCTCTACTGGATTAGGGCTCACGTTGGTATACCCGGCAACGAAAGAGCTGACGAACTTGCAAAGCACGCTGCCCTGCACAGGAAAACCGCCCCAGCGTACGACAAATTCCCACTGTCCTACGCAAAGCGCACCATCAGGGAGTCGACGCTGGACGTCTGGCAGGAGCGATATACGCTAGAGACGAACCATGACCGAGGCATTAGGTTATTCTTTGGTGAAGTGAGACGGGCGTACAAAATCTTGGAAAAAGTAGGTACACTAAACAATTTAAGGGCACAACTCTTAACGGGGCACGGGGGTTTCCGCGAATACCTCCACAGATTCCAGTTGTCTGGGACCCCAGCCTGTGTTTGCGACGATACATCCTATGAGACCGTCAAGCATTTGCTTTGTCATTGTCACAGATTCTCACGGGAGAGATATGACTGTGAACAGAGGCTGGGACGCCCCTTGGACGCTCCTGATTACTTGATTGGTGATGACGAGTGCCGGGTTAATTTTCTGGCCTTCGCAGAAATGGTGGTGGAGAAGGCTGCAAAAGCCAATGGCTCTACACTACCGTAATATCTGGCAGAGTAGCGTTTAGGGTAGCTGCCCCAGTAAATAAATTTATTTGAGTCACAGTTTATTTGTTTTTAGTGTAATATGTTGATTAACCTGTAGGTTACATGTAGGTTAGTTTTAATTGGTTAAATTGTAAATGTGTATTTGTTTTCTAGTGTAAGCGTGTTAAGTAGTTAAGTACGCTGGTTAACTGTAAGGTTAGCTGTTTTATTGTAAGTGTTAAATTGTTTTAATTGTAAATGTGGCAAGGTTTAAATAAATATAAAAAAAATATATATATGTCGGGTTTAGCCAATAGTACGGACGTCAAAGCAAATCGCAAGCACGCCATCTGGCGGCAAAGCAAGAACAACTACGCATTGGCATGCTTTTTATAAGCGGTTGCGTGGTGGGGAGGAAGGCAGTTGAGTACTGACAGCCTTAGAGCTAACACGTCGTAGAATCAGTGTCGATCCGTAATATTAGTAAGCAAGAATGTAACTTGTGTCTATTTGAATATACTCAGTGTATCGAATAATTTGTGTGATTTCATTTTCACGATTGTACCCACCGACCTGCCCACACACGATGTCTTAACCTAAAGGAATACAATCCTGACTTCCCGATGGTTTACATCTATCGGCCAGCCTTAATGCGACATCAGAAGTGGGATTCGGTCGTGCTAATGAGATCACACGTAAAAACAATGCTAGTGAAAATGGCGGTTACATTCTTGCAAAAAAATCACGGTGTCAGTTGCGACTACCCTCAGTCTTGAATAATCAAATACCAGTCCGGAGCGGAGCTGCAAGAAGACTAGCAACAACCAAGGAGCTGGACAGGTCAAGGAGGAGCGTGTGGACGTGTGGAAAGATTCATACGCACGGATCTTTGTCAATCTGGTGAGTCGTTTTCATTTTGTTATGACTATTGCCAAGAGTGTTCGTTATTCAAAATTCTGGTTTTGTGTACGGTATGGCGGTCAGTGGATCGTTGGGGTGGCCCGTGTCGGGTCATAATTTCATGTTAGTTATCCATGGTCAAGTGTTGGTGTTGTTGGAGAGTTATTATTCTACTATCACTGGCAATAACTCTTGACTGGCCTTGGCTGACTATCATTGTTTGGAGGTTAGAACGATATGTTGACAGTGACGTACCTACCTTACACTTCAGTCTGAAAATTATGATAATTCCAAATGAAATATTTTGATTAGTTTTGTAGTGCGATAGTTTTATGTAGTGAGAGTTAACTAAGTTTGAGAAGAAGCGAATTATTCTTCTTTTGTGGTTGGAGAGCCCAACTATCAAAAAGGCGGTAAACCCTACCAAGCCTCGTAAATTGGGACTTAAAATGCTATGGCATTCATTAGATTCTCTAAAGTGTCCCATTTAGCCATGCCGGTTTTGGTAACTACTACTACTAGAAGCTCGTGGCTAAATATAAAAAGCCGCACTGGTCGATCATTAAGGTTAAGCAACGCTTGACGAGGCCGGTCCGTGGATGGGTGACCATTTCAACATACCGGGTTTCCTCTGTACCTCGGAGAGCACGTTAAGCCGTTAGTCCCGGCTGTCATTTGAAGATCTTTGACAGTCGTTACGGGTAGTCAGAGGCCTGAGATTTGACACCAGTCATGCCAAGGGGTACCGTTTTGCCCAGTTACTGGGTTGTGGAGGTCAGATGGGCAGTCACTCCATGTAAAGCACTGGTACTCGGCTGAATCCGGTAGGACTGGAAGCCGACACCAGTGTTAATGGGAAAACGCTAGGCAGATTGATTAGTTTAGGTTACTACACCGGTGCATCGGTTAATTTCGATCAAAGTTGAGTAAAGCTAAGATAACTGTGTGAACATATACTCTCGTAATATTTTTCACGTTTCAGATACCATATTGCGGCGCAGTGGAGCCTCTGCTGCAGGCTCAAATGCTGAATGCGAAGGCTGACCTGAGAGGTTAAAACCGACGGCAGGCTAGCAGTTCGCAGGTGGTAGTCGAACGCTATGACCACAGCTGTGAGGGCGGGAGCGCGCGCAAATTTGGAATGGAATACTCGGTGAGTCGCTTCCATATTATTTCGATAGTGAGGTCGAAGGTTCTCTAGTGAAGAGATGCTAGTTCGAGTTTTTAGTTTTCATGTTTGACCATTGTATTGGTCGTGGTTATATCTTGCACTATCACTAGGTAATTGAGATACACTTAGTAAAAAGCAAGTAGCTAATGAAACGGAATAGGAAACTATTGGATAGTTAGTACTTTCCTAGTTTCAATATTAGGTTTAGTACTAACCTTAGGATGAGATATCCCATATGAAGGAGTTGAGATTTCAGTAATTTTCAGTGGCAAAGCGAGTTGGTAATGTCGTGTGGTAGCGAAATTGTATCGAGTTAGTAACGGTACTGTTCATTTACCTGTACTCTGAAAAGATCTTGTTGCGGTACGAGTTGAATTCACTTGCTTACTTTCAAAGTAATATTATGATGGCACTAGATCTCGCAATCGTTTTCCTTACATGAAAACTGAGTTGGTGAGCGATAGTAAAGGGTTACTGTTGATAATCTGATTTTAACGATATTGCTCCGAGTTGTTCGTGAAGTCCCTTCACACGGGCTATTAAGAAGGAAATATTATCAGGCTTAATTAACAGTCGGTATTTTCCAAAATCTTTGAGTAAAAAGCGTGAATCTTGCGAGAAGGATCCCCGATCACCAAGTTTCTTGAGAATCGACGTCATAGTTGATGACAGTGGTAGTGAGACCAAATCTGATTAAGAATGGCTTGTACACTCATACTCGAAACTTTAGACCGCACCTCATGAGTGACATGTGGCGATGGGTCTTGGACCGCACCTCATGAGTAACATGTGGCGATGGGTCTACAAGGAATCGTTGGTGCGATTTCTGTCTGTGTTGGTGCACAGAGCGATTCATGTGTTGTAGCACATATTCGCTAGAATTTTGAGAGTCGTTGGTGCGATTCTTGTCCGTGTTGGTGCACAGAGCCCCTCATGTGTTGTAGCATATGTGGCGGCAGATATGTAAAGAATTGTTGGTAGATACGATTCAGGCTTGTGTTGGTGCACAAGGCCCCTCATGTGTTGTATCATGTGTGGCGGCAGATATGTAAAGAATCGTTGGTAGATACGATTCTGGCTTGTGTTGGTGCACAAGTCACAATGAAGGTTTCATGAGTTGAGTATGCATTGCCTTTGAATTATGGTATAGAGTAACAGAATTGTTACAATTACTTTAATTAGTTGAACTTGTTGATCGTTGGACCTTGTTCTAAGGATGTGTTGTGTTGGAAACTTTGGTACGAAAACTAAGTAGGCCCTATATTAAGTCTGCGATAGGTGATTGTGACAGGACAGTGATCGTTATACACTGAAAGCTTTAAATAGGTACGATTAGGACCTACAAATATGCAGGCGGTAGTTTAGAAAGATGCCAGCGGGTTATGTACTAGTCGATGTTGATGTCAAAAGGATTTTGAAGATGATGAGCAAGCTTAAGGTGTCGAGTAATTCAGTCTATGGGACGTATTATGTTTGACCGTACCAGTGGATTCGGTCGAACCCAATAAACTAGTTTGGTCAGGAGTAGCCGAGCGTTGTGATTCAACTGTTGGCCTGTGTGGCAACTGTTGGCCTGTGTGGCAACTGTTGGCCTGTGTGGCAACTGTTGGCCTGTGTGGCAACTGTTGGCCTGTGTGGCAACGGTAGGCCTGTGTGGCAATGGTAGGCCTTTATGGCAACGGGAGGTCTGTATGGCAACTGGAGGTCTTTATGGCACCAGTAAGTCTGTGTGACACTCTGGTGTGAAAATTCATGTTTGTGTAAGGAACCTTAGTGATGAGTTAAGAGGTTAAAAGAAAGTAAACTCGCAGTTAGGCGTGTGGTGAGTCACCATGTTAATGTCGATGACGTTCGAATCGTCAAGCCCTCATTACAAATTTTGGTATTCTAGATTTTGATTACTATGCCAGGATCGTGTTAGTAAGACACACAAAGTTTAAGTACCAGTTGAGATTGTGGATGAAGTAGATAATGAATTGACGTAACATAGGACAGACTAAATCTCTGTGTGAACGGTTTCTGAGTTCAGAGAGTTGAGTTGGCTCGACATCGTGGAGATGTTCGAGTAGAGCAATTGTGATTGCTAAGAGAGCTATGAGATAGCTAAATATCGTGAATAAGATACCTGGTGGTTTCTTTTGCCGGATTAAATTTGAGATTAATGACTATCAGTGGTACTTGACTTTGTAATCACTATGATTGGGTGCTTTTAGGTACCAAATCGATGATTGAGTTACTATTTTCTTTAAATTGGAAATAGAATTACTCTTTCCTTGCAAAGGTGAAAGGAGACATTTAAATGATCATGTTTGGTTGATTCAAGGTGTTTCCACACTCACCTAGAGTATGCGTCAGGATTGGACGAGTGAATACTGTTTGGAAATTTTGTGTTTCAGAAAAACATCCCTTGTATGATGGGCGACTGGCGGGTCGGATTAGACTTAGAGGACGTGTGGCGCAACACGGAGCTGAGGTGGCATGGAGCGAGGACAAGATGATGAAGCCTGCGGGTGATAGATTTGGGGATCTGTCACCTGAGAGAGACCCGAGAAGGCGACGTGTGTGTTCCACGCTCGCCTCTCAAGAGGAACTACGGCCTAGATAACACCATGTGGTTTTAGTCAGTAGGAGTCTGACAGACCCCTCAGCTTTCCCCAAGGGCTGAGGACATCCATTGAGGATTTCCACATGATTCGATACACTGTTAAAACCTGACAATGAGGAACAGACGAGGACGCCTGTCTCGCAGGATGGCCGTGTCGGGTTTAGTCAATAGTACGGACGTCAAAGCAAATCGCAAGCACGCCATCTGGCGGCAAAGCAAGAACAACTACGCATTGGCATGCTTTTTATAAGCGGTTGCGTGGTGGGGAGGAAGGCAGTTGAGTACTGACAGCCTTAGAGCTAACACGTCGTAGAATCAGTGTCGATCCGTAATATTAGTAAGCAAGAATGTAACTTGTGTCTATTTGAATATACTCAGTGTATCGAATAATTTGTGTGATTTCATTTTCACGATTGTACCCACCGACCTGCCCACACACGATGTCTTAACCTAAAGGAATACAATCCTGACTTCCCGATGGTTTACATCTATCGGCCAGCCTTGATGCGACATATATATATATATGTATTCATTTTAATGAAACGACGAAAAGAATACGACGGCTCTGCCGGCGAAGTAATCGGCGACGACCCTCTGGAGGTACTGCGGTACCCCATGGTACCGCAGTGCCGCCCTGACCATCTCCCAGGGCAGCGTGTTGAATGCATTACGGATGTCCAATGACACCGCAAGCATCACGCCGCCCTGGGAGACCGCCTCCTCGGCGATCTCTCACCCGCGCAACGGCATCCAGGGTCGACCGACACCGGCGGAAACAGAACTGCGCGTCGTCCAGGTTCCATGCACTCGGCCAGGCGAGCAGCGAGCACTCACTCGAAGAGCTTGCTCACCTCGTCGAGTAGCACGATCGGACGGTAGGAAGACGGCAGTCCGGCCGGGCGCCCGACCTTCGGCAGCAGCACGAGCTTGCCCATCTTCCACCGCCGCGGGAATCGACCCTGAAGAGGGACCTCACCCTCTCTCCCATCTCCTCCAGCGCGATCGCCAAGGCCGTCCCCGGAACGCCGTCCGGGCCTGGGGCGGTCCTCTTCATCTTGAGTTTAGGACGGCCGCCCCGAACTCGGCCTCCGATACCGGCGGTGCGGGGACGTCGGCCTCGGCAGATCTTACATTGTCGTGTCGGGCCATCGCCGGGGGCACCCACTCCTCTCCTCGCCGACCGGCTGAATGGCCTGCTGCGGGGGGTGGGACCGGACCTGTCGGACGCCCAGTTCGGCTTTCGACAAGGGCGTTCGACGGTCGACGCCTTGGCCCTGCTGAAGGCCCAGATGCAGGAGGCGGTCGAGTCGGGGGAGGGGCTGTTGGCGGTGTCGTTCGACATCGCCAACGCCTTCAACTCCGTGCCCCACGCGACGATATTGGAGGCGCTCCGGTACCACGGAGTGCCCCAATACCTGCGGAACCTCCTGGCCAGCTACTTGGAGGACCGAGAGGTCCTCCTCGTGGACAAGACGGCGACGGTCAGGAGGTACGGCGCGGAGTCCGGTGTTCCACAGGGGTCGGTTCTAGGCCCCCCCCTGTGGAACATCGGTTTCGACTGGCTCCTGCGGGGAACCCTCCTCCAGGGCACGAGCGTCATCTGCTACGCGGATGACACTCTGCTCGTTGCCCGGGGGAGGGACTTTAGGGCGGCGGCCTGTCTGGCCTCGGCTGGCGGATCCTTGGTCGCCGGGGGGATCCGCCGGCTGGGATTGAAGGTGGCGCTGCACAAGACCGAGGCCGTGTACTTCCACGGGCCTCGGCAGCGCTGCCCGCCTGACGCCCACATTGTCGTGGAGGGCGTCAGGATCGAGGTGAAGGCCCAGATGAAGTATCTGGGCCTTACGCTGGACAGCAGGTGGCGCTTCGGCCCGCACTTCAGCGGGCTGTCGACGCGCCTGCTGAAGGCCGCCGATGCCCTATCGTGGCTGCTCCCCAATCTGGGGGGGCCGAAGGAGCGATGCCGGCGCCTATATGCCGGCATCCTGAAAAGCATGGCCCTTTACGGGGCCCCTATATGGGCGGACTCCCT
This sequence comes from Anorthoa munda, assembly GCA_945859665.1. Taxonomy (NCBI): domain Eukaryota; kingdom Metazoa; phylum Arthropoda; class Insecta; order Lepidoptera; family Noctuidae; genus Anorthoa; species Anorthoa munda. The sequence goes on along the minus strand of OX243896.1, from coordinate 135,607 downwards.
CCAGAGGAGGGAGAATGCGACCGCCATCCGCAGGCCCCAAAGGGCCATTGCACAGCGGGTGGCGAGGGCCTACCGCTCGGTGGGCTTCGCGGCGGCGTGCGCTCTGGCGGGCACCCCTCCCTGGGAGTTGGAGGCTTGGGTGCTCGCCAGAGTGTACGAGTGGACGGCGCGGCGGAAAGCCCTAGGGGAGCGCCCCGCCGCGGAAGAGCGGGAGGCCGTGCGGCGGGAGGCGAGGGCCGCCATCGTCCTCCATTGGACGGAGGACCTCGCCTCCGCCACCTTTGGCCGCCGGACGCTGGACGCGCTCGGTCCAGTCCTGCAGGGCTGGCTCGAGCGGCCACATGGTTTCCTCTCGTTCCGTCTAGTGCAGGTGTTGTCCGGACATGGTTGTTTCGGAACGCACCTGCACCGGATTCGGAGGGAGGAAACCCCGGCGTGCCACGACTGCGGCGCGGTAGAGGACACGGCGCAGCACACCCTCGAGGTGTGCCCAGCCTGGGCTGAGCTGCGCCGTGCCCTGACAGGAGTTGTCGGGCAGGACCTCTCACTTCCCGGCGTGGTAGACTCCATGTTGGGGAGTGAGGAGGCCTGGGCGGCGGTTGCCTCCTTTTGCGAGGACGTGATGTCGCAAAAGGAGGCGGCGGAGCGTGCGCGGGAGGACGATCCTCTCGCGCCGCCGCTCCGCAGGCGGAGAGGGGGTGGGAGGAGACGGTTATACGATCGCCTCCTCCCACCTCCTGGTGGTGACTAGCGGGCGACGGGCGCGGGGGCGCCTTTCGCCCGCATTGCACTAGTCACCACCCTCGTTGGGTGGGAACGGTCGAGCACTCACACACGGTCGTTCCCGGGCCCCTCCACTAAGGGAGGGGCGTGAAGGGCCTGCCGTAAAGGCGGGCGGTCGTCGGCGGGGGACTGGAAGTAAAGGCTGTGCCGGTTTCCCAGTCCCCCTCCACTCAGACGATGCGGGAGTGCCGCTGGGTTATTTTAGTGGGTATACCGGGCTTGCCCGGGGAGTCCCACATAGCCCCCCATCCCCCGATGGGCGGGTATGCGTAATGCATTTTTTCCCAGCGAAAACAAAAAAAAAAAAAAAAAAGGTTAGGTTGGGGAACCCCCCACAGCGCATACGTCCACGATCGTGTTCCCTGGAAACGTCCCAGTTCTGACCACCGTAACGGAGTGGCAGACTGGGTACGGCTAAAGTGCGCTGTGCGTCGAAGTCTTTTGAAAATTATAATTGCGGTAAACTACGACACCTGCGGAGGCCATGCCTACCCCTGCGCGGGACGCCCTCGGGCATTTTATCAAAAAAAAGGGCCCTTCTCAGGGCCACCCAAAAGGCCCTTCTCAGGGCCAAACCAAGGGCCCTTCTCAGGGCCAACCCAAAGGCCCTTCTCAGGGCCACCCAAAAGGCCCTTCTCAGGGCCACCGCGACGCTTCAGCGTCGGACGAAGGCAGAGCCTTTTACGAAGGAAGGGCGGATGAGTCGGACTCCGATAACGAGTCCGTTATATCGGTAGCTAGCTCGATGGAGGTCGAGGAAGGTTGTCGATCACAATCGCGGAAGCGGGCCTTCCTTAAGGAAGGGTCCGACGGCTCTTCAGGTTCGGCGAAGGAGCGGAAGAAGAAGGCCAAGGCCAAAAAGCCGGTGGCAGAGGCGGACACCCACGATGTGTTGGCCACTGCCGGGGCCTTGGGGCGGATCCTACCAAACGTTGGGGGGCCTGGAGGAGTTTGCCGACGCCTGTACACCGGTGTGGTGCGCTCCATGGCGCTCTACGGGGCGCCAATATGGGCAGGCGCCCTGAGCAACCCGAATCAGGCTGCGCTGCGACGACCGCAGCGCGCCATGGCGCTCAGGGTGGCCCGGGCGTACCGCACCGTGTCTTGCGTCGGTGCGTGCGTGCTCGCCGGTACACCGCCGTGGGACCTCGACGCCGAGGTACTCGCTGCGGTGTACTGGCGAATAAAAGAAGAGATTGCGGGTGGTGGCTGTCCCCATCCGCGGGAGATTCGGGGTTGGCGAGAGGAGGGACGCGAGACTCTCCTGCGGAGGTGGGCAGCCCGTCTCGAAATATCGGTGACGAGCCGAGAGCTGGTGGCCGCCGTTCGGCCCATTCTCCACGAGTGGCTCGAGCGGCGGCACGGGGTCCTCTCTTTCCACCTGACGCAGGTGATCACCGGGCACGGTTGCTTTGGTAGATTCCTGCACCAGGTGGGAAGAGAGCCCTCTGAGGTGTGTCACCATTGTGAGGCGGGAGTCGCGGACACGGCGCAACACACGCGCGAGGAGTGCCCCGCTTGGGCGGTCCCTCGCGCCGCCCTGTCCGCGACAGTCGGGAATGACCTGTCCTCCTCCGGGAGATGGTCGACAGCGACGAGTTATGCCAGGCGGCAGCGACCTTCTGCGACACAGTAATGTCGCAGAAGGAGGCGGCGGAGCGGGATCGGGAAGACGATGTCGACTCGGCCCCGATGCGCCGCCGCAGGCGTGGAAGGCGGCGTAGGGTCTTCGCGGGCCAAATGCCGCCGTAACGCCGGGGACCGCGGGCGACGGATCGGGGTCCGCCGTCCGCACAAAGGTCCCGTGCACCCGTGTTCGGTGCGAGGAGGAGATAAATGGAGGTGGAAGGGGGCGGGGCTGGATCTCAAACTAGGGGATTCAGCCCCGCCCCGGAGAGAGAAGGGCTCCGTTGCGGAGCGACGCCAGCGGGGCACGCGGTAGCAAGCCTCGTGGGTCCCGCAGCCCCGTGGGCGAGCGTCGGAACACTCCAGTGTTTTAGTGGGTGCAAACCCCACATAACGCAGTGGCTCCCCCGAGACCACTGCGTATTCGTGAGGAATTTCACTGGATAAACAAAAAAAAAAAAAAAAAAAGGTTAGGTTAGGTTGGGGTGCGGGTCAGGTAACCTCCACGTTGGCCTGGTTGGTTGCTGGTCTCTTTCGGATACGTCCGGGGGGAAGAGCAACCCGCTGGGCTGGTGCACTCTGGGCACCGTCAATAACTTCCCATGTTTTCGTGGGTTCTTGTTGGCGGTGGCGAATAATCTGACAGGGGGGGGATGTCGCTCTGGGTGTTCCTCTGATTAGCAGAGGACACACCAGATGCGACATAGGGGTGGGGTGGGGCGGGGATAGGATATACGGGGTAGGCTAGGTTGGGTAGGTTAGGCTGGGCAGGCTAGGTTGGATAGGTTGGGTTGGGTAGGCTAGGTTCCCCCCCGATGGGTTCCCGCATTGTCGAGGCGGGGGGGCTCAGTAGCCGTGGCTTGGACAACCACGGTGAAGCGAAGAGGAACCCGAGGAGGGGCCGCTCGTCAGGGCTTTTGCCGACAAGCCGACGACGTAGCGGCCAATAAGTAGGTTGCGGTGCCGTATGGGCGGCATCGCAACTGAGGTGGGCCGCGATGTGGTATGGTAGGCATCGCGGCTGAGGGTTGGAGGCCGCGGCGGGAGAGGAGTGCCGGTATTACGGTGCGCCGCTCGCCCTACCCTCCGCGGCCTGCACGGGGTCGCCACCGTCTGATGGCGGACGCGGTGGGGCCGCAGGGGAGGAGGAGTGTCGGTATAGCGTTGGCCGCTCTCCCTATCTCCTGCGGCCGAAAAATGGTAGGTGGCGGGGCCACTGTCCTGACCCGTCACAGGGGAACCAAGGGTGCCACACACGGGGTCGTCTGGCGCCCATGTGCCGGTTTGGTTCCTGGGGTGGTCACGGCGTACAACGTGTTCTCGTACGCCGGTGACGGGGGTTACTCCCCAAAGGAGGGTCCGGTGACGGACAGCCGCGGCGGGTTCGCGGATGTATGCTTCCGCGTTCCCGTGTTCCCGCCATAAGCGGCAAAGTAGGAAACCGTGGAGTTTTAGTGGGTTAGAGTCCCACATAACTGCGCTATCTCCCCGTGGTAGCGTAGTATGCATGAGCATTTCTCCACGCAAAAAAAAAAAAAAAAAAAAAAAAAAAAAAAAAAAAAAAAAAAAAAAAAAAAGGGTAGGCTAGGTTGGGTAGGTTAGGCTAGGAACGACGTGAGGCGGTTGTATAATCGTCTGGCGGTTGTATAATCGTCTCCTCCCTCCTCCTGGTGGTGATTAGCGGACGAATAGTGCGGGGACACCTTCGTCCGCATTGCACCAATCACCACCCTCGTTGGGCGGGAACGGCCGGGCACTCGCGGTCGTTCCCGGGCCCCTCCACTAAGGGAGGGGCGTGAAGGCCCCGCTGTAAAGGCGGGCGGTCGTCGGCGGAGGACTGGAAGTAAAGGCTGTGCCGGTTTCCCAGTCCTCCTCCACTCAGACGATGCGGGAGTGCCGCTGGGTTATTTTAGTGGGTATACCGGGTCAGTCAGCCCGGGGAGTCCCATATAGCCCCCCCATCCCCCGATGGGCGGGTATGCGTAATGCATTTTTTCCCAGCGAAACAAAAAAAAAAAAAAAAAAAAAAAAGGAACGACGTGAGGAGGGAGGGTGGTTACCTGAAAACAGGCGATCACCAACAGGGGAGTCTACACCAGCTCCCCTTGAATCCCGGAGCCCACGGCATACTCCCAAAGACCCCCATCGTTGGTGTTATGGGGTACGGGATGTGCTGTGGACCGGAGGGCTTGCCTTAATTGGCCGGCCCGCGGGAAGGAAAACCCTGTAGCAGCCGGCATCAGCAACCACGCGCGCATCGCGCGTGGATGTTGATGCCGGTTATTAAACCCGACAGCAAAGTCGTAAAAACCTGTGGATACCTGGCGACCTCCACAGTATATAGCGTGCCCCTGTTCATCGGAATGAGCGTCACCCGGCAGGGGTTATCACATCGTCTCTACTCGTGGGATTTATTATGGATAACTTTAACAAAAACCAAACAAAGGAGGAACAAAAGGAGGTGGAGATTAGAGAAAGTGAGAGGGAGAAGGAACAAGCGACGGAGACGACACCGAGGAGAGAACTCTGCGTCTCCCTTACGCGTCTCTCGGAGTCCGACTCAGACGCCAGTCAGGCGAGTCTGATGACGGTCGACTCTGGGAGTGAGGAGTGCGTTCGCCGTTGGCTTAAAAGGCCGATAGGTGACCAAGAGCCAGAGGAAAATATGTCGCCGCCCAAAGGAGCGGCACACAAATCCAAACGCGGCAGAGGCCGACCGCCCACCACGGGCGAGTACGTGGGCCTAGCCGCGGCCAAGGCCGCGTACAATAAACAAAAAGAGGAGGAGCTCCGGCTAGAGGCCGAAGAAGAAATCGCGGGCATGGGCGAAACCCTGCGGCAGTCGAGACAAGCCTGCCGCAGCGGCCTCAACCCGCCAACACCCGAGGAGGACACGGCGCAGTCTCTAGCAGCACTGAACCTGCTGCTGCTAGAGGCTGCGAAAATTATAGAAAAGGTGGCCACAACGTCCAGGAAACTGAAGGGGACGAGCGTCAAAACGTTAAAGGATGCGGCCACCATAATAAAGGAGGCAGCGGTGGGCATAAGAGCCCGCACAGTGTCGGAGGAAGTCAGGCAGCTGGAAGCCGAAAATCAACGCCTCACGGCACAGTTGGCGGAGGCCAATAGCCGGCCGGCGGCGGTAGAGCCCGACGCAGTCCGGACAATGATGGAGGAGATAACTCGGGCCACGGTCGTGCAGTTCAGCAATATGCTGAATGCACGACTCGAAGGGCTCGAGTGTCGCCTCCTCCCGGAGCCGGGACTGCGGCCGCCGCTGGCAGCTGACAAGGCGCGGACAGCCCCACACGTGGACCCAACACCCCCGGCGCCTCTGCCTGCGCCCACAGCCCAGCCCCAAAAGCCCAAGGGCAAGGGCATCGAAAAGGGCAAAGGCAAGGGGAAAAAGACGGCCCCGGCCCCTGCTAGGGACCCCAGCCCCGAAGTGCGGGACGCCCCTCCACCGCCCCCGTTGACGGAGCAGTGGAGTGTCGTCGCTGCTCGGGGTGCAAAAAGCTCCCAAAAGAAGAGCACCCAAAGCACCCAGAGCGGCAAGGCGGCGGCGGTGGCGAAGCTGCGTGAGCCGAAAACGGCTGCAGTGACATTGACGCTGCAGCCGGGCGCGGCGGAGCGCGGCGCAAGCTACGCCACCGTCTTGCGGGAGGCCCGGACTCGGAAAGACAAAACGAGTCTAGGCATTGGAGAGATGCGCTGCAGGACCACGGTCACCGGCGCCCGCATCCTCGAAATTTTCGGGGATGGGGGCGCTGAGAAGGCCGACTCCCTGGCTACTGCGATGTGGAGGGAAGGAGGGGTTAAGTAAATATCATGTCGTGTACTTGTCCATGAGTCAACTGGAGACTGAAGACTCAAGACTCCCTTTATTAGTGTAATATATACCTAGTCCGTGCGTGACATATATTATAATATAACTATGGACATAGCTTATCTACCTTAACTTAAACTAAGATCTAAACGTGACGTACGTGACACACCACATCACCCTTCCTAAAGTAAAAAAAAAAACTAAGTTACATTGTTTTTTTTTTTCCTCATCTCTTTACATTTTTAAACTTACATTCTAAGTCTTACAGTATAACTTTGTCCTATTTTTATGTATTACATCTATCTTATTTTTATATTTAACTATTACATTTGGTGACTCGTCCTTTACAACTACAAATGGTCCATTATAAATACACTCCAACTTATTGCCTACTTCGTTTTTTACCAAAATCAAGTCACCTTCCTTATAAGTTATAGAATTAAGATTCTTATCATAACAATGTTTCCTTGATAACTTACTTGATACCAAATTTTCTTTTGCATCATTTTGAGCCCTTTGTAACCTGTATTTAAATTCTAAAGGATAATCATCAAAATTATACAAAGGTTCAACACTTTCACCTTGAAGACTACTTGGTAACCTACAAATTTTACCATAAACTAATTCATAAGGCGTATACTTAGTCACAGTATTAACTGTTGTGTTATAAGAAAAACACCAATATGGAATCCAAGAACTCCACGATAATGGATTATTATCTGTTTGTATCCTTAAATAAGCACCTAAAGTTTTATGAACGTTTTCCAAAGACCCTATACTTTCATGATGATATGACGTTGATAAGATTTTATTGATGCCCAAGACATTACATAGCTCTACCATTACTTTCGAAATGAACTCAGAACCCCTATCCGTAGCAATTGTTCCCGGTATCCCATATCTCAACACAAAATTTTCCGCCAACGCTTTTGCCACCTCATTTGCGGATTTATTTTTTAGTGGATAAGCCTCCACAAACTTCGTAAGTTCACATTGAAGAGTTAATATGTAAACATTACCATTTTCGTCCCTATCAAGTGGCCCCACTATATCTAAATAAATCTTTTCAAAAGATGAAGATGCAGTGGTAGTAACTGTCATTGGTTCTTTAGTATGTTTGGAAAACTTTTGGTTTTTTACACTTATCACATTTACCAACGTACTCCGCTACATCTTTCTCAATTGACGGCCAATAATAATATTTCTTTATATTATTCACCATCCTGCGTATTCCTGAATGACCACTCGTAGGTAAAATATGAAAATCATTTAAAACAATTCTCTTCTCATCTGCCCCTTCTATTTTCCGTACACCCTTCACTACACATATTCTAAAATCTCCACATATCGAATTACTATTTTCCTTCAAATATTTGGCCATTTTTGTAATAAAATTAACGTTATAACGATTTTTCAAAATAATAACTTCTTTTATGCCCTTTTCAATACAAAAAGTGACTATGTCTCTCGACAACTCGTCTCGCGATGATGCCGATAAAGATTCATAGTTTACGTAAATACTCGAGTTTTCTGGCATATGCATTAAATTGCGCGACTTTGAAAATATTTTTTCACCATTAGTGCTACGTAACATCTTCTCCCACTCATTCAAACATATCTCAATGTCATTTCCTTGTTTTTTAAGAACTTCCACGATCCTAGGGTGATCAGTCCTAGATACCACAGAGTCCGTATCACAAACATTTGGTTCTTCCAACTGTTTGTACTGCGCTCTCGTCATTACGGATATAGTTTTTTCACGCATGGTTTTCAAATCTTCACTTGAAATTACTATCCTAGAAAGTGCATCAGCTAATACATTTTCTTTCCCCTTAATATACTCGACCTCAAAGTCATACTCTTCTAAACATAAACGAAACTTAGTTAACCTACTTGATGGATCTGTCATGTTAAACAAGTATAATAGTGGCCGGTGATCCGTTTTTACAACGAACCTCCGTCCATACAAATACGGTCTAAAATATTTAACTGACCATACTATAGCCAATAACTCCTTCTCTATAATAGGATAATTTAACTCACTTTTCCCCAAAGACCTACTAGCGTATGCAACGGGTTTACCGTTCCCATTACACAAAACACTTCCTACCGCATAACCCGAACTATCGGTTTGCAATATAAACGTGTTGTCTTCAGAAAAATTTGGATAATCCAACACTGGTGGATTCATTAACGCTTCCTTAAGCAACAAAAACGACCTCTCACATTCATCGGTCCAACTAAACACTACATCCCTCTTACATAGCTTATTCATAGGTAACACTATACTAGCAAAATTTGGTATGAATTTCCTATAATAATTTGCAAACGCCACAAACCGCTTTACTTCATCAACTGCCGATGGACGCGGATATTTCTTTATGGCTTCTACCTTTTCAGGATCTGGTGAAATACCTTCCGCTGAAATTACGTGTCCTAAATAAAGTATTTGTTTTTTCATAAATTCACATTTGGATGGATTCAGTTTAAGATTGACCTTTCTCAGGCGAGAAAACACTGACATAAGGTTTCGGTTGTGCTCATCCAAATTCCGCCCGAAAATAATTAAATCATCCAAATATATCAAACATTTGTCATAATTTAATCCTGACATGGCTACAGTCATTAACCTGCTAAAAGAACTCGGACTTATCTTTAACCCCATTGGTAATCTACACATCTGATATTGCCCTTTATCTGTCGTGAAAGCTGTGTATTGCCTACTACTTTCATCTAAAGCACACTGATAATATGATTGTGATAGATCACAGTGGCTAAAGTAAACTGCACCCGACAATGAATCCAAGATTTCATTAATATTTGGCAAAGGGAATTTATCATCCTGTATCTTTTCATTTAACTGCCTGTAGTCTATTACTACACGCCATTTTTTCTCCCCATTACGATCTGCCTTCTTGGGTACAACCAAAACAGGACTAGACCACTCACTAACCGCCTCCTCAATAATATTACTATCCAGCATCTCCTGCACTTGCCTATCAACCTCCTTTTTCTGTACATAAGGTATTCTATACTGTTTCCTGTAAACTGGAGCAACATTATCTTTCCATCAAAATTTTTGCCTTTCCGCCTACTGGGACCTAACTTGACAATTGATTCCCTCAATAACTTAAGCTGTTCAAACAGTGACGTTAACTCCACTTCCATTTAAAATTAATGTCTCTAACTGATAGATGACCGAAAACACTCGTCACTACACTTAAGTTCAAATCACATCACTTACTCCTCTTGTCGCTCCGCCAGCTCCCGGTCAGGCCATCTGCACAGCTCGCTGCACCTCACGCTGATTGATCTTCTCTTCGATCCAATTCTGATGACACCTCCTGTACAGCCGGACTGCCACGCCAATGATGACAACCGCCAAACACATGGCGATAAACAACAGCATCGCGTTGATGGTGGATATCTGCTCTTGTGTTACTGTCGCGGTACTTGAACCACCCGCTGCTGTCTGGGCTATAATAACCTCTTCCTTGGATGACGTGCTCCCCATGGCCTGTGACTAACCAACTGTCGAGAAACTGACTGAAGCCGACTGAAGTGACTCCGACGAGATCCCGGTCGGGCAACTATAACGCCGACCAGTCGACTGGCAGGGTCGCCATGCGATGTGGAGGGAAGGAGGGGTTAAGTAAATATCATGTCGTGTACTTGTCCATGAGTCAACTGGAGACTGAAGACTCAAGACTCCCTTTATTAGTGTAATATATACCTAGTCCGTGCGTGACATATATTATAATATAACTATGGACATAGCTTATCTACCTTAACTTAAACTAAGATCTAAACGTGACGTACGTGACACACCACACTACCAAGCTAAGGGAGGTCCTCAGCGCAGACGTGGTCAGGGTCTCCCGCCCCACAAAGAGGGTGGAAGTCATTGTATCGGGGCTAGACGACTCTGTCACCGCCGCAGAGGTGGTGGCGGCATTCGCAGCGCAAGGTCAGTGTCACGTCGACGAAGTGAGGCCCGGAGTCATCGGCGACCGGGCCACGATGTGGCTCAGCTGCCCGGTGGCCGCTGCCAAAACCGTGGCCGGCGCCGGCCGCCTGCATGTGGGCTGGACAACGGCGAGAGTGGCCCTGCTGGCGGCGAGGCCCCTAAGGTGCTTCAGGTGCCTCAACCTGGGCCACGTCGCCAGCAAGTGCCCATCAGAGGTGGACCGCAGCGGTTTGTGCTTCCGCTGCGGACAGTCGGGCCACCGGGCGCGTGAGTGCCGAGCCGAGCCCAACTGCGCCACTTGCGCTGCAGCGGGAAAACCGGCCCGGCACCCTCTCGGCGGAGTGGGCTGCGTGGGCGATGGGGGGCAGGCCAAGGCCAAGTCAGGCGCCCATCGCCCAACAACAACGGAGGGGCCAGCTAAGACCGCGCCCTGATGATGCAAGGAGTCAAGGTACTACAGGCGAACATTAACCACTCTGCCAGGGCCCAGGATCTATTGTCCCAGTCCCTGGCAGAGTGGGGCATTCAAGTAGCCGTGGTCGCCGAGCCCTACTACGTCCCCACTCGGGATGACTGGGTCGGGGACCGGGAGGGATTGGTGGCCATCACCGCCCCCGCTGCCGCTGGTGCCCCGCCCATTGACCACGTGTCGAGGGGTAGGGGCCACGTGCTGGCAGCCGTGGGCGGTGTCTCGTACATAGGGGTGTACTTCTCGCCTAACCGGGGTCTCGCCGACTTTGAGCAAATGCTCGTGGAGGTGGGATCTCTGGTTGGGCGGGCCGCCCCTAGCCCCGTGCTAGTCGCTGGGGATTTCAACGCCAAATCTATGGCGTGGGGATCCCCGGTGACGGATGCGCGGGGTGAGTGTTTGGAGGAGTGGGCGATCGCCATGGGTCTGGCCGTCCTCAATACGGGGTCGGAGGACACGTGCGTGCGGCAACAGGGCGGGTCAATAGTCGACATAACGTTGGCATCGACCGCCCTGGCGCGCCGTGTCCGGGACTGGAGGGTGGTGGTGGACGCGGAGACACTGTCCGATCACCGGTACATCCGATTTAATGTCTCCGCGCTCCCCACCGGCCCGCAAGGCTCGGGCCCGACCCCGGTTATTGGGGGCGGTCCGCGCTGGGTGCTGGGACGGCTTGACAGGGAGGTCGCCAGAGAGGCTGCTATTGTCGAGGATTGGGTGTCCGGACCCGACGTCGTACAGGACGTGGACGAGGAGGCGGGGCGCCTTGGGGCCTCGCTGGGTCGCATATGCGACGCGGCGATGCCCAGGGCGAGGCCCCTCCCACCGCGGCTTCGGGTGTATTGGTGGAGCGATGAGCTCCGCCGCATGCGAGTGGATTGCGGTAGGGCTCGCCGCCGATACACCCGGTGTAGGCGGAGGCGGGTCCGGGACATCCAGGAGGAGACAGCCTCCTATGCCGCCTACAGGGCTCTGCGCGAATGCTTCGCGGTGGCGATTGCGCGGGCCAAGGCGACGGCGACCCGTGGGGCAGGCCGTACAAGGCCGTCCGCAAGAAGTTGCGGCCCTGGGCCCCCCCTGTCATGGCCAGTGTCGATGACACTCTCCTCGGCGAGGTGGTGGGGACCCTCTTCCCGCAGCGAGAAGAGTGGGTGCCCCCGGCGATGGCCCGACACGAGAATGCGCGATCTGCCGAGGACGACGTCCCCGCAACGCCGGTATCGGAGGCCGAGTTCGGGGCGGCCGTCCTGAAACTCAAAATGAAGAGGACCGCCCCAGGCCCGGACGGCGTTCCGGGGACGGCCTTGGTGATCGCGCTGGAGGAGATGGGCGAGAGGGTGAGGTCCCTCTTCACCGCGTGCGTGGTGCAGGGTCGATTCCCGCGGCAATGGAAGACGGGCAAGCTCGTCCTTCTGCCGAAGGTCGGGTGCCCGGCCGGACTGCCGTCGTCCTACCGTCCGATCGTGCTACTCGGCGAGGTGAGCAAGCTCTTCGAGCGAGTGCTCGCTGCTCGCCTGGCCGAGTGCATGGATCCGGATCTGGACGACGCGCAGTTCGGTTTCCGCCGGGGTCGGTCGACCCTGGATGCCGTTGCGCGGGTGAGGGACCTCGCCGAGGAGGCGGTCTCCCGGGGCGGCGTGATGCTTGCGGTGTCATTGGATATCCGCAATGCGTTCAACACGCTGCCCTGGGAGACGGTCAGGGCGGCACTGCGGTACCATGGGGTACCGCAGTACCTCCAGAGGGTCATCGCCGACTACTTCGCCGGCAGAGCCGTCGTGTACCCGACGAGGGCCGGCGAGGGGAGGAGGGAAATGACGTGCGGTGTTCCACAGGGGTCGGTCCTCGGCCCGCCCCTGTGGAACATCGGCTACGACTGGGTGCTGCGCGGGGCCACTTTGCGGGGGGTCGGTGTGATCTGTTACGCCGACGACACCCTCGTGCTGGCCCGCGGCGGCACCTACAGAGAGGCATCGCTGCTCGCCACGGCGGGTGTGGCCCAGGTCGTGGGGAGGATCCGCGCCCTGGGGCTCGAGGTGGCCTTGGAAAAGTCCGAGGCCCTCCTCTTTCACGGGCCCCGAAACAGGCCGCCGCCGGAGGCCTCCATTATCGTGGGAGGGACTTCCATCGCCGTCGGGACTACGATGAAGTACCTCGGTCTCATCCTCGACGGCCGATGGAAGTTCGAGGAGCACTTCCGGCGGTTGGCCCCAAAGTTGTTGGCCACTGCCGGGGCCTTGGGGCGGATCCTCCCAAACGTTGGGGGGCCTGGAGGAGTCTGCCGACGCCTGTACACCGGTGTGGTGCGCTCCATGGCGCTCTACGGGGCGCCAATATGGGCAGGCGCCCTGAGCAACCCGAATCAGGCTGCGCTGCGACGACCGCAGCGCGCCATGGCGCTCAGGGTGGCCCGGGCGTACCGCACCGTGTCTTGCGTCGGTGCGTGCGTGCTCGCCGGTACACCGCCGTGGGACCTCGACGCAGAGGTACTCGCCGCGGTGTACTGGCGAATGAAGGAAGAGATTGCGGGTGGTGGCTGTCCCCATCCGCGGGAGATTCGGCGTTGGCGAGAGGAGGGGTGCGAGACTCTCCTGCGGAGGTGGGCAGCCCGTCTGGAAATATCGGTGACGAGTCGAGAGCTGGTGGCCGCCGTTCGGCCCATTCTCCACGAGTGGCTCGAGCGGCGGCACGGGGTCCTCTCTTTCCACCTGACGCAGGTGATCACCGGGCATGGTTGCTTTGGTAGATTCCTGCACCGGGTGGGAAGAGAGCCCTCTGAGGTGTGTCACCATTGTGAGGCGGGAGTCGCGGACACGGCGCAACACACGCGCGAGGAGTGCCCCGCTTGGGCGGTCCCTCGCGCCGCCCTGTCCGCGACAGTCGGGAATGACCTGTCGCTGCCGGCCCTCCTAAGGGAGATGGTCGACAGCGACGAGTCATGGCAGGCGGCATCGACCTTCTGCGACACAGTAATGTCGCAGAAGGAGGCGGCGGAGCGGGACCGGGAAGACGATGTCGACTCGGCCCCGATGCGCCGCCGCAGACGCGGAACGCGGCGTCGGGCCTTCGCGGGCCGAATGCCGCCGTAACGCCGGGGACCGCGGGCGACGGATCGGGGTCCGCCGTCCGCACAAAGGTCCCGTGCACCTTGTGTTCGGTGCGAGGAGGAGACAGATGGAGGTGGAACGGGGCGGGGCTGAATCTCAAACTAGGGGATTCAGCCCCGCCCCGGAGAGAGAAGGGCTCCGTTGCGGAGCGACGCCAGCGGGGCACGCGGTAGCAAGCCTCGTGGGTCCCGCAGCCCCGTGGGTGAGCGTCGGAACACTCCAATGTTTTAGTGGGTGCAAACCCCACATAACGCAGTGGCTCCCCCGAGACCACTGCGTATTCGTGAGGAATTTCACTGGATAAACAAAAAAAAAAATATTATACTTCTACCCCCAACATAGTCGGAGTCTATACTAAGCAAATCATTCATACCAGTTCTCGCATTTATTCCTCTCGCACTTTCATTCAGCATACTTTATCTTTCTAGCATTCATTCATCTTTCTTTCTTAAGGGTAGGACGCCCTTATACTACAGTCTAATCTGCTAATATTTCTTTATTAAGCTATTGCATAGCTTCTATCGCGGGCCTTGAGCGCGGGGACCGAATCCAGAAATTCCGTAACGAAAAAAACCTCACGCTCCCCACTCCGACGGGCAAGGAGGTGTGGCTTGAAGGCCGTGCATCGTCTAGCGTCGTTTCAGTTCGGCAGTCTTCGACACGGCGTTGTGTGCGATAAGACGTATTGTACGACTCTACGAAACTAAATATAAATATATATGTATAATAATAATCCTAATCATAAACTCCTGACAAGTCTCGCCGGAAGATTGCATCAATGGGTGAGCTTCAGTAATTAATCGCGCTATTTCCCACTGCAGCCAGTGCTGGTTCATCCAACGATCCTGGGCCTGCTGCCGCTGCCACTTTGCCTAAAACCGCTACGCCTAGAGCGAAGATTATGAGGAAGACCCGTCGCTGAGTCTACGGTTTCATTTGTTTGATCCCCGTACATATTTTAATTCGGCCACTTAGTAATGACGTAACAAGTCATGTCGGTACACTTTTGGACTTGTTTTTTCTTCTATTATTCTAACCTTACAATCTTTGCTGTAACATCTATTTTATTTACTTTTCACTCTGAATGTCTGCCGGTAGTTGTTTTATTTTTATTTGTTTACCTTTATATTTTACTTGACAGTTGACAATCTTGACATTTGACATCTGTCAATTTCATAATTCCTGTTTTACGTTTCGTTACACTGTGCGTTTATTTTAGTTTGTTGTGATGACTGATATTCTCGATTGCTTTTTTTATCTTTAATATTTTGTAAATCTCTTCCAACAACAGCGTGCAGGTGGTTTTATTAGTTGAGTTTCACATTTTCAACAATGGCAGTTAGAGACCGAGCTAAAAGGAGGTTAAAGCGCCGTCCTTCCGAGCACAACCTGAGTTCGTGTAGAGAGATGCGTAATCGCTGTAGTCGTATGTGTAGAGATGCAAAGAGACGCTACTTCCATAATTCTCTTGACAACCGGAACTCCTCTGAAGTCTGGAAGTTTTTGAAAACTGTCGGCATTGGTAAGTCTCCTGCCGCTTCTAGCAAAGGCATTGACGTGTGTGCTCTAAACAAACATTTTTCACTTTCACCCGTGACGTTGGATCCACACGTCAAATTATCGACATTAAATAAACTTTCCGTTTTGCCAGTGCCGCGGTGTTCGTCTTTCGATTTCAGTCCTGTGAGTGAAAGTGATATCAAAAAATCTATTTGTGCTATCTCCTCCTCCGCTGTTGGGAATGGCGGGCTTTGCTCAAGAATGATTTCTCCTATCCTCTCCACATTACTTCCCGTTTTGACCCACATTTTTAACTTCTCCTTGTTTTCTTGCACTGTTCCCGATGCTTGGAAGCTAGCCCATATTATTCCACTACCCTAAATCTCTAACCCGGTCACACTGACCGATTTCAGACCCATTTCCATACTTCCTTATCTTTCCAAAGTTCTTGAGCACATTGTCCATCAGCAATTGTCTCTGTTTCTCTCTAATAATGATCTTCTTAGTCCTTTTCAATCTGGTTTCCGGCCGGGTCACAGCACTGTTACAGCTCTTTTAAAGGTTACTGACGATATCCGCCGGGCTATGGACCACAAATCTCTTACTTTACTTGTACTTCTCGATTTCAGCTCTGTTGACTTCGATATCCTTCTTGGGATCCTTAAATCTTTCAATTTCTCCTCTTCCACTATTGATTGGTTCAACTCCTATCTTGGAGGCCGCTCGCAGCGGGTACACCTCGACGAGAGTTCTTCGGATTGGTGCTCTCTTACTGCGGGTGTGCCACAGGGTGGCGTTCTCTCTCCTCTTCTCTTTTCTATTTTTATTAACTCTGTCACTAGAGTAATCTCGTGTAACTTCCATCTCTATGCTGACGACTTGCAGCTTTACCATCATTTTCCTATTCAAGATGCAGAAGCCGCAGTGACCGCCATTAACAGTGACCTGGAATTAATTGGGGAGTGGTCACGGTCCTTTGGGCTGCAAATCAACCCTAAGAAGTCTCAGGCCATGGTTATCGGCGGTAGGCATATGCGAAACAGGCTGGATGTTGCGGTGCTGTCTTCTCTCAGTTTGAATGGAATTCAAATTGAATACTCTAGGACAGCTAAAAACTTGGGGGTGATCATGGACTCTTATTTATCATGGACTGCCCACGTCGCTGAAGTCAGTCGCAAGGTGCACTACACTTTCCACTCGCTGAAGTGCCTCCAGAGCTTTTTGCCCTTGAACACCAAAATTTCCCTTGCCCAAACTCTTATTCAGCCCATCATTGACTACGCCGACGCCTGTTATTTGGATGCCACCGAGGAGCTTTTAAATAAACTTGAGCGTTTGCAAAATATATGTATTCGTTTTGTTTTCAATCTCAAAAAGTATGACCATGTTTCAGGCTTTCGCAAAATGCTCAAGTGGCTCCCTATTCGACTTCGCAGGAACTCTCGGATTTTGTGTTTGCTATTTAAAGTCCTTCACAACCCTAAAATGCCTTCTTACCTCCGCGAACGCTTCTCCTACTCCCGTCCTTCCGATGCACTTTGCAGGTCGCATCTTAAGCATCTCCTTGAAATACCTTCCCACACTACCGACTTTTACTCCTACTCCTTTACTGTGCACGCGGTGCGGTTGTGGAACTCGTTACCGCCTGATATTAGGGACTGCCAAACTCTTGCAGTTTTTAAAAAGAGAGTGAAAGAGCATTATCTTTCCATTCCGTCTTAGTTGCATATTAATATGTATTATTATTTAAGTATTTATGATATTACTTAGTATTTATTATTGTAATATTTAATTTAATAATATGCATGTATATAAGAGTATATATTAATTATCTATACAGTATTCTTCTTTATTGTGAATTGTTTAATATATTTTTCTTTTTATCGTTCTACACACGGTGTCTACATATCTTTTTTTTGCAACTCTCCTCTCGCAGGTATGCTGGAAGAGATTTCGTTAGAAATAAGCATACCTACCTTTGTACCTATTTTCTGTTCCTTATTCTTGTCTATTTATTATGTGTGTGTACATTAATGGTTAAATAAAATAAATAAATAAATAATATAAATAATAACAATATTATTATTATAAATAATAATTATTAATAATTATAATAATTAATAATAATTATTATTATTATTCCATTTATTTATTTTATTTACATATTTTAACATTTTTAAATATTATTCTATATAAAAAAAAATAAAAAAACATTTAAAAATACAAAAATAGTAGCCCACCGGTATCGGGAACAGGGTCCAAGCTACCGGTGGTCAGGGCTCCTGAGAGAGGAACCTCCTGGCTAGTCAAGATACTTGATTTGCTTATCTTTCTCGGCTTTCACGAGGTTCCCGTCATGCGGGACGGTAATGTCAACAATCATTGTACGCCTCTCGATTCGGTCCACCACCACAATATCAGGCTTATTGGCTACAATAGTCCTGTCAGTGATGATGGACCGATCCCAGTACAATGTGATAAAGCCATTTTCGAGAACTATAATTGCATAAGTTGATACAAAATGCTATGCAATAGCTTTACCGCGGCAGTCCCCGAGTGCCACACGTCTTTTTTTTTATTTATTTAGGGAAAAACACAACAACATATTCTTTTTATTTTACAGGTATCTTACTCTAATACATTCTATTCTATATCTTAATTCTACACAGGTGTTTTATTCTTGCTTATTTCTTAATTCTACTTCATAGTGGGTTTACAACTTCTACGACCGTCTCGCCTATTCTTATTTCTAGTTACATATTTATCTTTTTTATATTTATTTAACATTTTCCTTATTTTTGTAGGGGATACACAGGTGTCTTATTCTAGCTTATTTCTAATTTTTATTAACAGTAATATTGCATGATGGCAACTCACATAATTATTTTTGTTTATTTATACAACACGTACATATTTTATTTCAAAATGTTCAATGCTTAACCCTAATATTGTACATAATATTATGTAAACATTTTTGCTTACGCACTTTTATTTCTCTTTATTACTCTTTCACATATTTTTACACAATAATCTAACAAAATTTCTCTATTTTTGCCAGCTATTATTTGCCACAATGTTTCAGCATCTAGTTTAGTGTTGAGCACGTGCTCAGCCTCCAGCCTTTCCCGATCAAATACGGGACAGCTGAACAATATATGTGGCACCGTTTCGTCAACATCAGGGTCACAGATGCACGATGGGCTCTGTTTGCACTTGAAACGGTTCAAGTATGCCGAGAACCCACCGTGCCCCGTCATGACTTGCGTGACTATATTGCTGATGCTGCATTTCCTGATTATCCCGTACGCCGCCACTGCGTCCGGGAAAAACAATTTGGTCACTGAAGCAGTTTCTCCGGAGCTATACCTGCGGTTCCACTCGTCCAGCGTTTGCGCACGAATGTGTCGTTTGACGTACGAAACCGGGCACAAATCATAGTCAGGCTTTCGTTTGGAACCTTCAGCGGCTCTTTTGGCTAATTCGTCCGCCCTCTCATTCCCAGCCAATCCCGCGTGGGCTTTAATCCAGAACAAGGTAATTACTTTGTTTTGGGCAGATATGGACCTGATATTGGCCCTTGCCTCTACTGCCAGTGGGTGGTGTCGGTCGTGGTTTTGTACGGTTTGGAGGGCTGCCATGGAGTCGCTGAAGATTCCAAACGATTGCGCACGGTGCTTGAGGATCTCCCTAGTTGCGACGCATATTGCCAGAAGCTCAGCCTGGTAAACGGTGGAGTAGTGTGGGAGAGCAAGTTTGAGAGCCTTGGTCTCGGCCTCACCCCTCCAAATAGAGAGCGCGGCCCCAACCCTGCCCCCAATCTTGCTCCCGTCCGTAAAGATACGAACCTCAAGTTCGTTCTGGGCATCTAGTTGCACTTGGTCTACCAGGCTTACGAGCTCCAGCTCAGCGCGCTCCGCGGGGTGTGGAGCCTCCATTGCTGAGACTACCTGCTCAACCTTCCTGTCACCGAGTGTTGGCTGAGGCACCCCCCTCCTGGCCTCATATAATGATGCCGCCTCGCGGACACGGAGGTCTAGGGGCAATATTCCCGCCAACACCAGTGCAGAGTTTAGGGAGACTGTCCGGTATGCCTTACACAGCTTTTGTGCAATTCCGCGCTGAACTGCTGCCAACTGCTTCATGACGCCCAGCTTTCCAACGGCTGGAGCCCATACGCTGGCGGCGTACAGGATAACCGGCTCCACGGTGGCCACATATATTATCCGTATGACTTCAGGGTGAAGTCCCCAGCTGGTCTTTGCTGCCCTGGTTAACTGCTTGTGGATGCCTATCGCCTTTCTGCATACGTTTGCGACATGCGTGTTAAAGGTCAGCTTTTCGTCGACTGTGACACCCAGGATTTTAATCTCTTTGGACATGGCAATGCCGACCCCGCCCATGCTCAGGCGTGGGGTGTCGTATTTAAGTTTGCGAGTGACAACCATTGCGTTGGTTTTTTGCGGTGCAAATCTAAGTTTATTTTGTACGCCCCACGCACGAACATGCTCAAGAGCGGCATTGGCACGTCCCTGGATCTCCTCCGATGTATCCCCGTCGAAGACCAGCACGACATCGTCCGCAAATGCTTGGCAATAGACACCCCCAGCCTCCAAGCTCTTCAGAAGCGGGTCCAGCAAAAGGTTCCAGAATATCGGTCCCCCTATGGAACAGTCGGGTTTTTTGATTTTTTTAATTTAATGTTGAAAACAATGCCGTTGTGGTCCGAGCTCGTGAGGCCCTCGTCTACTCTCCAGTCGTCCACCAGGTCCAGGATGTCGGTTGAGCATGCTGTGATGTCCACGTGGCTGCTGTATCTTTTCCTCCCTCTGATCGTATCGAAGGTCGGAATTTCCCCTCTGTTGAGTATGTTAAGACTCAGCTCGTCGAGAACCCCAGACACTTCTTCACCCCTGTTGTCGATCGACAAGCTTCCCCACCAGGTGCTTTTCGCGTTTGCGTCTCCCCCGATGATCCACATTCTGGAACCCACTTCCTCCTCGACGTGTTTGAGGTGGTCTAGGTACGGTCCCACTGGCTTATCCGGCTCAAAGTAAAAGGAAACCAGCGTGATCTTCCAGGCACTGGTCCGGATCCCCACCACGGTGATGTTATTCGTGGTGAGTTTTGGGTACTGCGTGGCAATAAGGTCTTGATCGAAGACCGCTATTGCGGCCTTAACAGTCCCATCTCCGGTATCAGTGCTCTGGAAGATACGAACGCCCCTATAATTCCTCATTACCTTAGACCCTCCGACGTATGGTTCCTGGAGGAGAGCAATGGCGACCCCACGCTTTACGGCTTCGATCAGGAGCTCATCTGTTGCGAGCTTTTTACGTTGGAGGTTTGCTTGCATCAACCTGTAGAGGTTTGGGTTTCCGTGGGTGCCCTTAGCAATACGCTACAGTGGCTCTAGCGATTTCGTCCCACTTATGGCGAGTCGGGCAGTCCGGGCTAAAGGCGTTGTGGTCAGCGCCGTCGAGTTTGGCTTTTTCGCAGTTCTGGCATTTGGGTGGTATACCCGCGAGACAGTCGGCGCATTCCGACCTGAGATGCGGGCCGCCACAATGGCTACACAAGTCGGCCGGTGCTTTGCAGAATCGTCTGCCATGCCCATAGCCCAGACACCGCGTACACTGAACCAGCGGGGATTGGTCTTCCACCCAGATGCGCTGGAAGTCTATGTGCAGGCGTCCGAGTTCTATGGAAAAAACACAAAAAATTCAATAACTTTATAATTAAAAAAGGTAAAATTTTGGAAAATATGCCTAAATTAGCGTTAAATGATGTTCTTTACGTTAAGAAAATAAATTTTTAAATTTTTAAGATTTTTAATGCAAAATTTTGCAAAAAACTGAAAAAGTTACAAATTTCTAATTATTTACTAAAATAAAGTCCTTAAAAATACAGGCTTAAGCTAGGTCTAGTCTTCTATTGAGCGCGCAACAGGATCCGCTTGAAAAACTAGGGGTACTCACTGAAGATTCTTCAGTACAGGAGTCCAAAGTTTGGGTGTTCTTTATTTATTTCCTCCACTTCTGGTGGGGATAAAAATCTGCTTGTAGCGTCATTCTGCTCGTCTCTGCGCCTCTTGTTAGCCACCAAAAAATTGGCTCCTTGTAATAAGTGGTTTGAGGACCACGTGGTCTAATTTTGGGGTTATGTTCACGGTTTTCCTCAATTTTCTTGGTAACAAGTCGTCGGAAAATTGCTTGCGAGGTGTCGTTCGCTGCGTCTCGTTTGGCCTCGTCGTTTGGTGTAATAAAAAGTAGGCCTCGACGATCGTTTTCCGGAGTTATAGTGCTCCAAAAACTTCACAAGTCCCAGTTTTTCTGGTTTTCCACTCACAGCACTTTTTCCGGAAATTTCCGGTTCGCGAAAACTTCACTGTCACCTGCGCGCCACTGATACGCGTCGTTTGATGTATAACACTACTAGGTATCGCGAAAAAATACCGGTTAAAAGAATTTTTTAAGTGCGGAGCGGCTCAAAAAACGATCCGACCACCACGAGGGCTGCGGGGGAACTGGGTTAGGTTAGGTTAGGTTTTTTTTTTTTTTTTTTTTTTTTTTTTTCTTAATACTAATCCCCGCCAACGATATTGGCGCCTT
This sequence comes from Anorthoa munda, assembly GCA_945859665.1. Lineage (NCBI taxonomy): Eukaryota > Metazoa > Arthropoda > Insecta > Lepidoptera > Noctuidae > Anorthoa > Anorthoa munda. The sequence goes on along the minus strand of OX243896.1, from coordinate 113,721 downwards.
ATGTGCTCAACCTCATTCATTCCGTTCAATCTTTCTTTCCTCTCGCACTTTTATTCTTCATACTAAGGTTCATCTTGTATTCATCCTCTTGTACGCTGTGTGGGTTTATTTAACTATCTATGGGCATACTTTATTTCTTACCACAGTATTTTTTTTTTTTTTTTTTTTTTTTTTTAAATACGTAATAGTTGTACAAGAGTCTGTTAATCTCAGACATACAAAAGAAAAACAATTGTGCAATAGTGCTGTTTAACAAAAATATTGAATACAAAAAGTTCCATTAATCACAGATTGTGCAATAGTGCTGTTTATCACAGAATATACATGAGTGATTTATCACAGAAAAAGGTAAAAACCATATTACAGCTAGGGACAGAAACACAATAGTGCCGCTATCACACAATTTACACAGAAATAACATTCAATAAACTTAGGTACTAACACGAAGTACTGCCGGTTACACGTGCCTGTGCTGCATTCCGTGCTTACATTTGAATATTGTGCAAAATACTAATGAAGCACGGTGCGCTTCAGGTTTTGTTTCGACGTATAACCGCAGTGGCTACTCTAATGCAGTACTCCAGAAACTTTTCCCTTGTCGTTTTGTCCATGAGCCCATGCAGGCTCTCCCTGGTTATTTTCCTGTCCAGCTCACATTCAAGTTGGTAGCGCTCCCTGATAAATAACGGGCATTCTACAAGTATGTGCTGGACAGTCTCTGCCACGCTAGGGTCGCAGACGCACGATGGGCTCTCCTTACACTTGAAGCGATTCAAGTATTCAGAGAACCCACCGTGCCCCGTCAAAACCTGCGTGAGGACGCCGGTTGGCCGCACCTGTTGTACAGTACGGAAAGCCACTATTGCGTCCGGAAGAAACATTTTCGTCACAGAAGCAGTCTCGCCCGATACATATCTCCGGTTCCATTCATCAAGCGATTCCAAACGGATCTGTCGCTTGATAAATGAAACCGGACACTGATCGTAGTCCGGCTTCCTCCGTGACGACAATGCTGCCTCCTTAGCGAGCTCGTCCGCTCGCTCATTCCCCGGCAGGCCCGCGTGGGCCTTGATCCAGAACAAAGTCACAGCTTTGTTCTAGCCCAGGGCATGAACCAGGTTGGCGCGCGCGCGAACTGCCAGGGGATGGAGAGAACCATGGTTTGCAAGCGTCTGCAATGCTGACATTGAGTCGCTGTACAAACCATAGCTCACCTCTTGCCGCGCGAGGATCACTTCGGTCGCTTTGCAAATGGCCAGGAGTTCCGCCTGGTAGACTGTGCAGTACGCGGCAAGGCATAGCTTGAGGTTCCGGACTTCGCCGTCACTATCCCAAATGGATAATGCGGCTCCGACCTTCCCCTCAATCTTGCTGCCGTCGGTGAAGATTCGCACCGCCTGCACATTGTTACTGTCTAGTAACTCTTGGTCTGCCAGGCACATGAACTCGAGGGGCATTTGCGTAACTGGATGAGGGGCTTCTGCAAACCTTACCGCACTCTCGATCTCCCTGTCTCCTGGCACAAACCGGGATGACCCTCTCCTCGCTTCATACAGGGCGGCTGCCTCTTGTATGCGTAGGTCTAGAGGTAGTATCCCAGACAGTTCCAGTGCCGAGTTCAGAGAGACGGTACGGTAAGATTTGCAGAGCTTCTGAGCGAATCCTCGTTGAACAGAGCCTAGCTTCTTCCGTACACCCACCTTCTTTGCAGCGGGTGCCCAGGCTGCGGCTGCGTACGTCACTATGGGCTCAATCGTTGCTGTGTAAATTGTGTGTATGACCTGTGTGTTTAACCCCCAGCTCACCTTTGCGGCTCGGGACAGCTGCTTGTAAACGTCAGCTGCCCTTTTGCAGACGTTCGCGGCATGCTCATTAAATGTGAGCTTATCGTCTATGGTTAGACCCAGCAACTTCATTTTCTTAACCATACCAATGTCGACCCCGGCCATGCTCAGTATTGGAGTGTCGTACTTAAGCTTATTGGTTATGGTCATCGCACAGGTTTTGTGCGGTGCAAACCTCAGCTTATTTCGGACGCCCCAATCATGAACATGGGCGAGGGCTGCATTGGCAGATCTCGAGACTTCAGTCGCCGTGTCCCCATCCACGACCAAGACGATGTCATCCGCGAACGCCTGCACAAAAAGTCCGCGCTGCTCTAGAGCCTGCAGTAGTGGGTCGAGAACGAGGTTCCACAGGATTGGACCTCCGATCGACCCCTGAACGCAGCCCTTGCTAGTCTCTCGAGTGCATTCCTCCCCGGCATACCGAACCCTGACCTTCCTACCATCGAGATAGCTGTCTATCAGCCTTCTGATGTTAACCGGGCACTTTTCCTCAGCCAGTCTGACTCTTATGGCTGGCCACCAAGCGCTATCGAAGGCGCCCTCTATATCCAAAGACACCAGGACAATTAGCTTCTTCAGCCTCAACTTGTCCTGTACGTGTTCCATCAGCGTATAGAGGGCGTCCTCGGTGCTCCTCTGGGGCATGAAGCCAAACTGACGAGTACTAAAACGCGGTACAAGCTGATATTTTAGGCGCGCTACGACCATCCTCTCCAGGACCTTCCCCAGAACAGGCAACAGACCGATTGGTCTATATGCCTTGGGGGTGGTATAGCTGTCCTTGCCCAACATACAACATACTTGTACAACATTGAGACAGTATTCTATAAATACAGTGCTATACTTTTTGTCAGATATGAGCCTATTGAGATTATCTGGTCTAATATCAATCCCTAGCTTTTGTTCAATTTCGTACCTTTCTTGGCCATATACCGGGCAGTCAGTGATTATGTGGATCGCTGTCTCGTCTTCGTCGGGGTCACAAGTGCATGATGGGCTTTCCTTGCACCTGAACCTGTTCAGGTATTCCGAAAACCCACCATGCCCAGTCATTACTTGGGTAATTAGCCCGGTCGGTCTTATTTTTCTGACGATATTATAAGCGTCCACTGCGTCCGGGAAGAAAAGTTTTGTTGTTGAGGCTGTGTCACCCATCCTGTACCTCCGGTTCCATTCGACAAGCGAATCCTTCCGGATTAAGCGCTTGACGAATGAAACCGGACACTGGTCATAATCCGGTTTCTTCTTTAGATTTAGCGCAGCTTCTTTAGGCAGATGGTCGGCTCTCTCATTCCCTTCCATTCCTGCGTGCGCCTTAATCCAAAACATAGCAACATGCTTGTTTTGGATTTTGCATTTTCGCAAGTTCTCCCTGGCTTCAACTAATTAAAATTCTTAAATAAGCAAAATAGTGCTTATTCTATCTTAACCTACTTATACAGCCACACAATAGTGCTACTGTATGTCCTTAACCTATTAAAAGTGATTAGGACCAGGGTCTGGTGGTTCTCAGGAACTGTGGTCATCCGATGTCTGGTGTTAAGGGGTGTCTTTGTATCCTGGTGACCCTTCAGTAAGATAAGGTATTGGTTTCTTACTGAATACTGCCCGTTGGGGAAGATTATGTCGGTCCTGGCTCAGCCGGTGCAGATGAGAAGATTTCTGCTGGGGCCGGTCGATCGGGCTCCTCGAGCTGGTTTAGTTGAGTCCAAGCTCGATGTTCTAGCCCTGACCTGGGCCGAGTTAGGACGAGGGGGGTGCGGTAATAAAATAAGGGGTGGGGGGGGTTTTCTGATGGGGCCAAAAGATAGGGCTCCTCAAGCCGGTCACAATGGACCCAAGCTCGGGTGGTCTGCCACTATATTTGGCTGTGATTACCCGAGGGCGGAAAATTTTTTGAGGGGGGTCGGGGGGGGGGTGGAAAATCCAAAGTTCAGAGGGGGTGAAGGAGGGGGGGGGGATTTTTTGGGGGGAAATCTGTTGGGGCCAAAAGATAGGGCTCCTCAAGCCAGTCACTAAGAACCTGACCTGGGTGGTCTACCACTATTTTTGGCCGAGTAATCCCGAAGGGGGTAAAACCAAAAAATCAAAGTTGGGGGGGATAGGTATTTGGGGAAGTGGGGAGGGGGTGCCCAACACAAGTCCGAACTCGGGTGACGTCAGGCCAGGGGTTGAGGAGTTCCCTCGATGTTTCCTGCTGAGAATTTTGTGGAGCTGTTCTATAGTCAGCTCTATAGTCAGCTCGGCACAGGCCAACACGCGGATAACGATCCTCGATGTCTTCCACCTTCAGGATTTTTCGACCACGTTTTTTCTTTTAGGTTAAGTATGGAAAACGTGGTCTCACTGATTAATTATTATCCGCGCGAGTCTGTGCCTTAAAAATCTGAGATTCAGCAAGGTGCTGAGGACCACAGTGGGGGTGAATATCCCGTGATAAAAACACTATGGCTTCGCTTTCAGTTCCGAGTTATTCACTAGCGAAGATTTGCTTTGAGGTTATGTACCGGAACTGCACTGTTAAACGTTCACAACACACTATTTAAAAGTTTTGTTCACTGAACCTTCAGTATGAGTCGATGGCCCACAGGTAGGCAAAACCAGTTTTTGACTCTCGCCCCCAGATAAAGTCTTTGATGTGAGGTGGATTTTCTTATTTGGCCAGCAGACCCTCCACGTCGCACCGGAAAAATCCGGAGGACACCTCAAAAGGTGCGGGCAACGAGGGCGCGCCCCAGCACTCCAAAAAATCTAAAGGTCACCACTCAGAATTCAACAGCGTTTGAGGGTTTACGAAAAATACTTACTGAATTTTTCTTCTTTTACCCAGGAAAAATCCCAAAAGTGGAGTCCGAAGACTTCTTTTTGTGCGCGTACACAGCACTCACTTGCCCGAACACTTTAAGGTATCACTCACTGGAAACGGATGTAACTTTCCTATTTTCCCGATTTTTGAGCGCGGAGTGGCTTTAAACTGAACTGGCACGGGCGAGGGAACGCGAGAGACTCGGGTTAGGTTAGGTTAGGTTAGGTTAGGTTAGGTTAGGGCGGGGAACCCCCCACAGCGCATACGTCCTCGATCGTGTTCCCTGGTAACGTCCCAGTTCTGACCACCGTAACGGAGTGGCAGACTGGGTACGGCTAAAGTGCGCTGTGCGATCGTTGTAATTTTATCTTGCGGAAAGTGACGATTACTGATTAGAGCTATGCCTACCCCTGCGCGGGACGCCCTCGGGCATTTTATCAAAAAAGGCCCTTCTAAGGGCCACCCAAAAGGCCCTTCTCAGGGCCAAACCAAAGGCCCTTCTCAGGGCCAACCCAAAGGCCCTTCTCAGGGCCACCCAAAAGGCCCTTCTCAGGGCCACCGCGACGCTTCGGCGTCGGCGTCGGAAGAAGGCAGAGCCTTCTACGAGGGACGGGCGGACGAGACGGACTCCGATAGCGAGTCCGTTATATCGATCGCCAGCTCGATGGAGGTCGAGGAAGGTTCACGTTCGCAATCGCGGAAGCGGGCCTTCCTCAAGGAAGGGTCGGATGGCTCGTCGGGTTCGGCGAAGGAGCCCGCAAGGAGAGCTAAGGCTAAAAAGCAGACGGCAGTGGATACCCACGACGTGGGCCTGGCAGACGCCCAACGCCAGCTGAACCTGGCTCGGCGGACGCAGCTCCAGCAGGAGTTGGAGGAGCAGGTTGCGGCCAGGGAGGAACGGACGCGCGTTGCTCGTGCCAAGTCCGGGTACGGCGCGTCCCGCGTTATGTACTCGGACCACTCCCTGGCCGAGCTGGAGCAGATGGCGGCGGAGGACGAGGAGGAGATAGTGGTGGTCGCCTCCAAGTCCTCCCACCTGAAAGGGACCTTTCAAAAGTCCCTCAAATGCCGGGCCGTGAGCATGCGCTGCATCGTAGGGGAGCTGGTGCAGCGGAAGGCTTCCGAAGAAACGCGGCAACTGCAGGCGAGAGTCGATCGCCTGCAGTCGGAAGTCAGCCAGCTGCACCAGAAGCTGGCTGATGCCACGGCCCGGCCAAGTCAAGACGAGCCGAGACCTGCGGCAGAGGTCCCGGCCTCCTCCTTCGACCTTGAGGACGCTATCCGCAAGGTCATGTTGGAGGAGAGGGACTTCGTCCGAGCCTGCCTAGCAGGCATTGAGGACAGGCTCCTGCCGGAGAGGAGCTACAGGCTGCCGCTTGCCGCGGACAGGAGGAAGGGAGAGCCGGGGCCGACCTCGCAGAGGGAGGAGGACCCCCTTCTGCCTGCCGCCACCCCTGCCAACCCTGCTGGTTGGACCAAGGTCGTCGGCAAAGGGAAGGGGAAGGGCAAGGGCAAAGGGGCGACGGTCGTCCCTAACGTCCCCGCCACCGCCAGCCCTCCCAGCCAGTCGCAGTCGACTGGCAAGGGGAAGGGCAAGGGCAAGAACAAGGCGGCGACAGAGGTCGTCCCTGCCGTTCCCGCCACCACCACCCCTCCGAGCCAGTCGCAGACGACCGGCAAAGAGAAGGGAAAGGGGAAAGGGCCGTCCCCCAAGGCCGCCAGCGCTGCAGCCAAAACCGCCGGCACCAGGAGGAACCTAGTTCCTCCCAAGACCGCAGCCGTCGTGGTGACGCTCACCGCGGAGGCTGCGGAGCGGGGGGAGACGTACGCGTCCATATTGTTGCGGGCGCGTGCTAATGCCGATCCCACAAAACTGGGGATCGGCAAGGTCTCCTGCCGGCGGACACAAGCCGGGGCTCGTTTATTCGAGTTCCCGGGGGCGGAGGGCGCAAAAAACGCAGACCTCTTCGCAGCAAAGCTGCAAGAGGTCATCGCGGACGCGGCCAAGGTGGCCAGGCCTGTGAAGACGGTGGCCATCGAGGTGTCCGACCTCGATGACACCGTCACCAAGGAGGAGGTGGTGGCGGCGGTCGCAGCATTGGGGGGCTGTGGAGTCGCAGCGGTGCGAAGCCGGGACATCAGGTCCGGGCGCGGCGGCATGGGCACCATTCGCATGGAGTGCCCAGTCGCCGCTGCCAAAGCCGTCCTTGATAAAGGGCGGCTAAATGTCGGCTTCAGCTCGGGTGCGGTCCGGGCACTAGAAGCACAGCCCTTACGGTGCTACAGGTGCTGTGGAGTTGGCCACACCCGGGCCCTCTGTCCGTCCACGGTGGACCGGACGGAGAGCTGCTACCGCTGCGGCAAAGAGGGCCACAAATCCGCCGACTGTAAGGCCGCCGCGCCACACTGCGCTGTGTGTGCCGCCAGTGGCCGCCCGGCAGGCCACATAATGAAGGGGAGGATGTGCAATCCTCCCCCAAAGAGGGGAAAAGCTCAGGCGCCGAGTCAGCCTGCCGCTACCGCCGCCGTCCCTGAGGTTGGGGTATCGGCTGCTGCTGGCCCGGCTGAGGTTGGGGTTTCGGCCACCGCTGGCCTGGCTGAGGAGGAGGGGGGTGCGATGTCCGATGGATAGAGCCGAACATCGCATCCTCCAGGCGAACACCAACCACTGCGGGGCGGCCCAGGATCTGCTGATGCAGATCATGGCCGAGTGGTTGGTGGACGTAGCGGTGGTCGCCGAGCCTTACTCGGTCCCCAGTACCTGGCTGGGCGACCGGGACGGCTTGGTGGCGTTGGTGGCGCGGCCCTCCACGGACTCCCCTCCCCTCTCGCTTTTAGAGAGGGGACCGGGATACGTGGCCGCCGCGTGGGGGGGAGATATGGCCCTGGTGGGGGTCTATTTCTCCCCAAACCGCCCTCTAAGGGATTTCGAGGATTTTCTCGAAATCCTAACGGCAGTCGCCGGGAGGGCGGCACCACGCCAGGTCGCCGTGATAGGCGACCTCAACGCCAAGTCGGAGGCTTGGGGAAACCCGGCTGCCTCCTGCAACGTCCGGGGACGCGCCGCCGAATTTTGGGCGGCCTCGTGCGGCGTGTCCCTCCTCAACAGGGGGGCGGTCCACACGTGTGTGCGGCAACGGGGAGGATCGGTGGTAGACGTCTCGTTTGCCACCCCCGCCCTGGCCGCCCGCGTCGTGAACTGGCGGGTGGAGACGGTGGAGACTTTGTCGGACCACCGATATGTGCGGTTCGACATCTCCACCGGCCCCCGGGGAGGGACGGCCCGTTCAGGCCAATCTCCCTTCCCGCGGTGGGCTCTCACCCGTCTGGACCGGGAGGCAGCCAAGGAGGCGGCCTTTCTCCAGGACTGGCTCTCGCCCCCTGTCGAGCCTGTCCTGGACGTGGACGCCGCAGCGGTCCAGCTCAGAGGGTCCCTGACCGAGGTGTGCAACGCCAGCATGCCTCGGTCACGCCGTCCGCCTCCCCGTCGCGCCGTGTATTGGTGGTCGGAGGAGCTGGCGGGGCTGCGGGCCACGTGCGTGGAGGCCAGGAGGGCCTACACGCGGAGTCGGCGGCGCACTACCCGATCTCAGGCCGGGGAGGACCGCCTCTACACCTCATACCTAGAGGCAAAGACGGTCCTCAAGTCGGCGATGTGCGCCGCCAAGGACTCGGCGAGGGCCGAGATGCTGGAGGGCCTCGACAGGGATCCGTTTGGGAGGCCATATAAGGCGGCGCGGAACCAACTGCGCCCCTATGGTCCCCCACTAACGGAGACCCTGGAGCCGGCGTTGCTGGATGGGGTGGTCCGGTCCCTGTTTCCACGCAGGGCCGACTTCACCCCACCAACGATGAACCCCCCACAGGGGGTGGTGGCTTCGCCGGAGGAGGAGGTCCCTCCGGTATCGGCGGAGGAACTTCGCGCGGGGGTTCTGTGCCTCCGCGCGAAGAAGACGGCCCCTGGACCGGATGGCGTCCCCGCACGGGTGGTGGCCATCGCAGCGTCCCTCATGGAGAAGAGGTTTCGGGACCTCTTCAGCGCGTGCCTGACGGCTGGGAGGTTCCCGAAGCTCTGGAAGGAGGGGCAGTTGTGCCTCCTCCGGAAAGAGGGACGCCCGGTGGATTCCCCCTCGGCATACCGGCCCATTGTTCTGCTCGATGAGGTCGGTAAATTGTTCGAGGGGATTATCGCCACCCGGCTAAATAGCCTGTTGCGGGAGGTAGGGCCAGACCTGTCGGACGCCCAGTTCGGTTTTCGACGGGGGCGTTCGACGGTCGACGCGTTGGCCCTACTCAGGGGCCAAGTGCAGGAGGCGGTGGAGTCGGAGGGCGGAGTGTTGGCGGTGTCGTTTGACATAGCCAACGCCTTCAATTCCGTCCCTCACTCGACCATATTGGAGGCACTCCGGTACCACGGAGTGCCCCAATATCTGCGGGCGATCCTGGCCAGCTACCTGGAGGACCGAGAGGTCCTCCTCGTGGACAAGACGGCCAGGATCAGGCGCTATGGCGCTGAGTCCGGTGTTCCACAGGGGTCGGTGCTAGGGCCCCCCTTGTGGAACATCGGCTTCGACTGGCTCCTGCGGGGAGCCCTCCTCCCGGGCACGAGTGTCATCTGTTACGCGGATGACACTCTCCTCGTTGCCCGGGGGAGGAATTATGGGGAGGCGGCCTGTTTGGCCTCGGCTGGCGGATCCTTGGTCGCAGGGAGGATCCGCCGGCTAGGATTGAGGGTGGCGCTTAACAAGACCGAGGCCGTGTTCTTCCACGGGCCTCGGCAGCGCCGCCCTCCAGACGCCCACATCGTCGTGGAGGGCGTCCGGATAGAGGTCGGGGCCCAGATGAAGTATCTGGGCCTCGTGCTAGACAGCAGGTGGCGCTTTGGCCCGCACTTCAGCGGGCTGTCGACGCGCCTGCTGAAAGCCGCGGACGCCCTCTCATGGCTCCTCCCAAACCTGGGAGGGCCCAAGGACAGATGCCGGCGCCTCTATGCCGGCATCTTGAAGAGTATGGCGCTCTACGGGGCACCCATCTGGGCGGACTCCCTCCAAAGGAGGGAGAATGCAACCGCCATCCGCAGGCCTCAAAGGGCCATTGCACAGCGGGTGGCGAGAGCCTACCGCTCAGTGGGCTACTCGGCGGCGTGCGCTCTGGCGGGCACCCCTCCCTGGGAGTTGGAGGCATGGGTGCTTGCCAGAGTGTACGAGTGGACGGCGCGGCGGAAGGCGTTGGGTGAGCGTCCCGCCGCGGAAGAGCGGGAGGCCGTGCGGCGAGAGGCGAGGGACGCCATCGTCCTCCATTGGACGGAGGACCTCGCCTCCGCCACTTTTGGCCGCCGGACGCTGGACGCGCTCGGTCCAGTCCTGAAGGGCTGGCTCGAGCGGCCGCATGGTTTCCTCTCGTTCCGTTTGGTGCAGGTGTTGTCCGGACATGGTTGTTTCGGAACGCACCTGCACCGGATCCGGAGGGAGGAAACCCCGGCGTGCCACGACTGCGGCGCGTTAGAGGACACGGCGCAGCACACCCTCGAGGTGTGCCCAGCCTGGGCTGAGCTGCGCCGTGCCCTAACAAGTGAAATCGGGCAGGACCTCTCGCTCCCCGGCGTGGTCAACTCCATGCTGGGGAGTGAGGAGGCCTGGGCGGCGGTTGCCTCCTTTTGCGAGGACGTGATGTCGCAAAAGGAGGCGGCGGAGCGTGCGCGGGAGGACGATCCTCTCGCGCCGCCGCTCCGCAGGCGGAGAAGGGGAGGGAGAAGGCGGTTGTATAATCGTCTCCTCCCACCTCCTGGTGGTGACTAGCGGGCGACGGGCGCGGGGGCGCCTTTCGCCCGCATTGCACTAGTCACCACCCTCGTTGGGCGGGAACGGTCGAGCACTCACACACGGTCGTTCCCGGGCCCCTCCACTAAGGGAGGGGCGTGAAGGGCCTGCCGTAAAGGCGGGCGGTCGTCGGCGGGGGACTGGAAGTAAAGGCTGTGCCGGTTTCCCAGTCCTCCTCCACTCAGACGATGCGGGAGTGCCGCTGGGTTATTTTAGTGGGTATACCGGGCTTGCCCGGGGAGTCCCACATAGCCCCCCATCCCCCGATGGGCGGGTATGCGTAATGCATTTTTTCCCAGCGAAACCAAAAAAAAAAAAAAAAAAAAAAAAAAAAAAAAGGTTAGGTTAGGGCGGCGGCCTGTCTGGCCTCGGCTGGCGGATCCTTGGTCGCCGGGAGGATCCGCCGGCTGGGATTGAAGGTGGCGCTGCACAAGACCGAGGCCGTGTACTTCCACGGGCCTCGGCAGCGCTGCCCGCCTGACGCCCACATTGTCGTGGAGGGCGTCAGGATCGAGGTGAAGGCCCAGATGAAGTATCTGGGCCTTACGCTGGACAGCAGGTGGCGCTTCGGCCCGCACTTCAGCGGGCTGTCGACGCGCCTGCTGAAGGCCGCCGATGCCCTATCGTGGCTGCTCCCCAACCTGGGGGGGCCGAAGGAGCGATGCCGGCGCCTATATGCCGGCATCCTGAAAAGTATGGCCCTTTACGGGGCCCCCATATGGGCGGACTCCCTCCAGAGGAGGGAGAATGCGACCGCCATTCGTAGACCCCAAAGGGCCATAGCACAGCGGGTGGCGAGGGCCTACCGCTCGGTGGGCTTCGCGGCGGCGTGCGCTCTGGCGGGCACCCCTCCCTGGGAGTTGGAGGCTTGGGTGCTCGCCAGAGTGTACGAGTGGACGGCGCGGCGGAAAGCCCTAGGCGAGCGCCCCGCCGCGGAAGAGCGGGAGGCCGTGCGGCGGGAGGCGAGGGCCGCCATCGTCCTCCATTGGACGGAGGACCTCGCCTCCGCCGCCTTTGGCCGCCGGACGCTGGACGCGCTCGGTCCAGTCCTGCAGGGCTGGCTCGAGCGGCCGCATGGTTTCCTCTCGTTCCGTCTAGTGCAGGTGTTGTCCGGACATGGTTGTTTCGGAACGCACCTGCACCGGATCCGGAGGGAGGAAACCCCGGCGTGCCACGACTGTGGCGCGGAAGGGGACACGGCGCAGCACACCCTCGAGGTGTGCCCAGCCTGGGCTGAGCTGCGCCGTGCCCTGACAGGAGTTGTCGGGCAGGACCTCTCACTTCCCGGCGTGGTAGACTCCATGCTGGGGAGTGAGGAGGCCTGGGCGGCGGTTGCCTCCTTTTGCGAGGACGTGATGTCGCAAAAGGAGGCGGCGGAGCGTGCGCGGGAGGACGATCCTCTCGCGCCGCCGCTCCGCAGGCGGAGAGGGGGTGGGAGGAGACGGTTATACGATCGCCTCCTCCCACCTCCTGGTGGTGACTAGCGGGCGACGGGCGCGGGGGCGCCTTTCGCCTGCATTGCACTAGTCACCACCCTCGTTGGGCGGGAACGGCCGAGCACTCACTCACGGTCGTTCCCGGGCCTCTCCACTAAGGGAGGGGCGTGAGGGGCCTGCCGTAAAGGCGGGCGGTCGTCGGCGGGGGACTGGAAGTAAAGGCTGTGCCGGTTTCCCAGTCCCCCTCCACTCAGACGATGCGGGAGTGCCGCTGGGTTATTTTAGTGGGTATACCGGGCTTGCCCGGGGAGTCCCACATAGCCCCCCATCCCCCGATGGGCGGGTATGCGTAATGCATTTTTTCCCAGCGAAACCAAAAAAAAAAAAAAAAAAAAAAGGTTAGGTTAGGTTAGGTTGGGGGTGCGTGTCAGGTAACCTCCACGTGGGCCTGGTTGGTTGTTGGTCTCTTTCGGATACGTCCGGGGGGAAGAGCAACCCGCTGGGCTGGTGCACTCTGGGCACCGTCAATAACTTCCCATTCGTGGGTTCTTGTTGGCGGTGGCGAATAACCTGACAGGGGGGGGATGTCGTTCTGGGTGTTCCTCTGATTAGCAGAGGACACACCAGATGCGACATGGGGTTGGGCTAGTCTGGGTAGGTAGGTAGGGGTAGGTTAGGTAGGTGGGAGGTGGGGCTCGCTTCCGGGCCTCTGGGCGGGCCGCCCGCCCCTGCGGGGGGGGTTGCCCGGGTGCACTGACCAGCTCTGCACCCTGCTCTGCCCAGCTCTGCACCCTGCACTGCCCGGCTCTGCATCCGGCTTTGCCCGCTCTGCACCTGGCTCAGCCCGCTCTGCACCTGGCTTTGCACTCGGCTCTCCTGCGGTTGGTTACCCGAGTGCACTGACCAGCTCTGCACCCTGCTTTGACCAGCTCTGCACCCTGCTCTGCCCGGCTCTGCATCCGGCTCTGCCCGCTCTGCAACTGGCTTAGCCCGCTCTGCACCTGGCTCTGCGCCCGGCTCTCTCTCCTGCGGGTGGGGGCGGCCGCCGCCCGGGGGCGGGAAGGGAGCCCTCGAAGGTGGGCCGCGGATGTGCGGCGGGTGGTGATGACTTGTCGTCGCTGACCCTCCTTTGGCGTGGGATGGTCGGCGGGGACAAGTCGGTGGAAGGAGGAGGCGGCGGAGCGTCGGTCTCGACGCGCCGCCGCAGACGCGGTGGGCGGCGTCTGGCCTTCACGGGCCGGATGCCGCAGACGCGGAGGGCGGCGTCTGGCCTTTCGCGGGCCAGATGCCGCAACGTAGGGGACCGTGGGCGGAGGACCGGTGTGTCCTACGTCCACATAAGGGTCCAGCGCGGTGGAGGGCACGGCGCAGCACACCGTCTAGGTGTGCCCAGCGGGGGCGTAGTTGCGCCGTGCCCTGACAGGTCCTCTCGCTTCCCGGTGTGGTTAATTCCGTGCTGAGGAGCGGGAGGGCCTGAGCGGCGGTTGCCTCCTTTTGCGACGACGCCATGTCGCGGAAGGAGGCGGCGGAGAAGGGGTGGGGGTGGGCGGTTGTACGATCGCCTCCTCCCACCTCTTGGTGGTGATTAGCGGGCGACAGGCGTGGGGGCGCCTCTCGTCTGCATTGCACAATCACCACCCTCGTCGGGCGTTCCCGGGCCCCTCCACTAAGGGAGGGGCGAGAAGGGCCCGCCATAAAGGTGGGCAGTCGTCGGCGGAGGACTGGACGTAAAGGCTGTGCCGGTTTCCCAGTCCTCCTCCACTCAGACGATGCGGGAGTGCCGCTGGGTTATTTTAGTGGGTATACCGGGCTTGCCCGGGGAGTCCCACATAGCCCCCCATTCCCCCAATGGGTGGGTATGCGTAATGCATTTTTTCCCAGCGAAACCAAAAAAAAAAAAAAAAAAAAAAAAAAGGTTAGGTTAGGTTCCCCCCCGATGGGTTCCCGCATTGTCGAGGCGGGGGGGCTCAGTAGCCGTGGCTTGGACAACCACGGTGAAGCGAAGAGGAACCCGAGGAGGGGCCGCTCGTCAGGGCTTTTGCCGACAAGCCGACGACGTAGCGGCCAATAAGTAGGTTGCGGTGCCGTATGGGCGGCATCGCAACTGAGGTGGGCCGCGATGTGGTATGGTAGGCATCGCGGCTGAGGGTTGGAGGCCGCGGCGGGAGAGGAGTGCCGGTATTACGGTGCGCCGCTCGCCCTACCCTCCGCGGCCTGCACGGGGTCGCCACCGTCTGATGGCGGACGCGGTGGGGCCGCAGGGGAGGAGGAGTGTCGGTATAGCGTTGGCCGCTCTCCCTATCTCCTGCGGCCGAAAAGTGGTAGGTGGCGGGGCCACTGTCCTGACCCGTCACAGGGGAACCAAGGGTGCCACACACGGGGTCGTCTGGCGCCCATGTGCCGGTTTGGTTCCTGGGGTGGTCACGGCGTACAACGTGTTCTCGTACGCCGGTGACGGGGTTACTCCCCAAAGGAGGGTCCGGTGACGGACAGCCGCGGCGGGTTCGCGGATGTATGCTTCCGCGTTCCCGTGTTCCCGCCATAAGCGGCAAAGTAGGACACCGTGGAGTTTTAGTGGGTTAGAGTCCCACATAACTGCGCTATCTCCCCGTGGTAGCGTAGTATGCATGAGCATAGCAGCATAGGTTGGGGTGCGGGTCAGGTAACCTCCACGTTGGCCTAGTTGGTTGCTGGTCTCTTTCGGATACGTCCGGGGGGAAGCAACCCGCTGGGCTGGTGCACTCTGGGTACCGTCAATAACTTCCCATTCGTGGGTTCTTGTTGGCGGTGGCGAATAACCTGACAGGGGGGGGGATGTCGTTCTGGGTGTTCCTCTGATTAGCAGAGGACACACCAGATGCGACATGGGGTTGGGCTAGTCTGGGTAGGTAGGAAGGTACCCCTTCCTACCTACCCAGACTAGCCAACCTACCGGTTAGGTTAGGTAGGTGGGAGGTGGGGCTCGCTTCCGGGCCTCTGGGCGGGCCGCCTTCCCCTGCGGGGGGGGGTTGCCCGGGTGCACTGACCAGCTCTGCACCCTGCTCTGCCCAGCTCTGCACCCTGCACTGCCCGGCTCTGCATCCGGCTCTGCCCGCTCTGCACCTGGCTCAGCCCGCTCTGCACCTGGCTCTGCACTCGGCTCTCCTGCGGTTGGTTACCCGAGTGCACTGACCAGCTCTGCACCCTGCTTTGACCAGCTCTGCACCCTGCTCTGCCCGGCTCTGCATCCGGCTCTGCCCGCTCTGCAACTGGCTTAGCCCGCTCTGCACCTGGCTCTGCGCCCGCGTCTGGCCTTTCGCGGGCCAGATGCCGCAACGTAGGGGACCGTGGGTGGAGGACCGAGGTGTCCGAAGTCCACATAAGGGTCCAGCGCGGTGGAGGGCACGGCGCAGCACACCGTCTAGGTGTGCCCAGCGGGGGCGTAGTTACGCCGTGCCCTGACAGGTCCTCTCGCTTCCCGGTGTGGTAAATTCCATGCTGGGGAGCGGGATGGCCTGAGCGGTGGTTGCCTCCTTTTGCGACCACGTCATGTCGCGGAAGGAGGCGGCGGAGAAGGGGTGGGGGTGGGCGGTTGTACGATCGCCTCCTCCCACCTCTTGGTGGTGATTAGCGGGCGACTGGCGTGGGGGCGCCTCTCGTCTGCATTGCACAATCACCACCCTCGTCGGGCGTTCCCGGGCCCCTCCACTAAGGGAGGGGCGAGAAGGGCCCGCCATAAAGGTGGGCAGTCGTCGGCGGAGGACTGGACGTAAAGGCTGTGCCGGTTTCCCAGTCCTCCTCCACTCAGACGATGCGGGAGTGCCGCTGGGTTATTTTAGTGGGTATACCGGGCTTGCCCGGGGAGTCCCACATAGCCCCCCATTCCCCCAATGGGTGGGTATGCGTAATGCATTTTTTCCCAGCGAAACCAAAAAAAAAAAAAAAAAGGTTAGGTTAGGTTAGGTTAGGTTGGGGGATCCCCTCACAGCTCTTACGTCCACGTCGTATCCCCTGGAAACGGCCCAGTTCTGACCACCGTAACGGAGTGGCAGACTGGGTACGGCCAAAGTGAGCTGTGCGATTGTTGCTATTTACCCGACTGCCGAAGGAGGGTAATGTGTTTATCAGTCTATGTATGTATGTATGTATGTATGTATGTATGTATGTATGTATGTATGTATGTATGTATGTATGTTTGTTCCTATGTGGCGTTCCAGAGACCAAACGCGTTGACCGATTTTAATGATTCATACGTCAATCGATTCGTCTTAACCTTGCGAGTGTCATAGGCTACATTAAAATTGGAAAATAGAAAAATGGCGGCTTTTGGGCGCCATATTGTGGGGGGGCAATTTTATTTTGTCTTCCAAACCCATCGTGTGGGGTATCAAAATAAAGGGTTTCAAGAGGTGATTTCAAAAATATATAACACTTATATATTTAAATGTACCTAATTCGAAAAAAATGTTAACTAAAAAGTTATAAATAAAAAAGTTAATTAAAAAAATCAAAATACCCGACTGCTTAAAAAGCGAACTAAAAAGACGTTAACAAGAAGAAAATCATGCTGTGCAGTCGGAGGATACATCTGGTTTTGGTCAGCCAGCTCGAGAATATGTATCCTCCGACTGCACAGCATGATTTTCTTCTTGTTAACGTCTTTTTAGTTCGCTTTTTAAGCAGTCGGGTATTTTGATTTTTTTAATTAACTTTTTTATTTAATTTTATCTGCGGTTTGTGACGATCTTGTGTTGAGGCTATGCCTACCCCTGCGCGGGATGCCCTCGGGCATTTTGTGAAAAAAGGCCCTTTTCAGGGCCAACCAAAAGGCCCTTCTCAGGGCCAACCAAAAGGCCCTTCTCAGGGCCAACCCAAAGGCCCTTCTCAGGGCCAACCCAAAGGCCCTTTTCAGGGCCAACCCGACGCTTCGGCGTCAGAGGCTAGCCGCGCGCCGTCTGCGGCTAGCTTCTTTGACACGGCGGACTCGGACACTGAGTCCATTGTGTTTGAGTCCGATGCGAGCTCTATGGAGGTCGAGACTCGTTCTCGAAAGCGGGCCTTCCTGAAGGAAGGGTCCGACGGGTCCTCGGGTTCGGCAAAGGAGCGAAAGCGGAAGGCGAAGGCCAAAAAGCCGGTCGTTGCAGCGGACACCCACGACGTGGGTCTTGCGGACGCCCAACGCGAGTTGAGCTTGGCCCGGCGGACGCAGCTCCAACAAGAGCTGGAGGAGCACGTTGCTCTTAAGGAGCAGCAGGCGCGCGTCGCCCGGGCCAAGTCCGGCTACGGCGCGTCCCGCGTCGTGTACGACGACCACTCTTTGGCTGAGCTGGAGAGGATGGCGCAGGAGGACGAGGAGGGGATTGAATTATAGTAACTGCAACAGACGTAATTCATTCATGAACTATTCCTTCATTAGGAGTAAAAGTAGATGCTAATCCAGGACGACTTAATCAAACTAATTTTTTTATTAATCGACCTGGTATTTTTTATGGACAATGTTCAGAAATTTGTGGAGCAAATCATAGTTTTATACCTATTGTAATTGAAAGAATTTCAATTAAAAATTTTATTTAGTCCAGGAACTTTAGCTGTTCGATTAACTGCAAATATAATTGCAGGACATTTATTAATAACCTTATTAAGAGGAACAGGACCTAGAATACCAAATTATTTAATTATTATTTTAATTACTATTCAAATTTTATTATTAATTTTAGAATCAGCAGTTGCTATTATTCAATCATATGTAATTGCAATTTTAAGTACATTATACTCTAGAGAAGTAAATTAATGAAAATAAATTTTAATCACCCCTTTCATTTAGTAGATTATAGTCCATGACCTTTAACAGGAGCTATTGGAGTTATAACTCTTGTAACAGGAATAGTAAAATGATTCCATAATTTTAACATAAATTTATTAATTTTAGGTTATTTAATTATTATTTTAACAATATATCAATGATGACGAGATATTTGTCGAGAAGGAACTTTACAAGGTGAACATACAATTTTAGTTACTAAAGGACTTCGATGAGGAATAATTTTATTTATTGTTTCTGAAATTTTTTTTTTTGTTTCTTATTTTTGGGCATTTTTTCATAGAAGTCTTGCCCCTAATATTGAAATTGGAGCAATTTGACCCCCAACTAGAATTATTCCTTTTAATCCTTTCCAAATTCCATTATTAAATACTATTATTTTAATTAGATCTGGAGTATCAGTTAGTTGAGCTCACCATGCTATTATGGAAAATAATAATTCTCAAATAACCCAAGGTCTTTTTATCACTATTATTTTAGGAATTTATTTTACCATTCTTCAAGCATACGAATATTTAGAAGCACCATTTACTATTGCTGATAGAATTTATGGATCAACATTTTTTATAGCAACAGGATTTCATGGATTACACGTAATTATTGGAACATTATTTCTTTTTATTTGTTTAATTCGTCATTTAAATAATCATTTTTCTAGAAACCATCACTTTGGATTTGAAGCAGCAGCCTGATATTGACATTTTGTAGACGTAGTATGATTATTCCTTTACATTTCAATTTATTGATGAGGAAATTAATAATTATTTATATAATATATTTAGTATATTTGACTTCCAATCAAAAAGTTTAATAATTTTAATATAAATAATTATTCTAATAACATAGATTTTTTTAATTATTATATTAATTTCTAATATTATAATATTTTTATCAATTATTTTATCAAAAAAAACATTCTCAGATCGAGAAAAATGTTCCCCATTTGAATGTGGATTTGACCCAAAATCATCAGCTCGAATTCCTTTTTCTTTACATTTTTTTTTAATTACAATAATTTTTTTAATTTTTGATGTAGAAATCGCAATTATTTTTCCTATTATTCCTTTATTTAAATTAGTAAATTTTATTTTTTGATCTAAAATTAGATTTTTTTTTATTATAATTTTATTAATTGGTTTATATCATGAATGAAACCAAAATATATTAAATTGAACTAACTAGGATTATAGTTTAAATAAAACATTTGATTTGCATTCAAAAAATATTATAATATAATTTATCTTAAAATAAGAAGCAATTTTGCATTTATTTTATTTAAATTTTCTCTAGCTATAATCATTAAAATAGAAATTCAAATTCTTAATATAATTAAACCATAAGATATAATATCACAAGATATTATATAACTTAAATTACAAAATAAATTTAATCTTACCCCTAAATTTATAAATAAAAATATTATTAAAAATAATATTATTTGAACCATTCAAAATATATTTTTTATAAAACAAAAAGGAATTATAAAAATTATTATAAATAAAAATTTTATCATTTTTATTAATTAATTAATATATATATATATATATATATATATTACAATTATAATAAATTAAATCTTTGAAAATAATCATTTCCATGAGTTCGAATTATAGAAACTAAAATAGATAATCCTAAAGCCCCCTCACAAACTGAAAAAACTAAAAATACTATTAATATATATATATCATAATTAATAAATCTTAAAAAAATTAATATAAAAAAAAAATTCTTAAAACAATAAATTCTAATCTGCCCGCACTTCAGCGGGCTGTCGACGCGCCTGCTGAAAGCCGCGGACGCCCTCTCATGGCTCCTCCCAAACCTGGGAGGGCCCAAGGACAGATGCCGGCGCCTCTATGCCGGCATCTTGAAGAGTATGGCGCTCTACGGGGCACCCATCTGGGCGGACTCCCTCCAAAGGAGGGAGAATGCAACCGCCATCCGCAGGCCTCAAAGGGCCATTGCACAGCGGGTGGCGAGAGCCTACCGCTCAGTGGGCTACTCGGCGGCGTGCGCTCTGGCGGGCACCCCTCCCTGGGAGTTGGAGGCATGGGTGCTCGCCAGAGTGTACGAGTGGACGGCGCGGCGGAAGGCGCTGGGTGAGCGCCCCGCCGCGGAAGAGCGGGAGGCCGTGCGGCGGGAGGCGAGGGACGCCATCGTCCTCCATTGGACGGAGGACCTCGCCGCCGCCGCCTTTGGACGCCGGACGTTGGACGCGCTCGGTCCAGTCTTGCAGGACTGGCTCGAGCGGCCCCACGGTTTCCTCTCATTCCGTTTGGTGCAGGTGTTGTCCGGACATGGTTGTTTCGGAACGCACCTGCACCGGATCCGGAGGGAGGAAACCCCGGCGTGCCACGACTGCGGCGCGGCAGAGGACACGGCGCAGCACACCCTCGAGGTGTGCCCAGCCTGGGCTGAGCTGCGCCGTGCCCTAACAAATGAGATCGGGCAGGACCTCTCGCTCCCCGGCGTGGTCAACTCCATGCTGGGGAGTGAGGAGGCCTGGGCGGCGGTTGCCTCCTTTTGCGAGGTCGTGATGTCGCAAAAGGAGGCGGCGGAGCGTGCGCGGGAGGACGATCCTCTCGCGCCGCCGCTCCGCAGGCGGAGAAGGGGAGGGAGAAGGCGGTTGTATAATCGTCTCCTCCCTCCTCCTGGTGGTGATTAGCGGACGAATGGTGCGGGGGCACCTTCGTCCGCATTGCACCAATCACCACCCTCGTTGGGCGGGAACGGCCGGGCACTCGCGGTCGTTCCCGGGCCCCTCCACTAAGGGAGGGGCGTGAAGGCCCCGCTGTAAAGGCGGGCGGTCGTCGGCGGAGGACTGGAAGTAAAGGCTGTGCCGGTTTCCCAGTCCTCCTCCACTCAGACGATGCGGGAGTGCCGCTGGGTTATTTTAGTGGGTATACCGGGCTTGCTCGGGGAGTCCCACATAGCCCCCCATCCCCCGAAGGGCGGGTATGCGTAATGCATTTTTTCCCAGCGAAACAAAAAAAAAAAAAAAAAAATAGGTTAGGTTAGGTTGGTCTCATCCGGGGGATCCCCTCACAGTTCTTACGTCCACGTCGTATCCCCTGGAAACGTCCCAGTTCTGACCACCGTAACGGAGTGGCAGACTGGGTACGGCCAAAGTGAACTGTGCGATCGTAGCGAATTTTAATTGCCGTGTCGCGTACGATATTGCGGAAAATATGTCAAAAACTGTGCGGGACGCCTGCGGGCGGTTCTCAAAAGGCCCTTCTCAGGGCCAACCCAAAGGCCCTTCTCAGGGCCAACCCAAAGGCCCTTCTCAGGGCCAACCCAAAGGCCCTTCTCAGGGCCAACCAAAAGGCCCTTCTCAGGGCCACCCAAAAGGCCCTTCTCAGGGCCCCCGCGACGCTTCAGCGTCAGCGGAGGAAGGGCGGACCTTCTACGCAGGAAGGGCGGACAATTCGGACTCCGACAACGAGTCCGTTGTGTCGGTAGCCAGCTCCATGGAGGTCGAGGAGGGTTCCCGATCTCAGTCGCGGAAGCGGGCCTTCCTAAAGGAAGGGTCCGACGGCTCCTCGGGGTCGGGTTCGGCGAAGGAGCCGAAGAAGAAGGTGAAGGCTAAAAGGCCGGTGACAATGGCGGACACCCACGACGTTGGTCTGGCGAACGCCCAACGCCTGTTGGACCTGGCTAGGCGGACGCAGCTCCAGCAGGACCTGGAGGAGCAGGTTGCGGCCAAGGAGCAAAAGGCGCAACTCGCCCGGGCCAAGTCCGGGTACGGCACGTCCCGCGTTCTATACGCAGACCACTCACTGGCCGAGCTGGAGCGGATGGCTGAGGAAGACGAGGAGGAGATTATGGTAGTCGCCACTAAGTCCTCCCACCTGAAAGGGACTTTCCAAAAGTCCCTTAAGTGCAGGGCCGCGAGCATGCGCGGCATCATTAAAGAGCTGGTACAGCGAAAGGCTACTGATGAGACGCGGCAACTGCAGGTGAAAGTCAATCGCCTCCAGTCGGAGGTCAGCCAGCTGCATAAGAAGCTGGCTGAAGCCACGGCCCTGCCAACCCAAGCCGAGCCGAGACCTGCGGCAGAGGTCCCCGCCTCCTTCGACCTTGAGGACACACTCCGCAAGGTTATGATGGAGGAGAGGGAGTTTGTGAGAGCCTGCCTAGCAGGAATTGAAGACCGGCTCCTGCCGGAGAAAAGCCTCCGACCACCGCTTGCGGCGGACAAGAGGCAAGGCGAGCCGGGGCCGACCTCCCAGAAGGAGAACGCCCGACATTTGTTACCGCTGCGGTAAGGAGGGGCACAAAGTCGCCTCCTGCAACGCCGCCACGCCGCACTGCGCAGTGTGTGCCGCCAGTGGCCGCCCGGCGGGCCACGTGATGAAGGGGAGGAACTGTAATCCTCCCCCTAAGAGGGGCAAAGCGCAGGCGCCGACCCGGCCTGTCACTGCCACCGCCGTTCCAGAGGCTACGGCGGCTGTGGAGGAGGGGGGTGCGATGTCCGTCCGTCCGTCGTCATCCTCCAGGCGAACATCAACCACTGCAGAGCGGCCCAGGATCTGCTGATGCAGACCGTGGCTGAGTGGTTGGTGGACGTGGCGGTGGTCGCCGAGCCGTACTCGATGCCTGGCCGTTGGCTGGGTGATCGGGATGGCTTGGTGGCGTTGGTGTCGCGGCCTGCCACGGACTCCCCTCCCCTCTCGCTTTTAGAGAGGGGACCGGGATACGTGGCCGCCGCGTGGGGAGATATAACCCTGGTCGGGGTCTATTTCTCCCCAAACCGCCCTCTAAGGGACTTCGAAAATTTTCTCGAGGTCCTCACGGCAGTCGTCGGGAGGGCGGCACCACGTCAGGTCGCGGTGTTGGGCGACCTGAATGCTAAGTCGGTGGCCTGGGGCAATCCAGCCAGCTCTTGCAACGTCCGGGAACGCGCCGCCGAATTTTGGGCGGCTTCGTGCGGTGTGTCCCTCCTAAACAGGGGGGATGTTCACACGTGTGTGCGGCAGCGGGGAGGGTCAGTGGTTGACGTCTCGTTTGCCACCCCCGTACTAGCCGCCCGCGTTTTGAACTGGCGGGTGGAGATGGTGGAGACTCTGTCGGACCACCGATATGTGCGGTTCGACATCTCCACCCAGAGCCCGCGGGGGATGGCCCGCTCGGGCCAATCTCCCTTCCCACGGTGGGCTCTCACCCGCCTGGACCGGGAGGCAGCCCAGGAGGCGGCGTTCCTCCAGGACTGGCTCTCGCCCCCTGTGGAGGTCACCGACGTTGATGCGGCGGCAGTTCAGCTCCGAGGGTCCCTGACCGAGGTGTGCAACGCCAGCATGCCTCGGTCTCGCCGTCCGCCTCCCCGTCGCGCCGTCTATTGGTGGACGGAGGAGCTGGCGGGGCTCCGGACCGCATGCGTGGCGGCCAGGAGGGCCTACACGCGGAGCCGGCGGCGCACGACCCGATCTCAAGCCGGGGAGGACCGCCTCTACGCCTCTTACCGAGAGGCGAAGACGGTCCTCAAGTCGGCAATGTGCGCCGCCAAGGACTCGGCGAGGGCCGAGATGCTGGAGGGTCTCGACAGGGACCCATACGGGAGACCGTATAAGTTGGCGCGGAGCCAGCTGCGGCCCTATGGTCCCCCACTGTCGGAGACCCTCGAGCCAGCGTTGCTGGATGGGGTGGTCCGGTCCCTGTTTCCGCGCAGGACCGACTTCACCCCACCAGTGATGGACCCCCCGCGAGAGGCGGCTTCGCCGGAGGAGGAGATCCCCCCGGTGACGGTGGATGAAATCCACGAAGGGATTCTTCGCCTCCGCGCGAAGAAGACGGCCCCTGGACCGGACGGCGTCCCCGCACGGGTGGTGGCAATAGCTGCCTCCCAGATGGAGGACAGGTTTCGGGACCTCTTTAGCGCGTGCTTTACGGCTGGGAGGTTCCCGAAACTGTGGAGGGAGGGGCAGCTCTGCCTCCTCCGAAAAGAGGGACGCCCGGCGAACTCCCCCTCGGCATACCGGCCCATCGTTCTGCTCGATGAGGTCGGTAAATTGTTCGAGGGGATAGTCGCCGACCGGCTGAATAGCCTACTGCGGGGGGTGGGACCAGATCTGTCGGACGCCCAGTTCGGATTTCGACAGGGGCGTTCGACTATCGACGCCTTGGCCCTGCTGAAGGGCCAGGTGCAGGAGGCGGTCGAGTCGGGGGGCGGAGTGTTGGCGGTGTCATTCGACATTGCCAACGCCTTCAACTCCGTGCCCCACTCGACGATATTGGAGGCACTCCGATACCACGGAGTGCCCCAATACATGCGGGACCTCCTGGCCAGCTACTTGGAGGACCGAGAGGTCCTCCTTGTGGACAATACGGCGACGGTCAGGAGGTACGGCGCGGAGTCCGGAGTTCCGCAGGGGTCGGTTCTAGGCCCCCCCCTGTGGAACATCGGTTTTGATTGGCTCCTGCGGGGCACCCTCCTCCAGGGCACGAGTGTCATATGTTACGCGGACGACACTCTCCTCGTTGCCCGGGGGAGGGACTTCAAGGAGGCGGCCTGTCTGGCCTCGGCTGGTGGATCCTTGGTCGCAGATAGGATCCGCCGGCTAGGATTGAGGGTGGCGCTGAACAAGACCGAGGCCGTGTTCTTTCACGGGCCTCGGCAGCGCTACCCTCCTGATGCCCACGTAGTCGTGGAGGGCGTCAGAATCGAGGTCGGGGCCCAGTTGAAGTACCTGGGCCTGGAGCTGGACAGCAGGTGGCGCTTCGGCCCACATTTCAGTGGGCTGTCGACGCGCCTGCTGAAGACTGCCGATGCCCTGTCGTCGCTCCTCCCAAACCTGGGGGGGCCCAAGGTGCGATGCCGGCGGTTGTATGCCGGCATCTTGCGGAGCATGGCCCTGTACGGGGCCCCCATCTGGGCGGACTCCCTTCAAAGGAGGGCGAACGCGACCGCCATCCGCAGGCCCCAAAGGGCCATTGCACAGCGGGTGGCGAGGGCCTACCGCTCGGTGGCCTTCACGGCGGCGTGCGCTCTGGCGGGCACACCTCCTTGGGAGTTAGAGGCATGGGTGCTCGCCAGAGTGTATGAATGGACGGCGCGGCGTAAGGTGCTCGGGGAGCGCCCCGCCGCGGAGGAGCGGGAGGCCGTGCGGCGGGAGGCGAGGGACGCAATCGTCGTCCATTGGACGGAGGACCTCGCCACCGCCACCTTTGGCCGCCGGACGCTGGACGCGCTCGGTCCAGTCCTGCGGGGCTGGCTCGAGCGGCCACACGGTTTCCTCTCTTTCCGTTTGGTGCAGGTGTTGTCCGGACATGGTTGTTTCGGAACGCACCTGCACCGGATCCGGAGGGAGGAAACCCCAGCATGCCATGACTGTGGCGCGGCGGAGGACACGGCGCAGCACACCCTCGAGGTGTGCCCAGCCTGGGCTGAGCTGCGCCGTGCCCTGATCGATGTTGTTGGGCGGGACCTCTCACTTCCCAGCGTGGTCAACTCCATGCTGGGGAGTGAGGAGGCCTGGGCGGCGGTTGCCTCCTTTTGCGAAGTTGTGATGTCGCAAAAGGAGGCGGCGGAGCGTGCGCGGGAGGACGATCCTCTCGCGCCGCCGCTCCGCAGGCGAAGAAGGGGTGGGAGAAGGCGGTTATACGATCGTCTCCTCCCACCTCCTGGTGGTGATTAGCGGGCGACAGGTGCGGGGGCGCCTTTCGCTCGCATTGCACTAATCACCACCCTCGTCGGGCGGGAACGGCCGAGCACTTGCGGTCGTTCCCGGGCCCCTCCACTAAGGGAGGGGCGTGAAGGCCCCGCTGTAAAGGCGGGCGGTCGTCGGCGGAGGACTGGAAGTAAAGGCTGTGCCGGTTTCCCAGTCCTCCTCCACTCAGACGATGCGGGAGTGCCGCTGGGTTATTTTAGTGGGTATACCGGGTCAGTCAGCCCGGGGAGTCCCACATAGCCCCCCCATTCCCCCAATGGGCGGGTATGCGTAATGCATTTTTTCCCAGCGAGACAAAAAAAAAAATAAAAAAAAAAAAAAAAAAAAAAAAAGGTTGGTCTCATCCGGGGTGCTGGTCAGGTAACCTCCACGTTGGCCTAGTTGGTTGCTGGTCTCTTTCGGATACGTCCGGGGGGAAGAGCAACCCGCTGGGCTGGTGCACTCTGGGCACCGTCAATAACTTCCCATTCGTGGGTTCTTGTTGGCGGTGGCGAATAACCTGACAGGGGGGGATGTCGTTCTGGGTGTTCCTCTGATTAGCAGAGGACACACCAGATGCGACATGGGGTCGGGCTAGTCTGGGTAGGTAGGTAGGGGTAGGTTAGGTTAGGTAGGTGGGAGGTGGGGCTCGCTTCCGGGCCTCTGGGCGGGCCGCCCGCCCCTGCGGGGGGGGTTGCCCGGGTGCACTGATCAGCTCTGCACCCTGCTCTGCCCAGCTCTGCACCCTGCACTGCCCGGCTCTGCATCCGGCTCTGCCCGCTCTGCACCTGGCTCAGCCCGCTCTGCACCTGGCTTTGCACTCGGCTCTCCTGCGGTTGGTTACCCGAGTGCACTGACCAGCTCTGCACCCTGCTTTGACCAGCTCTGCACCCTGCTCTGCCCGGCTCTGCATCCGGCTCTGCCCGCTCTGCAACTGGCTTAGCCCGCTCTGCACCTGGCTCTGCGCCCGGCTCTCTCTCCTGCGGGTGGGGGCGGCCGCCGCCCGGGGGCGGGAAGGGAGCCCTCGAAGGTGTGCCGCGGATGTGCGGCGGGCGGTGATGACTTGTCGTCGCCGACCCTCCTTTGGCGTGGGATGGTCGGCGGGGACAAGTCGGTGGAAGGAGGAGGCGGCGGAGCGTCGGTCTCGACGCGCCGCCGCAGACGCGGTGTGCGGCATCTGGCCTTCACGGGCCGGATGCCGCAGATGCGGAGGGCGACGTCTGGCCTTTCGCGGGCCAGATGCCGCAACGTAGGGGACCGTGGGCGGAGGACCGGAGTGTCCGACGTCCACATAAGGGTCCAGCGCGAGAAGTTCCCGAAAGCCAAATCCCAGGCCTAGGGTAACCTATACACCACTCTCCTATGTGCCCACCACCTAAACAAGCCATCCCTCCCTATCCATACACATCCCGTCGATCCTTAAATCCCTAGGTCAACTCCCAGGCCTAGGGTGACCCCCAAGAAACCCACACCTCTATCCATTAAACTCCCTCCCTCCTATCCCCCTATTCCCGTCGGTCCCCGAGGAAGGGTAACCTCGAACCCCAATAAAAGCCCACCCCCTACGTCATGAACATGCAGAGTGAAAGAGTAACTACCCAGGTGGGTCCCGGCCAAGCCGGGGAATCCCACACCGCTTCGGCGGTTAGCTCCCAGCGTATTATGGGGGGAGCATCAAACTGCGTTCTCGACCAACTCATGCCGCGCTTTACAGCGCGGCCGGCTGCTGATTTAGCGCCCACAACACAGGCTGCGACAAACGCGCCCATAAACCAGACCTCGGCTGCGTCCAACGCGCCAACTGACTCGACCCCGACTGCGACACCCGCTTCACGGTGTATGCCCCCCACGAACCCCTGGCAACAGAGCGTCGTGCGGAGCAGCACCAATTACCCAGACAGCGACCCAGATCAGCACAGACAGACAGTCGCGGGGAAGGATAGCGGAACTGGCAGTTCTACAACTCTCCCGGCTGTAGGTGACGGAGTACGCTCGCGTAACAAGCGCGGAAAAATCACGGCCCGCGAGAGGAGAGTAGGCGACCGAAAGCGCGACACCCGCGACGGCACCAGCCAGAGCGAAGCGCAATCGGACGCTGAAGGAGTGGCACGCGACCAGCCGCAAGTACGCGCAGGGGAGACCCAGCGCGAAAAGCGGCCGGACGCGGAACCACGCGACCAGTCGCAAGTACGCGTAGGGGCAACCCAGCGCGAAAAGAGGCCGGACGTGGGGCCACGCGACCGGCTGCAAGTACGCGAAGGGGCAACCCAGCGCGAAAAGCAGCCGGACGCGGGGCCACACGACCGGTCGCAAGTACGCGTGGAAGTAACCCAGCGCGAAAAGCGACCGGACGCGACAGAATCTGCCAGGGTCGCAAACCGACCCCAAGACACTGACAGAACCCAAGACGGACCGAAACCAAGACACACCAGGAGCAAGCGCGGTGGTGCTGGGCGCAAAGCTAAACAGACCACGCCACGCTCTCCAAACCCGACACCTGGACCAAGTGGAACTGCGCCACTAAAGAGGGAGCGCCCCGACGACACGGCCTCACCAAGCACACTGCAAGGGGACGCCAAGCGGGTGCGAATCCACTCGGCTCAGGGGGGGCAGAGGACCTACGCGCGGGCCACGAAGGATATTCCTGCGCGGCTGGCGGTAGCAATCTGCCTTCCCCACCCCGGCAGAGAGCTGACCATACAGGAGGCCGAACACATAAAGACAGCACTAGAAGACAGAATGTTAGACACAGACTCGACGACACCGCTCCCGGCCTTCCGCGGATACCCAAGGGTAGCGGAGGGCACGGTGCAGCTGTGGTGCGAAGACGACTATGCTCTGACCTGGCTGACCCAGAATGTTCCCCTCATCAAACTCCCCGACAACGACCTTACACTGACGGTGATGAAACAGACCGACGTGCCCACCCGTGTCCGAGCCTCGCTCTTCGTCCCTCGTTATAGAGGTGACGTGGGCAGGCTCCATGGTATTCTGATCCGTCAGAATACCTGGTACGACATCAGCAGGTGGTCACTGTACAGGGCGACTACCGTCGGTGGCGACCGTCACGGGACCTACCTGACCCTGGGGCTGCCACCGGAGGAAGCCGAAAAGGTCGTGGGGCGGGAGCGACGGATATCGTACCTCTTGGGGTCGATATACGTGCGCTTCTGGCCCACGACCCGACCCTCTGACACACAGACTGACAACACGGATGGAAACCCATCAGAGCAAACGACGGAACCGACGACGACCCCGACAAGCTATACGGACATTACCCACCTCGAAGAGGTCATGGCCCGTACGGTAATGGCCGATAGCGCTGACTCCATACCACCCGAGTCACCTGGCTGGAGCGAACAGCTCCTTGCCTCGTCACCGGGTGACCGACATGACGACAACTACAGAGAGGTGGAGATGGAGGGACTATCTGATGGATCCACCACCGACTAACCCCACCACACCTCCATCCCCACCCCTCAACATCATCCAAACCAACCTCCAGCATAGCCAAACTGCCACGGCTAGCTTACGCAGAGCACTGGAGGTAAAGCCCAGAACCATCGCACTGATCCAAGAGCCGTGGATCAGGAATAATAGAATATGCGGCCTCGGTAACATCGGAGGTAAGATAATTCTCAACACACATGGCGCAGAAAAGCCAAGAACCTGCATCTACATACCCAAAGAAATTCCCTTTACGTCACTAACCCAATTCTGTTCCAGAGACCTGACAGCTGTCAGGCTCCATACCGAAGACAGCGCTCCAAATGTCGTACTGGCCTCGGCATACATGCCAGGTGAGGACACAGATTGCCCGCCAAAGGAGCTGGCTGACCTGGTGCAGCATTGTGAGCGCGCCGGTCTGGACCTGATTATCTGTACCGATTCAAACGCCCACCACCCGCTCTGGGGCAGTGTCACACCGAACCCCAGAGGAGAGGTACTATCCACCTTTTTATTCTCTACTAATCTTAACATTGTTAATCGCGGCACAGAACCCACTTGGGTCACTGCCCGGGGACAAACGATCATAGATTTAACACTTGCTACAGAAAACGCAACAAACCTTATTACTAATTGGCACGTATCGGACGAGCCTTCTTGCTCAGACCATAGAAGGATCCGCTTTACACTAACCACAAACACCAAAAAACCCGCACCAAGGCGAAACCCGAGACGTACCAACGTTCCCGGGTTCAAAAGCCTTCTGGCATCACTACTAGCTGGACATCCAGCACTGGGTACCGTAAGGGACCAAGCACAATTAGAACACACCGTAACGCAATTATCCAAATACCTAACAGAAGCTTACCACGCATGCTGTAAATCAAGAGCGCCACAAAGCAGGAACGAGAGGAACCCCTGGTGGAACGCTGAACTTGGTAAACTCAGAGAGACGCTGCGTAAGCAATTTAACAGAGCAAAAAACACGAGACTCCCGGAAGACTGGGAGATATACAAAGAGACCCAATATGCATACAAAAAACAGACTAGAACCGCCAGGAGGATGGCATGGCGGAAATTCTGTGAATCCATTGAAACGAATAATGAGGCCGCAAGGGTACGGAAAATCCTATCAACTGATCAGGACCGATCCCTCGGCGCGCTGAAAAAACCCGACAACTCATACACACAAACCGACTATGAAACCAGCAAGGTCCTTCTCGAAACTCACTTCCCGGACTGTCAAGTCCTGGAGAACAGGACATGGGAGGCTGAACCCGAATGGACCCCAACGGAACAAGACTGGTCAAGAGCCCATAATATAGTAACAGTGGACCGGATAAAATGGGCTATCAACACCTTTCAGCCATACAAGTCAGCGGGGCTGGACGGCATCTTCCCAGCCCTGCTACAGTGGGGGGTGGATTATCTCGCGCCATGGCTGTTGGAGATCTATCGGGCCTGCATAGCACTAAGATACATACCCCTCGGATGGCGTGAGGTGAAAGTCATCTTCATACCCAAACCCGGTAAAACTGATTACACACAACCCAAGGCATATAGACCTATAAGCCTCACATCCTTTTTACTGAAAACCCTCGAAAGACTCTGCGATAGGCACATCCGTGATGGGCCTCTCCGAGAAAAACCACTGCACAAACAACAGCATGCGTACTCCACAGGCAAATCAACAGAATCCGCGTTGCACAACGTGGTTTCTAAAATTGAATGCGCAGTGGACCACAAATGCTCAGCTTTGGCTGCCTTCATTGACATTGAGGGCGCCTTCGATAAGACCATGTTCAACAGCATAAACACGGCCCTCGACAGACACGGCATAGACCCGACCCTAGGGGGCTGGATCACCAATATGCTTAAACTGAGAGCGGTCCAAGTTACGGTTAACGACACTACAAGGGCCATCGTCGCGAAGGGCTGTCCACAGGGGGGCGTCCTTTCGCCACTTCTGTGGAACCTGGTAGCTGACAGCCTCATCAAAACACTCAACGATAAAGGCTATTTCACCGTTGGCTACGCGGATGACATAACAATAATAATAAATGGGACCCACGAAAACACCCTATGCAATCTCATGCGTCAAGCCCTGAAAATAGTAGAGGAATGGTGCAACGAGCACCAACTCTCAGTGAACCCCACAAAAACTGAACTAATTCTCTTCACTAAGAAGAGAAAACCGATGACATTGCAACTACCGCGTTTCTTCGGAACAACCCTAAGCCTTTCAACAGAAACCAAGTACCTGGGCATTTATTTGGACAAACAGTTGAATTGGGCAAAACACATGAACCATATCACCACAAAAGCCAGCATATCCCTGTGGCAGTGCAAACGACTGCTAGGCAGGAATTGGGGGATTAGCCCCATGGTCACCTACTGGCTATACACCACAGTTATCCGACCAATCATTACATATGGCTCGCTGGTCTGGTGGCCCAGGACAGACCTCAGCACAGCCCAAAAAGATCTCGAAAAACTACAGCGGTTCGCCTGTGTTGCAATCACCAGTAGTATGAGAACCACACCCACTGCCGCCTTACAGGCAATGCTGGGACTCCCACCTCTACACCTAATTGTGAGGGAGGAGGCAGCCCTAGCCACCTTTAGACTCCATCTGTCAGGCTCCCTAAATAAAGACTCCAGAATTAAGCACACACGCATAAAGGATGATGCGATCAAGCGTAAACCGATGTTAGCATCACCATGTGACAAAGCCCCGAAATCACACCACTTTCTTAGGCACTACAACATAATACTCACAGAGGAAGAATGTGACTACTCTGGCCCGAAAGAGATGAGAATATACACCGACGGATCGAAAACTGACTCAGGTACCGGAGTCGGAGTCTTCTCATACGATTTCAATATAAATATATCCAGACCGCTAGGAGAGTTCAACACCGTCTATCAGGCGGAGTGTGTTGGCATCATACAAGCGGTCCATGCCCTAGAAGCCAGGAGGGTTACGGACACCCACATACGGATTCTCTCCGACAGCGCATCAGTCCTCCAATCCTTACGTAAAAAATACATTACATCAAAACTAATACTAGAATGTCACAACGCGCTAGAACAAATAACGGTATCTAGCCGTAACACGGTAACACTACAATGGATTAAGGGACACAGTGGATCGCTGGGCAACGACGCGGCTGACGAGCTTGCGAGGCGCGGATCCAGCTCGACGGTCTATGGACCCGAACCTGTTGTACCCATTCCCTTCAACCAGATACGCAGGTGGCTACAGGAATTCACCCAGACACAGGCGGAGAACTGGTGGGCCTCGGCACCGGGCTGTAGGCAATCCAAAGAAGCTCTGCCATCTTTGGATAGTAGGCTTACCAGGCGTCTTTTACGCCTGGACAGGAATGGCCTCCGCCAGGTGACGGGGACCATCACGGGACACTGCTCACTCAACAAACACTTTCACACAATAGGCATAACGGACAGTCCTCTGTGCAGGGCATGCATGGAGGCTGAGGAAACCGTTGCGCACGTTCTTTTTGAATGCACAGGTGTCACACAGATAAGAGCACAAACCCTCGGGTCACCCAGATCTTACACAGATGTTCTGAAGAAGCCAGGAGCTCTAATTGACTTCTGGAGGGAGGTGGGCTGGTTGGAATAACCACCCAACGGCCGCCATGGCCCACGTACAAAAGTCCATTTGAGGGACTAAGTGCGGAAACCAAACCCCCCTAACATAGAACATAGAACATAGAAGGGTCCAGCGCGGTGGAGGGCACGGCGCAGCACACCGTCTAGGTGTGCCCAGCGGGGGCGTAGTTGCGCCGTGCCCTGACAGGTCCTCTCGCTTCCCGGTGTGGTAAATTCCATGCTGGGGAGCGGGGAGGCCTGGGCGGCGGTTGCCTCCTTTTGCGACGACGCCATGTCGCGGAAGGAGGCGGCGGAGAAGGGGTGGGGGTAGGCGGTTGTAAGATCGCCTCCTCCCACCTCTTGGTGGTGATTAGCGGGCGACAGGCGTGGGGGCGCCTCTCGTCTGCATTGCACAATCACCACCCTCGTCGGGCGTTCCCGGGCCCCTCCACTAAGGGAGGGGCGAAAAGGGCCCGCCATAAAGGTGGGCAGTCGTCGGCGGAGGACTGGACGTAAAGGCTGTGCCGGTTTGCCGGTCTGCGGCGGCACCTACAGAGAGGCATCGCTGCTCGCCACGGCGGGTGTGGCCCAGGTCGTGGGGAGGATCCGCGCCCTGGGGCTCGAGGTGGCCTTGGAAAAGTCCGAGGCCCTCCTCTTTCACGGGCCCCGAAACAGGCCGCCGCCGGAGGCCTCCATTATCGTGGGAGGGACTTCCATCGCCGTCGGGACTACGATGAAGTACCTCGGTCTCATCCTCGACGGCCGATGGAAGTTCGAGGAGCACTTCCGGCGGTTGGCCCCAAAGTTGATGGCCACTGCCGGGGCCTTGGGGCGGATCCTCCCAAACGTCGGGGGGCCTGGAGGAGTTTCCCGACGCCTGTACACCGGTGTGGTGCGCTCCATGGCGCTCTACGGGGCGCCAATATGGGCAGGCGCCCTGAGCAACCCGAATCAGGCTGCGCTGCGACGACCGCAGCGCGCCATGGCGCTCAGGGTGGCCCGAGCGTACCGCACCGTGTCTTGCGTCGGTGCGTGTGTCCTCGCCGGTACACCGCCGTGGGACCTCGATGCCGAGGTACTCGCTGCGGTGTACTGGCGAATAAAAGAAGAGATTGCGGGTGGTGGCTGTCCCCATCCGCGGGAGATTCGGCGTTGGCGAGAGGAGGGACGTGAGACTCTCCTGCGGAGGTGGGCAGCCCGTCTCGAAATATCGGTGACGAGTCGAGAGCTGGTGGCCGCCGTTCGGCCCATTCTCCACGAGTGGCTCGAGCGGCGGCACGGGGTCCTCTCTTTCCGCCTGACGCAGGTGATCACCGGGCACGGTTGCTTTGGTAGATTCCTGCACCAGGTGGGAAGAGAGCCCTCTGAGGTGTGTCACCATTGCGAGGCGGGAGTCGCGGACACGGCGCAACACACGCGCGAGGAGTGCCCCGCTTGGGCGGTCCCTCGCGCCGCCCTGTCCGCGACAGTCGGAGATGACCTGTCGCTGCCGGCCCTCCTCCGGGAGATGGTCGACAGCGACGAGTCCTGGCAGGCGGCAGCGACCTTCTGCGACACAGTAATGTCGCAGAAGGAGGCGGCGGAGCGGGACCGGGAAGACGATGTCGACTCGGCCCCAATGCGCCGCCGCAGGCGTGGAAGGCGGCGTCGGGTCTTTGCGGGCCAAATGCCGCCGTAACGCCGGGGACCGCGGGCGACGGATCGGGGTCCGCCGTCCGCACAAAGGTCCCGTGCACCCGTGTTCGGTGCGAGGAGGAGATAAATGGAGGTGGAACGGGGCGGGGCTGAATCTCAAACTAGGGGATTCAGCCCCGCCCCGGAGAGAGAAGGGCTCCGTTGCGGAGCGACGCCAGCGGGGCACGCGGTAGCAAGCCTCGTGGGTCCCGCAGCCCCGTGGGTGAGCGTCGGAACACTCCAGTGTTTTAGTGGGTGCAAACCCCACATAACGCAGTGGCTCCCCCGAGACCACTGCGTATTCGTGAGGAATTTCACTGGATAAACAAAAAAAAAATATTATACTTCTACCCCCAACATAGTCGGAGTCTATACTAAGCAAATCATTCATACCAGTTCTCGCATTTATTCCTCTCGCACTTTCATTCAGCATACTTTATCTTTCTAGCATTCATTCATCTTTCTTTCTTAAGGGTAGGACGCCCTTATACTACAGTCTAATCTGCTAATATTTCTTTATTTTATTTATTTAGGGAAAAACACAACAACATATTCTTTTTATTTTACAGGTATCTTACTCTAATACATTCTATTCTATATCTTAATTCTACACAGGTGTTTTATTCTTGCTTATTTCTTAATTCTACTTCATAGTGGGTTTACAACTTCTACGACCGTCTCGCCTATTCTTATTTCTAGTTACATATTTATCTTTTTTATATTTATTTGACATTTTCCTTATTTTTATAGGGGATACACAGGTGTCTTATTCTAGCTTATTTCTATTTTTTATTAACAGTAGTATTGCATGATGGCAACTCACATATTTATTTTTGTTTATTTATACAACACGTACATATTTTATTTCAAAATGTTCAATGCTTAACCCTAATATTGTACATAATATTATGTAAACATTTTTGCTTACGCACTTTTATTTCTCTTTATTACTCTTTCACATATTTTTACACAATAATCTAACAAAATTTCTCTATTTTTGCCAGCTATTATTTGCCACAATGTTTCAGCATCTAGTTTAGTGTTGAGCACGTGCTCGGCCTCCAGCCTTTCCCGATCAAATACGGGACAGCTGAACAATATATGTGGCACCGTCTCGTCAACATCAGGGTCACAGATGCACGATGGGCTCTGTTTGCACTTGAAACGGTTCAAGTATGCCGAGAACCCACCGTGCCCCGTCATGACTTGCGTGACTATATTGCTGATGCTGCATTTCCTGATTATCCCGTACGCCGCCACTGCGTCCGGGAAAAACAATTTGGTCACTGAAGCAGTTTCTCCGAAGCTATACCTGCGGTTCCACTCGTCCAGCGTTTGCGCACGAATGTGTCGTTTGACGTACGAAACCGGGCACAAATCATAGTCAGGCTTACGTTTGGAACCTTCAGCGGCTCTTTTGGCTAATTCGTCCGCCCTCTCATTCCCAGCCAATCCCGCGTGGGCTTTAATCCAGAACAAGGTAATTGCTTTGTTTTGGGCAGATATGGACCTGATATTGGCCCTTGCCTCTACTGCCAGTGGGTGGTGTCGGTCGTGGTTTTGTACGGTCTGGAGGGCTGCCATGGAGTCGCTGAAGATTCCAAACGATTGCGCACTGTGTTTGAGGATCTCCCTAGTTGCGACGCATATCGCCAGTGTATTAGAGTGATGTAATCGAAATAAAAGAGAAGTGTTCGATTCAACGATTCGTGTAATAATGCTCATAAAAGGTGTGTGCAGTTACAAATATAAGGTTGGGCGAGCTGCACACTACACCTCCCCTTTTTTTAAAAAAAAATGTTGTTATTACTAAGTACATAATGCTTTTTTTTTTTACTTAAACTATGCTTACATCACTACTTTTTGTTTACTTTTTAACATAACATTATACAAAAAAACATCTTATCTTAATTAACCAAAGTATTTTAAGTTACAAACAGTTTTGTATTATTTTTATGAATTACATATTCCTTATCATCTTTTATAATTTTCACATTTGGTGATACATCTTCAATGACTCTGTATGGTCCTAAGTAAATTTTATCTAACTTATTTCCTACTTGATTTTTGATTAAAACTAAATCTCCACTCTTATATATTAACCGATTTACATTTTTATCAAAATGATTTTTTCTTAATTCCTTACTGAATAATAAGTTATTTCTAGCTTCTGCTTGTGCTCTTTGTAGTCTGTATTTTAGCTCCAAAGGGTAAGAATCTGGATTATATAACGGATCAACATATACATTTTGTGCTATATTAGATGGTAAATTACAATTTTTGCCAAATACTAACTCAAATGGAGTGTATTTTGTCTCAGAGTGCATTGTAGTATTAAAAGAAAAGCACCAGAATGGAAGCCAACTGCTCCAATCTGTTTTGTTATTGTCACACTGAATTCTAAGATAAGCTCCTAGAACTTTATGAGTATTTTCCAAACCTCCCAGAGTTTCATGATGATAAGCTGTTGAATGCAGTTTATTAATATGCAACAAATTGCAAATCTCAGTGAAAACTGATGACATAAACTCTGTTCCCTGGTCTGTTATTATCTCTCTAGGGATACCATACCTCAGAATAAAATTGTTTACAAATAACTTAGCTACAGAAATAGTATCTTTCTTTTCTAAAGGATAAGCTTCGACGTATTTTGTTAAATCACACTGTAATGTCAAAATATACTTATAGTTTAAATTATCTACATCTAAAGGACCTATTAAATCTAAACTAACTCTTTTAAAAGCAGTGGATGCCGTGGATGTGATAACCATCGGTTCCTTCGTATGCCTATTGGTATGCTTTTGAATCTGACAACTTCTACACTTCTTTACGAATTCTGATACGTCATTGCTCATTCCTGGCCAATAATAGTACTTCCTAATATTATTTAACATTCTGTTTACCCCCGCGTGGCCACTCGTGGGTAACAGGTGGAAGTCATTCAAGATCACAATTTTCGTGTCTTTGTCAGTAACTCTAGTCACATCTTTAATAACAAGTAACTTAGGAGTATCTTTTAAATGACTCATTTCCTTTATAAAATTGTTTACAAAACTTTCGTTGCGCTTGTTCTTAATTATTATGAGCTCGTTTAATTTGATTTGCTTGCAAAAACGTTGTAATTCTCTCGCTAACACACTTACGGTCGATAACGATCGAGAAATTACAAAAATTGCTGACTTTTCAGGCACGAATTTGCAGTTACCATTGTCACTAGTGAAATGTTTTGATTTTTCTATCTGATTTAATGTATTTTTATTGCTAAGTAAAATCAATTCAACGCTGTCAATTGGTCGTTTGAGAATTTCCACTACCTTAGGTTGATCAGGCCTTGGAGTAGAGGATACCTCAGTAGTCATGTCGTTGTTGTCACAGTCAGTACGTAACCTTCGAGTCTGTGCCCTTGTCATGACCGATACTACATGCTTGTTCATATCCTTTAAGCTGTTGGATGTAATAGGTATCCGGCTCAATGCATCTGCAGCTGCGTTTTGCCGTCCTGGGACATAGCTGATTTCAAAATCATATTCCTCGAGATATAATCTAAACTTTGTCAACCGGCTTGAAGGATCGGTCATATTAAATAAATAAATCAATGGCTTATGGTCTGTTTTTATGTAAAACTTTTTCCCATATAAATAAGGTCTAAAATGTCGAACCGCCCAAACAATAGCAAGTAATTCTAACTCAATCACAGGGTATCGTGTCTCAGCTGGTTTCAAGTTACGGCTGGCGTACGCGACTACCTTGCTATTACTATTAGACAGCACGGCGCCTAAACCTAGTTTTGATGCGTCAGTTTGTAATGTAAAAGTATTATTATCGCTGAAGTCTGGATAGTCAAGTATAGTTGGACTAACAAGGATCTGTTTTAGCTTGTAAAATGCTCGCTCGCATTCATCACTCCATACGAACGCTACATCTTTCTTACATAACGCATTCAATGGATAGGCTATGTCGGCAAACTTTGGAATAAAACGCCTATAATAGTTAGCAAATGCAACAAATCTCTTGACTTCGTCTACATTCTGCGGGACAGGGTACTTTTGCAGGCATTCTACCTTTGATGGATCGGGAAATATACCTTCTGAAGTGATCTTATGCCCTAAATAAACGATTTCTTTACGTAAAAATTCACACTTCATCGGATTTAGTTTCAAATTCACTCTTCTCAGGCATTCAAAAATTTTTATAAGATTCTTGTTGTGCGTTTCAAGACAATTTCCTACGACAATACAATCATCTTGATATAAGAAGCATGATTTATAATTTAACCCTGACATTGCTATTGTCATGAGACGAGCAAAAGCACTAGGCGATGTCTTAAGTCCCATTGGACATCGTTTCATTTGATACTGCTTGTCTGTTGTAAATGCAGTAAACTTCCTAGACTTTTCTTCTAAAGACAGCTGATAGTAACCTTGACTGAGATCTAATTTTGAAAAATAGATGTTGTTAGATAACGAATCTAGAATCTC
Organism: Anorthoa munda; assembly: GCA_945859665.1. Taxonomy (NCBI): domain Eukaryota; kingdom Metazoa; phylum Arthropoda; class Insecta; order Lepidoptera; family Noctuidae; genus Anorthoa; species Anorthoa munda. Next base: position 75,153 of record OX243896.1, on the reverse strand, counting down.
AGTGATGTTAGGTAAGGGAAATTTATCATCCTGTATTCTGTGTGTGTTTATCCGTGATCATGGTGCTTGCAACAGCACCGAAATATCGGAAACTCGAAACAAACAGTAAATATGGTAAATATCCCGTTTCTAATGTTAATGTTAGTGTTAGTGACCATGACAGTTTAAAAACTTATATCCTGTATCCTATTATTGAGTTGGCGATAGTCCACTACAAGTCTCCATTTCCTTTCTCCTGACCTATCTGTCTTTTTAGGTACTAATAGAACTGGGCTTGACCATTCTGAAATAGTCTCTTCAATGATATCGTTTTTAACCATTTCATCTATTTGTCTTTGTACCTCGCCTTTCAATGCTTTAGGCAATCGATAGGGCTTCACGTACGCTGGAGACGCATTTTCCTTTAGTTTAATTGAATGTTCTATTAAATTTGTAGTAGTGAGCGTATCTCCTGGCAAATGGAAAACATCGGCATATTTGGCACATACGTTTTCAATGCCTCTTTGTTCCTCTTTATTTAAATAAGTATGTAGTTGTAACGTAGTTAGCAAAGTTCGAACTCTATCCACAGATATACTATCGTCGTCAAACTTGCAAACATAAAAATTATCTAGGCAGCTAATAATTAGATCTGAAATATTTATCTTAACCGAACTATCAGTTGTATTTAAAATCCTAACAGGAATAAGTCCATTATGTGGCTTCGATACTACACCCGCTGTGAACACACCATTATAAATTTCCTTTGACAAAATGACGCAATCACTATTGTGTGACGTCGGGATGTGTTTAATTACTTCGCAACGAGGTGGAATTGTAAACAAATTCCTATTTACATGAACACTAACAGACTGGTCTCGGGTTTCTAAACTCAGAGTACCATTTTTATAATTTAATACCGCGTTATAGCGCTCAAAAAAATCCTGCCCGAGTATACCTTCTGCGGCGCAAGATAAGTGTTCAAAAATATGAAACTTTTGTTGAAAAGTCACATTATTAATTAAAATATCTAAATAAATGTATCCCATAGATTCTAAATTACCACTAATTCCTTTAATAACTATCTTATCCTGTTTTACTAAATTCAATAAATTCCTATGTCGCGACAACCATTCATACTTAAGCACACATAAGCTTGCTCCACTATCAATCAGTAAATTAAGATCAACATTACTATTTTGTAATTGACAATTAATAATACAAAAATTACTAAAACTAAGAATTGAATGAGTGTACGGTTTAGGTACGAAAAAATTCTAAGTTTTCATGACTATTTGCCTGATCATTGCGCAAGTTGTCTTGGACATTGGACTGTTGCGCGTTATGCTGAACACGCTGACAACGCACCGGACGTCCGCGTAAATGCTGACGCTGACCACCTGTGTGTTTACCTCGATTTACACTGTATGAAGTTCTTATACCTGTGCTATTTTCATAATTTTTATTATAATTATGATGATAAGTTTTATTGTTGTTATAAAACTGTCTATTTCCTCGGCCTCGAGAACCTCTAAAGCTTCCACGTTTATAGTTTTGGTTAGCCCTAAATTGCATAACCTGGTCTTGTGGCTGGACAGACATGGATTGCTCATCTACCGCAGCCGTAATAGCTTCAGACAACGACGCAAACTGTCGTGAGGCAATGATGGTGCTGAGCCGCTTATCGGCCAAACCGTCGCTAAACCGTTTGATTGCAGTCTTCTCATTGAGCGGACGCAAAACCTCATAGGCATCACGCTTATCGTTAGCCTGAGCAATCGTAAGATTCACAAACAATTCCTCAATCTCTGTACCGAATTTTTCTATGCTCCTACGGCCTTGAGTCGCCTTAAGCAATTGTGTTTGTAATGCTACAAATGATTTTTTAGGTAACAAATAAATGCGAATATCTTCTATCAAACTTTCAATATCTGCGTAAGTAGTTTTAAGACGCAATTTTGCACTAGGCGAGAGACGTGTTTTTAATACAAACTGTATCAATTGACTTTTACTGGCATCATTGATAAGCGAGCTATAAAGTAAGATACCATCAATAAGCTGATTTGTCACCTGCTCCTGGCCATTCATCATCGGCAACAGGGAAATTGCAGTTTTAATATCGAACGTTTCAGCCATTTTTGTAACACTATTTGAATGTTCTATAAAATCCTTAGAACTAGTTTGACTACTACTATCTACTAAAGTCAGTAAACCCTTTATTTTCTGATAATTTGATTGAATCTCATGGATTAATGTTTGGAAAACCTCACAAGTTTCTTTGTCTAGCTTGCGTTCTTTAATTTCTTGGTTCAACTGAGTCAAAATACAATCCAGTTTACTGTATTCCTTTTCTGCTTCTACTAGTTTCTTATAAGCTAAATCTTGTCTACGCCTATCTGGACCTAGTTTCACTAAATATTCCCCTAAATATTTTAATTTAGCGTGCAAATCTTGCAATTGTTGGGACATTCCTATTCCCCAAATCGTAATATTAAATATTACAACATGATCTAATTACAATATTATGGAATATTGTAGAATATTAAAAAAAATTGCAGTGCAAAACTTACATTGCAGTAGGTACGTATTGTACGGACAACGTATAAGTAGGTCACGACGTGTCACGTGGCGTGGATGAACGGACTCCTCAGCACTGGACTCGAACTGACTCCGTAGGTCACGACGTCTTACATGGTGTGGATGAACGGATTCCTCAGCACTGGACTCGAACTGACTCCCAGCTGCTCCGCATCGGACCCGAACGATTTATCTCCCGGCGCCCTGCATATCCTCTCATCATAAGGCTTGAGCATTCTCCCGGCACCCGGCAGCAACGTTCCTTTTCTGTCTTCTTATTTAATATTTTCACCGCTTCACACTTATTCTTGGATTCTGTTTTTTTTCTTTTTTTTTTTTTAATCTTCTTTTGTTTCTTTCTTCTAAATTTTCCGTCTTCATAAACTTCTATCAGTATATTTTTCAGGATTTCTTCAACTATTGACGTCTTCGCATTTTACGTAAGTTGCAAAATTTTAATTGCTGGCTAAGGGTCGCCATGTATTAGAGTGATGTAATCGAAATAAAAGAGAAGTGTTCGATTCAACGATTCGTGTAATAATGCTCATAAAAGGTGTGTGCAGTTACAAATATAAGGTTGGGCGAGCTGCACACTACACCAGAAGCTCAGCCTGGTAAACGGTGGAGTAGTGTGGGAGAGCAAGTTTGAGAGCCTTGGTCTCGGCCTCACCCCTCCAAATGGAGAGCGCGGCCCCAACCCTGCCCCCAATCTTGCTCCCGTCCGTAAAGATACGAACCTCAAGTTCGTTCTGGGCATCTAGTTGCACTTGGTCTACCAGGCTTACGAGCTCCAGCTCAGCGCGCTCCGCGGGGTGTGGACCCTCCATTGCTGAGACTACCTGCTCAACCTTCCTGTCACCGAGTGTTGGCTGAGGCACCCCCCTCCTGGCCTCATATAATGATGCCGCCTCGCGGACACGGAGGTCTAGGGGCAATATTCCCGCCAACACCAGTGCAGAGTTTAGGGAGACTGTCCGGTATGCCTTACACAGCTTTTGTGCAATTCCGCGCTGAACTGCTGCCAACTGCTTCATGACGCCCAGCTTTCCAACGGTTGGGGCCCATACGCTGGCGGCGTACAGGATAACCGGCTCAACGGTGGCCACATATATTATCCGTATGACCTCAGGGTGAAGTCCCCAGCTGATCTTTGCTGCTCTGGTTAACTGCTTATGGATGCCTACCGCCTTTCTGCATACGTTTGCGACATGCTTGTTAAAGGTCAGCTTTTCATCGATGGTGACACCCAGGATTTTAATCTCTTTGGACATAGCAATGCCGACCCCGCCCATGCTCAGGCGTGGGGTGTCGTATTTAAGTTTGCGAGTGACAACCATTGCGTTGGTTTTATGCGGTGCAAATCTAAGTTTATTTTGTACGCCCCACTCTCGAACATGCTCGAGAGCGGCATTGGCACGTCCCTGGATCTCCTGCGATGTGTCCCCATCGAAAACCAGCACGACATCGTCCGCAAATGCCTGGCAGTAGACACCCCCAGCCTCCAAGCTCTTCAAAAGCGGGTCCAGCAAAAGGTTCCAGAATATCGGTCCCCCTATGGAACCCTGAACGCAGCCCTTACTGGTGGCTTTGCCGTGCTCTTCACCCGCGTACCTTACTGTTACCCTTCTATTTTGGAGATAGCTGTCGATGACCCTCCTCAAGCCGATTGGACACTTTTCCTCAGCCAGACGGACTCTTATAGATGGCCACCAGGCGCTGTCAAAAGCTCCTTCGATATCCAAGGATGACACCACTATCTTTTTGAGCTCCAGCTTGCCACGTATGTGCTGCATTAGCACATAAAGGGAGTCCTCTGTACTCCTCTGGGGCATGAATCCGTACTGGCGAGTACTCATCCTTGGGATCAAATGGTACTTGAGGCGGGCCACCAACATCTTCTCAAATATTTTCCCCAAAATCGGCAGAAGGCCGATTGGTCTATACGCCTTTGGGGTACTGTAGTCATCTTTTCCTGGTTTCTTTAATACTACCACTATCGCCTCCTTCCAGACTTCAGGAAAGTGGTGACATTTCAGGCAACCGTTCATAATAGCCAGAGCCACCTCAGGGGCACCTCCAATGGCCCGGCAACAGATATCGGCGGTGAAACCGTCTGCCCCCGGGGCCTTTTTGGCGTTGAAAGATCCGCATGCTGCCATCAGTTCAGCCATCGTGAATGGAGGATCGCACGAGTTATCGTGTCTTCCAGCATTCACGACGTCGGCCTTTTCCCTGATTAGCTGGTGATATGTGTTGTCACTGTCCGTATGATCTTCCGGGTAAAACGTATTCGCCAACAGTTCGACTGACCCCTTAGTGTCTAGCACCTGCCCGTCACTCACAAGCGGCTGGTCCTCACCCCTTCCCTTAGTCCTCCCTATCACCCGATATATCCCTTCCCAAACCCCCTCTCTGTCTTGTTTTGCGCAGAAGTTCTTCCAGCTCTCGACGATGTCCTTGTTTGCTTCCGTCTCATACTCAACTTTATGTTTCAGGTAGTCTTCAACGACCTTCGATCTTCGGGCTGGTCTGGCACACCTGATTCTACGTCTCCTGGTGGCGACTCCCTGCTTCATCCTCTCGAGTTTCTCAGACCACCACGGCAAGGTAAGTACTTCGTTACTTTTCCTCATAGGCATTGATGAGGTACATGCGTCTCTTATTGCCTGCATATATTTGTTAATTACTGTATTAATTTTATCGACTGTATCTACTTTATCTAGTTCTAAATTATTAATTTTGTTCACTTGCATTAATTGGTTGAGTTTCTCACGAAACTCAGGCCAATTTGCTTTTTTTGTGTTATAAATTCTGGTGGTTCTATTTACTATGATGCCTTTTGACCTTTTTAATTTAATGTTGAAAACAATGCCGTTGTGGTCCGAGCTCGTGAGGCCCTCGTCTACTCTCCAGTCGTCCACCAAGTCCAGGATGTCGGTTGAGCATGCTGTGATGTCCACGTGGCTGCTGTATCTTTTCCCCCCTCTGATCGTATCGAAGGTCGGAATTTCCCCTCTGTTGAGTATGTTAAGACTCAGCTCGTCGAGAACCCCAGACACTTCTTCACCCCTGTTGTCGATCGACAAGCTTCCCCACCAGGTACTTTTCGCGTTTGCGTCTCCCCCGATGATCCACATTCTGGAACCCACTTCCTCCTCGACGTGTTTGAGGTGGTCTAGGTACGGTCCCACTGGCTTATCCGGCTCAAAGTAAAAGGATACCAACGTGATCTTCCAGGCACTGGTCCGGATCCCCACCACGGTGATGTTGTTCGTGGTGAGTTTTGGGTACTGCGTGACAATAAGGTCTTGATCAAAGACCGCTATTGCGGCCTTAACAGTCCCATCTCCGGTATCAGTGCTCTGGAAGATACGAACGCCCCCATAATTCCTCATTACCTTAGACCCTCCGACGTATGGTTCCTGGAGGAGAGCAATGGCGACCCCACGCTTTACGGCTTCGATCAGGAGCTCATCTGTTGCGAGCTTTTTACGCTGGAGGTTTGCTTGCATCAACCTGTAGAGGTTTGGGTTTCCGTGGGTGCCCTTAGCAATACGCTACAGTGGCTCTAGCGATTTCGTCCCACTTATGGCGAATCGGGCAGTCGGGGCTAAAGGCGTTGTGGTCAGCGCCGTCGAGCTTGGCTTTTGCGCAGTTCTGGCATGTGGGTGGTATACCCGCGAGGCAGTCGGCGCATTCCGACCTGAGATGCGGGCCGCCACAATGACTACACAAGTCGGCCGGTGCTTTGCAGAATCGTCTGCCATGCCCATAGCCCAGACACCGCGTACACTGAACCAGCGGGGATTGGTCTTCCACCCAGATGCGCTGGAAGTCTATGTGCAGGCGTCCGAGTTCTATGGCCCTTCTCCAGATAACTGGCGAGACGCTGACCACAATGTGAGCGGTGTGCGGATTTCTTGTTTTTCTCCTGTACTTAACCACCATCCTGTCCTCCTCTTTGTCGAGGTCACGAAAAACACCCCTGTTCTGATTTCTCAATGCTTTGAGGACCACTTCGTCCGGATTGATCGAGAAGACGCCCTTGAGGATCAATAGTGGGTCCTTGTTTTTCATTTCCTCGACACTGAGGTCCTGTCTTTTTTCTTCCAATCTGCTTTTAAGTTTGTTCCTTTCCTCCAGAGTCTGAAAACCCATTATAATTTTGCCGTCCCTTGCTTTTCTCACCCTTTCTACTTTAACCCAGCCCTCCTTTGGATCCACTGCCTTCCGTATCTTTTCCAGAACTTCGTCCCCGGTTTCCGCTTCGTCCTTTGAGGTGACCACGATGGAGTGTAGCGTACTTCGCGTTTGGTTTCCGCCGTGGGTCGCAGTTACACTCGCATATGTTGGGGTTATACCTCGTTCCATTGCGGCTTTCAGGTCCTCCATCCTTTTGTTACTTTCTTGTAGTAACTTGGAGTGTTCCTCGATACGCGCCGCTAACAAGTTTTGTTCGGTGTTAATCGAAAAAGTGGCGTCGGTAGCGGCAGTTTCTGACTCCAGGTTCACTTTCATTTCTGCCTTTTTAGTTTTGGCCACCCCTTCAGCTTCCTTCACAAGCTGATACAGCCGTTCCAGCGCTTCGATTATGCCAGCTTTTATTTCGGTCTTTGTATTCCTTGAACCGCTAAGATGTAGTTTAGCTTTGTTCAAGCATGCCCTGGCTTCTGTCGACCGGTCCGCGTACTGTAACTTTGGCGGCGTCGTATGTATCTCTATCAGTTTCGAGCGCATTGGAAGGGTTTTGGCTTCCTGCAACTCTTTTGGTCCTACTTTTGCAGGGCCGGCCTGCATCGTCTTGGTAGTCAAAGGTGGTAGTGGATTTGTGCTTGTGTGCTTTGTAGCTTCCCATTCTCCGACGCTACGCCGAACACTTGGGGGTGAGGTTTTGGGTTTTTGCGGAGATTTCTCGTCGTCCGCCTTTTTTGCGGGGGTCCTAATTCCCATCATTATGTTGGAGGTATGCGTCAACAATTAAAATAAAGTATAAAAGTGTAAAAGTGTAAATAAAACGTAAAAGTGTATAAAGGAAATAAGAGTGCGCTTAGGATCGTAAAGATCTACAGTAAATTGCCAGTGTTTTCTATATAAAGAAATACACGGTCAGCTTTACAGTTCAAAAGAACAAGTCAAGTAGCGAAAATAAACTAAATTCAAGAGTCTAGCTCTGTCCAGATAACTTAAAAATAGGTTCCAGATAAGTATCTGGTGTCAACGAGCTTTCAGGAGCCAATAGGCGTCAAAAATCTTCGAATGTAGAGTCGAAAATTTTTTCGACTCTACGATAGAGTCGATCTCTATATCCTTCCGTTGAATAGGTCTCCTCGAGCCCTTTACAACGACCCCAAACACGGCTGCCCTATCCCAAAGGGTTCCAGAGATAACCCGACCCAAAATTCTGGTTGCCGATCGGAGATGACACCCAGGATCCGGTTACAAGTGGTTTTCTCCGGAGCCGTTAGACCGAATGCTATCGTGCTTGGACTTTCCTGAATCGTCTCGGTGAGACCTATCCCGCGAAGCGAGTTTCAGGCCTGAAAATTCTTGGCTCCTGAAATCTCCTGAAAAGGCGCTATAGTCGGGTGAGGAAGAGCCGGCCGACGTCCCCAGAGAAAACCCGAACCTTCCACGACCCACGGGTCGAGAGTTATCCGAGTCTGAAAAATGGTTTGACAGCTCGAGAACTGTCAAAGTCAATATTCAACCCGGTATAACTTCCCCCCAAACAGTCGCAGAACGCCCGAGCTTGGACTTATCTGGCTTGGCTCGTCCCGCTCCAACGCGCAATTTGGTTTTCAGGCTCCTGAAATTTCTCAGCGCCAAAACGCCTGAAACCAGATGGGTCAGACAGAAGTTGTCTCCCCAAACACCACTGCGAAAACGGCAACTCCCTGCGACCCCCAGATCCGGAGCTATGCCGGGCCAAAGTTTCCCAAAGAGTGGGGATAGCTGTCAAACTCGAACTTTGGGAGGCTATAACTCCGCAACCGTTTGCCACAGAGAAACGTGGTTTGGAATGCGGTGCTTGGCTCGACTTCTCCTATCCGCCAAATACCGTTTCAGGGCTGAAAAATTTCAAGTCCTGAAAACGCCTGAAAATATACAGAGATGTTCCCCGCGTGTATGCCGCTGCGAAAGGCGAAAATCCGGGTCTTCTGCGCCCAATAGCTCCGGAGATAATTGAGTTTAAGTTGGCCAACCTAAAAAACCAAGATGGCCGAAAAAGTCTATTTTTCTCGTTCCTAGAGCTATTGGGGGCAAATTTGGACTTAAACAAGCTGCAATGGGACATATAAAGCCAATCCTGCCTTCAAAATAATTTTAAATCTATTTATTTTAATTTAATGGGGAAAAAACACAAAAAATTCAATAACTTTATAGTTAAAAAAGCTAAAATTTTGGAAAAAATGCCTAAATTAGCGTTAAATGATGTTCTTTACTTTAACAAAATAAATTTTTAAATTTTTAAGATTTTAAATGCAAAATTTTGCAAAAAACTGAAAAAGTTACAAATTTCTAATTATTTACTAAAATAAAGTCCTTAAAAATACAGGCTTAAGCTAGGTCTAGTCTTCTATTGAGCGCGCAACAGGATCCGCTTGAAAAACAAGGGGTACTCACTGAAGATTCTTCAGTACAGGAGTCCAAAGTTTGGGTGTTCTTTATTTATTTCCTCCACTTCTGGTGGGGATAAAAATCTGCTTGTAGCGTCGTTCTGCTCGTCTCTGCGCCTCTTCTTAGCCACCAAAAAATTGGCTCCTTGTAATAAGTGGTTTGAGGACCACGTGGTCAGATTTTGGGGTTATGTTCACGGTTTTCCTCAATTTTCTTGGTAACAAGTCATCGGAAAATTGCCTGCGAGGTGTCGTTCGCTGCGTCTCGTTTGGCCTCGTCGTTTGGTGTAATAAAAAGTAGGCCTCGACGATCGTTTTCCGGAGTTATAGTGCTCCAAAAACTTCACAAGTCCCAGTTTTTCTGGTTTTCCACTCACAGCACTTTTTCCGGAGTTTTCCGGTTCGCGAAAATTTCACTGTCACCTGCGCGCCACTGATACGCGTCGTTTGATGTATAACACTACTAGGTATCGCGAAAAAATACCGGTTAAAAGAATTTTTAAGTGCGGAGCGGCTCAAAAAACGATCCGACCACCACGAGGGCTGCGGGGGAACTGGGTTAGGCCCTTCTCAGGGCCAACCAAAAGGCCCTTCTCAGGGCCAACCCAAAGGCCCTTTTCAGGGCCAACCAAAAGGCCCTTCTCAGGGCCAACCAAAAGGCCCTTCTCAGGGCCAACCCAAAGGCCCTTCTCAGGGCCAACCCAAAGGCCCTTTTCAGGGCCAACCCGACGCTTCGGCGTCAGAGGCTAGCCGCGCGCCGTCTGCGGCTAGCTTCTTTGACACGGCGGACTCGGACACTGAGTCCATTGTGTTTGAGTCCGATGCGAGCTCTATGGAGGTCGAGACTCGTTCTCGAAAGCGGGCCTTCCTGAAGGAAGGGTCCGACGGGTCCTCGGGTTCGGCAAAGGAGCGAAAGCGGAAGGCGAAGGCCAAAAAGCCGGTCGTTGCAGCGGACACCCACGACGTGGGTCTTGCGGACGCCCAACGAGAGTTGAGCTTGGCCCGGCGGACGCAACTCCAACAAGAGCTGGAGGAGCACGTTGCTCTTAAGGAGCAGCAGGCGCGCGTCGCCCGGGCCAAGTCCGGCTACGGCGCGTCCCGCGTCGTGTACGACGACCACTCTTTGGCTGAGCTGGAGAGGATGGCGCAGGAGGACGAGGAGGGGATTGTGGAGGTTGCCACCAAATCCTCGCACCTCAAGGGGACCTTTCAGAAGGCCCTCAAATGCCGGGCCGTGAGCATGCGCGGCATCGTCGGGGCGCTGGTGCAGCGCCAGGCAACCGACGAGACGCGCCAGATGCAGGCGAAAATTGATCGCCTGCAGTCTGAGGTAAGCCAGCTTCATCAGAAGCTGGCTGAAGCCACGGCCCGGCCAAGCCAAGCCAAGCCTGCGGCAGAAGCCCCCGTCCTCCATCACAACCTTGAGGATATCATCCGCACGGTTGTGAGGGAGGAGAGGGACTTTGTCCGAGCCTGCATCGCAGGCATTGAGGACCGGCTCCTACCGGAGCAAAGCCTCCGACCGCCGCTCGCGGCGGACGAGAGGCGGAGCGAGCCGGAGCCGACCTCCCAAAAGGAGGACCCCCTTCTCCCTTCCACCACCCCGACCAACCAGCAGGGCTGGACGAAGGTGGTCAAGGGGAAGGGGAAGGGCAAAAAGACGGCAGCGGCCGTCCCTGCCGTCCCCGCCACCACCCCGCCTGCCAGCCAGCCGCAGTCGGCTGGCAAGGGAAAGGGGAAAGGGAAGGGGAAAAGCTCCCCCCCAGCCGGTGCCAAGAACTTGGTGGTACCCAAGACCGCAGCCGTCGTGGTGACACTCACCGCGGAGGCTGCGGAGCGGGGCGAGACTTACGCGTCCGTCATGATGCGGGCGCGTACCAATGCCGATCCCACCATTTTGGGGATCGGCAAAGTCTCATGCCGTCGGACGCAAGCCGGGGCTCGTTTATTCGAGTTCCCGGGGGCGGACGGCGGTAAGAACGCAGACCTCTTCGCGGCTAAGCTGCAAGAGGTCATTGCGGACGCGGCGAAGGTGGCCAGGCCAATCAAATCGGCGGCCTTAGAGGTGACCAATCTTGACGATTCGGTCACCAAAGAGGAGGTGGTAGCTGCAATCGCAGAGACAGGGGGTTGCAGCGTCGCAGCGGTGCAGGGCCGGGGCATCAGGCCCGGCCGCGGCGGCATGGGCACCATCCGCCTGGAGTGCCCAGTCGCCGCTGCCAAAGCCGTCCTAGCCAAGGGACGGCTTGCCGTCGGATTCAGCTCGGGTGTAGTCCGGGCACTTGTGGCTCAGCCACTGAGGTGTTACAGGTGCTTCGGCATCGGACACACCCGGGCTCTCTGTCCGTCCAGCGTCGACAGGACGGACAGCTGTTACCGCTGCGGCAAGGAGGGCCATAAGGCCGCCTCCTGCAAGGCCGCCACGCCGCACTGCGCGGTGTGTGCCGCCAGTGGCCGCCCGGCGGGCCACGTCACCAAGGGGAGGAACTGCAGTCCTCCCCCCAAGAGGGGCAAAGCGCAGGCGTCGATCCGGCCTGCCGCTGCTGCCGCCGCCGTCCCAGAAACTGGGACTACGACGGCCGCTGGCCTGGCTGAGGAGGGTGGTGCGATGTCCGACTAATGCATAGAGTCGAACATCGCATCCTCCAGGCGAACACCAACCACTGCAGAGCGGCCCAGGATCTGCTGATGCAGACCATGGCCGAGTGGTTGGTGGACCTGGCGGTGGTCGCCGAGCCGTACTCGATACCTGGCCGTTGGCTGGGTGATCGGGACGGCTTGGTGGCGTTGGTGTCGCGGCCCGCCACGGACTCCCCTCCCCTCTCGCTTTTAGAGAGGGGACCGGGATACGTGGCCGCCGCGTGGGGAGAAATGGCCCTGGTCGGGGTCTATTTCTCCCCAAACCGCCCTCTAAGGGACTTCGAGGAATTCCTCGAGGTCCTGACGGCAGTCGTCGGGAGGGCGGCGCCACGCCAGGTCGCCGTGTTGGGCGACCTAAACGCCAAGTCAGCGGCCTGGGGCAACCCGGCCGCCTCTTGTAACGTCCGGGGACGCGCCGCCGAATTTTGGGCGGCTTCGTGCGGTGTGTCCCTCCTAAACAGGGGGGATGTTCACACGTGTGTGCGGCAGCGGGGTGGATCGGTGGTTGACGTTTCGTTCGCCACCCCCGTGCTAGCCGCCCGCGTCGTGAACTGGCGGGTGGAGATGGTGGAGACTATGTCGGACCACCGTTACGTGCGGTTCGACATCGCCCCCACCCAGGGCCCGCGGGGGGGAACGGCCCGCTCGGGCCAATCTCCCTTCCCGCGGTGGGCTCTCACCCGCCTGGACCGGGAGGCAGCCCAGGAGGCGGCGTTCCTCCAGGACTGGCTCTCACCCCCTGTGGAGGCCCCGGACGTTGACGCCGCAGCGGTCCAGCTCCGGGAGTCCTTGACCGAGGTGTGCAACTCCAGCATGCCTCGGTCTCGCCGGCCGCCCCCCCGTCGGGCCGTCTATTGGTGGACGGAGGAGCTGGCGGGGCTCCGGGCCGCCTGCGTGGCGGCCAGGAGGGCCTACACGCGGAGCCGGCGGCGCAGCGCACGAAGCCAGGCCGACGAGGACCGCCTCTACGCTTATTACGGAGAGGCGAGGACGGTCCTCAAAACGGCAATGTGCGCTGCGAAGGACTCGGCGAGGGCCGAGATGCTCGAGGGTCTCGACCGGGATCCATACGGGAGGCCGTACAAGGTAGCGCGGAACCAGCTGCGGCCCTATGGTCCCCCGCTATCGGAGACCCTCGAGCCGGCGTTACTGGATGGGGTGGTACGGTCCTTGTTTCCGCGCAGGACCGACTTCACCCCACCAGTGATGGACCCCCCGCGGCAGGCGGCCCCGCCGGTGGAGGAGATCCCCCCGGTGACTGCGGACGAAATCCGGGAGGGGATTCTCCGCCTCCGCGCGAAGAAGACGGCCCCTGGGCCGGACGGCGTCCCCGCACGAGTGGTGGCAATAGCTGCCTCTCAGATGCAGGACAGGTTTCGGGAACTGTTCAGCGCGTGCCTTGCGGCTGGGAGGTTCCCGAAACTGTGGCGGGAGGGGCAGCTGTGCCTCCTCCGTAAAGAGGGACGCCCGGTGGACTCCCCCTCGGCTTACCGGCCCATCGTTCTGCTCGATGAGGTCGGTAAGATGTTCGAGGGGATAGTCGCCGACCGGCTGAATGGCCTGCTGCGGGGGGTGGGGCCAGACCTGTCGGACGCCCAGTTCGGCTTTCGACAGGGGCGTTCGACGGTCGACGCCTTGGCCCTGCTGAAGGCCCAGGTGCAGGAGGCGGTCGAGTCGGGGGAGGGGCTGTTGGCGGTGTCGTTCGACATCGCCAACGCCTTCAACTCCGTGCCCCACGCGACGATATTGGAGGCGCTCCGGTACCACGGAGTGCCCCAATACCTGCGGAACCTCCTGGCCAGCTACTTGGAGGACCGAGAGGTCCTCCTCGTGGACAAGACGGCGACGGTCAGGAGGTACGGCGCGGAGTCCGGTGTTCCGCAGGGGTCGGTTCTAGGCCCCCCCCTGTGGAACATCGGTTTCGACTGGCTCCTGCGGGGAACCCTCCTCCAGGGCACGAGCGTCATCTGCTACGCGGATGACACTCTGCTCGTTGCCCGGGGGAGGGACTTTAGGGCGGCGGCCTGTCTGGCCTCGGCTGGCGGATCCTTGGTCGCCGGGAGGATCCGCCGGCTGGGATTGAAGGTGGCGCTGCACAAGACCGAGGCCGTGTACTTCCACGGGCCTCGGCAGCGCTGCCCGCCTGACGCCCACATTGTCGTGGAGGGCGTCAGGATCGAGGTGAAGGCCCAGATGAAGTATCTGGGCCTTACGCTGGACAGCAGGTGGCGCTTCGGCCCGCACTTCAGCGGGCTGTCGACGCGCCTGCTGAAGGCCGCCGATGCCCTATCGTGGCTGCTCCCCAACCTGGGGGGGCCGAAGGAGCGATGCCGGCGCCTATATGCCGGCATCCTGAAAAGTATGGCCCTTTACGGGGCCCCCATATGGGCGGACTCCCTCCAGAGGAGGGAGAATGCGACCGCCATTCGTAGGCCCCAAAGGGCCATAGCACAGCGGGTGGCGAGGGCCTACCGCTCGGTGGGCTTCGCGGCGGCGTGCGCTCTGGCGGGCACCCCTCCCTGGGAGTTGGAGGCTTGGGTGCTCGCCAGAGTGTACGAGTGGACGGCGCGGCGGAAAGCTCTAGGCGAGCGCCCCGCCGCGGAAGAGCGGGAGGCCGTGCGGCGGGAGGCGAGGGCCGCCATCGTCCTCCATTGGACGGAGGACCTCGCCTCCGCCGCCTTTGGCCGCCGGACGCTGGACGCGCTCGGTCCAGTCCTGCAGGGCTGGCTCGAGCGGCCACATGGTTTCCTCTCGTTCCGTCTAGTGCAGGTGTTGTCCGGACATGGTTGTTTCGGAACGCACCTGCACCGGATCCGGAGGGAGGAAACCCCGGCGTGCCACGACTGCGGCGCGGTGGAGGACACGGCGCAGCACACCCTCGAGGTGTGCCCAGCCTGGGCTGAGCTGCGCCGTGCCCTGACAGGAGTTGTCGGGCAGGACCTCTCACTTCCCAGCGTGGTAGACTCCATGCTGGGGAGTGAGGAGGCCTGGGCGGCGGTTGCCTCCTTTTGCGAGGACGTGATGTCGCAAAAGGAGGCGGCGGAGCGTGCGCGGGAGGACGATCCACTCGCGCCGCCGCTCCGCAGGCGGAGAGGGGGTGGGAGGAGACGGTTATACGATCGCCTCCTCCCACCTCCTGGTGGTGACTAGCGGGCGACGGGCGCGGGGGCGCCTTTCGCCCGCATTGCACTAGTCACCACCCTCGTTGGGCGGGAACGGTCGAGCACTCACACACGATCGTTCCCGGGCCCCTCCACTAAGGGAGGGGCGTGAAGGGCCTGCCGTAAAGGCGGGCGGTCGTCGGCGGGGGACTGGAAGTAAAGGCTGTGCCGGTTTCCCAGTCCCCCTCCACTCAGACGATGCGGGAGTGCCGCTGGGTTATTTTAGTGGGTATACCGGGCTTGCCCGGGGAGTCCCACATAGCCCCCCATCCCCCGATGGGCGGGTATGCGTAATGCATTTTTTCCCAGCGAAACCAAAAAAAAAAAAAAAAAAAGGTTAGGTTAGGTTAGGTTAGGTTGTGGCGGGGAACCCCCCCACAGTGCTTACGTCCCCGTCGTGTTCCCCGGAAACGGCCCAGTTCTGACCACCGTAACGGAGTGGCAGACTGGGTTTTTAATTTGTTATTGCGGTTTGTGACGATCCTGTTGTTGAGGCTATGCCTACCCCTGCGCGGGATGCCCTCGGGCATTTTGTGAAAAAAGGCCCTTCTAAGGGCCACCCAAAAGGCCCTTCTCAGGGCCAACCAAAAGGCCCTTCTCAGGGCCAACCCAAAGGCCCTTCTCAGGGCCAACCCAAAGGCCCTTCTCAGGGCCAACCAAAAGGCCCTTCTCAGGGCCAACCAAAAGGCCCTTCTCAGGGCCAACCCAAAGGCCCTTCTCAGGGCCACCCAAAAGGCCCTTCTCAGGGCCAACGCGACGCTTCAGCGTCGGAAGAGGGCAGAGCCTTCTACGCGGACGAGTCGGACTCCGACAACGAGTCCGTTGTGTCGGACGCGGTCTCGATGGTGATCGAGGATTCTCGATCACGATCGCGATCGCGGAAGCGGGCCTTCCTCAAAGAAGGGTCCGATGGCTCCTCAGGGTCGGGTTCGGCGAAGGAGCCGAAGAAAAAGGCGAAGGCCAAAAAGCCGGTCGTTGTAGCGGACACCCACGACGTGGGTCTTGCGGACGCCCAACGCGAGTTGAGCTTGGCCCGGCGGACGCAGCTCCAACAAGAGCTGGAGGAGCATGTTGCTCTTAAGGAGCAGCAGGCGCGCGTCGCCCGGGCCAAGTCCGGTTACGGCGCGTCCCGCGTCGTGTACGACGACCACTCTTTGGCCGAGCTGGAGAGGTTGGCTCAAGAGGATGAGGAGGGGATCGTGGAGATCGCCACGAAGTCCTCGCACCTCAAGGGGACCTTTCAGAAGGCCCTCAAATGCCGGGCCGTGAGCATGCGCGGCATCGTCGGGGCGCTGGTGCAGCGCCAGTCAACCGACGAGACGCGCCAGATGCAGGCGAAAATCGATCGCCTGCAGTCTGAGGTAAGCCAGCTTCATCAGAAGCTGGCTGAAGCCACGGCCCGGCCAACCCAAGCCAAGCCTGCGGCAGAAGCCCCCGTCCTCCATCACAACCTTGAGGATATCATCCGCACGGTTGTGAGGGAGGAGAGGGACTTTGTCCGAGCCTGCATCGCAGGCATTGAGGACCGGCTCCTACCGGAGCAAAGCCTCCGACCGCCGCTCGCGGCGGACAAGAGGCGGCGCGAGCCGGAGCCGACCGCCCAAAAGGAGGACGCCCTTCTCCCTTCCACCACCCCGACCAACCAGCAGGGCTGGACGAAGGTCGTCAAGGGGAAGGGCAAAAAGACGGCAGCGGCCGTCCCCGCCGTCCCCGCCACCGCCCCGCCTGCCAGCCAGCCGCAGTCGGCTGGCAAGGGAAAGGGGAAAGGGAAGGGGAAAAGCTCCCCCCCAGCCGGTGCCAAAAACTTAGTTGTCCCCAAGACCGCAGCCGTCGTGGTGACACTCACCGCGGAGGCTGCGGAGCGGGGCGAGACTTACGCGTCCGTCATGATGCGGGCGCGTACCAATGCCGATCCCACCATTTTGGGGATCGGCAAAGTCTCATGCCGTCGGACGCAAGCCGGGGCTCGTTTATTCGAGTTCCCGGGGGCGGACGGCGGCAAGAACGCAGACCTCTTCGCGGCTAAGCTGCAAGAGGTCATTGCGGACGCGGCGAAGGTGGCCAGGCCAATCAAGTCGGCGGCCTTGGAGGTGACCGATCTAGATGATTCGGTCACCAAAGAGGAGGTGGTAGCGGCAATCGCAGAAGCGGGGGGTTGCAGCGTCGCAGCGGTGCAGGGCCGGGGCATCAGGCCCGGCCGCGGCGGCATGGGCACAATCCGCCTGGAGTGCCCAGTCGCCGCTGCCAAAGCCGTCCTAGCCAAGGGACGGCTTGCCGTAGGTTTTAGCTCGGGTGTAGTCCGGGCCCTCGTGGCTCAGCCACTGAGGTGTTACAGGTGCTTCGGCATCGGACACACCCGGGCTCTCTGTCCGTCCAGCGTCGACAGGACGGACAGCTGTTACCGCTGCGGCAAGGAGGGCCATAAGGCCGCCTCCTGCAAGGCCGCCACGCCGCACTGCGCGGTGTGTGCCGCCAGTGGCCGCCCGGCGGGCCACGTCACCAAGGGGAGGAACTGCAGTCCTCCCCCCCAAGAGGGGCAAAGCGCAGGCATCGATCCGGCCTGCCGCTGCTGCCGCCACCGTCCCAGAAACTGGGACTACGACGGCCGCTGGCTTGGCTGAGGAGGGGGGTGCGATGTCCGACTAATGCGTAGAGTCGAACATCGCATCCTCCAGGCGAACACCAACCACTGCAGAGCGGCCCAGGATCTGCTGATGCAGACCATGGCCGAGTGGTTGGTGGACCTGGCGGTGGTCGCCGAGCCGTACTCGATACCTGGCCGTTGGCTGGGTGATCAGGACGGCTTGGTGGCGTTGGTGTCGCGGCCCGCCACGGACTCCCCTCCCCTCTCGCTTTTAGAGAGGGGACCGGGATACGTGGCCGCCGCGTGGGGAGAGATAGCCCTGGTCGGGGTCTATTTCTCCCCAAACCGCCCTCTAAGGGATTTTCTCGAGGTCCTTACGGCAGTCGTCGGGAGGGCGGCACCACGCCAGGTCGCCGTGTTGGGCGACCTTAACGCCAAGTCAGCGGCCTGGGGCAACCCGGCCGCCTGTTGCAACGTCCGGGGACGCGCCGCCGAATTTTGGGCGGCTTCGTGCGGTGTGTCCCTCCTAAACAGGGGGGAACATCCCCCCTGTTTAGGAGGTGCGGAGGTGCCCCGCTGCCGCACACGTGTGTGCGGCAGCGGGGTGGATCGGTGGTTGACGTTTCGTTTGCCACCCCCGTGCTAGCCGCCCGCGTCGTGAACTGGCGGGTGGAGATGGTGGAGACCATGTCGGACCACCGTTACGTGCGAAGGACTCGGCGAGGGCCGAGATGCTCGAGGGTCTCGACCGGGATCCATACGGGAGGCCGTACAAGGTAGCGCGGAACCAGCTGCGGCCCTATGGTCCCCCGCTATCGGAGACCCTCGAGCCGGCGTTACTGGATGGGGTGGTACGGTCCTTGTTTCCGCGCAGGACCGACTTCACCCCACCAGTGATGGACCCCCCGCGGCAGGCGGCCCCGCCGGAGGGGGAGATCCCCCCGGTGACTGCGGACGAAATTCTCCGCCTCCGCGCGAAGAAGACGGCCCCTGGGCCGGACGGCGTCACCGCACGGGTGGTGGCAATAGCTGCCTCTCAGATGCGGGACAGGTTTCGGGAACTCTTCAGCGCGTGCTTTGCGGCTGGGAGGTTCCCGAAACTGTGGCGGGAGGGGCAGCTGTGCCTCCTCCGTAAAGAGGGACGCCCGGTGGACTCCCCCTCGGCTTACCGGCCCATCGTTCTGCTCGATGAGGTCGGTAAGATGTTCGAGGGGATAGTCGCCGACCGGCTGAATGGCCTGCTGCGGGGGGTGGGGCCAGACCTGTCGAGCGCCCAGTTCGGATTTCGACAAGGGCGTTCGACGGTCGACGCCTTGGCCCTTCTGAAGGCCCAAGTGCAGGAGGCGGTCGAGTCGGGGGAGGGGGTGCTGGCGGTGTCGTTCGACATCGCCAACGCCTTCAACTCCGTGCCTCACGCGACGATATTGGAGGCGCTCCGATACCACGGAGTGCCCCAATACCTGCGGAACCTCCTGGCCAGCTACCTGGAGGACCGAGAGGTCCTCCTCGTGGACAAGACGGCGACGGTCAGGAGGTACGGCGCGGAGTCCGGTGTTCCGCAGGGGTCGGTTCTAGGCCCCCCCCTGTGGAACATCGGTTTCGACTGGCTCCTGCGGGGAACCCTCCTCCAGGGCACGAGCGTTATCTGCTACGCAGATGACACTGCTGCACTGACGGGCCACGTGCGTGGAGGCCAGGAGGGCCTACACGCGGAGTCGGCGGCGCACTACCCGATCTCAGGCCGGGGAGGACCGCCTCTACGCCTCTTACCTAGAGGCAAAGACGGTCCTCAAGTCGGCGATGTGCGCCGCCAAGGACTCGGCGAGGGCAGAGATGCTGGAGGGCCTCGACAGGGATCCGTTTGGGAGGCCATATAAGGCGGCGCGGAATCAACTGCGCCCCAATGGTCCCCCACTAACGGAGACCCTGGAGCCGGCGTTGCTGGATGGGGTGGTCCGGTCCCTGTTTCCGCGCAGGGCCGACTTCACCCCACCAACGATGAACCCCCCACAGGGGGTGGTGGCTTCGCCGGAGGAGGAGGTCCCTCCGGTATCGGCGGAAGAACTTCGCGCGGGGGTTCTGTGCCTCCGCGCGAAGAAGACGGCCCCTGGACCGGATGGCGTCCCCGCACGGGTGGTGGCCATCGCAGCGTCCCTCATGGAGGAGAGGTTTCGGGACCTCTTCAGCGCGTGCCTGACGGCTGGGAGGTTCCCGAGGCTCTGGAAGGAGGGGCAGTTATGCCTCCTCCGGAAAGAGGGACGCCCGGTGGATTCCCCCTCGGCATACCGGCCCATCGTTCTGCTCGATGAGGTCGGTAAATTGTTCGAGGGGATCATCGCCGCTAAATAGCTTGTTGCGGGAGGTGGGGCCAGACCTGTCGGACGCCCAGTTCGGTTTTCGACGGGGGCGTTCGACGGTCGACGCGTTGGCCCTACTCAGGGGCCAAGTGCAGGAGGCGGTGGAGTCGGGGGGCGGAGTGTTGGCGGTGTCGTTTGACATAGCCAACGCCTTCAACTCCGTCCCCCACTCTACGATATTGGAGGCACTCCGATACCACGGAGTGCCCCAATATCTGCGGGCGATCCTGGCCAGCTACCTGGAGGACCGAGAGGTCCTCCTCGTGGACAAGACGGCCAGGATCAGGCGCTATGGCGCGGAGTCCGGTGTTCCACAGGGGTCGGTGCTAGGGCCCCCCTTGTGGAACATCGGATTCGACTGGCTCCTGCGGGGAGCCCTCCTCCCGGGCACGAGTGTCATCTGTTACGCGGATGACACTCTCCTCGTTGCCCGGGGGGGGAACTTTGGGGAGGCGGCCTGTTTGGCCTCGGCTGGCGGATCCTTGGTTGCAGGGAGGATCCGCCGGCTAGGATTGAGGGTGGCGCTGAACAAGACCGAGGCCGTGTTCTTTCACGGGCCTCGGCAGCGCCGCCCTCCAGACGCCCACATCGTCGTGGAGGGCGTCCGGATAGAGGTCGGGGCCCAGATGAAGTATCTGGGCCTCGTGCTAGACAGCAGGTGGCGCTTCGGCCCGCACTTCAGCGGGCTGTCGACGCGCCTGCTGAAAGCCGCGGACGCCCTCTCATGGCTCCTCCCAAACCTGGGAGGGCCCAAGGACAGATGCCGGCGCCTCTATGCCGGCATCTTGAAGAGCATGGCTCTTTATGGAGCACCCATCTGGGCGGACTCCCCACAGGGGGTGGTGGCTTCGCCGGAGGAGGAGGTCCCTCCGGTATCGGCGGAGGAACTTCGCGCGGGGGTTCTGTGCCTCCGCGCGAAGAAGACGGCCCCTGGACCGGATGGCGTCCCCGCACGGGTGGTGGCCATCGCAGCGTCCCTCATGGAGGAGAGGTTTCGGGACCTCTTCAGCGCGTGCCTGACGGCTGGGAGGTTCCCGAGGCTCTGGAAGGAGGGGCAGTTATGCCTCCTCCGGCATACCGGCCCATCGTTCTGCTCGATGAGGTCGGTAAATTGTTCGAGGGGATCATCGCCACCCGGCTAAATAGCTTGTTGCGGGAGGTGGGGCCAGACCTGTCGGACGCCCAGTTCGGTTTTCGACGGGGGCGTTCGACGGTCGACGCGTTGGCCCTACTCAGGGGCCAAGTGCAGGAGGCGGTGGAGTCGGGGGGCGGAGTGTTGGCGGTGTCGTTTGACATAGCCAACGCCTTCAACTCCGTCCCCCACTCTACGATATTGGAGGCACTCCGATACCACGGAGTGCCCCAATATCTGCGGGCGATCCTGGCCAGCTACCTGGAGGACCGAGAGGTCCTCCTCGTGGACAAGACGGCCAGGATCAGGCGCTATGGCGCGGAGTCCGGTGTTCCACAGGGGTCGGTGCTAGGGCCCCCCTTGTGGAACATCGGATTCGACTGGCTCCTGCGGGGAGCCCTCCTCCCGGGCACGAGTGTCATCTGTTACGCGGATGACACTCTCCTCGTTGCCCGGGGGGGGAACTTTGGGGAGGCGGCCTGTTTGGCCTCGGCTGGCGGATCCTTGGTTGCAGGGAGGATCCGCCGGCTAGGATTGAGGGTGGCGCTGAACAAGACCGAGGCCGTGTTCTTTCACGGGCCTCGGCAGCGCCGCCCTCCAGACGCCCACATCGTCGTGGAGGGCGTCCGGATAGAGGTCGGGGCCCAGATGAAGTATCTGGGCCTCGTGCTAGACAGCAGGTGGCGCTTCGGCCCGCACTTCAGCGGGCTGTCGACGCGCCTGCTGAAAGCCGCGGACGCCCTCTCATGGCTCCTCCCAAACCTGGGAGGGCCCAAGGACAGATGCCGGCGCCTCTATGCCGGCATCTTGAAGAGCATGGCTCTTTATGGAGCACCCATCTGGGCGGACTCCCTCCACAGGAGGGAGAATGCGACCGCCATCCGCAGGCCACAAAGGGCCATTGCACAGCGGGTGGCGAGGTCCTACCGCTCAGTGGGTTTCTCGGCGGCGTGCGCTCTGGCTGGCACCCCTCCCTGGGAGTTGGAGGCATGGGTGCTCGCCAGAGTGTACGAATGGACGGCGCGGCGGAAGGCGCTCGGGGAGCGCCCCGCCGGTGAGGAGCGGGAGGCCGTGCGGCGGGAGGCGAGGGACGCAATCGTCCATCATTGGACGGAGGACCTCGCCACCGCCACCTTTGGCCGCCGGACGTTGGACGCGCTCGGTCCAGTCTTGCAGGACCCGGATCCGATGGATAGAGCCGAACATCGCATCCTCCAGGCGAACACCAACCACTGCGGGGCGGCCCAGGATCTGCTGATGCAGATCATGGCCGAGTGGTTGGTGGACGTGGCGTTGGTCGCCGAGCCTTACTCGGTCCCCAGTACCTGGCTGGGCGACCGGGACGGCTTGGTGGCGTTGGTGGCGCGGCCCTCCACGGACTCCCCTCCCCTCTCGCTTTTAGAGAGGGGACCGGGATACGTGGCCGCCGCGTGGGGGGGACATATGGCCCTGGTGGGGGTCTATTTCTCCCCAAACCGCCCTCTAAGGGATTTCGAGGATTATCTCGAAATCCTTACGGCAGTCGCCGGGAGGGCGGCACCACGCCAGGTCGCCGTGATAGGCGACCTCAACGCCAAGTCGGAGGCTTGGGGCAACCCGGCTGCCTCCTGCAACGTCCGGGGACGCGCCGCCGAATTTTGGGCGGCCTCGTGCGGTGTGTCCCTCCTCAACAGAGGGGCGGTCCACACGTGTGTGCGGCAACGGGGAGGATCGGTGGTAGACGTCTCGTTTGCCACCCCCGCCCTGGCCGCCCGCGTCGTGAACTGGCGGGTGGAGACGGTGGAGACTTTGACGGTGGAGAGACGTACGCGTCCGTATTATTGCGGGCGCGTGCCAATGCCGATCCCACCCAACTGGGGATCGGCAAGGTTTCTTGCCGGCGGACCCAAGCCGGGGCTCGAATTTTCGAGTTCCCGGGGGCAGAGGGCAGCGCCAACGCGGACCTCTTTGCAACAAAGTTGCAAGAGGTCATCGCGGACGCGGCCAAGGTGGCCAGGCCCGTGAAGACGGTTGCCATCGAGGTGTCCGACCTCGATGACACCGTCACCAAGGAGGAGGTGGTGGCGGCGGTCGCAGCATTGGGGGGCTGTGGCGTCGCAGCGGTGCGAAGCCGGGACATCAGGTCCGGCCGCGGCGGCATGGGCACCATTCGCATGGAGTGCCCAGTCGCCGCTGCCAAAGCCGTCCTTGATAAAGGACGGCTTAGTGTCGGCTTCAGCTCGGGTGCAGTCCGCGCACTTGTGGCACAGCCCCTGCGGTGCTACAGGTGCTGCGGCATCGGACACACCCGGGCCCTCTGTCCGTCCACGGTGGACCGGACAGAGAGCTGCTACCGCTGCGGCAAGGAGGGCCACAAGTCCGCCGAGTGCGATGCCGCTGCGCCGCACTGCTCGGTTTGTGCCGCCAGTGGCCGCCCCGCAGGCCATATTATGAAGGGGAGGATGTGTAATCCTCCCCCTAAGAAGGGAAAGTTGCAGGCGCCGAGCAAGCCTGCCGCTTCTGCCGCTGTGCCCGAAATTGGGCTTTCGGCTGCTGCTGGCCTGGCTGTGGAGGAGGGGGGTGCGATGTCCGATGGATAGAGCCGAACATCGCATCCTCCAGGCGAACACCAACCACTGCAGGGCGGCCCAGGATCTGCTGATGCAGATCATGGCCGAGTGGTTGGTGGACGTGGCGGTGGTCGCCGAGCCCTACTCTGTCCCCAGTACCTGGCTGGGCGACCGGGACGGCTTGGTGGCGTTGGTGGCGCGGCCCTCCACGGACTCCCCTCCCCTCTCGCTTTTAGAGAGGGGACCGGGATACGTGGCCGCCGCGTGGGGGGGAGACATGGCCCTGGTGGGGGTCTATTTCTCCCCAAACCGCCCTCTAAGGGATTTCGAGGATTTTCTCGAAATCCTTACGGCAGTCGCCGGGAGGGCGGCACCACGTCAGGTCGCCGTGATGGGCGACCTCAACGCCAAGTCGGAGGCTTGGGGCAACCCGGCTGCCTCCTGCAACGTCCGGGGACGCGCCGCCGAATTCTGGGCGGCCTCGTGCGGTGTGTCCCTCCTCAACAGAGGGACGGTCCACACGTGTGTGCGGCAACGGGGAGGGTCGGTGGTAGACGTCTCGTTTGCCACCCCCGCCCTGGCCGCCCGCGTTGTGAACTGGCGGGTGGAGACGGTGGAGACTTTGTCGGACCACCGATATGTGCGGTTCGACATCTCCACCGGCCCCCGGGGAGGGACGGCCCGCTCAGGCCAATCTCCCTTCCCGCGGTGGGCTCTCACCCGTCTGGACCGGGAGGCAGCCAAGGAGGCAGCCTTTCTCCAGGACTGGCTCTCGCCCCCTGTCGAGCCTGTCCTGGACGTGGACGCCGCAGCAGTCCAGCTCAGAGGGTCCCTGACCGAGGTGTGCAACGCCAGCATGCCTCGGTCACACCGTCCGCCTCCCCGTCGCGCCGTGTATTGGTGGTCGGAGGAGCTGGTGGGGCTGCGGGCCACGTGCGTGGAGGCCAGGAGGGCCTACACGCGGAGTCGGCGGCGCACTACCCGATCTCAGGCCGGGGAGGACCGCCTCTACGCCTCTTACCTAGAGGCAAAGACGGTCCTCAAGTCGGCGATGTGCGCCGCCAAGGACTCGGCGAGGGCTGAGATGCTGGAGGGCCTCGACAGGGATCCGTTTGGGAGGCCATATAAGGCGGCGCGGAATCAACTGCGCCCCAATGGTCCCCCACTAACGGAGACCCTGGAGCCGGCGTTGCTGGATGGGGTGGTCCGGTCCCTGTTTCCGCGCAGGGCCGACTTCACCCCACCAACGATGAACCCCCCACAGGGGGTGGTGGCTTCGCCGGAGGAGGAGGTCCCTCCGGTATCGGCGTAGGAACTTCGCGCGGGGGTTCTGTGCCTCCGCGCGAAGAAGACGGCCCCTGGACCGGATGGCGTCCCCGCACGGGTGGTGGCCATCGCAGCGTCCCTCATGGAGGAGAGGTTTCGGGACCTCTTCAGCGCGTGCCTGACGGCTGGGAGGTTCCCGAGGCTCTGGAAGGAGGGGCAGTTATGCCTCCTCCGGAAAGAGGGACGCCCGGTGGATTCCCCCTCGGCATACCGGCCCATCGTTCTGCTCGATGAGGTCGGTAAATTGTTCGAGGGGATCATCGCCACCCGGTTAAATAGCCTGTTGCGGGAGGTGGGGCCAGACCTGTCGGACGCCCAGTTCGGTTTTCGACGGGGGCGTTCGACGGTCGACGCGTTGGCCCTACTCAGGGGCCAAGTGCAGGAGGCGGTGGAGTCGGGGGGCGGAGTGTTGGCGGTGTCGTTTGACATAGCCAACGCCTTCAACTCCGTCCCCCACTCTACGATATTGGAGGCACTCCGATACCACGGAGTGCCCCAATATCTGCGGGCGATCCTGGCCAGCTACCTGGAGGACCGAGAGGTCCTCCTCGTGGACAAGACGGCCAGGATCAGGCGCTATGGCGCGGAGTCCGGTGTTCCACAGGGGTCGGTGCTAGGGCCCCCCTTGTGGAACATCGGATTCGACTGGCTCCTGCGGGGAGCCCTCCTCCCGGGCACGAGTGTCATCTGTTACGCGGATGACACTCTCCTCGTTGCCCGGGGGGGGGGAACTTTGGGGAGGCGGCCTGTTTGGCCTCGGCTGGCGGATCCTTGGTCGCAGGGAGGATCCGCCGGCTAGGATTGAGGGTGGCGCTGAACAAGACCGAGGCCGTGTTCTTTCACGGGCCTCGGCAGCGCCGCCCTCCAGACGCCCACATCGTCGTGGAGGGCGTCCGGATAGAGGTCGGGGCCCAGATGAAGTATCTGGGCCTCGTGCTAGACAGCAGGTGGCGCTTCGGCCCGCACTTCAGCGGGCTGTCGACGCGCCTGCTGAAAGCCGCGGACGCCCTCTCATGGCTCCTCCCAAACCTGGGAGGGCCCAAGGACAGATGCCGGCGCCTCTATGCCGACATCTTGAAGAGCATGGCTCTTTATGGAGCACCCATCTGGGCGGACTCCCTCCACAGGAGGGAGAATGCGACCGCCATCCGCAGGCCACAAAGGGCCATTGCACAGCGGGTGGCGAGGTCCTACCGCTCAGTGGGTTTCTCGGCGGCGTGCGCTCTGGCTGGCACCCCTCCCTGGGAGTTGGAGGCATGGGTGCTCGCCAGAGTGTACGAGTGGACGGCGCGGCGGAAGGCGCTCGGGGAGCGCCCCGCCGGTGAGGAGCGGGAGGCCGTGCGGCGGGAGGCGAGGGACGCAATCGTCCATCATTGGACGGAGGACCTCGCCACCGCCACCTTTGGCCGCCGGACGTTGGACGCGCTCGGTCCAGTCTTGCAGGACTGGCTCGAGCGGCCCCACGGTTTCCTCTCATTCCGTTTGGTGCAGGTGTTGTCCGGACATGGTTGTTTCGGAACGCACCTGCACCGGATCCGGAGGGAGGAAACCCCGGCGTGCCACGACTGCGGCGCGGCGGAAGTCACGGCGCAGCACACCCTCGAGGTGTGCCCAGCCTGGGCTGAGCTGCGCCGTGCCTTGATCCAAGTTGTTGGGCAGGACCTCTCACTTCCCAGCGTGGTCAACTCCATGCTGGGGAGTGAGGAGGCCTGGGCGGCGGTTGCCTCCTTTTGCGAGGATGTGATGTCGCAAAAGGAGGCGGCGGAGCGTGCGCGGGAGGACGATCCTCTCGCGCCGCCGCTCCGCAGGCGGAGAGGGGGAGGGAGGAGACGGTTATACGATCGCCTCCTCCCACCTCCTGGTGGTGACTAGCGGGCGACGGGCGCGGGGGCGCCTTTCGCCCGCATTGCACTAGTCACCACCCTCGTTGGGCGGGAACGGTCGAGCACTCACACACGGTCGTTCCCGGGCCCCTCCACTAAGGGAGGGGCGTGAAGGGCCTGCCGTAAAGGCGGGCGGTCGACGGCGGGGGACTGGAAGTAAAGGCTGTGCCGGTTTCCCAGTCCCCCTCCACTCAGACGATGCGGGAGTGCCGCTGGGTTATTTTAGTGGGTATACCGGGCTTGCCCGGGGAGTCCCACATAGCCCCCCATCCCCCGATGGGCGGGTATGCGTAATGCATTTTTTCCCAGCGAAACAAAAAAAAAAAAAAAAAAAAAAAAAGGTTAGGTTGGGGTGCGGGTCAGGTAACCTCCACGTGGGCCTGGTTGGTTGTTGGTCTCTTTCGGATACGTCCGGGGGGAAGAGCAACCCGCTGGGCTGGTGCACTCTGGGCACCGTCAATAACTTCCCATTCGTGGGTTCTTGTTGGCGGTGGCGAATAACCTGACAGGGGGGGATGTCGTTCTGGGTGTTCCTCTGATTAGCAGAGGACACACCAGATGCGACATGGGGTTGGGATAGTCTGGGTAGGTAGGTAGGGGTAGGTTAGGTTAGGTAGGTGGGAGGTGGGGCTCGCTTCCGGGCCTCTGGGCGGGCCGCCCGCCCCTGCGGGGGGGGTTGCCCGGGTGCACTGACCAGCTCTGCACCCTGCTCTGCCCAGCTCTGCACCCTGCACTGCCCGGCTCTGCATCCGGCTCTGCCCGCTCTGCACCTGGCTCAGCCCGCTCTGCAACTGGCTTAGCCCGCTCTGCACCTGGCTCTGCGCCCGGCTCTCTCTCCTGCGGGTGGGGGCGGCCGCCGCCCGGGGGCGGGAAGGGAGCCCTCGAAGGTGTGCCGCGGATGTGCGGCGGGCGGTGATGACTTGGCGTCGCCGACCCTCCTTTGGCGTGGGATGGTCGGCGGTGACAAGTCGGTGGAAGGAGGAGGCGGCGGAGCGTCGGTCTCGACGCACCGCCGCAGACGCGGTGGGCGGCGTCTGGCCTTCGCGGGCCGGATGCTGCAGACGCGGAGAGCGGCGTCTGGCCTTTCGCGGGCCAGATGCCGCAACGTAGGGGACCGTGGGCGGAGGACTGAGGTGTCCAACGTCCACAGGGTCCAGCGCGGTGGAGGGCACGGCGCAGCACACCGTCTAGGTGTGCCCAGCGGGGGCGTAGTTGCGCCGTGCCCTGACAGGTCCTCTCGCTTCCCGGTGTGGTAAATTCCATGCTGGGGAGCGGGAGGGCCTGGGCGGCGGTTGCCTCCTTTTGCGACGACGCCATGTCGTGGAAGGAGGCGGCGGAGAAGGGGTGGGGGTGGGCGGTTGTACGATCGCCTCCTCCCACCTCTTGGTGGTGATTAGCGGGCGACAGGCGTGGGGGCGCCTCTCGTCTGCATTGCACAATCACCACCCTCGTTGGGCGTTCCCGGGCCCCTCCACTAAGGGAGGGGCGAGAAGGGCCCGCCATAAAGGTGGGCAGTCGTCGGCGGAGGACTGGACGTAAAGGCTGTGCCGGTTTCCCAGTCCTCCTCCACTCAGACGATGCGGGAGTGCCGCTGGGTTATTTTAGTGGGTATACCGGGCTTGCCCGGGGAGTCCCACATAGCCCCCCATTCCCCCAATGGGTGGGTATGCGTAATGCATTTTTTCCCAGCGAAACCAAAAAAAAAAAAAACAAGGTTAGGTTAGGTTGGGGTGCAAGTTGAAAGCCTCCACGCGGCGCACCCTGGGCAACGTCGGCTCCAACTGCCCACCCGCGTTGGGTGGACAGTTGGGGCGGGCGGCTAATTTCAACACACGAAGAAAGGTCACGGTTCCAAACACAGATCATCATCCATGATGGTCTTTGAAGGGAACCGGGCTAGAGGCGGGACGGCAAGTCCGTCGCTGCGGTGGCCATCTAACGCCTACTCCCCCCTCTGCTGACAGAGGGTAGGTCTAGTGGGCGTGGAGTAAAGATGGAACCCAATCCCAAGGTCTCGCGTGCCGAGGGGATGAATGGCCGGAGGGTTTATATCCGGTCCCTAGCGCTGGAAAAGGGACCTTACCCTTAAAAAGGAACAGAAAAAATGGAACACAGACTAACGGAAAAAAATCCTCAGGCGGGTACCCTTGCGCAACGCAAGGGCGAGTCCCGCCCCTCTAGGGATCTCCTAGAGGGCAGCCCCATCGTATCTGAGGGGGGCACCAATAGTCTCGCAGGCCGGCAGACCACCGCCGACCTGCGCCACGAGCGAGAAAAGGAGCTCCAGGTTCACCAGGAGCGACTGCGCGACGAGGATGCGCCGTTTGCCGTCGCCGACGGCAACAAGAGCCGAGGAGGCTCAAGTCCCCATGTGGACGTACCTCTTGCCGTCGCCGACGGCAACAAGAGCCGAGGAGGCTCAGGTCATGGAGACAATTTGTCCGACCAGGACTCGCGTGGCACTTCCAAAGCTTGGAGGAAGCGTCCGCGCGGCAGGGCTGCTCGTGCTGGCCCGCGGCGGCACCTACAGAGAGGCATCGCTGCTCGCCACTGCGGGTGTGGCCCAGGTCGTGGGGAGGATCCGCGCCCTGGGGCTCGAGGTGGCCTTGGAAAAGTCCGAGGCCCTCCTCTTCCACGGGCCCCGGAACAGGCCGCCGCCGGAGGCCTCGATTATTGTGGGAGGGACTTCCATCGCCGTCGGGACTACGATGAAGTACCTCGGTCTCGTCCTCGACGGCCGATGGAAGTTCGAGGAGCACTTCCGGCGGTTGGCCCCAAAGTTGTTGGCCACTGCCGGGGCCTTGGGGCGGATCCTCCCAAACGTTGGGGGTCCTGGAGGAGTCTGCCGACGCCTGTACACCGGTGTGGTGCGCTCCATGGCGCTCTACGGGGCGCCAATATGGGCAGGCGCCCTGAGCAACCCGAATCAGGCTGCGCTGCGACGACCGCAGCGCGCCATGGCGCTCAGGGTGGCCCGGGCGTACCGCACCGTGTCTTGCGTCGGTGCGTGCGTGCTCGCCGGTACACCGCCGTGGGACCTCGACGCCGAGGTACTCGCTGCGGTGTACTGGCGAATAAAAGAAGAGATTGCGGGAGGTGGCTGTCCCCATCCGCGGGAGATTCGGCGTTGGCGAGAGGAGGGACGTGAGACTCTCCTGCGGAGGTGGGCAGCCCGTCTCGAAATATCGGTGACGAGTCGAGAGCTGGTGGCCGCCGTTCGGCCCATTCTCCACGAGTGGCTCGAGCGGCGGCACGGGGTCCTCTCTTTCCACCTGACGCAGGTGATCACCGGGCATGGTTGCTTTGGCAGATTCCTGCACCGGGTGGGAAGAGAGCCCTCTGAGGTGTGTCACCATTGTGAGGCAGGAGTCGCGGACACGGCGCAACACACGCGCGAGGAGTGCCCCGCTTGGGCGGTCCCCCGCGCCGCCCTGTCCGCGACAGTCGGGAATGACCTGTCGCTGCCGGCCCTCCTCCGGGAGATGGTCGACAGCGACGAGTCATGGCAGGCGGCAGTGACCTTCTGCGACACAGTAATGTCGCAGAAGGAGGCGGCGGAGCGGGGCCGGGAAGATGACGTCGACTCGGCCCCGATGCGCCGCCGCAGGCGTGGAAGGCGGCGTCGGGTCTTTGCGGGCCAAATGCCGCCGTAACGCCGGGGACCGCGGGCGACGGATCGGGGTCCGCCGTCCGCACGAAGGTCCCGTGCACCCGTGTTCGGTGCGAGGAGGAGAAGATGGAGGTGGAACGGGGCGGGGCTGAATCTCAAACTAGGGGATTCAGCCCCGCCCCGGAGAGAGAAGGGCTCCGTTGCGGAGCGACGCCAGCGGGGCACGCGGTAGCAAGCCTCGCGGGTCCCGCAGCCCCGTGGGCGAGCGTCGGAACACTCCAGTGTTTTAGTGGGTGCAAACCCCACATAACGCAGTGGCTCCCCCGAGACCACTGCGTATTCGTGAGGAATTTCACTGGATAAAAAAAAAAAAAAAAAAAAAAAAAGGTTAGGTTAGGTTAGGTTAGGTTTTTTTTTTTTTTTTTTCTTTTTTCTTAACTCTAATCCCCACCAACTAAATTGGTGCCTATTTTTTGCAAACTCATTCATTTCGTTCAATCTTTCTTTCCTCTCGCACTTTTATTCCTCATACTATTTGTTCATCGTGCATTTATTTATTTATTTAGACTTCATGCACAAAGGTACAAAGGCGGACTTAATGCCTAAGGCATTCTCTACCAGTCAACCAAGGGTGGTGGAGAGACAACATGGCAGGTGCATAGTTTAATTATAAAAAGCTAGTAGTTATTATACTAAAATAGAGGAAATACACGTACATATATATTGAATATAATACATACCTATATAAATATATATATTTATGAAGTAATAGAAAAGAATAAAGTGAAATGACTCTGCTCATTTGTGTTGAAAATAAATCCGCAATTTCCGCTTAAATGCGTACCGACTGGTGGCCGTCCTGATCTCGGAAGGAAGCGCATTCCAAAAAAGAATGGACTGGATATGAAAAGATGAGTGAACAAAATCAGTAGTATGAGAAGGACAGAGTAAGAGGAGATTATTGGAAGAACGCAGATTGCGAGCGTGTGAAGAACTTAGAAATTGAAAGCCAGAGATAAGATAGGAAGGAGGCGTGGGCGAATTGAGTAGAGAGAATAGCGTAGTCAAAGCGCGTAAGTTTCTTCTCTGGCGAATGGGCAACCATTTTAACTCAGACCTGTAGCTCGATACATGGTCATATTTCCGAAGATTAAATATGAATCTAATACAATTGTTCAAGACCCTATCTAGTTTGTCCAGCAAGACCGCGTTCAAGTCAAAGTAGCACACGTCCCCATAGTCGATGACCGGGAAAATTAAAGCCTGCACAAGCATTGTCTTCGTCTTTACAGGCAAAAACCGCCTCAAACGATACAAGGATCGCAATGTACCGTTGGCTCTCTGACTGACACTAGATACCTGACTTTGCCAGCTAAGTGTCGAGTCAAGATGCAAACCAAGATCTTTCACGCTAGGGCTAATGGGAATGACGGAACCATTGAATAAGATCGGTGGAAGAGAGCCTACCGCCACTCTACCCATCATGCGTGAGCTTCCAATTACAATAGCCTGGCATTTTGAGGGGTTTACGGACACCCCAAATTTCTCAGACCAGTCCTTAACAGCATTCAAGTCCCGGTTTAAATCCTCTATAGCATCCGATAAATTTTCTATCCGCGCCGCTGTATACAGTTGAAGATCATCGGCATACAGATGATACGAACACCGAAGACAGTGAGTTATAAAATTAATGAAGATTGAGAATAATAATGGAGATAGAATACCGCCTTGTGGAACACCAGCATCCAGGTCACGCCAATTCGAAGAACTCTCATCGACGCGAACCGACTGCTGACGCCCCCGAAGATAAGAGGAGAACCATTCCAACGCCTCGGATGACACCATAAGATGGGAGAGGATAGAAAGGAGTATATCATGACTGACGGCATTAAAGGCATTGGAGAAATCAATTAAAACTAACACAGTTACCTTAGTATTCTCCATAGCTTCTCTAATGTCGCCAGTCACTTTAAGGAGAGCAGAGGCTGTACTGTGTCCAGGTCTGAATCCAGACTGGAATGAGCTTATGAGATTGTTTCGGTATATAAACCCCGAAAACTGCTTGTGTACGCAGGCCTCGAGCACTTTGGATAGGAAAGGGAGAATGGAAATTGGACGAAAATGATTAGGCAGGGAGGGATTTGAAGTTTTAGGAAGTGGGCGTACGTATGCCATACGCCACAGGGATGGGAATTGTCCGGAATCGAGGGAAAAATTGATGATGTGGGTAATCGGTGGGAGAAGAAAGTCGAGGATCAAGGTGACCATATAACGGCTGACGTCGTCATGGCCCACAGCTTTGGATTTTATGGATAGGATCATCTTTTTAACCTCATCCTCGGTGGCTGGAGAAAAACGAAATGGTTCTATGATAGGACCGGGTAGGCTAGAAATGAAATCAACCGTCTGAGACAAGATTTGGGAATCCAAATGACAAGTGGTTGTGAAATGACGGTTGATTTCGTCCAGGCCAATCGTCTTGGGAAAATCCACATGACGATTCCTACCGATACCGAGGGTTCCGAAGAATTTCCAGATATCAGCAGAAGAAGAGGATGAAATGTTTTCGAGAATATGGCGGCGTTTGGCGTTGCGTATCATCTGATTACACCGATTTCTTGCAGCTCTGTAGAGGTTCTTATTTTCTTCACTGCGATCCCTTTTAAACTTCCGAAAGGCTCGATCCCTACGTCTCATCGCCATACGTACCCCCGCGGTCAACCAAGGAGCAGGTGGACGCCTGAGTTTAACTTTCTTTACAGGGGCATGTCTGTCGTAGAGAGCAAGGATCGTCCTATTGAAGCTACGCAGTTTGTCGTCAACGCCTGTTGCCGCTGCAAGATTTCCCCAATCGAGCTTCGACGCATCCTGACGTAGCCTCTCAACATCCATGCGAGCAAAACAACGCATGCGCAGTACTTTAGGGAGAGGTTTTGGTGGTTTTAGGACATATGAAAGGAAAATGAGGTCATGGTGAGAAAAGCCAGGTGCAGGACACTGACCATGAGAGGAAACAAGGGAGGGAGTAGAAGTAAGGATTAAGTCAAGCCACGTGTCATCGCCTGAGATATTGAAATGAGTAGGCTGCAGTGGTAGAACATGGAGACTAACGGATTCAATGATGTGGAGGAGTCTACGGGAACGAGGGGATGGGTGACTAAGGTCTGTGTTGAAATCGCCCATGATGACGCAATGTGCATACTCTGACCCTATCGATTCCAGTGCCAATTCAAGGTTGGAAAAGTAGTCAACGGCGGGCGGACAGTAGACTACACCAAGTAGAGTCTTGACACCTTTGATATATATTTCCAAAAAGAGATACTCAGCAGAAGCACTGTTGGGTGAAGGAGAAGAGGCAATGATTTTGAAAGGGAAATCGTTACGGAGATAGATAGCGACACCACCTCCTCCCTTTCCAATTCTATCGTTGCGGATAAGAATGAAACCGGGAAGAGGGTAGGTGGTAGAAAGAAGATGAGGTTTGAGCCAACTCTCCGAAACCAGAACGGCGTGGACATTGGCGCCAGAGAAGGCGTCGAACAAGTCACTGTAGTGACTTGGCACACTCTGAGCATTTATATGGCAGACATTGAATAAATGACCCTTTTGGTGAATGAAGCTCTGACGCACAAAGTCACCAAGGGTGTCGGTCATAGAAGTAAAACTAGCATTCCCGGAAGAGTTAACGGATTCAATAGCCGAATGAAAAGAATCATCATCAGACATAAAATAAAAATAATATAAATACCAAAAATATATGCGACTAAATAATACCTAATGCTTATCCTGACGGTGCACTTCCACTGTCTGTACACCACCCACCAGCTGCACCAGTACAATACACGTATAACATTACAACACAAACAACAACACAAAAAAGAAAAAAATACCAACATGAAACAAATATTAACGCAAACATGGACACACAATAGGCACAAGCGGGAATAGAAGCAACACATACAGCAAGTACGAAACGCAATTGAGAAAACTCAAAACAAAAAAAAAGAAACGAAACGATACATGAAAAAGTTACATTCAGGCTTAACACGCACTGCGATTCCCACCTGCGAACTTTTGTTGTAATATTTTCGCGCGATTTTTTCACCGCAATGCATGCAGCTTCATACAATTCCATAGGTCGCAGAATGGGCAGAAAAGAAAAAAAAAAAAAAAAAAAATATCACGCGTATAAAAATCACAGTGCGTGCCAAGCCTTACCTAGAATAAAACGCGTTCAATAAATTACACAAAACAAACATTGAACAACGGAACATGAGACGTCACATTAACATTATTACAGATTTTTAAATAAATTAGATATCGACAGTGACATTATTGTTAACTCAAAACATGGAAAAACAAAACAATTCATTTTCTTGCACAAATACCCTCAAAGTTATTATAATTAGGTAGAAACATATAAATATAAAATATTAAGCGGGTAGGCGTGTAAAATGTACACAATATTAAAATGTTTACGTGACCCATGTCATCCGATAACAAATAAGTTAAGCTAAGTAATAGATTATATATTAGATAGATTTAGTGAGAGTGATAGATAAGTGTAAAGTGTAAATAGTGTGAATAATGTAAATATAGTGTAGATGTTCTTGAAAGTGACTACAAAATATTGTGAGACTGAAAACTAATTTCTACGCACTTCGATAACTGGCCTACTCCCTGCCGCAGTAGATGGTTCTCGTGTGGTCTTTGGGTACTTCGCCACCAAGACATTGAGTTCATTCATCGAAGTTATCTTATGCCGTGCTCCATTGGGCGATCTTACAACTATGATCCCGTCCTGAGTCCAGCATGCCTGCATCCCAAAGTGCGAACGTGCCACACCAAAAACAGTCTGTCTACTCCTGGTTAGGAACTCCTTGACGGCAATCGTGGAGCCCTTCAAGGCAGATTTCGCCCTCCAGACTGCAGATTTATCGTCCACGCTGGAGAACCTCACCAAAACTGGTCTGCTGCGCGTGGGTCCTTTGCTCGATGCCCCCAGCCGGTGACATGCCTTGATGGAGGCGCCAGTAATATTTGGCAGAGCCAGTTTACTGTGTAGCACGTCCAGCACCGTAGCCTTACAGTCCTCCTGGTCATCCTCAGCCAGCCCAGTGAACAGCAGCGCCTTACGACGTGAGCGTGTTTCTAACCCGTCTACCACTCTGGAGCACTCTGTGATCTGCCGCCGAAGAAGTCCCAGCATTCCGAATATCAGCTCCCTAAACGTCCGAAACTCCTCAGCAATCTTGGCGACGGTGTCCTTTGCCGGTCCAGCACACTGAATCTGCGCCTCAAGCTCATTCATCTTCTTGAGGAAACAATCTTCTAGATTCTTCTGCGCCGATTGTATGTCGTCTAGCTGAGACATTATATCGTGAGTAGATTTTCCCTCCGCGTTTATTAGTTGTATCTTCTATAGTGACTTTGAAAGCACTAGTGAACAGCTGGTGGGCGATGAATTTTTGTTATCTTACATGGACTTTATTATCAATGTAAGTATCTACTTATTTGTGGTTTATTCAACCAATATTAACTTTAAAAATGTGAAAAAATACTTAATTTTAATTTAATTTAAAATAGCGCAACGAAAACGCGACTTTACTTTTTTAACACCTACCGCCGAAAATGCATTCATCTTCTTGTATAAGGGTTTGTTTAATTAACTATGGGTATAATTTATTTATTCATCAGCGTAAAAGTAAAAAGTTCAATAAATTTTTAGACAGATGTACAAAAGTTCAAATTAAATACAAAATTACAATATTTACAGTTCATTGTTTTTGAAATTTACAAAAAAAGGTCTAACAAAATACCAAATTACATCTTGTCACAGTCAAAGTAAAAATAAAAAATATACAAGAAGTCCTTAAAAATACAAATTTACACGGTTTAACGAATTTGTGCAAATAGTGCCATCATAACAAAATACAAAATAAAAAGGTTCCATTTATAACAATTAGAGCAAAAGGTGCTGTTTATCACAGAATATAAAGAGTGTTTATCACAGAAAAGGTGCAAGATTAACAAAATAACAATTAGGGATGGAAAACACAATAGTGAAGTCTATCACACAATTTTCACAGAATATTTGACAATAACAAACATTAGGTACTAACTTAAAATA
This sequence comes from Anorthoa munda, assembly GCA_945859665.1. Lineage (NCBI taxonomy): Eukaryota > Metazoa > Arthropoda > Insecta > Lepidoptera > Noctuidae > Anorthoa > Anorthoa munda. The sequence continues at coordinate 38,608 of OX243896.1, read as the reverse complement.
CTGCCGGCTATACATATCCCGGCTGCATTCCGTGCTTACATTTCAATATTGTGCAAAATACTAATGAAGCACGGTGCGCCTCAGGTTTTGTTCCGATGTATAACCGCAGTGGCTACTCTAATGCAGTATTCTAAAAACTTTTCCCTTGTCCTTTTGTTCATGAGCCCATGCAGGCTCTCCCTCGTTATTTTCCTGTCCAGCTCACATTCAAGTTGGTAGCGCTCCCTTATAAATAACGGGCATTCTACAAGTATGTGCTGGACAGTCTCTGCCACGTTAGGGTCGCAGACGCACGATGGGCTCTCCTTACACTTGAAGCGATTCAGGTATTCAGAGAACCCACCGTGCCCCGTCAAAACCTGCGTGAGGACGCCGGTTGGCCGCACCTGTTGTACAGTACGGAAAGCCACTATTGCGTCCGGAAGAAACATTTTCGTCACCGAAGCAGTCTCGCCCGATACATATCTCCGGTTCCATTCATCAAGTGATTCCAAACGGATCTGTCGCTTGATAAATGAAACCGGACACTGATCGTAGTCCGGCTTCCTCCGTGACGACAATGCTGCCTCCTTAGCGAGCTCGTCCGCTCGCTCATTCCCCGGCAGGCCCGCGTGGGCCTTGATCCAGAACAAAGTCACAGCTTTGTTCTGGCCCAGGGCATGAACCAGGTTGGCGCGCGCGCGAACTGCCAGGGGATGGAGAGAGCCATGGTTTGCAAGCGTCTGCAATGCTGACATTGAGTCGCTGTACAAACCATAGCTCGCCTCTTGCCGCGCGAGGATCACTTCGGTCGCTTTGCAAATGGCCAGGAGTTCCGCCTGGTAGACTGTGCAGTACGCGGCAAGGCATAGCTTGAGGTGCCGGACTTCGCCGTCACTATCCCAAATGGATAATGCGGCTCCGACCTTCCCCTCAATCTTGCTGCCGTCGGTGAAGATTCGCACCGCCTGCACATTGTTACTGTCTAGTAACTCTTGGTCTGCCAGGCACATGAACTCGAGGGGCATTTGCGTAGCCGGGTGAGGGGCTTCTGCAAACCTTACCGCACTCTCGATCTCCCTGTCTCCTGGCACAAACCGGGATAACCCTCTCCTCGCTTCATACAGGAGGGCTGCCTCCTGTATGCGCAGGTCTAGAGGTAGTATCCCAGACAGTGCCAGTGCCGAGTTCAGAGAGACAGTACGGTAAGATTTGCAGAGCTTCTGAGCGAATCCTCGTTGAACAGAGCCTAGCTTCTTCCGCACACCCACCTTTTTTGCAGCGGGTGCCCAGGCTGCGGCTGCGTACGTCACTATGGGCTCAATCGTTGCTGTGTAAATTGTGTGTATGACCTGTGTGTTTAACCCCCAGCTCACCTTTGCGGCTCGAGACAGCTGCTTGTAAACGTCAGCTGCCCTTTTGCAGACGTTCGCGGCATGCTCATTAAATGTGAGCTTATCGTCTATGGTTAGACCCAGCAACTTCATTTTCTTAACCATACCAATGTCGACCCCGGCCATGCTCAGTATTGGAGTGTCGTACTTAAGCTTATTGGTTATGGTCATCGCACAGGTTTTGTGCGGTGCAAACCTCAGCTTATTTCGGACGCCCCAATCATGAACATGGGCGAGGGCTGCATTGGCAGATCTCGAGACTTCAGTCGCCGTGTCCCCATCCACGACCAAGACGATGTCATCCGCGAACGCCTGCACAAAAAGTCCGCGCTGCTCTAGAGCCTGCAGTAGTGGGTCGAGAACGAGGTTCCACAGGATTGGACCTCCGATCGACCCCTGAACGCAGCCCTTGCTAGTCTCTCGAGTGCATTCCTCCCCGGCATACCGAACCCTGACCTTCCTACCATCGAGATAGCTGTCTATCAGCCTTCTGATGTTAACCGGGCACTTTTCCTCAGCCAGTCTGACTCTTATGGCTGGCCACCAAGCGCTATCGAAGGCGCCCTCTATATCCAAAGACACCAGGACAATTAGCTTCTTCAGCCTCAACTTGTCCTGTACGTGCTCCATCAGCGTATAGAGGGCGTCCTCGGTGCTCCTCTGGGGCATGAAGCCAAACTGACGAGTACTAAAACGCGGTACAAGCTGATATTTTAGGCGCGCTACGACCATCCTCTCCAGGACCTTCCCCAGAACAGGCAACAGACCGATTGGTCTATATGCCTTGGGGGTGGTATAGCTGTCCTTGCCCGGCTTTCTGAGGACTACGACTGTAGCCTCCTTCCAGGTGGTCGGGAAGTGTGCCAATTCAAGGCACTTGTTGTATAGGGCAAGGAAAGCGTCCGGGTCCTGGTGGATCGCTCGACTGCAGATATCAGAAGTCAGTCCGTCCCCTCCTGGTGCCTTTTTGGGATTGAAACCCGCCACGGCGGACTTCAGCTCCAGCGTCGTAAATGGGGGATCATGATGTTCATCATGGGCCCACTCATTTACTCGGCTGGCTGCTTCTCTTATTCGCCTGTGGTCAGCGTTGTCCTGGTCTACTCTGTCTTCGGGGTGGTTAGGTTTTTTTTTTTTTTTTTTTTTTGGCGCCTACCTCTCCGCGCATATGGCGGAGTCTGCGAGCTACACGGTTCCCCGGACATAGTCCGAGACCTTTGGGACTCATTTAATCTAAGTTCAATTTTACACATTACATTATTATTATCACAGATTACATTCCTATCTAGTATACATATGAGTTTCTTAAAAAGTACTTATTTTTTACAGACATTAAGATCTTATTTTAGAGTGTGTTTTTAGCGATATCTAGTTTCTATTTTGTTCATAGATTAATATATCGCTCTATACGCTTCCCATTTTATATTATCATATAAAATTTTGAGCATTGCTGTAGTTTATTTATTTTATCAGATGTTCTTTTTACTGTGTTTACACAGTATTTGATAAAAACAATACTAAACTTTTGTCTGCTATAAGTTTCTGAGATTCTCAGGTCTATTTGTAACGGAAAACTAGTTCTTAATTTGTTTGTAATGTCTAGGTCTCATATTGACTTATTATATAGCGTGTTATTAGCAATATCGGGCTTCTATTTTGTTTATAGATTGTATATTGCTCTGTTCGCTTCCCATTATATATATCTATATATAATTTCGAGCATTGGTGTTAATTATTTATTTCTTTTCACTGTTTTTCCGGCAACATTGAAACAGTATTCTATAAATACAGTGCTATACTTTTTATCAGATATGAGCCTATTGAGATTCCCTGGTTTAATGTCGATCCCTAACTTCTGTTCGATTTCATACCGTTCTTGGCCATATACCGGGCAGTCAGTAATTATGTGGATCGCTGTCTCGTCTTCGTCGGGGTCACAAGTGCATGATGGGCTTTCCTTGCACCTGAACCTGTTCAGGTATTCCGAAAACCCACCATGCCCAGTCATTACTTGGGTAATTAGCCCGGTCGGTCTTATTTTTCTGACGATTTTATAAGCGTCCACTGCGTCCGGGAAGAAAAGTTTTGTTGTTGAGGCTGTGTCACCCATCCTGTACCTCCGGTTCCATTCGACAAGCGAATCCTTCCGGATTAAGCGCTTGACGAATGAAACCGGACACTGGTCATATTCCGGTTTCTTCTTGAGATTTAGCGCAGCTTCTTTAGCCAGATGGTCGGCTCTCTCATTCCCTTCCATTCCTGCGTGCGCCTTAATCCAAAACATAGCAACATGCTTGTTTTGGATTTTGCATTTTCGCAAGTTCTCCCTGGCTTCAACTGCGAGGGGATGAGAGGATCGGTGGTTTGCGACCGTTTCCAGTGACGACCGTGAGTCACTGAATATGCCAAAAGACCCTTCTTTGTTTTTATGGATCTCCCTCGTGGCTTTGCATATGGCCAGCAGTTCGGCCTGGTAGACCGTGCAGTGGGACGACAACTTCAATTTCTGGGATTTGGTTTCGGCGCCATTGCTCCAAAGAGACAATGCCGCTCCTACCTTTCCATCAATTTTGCTGCCGTCCGTGTATATCTGCACTGCCTGTGTGCAGTGGTTTTCGAGTTGTTCCTGGTCTGCCAAGCATATGAACTGCAGACTCATATGTTCCGCCGGGTGGGGTGTCGAAGCAAATGCGGTACGTCGCTCTACGTCCCTGTCTCCTAGCATTGGCTGGGGTACCCCCCTCCTCGCCTCATACAGGGCAGCTGCCTCTCGTATTCGGAGGTCGAGGGGTAGTATCCCAGCCAGCACCAGTGCCGAGTTTAGGGATACGGTGCGGTAAGATTTACACAATTTTTGTGCAAATCCTCTCTGGACCACATTTAGCTTCTTCCTAACACACAACTTGTTGGCTGCCGGTGCCCATGCGCTTGCCGCGTACATTATTACCGGTTCGACTACTGCCGTGTACATGGTGCGGATGACGTCGGGGTGGAGTCCCCAGCTGACCTTCGCAGCCCTCGACAATTGCTTGTAAAAATCCACCGCTTTTTGGCACACATTTGCAATGTGCTTGTTAAAAGTAAGCTTATTGTCGATGGTTAGCCCCAGGATCTTGATGTCTTGCGTCATGCCAATGGCGACCCCCCCCATGCTCAGCCGCGGGGTGTCGTATTTCAGTTTCCGCGTTATTACCATCGCATTCGTTTTATGCGGTGCGAATTTCAACTTGTTACTAACACCCCACTGATGAACACGGGCGAGGGCGTCATTCGCCTTTCGCTCGATCTCGATCGCTGTATCGCCATCAAATACTAGCACCACGTCGTCAGCAAAGGCTTGGCAGTAGTCTCCCCGCTCTGCCAGCCCCTTTAAGAGGGGGTCCAGTAGGGTGTTCCAAAGAATTGGTCCTCCAATGGATCCCTGCACACAGCCCTTGGACGTCTCTCTTACGACTTCTTCGCCTGCATATCTGACCCTGACCCTTCGGTTATTGAGGTAACTGTCAATGATTCTCCTCACATTTACCGGGCATTTTTCCTCAGCCAGTCTAGTTCTGATAGCTGGCCACCATGCACTGTCGAAGGCTCCCTCTATGTCTAGCGACACCACTACGACCATTTTGCGCTCTGCTAGCTTGCTGCGTATGTGTCCAACCAGATCATAGAGAGAGTCTTCCGTGCTCTTCTGGGGCATGAACCCGTACTGGCGAGTACTGAGTTTCGGTATAATGTGCCATTTCACTCTGTTTATGACCATTTTTTCCAGGACTTTTCCTAGCACCGGCAACAGACCAATTGGTCTGTAGGATTTTGGTGCCGTATAGCTCTCTTTCCCGGGTTTCCTTAGGATCACGACTGTGGCTTCCTTCCAGGTCCCGGGAAAGTAGCCCAGCTCCAAGCACTTGTTAGCCAGTGCCAGGAAAGTTCCCGGATCATAGTCGATCGAATGCTGGCAGATATCGGCCGTGAGCCCATCCGCCCCGGGGGCCTTTTTAGGGTTGAAAGTGCGCAAGGAGGAGTTCAGCTCCTCGATGGTGAACGGTGGGTCATGTTTATCATCATGACCCATGACGTTCACTTTTTCAGCCATTTCTCTAACTCGCTTGTGCTCCTCTCTATCATCATCCCTTTTATCTCCGGGGTAGAATGTTTCGGCCAGCAATTCGGCAGAGTGGAGGTTGTCCAGTACCTTTCCGTTCACGATCAGGGGCAAGTCCTCGTGCCGTTTCTTGGTTCGGCCTATTACCCGGTATATGCCGTCCCACAGCCCTTCCCCGTCTTGTTTCTCACAGAAAGCTTTCCAGCTTTCTGTTTGAGCGTTTCTGGCTTTATTTTCATATTCTTGTTTTATCTGCAGGTACTCAGCCACGACGGCCTCTCTCCTGACCGGTGCTGCGACACGGATTCTGCGCCTCCTGGTGGCGACTGCCCTCTTCAGCGTGGCGAGCTCCTCCGTCCACCATGGTAAGTTGACCCTGTTACTTGACTTTATTAGGGGTATACTTTTGTTGGCTACTTCTATAATTGTGTTTTGATATTCCTGAATTTTGTTTTCTAAATCTACTGTATTTTTAATTTTGTCTATTTCTAAAGGGTTTATATTTTGTACTATATGCAACTGGTTCAATTTCTCACGAAATTGAATCCAGTCTGCTTTTTTAGTATTGAATCTACGTGTTGTTCTACTAATTTGTATACCCCTTGCCTTCTCCAAGTCCAACTTGAAGGTGATGGTGTTATGGTCTGAGCTCGTCAAGCCTTCTACTACCTTCCAGTCGTCCACCAAGCCGAGCAGATCCGCCGCACAGACCGTGATGTCTACTACACTTGAGTAGAGGTTGGTTCCACGCACTGTGTGGAACGTTGGAGTACCGCCGACGTTGAGTATCTGCAGATCCATCTCTTCGAGAGCACCAGCCACCTCATTCCCTCTCACGTTGGTTTTTTGGCTGCCCCACCAAGAGTTTTGCGCGTTAACGTCGCCGCCCATGATGATCCGCCGGCCGAAGTTCCGCTCAATCCTTTTTAGCTGCTCCAAGTATGGCCCTATCGGTTCTGGCTTCGGTTCGAAGTAGAATGAGACCACCACGATCTCCCAGGCAATCGTCCTCATCTTCACCACAGTGATGTTAGGTGTGGTGAAGTCCGGGCACTGGATGACGTCTATGTCACCGTCAAAGACAGCGATTGCTGTCTTGACGGGACCGTCTTCCGTTCTGTTGCTCTGGTAAATTCTAGCGCCGTGGTAGTCCTTCATTCTACCTATGCCTCCGATGTACGGCTCCTGGAGCAGTGCAAAGGCCATATTCCTTTTGTTCGCCTCAAGCATTAATTCATTAGTTGCCAGTGCCTTTCTTTGCAAGTTTGCTTGGGCTACTACGTATGGCCTTGTGTTTGAGTCAGATATTCCGCCGGTGACCACCTTAGCAATACGCCGTCGTGCTTCTGGCCATTGCATCCCATTTCCTTCTTATGGGGCAGTCTTGGCTGAAGGCGTTGTGCTCCACTTTATCCAGTTTTGCCCGCGTGCAGTTGCAGCATGACGGGCCCGCTCCCTCAAGCCGATCTGGGCAGTCTGCCTTCATGTGGGCGCCCCCACAATGGCTACACCTTGCCTGGGTTTCCTGGCAGAATCGTCTGCCGTGTCCGTATCCCAGACAAAGCGAGCACTGGACTAACGGAGACTGGTCGGCCACTCGAATCCTCTGGAACTCGATGTGTACCGACCCAGCCCCCGTCATTCGTCGCCAAATTGTGGGGGACACCCGCACTATGATGTGACTTTGGTGCGGGTTCCTCGTGCGCTTTCTGTAGGCGATCTCCAGTCTTTCGGCTTGGCCGAGTCCTTTGAATAGATCCCTATTCTGTTTTCTGAGCGCACCAAGGATGTCCTCGTCGCTGTGGTACTGCATCACGTCTTTGAGCACAACTAATGGGTCTTTATTCTTAAGGTCTTCGGCTCTCAGGTTTTCTGACTTTGTCAGCCTAGCCTTTACCTTTTCCCTTTCTACCTGGTTTCTAAAGCCCATTATTACCTTCCTATCCTTGGCTTTTCTTACTTTTTCTATTTCCACTCCGCCCTCCTTCGCGTTTACGGCCTCTCTTATCCTGTTCATTACGTCCTCACTTGTCTCCCGCTCGTTAGTCGTCGTAACCACCAGCGAATGTAGTGCGGTCCGCTCCGGAGGCTGTCTCCCAACGGACGACACCACACCCGCGTAGGTCTGTTTTTCGACTTTTTCTAGTTTTTCTTGTAGTTTGACCATGCTTTCTGTATTTGTTTTTATCAGGTTTGCATGGTCATCGAGCATTTTCCTAAAAGCCTCTCTCTCCTTTTCCCTTTCCCGGTCCGCTATCCCTTCCTGGTTTGCCTTTGGAAGTTTTGGCGATTTTTTGGGGGGAAATCTGTTGGGGCCAAAAGATAGGGCTCCTCAAGCCAGTCACTAAGGACCTGACCTGGGTGGTCTACCACTATTTTTGGCCGAGTAATCCCGAAGGGGGTAATCTCAAAAAATCCAAGTTGGGGGGGATAGGTATTTGGGGAAGTGGGGAGGGGGTGCCCAACACAAGTCCAATCTCGGGTGACGTCAGGCCAGGGGTTGAGGAGTTCCCTCGATGTTTCCTGCTGAGGATTTTGTGGAGCTGTTCTATAGTCAGCTCTATAGTCAGCTCGGCACAGGCCAACACGCGGATAACGATCCTCGATGTCTTCCACCTTCAGGATTTTTCGACCACGTTTTTTCTTTTAGGTTAAGTATGGAAAACGTGGTCTCACTGATTAATTATTATCCGCGCGAGTCTGTGCCTTAAAAATCTGAGATTCAGTATAGTGCTGAGGGCCACAGTGGGGGTGAATATCCCGTGATAATAACACTATGTCTTCGCTTTAGGTTCTGAGTTATTCACTAGCGAAGATTTGCTTTGAGGTTATGTACCGGAACTGCACTGTTAAACGCTCACAATACATTTTTTTTTTTTTTTTTTTTTTTTTTTTTTTTTTTTTTTTTTTTTTTTTTTTTTTTTTTTTTTTTACGGACTATTTCCACCAACAACATTGGCGCCTATTCTATATCTATTCCTCATCCATACCAGTTCTCGCTTGTCATTCCTCTCGTAATTTCATGCCTCATACTTTGTCTTTCTTATATCCTTCTCCTTTTATTCTGTGGGTGGGACTCCCACTTTTGAGCTGTTTACTATTCTATTAAATTTCTTTATTTCAACTCTGGGGTAAATAATTTGTCATACTTGGGTTTTATTTTACATTATACACTATTTACTTATTCCATATGCTAACACAATCTTATATAGGTACACATTTTCTTTACTCTATTAATTTACATCAAAATACATTTTTGCCATAGGTCTACTTTACATGCCATTTTCTTACTACTGCTTTTCTTACTTTACATTACTCACACTTATTTCCTATGTTTACATGACTATATATACAATATAATAAGAAACATAGTTGTTTCATCAAGTTTTATTTTTATCAATAACTTTTTGGGCTATATTGACACAGTAGGCTATTAAGATATCTCTATTTTTTCCCGACATAATTTCCGGCACGCTTTCCCCACGCAGCCCCACACCTAGCTCCTGTTCCAGATTGTAGCGCTCTTTGGCGTACACTGGACAGTCCAGAACAATATGCGGGACCGACTCCGCTATGTTGGGGTCGCAGGTGCACGATGGGCTCTCCTTACACTTGAAACGATTCAAGTATTCTGAGAACCCACCGTGCCCCGTTAGGACCTGCGTGAGAACGCCTGTTGGCTTCACCCGTTGTACAATACGGTAGGCAGCCACGGCGTCGGGAAGGAACATTTTCGTCACCGAGGCCGTCTCGCCCGACACATATCTCCGATTCCATTCATCAAGCGAATCCAGACGGATTTGACGCTTGATGAATGAAACCGGACATTGGTCATAGTCCGGCTTCCTCCGTGACGACAATGCTGCTTCCTTTGCCAACTCGTCCGCGCGTTCATTCCCCGGCAGGCCCGCGTGGGCCTTGACCCAGAAGAAAGACACATCTTTTTTCTGATCCAAAGCCCGAGCCAAATTGGCTCGTGCGCGGACCGCTAGGGGATGGAGAGAGCCATGGTTTGCAAGCGTCTGCAATGCTGACATTGAGTCGCTGTACAAACCATAGCTCGTCTCTTTGCGCTTGAGGATTACGTCCGTTGCTTTACAAATGGCCAGTAGTTCCGCCTGGTAGACAGTGCAGTACGCGGCGAGGCTAAGCTTGAGGTTCTGGACTTCACCTTCATTATCCCATAGGGATAATGCGGCTCCGACCTTCCCCTCAATCTTGCTGCCGTCAGTGAATATTCGCACTGTCTGCACATTCTGGCTGTCCACAAGCTGTTGGTCTGCCAGGCACATGAACTCCAAGGCCATTTGTTTGGCAGGGTGAGATGTCTCTGCAAATCTCACCATACCCTCAATGTCCCGGTCTCCTGGCACGAACCGGGACGACCCTCTCCTTGCCTCATACAGTTCGGCTGCCTCCTGTATGCGGAGGTCTAGAGGCAGTATCCCGGCTAGTATCAGCGCCGAGTTCAGTGAGACTGTACGGTAAGACTTGCAGAGCTTCTGGACGAATCCTCGCTGGACAGAGCCTAGCATCCTACGTATCCCCAGCTTCTTTGTAGCGGGAGCCCAGGCTCCAGCCGCGTACGTAACAATCGGTTCTATGGTTGCATTATAAATTATATTAATGACTTCCCTATTGAGACCCCAGCTAACTTTTGCTGCTCGTGCAAGCTGTTTGTAGACTCCTGTTGCCTTCTTGCAAACGTTTTTGGTGTGCTCATTAAAGGTCAGTTTGTCATCTATTGTCAGGCCCAGCAACTTCATGCTCCTTACCATACCAATGTCGACCCCGGCCATGCTCAGAATTGGAGTGTCGTACTTAAGTCTATTGGTTATAAGCATCGCACAGGTTTTGTGTGGTGCAAACCGAAGCTTATTTCTGACACCCCAACTCTGAACATGGGCGAGGGCTGCATTAGTACTTCGGGAGACTTCGGCCGCTGTGTCACCATCCACAACCAACACTATATCGTCTGCAAAGGCTTGCACAAAGTATCCCATCTTCTCCAATTCTTTCAGCAGTGGATCCAACAGAAGGTTCCACAGAACGGGACCGCCAATTGACCCCTGGACACAGCCCTTGTTTGTCTCTCTCGTGCATTCCTCCCCGGCATACCTCACTCTTACTTTTCTGCTGTCGAGGTAGCTGTCAATTAGCCTTCTGGTGTTCACGGGGCACTTTTCCTCAGCCAGCCTGACTTTGATTGCCGGCCACCATGCGCTGTCGAAGGCGCCCTCTATATCTAATGACACCAGGACAATTAGCTTCTTCAGCCTCAACTTGTCCTGTACGTGCTTTATTAGAGTACAGAGGGCGTCCTCGGTGCTTCTCTGTGGCATAAAGCCAAACTGGCGAGTACTGAACCGCGGCACCAGATGCCACCTGATCCTCGCCACTACCATCCTCTCCAGGACCTTCCCCAAGACCGGTAGGAGACCTATCGGTCTGTAGGACTTGGGGTTCGTGTAATTTTCCTTGCCCGGTTTTCGGAGGACTACCACCGTTGCCTCTTTCCATATTGCCGGGAAATGTGCCAGTTCTAGGCATTTATTGTACAGGGCAAGGAAAGCGTCCAGGTCCTGGAGGATCGCTCGACAGCAGATGTCCGACGTAAATCCATCTGCTCCTGGAGCTTTCTTCGGATTGAAGCGGGCCACGGCTGTCTTCAGCTCCATCAGTGTAAATGGTGGGTCATGATTTTCATCATGACACCACTCATTTACCCGTCTGGCCGCTTCCCTGGTAAGCCTGTGTTCCGCATTGTCGTCTTCAGCTATGTCCTTTGGATAAAACGTGTCGGCGAGTAAGGCTGCCGATTCCTTTGGGTTAAGGAATGCACCATCGCTCATTAGGGTCAGATCTTCCTGTCTCCTGGCGGTCCCTCTGATGACTCTGTAGATCCCTTCCCATACGTTTTCCCCATCTTGCTTTTCACAAAATCTTTTCCAACTGGCTACTTGGGCTTCCTTGGCTTGGCACTCATACTCCTCTTTCGCTTTCAGATACTCGTTTACGACCATCGCTCGGCGGACCGGTGCGGCGTTGCGGACACGGTTCTTTTTTGTCATGACCTCCCTTTTTTTAGTAGTAAGTTCCTCGGACCACCATGGGATTGAAATTTTTTCTTTTTTACAAATTTTTGGGATAGACTCGTCACATGCTTTTCCAATTATATTTTTATAATTTATCACCATTTGTTCTAATTTATCTTTACTGTCTACTTGATTAATAGTGTTTATGTTTATATGATTATCAATTTTATGTGTCCCCAATTTAATATTAAAGTTTTCCCAGTTAGCTTTCTTTCTTTCATGTATACAAAACACACTCTACTTTCTCACACTGCCATAAGCATTCATTTGTCTTTTTATTTTTATTTTTATTTTATTTTTATTGGTTTAATAAAAATGTGCAACTTATACCAAATTAGCACGATACTATTGTAATAAAACGAGGAGGAGCGAGGTTTATCCCATCACAAGTGTCTTCGGATTACTTTCTGGGAAGCCCCGGCAACTAAAGTGTATAGATTTAAGTTAATAAACACATTTTTTTTTTTTTTTTTTTTTTTTTATTTTTTTTTTTTTTTTTTAGCTTTCCTCGTGTTGTATTTCCTAGTTGTCCTAATTATGTTAGTCCCTTTCTCCCTTTGTGTCCTCACGTCAAATAGGATGGTATTGTGGTCCGAGCTCGTTACCCCCGTGTTAACCCGCCAACTGTCCACCAGGTCAACAAGCTCAAGCGAACAGGCCGTCACGTCCACGTGGCTCTTGTACACTACGCCGCCTCTTACTGTGTAGAAGGTTGGCGTATCGCCAGTGTTGAGTATCTGAAGCTCCAGTTCCTCCAGGGTCCCAGACATCTCTTCTCCCCTGAGGTCTTCCATGGTGCTACCCCACCAGGTACTCTTCGCATTTGCATCTCCGCCTATTAGGAGTTTTCTGGTACCCAGGTCCAACTTTATTCTGGCCAACTGATCCAGGTAAGGCCCTATGGGTTGGTCTGGCTCGAAGTAATAGGAGACTACTACGATTTCCCAGGCTTTGGTCCGGATCCCCACCACGACGATGTTATTCGTGGTGAGTTTTGGGTAGGGAATGACGTCAAGGTTATTATCAAAGACGGCTATTGCCGCCTTTACCCTCCCACTTCCTTCAACCTCGCACTGGTAGACTCTCGCACCACGGTAGCTCTTCATACTTCGTGCTCCCCCCACATAGGGTTCCTGAATCAGTGCCCATGCGATGTTCCGCTTACTGGCCTCTATGATGAGCTCGGTGGTCGCCAGTTCTTTCCTTTGTAGGTTGGCCTGGGCTACTCCATATCTTCTGGTGGGGTTGCCAGCCCTTTCGCCAGTATCCACCTTAGCAATACGCCACCCTGGCTCTGGCCAGGTCTTCACACCTTCTTCTTACTGGACACTCATTGCTGAATGCATTGTGTTCCGTGTTGTCGAGTTTTGCTCGGACACAGTTACAGCAAGTAGGTCTCGCTCCGGCCATCCAGTCGGCGCATTGCGTCCTCATATGTGGGCCCCCACAATGACTGCACTTCTCCACTTGCTCCCTACAGAGCCGCCGTCCATGCCCAAAGCCAAGGCATAGGGAACACTGGACCAGTGGAGTTTGGTCAAACACTCTAATTCTTTGCATGTCAATGTGTACAGTTTGTCTGTCTTGCAGCCTGTTCCATAGTTTTGGGGAGACCCTGAGGACCAGGTGTTGTGTGTGGGGGTTTCGAGTTTTCTTTTTGAAAATGATTTCTACCCGTTTTTCCTCTTTCTTTAGCCCTTCAAATACATCTCTATTCTGGTTCCGAAGAGCCAAGAGGATGTCTTCGTCTGTATTGAGGGTAAAGACCTCTCTCAGGATCACAAGGGGATCCTTATTTTTGACGTCCTCGACTTTCAATACTTCCCCCACACTTGCCAGTCTTTCCTTGATCTTGTCTCTTTCCTGTTCAGTTCTGCATCCCAGAACCACCTTCCTGTCCCTCGCTTTCCTAATACTATCCACTGTGACCCCTCCTTCCTTCGCGTTAACCGCCTTCCTAATGTGGTCAAATATTTGTTCCCCGGTTTCTGTCTCCTTTGTGGAGGTGACCACAATGGAGTGGAGTGCCGTTTGCTTTTGTGGTCGCTCGACAGGCCGACTTGCTACCGCACTAGCGTAGGAGGAGAATTTCTTCTTTATATACTCTTCGCCAGTTTCAAGTGCCTCTTTCAACTTATCGAGCTTCTCACTGTTTTCGAGCAAATTCCGGCTGTGATCTTCCATGATCTTTTTAAAAGACTCCAACTCCACCCCTGCAAAAGAAACTATCTTTTGTTCTTCTTTCGTTTCCGTTTGCACTTGTATACCTTTTGAGTCTGTTTTAGCCTTTGGAGGTGGTGTTGATCCTTTCTCCTGCTCAGACTCTTTTATGAGCTGGTAGAGGCGGTCAGCCTGGGCTCTGACCTCTTCCTTAATCTCCTTCTTTGTGTTTTTGGAGTTCGTCATTTGAGCCTTTATCTTTACAAGGCATATTCTAGCCTCCGCAACTCTAGTTTTGGCTACCGGCGGCGGCGGACTTATACAAATAACTTCCGCGGAAGCTCGTCGCGACGGCTCCAAAGTAGGTCTGGGCAGTATTTTCCCTTCAGCTTGTTTCACTGGGGGGGTCATTTTCTTTGCCGGCTTCCCAGCCTCCCACTCACCCACACTTCTCCTTACGCTTTGCGCGGAGGGTCCGGCCTCCTCTGTAGGGTTCGGTGGGGTCTTGGTAGGCAGGTTTGCCGGCTTACTAGTGGGTGTGCGTATACCCATTATCATCTTGTATAGATTCGGAATTGAAATAGTCCGACGTCAGTGGGGTATTGTAAAAGGTACCCCAGTCTATTATAAAATTTGTAAATAATAAAAGTGTGTAAATAGCAATAAACAGAACAACCAATAAAATGGGATTCAATTGAATCCAGTCAATTATCTACCAATCCGCGACACGCGCACGCGGCTGGGGAGGTCAACAGGCGCTTCCTTGTTAGATATACCAATGTCGTGTACAGCAGATCAGTTGATCTGAGACTTAACACTGTGTTTACCTAAAAAAGTTTTAGCCTCTGTGTAAATACAGTCCAATTACAATTAAGGATGTCACAAGCAATAGCAAATGACTTTTGCAGAGTCTTGCTCTGTCAGTTCCTTATAAACTAATTATACTTAATCTTATATACTATAAACTAAGACCACCGTCTGGTGTCAGGAGAGCCTTTAGGCCGTCACCCGTCAACAATTCCAGTTAATTTGATTTAATACAGTATTTTAGTTATAAATTTTTGACAACAAAATGTTTTGGCTCTATGTAGAGTCCGTCTCTATCCACCTAGGGATAGGTCTCTTTGAGCTCTTCCTAAAGAACCCAAACTCGGCCTCTCTAGCTTGAGGGGTTCCGGGGAAATATGGATACAAAGTTTTGATTTTTAATACCCTGAGGGGGTCTTAGGGGGGGCGGGGGGTATATGAATAAGGTATTCTATTGATCTATTTGTGTATGGGCTATTGTTTTGAATTTATTAAAATTTTTTGAAAATTAATTATTTTATAATTAAAAAATAGTTAAATAATTAAAAAGTAATTCGGGGGTTTCAATGAGAGTGGCCCAGGGGGTTGGGCTGTATATACCAGTAAACTGGTATATCCAGGCTGGTGTCAGAATTTGGCTAACTCGCTCCGTTTCCGAGTTATGCCCGTTTTAAAAATTTAGGGACCTAAAATCGCTTGGCAAAAAATTTTTTAAGAAAAATATTCAATTTATTTATTGATTTTGCTTCTATGAGACTTGGGGAAGGATTATGTAAATAGGGGATTGTAGGATATATAGATAGTTAATTTTAGGGAAATTTTAGACAAATTAAGTTATAATTATAAATAATTAATATAATTAAATATGATTTTGTAAATAATTAAAAAGTGATTCGGGGGTTTCAAAGGGAGTGGCCCAGGGGGTTGGGCTGTATATACCAGTATATCCAGGGTGATGTCAGAATTTGGCTAACTCGCTCCGTTTCCGAGTTATGCCCGTTTTAAAAATTTAGAGACCTAAAATCGCTTGGCAAAAAATTTTTGAAATACACTAGGCAATTTATTTATTGATGCTAATTTTATGAGGCTTGGGGAAGGGTTATGTAAATAGGGGTTTATGTTGGATGTATAGATGATTACTTTAAGGGAATTTTGAACTAATTAAGTTATAATTATAAATAATTACTATAATTAATTATGGTTTTTTATAGATTTTAATTTTTAATGTGTAGGGGTATGTTTAAAGATGTACTTTCTTAATAATTAAACAATAATTAAATATAATTAAATATAATTAATTGCAATTAATACTGCAAAACTATATTAATTACGAGTGGAATGCTGTTTTAATATTTTTTGAGACTTTTTTAAATAATTATTTTATAATTAACACAATTTGGTATGACAATACCATAGACTGTAGTTATATATGAATTTACTACTTTTTATTTAAATTTTGGGGAAGTTTTAAGATAATTATTTTATAATTATGAACAATTAAATATAATTGAAATATAAACTGAATCTAAACTATCTATAATCTTTGTTCAGGACTATATGAAGGGGGATTTTTTGGAATTAATAAAATAAAATAAAATAAAATAAATAAAATAATTAAATGGGGGGTCGCTAGAGAGGGTAGCACAAAGGGTTGGGCTGTATATGCCTTTTTGTGATTTAGGGGCCCAATTTCACTTGCCAAAACAAACTTTTTACCAAGTTGCAATCGTACCACGTGTTTACTTATTACGATGTACACTTGAAAATGGACTTTTTTATTTTAACCTTTTTTAAAATTTTAAAATTGTAGTCGGGTAGCTTAGGTGCTAAAAACCCCAAATCCGTCCTTACTTTTCGGCTAGGTTGATCCTAGACCGAGATATAGTGTGTTTCAACTTTACTAAAAATAAAAACTGCGTAAACAAAGAAAACAAACTTATCCGGTAGTGTGAGAGACTAGACTAATTTTTTAAAAAACTTTCCTTTGGCAGAAAACTGTACCCGAATTTCACGCAAATTTTTACTAAGGTAGATTATTACATATATTAACTAGGTCTATTTTAAATTTTTGGATTATTTTAACTATTAGGGGTACAAAAAAGTTTACATTGGGGAACAAACAGAAAAACAACCGCAAGTACCTTGTTTTGGTATTTGTGGTCTCCCAAACTTGCTGAAATTTTTGGTGGTCACTGCCAGCAGCTCCTGGAAGCCGCTCTGGTACTCAGGTTTCTCCTCTCGCACCTCCAAGCTGGTTTTCCGCGTGTTATAAACACGCGGAAAAATTTCCGGACGGCTGGTGATGCGGACTGCTTCCTGGGATCTCACGGGAAAAATCCCAAGATCACCAGGGTCGTCGGGGCCGCTGAGACGCTCACCAAGATGTATCCAGAGACGCTGAATTCCTCCCCAAACTCGGCAGGGACACCCTTTTGGGGGATTTTAGCCCACTTTCTGTCCGAACTCAGAGGAAAATCCGCGCGAAACTTCCAATTTTGATCCAAAAAATCTGGGTTTTTTGGACAATATGCGCACTGAAATTGTCTAATTTATCACACTATAAAACTTGGGGGTCGCGCCGACTAATCGCGCGTAACACCCCTTTTTTCCGCAATGTTGTGTTTTTGTCACTATTTTGCACTCCGCGCGTCAAAAAAGTGGTATCCTAGGCCCCCCTGGTGCACTGAAAAATCCTAATTTTCAGGGGGGTGTAGGCACTGAGATAGCGCCCCTTTTGGTCAAATAAAATTAGTATGTCGTCGCGACTAATCGCGCGCCGCACGCACTTGTTTGGTTTTTTGTGTCACTTTTCACTGTTTTTCACTATGAAAATCCGGTTTTTTGGTCACAAAATCCTTGTTTGTCACTCGATTTTCAAAATTTTACCACTATAGTATAGCCCTCACTGGCCCGCAACTTTTGACATATAGTATGCCTTGTTTTGTCAAAAAAGACCGCGCACTTGGTTTTTTTGGTTACGGAGCTCGAAAAAACGTGGCCGTTCGGGCTGGCGGCTCGCGGGGCACTGGTTAGGTTTTTTTTTTTTTTTTTTTTTTTTTTTTTTTTTTTTTTTTTTATTTCTATATTCCTCTGACTCTCGTCAGAGTCTAATTTCAGCTATGGTACTCTTTCATTCCAGTTCTATCAAGTATTCCTCTCGCACTTTTATTCCGCATACTTTATCTTTCTTTCATTCTATCTCTAGCAAGCTTATACCGGTGGGATTCCGGTCTATTCTCTATCTATTCTAACTACTCTATATTTTATTATCTTTATTTTTGGGATTCGGGGTTACAACACACACAATATCTTTTTATTAAATAAATGCCAGTTTACATTATGTTTCTTACAGGTCTAGTTTACATGCTTTATTATTAACTATCTTAATTCTATGTTTATATCTAATTTTAATTCTAATTACATTTTGTTTTTCTTTATTTCAGAGTTACGGGTTTTGGGATCTACAGTTTTCCGAAGCCCAGTAAGTATACGTTTTACACTATTTCCTTAATCATCTAATTACTTACATTACTCTTTACATTTAGGATCTTATCTAATCTTAAAAACTACGCTTATTTCTAATTTTTTATTATTATTGTGCCTTATTGTGTTGTATGATGTACATTATATTCAATAATATATGGTCATCATACTTTTTATTACTTATTTCTCTTTACGACTTTCTCCATTATTTTTAAGCAATAATTCATAAACAATTTCCTATTTTTACCCGCCATTATGTATTTTATACTGTCCTCCGTTAGTTTTATATCTAGAAGACATTCGATGTTAAGTCTTTCGTATTCAAATACTGGGCAGTCCAAAATTATATGGGGGATAGACTCTTTAACTTCGGGGTCACAGGTGCAAGAGGGGCTCTCCTTACACCGGAAGCGGCATAGGTATTCCGAGAGTCCCCCGTGGCCCGTGAACAGTTGCGTGCTCAGACATGTCGGCTCGAATTTGCGTATGACACTATAAGCGGTAGTAACGTCCGGAAAAAAGATTTTCGTAATACCGGCGACTTCCCCGGATTTATACCTCGCATCCCATTCGCGAATCGACTCCAACCGGAGTTGTCGCCTCGCGAACGAGACGGGGAAGAAATCGTAATCGGGTTTCCTCTTACTTGACGCCGCGGCGGCTTCCTTGGCAAGTTGGTCTGCCCTTTCGTTACCCTCCAATCCTGCATGTGCTTTTATCCAGTACAAGGTCACAACTTTGTTCTGTCGAGAAAGGTTTGTGATGTTCTCGCGAGTTTCGACGGCAAGTGGATGGAGGGAACCGAGATTGGTAACTGTTTGTAGTGCCGCCATTGAGTCACTATATATTCCGAACGTGGATGCCTTTTGCTTCCTTATTTGCCTCGTGGCTTCGCATACAGCTAGCAGCTCCGCCTGGTACACCGTGCAGTATGACGGCAAGCAAATCTTGACGGTCTTGGTCTCCGCTTCGCCCTCCCAAACAGACAGCGCCGCGCCGACCCGTCCCCCGATCTTGCTGCCATCCGTAAATATTTTGACTGCACAGCCGCTGTTTGCGTCCACGTCACTCCGGTTTTTAAGGCATGTCAAATCAATATCCACGAGTTTAGCGGGGTGCGGTGCATTTATTGCCGGCATTTGTCGCTCGATCTCCCTGTCCCCCAGTTCAGGCAAGGTCGCCCCTCTCTTGATCCTGTATAGCGAGGCTACCTCGCGTACACGAAGATCAAGTGGGAGCACTCCGGCGAGAACCAACGCTGAGTTCAGGGAGACCGTGCGATAAGCCTTGCACATTTTTTGTGCGAAGCCTCTTTGCACTGTTCTGAGCTGCTTTTGCACTCCCAGCTTTTCGACAGCCGGTGCCCATATGCTTGCCGCGTACAGTATGATGGGCTCGATGGTCGCCGTATAGATCGTGCGAACTACCTCTGGGTGGAGGCCCCAGCTAGCTTTAGCTGCTCTTGCGAGATGTTTATAGACGTTGACGGCCTTTTTACACACGTTGCTTACGTGCGCATTAAATGTGAGTTTCTCGTCTAACGTCACACCCAGCATCTTAATTTGTTTTGACATTCCAATGTCGATCCCTCCCATGCACAGGTGTGGTGTGTCGAATTTAAGCTTGCGCGTAATTACCATTGCGTTGGTCTTATGAGGCGCGAATTTGAGCTTATTTTCGACTCCCCACACCCGAACAAGTTCGAGAGCGGCATTGGCTTGTCTCTGCACTTGTTGTGCTGTATGACCATCGAACACCATGACGACGTCGTCGGCAAAGGCCTGCACGTAGTGGCCCTCAGCTTCGAGAATATTCAGCAACGAGTCCAGCAGTACATTCCATAGTATGGGCCCACCTATAGACCCTTGAACGCATCCTTTGTTGGTCGCCTTTGTGTATGTTGCTCCGTTATACCTTACCGTGACTTTTCTTTGATCAAGGTAACTATCTATAACCCTCCTAATATTTAGTGGGCAGTTCCTTTTTGCCAGTTGGACTCTAATCGCTGTTAGGTTAGGTTAGGTTAGGTTAGGTTAGGTTAGGTTAGGTTAGGTTAGGTTAGGTTAGGTTAGGTTAGGTTTTTTTTTTTTTTTTTTTTTTTTTTTTTTTTTTTTTTTTTACTATATTCCTCTGACTCTCGTCAGAGTCTAATTTCAGCTATGGTACTCTTTCATTCCAGTTCTATCAAGTATTCCTCTCGCACTTTTATTCCGCATACTTTATCTTTCTTTCATTCTATCTCTAGCAAGCTTATACCGGTGGGATTCCGGTCTATTCTCTATCTATTCTAACTACTCTATATTTTATTATCTTTATTCTTGGGATTCGGGGTTACAACACACACAATATCTTTTTATTAAATAAATGCCAGTTTACATTATTTTCTTACAGGTCTAGTTTACATGCTTTATTATTAACTATCTTAATTCTATGTTTATATCTAATTTTAATTCTAATTACATTATGTTTTTCTTTATTTCAGAGTTACGGGTTTTGGGATCTACAGTTTTCCGAAGCCCAGTAAGTATACGTTTTACACTATTTCCTTAATCATCTAATTACTTACATTACTCTTTACATTTAGGATCTTATCTAATCTTAAAAACTACGCTTATTTCTATTTTTTTTTATTATTATTGTGCCTTATTGTGTTGTATGATGTACATTATATTCAATAATATATGGTCATCATACTTTTTATTACTTATTTCTCTTTACGACTTTCTCCATTATTTTTAAGCAATAATTCATAAACAATTTCCTATTTTTACCCGCCATTATGTATTTTATACTGTCCTCTGTTAATTTTATATCTAGAAGACATTCAATGTTAAGTCTTTCGTATTCAAATACTGGGCAGTCCAAAATGATATGGGGGATAGACTCTTTAACTTCGGGGTCACAGGTGCAAGAGGGGCTCTCCTTACACCGAAAGCGGCATAGGTATTCCGAGAGTCCCCCGTGGCCCGTGAACAGTTGCGTGCTCAGACATGTCGGCTCGAATTTGCGTATGACACTATAAGCGGTAGTAACGTCCGGAAAAAAGATTTTCGTAATACCGGCGACTTCCCCGGATTTATACCTCGCATCCCATTCGCGAATCGACTCCAACCGGAGTTGTCGCCTCGCGAACGAGACGGGGAAGAAATCGTAATCGGGTTTCCTCTTACTTGTCGCAGCGGCGGCTTCCTTGGCAAGTTGGTCTGCCCTTTCGTTACCCTCCAATCCTGCATGTGCTTTAATCCAGTACAAGGTCACAACTTTGTTCTGTCGAGAAAGGTTTGTGATGTTCTCGCGAGTTTCGACGGCAAGTGGATGGAGGGAACCGAGATTGGTAACTGTTTGTAGTGCCGCCATTGAGTCACTATATATTCCGAACGTGGATGCCTTTTGCTTCCTTATTTGCCTCGTGGCTTCGCATACAGCTAGCAGCTCCGCCTGGTATACCGTGCAGTATGACGGCAAGCAAATCTTGACGGTCTTGGTCTCCGCTTCGCCCTCCCAAACAGACAGCGCCGCGCCGACCCGTCCCCCGATCTTGCTGCCATCCGTAAATATTTTGACTGCACAGTCGCTGTTTGCGTCCACGTCACTCCGGTTTTTAAGGCATGTCAACTCAATATCCACGAGTTTAGCGGGGTGCGGTGCATTTATTGCCGGCATTTGTCGCTCGATCTCCCTGTCCCCCAGTTCAGGCAAGGTCGCCCCTCTCTTGATCCTGTATAGCGAGGCTACCTCGCGTACACGAAGATCAAGTGGGAGCACTCCAGCGAGAACCAACGCTGAGTTCAGGGAGACCGTGCGATAAGCCTTGCACATTTTTTGTGCGAAGCCTCTTTGCACTGTTCTGAGCTGCTTTTGCACTCCCAGCTTTTCGACAGCCGGTGCCCATATGCTTGCCGCGTACAGTATGATGGGTTCGATGGTCGCCGTATAGATCGTGCGAACTACCTCTGGGTGGAGGCCCCAGCTAGCTTTAGCTGCTCTTGCGAGATGTTTATAGACGTTGACGGCCTTTTTACACACATTACTTACGTGCGCATTAAATGTGAGTTTCTCGTCTAACGTCACACCCAGCATCTTAATTTGTTTTGACATTCCAATGTCGATCCCTCCCATGCACAGGTGTGGTGTGTCGAATTTAAGCTTGCGCGTAATTACCATTGCGTTGGTCTTATGAGGCGCGAATTTGAGCTTATTTTCGACTCCCCACACCCGAACAAGTTCGAGAGCGGCATTGGCTTGTCTCTGCACTTGTTGCGCTGTATGACCATCGAACACCATGACGACGTCGTCGGCAAAGGCCTGCACGTAGTGGCCCTCAGCTTCGAGAATATTTAGCAACGAGTCCAGCAGTACATTCCATAGTATTGGCCCACCTATGGACCCTTGAACGCATCCTTTGTTGGTCGCCTTTGTGAATGTTGCTCCGTTATACCTTACCGTGACTTTTCTTTGATCAAGGTAACTATCTATAACCCTCCTAATATTTAGTGGGCAGTTCCTTTTTGCCAGTTGGACTCTAATCGCTGGCCACCAGGCGCTGTCGAAGGCGCCCTCTATATCTAACGACACGACGGTTATGATTTTCTTCTCGTCGAGTTTCATGTTTATGTGTTGCATCAGCTTATAGAGGGCGTCTTCGCAGCTCTTTTGGGGCATGAATCCGAACTGATTCGGATTAAGTTTCGGTAGCAGGTGGTATTTTATTCTGGCGACCAACATCTTCTCGTATACTTTACCCATCACCGGTAGCAAGCCTATGGGGCGGTATGACTTGGGGGTAGTATACGATTCTTTCCCTGGTTTCCTCAGTACTATAACTGTGGCTTCCTTCCATACTATAGGGAAATAGTGGAGCTCTAAGCATTTATTTAGTACTCCCAGGAAAAGTTTTATATCGCTCTTTATGGCATGGCTACAGATATCTGCAGTGAATCCGTCGGCTCCAGGCGCTTTTTTGGGATTCAGGGAGTCCAGTGCGGTGAGCAATTCCGTAATTGTGAACGGAGGGTCATTCTGTCCCTCAGACGGTTGAAGGTTCACCATTTCAGCTATGTTCCGTATGTCCCGATGCGTCTGGTTGTCATTCTCCCTTAGGTCTTCCGGGTAGAATGTACTGGCCAACAGTTCCACAGAGCCTTTTGCGTCCAGGGTAATGCCATCCACTACTAGGGGCATATCTTCTTCTCTCTTGGCTGTTCTCCCCATAACCCGATATATCCCCTCCCACAAATTCTCCTTGTCTTGTTTTTGGCAGAACTCCTTCCAGCTTCTGATCTGGGCCTCCTTGGCTCTCGACTCATACTCATCTCTAGCTTCGATGTACGCGTTCACTACTCCTTGCCTTCGTATCGGTGCGGCGTTCCTGATTCTGCGCTTCTTAGTGGTGACTTCCTGCTTCATCTTCGCGAGCTCTTCTGACCACCAGGGTAAGGTAAGTGTCTCTTCATTCTTTTTTGTAGGGATTGCTTTATTGCAAGATTCCGTGATGGCTTTGTTAAATTTTATAATGAATTGTTCTAATTGCTCTATTGTTCTAATTGTGTTAATTTCTACGATATCTAATTTCTGTTCAGTTTTAAATTGATTGAATTTACTAAGAAATTCTACCCAATTTGCCTTTTTTGTATTGTACAATCTAGTGGTTCTTTTGACACTTACCCCAATTGATTTTTTGAGTTTGATGTTAAAACTAATTCCACAGTGGTCAGCGCACGTGAGATTTGCGATGACTTTCCAGTCCTCCACTAAGTCCAGCATATCAGTAGTACAAGCCGTCACGTCCACAAAGCTGGAATAATGTTTTCCGCCTCGAACGGTATCAAAAGTTGGAGTGTCGCCTTGGTTTAAAATGTTCAAGCCCAGTTCGTGAAGCGTGCTGGCCATGTCATCTCCCCTATGGTCAGTTCGTGAACCTCCCCACCAGGTGCTCTTTGCATTCGAGTCGCCTCCAATTATTAGCCTCCGTGTGACGGTGTTTGCGACTTTTGTCAGATGATCCAGGTACGGATTTAGGGGCTGGTCAGGTTCAAAATAGTATGAAGCCAGAGTGACTTTCCACTGCTTAGTGCTCACGGTCACCACTACTACGTTGTTCGTGGTGTGCTCTGGGTGTTGCGTGACATCTAGGCTGGCGTCGAATACGGCAATTGCGGCTTTAGTTGTGCCCGCGCCAGGGTGTTGGAACACTCTTACGCCTCTATATGACTTCATACTATCCGACCCACCCACATAGGGTTCCTGAATTAGTGCAACTGCGACCTTTCTTTCAGTTGCCTCGATCATCAGCTCTTCTGTGGCTAACTTTCTGCGTTGGAGGTTGCATTGGAGCACCTGGTAGCTGTGCGTATTCCCTTGGGTGCCCTTAGCAGTACGCCACCGACATGCGAGCTATCGCATCGCGTTTTCTGCGTATGGGGCATTCCGTGCTAAAGGCATTATGGTCGTTACGGCCGAGTTTGGCTAAAACGCAGTTTCTACACGACGGTTCGCTTCCGGCAAGCCAATCTGGGCATTGTTCCCTGAGGTGCGGTCCTCCACAGTGGCTGCAGAGGTCTGCTGGATCTACGCAGTACCTCTTACTGTGGCCATACCCAAGGCACCTCGAACACTGCACCAGCGGCGACTGGTCAAATACCCATATGCGTTGGACGTCCATGTAGACTGATCCAGCCTCGGTCGCTCGTTTCCATATTATCGGAGAAACGCTAAGAACCACGTGACTGGTATGCGGGTTTCGGGCTTTCCTTTTATATTTTATTTCCATCCTATTTTCTTCTTCCTTGAGGTCGTGGAAAATACCCCGGTTTTGTTTCCTGAGGGCCGTAAGGATTTTCTCGTCGGTATGTGCCGACAGAACGCCCGCAAGCCTCAGGAGAGGGTCTCTGTTTTTAACCTCTTCCACAACCAAGTTCTTGCCAGAGTTCTCTATTCTCTCTTTCACTTTCTGTCTGTCTTCTACAGTGTTACAGCTCATAATCACCTTCCTGTCTCTTCCCTTCCGAGTCCTTTCAACCCTGATCCACCCTTCTGTGGCATTCACCGCCTCTCTTACTTTTGTTAGCACATGTTCTCCGGTGTCATCTTCGTCCTGCGACGTGACTACCACAGAGTGTAGTGCAGTGTGTAGTGCATTTTTCGGGGGTGAGTGCATGGTGGGTCGGCTTTCCGTTACCTCTGCGTAGGTTTTGGAGCTCAGGAATTGGTGTTGCTGTTCCATTTTTACTTTCAGCTCATCCATTTTTGTACCGTTTGCCGCAATTAGTCGGCTCTGCTCTTTTAGTTGCGCCAAAATTAGACTGTGACTCTCACCGGTCTCATTTGGAGGCGTCTTTTTTAAAATATCTTGGGCGTTGTCTATTGCTTCCGGTATGGAAGTCTCTTTGGTCCTCTTGAGCCTTTTAATCTCAGCATCCGCCTCTCTCACTATCTGAAAAAGTTTGTCCACAGCTTCCAGTACGCTCGTCTTAATGTCGGTCTTTATGTTCCGAGAGTTATTAATATTTGTTTTGGCCTTAATAACATTGGCTTTGGCCTCCGCTAATCTACTTGAGATGACCTGTCTCGGAAGAATCTGAACGTCGATCTTACCGGTAGCCGGCGTCAGGTTTTGCGGCTCCGATCCTGTGGCCTCCAACTTTTCAACGCTTCGTCTAACGTTAGACGAGAGAGTTTGCGTTTTTGGCGGCGATTTTGGTTTCTCGGAACTGCGTCCAGCACCAGACGAAAGCGTCTGGGTCCTTGGCGGAGTTTTTTCTTTCTCCATATTGTCGGTGAGTTTTGCCGGCGTTCTAGCAAGCATAGTCAGAGGAATGCGTCAGGGATTGATAAAATACTCAAAACAACACACAATAGTGCGTGTGAGTGTCGATTAAGGTCTGCTCACAGTGTAAAGAGTGTGAGCAGTCAAAATGTAAATATAAAATACAATATGCCTTATATAATAGTCAAAAGTCGTAAAGAGAACAAAGTTTACAGTTCGGCTCAATAAAGCCTCCGTAATCTATGTAGAGTTAGTCTCTACCAGAGTCAATATGGACTGTTTAAAGGCTCTGTCAACTAATAATACTTATTTAGGGTCCCCCCTCTAGGAAAGTCGCTTCTAGATCGTAAATTGTAAAATATTTTGGAATTATAAAATTTTTCTCTACGTAGAGTCTATTTACTAATCTCAGCAGATAGGTCTCTCCAAGCCCTCCAGAACCATACCAAACACGGTCCCCGTAGCTCTAAGGGTTCCGGAGATATAGCTGTCCAAAGTTTTGGGATATTCGCTAGGATAGTCGCCCAGAAAGTGGATACTTGGCTTATCTTCCAAACCCCTGGGCCGATCTGACCTGTGTTTGGGTTTAAATTAATGGCCTTGATGAGCTCTATCCGCTGAAACGATTTTCAGCACTGAAAATCTCCACCTCCTGAAAACTTCCTGAAACGACTTCTCCAGAGTAGCTGGCGTCCAGCCAGAGTCAACTAAAGAAACCCCAGCCCTCTACGACCCACCGTTCCGGAGCTACGGATGTTTAAAAATTTTCAAAATGGCCGTCGTAGCTGTCAAAGACGAGTTTTGGCCTGTGATAACTCCGGTTGTATGAGTCGCAGACAACCCGAGTTTGGACTCGCTGATATCAGCTTGACCCAATCTGTCCACTGAAAACACTTTCAGGAACCTGAAAAATTTCAGCTGCAAATCTCCTGAAACCGGGGGGTGGGGTAGATAATAAGCCCCTGAGTATATTTCCGAAAACAGAATGAATTTATCCCAGCGGGTTCAGGAGTTAGAGCCGTTACAATAAAAACAAGATGGCCGCCGATCTGTCAAACGTCAATTTAAAATAGCAATATCTCTACCACCAGTAGTCGCATTGAGTCCGGGTTTTCAGTGCACAGATCAGCTCCACCTGCCCTGTCCCGCAAAATGCGTTTCAGGCCTGAAAAATTTTTCAGCCTGAAAACGCCTGAAAACTATTTCGCAACAAAATATTGTCAATACCACTTCCTATATCCAAAACCGCAGCTTCGTGCGACACACGGTTTGGGAGATATCGTAAAAAGAAACGAGTATCCCACTTAACAAAAATGGCCGACTTTTATCAAAATTGGCGTTTCTGTCCCGATCTGGGCCAGGTTTTGGCTTAGATAGGTCCAAATATACCTAAGGAACACAATTACATAATAAAATTTTGATATTTTCCTATTTATTTGGATTTATGAGCCAAAAACATATAAAAATCGATATCTTTGGCAATAATAGACCGAAAATTTTGCAAAAAATGTTAATATTATATACAAATGAGCTACTTTAAGGCTAGATTAGAAAACAAATTTTAGGGCTTTTTTCAGACGAGTTATTTTAAAATTTAGGTTTTTTATGGTTTTTTAATTGCCAAAGAAATCTGGGTTATCTAAAAATTCTAAAACTAAGAACTTAAGGTCAACTAATGAGCGCGCAACGGGCTGCAGTAGCGGATTTTCGATAACTCTCTTCTTTCTGGAGTTATAAGAGTCCAAAGTTGTGATCTTCTTATAGCAGTATAAAAGTTTGTGGGGGGGCAAAAATTCGAATTTAACTTGCACTCGCCTTATAATATAGAGGTCCTAGCTGGTGCAAAATTTCACGCCGCTATCTCCTTTCCTTCCGCTTTTTCAGGCCACGTGTTTTTTGGAAAAACCTGAATATCTCCTTCAGGCGTGGTGGCTCGCTGTCTCGGTGTGGTCCAGATGGTCGGGGACCAAAATGTCCACCGGGTTCCGGTGGAAAAAAGGTATGTCGTCGCTCTTGTTTCGGCAGCGTTTCCGTTTTTAGAGTTGAACTTTTGCACTTAACCTCTAAAATTGAGGTTTTTCACAGGCAACTTTCACAACACTGCAATCCGGTTTTCGCTTTCAACTTGTGGGTGTGGGGGCAACTTGCCTCTACACAACAACACTTAAATTTTTAAAATCGGAGCACTTTATACCGGTTTTTAGAATTTTTATGTGCGGAGCACCTTTAAAACCGATCCGACCACCGCGAGGGCTGCGGGGGAACTGGGTTAGGTTAGGTTAGGTTAGGTTAGGTTAGGTTAGGTTAGGTTAGGTTAGGTTAGGTTAGGTTAGGTTAGGTTAGGTTAGGTTAGGTTAGGTTAGGTTAGGTTAGGTTAGGTTAGGTTAGGTTAGGTTAGGTTAGGTTAGGTTAGGTTAGGTTAGGTTAGGTTAGGTTAGGTTAGGTTAGGTTAGGTTAGGTTAGGTTAGGTTAGGTTAGGTTAGGTTAGGTTAGGTTAGGTTAGGTTAGGTTAGGTTAGGTTAGGTTAGGTTAGGTTAGGTTAGGTTAGGTTAGGTTAGGTTAGGTTAGGTTAGGTTAGGTTAGGTTAGGTTAGGTTAGGTTAGGTTAGGTTAGGTTAGGTTAGGTTAGGTTAGGTTAGGTTAGGTTAGGTTAGGTTAGGTTAGGTTAGGTTAGGTTAGGTTAGGTTAGGTTAGGTTAGGTTAGGTTAGGTTAGGTTAGGTTAGGTTAGGTTAGGTTAGGTTAGGTTAGGTTAGGTTAGGTTAGGTTAGGTTAGGTTAGGTTAGGTTAGGTTAGGTTAGGTTAGGTTAGGTTAGGTTAGGTTAGGTT